>OZ010789.1:13427805-14755305 GCA_963932465.1 Maratus speciosus | reverse complement strand
TTCTTTACATCGAAGAAGTTCAAGAACAATTCGCCAATAACTTTGGTAGATATTTGACAAACTGTGTACAATTGAAAGCATCCAGTCCCAGTTCCCAAACTTTTGGAGGTCAGTGTATTATGAAACAAATGGAATGCAGAGCTCACTGATGGAGGCAAAGACAAAGTTACTAACACTGTGTAACAGTGTAATTTCTTCTTGATTGAAAGTGTGGAATTTTTTCTGAAATTCACTTGTTGAACATGGATGTTGCGATTGAAAAACTTTCATTGGCTGTTGTTTTAGAAATAGACGTGTTTTTTTTTACCAATAAAGCAGCTACTATTTTTTTTTTTTTTTAAATGTAACCTGTTAATAAAATCACAAAAATGTAAGAAATTTTAAATTGTATTATTAAAGGTACACATATATTAAGACAGACTTTAAACACAATTAATACAAGAAACTCAACTGGAAGAAAAAATTAGCCAGTGTCAGGCCTTGAACCTGGGTCTACAGCGTGCTGTGCTCTTGATCTAACCACTAAGCTACCCTGGCCGATGCCCTAGCCTAGCAATTTCTCACCAATAAACCATGTTGGTGTTGGGGAACGTCACCATCTATCAGAGGATGATGCCAAATTTCTTTTTAATTACAATACAAATATAAAAGTACAAATTAACATCTGAATACCATTTTTTTAATTATTAAAGGTAAACTTATATATATATAAATATATATTTTTTTTCTTTCAGGCAAGAACTTATCATTGATTTCTAAAGCCCATCCTGCTGTGAAAATAAAGAGAGACTATCAGTGATAAATAATCATAAAGAGTTGATTTTATTTAAAAACTTTCATTCTTGTGTTCATATGGACAATGTTTCAATGCTCTTTAGAAATTCAGTTGTAAAATAAAGTCATTTTATACAATAAATAGGTTCACATGTGTTATTGTTGACGCCTGGCAAAATGTTTATCCATGTGGTCACTGCTTCTCTGTATGGAAAAGATCTTTTGCTTCACTCGATTTTCCAAACTTCCGTGGCCAGCTGCTTTCGTTAACATGGGCCTAAATAAAAACAAAATTATTACTTTTAACTATACAATATGAAGAAGAGATGTTACAATCTAAAAACTTCTTGGTACTTTCGGGCTTTACCAAGCCCTTCATCAGAGAATACAGGCTATTACAAATATGATGGACCCGATTTTAAAAAAATCATATTTTCAAAACTACTGCACCTATTACAATAAGTGACACATGAATTTAAAGAGAAATGTACCAAGTTTTCTTCAGTTACATATGTTCGATGTGTGACCCTCTTGTTACATGGCATACGTCCAATCTGTCATCCAGTTCGTCCCAAACATTTTGTAGGATCACTTTGTCAATGCTTCTGAATTCTGCACAAATGCGTTCTGTAAGTTCTGACAGTGTCAAAGACATTGCTTATGTACCACCCATGCCGAAAACTAAGTGTTCAGAACTTAAAGAATGCATTTGTGAAGCTTTAGAACCATTGACAGAGTGCTGCTACGGCGGTTTGGAACGAACTCAATTACAGATTGGACGTATGCCGTGTAACAAGAGGGTCACACATCGAACATATGCAACTGAAGAAAACTTGGTACATTTCTCTTTAACTTCATGTATCACTTATTGTAATAGGTGCAGTAGTTGTTTTGTTTTTCTTCCCTTGTTTGATACATTAACATTCTGTTTGAAATTTTCACCATCTCCCATTTCCAGTAATATTAATATACTAAAAATATTTAAAAGTAAATAGTATCATAAGACGAAATGCAATATTTCACCTTGATTCAATCATACAATATGAACTGTTTTACTTAAAAGGCGACTAAAATAATGAAAGAGATGTTAAAAATATACATTTTATTTAAAACTTCTTAGTACTTTCGGCCTGCATTTCACAAGCCCATCATCAGAGATTATTTTAATAACTAACTGCTGGTTATTTATACAAATACATCACTTCGTTTTGAAATGGGAGAGCCAATAATTATGAGAGTTGAAAGTAGAAGTAGCAGTCCTTTGGAATGAACTTAAGTAGAGAAAAATATATATTAACTGCAGTTCCTTTTTATTTTATTACATCACTTTGATCACATACTTTTTTTTTTTTTTTTCCAATGCGTAGCTGGACAGTCAAAGTATTTGTATAAATGAACAGCACAATCTAAGGGACTTCTACTTTCAATTCTATTGGTTCTCCCACCTCAAAATGAAGTGACGTATTTGTATAAATGAACAGCAAATTGGTTATTAAAATATTCTCTGATGATGACTTTGGGAAATACAGGCCAAAAGTACTAAGAAGTTTCAAATAAAATGTATATTTTTAACTCGTAACATCTATTTTATTATTTTAGTCGCCTTTTAAGTAAAACAGTGAACTTTTTAAAGTTAGGTGAAATATTGCATTTCATCTTATCATTTTATTTACTTTTAAATATTTTTAGTATATTAATATTACTGGTGATGGGAGATGGTGAAAATTTCAAACAGAATGATAATGTATCAAACAAGGGGGAAAAAAAAAAGACATTAAAATGTGGAGACTGATTGCCTAACACCAAAAAGATTATATTTTAATAAAAGGTGACAGGAAAACAGAAAACAGGTGGCATTAAAGTGCCTTTTAATGAAATAAATTCTATAAATCTAGGTTCTTTGTAAAATTGACATAGAAAAACAACTGATTTTTCAGAAAATGAAAAAAGACCAAAATATATACAGTGGATTCTCATGTGTGTCCACTTATGGTGCGTCTCATGCCATCCATTTAATTTCCTCCATCATATTCTAATAAATGTTAAGGACATAATGCCAGGTTATACCCAAACCTGAAAATTCCATTTGAAGTCATTTCACAACCCAGCTCGAACCCAATAGAAAAAAATTTCCTCGACCCGCAACCTCACAAAATAATTTTCGCCAGTGATTAAAAACATTTATGATACTCATCCGTGTACAACATATATAAAAACAATATTAAACACACATTAAAAATAATTTAGTTCCTAAATTTTTAAGATTCAAAAAACAATATGATAAATCAGCTTGGTGATACTAAACAGTAATTTGAATGGACTTGCCTTAACCTCTACATTCGTAAGAAGTTTGCTGAATTAGAAAATTGTTCCAGTCAGACTTATAAACTTTATTTTCACTTAGCCAGTGTCACTGATCCAGCTCAGTTCAATAAATTGTTGCATTCCATAGAGGGACTCGGGTTTAAACAAAATTTAATTACAGAACGTCGTAAGAGGAAACTCAACATTTTGTTAAAG
Organism: Maratus speciosus; assembly: GCA_963932465.1. Taxonomy (NCBI): domain Eukaryota; kingdom Metazoa; phylum Arthropoda; class Arachnida; order Araneae; family Salticidae; genus Maratus; species Maratus speciosus. The sequence goes on along the minus strand of OZ010789.1, from coordinate 14,752,011 downwards.
CGATCAAAAATTGTTCAGCCCCTCCAAGTTAAACCTGTTCATTTTGTAAACATTTCAAATAGAATTTTTTCAAAAGGGGAAGAAGAAGTGATATCTCTAGGTGGCAAATCTATTTTTGAAGGTTCAATTAATCCAAAGGACATCGGCTGAGATTAAAGGTGTGTAACTTAAGCAAAAAGTATATTAAGAAACAAGGTAATATGAATAAAAAACAGCTTGATATAGTCTCTAGATTAAGAAGAGATAAGAATTTATTTTTGACGGAAACTGAAATCTGGAAAATTGGCAGTAATGAATCATAATACCTATATAAGTAAAAGGGAACGATGTATAGAATAGTTGTACATTTAGACCCCCCAACACAGGGATCTACAGGAAAACACAACAGCTTCTTTGGCCCAGTGAAATGAAGAGTAAAATTAAACATACACGTGTTATGCCTAGAATTACAGCTAGAATCAAAGATCATAAACCAGACTTTTTATTTAGACTGTGCCCCTGTGATACTCGGGCTCTACCAGAAATATTTCTGTCATGGACAAATTGATTTCTTTTTTAAATGAAAACTTATACTTCCTAGTCCCTCTTCCCTAAGTTTTCCTTAACTAACACCTTTTTTAAAACTTTTAATATGTTCATCAAGGATCAAAGAGGACAGGTTTTTGACAAATAAAAATAGGTGTTTTCTTATGCAAAAATCAATCTTATTTTCTCCCAATTCCTAGACATAAAGCTGAAAAACACCTTCATTGTATGTGTCACGTACTTTATGAAATCAGCTGTGTCCACCTTTGCAGGCCCCCCCTTTTCTTACATATAGGAAAAGACTGGCGGTTTTTAAAATTCAATTAGAAGTATAACAGCTGTTTTAATTTATTCATGCAGGATAGTAAGTAGCATGGGAAATCTGGAATTTCTCTATCATGCTTTTTGTTTTAATTCCAAATGCCACAGATAGAGGATGCTCTACTATTTCAAACTGTTACAGAGGGTGTTTACATATATTGGGAACGATTTTGACAACAAAAATAAAATACATAAATTAAAATAATTATTTTTTACTATGTTTATCTGGTAGCCCTTGTTGGGGACTATCCTATAGCAGCAGCATTTACAAGATGGTAGGGATTTTTTAACCATTTGGAAAAATGGTTATTGTTCTCGTCAGGATGGGAAATCAAAAGCATATCTGAAGGTTTTCATTGGTTTAATCTGCAATTTATTCGTTTTTTTATTCGTCTATACAGTAATCTGTATTTCTCTTTAATTTCAACAATGATGGATAGGGGCTGTGCATATATAACGTTATCATGTTAGGGGGGAGGGGGAGTCTGGCAAATGATATCGTTAGATATCTCAAGGGGGAGGGGGCGGGGTTGCCTTTTGTTATCGTTATCATTTTTGATCCAACCAAAATTTTCTCTTTTTATTTATAACTTGGCCTTTACATCAAAATAGAATGTTATCTTTTTTTTAGTCTGTTATCTATTTTTATGAAAATACAAAATAATTATTAAAATCATTAAATGATTATAAAATTATTTAATTCCAAATTTCCTATTTCTTCTGTCATATGTGTATGCATATATAATTCGCTGTTCGAGAAACCATATGCGAAGTATTTTTCAAATGATACCTGTGTTTACTAGTAAATAAAAGAGAAAGAATGTTGTCCACCTGTTTTGGTGATAAGAAGCTCTGTCTCCTCCCCCCCCCTCCCCCGTGCGGGGGCAAGTGCAAGAAAACATTATTACTGTTAAATGTATTATGTAACAAAAAGCTATTATAAAATACTTTTAAATAGTAACTTATTCTTTTAAGTGTTATTTGATAAAAAGTTACTTCATATATAAAGTGATATTTTATTGACTTCTCTTCATATGAATCAATGAAGTATGCGAAAAATAAATGTAACCATATATTTGTAAGTCACTCCAAGCAAAAGAAAAAAAAATCAAAAATGAAAAGAATTTTTAGACAATGATAATGATATCATTACGGTGGGAGGGGGGGGAGTTCGAGGGATGATAACGTATGATATCGCAAGGGGGGGAGGGGGTCCAAAATTGCCAAAAAAGTGATAACGTTATATTTGCACAGCCCCATACTTACTGTTGCCACTATGACAAAAAAATTATAAAAACTATAAAAAAATTTTAATAACTCAGAAACAAATTGAGATACAGCTTTCAAACAAATTGCATTTAAAAGTAGATTTTTTTCTCTATCCGACGGTGTAAAAAGTAATATTGTCGGATGTTTAGAAGTTTAAGAATGACAAACAATTTGAGATACAGCTTTCAAACAAATTGCATTTAAAAGTAGATTTTTTTCTCTATCCAACGGTGTAAAAAGTAATATTGTCGGATGTTTAGAAGTTTAAGAATGAAATTTCATTTAAAATTGGCCATCAGATTTCTTAGAAATCTGACGATGGAAAAGCCTTTTCCCAAAAAGCCAATGAAATGCTTGGATATTTGCGCAAGTTTCAGGTGGATAATACTTAAGTTTCATGAAATCTGACGAGTCGCAGGCGATATTTTTGGCTTGCAATTTTTACGTGTCATAACACTATTAATGTTTAATTCATGGCGTATGTAATATAGGATCAACTCCGTGCAATTTTTTATGTCTTAAATTTTAGTCTTAAAAAAAATCGTTTTCCAAATGGTCGTTGTAATTTGATAAATTGCTTTTTTATTTTTTTTTATAAAACTGGACGTGAAATTTTGTTCCACTCCTCCACCACACATTTCCAAAGTCCACTCAACATAGTTGGTTGGCATTTCGCCAGAGCTTATTTTAATAGTCCAAAGGCACAGTAATCCATTGGTGAAACATCTGGGGACTTGGTTGGAATATCATTAAATGGTATACATTTGATTCCAGTTACTCTTGTCAATTTTTCAAGAAATGCGACTAAACTTTTGGATGAATGGCTGCTTGCTTTATCCTGGTGGAACTCAACACTTTTAACGTCTGCAGGATAAAGCTTTTGGAATTTCTTCTTTAAAAATAGGAATTAGAAAATTGTTTTGATAATAAGTAGAGTTAATTTTGACTTTTCTGATCTTTAATTTTTCGTTGCAAGAGATTCCAGCAATCACCCTAAATCCTTTCGGTAATAAATCACTTTTTTTTTAATTACACTCATTTAGAAAAATCCACACTTTATCAATTGTGACAAATTTTTCCCACTTATCACCTGCTAAATGATTTTCCTAATAATTCTCTTCAGAAAGAGCCAGGGTTCAGTGATATACATCAATGGATATATATCCGATATTTATTTTCAAAATATCATGAAATTTGATATTTTTGACATTTTCATATATTTGACACTAATTTTCGAAATATTGCATATATTTCCAGCCCAAACAAATGTAAATGAATTTTTTAACTGTTATTGATTGCGCCATTCTGTAGATAAGAACTTTTTGCTTTGTCAGACTGTTTTTAGCTTCCCTTCCTTCCCCTCCACTCCCTACCATAAAAACATCTTTTCTGAACTTTACATTTGAAGCTGAATTTTAAAATGTACTTAAAACAGCTATTAAAAGATAAACTATTTAATTTAGAGAAATTATTTGCAGCTTTGTTAGATTTTTTTCTGTTTTGGTTTTCTTTAGTTTAAACTACACAGCAGGTAAGAGAATGAAAAAGTATGCAAGCTTACATTTATGTTCAAATTTGTCAAAAAAAAAAAAAAAAATTGTATATAATTTTGTGGTATAAAATACAAAATTTTCTGTGAACTTGATAATTAATCCCACAGTTTTTTTTTTTTTTTTTTGGAGGGTAAAAAACAAATTGTGTGTTTTCAATTAGTTAGTTGATCTTCAATTTTGTAACAAGTGAAAAAAAAATACATTTAGAATATTGTTTTATTAAGTTTTCATGCTAAATGCAATATATTTTAATTTCTATTTCCTGTTAGGTCTGACAATATTTATAACTAGCTGCCTTTGGCGACCAGTTTGGTCTTCCTTAAATGTATGCTAAGCAATGTATCATGTTACTTTTATTCATCATTCAATTTACTTGCTCAGTCTTTCACCAAATCGGAAGATTCTGATAGGGAAATCAAGAAATCAGTATTTTTATGTTAGCGGGGCACAGGCGAAAAATCGCCAAACATTATTCCTGTCACTTTTTTTTTTTTTTTCTTTAAAGCATTGTTTAAATTTAAAAATGGATTTCAGTTAAACGAGAGTTTTGGTTAAAAGAGTTTCGGATAAAAGAAGTTCTACTGTATTACAGTTTGAGACAGGGCTTAAATATCACTCTATTTTTGTGATATCTGGAACTAACAATACCAAGGGACCAAGCTTGGTAATCACAGATTGATTATTTTTATACATGTTGTAGGGCAAAGGACCCTTAGTCTCAGGTTCAACGGATTTAATACAACGTTCATTAGTTTTCAAGAAACAGGGGAGGGGGGGTCTAATATTGTAACATTACTTAAATACTTACTTTGTAATGAAATTACTGCGTTGGTCGTAGGTCATGACATCTACTCATTGATACGCAGACTTGGGTTTGAGACCAGAATGTGCTACATTTGATTTTCTTATTTTTTGTTTTATAAGTGTACTTGTAATTATAATTTAATAATCTCAATTAAAAATTTTAATATTGTGCATTAATTATAATATTAACACATATTAATTTTAATTTAGCATTTTTTATCCATTATTAAACATTTCTCATTGTTTAAAGAGATTTTTTAAAAAAGGGAGTCTATATTGACTAGTAAAATTTTCAAAATCATTACAAAATCGGTTGTGGCACACTCTAGGTATGATAAAATAAAACATTTTCAAATAAAATAGAAATAAATACAGAAAGAAGATAAATGGGAAAACAAAATAATTCAAAGCAAAAGCATACATATTACAAATTTCAAATTCTTTAATATGCAAAAAAATTAGGTTGTTAGTTAATTTAATTCATATGCTATTTTTTAATATAATTATGCTTCTTACTTTAAAAACAGAGTAGTGTTATCCTCACATTGACTTGCCTTGTTAAGGCAATAGATAATTTATGTTTCTTTAAAATAACAAATAGACACAATTCAAGAGCTAGGTGGAAGAACATGTTAAGTAACAAAAATTACATTTGAAGAAATTTGATGTGAAAGTTTTTGTTGTCAATTTTAATGATTTATTTTCTGTTTGATACCATGCGTTTAAAATATTAAGAGGTGTGATACTAAACTCTATCAAAAAAACTTATTCATATTTAATTTTTAAATATTAAAAAAATATTAATATTATTTGCATTATTAAATATTAATTAATAATGTCTTAAATCTTCAAGGCTAAATAGAACTTTGGTATTTTAGCTTTACCATGTGATAGAATACCTAATAACACCTTCGTCCAAAAGATAAAATAATTTTTAAGAAAATGTAGCATAACATGTTCTTCCACTCAGCTCTTCAATAACATTTCATTAATAAAGGATCAAATACATTTAAAAAAGTGATTTAAAGAAAGTTAACCGTTTAATGATGTTTATATCTTTAAACAATGAGAAATGTTTAATAATGGTTTAAAAATAAAAGATACTAAATTAATATGCATTAATATTATAATTAATGTATGATATTAAAATTTTTAATTGAGATTATTAAATTATAATTAAAGGCACATTTATAAAACAAAAACAATGATTTAGTTACAAATAAAATAAATAAGTTAAAATTACAATTGATGTACAATATTATAATTTTTAACTCCTAATGAGATTATTAAATTATAATTACAAGTATATTTATACAACAAAAAAATGAGAAAAACAATCGTAGCATGTGCTGGTCTCGAAACCGAGCCCACAGATCACTGAGCAAACGGCATAATAAGTGAGCTGTGATCAACGCAGTCATTTTGTTGCAAAGTAAGTATTTAAGTTGTGTTATAATATTAGACCCCCTTGCTTCTCGAGAACCAAGGAGCATTGTATAAAATCTGTTGAACCAGAAACTAAGGGGCCTCTACCCTACAACTTATATAAAAACAATCGACATGTGTGATTACCAAGCTTGGCTCTCTCCTTGTTAGTCAAGGAAGCTTGATAAAGAAATAAGAGAAGAAAAAGATGCAATAAAAATATAAGATAAGCAAGAAGCTGTCTCACAGCTTACTGGTTTATGGAATTTTATAAACTGACAGTCTATTTGAGGACACCCTGTATTGTATCCTAGTATTATGAGAAAGCAAAGACAAAAGAACATACTTTATAAAATCATCCATTTCCACTTTTCTGGCATTCTTCTGTTCTCTCTCATCTTCTTCCTTATAACGCTGGACGTTCCTCGTGCGTTGCTCTTCTCTCCACCTCGCATTTGCCTGCATCTCCCTCAGGCGACGCTCCCTCTCTTCTTCATCCAGTTTCCTTAAGAAAGAAATTAAAGAATCCTTAAAAAAGCTACAATCCCTACATGAGATAAAGTCACTATAAATAAAGAATCGTTAAATTTACAAAAAGGCTTGATATTTTTAGGTGAGCAAGATGCAAATCTTGCCAATAAAAGCTTTAATTTTTTACGCAAAATTAGAAACAACACTTTGATGAAATAAAATGTTTTGCTTTATGGTTTCTTTTATTTTTCTGTATTTTAATAGAAATCATGGACCGGGAGGCAGCAGCACAGGCCATCCCCTCATCGAGTTCATGGCTAAAATTCCAGAATGAGTTAAATCTCGATTCGCCTATTAAAACGCAATCGGTCTGCCAAGTCCTATCAGGGTGGAAAACAACTGAAAACCCGATTTGAGCGGTTGACGCGTAGGTTTACCATTGTGTTTTCCTGCTCGCAGTCCTCCACGTTTTCATACCTTTCGGTACAGGAAAAGACAATGGTAAACCTACGAGTCGACTGCTAAAATCAGGTTTTCAGGTGTTTTCCACCCATATAGGACTTGACAGACCGATTGCATTTTCATATGTGAATCCAGTTTTGCATAATTCCGGAATTTCAGCCGTGAACTCAATGAGGTGATTGTCTGCTGCCTCTCAGTCTATGAGTAAAAAGCATGCATTTTAAATGAAATAAGGCTTATATTTAAATGAATGCAATGTGAATGATGGTGTTGGGAACAATATTTGGCATTTTATAACCTGCGCACGACTAACATGAAAGTACCAAAAGCTTTTTCAAATGAAAAATACCAACAGTAAGGAAAAAAATTCTTGAATCCACAAACTTTAGCCATCAATAGTATTGTGTGAATTCACTGCGAGTTTTGAATTGGATCAATTTAAAATTCCTGAAAAGAAAAGACAAATCCAAGACCATTTTGCACCCCTTCTTTTTTTAAATAAACTACTTTATATGTTTCAACTGTAATACATCAACATGTTTTAATAACCCTCCTTTTTTAATCCAATAGTATGCATGTTTTAGTACAGACTTAACAGTGAGCATGAATGGAGTGATTTGACTAAATATTATCAGGTCTTATTAAAGGAAGCAGTTATAATTAACAAGTACTGACATTATACCTACATTTATTTTACTTTTAAATTCTTAATATACATATTTGCTGAGAAGATTCATTTTTAGTCCTGTTTCAGAAACATGTTTTCCCATGTCAGTTAAATTAACCGTGTAATAAAGGTCTGAGACATAACAAGGACATTTACCCAATGTTGTCCACCCCTTAAAAAAAGAAAGGATCTAAAAGCAGCACAGAAAAGGTGCTAGAAACAAGATTCTAAAATAAATTAAAAAGAAACTTGAAGAAGAATAAATTTGAACAGTGAATGTATATTATCTGTAACAATACAGTGGTAGGAGAGAGGGAAATTGATGTGGACAGGGGACTAGAGTAAACAGTCAAAATAACAATTTAAATAGCAGCGTTAGAATTGATTAAAAAAAGTCACTGGTCCCAAGGACCAGTAAGTATGAGAATTTATTCGTCCACAGGCATCCTCACTGGCCCGCTACATAAAACTTTATTAAGTTCCTTTAACCCTTTGAGTGACACCCCCACCCCCTTAGAATATAAACCAAACTTACTTTGCAGTTATCCAAAATTTTCAGCATAATAAAATGTAAAATTATAATCTACTAAAAATTAAATAAACTACAGTACATAAACAAAAAATGTAACATTATTAATTAGATATTTTATTTCCAATTATTTCAACTGACTGTAACATTTAATGCAATTTTTATTTATTTATACTTTTTTAATTAAAATAAAATTGTGTGGTTTGCATTTGGTTGTGATTTTCTCAGGGGCAGGAAAATTTACGTTAGCCTATCAAGGACGGAAAAAAAGTTACTGGTCCAGCAGACGGCTAAATTTTTCAAATTAGTGGTCTGATTGAATTTTCAGTGGTCTCGGACCAGCGGACCACCAAGGATTTTGAATGCTGAATAGTGTAGCAAAAATTGCTAAAATATTTCCATAAATTGGCAACAATGTACTTCATAATGAGCAAATATTTTGTGGAAAAAGGTTAAAAGAAATTTTAATTATAGCTAGAACTGCAATTTTATGCATAAAAAATAAAAATAAGGTTTCTTTTTCATTTTAGCAGAACAAAGAGCTTAAATTTTAAATCCAAATAAACAAGTTGCTATAAGGTAAATGTGATTTGTCTTCTTTACTTCTATAACCTCCTTTAAAATATTAAAATTGCTTAAATGAATAAAACTGAAGCCTAACTTCAGAATATTAGCATGGGGCTAGTGTAGACACATATAGGCTTAATTTAATATTTTGTGTTAAAAGCTGACGAACTGTAAGTTTCAAATGAACTTCAAATAAAATTAAGCGTAGATTTTAGAAATATTCTGAGAACTAGGAAAAAAACAGACATCCTTTAAGAAGAGTATAAAGAAAAAAGGAGTTAAAAAATATTAATTTCCCCAAGGAGATACAGTAATACCTCGACTTATGTCAGCAATTCGTTCCAAGACTAGCAACCAGGGTTCGTAAATATCATGATATTTTCGAAAATATCAAAAATATCCGATATTTTGATATATATCCGATATTTTCGATATATATCTGATATTTTCAAAGCAGCCAACTTACCGCTGATAATAAATGTTTTCAAGCATAATATAGATTAGAAATTAAAATATATTGCACTTAACATGAAAACTTAATCAAAGAATATTCTAAAAATGCATTTTCTTTTTATTTTCTGTTTTTTTTTTTTTTTTTCCCCACTTAGAACAAAATTAAAGATGAACTAATTGAAAACAGTAACAATTTGCTTTATAAAGAAGAAAAAAAAAACTAACTATAGGATTCAGTATCAAGATCAAGTATAAAAAAAAATCAGAAATTTTAAATACAAAAAAGTTCTTTTAATTGAAAAATTTTAACATAAATGTAAGTATAAAGTATCTTATTTCGTATTTTCTAACATGTTGTATAGTTTAAACTAAACTGGACCAAAACATGAGAAAAGATTCCTTTCTAATGAAATGGTATATAACTGCTTATTTAAGTTAGTCAGTTCATCTTTCAATGGTTGTTCTGAATTAATTATGTCCCACATAATTATTAGTTCAACATTTTAAAAATAAAAGCTTCAAAAATATATTTTTCTTTTTTGGCTAAAAAAGTCACATTCGGAAGAGACAAAAGTTCTTTATCTACAGATTCATAGTCAATAACAGTTGAAAATTTATTTCATTTACACTGAAATATAACGAATTACGACTGAAAATATCAAATATATCTTGCACACATTCATATTTTGAAAATAAATATCAAATGCAGAAAATATGAAACATCTTGATATATTGAAATAAATGTCAAGTAATATGAAAATATCAAAAATCTTGATATTTTGAAAATATCAAAAATCTTGATATTTTGAAAATAAATATTGGATATATATTCATTGATTTATATTAACGAACTCTGGCTATATATAAAGAATTATCAAAATTACATTTTATCTTTTAATGGCTGTTCTGAATTAACTGTGTAACATAATTATTAGCTCTACATTTAAAAATAAAAGTTTCAAACATAAAGCTTGGAAAAGATTTGTTTTCTTCTTTTCCTAAAAAAGTTACTGTCAAAGGCAAAAGTAAATTATCTATAGAATGATACAGTCAATAACATCTGGAAATTTCATTTCCACTTGCTTTGAATGTGGAAAATATCAAAATTATCTCACTTTGTGATATTTTGAAAATAAATATCAAATATACAAAATATCAAACATCTTGATATTTTGAAAATAAATATCAAGAATTTGAAAATATCGAAAATATCAAAAATCTTGATATTTTAAAAATAAATATCGGATATATATCAAGATATATATCATGATATATATCCAATGATATATATCAACGGACCCTGCTAGCAACGCAAGTCAAAAACGACGTAAGTTGAGGTACATTTAGATAAGCAAAAAAGGATAAGTAATAAAAATTCTCCAAAATCTTATGAACATATTCTACTGTATTTAGGGATTATATTACACACATTTAACATTAGCAAAAAAATGTGTTTGCGATACAAGAATTTGGAATAAATAAATAAGTTGATAACTCACAATTTATTGTTCTTCTAGCTGCCCCGTTCAAGTCTTTGAGGATGCAAAAAAAAAAAAAAAATCTTGCAATGAAGTTCTCATTTTTTTTTTTTTTTTTTCTCTTAGAAGCTTTTTGAAAGAGTAAAGTGAGTTTTCTAAGCATTTTTTAGCGACTGTTTTTATTTATTTGTCACTATCACATGATTGTCGCGGGAAAGTTTCCTTCATAAAACCAAAAGTCTTCAAAAAAGTTCGAAGTCCTTCTTAATTAAGAATTTTTTTTTAGGTCAGACAACGTAAATGTGGGGTGATGCAAGTTGAGGTACTACTGTATTTTAAATAGATGAATCAATCAAACGCCCATAAACTTAACATTAGTGAGGGAAATTCGGAAGCTGAGTGACTAGGAGCCTTAATGTAGGCAGTTCTTTGTTTTTCATAACTTGTATTTTAATTGATAAATTTATAAAAGTACAAAGATGCACAAAAAGTACGTTGAAATTACAAATATAATTATTATATTAAAGACCAACTAAGCCAAACTATGATAACAATTTCATTTTCCAACATGATTTAGCATCTTGCCACAGGTCAATGTCCAGAAGAATTGCCTTAGTCAACACCAAATAATTGTACTTCTATGATTACTAATAGCCCTAGAAGGCTAAAGATATACCAAGAAATGAACTCTGAGATACATCAAGAAATAAACTCTGGTATTTATCAAGAAATCCTTGAACAATTCCTGATACCATCGTCAGAAAATTTGTGTGATAACGATATATTCCCACATGATTTAGAATATTGCCACAGGCCAAAATCCAGTAAGCCAGCACCAAATTAATGTACTTCGATGATTGCAAATGACCCTAGAAGGCTAAAGATATACCAAGAAATAAACTCTGTGATATAGTAAGAAAACCTTGAGAATTTCACAATACCATATTCAGATGATTTTTATGATTATGATTTTATTCTCGAACATGATTTAGCATCTTGGAACATGTCAGTGACCAGTAAGAATTGGCTTTGCCAACATCAAATTAATCTACTTTTATAACGATGAATAGTCCTGGAATAGAGACATATCAAGAAATAAACTCTGAGATATATCAGAAATCCTTGAGAAATTCATGATACTATCGTGGGAAGATTTGTGTGATGACGAATTTATTTTCCAACATGATTTAGCATATTGCCCCATAATGTAATTGTCATGTTCCATGTAAATAAAGATCTGACTAATATTTTCAGTTTAAATTCAGCAATTACCCTCAACTATTTCTGATTCACTTTCATTAGTAACACAGGGAAGAAAGAGCACTACTGGCATAGCAGTATGGCTCAACCTTATCACACTGAACTAACAAACATTTTAAGATGTGTTGTAGACATACCTTCAACTTAAAGTACTTTTAATCAAGAAAATATTTCCGATAGTAAAGAAGTAAATTGCATAGTACTTCTGTATCTGTGAGACCATTTCCAAGAGCAACAAATTGGGAAAAGGTTGCAAATAAAGAAGAAGTAAAATCCAGAATCTATACTAAAGCTACTGAAAAAATATGCATAAAAAAAGGGAGCACTAGAGGAAAAAAGGATGAAAAAACAACTGCAAGCAATGAAAAAGAAATTAGATTTTCCGAAGAATAAAAAAAAATACCTCCTCTCAAAAGAAAAAAAAAAAAAAACCTGAAACAGAAAGACATCAAGGATTCAATGATATTAAAGAGGATTTTTTAAAAAGGTGAAAAATATTTTAAGCATTTAGGGAGAAAATGAGATAGCAGTCAAAAACGTCGTGTGAAATTCTGAAAGAATAATAAAGTATATTTTGTAGGCAGAGTTGAAAAGGTAAATGGTTTTAGTGACTTTGATGTTCAATTTCTGCAGAAAAAAGATCCAGCACACTATTTTTTCTTTAAAGATATCAAAAGTATATCTCAAATTGAAAGTCAGGAAATAATTCCCACAACCTGCATTTGTTGGTGGTACAGCCTGCTCCATAAACCTCGACTTTAACACTGACTTAACAGAATACAAAATCAGATAATATCAATAATTGTTAATGGAGATTTGTAAAAAAAATTACATGTCCACACTTGCCCCCCCCCCCCCCCCCCCCACCACACACACACAAGTTTCAATTTAGTGATGCATGGATAAAAGCAGCAAATTTTCTTATAGTTTAACTGTATTTATCATCATCTTTTCTTTAAAACATAAACTTCTCACAAACAGGAAATATTCTTCAATTAAATAGGGTTGTGAAACTTTTGAAATACTCTTAGAATTCTATAACATAAAAAAAGAAAAAAAATTGTCCACACTAATCCCCCTCTCCCCTACCTCGGTTCTCAAACAACAGTTTGTTTCAAAGAACAGTTCTAGAAACCAAATCAAATTTTACCGCAACAAATAATGAAAGTATAATTAATATTGGTTTCCATTTCCTGCACTGTAAATTATCTATTTCAAACAACATACTTTATAGAACAATACATTAAAATATAAAAACACATTACAGAACATGAAACAATGCCAATTTTATAACATTTTAATAAAAGTTTAACAAAAACCACACCCGTAACTTTATTGCTGAAACTTTGGAGGAGGCGAGGGCGAAAATTTGATTCTTTCATTTTTTTTTTCTTTTAAGATTGTTAGGGCCATTAAGTTAACTTGCTGTTTTTAATAATTAAATGCATGAAATTCGTTAGCACTGGGTCTTAGCACTTTTGGACTAAATGTTAAAGCTGGTCAGATGACTAGATACAAAAGTACTTTTTTTACTTTTTCAGAATCAAAGATGCAGACAGTGTTGAAAGGAGTTTTTGCTTTATTATTACAAGAGCCTAGAATCAGTAGAGTTAAATGCATTATGTTTTTAAAAATATATTTGACTGAATAGGAAAATGAATTTTAACTTAAAAAATTGAAAAACAAAATAGTAATTAAATGTTAATAATAAGAACTGTGTAATATTACTGTGTAATTCATATTTTCAATATCAAAAATTGTTATTCTAAAATTTACTTTAAATAAAATTTTAATATCTTGAAATTTCTATAACTCGAAAAATCAATGTTCGGATGCATTTAGAATTCCATTAGAAACAACACTTGCCTACAGTTTAAAATGTTATGGATTGCTATAACCTACATTCGATTCATCTTGGTTAAATATGAAAAAATGGTACTTGTTCTTTTTTCCACTGATCACATCATCTGTCGCAAAACAATGTGATTTGACGACAGCAGATGATAAACTTGACATCATCACATTCACTGTTATCAAATGTGGTGCTGCTTGATGTACACATTCCATTTTTATTTATTTTGTAAGCAAGCCAGTTAGCTCAGTTTCTGTAATGTAGGCGTTTTATTCATTATTCGCATTAAGTAAGGGGCTGCGCATATATAACATTATCAATTTAGGAGAGAAGGGGTATGACTCTTGATATCATAAGATATCTCTAGGAGGAGGGAATTTCTTTTGATAATGTTATCATTTTTGATTGAACCAAAATTTTCTCTCTGTTTTGTAACTTTTCTTTACATCAAAATAGTCTTGTCTTTTTACAGTTTCGTTCATCTGATGAAACCCTATTCATCTCATGCCTCTGTCTGTCCATCCGTCTCTCAGGGAGCTTGTTCACAGAAACTGTATAAATTGGAGACTTGAAATTTTGCATACTGTATAGCTGAACACCTGTGATCACACGACACATCATAAAATGACTTAATTAACACACATTATTAATTAAAAACCCCAATTAAAAGAATGGAAAATATTAATAATTCAACTAAAGCAGGAATTTTAATCAAGCCACAAAGATTTTCTCTCATACACATAAAAAAGGAGGAGGGTTTACCACAATTTAGAAAGGGTTCCATGGCGATAAATGTACTAAGCCTTTTGAAACCATGCCCGTATCTTAAAATCTATCAGACCTAAAAACTTAAAAATTGCACAACCAGATGCAAAAAAATTTTCTGTTTTAGAATTTCTAAAAATTTTTTGAAAATTCCATCTAGAAATGGAAATATCCATTAAAAATCAATTTATATAAATCCATTTAATTTTACTTCAAAGACAACAGTAGAAAGTAGGTGTTTTCAGTACTTAATTGCTATTGCATTTGGAAAGGAACCTTCGTCTATGGTTGTTTGGTTAGTTTATTATGGGCATTATGTGATCTTTTGCAAGAGGGCTCAACAGGCCAGGATTTTCATTTAAAGTGGAATCCAACCCACAATGAACACACAATGCCAGAATTGAGATTCAAACCTGTTAGACAAGTAATGAACCCTTCATCTACGGAAAGAGATGTGGCAAATGGGGTATTACTATTATAAATATGGGATTCTGACATAAAAACAACTGTGCATTTAATGGGCATGATATGAGGCTTTTCATATTAACAGAGAAACAAGAAATAAAAACCATGCATCCTGTATAGCTTACGAAACACTTTCAGAATAATATAACATTTTAGAATATAAGTTCAATCCCAGCATATAAATAAACATAACACATCTGAAAACCCAATTTCAGCATTTACCCTCTATAATCAGAAAAGTATTCAAAATCATTTGTTGTGCACTGTATATGATCTGAAGATTTGTACCTATACTAATAGCAATATACAGAGTCGGCTAAAATTTAATTCAGTTAGGAAATGTACTTGAAAATTCCCTTACAGTAATTTCTGGCAAAAATGATAATGTGCTCGAATTCTTTTGTGTAGTCCTGATCAACAGAATTTTTATGCACCAAACAATAGGCAAAATATTAGTTGAATTTAAAAACACATACCACAACTGAAAATACATTTCCAGCATTCAGCATTCATACACAGTACTGCAACCGAATATTTTGTGTGCCCCTGTAAATGAACAATAAATGCTATGTACACCCTATTCTACAGTAAATATCTTGTAGTACAGTACACCTTAGTACTAGGTTGAACAAAAAGTTCTGGAAAATTTGTGAAGGTTGCATTGTTATGCGCAAATTAACAACAAAAGCAACAAAAACTGCTCTTCAAAGTAGAATCAAAAGAGGTCATAATCGGATTCCTGAACTTCTATAGATATACCACTAGTACAGTAAACCTCCGATTATAGGTCACTCACGGGACTGATGGTGTGATGGATAAACGAAATAGATGGAAATCGAAAGGCAGCACAAGGCCGTTACTAAAATTACATTTCTGTATGTTAATTTAGAAATGAGAATAATTTAAAGATTTTCTTTATTTGCTGTGTACTTTTGTTTATAAAAAGCATAACTGATAATAATAAATCTATTTATCACACAAATTTAGAATTTTGCTCAAGAAATATATAATACTAGTTTTCATCCAAAGTAATCCATTTTACTTTTTTGTTTCCAAAAATATATATTCTAAAAACACACTCAAAATATATATTAAACATTTAACTGCTAAAAAGGACGTCAAATGTTAATAAAATACATTAAAAGATCTTAATAATTTGACATGTTTCGATTGAATTTACTATTAAAATATTACGTGCGGGATTTTTATTTATTTATTTTTAAATTTCATTTGTAATAGTTTATTGTCATTTTCCATCTTTGTGTTTATTTGTTTTTCTGATGATGATTGAGTAAATTCAATCGAAACATGTCAAATTATTAAGATCTTTTAATGTATTTTATTAACATTTGACGTCCTTTTTAGCAATTAAATGTTTAATATATATTTTGAGTGTGTTTTTAGAATATATATTTTTGAAATATTTTTAATGGACGTATAAGAGAACTTCTGTTTATAATTTAATATTTTTTGTTTCCGTTTAGCTAGTGCTTTTACAGCAGCAAGATTACGAATTCAATGTAATAAAAGTACTTGGGTTGCATCTGCTTCCTCTTACATCTCAAACCAATTAATGCATTTAGAGAGAATAATCTGCATGATTGACTTCTGGATGATCATTCCTCGTCACACATCATCCGCTTCAGGTTTCTCTGGATTCAAAACAGTTTAAATAATTTAGTTATCCGTTAATTCTTCATAACCATGATTTTTGTCACAATGAAGTCAGTCTGTGACTTCATACGCAGAAATGTTTTCTAGCTGCTGTTCCTGACGTCAGACAAGTATTTTACTCAAAATATGTCTCACTCGGGTTTATGTGCATTTCAATTTTCGTTGTTCATTTTTGAAAAAAAAAAAAAAAAGAAAGAAAAGGAAGTTGGGGTGGCGGTTGATAGAGTGGCGGATAATCAGAAGTTTACTGTATTCCTATATACGATACAAATTCTGGTAACTATTAAATTAAAAATTTCCCAGAACTTTTTGCTCAACCTAATAATATATATCAATTTCAATATGTTTAAAATAGTCTAACATCATTAAAACACATTGCAAATCATTTTTCCCTATAGACCATAATGCAACGAAATTCTTTTGTCTTACTGTAAATAAACTATTAATACAATACACTTCATTTTCAATACTGAATATGCTACAATAAACCCCAATAACACATATCAATTACATAGCACTCTGACTCTATTTACATTAGTTAGAGCATGGACCAGTGTTTCTTAACCTTTTTTATTTCATGGCGCACTTAAATCTAGAATTAAATTTGTGTGGCACACTAAAATTATGATGACTTTAAAAAAGGAAGGATTATCTATCATTACATAAAAAATGATTACATATAATTTTTGAAGTATTTATTATCACAAACAAAATAGGCCATCCGAACCGAAGAAAGAAAAAGAAAATCAATAATAATTAAATAAAATTCTTATAACTTCTCTTTAATATACATTAACATTTATAAGTAGATGAAACACCGTTTTAAGCCCCTTTTTAAGACAAGTTTCAGTATCATTCAGCATACCATCATCAGTGCAAATAAACATGGAATTTTATCATATATAGGGTGGAGAAGCGGATTCGAAATATAGGTTTATCGATCAATAGTAGTGAGGGAAATTGCAGGCAACAGCCAATATTAAATTGATTAGGAAAAGGAACTGGTAATGAGGAAAATGTGGAAAAGTGCCTTAATTTGTCATCAATTTGTCACATTGGCATTTAGAGAGATATCTGAGTTTGACTATTTTTAAAAATTATAATACTTTCTGCGTAAGATAAAATCTTCGAATAGGCATACTCTTAAATCATTTTTCAATGATCTTTTCTACTTTAATTTCTAATCTTTTTTCTTCAGGAGACATAATGTTTTTTCTGAAAGAATTTATATCAATAGATATAAAACCATTTTTAGGGCTTTCTCGTATTATATTATAATGAGTAACATCGGAAAAATCTCCCAAATAAAGCAAATTTGTGACACTAAACTTTATTTCAAAGTAAATCGTATAATATGAAATATCGGACATTACACACTGCAATTTTCAAAAATTTAATCTAACTTGGATTAAAAGTTTTGCGGCACACATGAGATCTTCTCACAGCACACAGGTTGAGAACCACTGGCATGGACAGACAGACAGATAAACACAATTCATAAACACTTTTCAACTGTATGTTAGAAAGTGTTAACAATGGCGATAGTGTGAGAATCTGCAACAATTGAATACCTTATTAGAAATATTCTGAATGTGGTTTGACAGCTCCAAATTAATTTGTGACTGGATTACAATTTACTTTTAGCTGGTAAAAATAAAAAATAACATTGGTTAAATAGAGAAAAGAACATATGAATCTGAGCAACACTATAGTTATTGCATAGGCACATCTATATGAAACCCCTACAAATTCGCATATCAAAATTAATAGTGATTATATGAAACCAAGAAAAGATACGACATCTTATTCATTATTGGCATTCAGTAAGGGGCTGTGCATATATAACATTATCATTTTAGGAGAGAAGGGGTATGGCCCTTGATGAGACATCTCTAGGGGGAGGGACTGTCTTTTGATATCATTATTATTCTTTTTGATCCAACCAAAATTTCTCTTTGTTTTGTAACTTTTCTTTACATCAAAATAGTCTTGTCTTTTTTTTTTTAGTCTGTTATCTATTCATAAAGTTATTATTAAAATCATTGAATTATTATATTCCAAAATATAGAATACCCCAATATTTGGTATGTCTAATTCCTCTGCTACATGTAGATATAAAACGCTGTTGTCCTGTTTTGTTCATAAGAGGTTCTGCTTTCCCCCTACCCATTCAGAAGCCAAATGCAAGAAGACACTATTACTGATGAATGCATTATGTAACAAAAACCTATTATTAATACTTTTAAATAGTATTTTTGGTACTACTTAGTTATCCCGTCGACCAAAATTCTATCGCCAAACTATAAGATTAAATGCCAATAATGGTGGATCGTAAAGGTCACAATCACTTGAATTTAAGCAAGTTACACATGTTTATGCAATCAAGTGATTTTTATTTCGACGTTTTTTTAATATAAAACTAATTTATTTGTTCTTTCGTTATTTAAAATAAAAATTAAGTCAATTTGTATAATTTGGCGAGTGGTTTGGTGATTTATATAATTTGGTGAAATCGGTCGATGGGCTAACTAAGTAGTACTGTATTTTTTTTTAAATGTTATTGGATATTTCATATATGATAATGATATTTTATTGATTTTTTTGTTTTGAATTAGCAAAGTTTGTAAATAATAAATGTATAACACTATCTGTACATCACTGCAAATGCATAAAAAGAAAAAATTGTAAAAATACAAAGGATTTTTAGCCATTGATAATAATATCATTAAGGGAAGGGAGGGTCAAGGAATGATAATATATAATATTATAAAGGGGGAAGAGGTACCAAAATTGCTAAAAAGTTGAAAACGTTATATATGGACAGCTCCTAACAATGACAGACAAAAGGTTGCTGAGAAAATAACACATACCCTGAACACTATTTTACAGTATAATAAAATAGGTAGTTACCTTTTATTACTTCCACTCTCTGAATCTTTAGAATGCGATTTTCTTTCATAACTCTCCCGAGAACTATAATTCTGTCTGGAAGAGTAATTTTCATTGCGGGAAGAATGTCTGGAAGACTGTGAATCCATCCTATCTTCTCTATACGATGGTTTGCTATACCTTTCTTCATAGTTATGAGAGGATGATTTTCTGTAATGTCTGTCGTCAATAGAGGAGTTCCTTTCACTCTAAAACAAAGTTTAATAACAAAATGTTACACTTTTCTCCAAAAATAACTACCAGATGTCATGGAAATTCAAATGTTTACAATAAAAACATAAGTATTATTATTGTTACTCATTCAAACAATAATTATGCTTCTTTAGATCAATATAATTGAATTGATAAAATAACTTTTAGTCCGGGGTAAATGTACACTTTACCTTGCAAAAAGTCAGGTAGAAGATCTTTTTTAAATTATTATTTGTTTATACTGAGGCCAGCACAGAAAAACCAAGTTTTCCAACAAAATTTCTTAAGGCTAAATTTTCTGAGGCCAGAAAACAACAAAATTTTGGGACTTTTTTCGATTTTTTAAAAAATGTCTCAAGACCTGTTGCATATTGTTTGTCAATAACAATATTAAAAGGACAAAATTCCCTACAACTTTCATATTTACAACTTTTTTATACACTCAATAGCATAGTATGCCATTTCAAAATTAAGACAATTTTTTCAATTTTATTAAAACCGTCAAAAACATAGTTTTGTTCCAATTATTCAAACATTCCCCACAGATTTAATTGTGTATGCCGACTTCTAAAAATGGATAGCAACAAATCAGCTATTATTTGTACACCCATGTCTTTACTTTCATCTCAACAGACATTTTATATTCAATAAATTTATATAATTTTAAAAGTAGGACGGAGTGTAGATGAATAAGACAATTTTCGTATTTAGACAGTCACTTTAAGTGTGCATAGACAATGTTCATTTCAAAGCATTGTTTAAATGAATACTTCACTATTTAGTAACTTATTGGCATAACAGTTTCAAATAAGAAAGAATTCTTGTTTAATTTTAATGATTTTTATAATGTATACATATTTTCCCAGGGATCAATGGGATAAGTATGAAAATTTGTGAAAAATATATTTTATTTCACACTCCAATGGCATATTTTATTTACCAATTATTGCTAACATATGTTTTAATGCTTTAAAGATAGCAAACATTGGATTGTAGTTCCATATAAAAGGGGGAACTCAAAAAATAAATATATTTTATGTAAGAAATACTTTTACCTTATAAAATAGCTACAATAAAAATGACAATAGATTATTTCACTAACTAATGTTATGTTTTTATCAGACTAAAAAGCAAATACAGTAAAACTCCCTCAAATCCGCACAGCTTAGGGGAATGTGCAGATTTTAGAATTTTGCAGATTTCTGATCATTGTTTTGTTTTAATTTTTAAACAGCAATTTGAATGTAATAATGCAATCAAAATTATAACCAATGCTTACAATGTAGTAAAATATTAAAATAATTAAGCAAAGTAATAAACTAAATTAATAAAAATTCAGACAATTTTAAAAATGATTAGATTATTAAAAGTAAAGGTCAAGTAAATAATTAATAATATATAATTAAATATGTATAATAAAGATGAGATACATTTATCTTGAATTATTCAATGAAACTTGCTTCACAAAGCTACCCTACTCATTCACATCAAAATCATAAAGAAATTGTATTTCAGGTTTAGCCAGACATAATAACTAAAAACACTTGATTAATGCATAAATATATTTGGTAAAAGAATTGCGAATATCACCAGTGATATCAGCAATCAGGGATCGATCCAGGTTTTTATTCTTGGGGCCCATTTTGTGAAAAGTACAAGTTATTTTTGTGAATTTTATTATATTTTTGTGAAAAATAACGTTTTGTAACGAAAGTTGAAATCCAGTTACTCAAATTTGAAAGAAGAATTTGTTGACAAAACTTCTTTAAATTCCCTTGCTAAAGTTTCTGTTTTTCGTGAGCTGGTTTATTTACAATTTACACATTTTAAAACAGTTTTTATGAAAAAGAATGTTATGAAGGGGGCCTATTTTATTAAAAGGAATTTTGTGAAAGGGCCCATTTTATTAAATTTATTTTTGTGAAGGGGCCTATTTTATTAAATAGGTTTTTGCGAAGGGACCTACTTTATTAAATAGATTTTTGTGAAAGGGCCCTAAATAGGCCCCAAATTTTGCCTGGATCGACCCCTGGCAATATTGATTTTTTTCCAAAATAAATTTATACTTCCTTCAGGAAAAAGCATGTGAGTTCAGTCATATTAATGAGAATTAAATATTAAAATACATACGAAAAGATATAAAAATAAAAAAGTCTGTATTTTTGTCCCTACATCTGAACTGAAAGTTTCATTATTTACATCTGTGATGATGTGAGGATTTTAAGGTTGCGGATTTGAGGGAGTCTACTGTATATGTAAATAAGACAATGATTTATAACCTGCCAAACCTTCAGTTCTAAGGTGTGCCGATTTCATGACTGCACTAAAATACTTAAAGAGGACGGTAGTGAAAGAGAGTAAAATATGCAATTTCTATTCTCGAAATTCAATACCTTCGACACATTTCGGGATGGCCTCTCTTCGTCAGAAGAATAACTCTTGCGATGTTTCTCCTTCTTATGATTCTTGTGACGTTTCTCCTCCGAGTCGCTATCTGCATGCCTTTTGCTTTTCTTGCTCTTCTTTTTCTTTTCTTTACCCAAAGATGCTTGTAGCTGCGGGGAGACAGTGAACATTTATTTCATGAAAGCATTATACATACAGCTGTGAAATCATGAAAGGAAAATGGAAACAAGATAAAAAATAGTTAACACATTATTGCCAATAAAAGCATATTTAAAAAACAACAACAACAACAAAAAATTGCACTCTTTATTTTTTATTTATATTTTGCTTTCTACTTTTTAGTATTTAAAATGTTTCATTGTTGTAGTTGTGTAAATGAGAAACAATGCTTTCATGGGGAAATAAAATGTTTTTTGTTTATGATATTATTTCTTATTAAAACTTAATTTTCTGTATTTTAAATGATCTGAGAAAAATACATTTATTTTAAATGCATATATATTTTGTGATGATATAATGGAGTGAGTGAAAAGTTTGTTTCTATACTAATAAAAGAACAAATCGCTATGCGTGTGTGTGTGCAGTGGCGTAGCCAGGATTTCATTTCGGGAGGGGTCCAGAATTTTTCGTTCAAGTTATATATATACCAAAACCTGCCTAGATGAAGTTGCAAATGTTGGTTAAAATTTCCGTTTTACACAGGTTTTTGTCTTAGCAGGTGTATTTCTATAGTACTCTATTTCTGTTATAGATAGATTCCATTTTGACAAGTTTGTGTATTTATATAATTATACTTATTTATGTTTTATGAATAGTAAAACCTGTCGAAATAGTAATTAATTATAACAGAATCTTGCCTTAAACGGAATAGTTAAATGATCTTAATAGGAATTGCCATACAGTTAAATTTGCTAAAAACCTCTCTGAAAGCTGATTTTCACCACTCTTTAATGAAACACAGTAAAGCCTCTGAAAGCTGAATCTTTCTATAATGGAATCTTGTCTAAAACGGAAGAGTTTCAGGATTCTGATGAAACAAAAAATTGATCTTATTGAGGTAGTGTATCTTTGAAGTAAAATTAATTACACTTCTTTAAACGGAAGCCCATCTAAAATGGAACTTTTCCAGTCCTTTGCGAACACGTCTTGACAGGATTGACTGTGTGTAAAATAGAAGTATTTTGAGTAACTTTAAGAATTTAGGTATGTCCTTATTAGGGATGCACCGAATAGTGATTTTGGCCGAATACCGAATGCTATTCGGCTACCTATTCGGCTAGCCGAATAGTAACTGCTAGGTCGAATACTGAATATTCGGCTAGCCGAATAGTAACTGCTAGGTCGAATACCGAATATTCGGCTTGCCGAATAGTAACTATTCGGCCGAATACCGAATATTCGGCTTGTCGAACACTTTCATATTTCAAAGTGTAAAGGCATTAAAATGTCAAATTTTAAAACAATTTTACATAACATTTAAAACAGAAACTTTTATTCTAATAAACAAGAGCTTTTTTCAAGTAAACTTTATGCTGAAAAAAATCTGCTTTGAGTTATTTAAGAAGAGGATAGTTATAAAAAAAATTTTATTAATAAAATTTTTAATTTCATGGGTTTTTCTGAAAATTAAAACAAATTAATAAAATTTTCTTAAATTCTAAAAAAAAAAAATTTTAAATCAAAGAGAAATTGGGAAAAAATTGGAAGAAAAATTGCACAGTATCATATATTTGTTTGTCAGGAAGTGACTAAAGTAAAAAGTTAATAAATAATACAGTCGATTCAAATTTTATAGGGTGACAACTTAGCAAGAATAACTGTTCTACTCACTTTGATTAAGCAAGGAAGTTTTTAAATGCATCGTAGATCGGTGTCTAGAGTGGGCAATCATTTTCAGAGATTGTAAACGTTGTTCTTAAAATCTTAGCAAGAAACAGATTATTTACTGGACAATGTTCAGGAACTTGCATTTGTACATAATTAATTCCTATGAAAATCCTCATAATTGGTTAATTTTCTTAAATAATACTTAACAAACAGCAAATAAATAATGTAAAAACATTCTCTTTTATTTAAATATAATTCTGTTTCTAATTATTTTGAATATCTTTATAAGTTGACTGTTAACGTAGAAGTTGTATAAGGTTTTAAAAAATATGTTTTAAAAAGTTTTTAAGTATTCGGTTCGGCTGAATATTTCGATATTCGGCATGCCGAATAGTTTGATATTCGGCATACCAAATAGTTTGATATTCGGCCAAACCGAATATTCGGTAACATGGCCAAATAGGCTGAATACCGAATAGATACCGAATATTCGGTGCATCCCTAGTCCTTATTAATTTTTTATGTAAAAAAAAAAAAGTAAGATCAATCTCTATAACTGCAGCTAATAATACATTGAAGTTATATTAATATTTACCAGTGAAAAAGATTTTACAAACACTATGATGTAAAAACTGATCACATACTAAAGAGCTAATTTTATTTAAATCAGGTTTCATATTACATAACATTTGCCTACAATAAATTTAGGATCAAGTGTTTAAGTTTAAAGCAGCAAATTCAATGTTAAAGTTCTTGCCATTTAATTAAAAATTTGTGCTGTAATAGATATTGGATAATGATTTCACATAAGTGTCAATCGCGTGAGCCGTTAATTCCTGATTTGAGATTTTGAGATAAGGTTTTAATGTTTAAGAAAAGATCTTACAATATCAGCTACAGAAACTAGTAATGTAAGAAGCATACACATCAAATACAGTTGACGCTGGAAAAAATTGTTTTGTTACAATTGTTTAAACCAGCCATAATTCGTTTGGGTTTCTATGTTCCACGTCTCGCAATTTTTGCTACCATATTCGATCTAATAGTTACTTCCAGTATTTAGTTGTCTTTAAAGAAGTTAAATTTTAGTAACAAATTTATTTGTGATGGATTAGCACTTTTTTGGAAGTATTAGGACATGTAAAAAATAATGATAGTTTCTGTTATTGTACTTCCCAACCAATTTATTACAGATGGTTCCAAACAGTTTTAGATCATCCTCCATGTTCAGCAGTAAGCTCCGGACTTTGATACGTGGATCAGCTTCAATTTATGCTCTTGATTTCTCATTGTTAAAGACAAAATGTCACCCAAGAACGCGTGAACTGAAAGAATGGGCTGAAAAAATTGCATATTTTTCTGTAGCGAAGTTAATCCCGTTAGACTACGTTATAACGTTAACATTATGTTACCACCTTATTACTTTTCATTGAAGTTCCTTTAATAGAATTAACATAAAGCACCTTTTTAAGGTTGTTGCTTTAATTTTTCTCACCAGTGTATTTTGAAAGTGGTAACAAATAACCAGTTCAAAAATAAAGTTACTTTTATTAATTGCAGGAAGCAGATTTAAAGTAATTGATAATATTGTCCATTATAAAGTGAACAAAGATAAGGGTCACAAAACTCAACCAATGTGCCGTTAATGCATTCATGTAAACTCGTCTTTACTTGTAAGTGTCGGCAACAGTAGGTCCCATCGAGGTCCAAGAAGTTTTACGTTTAATCTCGTTTGAGTAAATTTGTGCAAACGGAATAGCAGATATACTTGAATAGTTATCTTTCGGTCTTGGGACATTAAAATATTACCGTTTATGAGAGGATTCTGTGTTTACAGAAAACCTGCCCGGAAGGAATCACAATTGGACCAAGTTTTATTTCAAATAGGTTTCAAACGTTAGCAAGCATAAATATATAGTGTTGCATTCATCAAATCTTGAATTGTTTTCCTTTGAGATACATCATCTTCACAGATTTTACTGTAATACATTTATCCTCTTCAGAGGTGTATAGTACAGTGAGTATGTTTTAGCAGTTTTAATGGATACTGTGAAAACAGAGTGTTTCTAACAAAAACCTGTCTAAACCGGAAAGTTCATAGTCTATGTGAGAGACATACCTTTGAATTATACTTTCTAAGACGAACACCCGTCTTAAACGGAATTTGTCATGGGTTCTTTGTGATTCCGTCTAAGCCATTTTTACTGTTATATCCATAATTCAGCAAACCAGTTCTTCGTTCAGGGGGGGGGGACCCCTGGATCCCCCCCCCCCCCCCCCCCTGGCTATGCCACTGTGTGTGTCTGTCTGCGATGGCTAGAATAATCTGCGGCACGTACGATGCTCTAAATTTTTGTGTGGAAAGTCAAAGGTCTCTCCTGGTGTACCTGAGCTTCAAAATTTTAAATTTCTAATAATTAGTTGAGAAATTAATTAAAAACCCCAAATTAAAAGAATGAAAAAGTATTCATAATTCAGCAAAAGCATAGATTTTTATGAAACCGCAGAATAAATTCTCACTCAGGTGTTCACAGCCAATGAGATGCGTTCTTTGAGCGGGACTCATAATTATTTCAAAGCAACATGTGACTAAAGAGACTAGGCAATTTTGCAGCTTTATAGAATTTTGAATATTGCATTTATCAATTTGAAATTAACACATTTATGCATATTTTTTAAACGCTGAATCCAAATATGTAATTTTCTTTGAAATCCGACTGCAATTAATGAATATACATTAATTAACAGTTTTAAATTATCGTGCGATTTTATCTGAAATCATTTGAGCATAGCCAGCTGTCTGTGAAATTGATTTTTTAAAGGAAAAATACAGCAATCACTTTTTCATGTGAGACATATTTTGTATTTGTTATATTTGCAGAGACAGGGAGGGGAGGGGGAGAAGTACTTTCGATTAAATATAGAAATTAGACCAGATAAAAAAGGTTTGTTTAAACAGAGTGCGGCAACTGGGCATGGAAATTGGAACCAACAAATTTAGCAGAGCGTGTGCAGCACGCCTGATTTACGGGGCCGCAGCCGCTGGGAACCTGTTTCGAATGTTCATATTAAACGTATTGTGACGCTTTGCAGTCGAAGGTGGAACTAAAGGATTTTCAGCAAATTTCTTAAATTCTTATTTGATACCGCTACCCCCTCGAGTAATATATCTACGGAAAATTTTAATAACGGGGTTTCATTGGGATATAGGTTTGTTTAGAACACAGCTCGCCACATGGCAGTGGAAATTTGAACTAACATGCGCAGCAGATTAAATAATACAAATTTAAGATTCATTTAAGAATATTATCACAGGCCCGGATAATGCCAGGCAGGTCAGCTAGTTTTAAATAAAATGAGAGCAATGTGATTATAAAATTTTTTGGCGATTTATCACCTGTACCTGACTCACAGAAAAATGCCTTGGAACTAAAATTAATTTACAATTAAGTCATGAAAATATTAAAATGTTGTATAATTGTCATCAGAAACACACCTGTGAATGTAATTTTAGTAATTCTGGCCCATAAGAAAGCGAGTGCAAAATAGCTTACAAAAACTCAATCTTTATATATATGAACCAAGTTAAATAACATGTAAAAAGCTAATGTTATTTAACCCTGTCTTAAATGTTATTTAACCCCTTGAGGACGAGCGACCAGTATTCGTGCCGCGTAAGGTGCTCAGAATCGGGGATTATTCTCACCAGTAAATTTTGCTTTATTAAATCCGAGCATTTTCCCGATTTAATTAGGCAAAAATTTCTGTTTAAAAGAAACGTTGATTAAAGATTAAAAATTCTGTAAAAGACGCTCGTCCCAAAGGGGTTAAGCCCTGGCTTTTTATATGTAATAGCATGTAAAAAGTCAAGGCTTTTCACTCCAAGTTTAACACAGGATTTCATCCATAACTTTAACACTGCAAAGACATTTTCAACAATACAAGACGAGAAATGCTGGAAGTTCATTGGATCCCTGGTAGTATGTGCAATCAGCCACATTGCAAAATAGAAAGCATCAAACTAAATCAACATTTGCTAAAAGGGATACAAATACATTTAAAAGGCAAATAAATATCTTTATTTATTGAGATCAACACGTTTCATCGCTCTGACAGCAACTTTCTCAAGATCGATAATGATACAAATATTTTCACAAAAAATTTTAAACTGATAAACAAAAATCACACGAACTCATACATAATGAAATTAACTGCAATATTAAAAATGGATACTAGTGAATGGGAATTATTTTATACTTTGTTTCATTATTCTGCAGAGCATCTCTTTCCAAATTTTAGGAAGCTCCATGGAGGCTGAATCATAGCCAATATTCTCACTGCATAAAAAGATCTCTAATGATTCTAGGATAATGGATGGCAAATAAAATCTTGATGGATAAATTATTCTACTATTTCAAGATTTTATTTGCCATCCATCATCCGAGAATCAATCTTTTTACGCAATGAGAATATAGGTCGTGATTCAGCCTCCATAGAGCATCCTAAAATTTGGAAAGAGATGCTCAGCAATAACATCATTATGAACATCATAATGAAACAATAGTATAAAATAATTCCTGTTCACTACTATCCATTTTTAATCTTGCAGTTAATTTCATTATGTATTTGTTTGCATAATTTTTGTTAGTTTTCAATTTAAAATTTTTTGCGAAAATATTTGTATCATTAAGGGCTTGAGAATGTCGCTGTCAGAGCAATGAAACAGGTCGACCTGAATAAATAAAGGTATTTATTTTCCTTTTAAATGTATTTTCATCACTTTTAGCAAATATTAAATTAGTTTGATGTTTCAAGTGATTTTCATATACAGTTTTATATCACCTCAAGCATTTCAAGACAAGAATAGCAGCTACTTCCAGAACTTACCATGATTTTATCCCATTTCACCCACGATACTTTACCATTTAAACAAACACCACTCATCATTTTGTACCAAAGGGCCGAATGTGATACGAGTTTACTACGGCAGAGTTCTGTGAAAAATCTACGAAAGATACTTATCTGAATTTGTATGGCAGCAGTTGTATGAAAAAAAGCAGATATATCTTCAAAAAGATTAAATGACACAGTCAATTTTATACCAATTGTGTAGTAAAATTTAATTATTTTTTTTTTAATTAGAAATATTTACTGTACTTAATAAAATAGTTATATTTTACATTAAACTAAACATAAATCACCTGGTTACTTATCCCTATCTTTGGTTAACTCCCATATTCTTTTCCTAATTATTTATGCCCGACATCTTAGTTGCCAACATATGGGCTTGTAACAAAGTGGTTTGTCTAACAGAAATAATTAATTATTAATAACTACTATTTTCTTTTTAAAAGGTACACTTGAGCAGTAGTAAAAAGGGGAACTATATCAGCCAATAAATAAGAATTTAAAAGCTCTTACCATTTGCTGCAACTGTTTCATTTTAACAGGGTTGCATAACAAATTTTTTCTCTGTTCTTTTTCTTTCTTCCTGCAACAATTAGAATAAAGCTGTTAAAAAACAACACTACATTATCTAACTTTTGAAAGTGCAGTTTATTAAACACATAAGCTGTTTATTACAGGGTTCACACAGACTTGAAAACAAAAAAAATCAAGAAGCCTAGAAAAATTCTAAGGATCCCATTCAATTTTAAAGGACTTACTGGATTTTTTACGTAGGTTGTGCCTTTGTGTAACACACACACACCTAATTTGTAATACATCATTTGCAGGGCAAAAGAAAAGGAGAAAATCCACTCAAAGAGATTTTATTCTATTAAAATCCAATACTTACAAGGGAACCACTTTTGGTGTTGCTCGCACCTAGCATCGAGACCTAGTGCATTTTGTAGCCCTATTCATAAAAGTTAGAGAACCGATAAAATTTCTCTGTTAAAATCATATTTTATATACTTTTTTATACTTTTAATTTTTTATTATTACATTTTTATTTATTTATTTCACGCCAAAAGTGAGTTATGTCGCCAAATAGGGCGCTACAATTTTTCCGACCGCTTTATCCAAAGAGTAAATACATAGTACATATTACTAGTATACAGATTGCGATTTTTTTTTTTAAATAATTCATAGCATAAGAAACAAATATTAGGTTTTTATTTCTTTTTCTATGCAGACGATAAATATATAAGTAATAAATATAATTCTATAAAAGCTTCGAAGATCATTGAAAACTATTTTTTAGTGAAATAGAAAATAAGCAAGCAATTTTCTTTTGAAATCGAATGGAATAAAGTTTCAAATGTTTAAAATGAAATGTTGCTCTATTAACGGGACCTTTGGTAAAAGTAATCATAAAGTAAATTAATATTTTGACACAATTTGGAAAAATTACTGTTGCTAAATATATCGGACATTGCAATTTCTAGCCATTACAAATTCAGCTATGACATTTGGCTAGGGTTGCCGTAAAGCTCTACTTTTGAAAATAAACGCCAACTGTTTCCCCGCCAAAAATATGAATATAATGTTGCAATTTTTCAAAATCAAATTCTTGAGTTTTTGAAGGAGTTTTCGAACTTTTTTAAATATTTTATACTTATTATTAACTAATTTTTATTTTTAAATGCTTTTCTTTAAAAAAAATCAATGTTAATAGTCCAATAAGTGGTCTCGAAAATTGCATTTTCCGAAAGTTATGCTGCTATAAAATCAAGAAATATTATTTTAACAGAAAAATTTTATCGATTCTCAAACTTCATAATATAGGGCTTTAAAATGCACCAGGTCTCAATGCTAGGTGCGAGCAACACCAAAAGTGGTTCCCTTGTTAGTACTAAACACTATGATACTTAGAACTAGTTAGTGTTCCAATGGATGCAGCACGATTTAGCAGATTATCCGTTCACCCGGTAGCAGAAAGTTTGAGACGGGAGACAGGCGTCGCAGATTTTCTTTTCTCTTTTGCAGATTCTTTGTCACTGAACCATTATTTTGCTTCATATTATGTTTAGCTCTTTATTACTTAAATACAAAAAGTTGATTATTATTAATAAAAATTTATAGATGCTTGGAGAAATTTCTGCTACTGGGACAGTTCACTTCTTTCACAGAAATCTTAAAATTGGCTCCAAACTCAGATCGCCTCAATGAGTTATTATTTAGAAATGGAATTTGAAAATTGCCTGAGAAGTGGCAAAAAGTTGTAGCCAGCAGTGGACAGTACTTTGATTAATCTGTTCATTCATTTTGAATCAATGCATATTTGAACACAAAAAACAGACTAAACTAATTTGTACTCCCAATATTTATCATCACAAAATGATTCTGTGTTTCAATTTGTATCCTGTTTCAGTGTGCAAGACGGTAAAGGGCAAAAGCAAACTTTAAAACATTTTGCATTAACCCTTAAAGCCGTTGAGTTTTCACCTTTCGGTTCTTATCCCTAGTGTTGGGAAATTATTTTTTTGGAAGTGCATTTTGAAGGTACATTCGAAAACATGAATTCAATATAGTCAAGTTAAATCCAATGTTGATGGATTAGCACATAAAATATTTGGTGGGGAAAATATATATATATATATATATTGTTCAGAAAAAGCATTGGGTAATTTTTTAACACATAATTCAATTAATGTGTTATAAAATAGTAACCTAAGTAACATAAAATGGTAGGCACCAACAATGGCTAATTGTTGTTCCACGTTAGCCTACAGTAAGAAATGTCTGAACTGCAGTACCATTTGCTAACGAATGCCCAACAGTGGTTCAACTGTTAGCTGTTCCGCTTCCTGTTTCAAAAATCATGTTAAAACATACTTTCACAAGATGAACATTTCCACTTTAGGATCTGCTGCACTGAAACTCCCCGATTGCGAAATCCCTTGTTAGACTATGTGAAAACTTTGAAGTGTGATCACTCATTACCTAATACAATTATTAAAATACTGTTTCCACCATCAGAAATTAGAAGTCAGATGCCGATGATGTGCATTTTTAAAAATTACCTCCCTAAATTTTAAGTACATAAAAAAATCCCTATAAACTTTGAAATTTCCATTTGATTAAATTTTATCATCTTCTGAAAATACCTTAAAATTCACAACACTCTCTGAATTTAGAGAGAAAAATGATGCATTGCTAAAACTATCCGTTACAATGAATGTCACTTTAATGAATGTCACTTTAATGAATGTTTTTGATTTTTATATAAAAATATTCACTTTTATTTATTTATTTATTTATTTTTCATATTTAATGAATCTGTTGTGTTTAAAGGCGAGCGAACATTTTTTATGCGCATTATACTTGCGCACTGCCAGTCTTTTCTCCCGCCACACTCAGTCTGCGTGCGAACGGTAGAAGAGTGTAGACGTAAAAATTATTCTGTGTGAAGTTGTTACGAAAAAGTAACTGTGTGAGAAATTTATCTTTAAATTAACTTGTTTTGTGTTTGTGCAGTGTTTTTGTTTAATAAACTATTTGTTCTGTCAATATCCACGGACTTAGTGAAAATTAATATTAGTGAAAGAACAACAGAATCTTTCAAATTAATGAATTTATTGACGGCTTAAAAAGAAATGTCATTTCAGTTTTATGAATGTGGAGATGAAAAGCAAGTTGGAAATTGTACGTCTAGCATGGCCAATGCGGTGCTTTCATACTCTAACTCGTTTTATGAAAAGTCAGATCATAGTGCCATTAGCGGTTGCACTCTTAGGCAAAAAGGCATGAATACAAAATTTAGGACGATTATCTATAGATTAAATTCAGTGATACAGAAATAAGAGGACCCCCTCTTCAATAGGACATCATCACCATGGCAACCTAGAATCATTACTTGCAGGGGTAATACTGGTCCTAGGTGATAATTCAGGTCAATTTCACGACACATTTACCCGGCATACTACTTTTTTCTGCAATCATTCGTCGAAATTCACGAATTTTTGCCGAAATTTGCATTTTATTTTTTGCGATCTTTTGACGAAATTCACACTTTTTTCTGTGATCGTTTACATAAATTCGCACTTTTTTCTGTCATCGTTTACAGAAATTCATGTTTTTTTCTTCTATAGGTTGCTGAAATTTATGATTTTTTTCCTGCGTTTGTTTTCTGAAATTCAAGATTTTTCCCCCTGATCATTTGACGGAATTCGCAATCTTTTGCCAAAATTCTGGATTTTTTCTCTGCGATTGTTTGCAGAAATACGAGATTTTTTTTCTCACGATTATTTGCCAAAATTCCAGATTTTTTTTTCGCGATTGTTTGCCGAATTTGTGTTTTTTTCCTCAACCGTTTGCTGAAACAAGATGTTTTCTTCATTCGTTTGCTGAAATTCACGTTTTTTTCTTCGATCATCAGCAAAATTTGCACTTTTTTCCTGCGATCATTTGCCGAAATTCATGTTTTTTTTCCTGACATCGTTTGTTGAAATTCGAGATTTTTTCTGCAATCGTTTGCCAAAATTCGCAATTTCTTTCTGCGATCATTTGCCAAAATTCATGTTCCTTTTCTCCGATCGTTTGCTGAAATTTGTGATTTTCTTTCAGCGAATGTTTGCTGGACCGTTTGACGAAATTCTCACGTCTTTTTTGCAGCACACATTAACGTGAGTTTTTTGCTTTAACGATTCCACAGAAACTGCTGATCGATTTTTAAAAAAGCAAAAAAAGTGGAAATCCGTCAAAAAATGGAAAAGTGGCTCTCTGCAAGTTTTAGCGAATGTTTGACTACATTTCACATTTCTTTAGAGATAGATTGAAGACTATCAAAATTTTTTTCGATGACTGATAGACGAAATTCGCAATTTTCCTTCCTGTCCGATTGATAAATTTCTGTGTTTTTTTTTCTGCAACCACTTGATGAAATTTGTGAGTTTTTCATCATCAGATGACAAAATATGGCACCATTTTCTGGTTCTCCTATGAACCTATTAATTCCAAAATACAGATTTTGTGGATTTTTTTCAAAAATGAATGATTCGCGGAATTGCGCCAAAAGAAAAAAAAAAGTATATATATTAGTGGAAATATAATGACTGTTAGTACAAAACTTGTGAAATTTCAGGACGTTTTTTCATTTTTCAGGAATTTTAGGAATTTCAGGACAAGTACTACCATTGTTACTTGTCATGGGAGATCACTTAATTAATTACGTATAAGATTTAATAGAATGAAGAAAACTTTTGTTAATATCTTTTTTAATTTTGATTCGATTTACATAAAAGTTTAAAGGACTTGACACAATGCTGCAATGATTCTATAGATTTAATTTCAAACCATTCAGTTGGGTCCCTTTTGCGCTGTTCAATGTGGACGAACGGATGGATGTGATATCTTTACAAAGCCTCTGTTCTCATCATTGTCACCTTTCTATTATGCTTTACCTTTATTTCATTTCTTTTTTTATTTTAACTAAATACTTTATTTTGTTAAAACATACTTACCCTTTTTTTTTTTTAAAGTCTTTTGAATTCAGTTCCCGACTTCTTTTTCATTTTACATTGTCGACAAGCTGATATTTAAGAGATGTTATAATTTGTTTCTATATTAATATGTCTTTTAAGTTTAATAAATTATTTGTGTTTTTAAAATATCTGTCATTATTCTCCACCACATTTTTAATACTATCTTTTACTTTTCAGATGCTCATGTTTATCTAGCTTAATTTTAATACAATTCTTAATAAATCATTTTTCTTTGGGGTTTAAACCAGCATTACGTTTCACTGCATACTTAACATCCTCTGCTACCCATTTTAACCCCTAAGCACTATTTTATAGTGCTTATCAGGACAGACGGACCAAATGATCACTATAGGTGCTACGTATTTATATAATTACAAACGCACCTAAAAAAGAAAAATTCTATACCAAAAAACTAGTATTTGAAAGAAAACTTTTTTTCTCTGTGATCTTCAAAATTGCATGAATCTGTTTTTTGAGGGAAGCAGTTAAAATTGCTTCCCATGAGCAGCTGCAAAAATAATAGTCTTTTACAGATAATCACCCTCTTTCATTTATTTATTATTATTTTTTTTTTACTTTCTTTGGTTTGCACTACATACCTGTTCAAAAACATGAAATGAGTCCAAAAAATTTATTATTGATGTTGCAGGGTTCACAACACATTTTAATCTCCAGAAAGGAGAAATGGGACCATTTTTATTAGGTATGTTCATAATTATATAAATACGTAGCATCTATAGTCATTGTTCAGTCCATTTGGAGGATTATATGTTTTGACGCCAAATGGGTGATAAAGGGATGGCAATGGCTCTATTGTTTACTTAGGGTTACTCCTCCTGGGCTCATCGCTTGCGCTCACTCTGTTTTGAGGTGATGTTGTTGAAAGAATGTTTTTTAAAATCAGTTAAATACGAAGAGAAAAATTGATATCCCGTGGAATTAATTGAGTAAGTGCCAATTGATTTATTTTAAGATAGTGTAAGTTAATTTAAGAAATCCACTGAACCAGAACCGGTCGCCAGGAATATAAATTGATAACTACGCTACTGGCATTTCATTAAATGGGTAAATTATTTAAAATTTCTCTTAAAATCTAAAATATATTGGAAGACATAATTCTTTGAATGAGTGAATATAAAGATGAATCAAAGAGAAGTTTTAAAACGAAACATAGCAAAACGCGGATCAATTAGAACCACAGTAATGAAATTGATAAAAAAAATTGATAGTGAAATTAAATAAGAAAGTGAATCCAAATTGGAAATAGTTGAGGACTCTTTAGAGGCATTACTTGAACATAAATTATCATTAGAAAAATTGGATGAGTCAATTGAATCGGAAATTGAAACCGATAATTTAGAAACAGAAATAGAAACTTCGATAGAATATAAGGAAGCTATTGTGACTTGCAAATCTAGAGCCAGTAGATATTTGAAAAATTTAAACATAAGTTCAACTATCGCGAGTGAACCAAAAGTAACTACGCCCTCCATATCAGACAGTCAATCAAAGTCGAATACGAAATTGCCGCGAATTTCTTTAAATAAATTTACAGGCGACATTTGCGAATTTCAAGAATTTTGGCCTCAGTTTAAAGTTGCCATTCACGAAAATGAAGCTCTTGAGCAAATTGAAAAGTTTACTTACTTAAAATCTTTAATTTCTGATTCAGCAGCTGCCGCTATTAATGGGCTTCCATTAACAAGTGAAAATTATGTAACGGCAATAAATATATTAAAGGATCGTTTTGGGAAAAGAGATGTTTTAATTTCCGAGCACACTAACAAACTATTAAACTTAGAAGCAGTACAAAGATCAAATGACATACATTCTTTGAGAAAATTATACGATCAGATAACTGTACAAATACGATGTCTCGAAGCGCTTGATGTGAAGTCAGGCCAATATGGTTGCTTATTATTACCCATTATTTATATATATGTATACCGAATGATCTCGTATTACAATTTCACAGAGAACAATGCGATAAAAAGGATGTTAGTGTAAATGATTTAATTGTTGTTTCTGAAACGTGAAACAGAAGGGCGAGAAAAGGCTATTAATGTTACTTCTATCAGTTTTGAGAATACTAAATCCCATGAAAATAAATTTAAACAAAATTCTCCCAAGCACTTTCACCAAGGCAAAATAAAAAATCCTTCGGCATTCACATTAAATACAATTACTGAAAACCTTTGCCCCTTTTGCTCTCAAAAACACGACGCAAATTCGTGTAAGTTAAATTTGGAACAACGAAAAGAATCTTTATTAAAACAAGCTAAATGTTTCAGATGTTATAAACAGTTCCACCAAAAACAGAATTGCAGAAATACTGACATTCGTTGCACGATTTGTTTTTCGAAAACACATCAAAATTATCTTTGTAACAAAAAACAAAAAGAAAGATCATCGAATGAAAATAAAATTGACTCTTTCCACTGAGCGTGAACCGGGGGGAAAGGAAAATATGAAGTATGAAAAAATAACAGTTTCGTCACTTAGTTGTAATCCAGATGAATATATTTATTTTCAAACATTGAAAGGAATTATGATTGGAAAGAATCAAAATATTAATGTTCGATTATTATTAGATAGCGCCTCGCTGTGGTATTACTAATAATGTGCCGTGATATGAAAGGAATAATGGAATTTGAAGTTCTTTTTAGTTACATGCGTTGTGTAATGTTTGCAACAAAACCCTCTGTTCTTTGAGGTCAGCAAAAATAGAAATAAATGAAACTTCTTACTTGGATCGTGTCGTCTGTAAAATAAATGAAGAGGAGACTTATAAGCATAAATCAATCCTTTATTTTCATCTTGAGAAGAGAAGATAAGGCTTCCCGTTGGTCACCGTTCATAAATTAATTCTTGCCAATAAAAGCATCTACTCCACTTGAAGATAGATATTTCTTTTAAAAAATTAAAGTGCAGCATAAATCAAGAAATTATCAAGAAATAATTTAACAGGAGTTGTTAAAATCGTAGACATCGTTTACGCAAAAGCTTTTCACCGGATTCCACATTCATCGGTAGACAGACCGATGGGAGCCCGCAGCCCCGCGATCATTTTAAAACAAAACTATGTCATGACAGCAACACCAACAAAACAGATTCTGATTTAAAATTAACGGAATTTTTAATTTATAGTAAGAATACGGGGACTTCAAAAGTTACTGAAAGAAAAGATTTAAATCTATTAGAGAATTTAAAATATTAGGTAATGTCTTAATAAACAAATCCGAAAGAAAACATTTAAAAAGCTTATTTTTTATTTGCTCCTCGCACGGCGAATAGACACACCTCCGAAATATCAACATCCATTCAATGCATATGCTGTGAGAGGCTTGCTCCGATGACGTCATCACAATAGTACAAAGTTCAAAGGAGAAGCATCCCACGCCAGGCGCTGCGAACATCGGAGAACTTGCTGGTGTGCGGTCGAAACGAATCGCCCGCGCAAAAACAAATATGGATTTAAGTTTAAAAGAAATAAAACAGCAACATAATTTAAACACTGTGAGATTTCATCTCACACTCGCAGCGAACATTTATCGGGAAGAATTTATCTAATTGTTTAAATTTAGAGGTGACAGGGCAGGAATCATTAAAAATTCATACCTTTGCTGGAAAGAAACCTATTGTTGATAATCATAATAGTGTAAAGATTTTCCTACAAGACAATAATTCGGACAATATAATATGTCTGGAAGCGTTAGAAACGGAGAGAATCTGTTCCGATATAATACGAGCGCCAAGTTCTGAGTTATATAAAAAAATTAAAAATATGGGTATAGAGTTATCAGACGTTTCTAATGAATTAGATGATGGTGATAATGAAATAGATTTATTGATTGGTAGTGATTACTATTAGTCAATTATGACAGGAAAATATAAACGTATTTCACCAACTGTTGTTCTGAATGAAACTAAATTAGGTTGGATACTTCACGGCAAACTCTCAGAGGAAGTTAATAGAAATAATTTAGTTAGCGCTATGTACATATCTATTTGGGATAATAACAAAGATAATAAAATTTCAGTTCAACTTGAAAAATTCTAGACTATAGAAGGGTTGAGAATTCAAGAAGATAATACGAACAAAGATTTGTGTGATAAACAAATGCTAGAACAATTTGAAAATTCGATTGAATTTAACACTAGAAAGGCGGCGGTTTTTGTATACCTAGAAAGACGGAGAGCGGTCATTTTGACCGCTCTGTTTGAATGACCAAAAATAAAGCATTTTTTAATATTTTTTTGTTCAAACAAGTTTTTTAAAGTACCTTTATTAATATAATAATAGAATATTTTATTTATTTACCGTTTTATATATAATATTAATTTTAGTTAAAGGAAATATAATATATGTATAATCAATTATCAACAAAAATTACAAATGTATATAAAAAAAAATTACACACTTTAAAAGAATTTTTTGGATTTGCTCAAAGTATCTTAAATTTATATAACATAATTGCTTTTTTAAGTGTATATATTTAAACATATAAATATTACAAAAATAACTTACATTATTCCTTTTTACATTCTCTGCAAACACTCAGCTTTATAACTTTGTAAGTCCAGGAGCCACAAACTAATTTTTGAAATCACTACAAATGTTTATAATTTTATTCCGGCATCGATTGATTTGGCATCGATTGCATTTTGTACCCGAGATTGTAGGTGCACCTGTATTTGGAGTTAAGTCAGACAGCGGAGATGTCTTAGAGGCGACATATTTTGTACGCAGTTCGTCAGCTAAATTCAAAATAAAATCACGACGCTTTATATTTACACCGGTAGTCTCTTTATAAATCACACAAGAATTTATAGAAGCTAAGTCCAGAATATTAAAAAAAAAACTTGAACAGGCCATCGTCGAGAAGTTCATTTTGTGGAATATTTTCTTGCCATCTCGTCAAGTACATCCACACCGTATTTCGTTGAGTTGTAAAACTGAACAACCTCAGGCCTCCTTTTTTTCATTACCATTGACTTCAAGTGTAGGATGTAAAGTGCTTAACAACAAAACATTTTTATTTTTCTTTCCTTGATACGAGGTCAGTGATATATTATCGTGCTTGAGAATTTGGCTTGAATACAGTTCTCCCTTTGTGAGCTTGAAGGATTCAGGCACTTCTTTCTTTCCACGTTTCACAGTTCCAACGATGCTAAGTCCTTTATTTCTTAGAGTTTTGGCTAATTTCAACGTTGTGATAAAATTATCCGTTGTTATGTTCCTTCCTGCGTTATGAAATGACTCTGCCAAGTGACAAACAGCATGTTCTCCAACAGTTTCATCTGTAGGTCTATTTTCATTTTTACCTAAATATAGAAAGCCATTCAACAAATATTTTGATCGAACATCAGCTGCTAGCCAAAATTTAATCCCGAATTTATCGGGGTTTTGCGGCATATACTGTGTAAATGGGCAGCATGCCTTACTTGGGAAGAGTTGTTCGTCTACTGTTATATGTTCACCCGGTTTATCGCAAAGTAAACAATTTTCAATAAACGAGTTCCAGATCTCTGACACTAGTGCAAATTGATCAGATCGAAGTTTTTCAGATCTTGTTGCCTTCAGATCAAACAGCAAGTATCTCATTATTTCTTTGAACCTGTCTCGAGCCATTGTTTGGTGAAAAAAGTTTATTCCTCATGTTGTGGACCATAAGTTGTTTATTGAAATACCTTTAGAAATAAAAGCTCCACGAGCATACAGTAGGGAAATAAAAGCATCTAATTCGCCTAAAGATATATTCCAATGCGGATCCTGCAAATATCGATGAGCTTCCGCTTCTGTGCACATTTTTATGAAACGAAGAATCTTTTCATTTATGAATAGTCTCCATGTACTTGTGAAATTCCCTAACATTACATTTCTAGTGGCAAATGAACTTGGTCCAGGAACTTCTCTCAACACATTGTGCTGCTGTCGTTTTCCTGAAGAAATATTACCAGAAAGAACTGCCCATATTGTTCCATCTTTTGCTACTTCTACATTTTGTTCATTTCCTTCCTTTTGGGAACATACTCTTTGTTCTTCAGTTTTACGTAGTAGTTTACTTTTCTTTTGGTGTTTTCTGTTTTGTTTTCGTTTTCTACCATGTGTGGTACCCGCATGACTGGAATCGACATTTATAAAACAATTTCCTTCATTTTCAGATTCAGACGAAAAATCTGTTTGTGCAGTTTCAGCAAAACAACGGCATTCGTCCACGGAAGAGGATTCACTTGCATTTACAGGGTTATATTCATCGTTAGATAAATTTGAATTTTCATCTGTACCAGAATCGGTTTCAGATACAGTTCGCAATATTTTTAGAAACTCTTCTTCTAACAGATTGCTTTTACTAACAGTTTTTCGCGACATAGCATGAAAAAAATGCACATCCGATCAGGTCAAGAACTTCAATAGAAATAAATATCTGTTACTAAAAAAACAGATGCTTTCGAACATAAAAGGAATTTCACATGACCGGCAGGTGTTTTTCAATCCCGCTTTTCCTCCAAATGACAGCAGTCTATTACAGGCCCTACGAAAAGAATCATGTGACAAGCAGATGTTTTTAACATCCCTTCCTACCTCACTTATGCTTCTTTCCATGAAATGTTATTAAAATTATCTCGAAAAGAAAGAATAATCGTTCGTAGACAGCAAAAATTGAAAAGTAAATGTAGTGTTAGATTTTTTTTCTTCAGTGGTCAAAATGACCGCAATCCGTCTTTCTAGGTATACATATTTATAGGGCTCATAATATTGTGTAAAAAAATTTAAATTTTTGCGCTACATAATCCTTATGAATAATTGGGAAAATTCAATAAACCATGTTGAAATCGAAGAATATCTAAGAAAAATACAAGCGTTTGAAATTAATTTTCGGTCAAAATGACCGCTCCCGTCTTTCTAGTGTTAAGAACAACAGATATGAAGTTAAACTACCTATGAGATATGATAATCTTGATCTTCCTAATAATTATGAAATTGCCAAAAAGAGAATTGAAAGTTTAATTAAACGATTTATGAATAATCCTGCATTGTTTAAAGAATATAAAGATATAATTAATGAATATAAGGCTTTGGGAATAGTAGAAGTTGTTGAACCCCAGGAAATAAATTCGACCAATGGTAATTTGACATACTATTTACCCCACCACCCTGTGATTCGAACGGACAAACAAACAACCAAACTGCACATTGTTTTCGATGCATCATCTCACGCTCCTTCTGAACCTTCTCTAAATGATATACTTTCCAGGTCCAAATTTGAACTCTGATTTATTTGATTTAATTTTACAATTTCGAAGCAATAAGATTGCTGTAGTGGCAGACATTGAAAAGGCATTCTTGCAGATAAACCTTGCTGAAACCAAACCTGCCAACCTTTGAAAATGAGAAATCGTAGCACACAAAATTTAAATTAATCTGGAGGTTGGTTGGTTGGTTTTCCGTGTTTCACAGCCATCTTTTGACATTCGTAAAAGGAATAAGGTTTCAGTCTTACAACTCAATATAGTACATTTTTTCCTCTGAAAATTTTTACACGATTTTTAGAGTTTATTTTTGTTTCGCTGCGTTTTTTTTTTTTTTTTGGTAAAAGGAGCCTGGTTCCAATTTTTTTAGCCCAGTGCAGTAAATATTGACGAAAATTGCGATTTTTTCCCGCCATCATTTCAGAATATTCACAATTTTTTCCCCATATTCATAATTCACATTTTCCTATCACGATTCTTTGTTGAAATCCGCACTTTTTACCATGAACTTTTGACGAAATTCGCCTTTTTTTTCGCGATCCTTTGACGAACTTTGCTTTTTTTTTATGACGATCCTTTGACTAAATTATAAGTTTTCTTTCTGCGACCTTTCGGTGAAATTTGCGTTTTCTTACTAATCTTTCGATGAAATTTGCATTATCTTACTGATCTTTTGACGAAATTCGCGTTTTCTTTCTGCGATATTTTGACAAAATTCACGTTTTTACCACGATCCTTTAACGAAATTTATTTTCTTTTCCAACCAATTGACGAAATTGATTTTTCTTTTACACTGTCATTTGTTGAAATTAGCGATAATTTATCGCAAATTGTGCGATTTTGCACGCTGTTCAAATCTTGCCCCTCAAGGAACCCCCTCCAGAAATTCTTAAAATGGCACCCTTGTTTTTAAGGAAGGGAATTCCTGTATAAATATTTACAAAAACACGATTAGAGTGTTTTATGTTAAGAAGTTTTTTTTTTTTTTTTTCCAGTCTAGAATTTTTTTTTTTTCATGAGCATTTTTTAATGTCCGAATTTTCAGACTTAATGGCCAATTTTTTAAAACTTTCGGAAATGAATACTTTGAAATTTCGGAACAGAATCACTCCTGAAAAATATGCTGCGTGGGATAAAAATTGCAACTAGAAACAAAAAATGCTTTTGTGTTTTTTGCAAAAAATCGTAGTTTAAGACCGATTTTCGTAGCATCGTAGTTCATAGGTCCAAATCGTAGCAACTACGATTTTTTCTTAACAGTTGGCAGGTCTGTGAAACTGACAGAGATATGACACGATTTTTGTAGATCGAAGATGCTGAGTCAGACAAAGCAATTTTCTTAGAGAAGAGGGAATATGATTCAAAATACGGCAATTGTTATAATTCTGATGAAATAATTGCCATTACGGTAAAATCAAATGATCATTCTTCATCCGACCAAACCATTTTAAAGTAAGGATGCGTTGAATCCATCAAAATGATCACAATGAGAGGACGGTGCAGTTT
Organism: Maratus speciosus; assembly: GCA_963932465.1. Taxonomy (NCBI): domain Eukaryota; kingdom Metazoa; phylum Arthropoda; class Arachnida; order Araneae; family Salticidae; genus Maratus; species Maratus speciosus. The sequence continues at coordinate 14,708,910 of OZ010789.1, read as the reverse complement.
ATCGGCGCGCTCCGCGTGGAATCCGGTGAAACAATCATTGTAGTTAAACGACACGCTCATTAAGAAATTGAAAATCAGAATGCTTCTAAAAACTTTAGGATATACAATGTTACACTCTGATCGCTCTTTATTGTTATTTTTATATTGCGCAACACTCAAAGAAATTGAAGCGAAATTGAATTGATTATCTGTTATGTTCACCGGTGCCTACACCCTATGGCAAAGAGAAAAGATAGAAAATATGTCTATCTGGCACAGGATTTCGAATTCAACTCTCTCAAAAAATGATTTTCCAAGACGATTTTCGGCAGTTGAGAAAACAGACGTCCAATCCCCGTTCTCCACGAAGTAAGAACCCCCCACGAATTCCTAAACACGGGAGTTCAATAACCCTCTCGCGTCCCCAAGCCATCTCGAGCAGAGCTGTTAGAAAAGAAAAAACATGGCCGTCAAAATGCAAGAGTGCGTGTCTTTTAAAAGAGAGAAAAGATTAGAATATATTTTCGTACTTATCTGGTAAAGTTGAAAATCAATTGAGCGGAAATTTTACCAGAGCAATGAGAAAAAAATATTAGAATTCAATAAACATGATTCCAAAATAAAATAATTAAAGATAAAGATTTTAGAATTTTAATATTTAAAAACTTAGAAAAATTTGCTGTCAAAATGAAAGATCGTAATTTGAAGTTGTTTATTAAAATAAACAAAATATAAAAATTTAAATTTTAAATAGGGAATGTTATGTAAAGCTTTTAAAACATAACACTCCCTCAAGATAAAAATTCTCCATTGAACTTTATAATTATGAAAATGTGCCGCGTATTATTTGGCGTTACTTCGAGCCCATTCCTGTTAGGAGCAGTAATTAAACATCACGTGAAAAAGTATGTAACTTCGTATCCGGAAACTTGTTCCAAAATTAAATCTTCCATGTATGTTGATGACCTTTTGTTAGGAGCAGATACTGTTAATGAAGCTTCAAAAATTTCAAAAGAATCGTCAGATATTTTTCAACAAGCAAATATGTCCTTGCGGAAGTGGCAAAGTAATTCTACTATTTTAAAGGAACATTTAAAATCATTAGATATGAACGTTTGCCCTGATACATCAGCTGATACAATTCCATTTAAAATCTTAGGCTTAATATGGGACACGGAAGAAGACATTTTCAGATTTGATAATCATAGTCTGTTAGAATTTGTTCATTGTCAAGAAAAGTCTAAAAAAACTGTAATTCGAGCAGCTGGAAGAATTTTTGACCCCATTGGGTCTCCATTCACAATTTTAATAAAAATGATTTTTCAATCATCATGGGAACACGGTATTGATTGGGACCAAAAATTGCCAGAACATTTAGAGAAAAAATGGGATAATTGGTGCTCACCGATTCCATATCTTAGTAAAATAAAAATCCCAAGGTATTATTTTCAGGACATTGAATGTTTTGATAATGTAGAAGTCCACTGTTTTAGTGATGCAAGTATTAAAGCCTATGGAAGTGTTATTTATCTTAGATATAACAACAATAATAGCATAAAGACAAGTTTTGTTACATCAAAAAGCAGATTAGCTCCCATAAAAAAGTTAACTTTACCACGCTTGGAGTTAATGGGTGCTACGATTGGAGCTAGACTTGGAAAACGGGTAATGTCTATTCTCAAGATAAGTGAAAATAAAGTACACTATTGGACTGACTCGAACATCATACTTCACTGGATCAAGAGTTCATCTAGTACTTGGAAGCCATTCGTCAGCAATAGAGTATCGGAAATACAAACTTTGACAAATCCGATGAACTGGCGACATTGTCCCGGTAGCTCAAATCCTGCTGACTGACTTACGAGAGGACTCTCACTTCTCGACCTCGAAAGCGATGATCTATGGTGGTCAGGGCCTCCATGGTTAATTAAAGATTCAAATTTATGGCCCAAGGAAGATAGAGAAGTAGATGAAGATATGAAGCAACTAGAAGCTAAAGGTAAAGTAATTTCCCAAAACCTTTGTTCATCAGAACAACAGAAACCACTTATAGAGATTGAGCGTTTTAGTTCTTTATTGAAGGCAATTAGAACAGTGGCAAGAATTAAAAGATTTGTCTTCAATCTAAGAAGTCCAATTAAACGTAAAGGTGTATTATCTGCTGAAGAATTGACAGAAGCTGAAGAATTATTAATTAAAGAAGTACAAATGAAAAATTATAAGGAAGAAATTGAGTCATTAGAAGGCGGAAATCCCATTAAGAAGACCTCAAGAATTTATTCGTTATGTCCATATTTGGATAAAAATAAAATTTTACGAATCAGAAGCAGACTTAATGAAGGCTCATTTAGTTCAAATGAAACCAATCCAGTCATATTGCCAAAGAATGAAAAATTTACCGAGTTGCTGATTATGCAAGAACACAGAAAATTGTTGCATAGTGGAGTTTCTTTGACACTTGCACAAATCCGAAAAAAAATTTTGATTCCTCAAGGAAGACAATTAATTAGGAAAAGTGTCAGAAAATGTTTAATTTGTAAAAAATACAATGCAAAAGCAGCTGACCAACTAACTGGCCAACTTCCGAAGGAAAGAATATCAGAATCACCTGCGTTTACCGTTATAGGATTGGATTTTGCAGGACCGATAATCGTAAGAACAGAGAATAAAGAGACGTCAAAGTCATATATTGTACTGTTCATGTTCACCTGTGCCACAACAAGAGCAATACATTTGGAAGCAGCCAGGGATATGACTACAAAATTTTTCATTTTGTGTTTTCGTCGATTTATTTCAAGACGTGGAAACTGTAAAATAATTTTTTCGGATAATGCAAAGAGTTTTAAGGCTGCTGATAAAGAACTACAACAATTTGAAAAAATCATTAAAGATCAAGAACTCCAGGATTTTATATCGAATAAAGGTATGACATGGAGATTTATCGTCGAGCGTGCCCCATGGTGGGGAGGGTTTTACGAAAGGCTCGTAAAAAGTGTAAAAGAACCCTTAAGAAAAATTTTGGGAAGAGCCCTAATCACATTTGAAGAATTGGTAACAATCTTGACAGAAATAGAAGCCATAATAAATATGAGACTACTAACCTACACAACAAGTGGTTTCGGCGAGCCAGAGCCACTTACCCCGGCCCATTTCCTTCAGCTAGGAAGAGAAAACATCAGTTTTCCTCTACATTTTGCCGAATTAGAAAATAAAATTTCTACTAAAGAAACTTTGTTAAGGAGAAAACGATATCAAAGTAAGTTGTTGAAACAGCTCTGGATTAAGTGGAAGGAACAATACTTATTGAATTTAAGTTCAGTTCATGAATTTAAAACTCCTGAAAGACACAAAAACTTAAAAATTGGCGATGTTGTTTTAGTAGATGGTACTGCTAAATCTAAACTGTTGTGGGACTTAGGAATAGTTAAGGAAGTCATTGGCAGAGATAAACTTATTCGTGCTTGTATAATAAAAACTGCTAAAGGACTGCTGAGAAAACCAATACAACTTTTGTATCCTTTTGAACTAGATACCTAAATGATAAGTGATTTCAGTATTTGATTTGAAATTTATTTTTTCCTACTAGTGTTTGAATATCAAAGTATGTTTATTTTATAAATTCATAGTTGGAAATATTTTTTGTGTGTGTGTGTTTTGCAATTTGTTGTTTATTTAGTAAAAATGTTTCATTTTATGCATAATTGTACTTTATTTCAAATTGAAAAGATAATTTAATTAATAATGGTATTTAATTTGTTTATATTATGTATATAATATATTCAGTTAATCTTATTCAGGTAAAATATCTGGACAGATATGTTCATGTAGCTACATGTTATAAGAGTGTCATTTTTTTTAAAATTTATATTGATCATGACTTTATTAATTTATGTTTAATTCTTTATACTTCAACACCTGTAGATTGAAAATTTTATATTTTATCATTTGAGTTGTGATTTAAGGTCAAGTTTATTATAAGAATTTGTTTATGTTGATTTATCATTATGTACTCTCGTGAGTCCAGGTGGGGAGTGTGTGGAGAATTATATGTTTTGACGCCAAATGGGCGATAAAGGGATGGCAATGGCTCTATTGTTTACTTGGGGTTACTCCTCCTGGGCTCATCGCTCGCACCCACTCTGTTTTGAGGTGGTGTTGTTGAAAGAATGTTTTTAAGAACAGTTTCACTTTTACTGTAAATAAATGTATCATAATGTATTATAGCTGTAAATATGTGTCTTCCAATTAAATACGAAAAGAAAAATTAATATCCCGTGGAATTAATTGAGTAAGTGCCAATTGATTTATTTTAAGATAGTGTAAGTTAATTTAAGAAATCCACTGAACCAGAATCGGTCGCCACAGTACATCTGTCTGCATATAACAGAGCAAAAACTACCCAACTGAATGGACTGAAATTTTAGATATATAATTGCTACAACATTGTGTCGACTCATTTCAAATTTTATGAAAATCAGATGTATAGTTTAATTACAGGGATAATCAAAAGTTTTCCGTTACATTAGGGCCAATGGGGAAAAATGATTTTAATGATGCAAGTTCATTTTAATGATGTGACAGCCTTTCAAACAGAATGAAATAGATAGGCACTTATGAAGTGCACTAAAATATACATTCAGTACACTATGCGGTGCAAAAAATATTTATAAAAGTAGTTATAGTACGAACACACCTCATTTGCCATGTTTGACGAACAATTTCCAACTTGTTTAAAAGGGGGGACTTTGGAGGACCTAATTGGAGGATATTTGGAATAACTTTGGAGGATATTTAAAAGCGGACTAAAAATACTGCAAATAGTTTTCCTAAATATGCAAGCAAATTTTAAAAAATTGCCTTAAAAATATGTTTATTCATTATCTTTATAAAGATGGGTCACTAAATAATACACTCAGTTAAAACTAAATATCCTACTGCAAAACGATAGACAGTATTCCAAAAATCAGCACTCGCATTGATAATTCTCGTTAAAGCCGCTTTTAAGTCATATTGTTGCTTTATTGATCAGGGCCGAAACTAGCCTTTTTTGCACTCGGGGCAAACATCAATTTTGGCATTCCCACCCCTCCCTGCAAAGTAAATTTACAATGAAAATTTTGCTAAGTTTCTAATAGCCGATTTACTTTAAAATTTAAAATATGTAATCATAAAATACGTATTACTGAACTACATAATCAGTTTTGTCAAATACTGATTCATTAAAACCTTCAAAACAGAATCGAAATGAACCGAAAAAAATATGCTCTATACAATTTCCCAGCTGGAAGACTATTTTATGCAAATTTCACACACATACACACACATATATATATATACATTTCTGAGTCAAACAGCATACAAAACCTTCATTTGATATCCCCTTTGCCTTCTATTCTGCACCCGGGGCACTTGCCCCCTCCGCTCCCCCCTAGTTTCGGCCCTGTTATTAATATTTAGAACAGAAAAAAATGAATTGCAATAAAATACAAATGCTAAAAATTAATGCTTATAAGAAAATATTAAATGAATCAATTGTTAGCAGAGTTACATACTAACAATTATGAAGTATAATGCATTTCTTAAAATTTAACGCAGAATAACAGTGATCAGTGAATTAAAAAAAGGGCAGCATAACAGCACCACACTTAAAAACTGTTAGAAGGTATATTGGTAACTGTTTGAAATTATAGAAGGAATCAAATACAATTATAGTTTTTAATTAACTTTTCAATTAATTTTCAGCAGTGATAGTACACCCGAAATTATTGAATATCAAATACATGAAATTTTTCACATTGCTAACTAAGCACCAACAGATTGAAAAATGTTCAAGCCAAGAATCGTACCTGGATTCCTGGAAAAGCGCTCCAATACTCCACCATTAAGCTGTCAGGAAATACAAAGTATTTCCTGGGGGTTGGAATGAGCAGAGTTACCTAATGCAGAAAGGAAACGCTAACGCTGAGTTTTTACAACCCCGATAAAAGAAAAACTGAAGATTGATTTGCTGAACTAAATTTAATTGAAAAATAAATTTAAATTACTGTGGTGGTTTAAAAATGATGACAATGATTTTTAAAAACTAAACATATTTATTAAAAGCTTAAGAAACAAAAACAACATATAAATAAACTCATAAGAAAAATATATATATTCATTAACAAATTAAATAAAAATGACTTAGCTGACATTAACAGTGCTTAAACCTCCGTAAAAATATCCCATGACACAACAAGAGGTAAAAAATATCACAGCTCGTATCACATACTCAGAAAGATGCCATCACTTATTGCATAGGAAAGTTCACGATGTCACTGAAGCTTCATTATCAACCAGTAGATTATATCACTTCCCCAAAGTTCTCACGACGCTATGAAAATACCTTCATACGTACTAAAAGAGCAACTTGAAGAAACGTGAACATAACTACTTCGGAAGCTTTCACAGAAAGATGAGCGAAAAACAATGGCACCGGTGTTTTACCATCTTGACAATATACCTGACGAAATGCAAGCTGATTTTCCGTTTAAGTTCCATTTTGATTCGACTAACACATGTAGGAAAAGTCACTACTTAAACAATCTTAACATTCATTACACTGCAGAATTTATTTCAAATGTTAAAATGCCGAAAAGACGAACTAACTCATAACTAATAACTTCGTTCAACAAAAGCCAAAGCACGATAAATACAGAAACCGGCAAAAGGGAGAATTCATTTAGATAACTGCCACTGCTCACATCCTCTCTTGACTAAAATAAGTGAAGTGCCACGAACGCTTGAAAGTCCGAGTATATATCTGTCCCGGGCGAACGAAAACCAAACTTCCACGCATCGCTAAACAACGCCCTCTCACGGCCTTGACAACATACTTCTAGAAGTTTCAAAGTGACGACATCGGATTTGCATAAGCAAATCACGATCGTATCGAACTGCTTACGCCCTCTAGTAGAGACAGGAAAAACAACTTTGAAGTCAAAGAGGGAAAAGAAAGATATCGTAATACAAACAGAAACAAATGTATTTCCAAATGGACGAAATCAATTTTAAGAGAATGCAGTTAGATGGAGGACTATTTCAACAGGTAAATAAAGGAAACTTAATTTAATTAAATTATTCATTAGATTTACAGATTTACTTTGAATATAATATATGGATATAAGAAACTTAAGGAGGTAAAAAGAAGAATAAGTAAACTGTTTTAAGTAAAGGTAAGTGGGTTCTATTGGGTTTAATCAAAAGGAAATGTTAAATAGGAATATATGGATGTACAGTGACAAGACTAGGGTTGCACTTTCCTAACATAAGCTACGAGGATGATACACAGCTTGGCATGACCTATGCTTGGGGTTTTATTTCATCTTATATTTGCTGCGGGGTGGTGTGCTCATGAAGGCTATTCAACGGTTGCAGCCTTACCGACATTTAAGAGAGATGCCAAGCTGGGTATCGTCTTTGTAGCATAATGGTAGAACATTGGAGCGGTATTCCAGGGTCTGGGTTCGATTTCTGACTTGGGCATTTTTCACTCTGTTGGTTTATGCTTAGATGAATTGATGATAAATTGATGATGCTTCAATGTGAAATATTTCACGTATTTAATATTCATCAATTAAACATTTTTCATGATACATTTGTTTAGTATTTAAAATTTTTACCCAATTAATTTTTTTTTTTTTTTTTAATCCTTATAATGGATATATTATAAAAGATTGATAAAGTTAAATTTAAGTCCTAGACAGTCAGAATATATCAGATAAAATATTCTTGACTTTTTGTTGCGTTGTTATTGCAACTTTCTTTTATAAGTCATTAAATGAATCAATTTCTATTGAACTAGACAGTCAAAGTATTTAGGGTACTTCTGACTTTATGTTGCTTTTCTTTTGCAACTTTAGAAAATTTTAATTTATAAATATGCCGAATAATTTTATTGAATTCTTAACATACACACATTTTTCTTATTCAAAATGCATTTTTTTAATTTAAATACAGTAGACTCCCCCAAACCCGCAAATGCTTAAAATCTGCACATCATCACAGATATAAACAATGAAACTTTCAGTTCCGGTATAGGGACAAAATTACAGGCTGTTTTACTTTTTATATCATTCCAAATGCATTTTAATATGTAATTCTAATTAACATGTATGAACTCATTATTTTTCATGAAGGAAGTATAAATTTATTTCTGAAAAAAATCAAGATATAGCTGATATCACTGGTGATTGCAATCTTTTTACCAAACATATTTATGTATTAATCAAGCTTTTTTATAATTATTAAGTCTGGGTAAACCTGAAATAAAACTTCCTTATTTTATTATTTTGATATGTGTTAGTAGGGCACCTTTATGAGGCAAGTTTCATTCAATAATTCAAGAAAAATGTATTTCATCTTCATTATGCATATTTAATTATACACTATTAATTATTTACTTGACCTTTACTTTTAATAATTTAATCATTTTTAAAACTATCTTAAGTTTTATTGTTTTAGTTTATTACTTTACTTAATCATTTTAATATTTTACTATATTGTAATTATTCATTATAATTTTGATTGCATTATTACATTCAAATTACTATTTTTAAAATGTAAACAAAGCAGTGACCAGAAATTTGCAAAATTCTAAAATCCACACAACCTTTGTGGATTTGAGGGAGTCTACTGTATTTTTTAAATTATTTAATGTTAACATACATAAATAATTTTGCATAAGTAATTTTAATTAATTCATCAACTACTTTTCAGCAGTAAAAATACGCTTGAAATTATTGAATATTAAAGACGTGAATTATCACTTTGCTAACAAAGCGTAAACCAACAGAGTGAAAAATGTCCAAGCTGGAAATTGAACCCGGACCCCTGGAATAGTGCTCCAGTGCTCTACCATTTAAGCCACGAGGACGATGCCCAGCTTGGCATCTCTCGCTCACATCAGTCGGTAAGTCTGCTACGACAACTATTAGATGGAAGATTAGATGGTAGCAGACTTACTGACTGATGTGAGCGACCCGGTAGCAGAAAGTTCCTGACAAGTGACGTGCGTCGCAGATTTTCTTTTCCCTTTTGCAGATTTTTTTCTTCTATTGGATCTTTTTCCAACTTTATATTATATTTAGTTCTTTATTATTTATTACTAAAACTTAAGATTATTATTAATAAAAATGAGTAAAATGCTTAAAAACATTAAAAGTAAATGATTAATTAATTAAAGGTTCATTTGTAACATTTTACCTGCAGATTATTTTCAGTCCCTGAAAGATCTGTCGCAGACACTTGGAGAATTTTCTGCTATTGGGGTGAGCGAGAGATGCCAAGCTGGGCATCGTCCTCGTGGCTTAAATGGTAGAGCACTGGAGCACTATTCCAGGGGTCCGGGTTCAATTCCCGGCTTGGACATTTTTCACTCTGTTTGTTTACGCTTTGTTAGCAAAGTGATAATTCATGTCTTTAATATTCTATAGCATAAGTAACTTCTACATATATACTCACATGATAGAAAACAAAGGGTCTTCTCTGATTTTGTTAGCGAGATCAACGGTGGCAGTTCCAGATAAATCTTGACTACTGAACATGGATGCCCCAATGTCAAAATCTGAATAATAAATTAAACAAATCAAAATAAGATAAAACTGAATTAACTTCTCAAATTTTAAAAAGCGAAACAGCTTACTGTAGCAAAAATATTCTTCTAAATACATAGTAAAATCTAAAACTTCAGAGTCTTACATGGAGTAAATGATCCAGTAGTCAACCTTGTAAGAACGCAACATAAATGGCTGATTACTCTACTAGCTATAAAAAAATGTACAGGATTCTAACGTGATTGTCAATGGCTGATGAAAGATAGCTGCACTCTGGAAAATCATAATCTCCATATCAAAAAATATGGATATGGTTGTTATTACATAAAAAATAACAGAGTTCCCAAACTTTTTTAACTAGAAATTAAGCCCTGCTTGTACAGAGAGTTCTTTTGGGCTGGGTTTGTGTTGATCAGATTTTTCAAAAGGAAGTCCTGAATATATTTTTTAATAGACAGTATTTTATTTTAGACAAAAAAATTACATATAGTAATCCTTGAACATTTGCGGATTTAAAACTCGCGAGTTTTGATTATTCGCGAAATAAAAAATGAAGACCATTTCATTCCAGAAGACATTCGCAAATACTTAACTTCTTTATTCACAAATTTTGTTTCATAAAGAATATTTTTTACAAAGTAAACTCGCTTTGTTTTACCAGTTACATAAAACTATTTGACACTGAACAGCTGCATTGAACTGCATAGCCTAAGTTCCGAGAACTTCAACCCTTATATTGTTGCAAAATATAGGTCAGTAATTCCGAGAACTTCAACCCTTATATTGTTGCAAAATATAGGTCAGTAATTCTGAGAAACCCAAAAAAATAAATTTATGCTAAAACTGAAAAATCCTAAATTTTCTAACATTCAAAATTTTGTATTGCAACTGAAAATTTTTCAACAAAAATTGTATGGGAAATTTTAAAACTTCAACAAAAACTTGTTGAGAAAGCAATACAATGCAATCCTTAACTGGTGAGGAGTCTTAAATTTAAAAGCAAAATTGAGGACGCAACTTTTCCTTACATGGAAATTCATAAACACAAGATCTGTTCTTACAAACAATCGTATACCAATAACTTTTTTCAGACATCAACTAGCTACTAAACTTAGTACAATGTGTTTAGAATTATTCAAATTTATTTACAGCATGTACTTTTAATGTTCAATAAATATATTTTTACATTTCAATTACTTTTTTCCATTAAAACAAAATTTTAAAACCTAACCCTGTTTTATGCACGGGAAGATAGTCTCAACATTCACGATTTTAACATTTGCAGAGGTTTCTGCAAACCTAACCCTCGTGAATGTTAATGGATTACTGTATTTGGATATTAATGTTCATTTTCTTACAAAAAAAGGTAAAATTGATATTAGAGATGCAATTGTAAATTAATTTTTTTATAATTATATTAAAATATGGATTAATTTTCTTTCACTAAAAATTTACTTTTTTTTTCTTTTTTCTTTTGGTTGGGTTCTAGTTGACATTTAAGCAGTATTTTTGGGTTCAGGTTGGGCTGAACCCAGGCCCGTAGCTAGACAATGCCTCCAGGTCGGGCAAATGTTTTTCCAAGAGGGGCAAAATTACTTCGTCATTTTTTTTTTAGTCTTTTACGATCTTTTAAAAAAATATATTACGTATTCAGAATAAGTTTTAAAGCTCTTCCGAATGTAGTTGAAAAGTTATATTCTTTCATCTCACCATCTATCCACAAACTAATTTTTGTAAATATGGATTTCCCCAAAAATGTGAGATGTTGTTGAGGATTGCTATAAACAGCGCCACTAACGGTCCCCCCCCCCCCCCCACACACATCTCCGCAGAAAAATAGGGACTTGCATTTTTATGTTTTATTAATAATAAACTAATAATACAGCATTCCAAGAAATTCATTTACAGCAAAACCTTTAAAAATGGAATAGCAAGGGATAAAAAAAAAAACAACAAGTTTCCATCTTAGCAAGCATAACTGCAGTGTTGTATTTAGGCACTTGTTTCCAGGAGGGTTTACTGATGCTCCCGGTGTGGTATGACAGTGTGGAGCGGGTGAGAATTGCACTTCTACAACTTTAATAAGCACAAAATTACAAAGCTTCCGGGAGTGACATTTCGATGCTCAGAGAAGAACCCTCCTACCGGATTACCCCCTAAATTCATCAATTATTGTATGATATTCCTTTCAGCGGGACCATGAAATGCTCTCATGTAAGACAGGATTTTGTTATGGACAGGTTCCGTTTACGCAGGTTTTACAGAATTTCTGGAATTTTAGATGATTTAAAATTTAATATAAAGAAGGCCCTGGTAATTACGCTAATAATGTTATTTATTTACGAATTAGGTAACTCTCTCACAACTAAATATCAATATATTTTCACGAATTTCTTACGCATCCTTCAAAACCATAATATGTGTTTATAACTAATAACAATTTCAAACAGTTTGGACAAAAAAAAGTTTTCTTACCAGCGTCCTACTAGTAAATATCAATAGTTTTCCACGAATCTGGTATACAGGCTTTGAAACCCTTATATTTATGACTCATAAAAATTTTAAAGAGTTTTGACAGTAAGAACTTTTTTTTTTTTTTTAAATATTAAATGTCTGTTGAGTTAAAGAAAAAATCTGCGCCCTTTAAAATTCTAAATCCGCTATTTTTTGTTGAAATACGGAAAAATATGCAACATCCTTTAACGAGTGCACATTTTAATTTTACTTTAAAATGTCCTATTCGGTATAAATATTGCGGGGCCTCCCATTCGAGGTTCGTTTGGAAATATTTTTGTTTAAAAGTATAATTTTTTTTTTTAAATCGGATTAAAGATATAAACTAAAACAAATTTAAGGTTAATATCATCAGATCACGGGCGACGCCGGGCTGGTAAGCAAGTATCACACAAATAAAAACCATCATGAAAATATATGTCAACATAATTCACTATTATGGCCTCCATTCGAACTCTCTATTCTATAACACAATCACAAAGTCATTTTATGCTTAAATGCCATAAAGTTGCAATTATTTTTATTCTGACCCCACGATAGCAAGTAGTGTTTTCTGTTTTCTATAAAACAAAGGATATTTCAGAAAAAAGTGGAATGTGTTAAAAGTCAATATTTGAGGCTAGGAAAGATCATCTGAGATAGAGGTCTGCACGGGGCCGGGCTTTACCCTGGGGTCCGTACCGCGACCAGCAAAATGAAGGTGAAATTTCAAAAAGGCCAGGACGGCAGAATCATGATAATTTTTTCAACGGTCCGGGCCAATAAAAAAAATTAAGCGGGCCTACCGGCTCAATATAAAAATTTAGACGAAGCCTATAAAGTATGAACCATTTTTAGCCAGTGTTTTTCGACAGTAATTTCTGTCTCATTTAATGCCCATATTACACTTAAATTTTCTTATACCTATATTTCAGGCATTATAGTAGCCACCAGTATAGACACTTTTACCATATTTGTTTTACATTAATATATAAAGATTCATGACACTTAACTTTCATTTTAAAAAATCCTTTATCTTTCGTTTTGTACATATTAAAATCGAACATTATAATTTACATTTCTTTACTTTTCTTAAAAAACAAACCACATTTTTTTACTTAAAAAGGACATAAATTCCGGTATATCGTTAAAACTATGCAATTTATAAATATATATTGCATTGTCCATACTCTTTGGCACTTCTCTGAAAAAACGTTTTCGTCCATTTCTTGGACTTCTTCAGTTTCACTTGGCGGCTCGCAGTTTCATTTTCGACCTTTTATCATCTCTCTTTTTCCATTTTTTCCCCCTTCTCCCTTTTCACTTTCCCCCCCTTTCCAGCATTTTTAGCCAACGGGAGTCAACATTTGCATGCGCCATATCGTTGCATACATTTTTTCTTCCGAGGTTAATCTCGATAGCCTCTCTCATTAGGGTGTTGTGGGGATTATCATATGCAGCTATTTTTTCTATTTTTATTGATTGAGGTATTATGGGGTTTTTTTAATTTGTTCTTGAGAAGGCTGTTGCTTGATTATTATATTTTATGTCGCGGATATGCTCCTTATATCTTTCGCTTATTTTTCGCTTTGTCATCCCGATGTATGTAATTTCCTTATTTTCTGTATTTGAGGCTTTAATTTTATATACTCCTGCCGTCTGTAATTCGTCGTATCTTTCTGCTTCATTTCGTATCGTTTTAAATAGGGAAGGGTTGGGTGTGATTGGGACTATCTTTCCGAGTTTACTAATTTCGCGTTTTATTTTTAGTGCTATTCCGTTCATGTATGGTAGGGGGGGGTGTATAATCCTTTTTATTTTTCTTGGTTGGATCCAGTTAATTAAGTGTCATGAATCTTTATATATTAATGTAAAACAAATATGGTAAAAGTGTCTATACTGGTGGCTACTATAATGCCTGAAATATAGGTATAAGAAAATTTAAGTATGAACCATTTTCAATGAATATGACTTTCCCGAGAATAAGTATAAATGTGCGTCACAAGTCGATGCTAGTTTTGCAACATCAATACAGAAATGTAACATGTCCAGCATAGATATCGGCAGTGGATAGTTCCATTGTGTCTGAACCCGGGCTTAATTTTTTCAGAAGACTCGTGCCGGGCCGAGAACAGGCTTGCATTTTTTTTTCTCTACATAGTCGAGCCGGGCCGGAACTGCACTTAATTGTTCTCAGGATGTGTAGAGCAGGCAATATGTTTTGTAAAAATATTAATAGCGATAATGAACTTCTGTAACGGAATCTTTGGAAATATACCTTAAGGTCGTTCTCAAATTCTCTACTCAACAATGCGAAAGTTTCTGACACATTTTCAAACTAATTTTTAACTGCAAAGGCATAAAATTGAAAGGCCTGCTTATTGAAGGGATTTGGAATCGAATAGCGTTTTTCATTTTTGATAAAGAAATTACTTATCGAGATACAAGATATTCTTGTCACGTGATTGCAGGTTTTTCTCCTTTCCCGAGCTGTCGCTTCCGGAAATTCGATCCAAAACGCTAACTTTGACAATATTTTCTCACTTGACATATTGCCTTTATCTAAAAATGTATAACGTCATTCAATTACATAGTTTCTGAGTAAGAATACCTGCTAGTCTTATGTGTTTCCGAATAGAAATGAACTCAGAAATGTGTCAGATATTAGCTCCTTTGGATTTGAGAAAAGCCTTAATAAAGGACAGAGAAATATTTTCACAAATCTACTTTTCATTATACAGCTTCAAAAGTTATCAGGATTTTAACCCTCCTTTTTTCTTTTATTCTAAACTACATTAATTTTTTAATGCATCCTTATTTGAATGTTGAAACGTCTAAGACTCCGAGTATTCGTTAATGTTGCTATTGTGTATTTTCTGCCTTGCGAACACATCGTAATTTAAAAATGCTCTTGCAGTATTCTTTAAAAGAATCCCAATTGTATGTTAGGAAAAAACTGATTTTTTGTAGAAGTTGAGTCAGGCCGGATTGAGAATGATTTAATTGATATTTCTACGGGCCGGGCCTGGAAATTGCACCCCGTGCAGACTTATAATCTGAGACACAATCGTTTAAAGCTCAAGATTCCAAACATTTGTCAAAAAATGAGAAATGCTATTTGATTCTAAATTACTTCAATAATTTTGCCTGCGAATGTCATGCTTTTACATTTAAAAATAAGTCTGCGAACACATTATAAAGTTTCGCATAGCCGAGCAAACAAAAATATTTTCTACAAAAAGCCTTTAAATAAAAATGAGTATTTCATAGTTTAAAAATATTAATGCTCGTTTAGTGTTTTAGTTAATTTTTCAATTTATATTTCCATTTCACAATCCTACATTTATTTCCCCTTTTCCATACAGAAACTATGTGACTGATTTAGATATTTATAGGAAGAAAGGAATAAAACAACTAAAAAGTAGAATAAATAACATAGGGGCGGGAAAGCACCAGAAGAAACAAACACTTTTTGTACTTATAAAAAGGATAAAATTAATTTCTGTAATATTCTCGTTTCTAAATTACATTTATATCATTTAATTAACATAAAATATTAAATGCAAACAGTCATAGATGCCATTTATAATGTAATTGGGTCATTCCACATGAATTCAACCAATGGGTATTGCACCATAGTCAGATTTTTTAAAAATTTTTATCATAGACAGACATAGTAGTGAAACCCACAAATCTCAAATTTAAAATTACTTTTTGCAATATTGGCTGAGATATAGCCATTTGAAAATTGGTCATTTTTACCTAATGGCGGCCATCTTGGAATCTTATCAATGTCTATAAATGGCTATAACTTGACAAATAATGGCTTAAATTCTACGTTTCTGGTACCAATTTGAAGCTATTTGTACAAAGAATATATATTTCACATCAAAACAATAGTAAAATTTCTTTTCTTTACTTTTTATTATGTGCAAACTGAAAATATCACCCCAAAAAAGGGCTGACTATAATGGCCCATAAAAAAAATGAATCATTATGAATTTTTCTAAAACTTGGTAGAAACATTGCTCCATCTGTGTGCTTCAAATTAAAAAAAAGTTGGAGAGGTAAAATTTGTTGTTTTAAAATTAATGCTTTTTTACGCATAGGGTGTCATTAACCAAATAATGATCATTTTAGAATCTGAAAGTATTCCTAATTTAAGAGTTTCTCTATTTATGGAACGTTATACTGTATATAATCCATAATTTAAACTATGCCTAAAAGCAGTATTTCTTTTTATACAAGAAGTTTAATATAAAAGAAGGTAGAGAGAAAAATGGGACATGCCAGCAAAGGGGTGAATGGGACTAAGTCTAATTCTTGCGTTTTAATAAGATGAGCATAAATTGCTAATATGCAAATATTTTTAAAGGATTAGCATATTAATTATAACATTGAAAATATACTCATTTACTTCAAAATATAAATAAATTGAACAGATGATTTCTTAATATCATTTCTGATCAACAATCCTGAATTTTCCTTCCAGTGATGAAGATACTGGAATTTGATATTGTAGCACAGACATTATGAACCTACAATCTTTCTTATATTGTAAATATAGCTGACACTAGACTATTTGCTTCTTATAATACATTATAATTTTAATATAATGTATAATATACAATATAATAATTTTATAGTTGTCCCATACCTCCCTGTTAGTGTGTGTGTGGGGGGGGGGGGGGGATATGGGACACATTTTGAAATTTACAATTTATTTAATTATAAAATTGTTTCTGAAAATTATGTTTCTATATTGTTCAAGGACATTAGAAAGTGTTCCATTTTGTATTCTAAAAACTGAAATTTTTATTTTTGTGTCGAACAAAAATGATTTTCTGACTTTTGTAAAAAGTGTCCCATTCCTCCCCACTCTCCCCTATGCATAGAACCTATTTAAGACCTTTTCCCACTTAAAAAAATAAATTTATATGGGTAAATTTTTACTCCTCACTTTACAGATTTTCTACTTATAAAGTTTAATATTAGTGTGTGATGCTTCACAGTAGAAAACTTCTACTGCATATATATACTATATATATATATATTTATTTAAATCATTCAGATTGCATTAAATGTTCAGATGTAAATATGTCAGTTTATGTAATTTTTATTTCAGTGTATTTAGTATAACTGAACTTACTTATAAAATTGATAAAAAATCTTGGTAGTTTAAATCTGAAGAAAAAAACTAGGTATTATATTATAAAGCATGCATGTATTATATGCATGTAAGTAAATATTTTGTTCTTATTTTGTCTAGATTTGTTTCATGTGTAAGTTTAAACTTAGGCTTATTTCTCATCACATTCAATGTTTTGCCCTGGATTTGTATTATATTAATTTTTTTTTTTGTCTCACTTTATCTAGATTTTTGTTCATATAAATTTGAACTTAGTGTGAACTAAAAACATCAAATGTGAACTCAATTAACTCATTTATATATTTTTTTTATTTTATTTTATTTAAATTACACAATTGAATAAATTCAACTGTAATTTACAGCTAGTATTTCTCCAACATTTCAGGGGAAAATATTATGTGGCTTTTTTTTTTTTTAATGTAGTCCATTATATTAAGGGATTTAATATTTGTGTAAATATTTTTTGAGAATTTTATTCTCATGTTTTAAATGAAATAAAAAGTACTGTAGAAAAGAAAATTTACTAGTATTTTAATACAATGTATGAATATTTAGTATAAATAGCTACAAATTGATATTTCTTTATTTAATTATATAATATACACACAGTACATTAATTCAGATGTTAGAAAATTTTATTTTAACCATTATTTCTGAAATTAGGAATACTTACAGATTCTAAAATGATCACTATTTGGTTAAGACACACCCTATGTGTAAAAAACCATTTATTTTAAAACAACAAATTTTACCTCTCCATTTTTTTTTTTATTTAAAGCACACAGATGGAGTAATGTTTCTACCAAGTTTCAGAAAAATTCATGTGGATTCATTTTTTTTATGGACCATTATAGTCAGATCTTTTTTCGGGGATATTTTCAGTTTGCACATAATAAAAAGTAAAGAAATGAAAATTTACTATTATTTTGATGTGAAATGTGCATTCTTTGTACAAATAGCTTCAAATTGGTATGAGAAACATAGAATTTGAGCCATTAGTTGTCAAGTTATGGCCATTTACAGACATTGATAAGATTCCAAGATGGCCGCCATTTGGTAAAAATGACCAATATTCAAATGGCTATATCTCAGCCAATATTGCGAAAATTATTTTTAAATTTCAGGTTTGAGGGTTTCATTACTGTGTCTTTCTATGATAAAAATTTAAAAAAAATCTGTGAATATGGTGCAACACTTTTTCTTTAAATTGGTTGATTTCACGTGGAATGACCCAATTATAAAACCCCTTTGCTCTGAAAAACACATTCTAGATATTGCGATTCTGTGTGACACTGATTTTACAAACTTTTATAATTTACAACAGTGTCAAGAAAGCTCTCAAAAAACAATTTCCACTTTTGTTGAAAAGCCCAAAAGCAACATAGTGAAGTTAACAATCACAAAATCACATGATTGTAACACATGATAGTTGCATATTTTGTGTAACCTGTCCTGTCAAGCCATAAATAGGTAGCCAACTGCAACCTGAAATCCATGCCTTTGGTTTCCCGTACCCGATTACAATAAATTTCATGTACGACAGTTGTACAAAGAAAACGATTTTCGCAGACATCAGTTAATCAGTTTGAGGAAAGGACAAGGAGTTAAGAGGATAATCTCTAAACCCTATTATTCTCTAAAGACTGCAGTTTGACACATTGGGGAGGCAGTAAGTTAAATTTCTACAACGCAACAAAGCGAAAAATGTCCTTCAGCTCTTGGAATGAAAGAAAAAGAAAACTCTTCACAAATGAATTTTTTGTTAAAATTGTTTTGTTTGAATTGAGAAGTTTTAGGAATGGGTGTCTGTTAGTTAAGTTACGGTCTATTCTAAAAAAAAAAAAAAAAAAAAAATTTAATGAGGGAGAGAAAAGTTCGGAAATTTAATGTGTCGATCAGGTTGTCTAGTCAATTCTGCTAGGACGGGCAAATATTTTTCCAGGTCGGGCGCTGCCCGACCTGGCCCCCTCCTAGCTACAGCCCTGGCTGAACCTGACCCATGCAGAATTAATTCCAAGGTCCCAAATTATCTGGTAATCAGGTTTTATTGGTATTTCATTTTAAGTCAAAAATAACAACTTATATCTCATTCTGAAGAATGGCTGAACATAGGAGGATTATTACCCAATAAAAAAAAATTGTGTGGCAATAAATTTTTCAAGCAGAGATGTAGAGGAAACATTAAATGAATAAAATAAAAACTTTATTAGTGAAACCATTTATGTTTATATATGCAGTTTATTCAATGAAATGAGAGGTGCAAGTTTATTCTAAAAAAATTAATTATCATTCTACAATTAATTTTCTGGTTAAAGAAAGTCTCAATTCTGAAGATACAAAAAAATGTTTGGATCATATTTAGAGTGATTCATCTACTTCCTATTCTACAGGGGGAAATGGGCAGAACAATTTTGAGTACAGATGTCACAGATGCATCAGGATTTCCCTCTTTGGCGGTAAAATAACATTTTTTTTTTTTTTTTTTTTTTTTATCTGGTCTGGTAACACAGCAATTTTTGCTTCTTATGGCAGCCTGGTGTTTTATAACAAAGATAAGTGTGTGTAAATAAATAAAACAATATAAAAATAATTGAGGGGCTCACAACCATAGTACACCAAGTCCATTCTGGGGGGAAAAAAATGGAATAGTCCATTTAGAATGTGCATAAAATTTGTTTTATCTAAAGCAACTGTAAACCAAGTGTGTAAAAAACAGATAACATATATGAGAAAGTATGTGAAAACAGATTATAGGGTTGTGAACCCCTCAATTAACAAAATGTGTATGTTTTATTAATGCGTAAAAAATTTTTCAGAGAGAAAAAAGTTCATCTTGCATACAATATTTCAAATGAAAATCAAATTTCAAATTAAATCCTTAAAAGGCGCAAAGGCCAACCTAGTAAAAAAGGTTTCATGCCGGGACTCGAACCCGGGCCATCAGTATAGTGCACTGACATTCTATCGACTAAACCACATGGAACGATACCCAGCTGGAAAATTTCTCACTATTACATGTTGGCAAGGCTACAAACACCTTCCATGCTGGATTTAATTAAATTTCATGTTTGCCCCATGTCGGTGGCTCAAGAAAAATATTCCATCTTGTGCTGCGTTTGTGATGGAAATATTTTGTAATATTATATATATCCATAATATGGGCCGTTAATTAAAAGGTATAATTAAATTTTGAAGTTCTTTTTAGTTAAAATGCGTTGTGTAGTATTGCAATAAAACCCTCCGTTCTTTGAGGTCAGCAATTGTAAAAAAATAGAAATAAATGAAACTTCTTACTTGGATCGTGTCGTCTGTAAAATAAATGAAGAGGACATCTTTAAGCATAAATCAATCTTTTATTTCATCTTGAAGAAGAGAAGAAAAGGCTTCCCATTGGTCACCGTTCATAAATTAATTCTTGCCAATAAAAGCATCTACTCCACTTGAAGATAGATATTTCTTTTAAAAATTAAAGTGCAGCATAAATCAAATTTAGTATTGATGAGAAACGTAATTAAAATCTTTTCCACGGTATCAAGAAATAATTTAACAGGAGTTGTTAAAATCGTAGACATCGTTTTCGAAAAACTCTTTACCAGATTCCACATCCATCGGCAGACAGACAGACCGGAGCCGAAGCTCGCGGCCCGCAATCTTTAAAAACAAGAACTAAGTCATCACAGATCACCAACAAAACAGACTCTGATTTAAAATTAACGGAATTTTTAATTTATAGTAAGAATACGGGGGCTTCAAAAGTTACTGAAAGAAAAGATTTAAATCTATTAGAGAATTTAAAATATTAGGTAATGTCTTAATAAACAAATCCGAAAGAAAACATTTAAAAAGCTTTATTTTTATTTGTTCCACACTCGGCGAATAGACACATCTCCGAAAGGTAGACATCCATTCAATGCATATGCCGCGAGAGGCTTGCTCCGATGACGTCATCACAATCGTACAAATTTCAAAGGAGAAGCATCCCATACCAGGCGCTGCGGAACATCGGAGAACTTGCCGATGTGCGGTCGAAACGAATTGCCCGTGCAAAAATAAATATGGATTTAAGTTTAAAGAACATCGATGTATAAGGCCAAAAGAAATAAAACAGTAACATAATTTAAAAACTGTGAGATTTCATCTCACAGCGTTTGTAGCCTTGCCAACATGTAATAGTGAGAAATTTTCCAGCTGGGTATCGTTCCATGTGGTTTAGTTGGTAGAATGTCAGTGCGCTATACTGATGGCCTGGGTTCAAGTCTCGGCATGTAATCTTTTTCACTAGGTTAGCCTTTGTGCCTTTTAAGCATTTAATTTGAAATTTGATTTTCATTTGAAATATGGGTATGTTTTATAATTACAATATAATTTCATAATAAAATAAAACTAACATGTTTTTTCAAGCATTAGGCCTAACAGGCCTAGAAAACAGGGGTTTTTCTTCAATATAGTAAAAAAAAAAAAAATACACCAACCATAGTCTGTCTGTTCCCAATTTTGCATGGACTGAGAATTTGTAGAAGATGATTCTCGCAAGAGTCAACTATTGGAGCATTCGCATAGGGAAATACACAGTGACAGGAGAATAAAAGTCAAGAAAATAATAGTAAGATTAGACCTACCAAAAACAACCATTTTATGCATTTAATATGAACACCTTCACATTCACAAAATCACTGAAAAATGGGTACACTGATTTTTCTGCACAATTCAAGAATTCCCCATAATAAAGATTCATCTTCAATTGACTATTCTTGAAATTCAAAGTCTTGACACTGTAGAATAGGTGTCAGCAAGCAACTTTAAGTAGGGTCCGAATACTTTTGAAAATTTTTATTGAGGTCCAGAGAAAAAAAAAAAACTAAATACAGTAGAATCTCGATTATCCGAAGTAATTGGGACCGACCCTCTTTCGGAAAATCGAAATTTTCGGATAATCGAGAATGCTTCAATTTTGAGATTAAGAAATAGGTATAGTAACTTACAGTGCAAAATAACTAAGATTTCACTTTACTATTAATGATACTTTAAATGACCACTAAGGTATTTTAGTGATACAGTCAATTTTACAGCAATATGATTTTTGAGAAAATTTCAATTAACTTTTAAATATTTTAAGTAAATAAACTTTTAAATATTCCATATAAGAAACATTCATTTGTTAGCCAACTAAAATTTAATTTTCTCTTAAAATCAACAGAAAATACCATGAAATTGCTACATTAAAATGTAATATTTTGTGAAATTAAACAATTTTATAGTAATGTAACCACATCATAAACACATTCTATTTTTATTCATAATTTTGGATATAAGGCTGTTTTTTAAATCCAAGTTGACTGTTTTCTGACGCATATTTTGATTCTTTTTTATTTTTTTTTTAAGCAAATTGGCAGCTGCTCTTATTAAAAAACTATGGAATCAAGTTTTCTTTTCTGTTTTTAGGTAAAAACAGGAGATTTTTCAGAAAATGTTGTCAAAGACAGCCTTTTGAATCAAATTTCCAGACGCAACAGCGAAAGAAAGAAAAAAAGCCGCTATTCTGTGACAAAAATCCCTTATAACTCAAGTTGTAATTAATTCAATAATCAGAAAATGAAAAAACTGTTTGATTACAAATCACTTCAACAATCATGCCTGCAAGTATCATACTTTTACGATCAAAAATGAGTCAGAAAATATATCAGAAGGTTTTGGCACTGTTGAGCAGGGAATTCTTTATCTTTTTTTTGCCGCCTTAAGTGGTTTATTCCTGCAATGCTTGAAGATTTTATTTCAGGAAAATTATCACTTTAAATTCTGTAAGGGCAATTAAATATTAATTCTTAAGAAATTCTCCAAATTTATATAATATTGAAAAATTTGCTCAAAACATTCTTTCATATAAATTATTTACAATATTGTTGTTAGTATTAATTAAGGATCGATCAAAACGAATTTTTAAGACCAAAACCAAATTTCAGTAATCTTCCTATTTGACCGAAAACAAACAATTTTTTTAAAGTAATTAATACACATATAATTATTAATTAATTATATGTGTGACTAGAGAAGTAAATGTTCTGGAAATTTTGAAGTGGCGGAAAAAAACATATTTTTTCCAGTTTTTTTCTGGAAAAGTTGGAAATTTAAAAAAAAACGATTTCTCAAAAATAAGTTATATTTTCTTAAAAGGTATAAAATAATAAACTTTTTTAATATTTATGCACACTAAAAAAATTATTTTCACTTTAAATGAATATATTATTAAAAAAAGAGAGAGAAAAAACAAGCCAGCTTTTAAAGAATTTATCCTTTCAGCCTCAGAATTTTGACAGTAGCTTTTCTTCCTTAAATTAACCCCAGTGTTTGTAATATATCACATGTCTCTTGAAATGATTTTTCAGTTGCATTTGCTTAATTATACCAGAAGAGCTAATTTAAAAAATAACAAAAAAATCTTTAAAGTTTCAACCAATATCAATGCAGTTTGAAAGCAATTTTAAACTATTGTACTATCTACATAGTATTGGTTTTCAAATCTATAAATGATGCCAGTTTCAAAGAAACAAATTATAGTAGTTCTGGTATTATTATAAATATTATCATCATTTACAAATCTTCCATTGTTTAAAAATAGGTATTATTTTACAATACTAGGGGGCTCTGCCCCCTACGAGCTACGCTCGTAAAACTTCCGTTCAGACACCGCAGAATCTAACAGCACGCTAATTTGATCGGCTTTAAAAAGATTGCAGAAGATTGAATTATAATTTGAATCTGACAATTATACTTTGACGTAATTTTCACCAAACTTTTCTTTTTCTTTTTAATATTCACGTAAAAATTGTTAGAAATGAAATATTATGATCATCTTAAAATATCAAATGTCTCGCGCATTTTTTAAATTTAAACTGTTTTGCAATATTATTTTTTGTTTAGTTTACGTAATAAGTGTAATGTTATGTAAATTCTCCTATTTAAGACTTCTAACGCATGTTAATGAATTTATTAATTTACAATATTCTTTCTCTTTTAAAATTCACTGTAAATATAGTTTTTATGACGTAATTTTCAATGAGTTCCTACTTTTCATATTTTCTGTTTATAATAGTCACGTGTAAAATAAATTTTTAATTTTAAGCAAACATTATTGTTTGTGCTTTTTATACAGTTGGCAACAGTTTAAATTAATACAATTTTCTAAAATGCTTAAAAAATATCTCTCAAAATGGTGAAAATTTGAATTTAAAATAGAAATAAAACCTCAAAAAAAGTCAAATTAAAAAACTAAATGCAGTCTCCACACCGGGAAATTCTGACGCATAAAATGATCTAAAAATGATTAAATTCCTATGTACAGTTTTTGCTCCTATAAAACTTTTTTAATAGAATGATTTTGTCCAACTTTGGCATTAAATATCTCTTAAAATAATTCTTCGATTTGAAAACTGTCTGCATCAGCGTGTTTATCAAACATTTCTCTATAATACTACCGATTTTCATATTTTTGTAGGCAACAGTTTTTTTAATATTAACGAAGAAAGGACATGCTT
The DNA here is from genome assembly GCA_963932465.1 of Maratus speciosus. Classification (NCBI taxonomy): domain Eukaryota; kingdom Metazoa; phylum Arthropoda; class Arachnida; order Araneae; family Salticidae; genus Maratus; species Maratus speciosus. The sequence goes on along the minus strand of OZ010789.1, from coordinate 14,684,167 downwards.
AAGCATTCAAATTGGATGCCGATCTGCCGGGAATATCTATGCAGATTTTCATTGGTCCATTTCCAAATCAAAACTTTTTTTATATATAGAAGGATTACATTTTTTCCCCTTACAATTATAATTTTCATTTCCTGTGGATATTTATTTTTGATACAGCTTTCCAGTTTAAACCCAAACTATGTTTTAGTTTAAGTTTTAGATGCTTAATATTGAAAGTGGTTTTTTTTTATGAAAATTTTAAAACAGGTGAATTGTTCCATATATTTAAAAGTTGTTTTCAACTAAATTTTCAGAGAAATTTGCTTACTTTTTCTTTGCAAAGCTGGTTTTTATAATTTTTTTTCTGATAATAGTGAAAAATTACAGCTATGTGAATAAAAATAAATGTACGTCTCAAAATTTACATTACATTTTCCAACAGTTTCAAAAAATTCTAAAATCATTACATTTGTGAAGGATTCAATAGGGAGGTTTTTTGAAACGTCTATTTTTAAGAGAAAGAATTTTGTAAAGAATCATATGTTTTAAGGTGAAAAAATTCTGACGGATCCTTTAAGGTACTCGAGCTCTTTCTAAACAGATCCCTGCTTTCAAGTAAGGTTTTCCATGTTAATGTTTTCATGTGGGACACTAAACATGAAAAAAATATAAATAAAAGTATCAGAATGTAGCAATTATAAAATTTTGACTACATTATTTTATAAATGAAATTTCAATTTTTCCAATTTGGAAAAGTTGAAAAATAGTCCTTCGGGAAAAGAACTGAAAAAAATTGTTTTTTCCCCCAAAATTTCTGGTTTATTTCCAACCATTCCCATCTCTACGTGTGACCCAAGTTGGCTCTCTGTGCCTCTGACCAAAACTTTTTATTTTCATATAAAATAAAATGTAATTAATTCATCAACATCACACAATGATTTTCTCATGATACGAATTTTATCTAATCAAAAAATGTTTTTGGTATACATAACTCTATTTTTCTTTTTGAATGATTTTTGTAAAGGATCCTCTGTTCTACTAGAACTTTATCAAAGAGTATTCGAAACACTTCTGCTGTTTCAAACTAAAAATTTTCTATTACTATTAGGGGTTATGCATACATAATTTTATCATTTTAAGGGGGAGGGGGGGGGGTCTGGCATATGATATCATAAGATATCTCTAGGGGAGGAAAGATTTGCCTTTTGACATCATTATCATTTTTGAACCAAAAAAAATTTTCTCTTTTTATTTGTGACTCAGTCTTTACATGAAAATTGTATGTTATCTTTTTTTTTTTAGTCTATTATCTATTTTTATGAAAATACAAAGTTGTTATTAAAATCATTAAAGGATTATAAAATTATTTAATCTGAAATATGGAATACTCCAATGTTTGGCATTCCTATTCTTCTGTCATATGTGTATGCTTATATAATCTGTTGTTCAAGAAACCATATGCAAAGTACATTTGAAATATGTGTGTTCAGTAATAAATAAAAGAGAAAGAATGCTGTCCACCTGTTTCATTGATAATAAGATCCGTCTGCCCCTTCCCCATCCCCTTGTGCCCCCAAGTGCAAGAAGACATTATTACTGTTGAATGCATTATGTAACAAAAAGCTATTATTAAATACTTTTAAATAGTAACTACAGTCGGGCCTCTATTTAACGAACCTCTATTTTGCAAACTTTTCCTTGGAACCAAGAACATTTTGTGAATTTCTTCGCAAAATAACCTCTAAATAGCGATGTGCATTCTCTATTTAATGAACTTTTTCTTGTGATCTAAATGTTTTTTTCTCCCTATTTCTCAAGATATTTCTGAACATTTCAAACTTATTCTTTCTTTTAACACATTTTATGATGTTCAATGGCCTTGATCTGGTTTTACCAGGCGCCTTCTTTGTCAGCAGTGACAATTCGGTAAGTACAGAGGACGAAGACGATAGTCACTTAGAGTAATTTTTAAAAAAAATTGGATACAGCTGAGAAAAAAAGAAGAAATTAACTATGATGGTATTTCATTTAATTCTGAAACTGAGACTTCAGAAACTCTAACCGAATTGGATATTTTCGACAGTGTGAAGAATAAAAACAATACAGCAATGAATTGCAATGAAGATGAATATGATGAAGATGGAAATGATCATGATCAGGAATTAACAAAACTTCGCATGATGAAATGCTAAAATCATTTGAAACAATCCGACGCGCATTATAGTTTGAAGAAAATACGCATGAAGGTGTTTTTGGTGCATTGCAAAGATGCGAAACATATTATGAGAGAAAGCACTTTTTAACAGGAAAACTCAGGCAAAATTAACAGAGTTTTTCAGAAATTAAATTTAAGGACGCATGTGGTAATGTATGGTTAAAATTATTTGTTATAATAATAATGAATACGATAATGTCATTAAAATTCGTTAGTTTTAATGTAAAACTATTTATATTAAACTGAAAATACAATGTATTCCCGGACAATGTTTTGTTTTCCTCGCAGATTTCAAAGATATAAACACTAGAAAATATAAATTGATCATAGGTGTTAGTGGGTAAAATAAATAAAACAAATAGATATAATTTATAAAAAAAATGTGTGATTAACTAATTTAATTAAAAATACTTAGTTTTTATGAATTAAAAATCTGCTTTTTGTAGTTTAAAATATTTTAAACGGTGAATCTCTATTTAACGAATTTTCCATATAACGAACATTTTTCCGGGATTTAGCGACTTCGTTAAATAGAGGTTCGACTGTATTTCTTTTAAGTGTTATTTGATATAAAGTTATTTCATATATAAAGCGATATTTTATAGGCTTCTGTTCATTTGAATCAATAAAGTATGCGAAAAATAAATGCATACTATTTGTATATCACTTTAAACAAAAGACAAAAAATTCCAAAAATCAAAATATTTTCTAGACATTGATAAGAATATCATTACGGGGGGAAGGGAGGGGGGGAATGATAACGTATGATATCGTAAAGGGGGGAGAGGTCCAAAATTACCAAAAAGTTGATACTGTTATACATGTATAGTCCCTTAAGTTTGCAGCTTTTAACGAGCATGTGAAAAGCATCTTCAAAGTTGAGTCCTATAGGCATTACTTCTTTATAATTGGCACTCACGTCTAGAGTCAGTCATTCATGACTGACAATTATAAACAGTGAAGAAATAAATAAAAAATGTCTCATTTGAGTTAATACAGCTCAAATGATCTAATGTTGAAAATTCCCAAAGGAAGAAACAAGATTTTTGGAATACGGATAGTTTCGATCAGGTTGAATTTTTGCTGAAAAATCGTTTTGAGCAAAACTCAGATTTCGGGCTGAAAACGAAACCAAATTTTTTCCCTATCTCTAGTATTAATGGTGATGTATTTTTTTTAATAGATCCTATTAATGAAATTTTCCTTATTTGCTCTTTTAACCATTTGTTTACAAGTTTACACCATGTTACACCAGACGATTGGACAGAAAAAAATAAGCTAAACTAAATACAGTAGAATCTGGACCCCGCTAATCCGAAATTCCGTTTAATCTGAACCGATTTTATTTTTGAAAATTATACTTAAGAGATTAACTGAAAATATTGAGTTATTGTACTAAAAACAAACAAGTACTTTTTACTCTTTTTACTACGAAATTTTCCGGATTACACAATGAATGTTGGGAAAAACGTGTAGAAGGTAGAATTAAACAAAAAGTGGCAGTAAAGCATGCTTTTTATTCTTTAAACAGCTCGAATAGAGAAAAAAAATTCAATAAGGTACAACATATGTACATAGGTAAAAGTACAACATATGTACACGAATATAAAATGTAAACATGCACTGTAGGCCTACTAGAAGCCATCTTTAAAAAAATCTTGAATATCAGTTTGTTTGCCAGTCACTATAAAAATTATTTTTTAATGCAGCATTTGTGATGATAAAAATTAATTTTTCTTTTCAACAGCTTGACTTCATAAATTATCTACAGAAATGTTTTTTTCTCTCCCCTCCCTTGTTGTAGTGACTGAGCTATTTATAGATTCGTGATTTTGCACCGTTTGTAATGAGTTGTTAAGTAATTTCTCATTTGGAAGAAGTTCCATTAGATTATTATAAACATAAAGAATGATTAAACAAACAATACTTTCTTTTTATGAAAGTCATGCCAGATTATTCAGCGTGCTGGATCTTAGGATGCCCGTCGTACTTAAAACTTACATTTTCTTTTAGAAAACACCTTTTTCTTCTCTATTTTTATCAGAATTTCGGATAATCCGAACAGGCACCAGTCCCAATTAGTTCGGATTAGCCGGGTTCTATCATACAGACAGCTAACAAAGTATTCGGCTACCAATTTATTCAAATTTTAGATTTTTTAGAAAAATTGATTAATTTTCTTGTTAAACTTCTTCCATTAAAAACTAACTTGGATTGAATAACCTTTGATATACCTATAAATTGCCTCTATTTAATTATTGATTTGATTGAAAGAAATAATTTTGGAAAGAAAAAATTAAGCAATAATTTTTAATTTTGACATAGCTCTGGGTAATTATTTTTTTAACACAATGCAAAATTTTTCACAATTGAGAGAAATAATATCGTAAGGATCTTTTATTTCATTACAACTATTTTCCTTACCTTCATTAACAATCGTAATAAAATACTTCTTGCTAAAATAACAATGTGAATAATAGTGAATTTATTGAAAATATTAACATAGACCTGCCAAGTGCTACGAAAAAATAGTAGTTTCTACGATTTGGAACTAAAAACTATGATACTATGAAAATCGGTCTAAAACTATGATTTTCTGGTAAAAACACACACGGCGAAAAAAAAATCAATTTTGTAATCATTCGCAGAAAAAAAAACGGTAATTTCGTCAAAGGATCACAGAAAACACAAATTTCGTAAAAGGATCACATAAAAGCGCGAATTTCGTGAAATAAACGGGGAAGAAATGCAAATTTGATCAAAAGATTGCAAAAAAAAAAAAAAAATGCAAATTTGGGAAAAAATCAAAGGATTGAGAAAAAATGCAAATTTCTTCAAATAATCATGAAAAAAATGCATTGTTCCAAAGGATAGCAAAAAAACATAAATTTCGTCAAGGGATCACGGAAAGAACGCAAATTTCATTAAAGAAACGTGAAAAAAACATGAATTTGTCAAAGGATCGGGGGGAAAATGCGAATTTGGTCAAAGGATTGCGGGAAAAAAACATGAATTTGGTCAAAGAATCACAGATAAAACATGAATTTCGCCAAAGGATTGCAAAAAAGCTAATTTCACCAAAGCATTGCGGAAAAAGCTCATAATTAGCGGCATGAAGAAATCCCCCCCCCCCCACACACACACACTACTGTAACCTTTCAGATAATTTTCTGTGAATTCCCGTTTTGTTTTTTTTTTTTTTTACTGAGCATCACCCCTGTTCTGTGCTCTCTTCAGGAAACATCACACACAGAGAAAAATCTATGTTTATTATTATGATACATACAGTTTTTAATCTGAAAGAATATACAGAACTAACTTTTGAAAAATCCGGTTAACCCGAACCCAACCTGCAGGAATCTAAACTGGGTCCGAACCGAAAGTGATCAGAGTTAACCCGATTTGCAGTGTAAAAAACAACAACCAACTAACCAACCTGTAGATTAATTTGAATTTTGGGTGCTACTATTTCTCATTCACAAAGGTTGGCAGGTCTGTAATTGACACCAATTTTTATATTAGTAACTTTTTCTTTTTATTAATTTTAATTTCTGTAACTCTTTATATCCCAAATTATGAATTTAAAAAACTATCTCCTTGAAACTTTTTTTCATTGCGTTACTATGATACATTAGAAAATATATTCATTTAAAAATAAAAGATTTAATCTTTTTTTTTTGTTATTTGATGTGGTACATCAAAGTACTGTTGGACCGCTCGGACAAAAATCGAGACTTAGAAAAAAAAACTATATCCATTTTTTTCTCATTATTTTAACGTGACTTGTTATACATATATCTCTAGTGTATATATGTCTATGATGTATATATGACTAAGTGATAATGCTGTTGACACACCATCAGTGAGCATTTCACCATTAGAAGAATATTCTATAGTTGTAACACTATCATCCGAAGGAAAGTATATCTGAAAGAAATTTCCGAACTTTTAGTTGTAGAAAACTCAAAAGGATTCGTAAAAATGACAAAAGATATTTTTAGATTTTTTTCTTTCTAATTTGTATTTTTTTTCCATTTTGTTTTGTAAAAATACAATATTTTCTCTAAAGATAAAAATAACATTTTTTGCTTTATTATTCATCAATGTCATACATAAATCATGCAATACCTTCCAATACATTGTATGAAAATCCATCTGTCTAGCAACCATGCATCTCTAGTAAATATATATACGCTTTTACACACCCTATGTATTCAAAAGTTAAAAATCTAAGTAAAAATCCTGTTCAACGTAATCTTGACAGTACTCAAAAGTACCGCTTTGAAAAGTGCTTTGTAAAGTAAACAAACTGATTTTTTTTTTTTTTTTTTTTTTTTTTAGCATAACATATTATCAAGCGATCTATTTAAAACAAGAAAAAACTAGTATGTTGTGGCACATCACAAAACTATCTTCTATATAAATCACGCCCATTAAACCATTTAAATAATACAAGAAATTGTCAATTTAACACCCATTCATATCAAATCATATCTGAATTTGAAGTTGGATGAAAATTTGTGCATTCGTTCTTGAGATAGAGCTATAGTGGAAATTCTGAAAAAATGCAGCCTAGCAGCACCACCTGTTGAGCAATTTGCACCAAAACATAAACAGCACTCATTGATAGAAAGGTATACCTGAATCTGAAGTGTGTTGAAAATCCAAGCATTAGTTCTTGAGATAGAGCTATTGCGGAAATCGCAAAAAATGCAGCCTAGCAGTGCCACCTGTTGAGCAATTTACACCAAAATGTATAAAATGTCTATTCCTGTCAAGGACTCACTGAATCTGCAATTTTATGAAAATCTGTGCATTCGTTCTGGAGATTGAGCTATTGTGGAAATTGTGAGAAATGCTGTATAGCAACGCTGCCTGTTGAGTAATTTACACCAAAAACTAATCAGCACCCATTTACATCAGGGACTCACTGAATATTAATTTTTATTAAATTCTGTTCATGAGTTCTTGAGATAGAGTGCCCACAAAATGTGTGTCAAACACAGACAGACAGACATTGTGTAAAAACATGTTTTTCGGGTTCTCTGAAAACCCAAAAACGTGTAAATCCGTCGAAAACCAGAATTCAAAAATTTTCATGAATCCAATACTTTCTTCTTGCAAAGATAGAAGAAAGTAAAAATGTGATAGCCTCCTCGCATTTAAAATTTCAGATGTTTCCAAGCAAAAGTTAGGGATACACTGTCAGACAACAAAATAGAAGCAAAATTGAGACACACATGCTCCAAAATAACTTCCTTATTGCTTAAATGGTCAAGGGAAGAGTTTGCTAACATTACCATTGCAAATGCATTCAACGAGCATGTTTTAATTGAGATTTTTTTTTAAAAAGTGGTACTTTAAAGTACCTTCGAGGCATAAAGGGTTAAACCAAATAAAATTCATCTCAGAAACTTGAGATTTAGTTGCAACAGATTTACTTTATTTAACTGTAGTATTGAGCGAAATAAATTCATGCTAGGAACTAAATTATGAATAGGATGTTTGATGGATTATATTAGAATGAGTTATGCAAGTGAAACACAATGTGTTTAGGATGATTACCGTATATTTCTATGTATAAGCCAAGTACATGACTTTTCCGTAAAACATCTCCCAAAATTGGAAACCTGTATATAAGCCGATGTTATAAAAAAGTGGTGAAAAATTAGCACTTTTTTGTGCATAGGCAATAGAAAAAAATGTGCTCTCGAAAATTATTGATCTCTCCTATTTAGTCTTGGAGTGCGGCCTGATCTATTTAATTGGAAAACATTCTATTTTTGGCTTGAATTACCACAATGAATGATCATTTAATCTTTCAAAAAATGTTGCATCAATAATGCTACGGATGGAACTGAGAATGCTGCCGTTTTTGAAGAAGATGGCGATTGTGAGGATGATGAATTAGACACTGTCGATATTAATTCATATGGATGTATCAATGAAAGAAAGCAATTTTAAGGAGTTGCTTGAAAATTCTGATAATGACTTTGGTTAGTAAATGAGAATGACTTTCTTCATTGTAAAAGAATGAAGTTTTAAAGTATTTATAGAAATTTGTAAATATTTTTTTATATTTTTTATAGTTACCATCTTTAATTTTTCATTTTAGAATTTCAATTTTTGAAATTTTCTTAGACTCATGTATAAGACGACCCCCCCCCCCCCCCCCAACTTTGGAGACAAAAAAATGCCCAAACATTCTCAGTTTATACATGGAAATATACGGTAGTTCACTGATAACAATAATTTTCAATAACAACATCTTAAATGATAGGGGGAAAAAAAATCAAACCATCTTTCTTTGGTTCAGCTCCAGTTTCTTGTTGCTCCAAAAGCTCAAATGTTTTATCGACTTTGCGACCCAGTAAGTAGTCCTCCCTGTTAACCAAAGCAGCAGGACCTTGATACATCCAATCCAGACGTTCTGATTTTTTTCTAGAAGGACAGGAAAAAATTTCAGAAAACAAAAAGAATTTTAAGCTTTATTTCACATACAAATAAAGAATGAGATTAAGTTAATTAGCTATGTTAGCAGGGCACAGGTGATAAATAACCAAATATTGTTTCTGTCACCATCATTTGTATTGCATTAATTTCATTTAACAGTCGTAACTTTCTTTGAAAATGCATGCCTTTAGCCCATTTAATTTAAAAACCAAAAAAGAAGAAGAAATAATTCCATAAACTAAAACATTTCATTTCAACATCAATGCGTTGTTCCTGATTTACAAACAAGAAATAAAAGCTCCTATTGACAAGGAAAAATAATGCTACTGGCGAGATTTGCATCTGTCTAACATAAAAGAAACGTTAATTATTTATCTATGTACTAATTATTTATCTATGTCTAAATTAGAAACTAAAACATATAGCATTGAAAATGAAAACTTAATAAAACAATATTCTAAAAATGCATTTTCTTTTTCAGTTAAATCTTAAAACAAAATTGAAACAAAATCAACTCATTGAAAAGAGAAACAATTTGCTTAATATAAACACCCCCCCCACACACACACACACAAAACCTGTAAGATTCAGTATCAAGTATCAAGAAAAACTTACATTTTATAAAACAAAATTTTAAATGCAAAAGTTTTTTTAATTGAAAAATTAACATAAATGTAATCTTATTTTTTATTCCCTACGTACAGTTTAAGCTCAACTAAAACCAGAAAAAAATTCTTTTTAAATGAAGTTATAAATAACTGATTATCTAAATTAGATAATTTTGAATATATTATCTCCACATAATTCTTAGTTCTACATTTACAAGTACAGTAGAGTCTCTAAAATCTGCATGCATTTCAAAATGTAAACAGTGAAAATAGCAGTTAAGAAGTATTCTTTATAATCTTTATTTCTAAATATTATTGAACGAAAGTAAAGTTATTTTTAATGTAAATTAATGAGAAAATAGAAATGACACAGGATATTTCAAAAATTACTAGCTTTTATGGATCCATAGCATAAAATATCAGCACAAATCAATTTTTTATAGCAGCATATCAATGCTGATTTGTCATTTGAAACAATAGAAAAGTTCAAAAAAATATTTAGCATAAGACTGTATTTATTTAATGGATGAAGTATGAACTTCTACTACAAAAGATCCTTTAATGGATGCATGGCATAAAGTATGGTCTGGCTCTTTATATATATATCTAAAATCAGGATGAAGGTACAGATTTTTCAGGTTTTCAGTTAACCTTACCTCAAGTTAAAGCATCTGAACTGTTGAATTATGCAAAAAATTTCAAAACAGATTCGCAAGAGCTTTTCAAAGAAGAAATTGTGAATGGGTGAACAATAAAGGTGAAATTTTCATAAATCATGTTGCAGGTGAAGAAATTATTTCTTCAATAATGAACCCAGACGAAGACAGTGAAACTGAGTCTGATAGTGACTGTGAGGAAAAAAAAATGTTTAAAGAAGATTTGGTTTTGGGTGAAATTCTTTTAAGTTCTTGGAACAGCACAGTTGTATAATCAATAGGAAATAACGGCTGTTTATAAAATTCAAAAGAAACTTCATCAAGATAAAATGAAAGTTCTCAAACAAAGAACAGTACAAAAAATGCTTAAAAGTAATAAAAATAATTTGGGGTATTAAAATGATAATGTACAGGTAAATAAAAGGGGCTCATCTTTAATTTACATAAATGGAATTATTACAAGCTCTTCTTATAAATGAATACAGGTAAGTTGAAAAAATAAATCATTTAAACCAGAATCTGCAAACTCTAAAATCTACAAAATTCTAAAATCTGCACAGGCTCTGGTCCCAAGCTGTGGGAATTTTTGAGACTCTACTGTAAAAGCTTCAAACATAGAGCTTGGAAAAGATATTTGATTTCTTTGGCTAAAAAAGTCACTGCCAGAAACAATGGTTCTTTATGATCAGATTTGTTGCATATAATCTACAGTACAACAATCAATAGTTGAAAATTTCCTTTACACTTCTTTTGATTAAAAATATCAAAAATGATCAGTGAGATTTTGAAAATAAATATAAAAAATAGGAAAATATAGAAAATATAAAACATCTTTTGATATTTTGAAAATGAATACCAAACATATGAAAATATCGAAAATATCAAATATCTTGAAAATAAATATTGGATATATATCAACAAACCCTGCTTAATGCTCACGCAAAATTCATACTGTTTAGATATGCATTACTCCAAAAAAATTACATACCTCACAACTCCTTGATCTTCAGCATATGTTTGAATTTCTTCCCTTGCTCTCTCCTCAGCAAGTTCTTTTTGAAGTTGCTCGATTTTCTGCTTCTCAACTTCATGCTTCTGCTCCGCTTTCCACACTCTTTCGATATTCCTCAAGGTAGAGGGATGCCAAGACTTTTTTAAATTCTAAAATGAACAAAATAACTTATTTGAATATAAAATAACAGAATATGAGCAAAGCACACTTCAAACATTTGTTTTTCTGTATGAAGAAATATCTTTTTTTTTTTAATATCACAGACTATGTAAAATTATCAGACTCCAAATGTTACGAAGAACGCTACTACTCAAATTACATTTAAAACAATAGTTTGTTGTGTTAAACAGATCATTCTGAAATGTTATTTGAAAAAAATAATAATAATAAAGTTTGTTGTGTGTTGTTTTGGCGACCTTCTTCCTGAGTATGTTTAAAAGTACAGATAGTGGTTTTATATGTAATTAAACAAGATTGTTCTTTGAAAAATAACTTATGCAAAATTACAATGTTTTGAAATTCAATCTATTAAAATATTAGCATTTATCAGTAATATTGTCTGCTATTAAAGCTAAAAATAACAAACAGTAGAATTAATTCAAAATTTACACAAAACTTAAGAAAATTAATAACTTATTTTTCTCCATTAAATTTGGGAAATGGGATTTTTAAAAAATTCCCTACCATAACTGTATGTACAGTAAAACTTCTTTAAAGCGACCACGTTCCATTCCAATAAAAATGGGTCGCTTCGAGAGGTAGTCTCTTAATGGAGGTTCTGTTTAAATCTAGATTTTAATTGTTGAAAAAAGGTAACAATTAATGCTACTCAAATTTATTTTTCACATTAGAAAAAAATATAAAAATTAAAGTATCGAAATAAAAGATAATTACATAATTACTGCAGAGTTTTAAAAATGAATATATTGATGTTTGCTTTGAATTTATGGTTTTATCTTTCATAATTTTTATTTCCAAGTCCTTTCGAAGTTCAGTCAATAAATGCAATTTTCTTTTTGGACGGGTACAAATAATGACGATTTCATTCATTTGTCTATTTCTTTGAGAGTTTCATAACAAAATAGGGCAGGGGAGCTTATTGACCATCATTCTTAATTCATCATCAGAGTTCAATTCATTGCCTAAAAAGGCACAAAGGGGTTAACACTTAAAAGTTACCGGAATAAAAAAACTATCTAAACTTAATTTAGAAGTTTGATGAATAAGGCGTCCTCCGGAATTATTTTTCTAATAAAACCTTCTTCAACTAACCAGGAAAAAATGGAATTTGTTTCATTTTCTTCAAAGAAATGGTTCGCTCATGGAGGGAGTTCAACTGGGATAGTCTCTGAATGGAGGTAAAATTAGTATTGAGTCTATGAGAACAAATTTCGTTCCATGAAAAAATTATCATTCAGGGAGGTGGTCGTTTAATGGAGGTTTCACTGCAGTTTTTAGGGCTAAATGTTTCTAATAATGTAATGCCTGAACATTTTATGAATAAACAATTCTCCACGTTTTTAGTTCTATTGATAAACTTTTTCTCAAAAAAGTGTTTTTCATAGCTGAAAACAACATGAGCATTTGCATTTAAAAAACATATCTTTAAAAATCAAAGTAAAAAATATAGAAAAGATTTATTTTCTTTTAACCCTTGGATGACCAGGTGGAAATTTGAATCTTGAAAGGCCATTTGGGGTCATTCAGTGACCCCATAGTTAAAAAACACATTTATTTATCATATCAAAAAAATTCCAAAACTTAGCTTTTAAAATTAATTTAATAATATATACTAAAGGTTGCAGCCATAGAAAGAAATAGAAAATGCAATATTGTTGGAACAAAGGATTTAAAAAACTAGAAAACAGGAATTTTGCTTTTTCAGAATTTAGTGTCGCTCCCGATGAAAAAAAAATATATGCATATAAATATAGATAGTTCAGTTTTAAGACTTAAAACACGCGCTTTTATTTTATATAAAAAGATATCATCCGTATCCACTGAAGAATTCCTTTCGACATTTAAGAAACTCGACAAAAAAAATCAGCTATCTCCAGATTCACATGCATTCATTTGTTTGTAATATTAATATAAAAAACTAAACTTGTGGCTGTACGATCCATGAAGGATCAGGGCCTACAGTGCCCAACTCTGTTTACTTGACCCTGGGCCCCGAGGTGCTATACAGCATAATATATAGGGTATGGTCCATGTCAATTCAGGCAGCCAAAGAAAAAATCTTACCTTCATAGTCTCAGAAGTTTTTGAATTGAACATATGTTAAAATTCAATAAAAAATAAGATACTTGTATATTTTGGTTTTGCACAAAAAAAATTTCTGGCCTGAGATACAGGCCGCCAAAGATGGCATCCCGGGCACCATTTCCAATTCGCCATTTTCAATAAAAATTTTAAAGTGCTTTATCTCTAGAACGGTGCAAGATATTTTGTTGCGTTTTTTTTTTTTTATTTTAAAGATAATATTTTTCTGTTTAAAATGATATACCCAATTTTGAAAAATGTATTCAACTTTTCTCGTGGCAACCTTTTGAAAAAAAAATTTTTTTTTTCAAAAAAATTTTTTTTTCGAAAATGCCAATCCTAAAAATTTTGATTTTTTTGCTGTTGATCAATACCATTGGGAACTATCTTCACTGTAAAGAAGAACTTCCACTTTTGAGTTTAACAAATTTTAGAAACATTTAAAAAATTCAGAGAATTTTACAGGAACTGTATATATACAGTTCCAGTAAAAGTCACTGAATTTTTGCTTATTTGTATCATATTTGTAAGGATAAGCCTACTATATATCCTAAACAAGTTAGAAATTGCAATATCAAATGTGGCAAATGAGGTGCGTGCATAGTATTAACTAGTTTTATAACTATTCAGATCTTGGTGCAATAAGTGTTACACTCTTGGGCAAAAAGGCATGAATACAAAATTTACTATAATTCCATATATTAAATTCAATAATACGGAAGTAATATGAATCCATCTTAAAAGGACTTAATCGCCATGGCAACCTAGAATCATTGCCTATCATGGTATATCATTGAATCAATTATGTATTATAGGATTTTTAAATAGAATGAAGAAAACTTTTATTAATGTCTTTTATGTTTTAATTTGATTTTCATAGCATTTGAAGTGATACATACTTTATTGCAGAGGTTTTCAAAAAATTACTTCCTGTGTCATAGAAAGTGCATAGTGTTTACAGGGACACACAAAAGATTCTGGATACTTTACCTTATTGGAAATACCGTACATTAGCGATGATTGCTAGAGGTGCATTTTTAGTTGCGATATGAGTTTTTAAGTTTAATTAAATATTTCCATATTACGTTGTGTGTATAAAGGCTGTAGATCATATACAGGGCTACACAAAAGAAATCGTAATGCTGGAAGTGCATTTTTAGTTGCGTTTGAGTTTTTAAGTTTAACTAAATTTTTCCATATTACGTTGTGTGCATAAATGTTGTAGATCATATACGGGGCTACACAAAAGAAATCTTAAGGGTTTATTGAGTATGAATGAAAGTAGCTTAAAGGTGATTTTTAAATGAGTTATGCATTTTTACACTGAACTACATTTAGTATACTAAGATATGTTTGGAGAATATAGATAAAATGATATACAGGTCCACGCAAAGAATTAGATACATGGCCGTCTATGGATGATAATCTCTGGAAGTGTGATTTCACTGGTTTTAAGGATGTTTTAATCTTAATAAAATATTAGCTAAATAGTGGCATGTATATAAAGATAGTAGGTAAAATACAGGGTTGTATGAAAGTATTCAAGTATGCTTCCGTCTATTGACATAAATTTCTAAAAGTCAAATTCCGACCTATTTATGTGTTTTTAACAATTTCCAACATAGTTGAAAGTCTTTATGGATTCGATTTGTCTGCCCATCTGTCTGAACTCTAACTTGTATTAATATAATTTGTATTGCTGTGTAATTGATATATGTTATTGAGATTGTTTTACTATGTTCGGTATTGAAAATAAAGTATGTATTACTTCAAATGCTATGAAAATCAAATTAAAACATAAAAGACATTAATAAAAGTTTTCTTCATTCTATTTAAAAATCCTATAATACATAATTGATTCAATGATATACCATGATAGGCAATGATTCTAGGTTGCCATGGCGATTAAGTCCTTTTAAGATGGATTCATATTACTTCCGTATTATTGAATTTAATATATGGAATTATAGTAAATTTTGTATTCATGCCTTTTTGCCCAAGAGTGTAACACTAATTGCACCAAGATCTGAATAGTTATAAAACTAGTTAATACTATGCACGCACCTCATTTGCCACATTTGATATTGCAATTTCTAACTTGTTTAGGATATATAGTAGGCTTATCCTTACAAATATGATACAAATAAGCAAAAATTCAGTGACTTTTATTGGAACTGTATATATACAGTTCCTGTAAAATTCTCTGAATTTTTTAAATGTTTCTAAAATTTGTTAAACTCAAAAGTGGAAGTTCTTCTTTACAGTGAAGATAGTTCCCAATGGTATTGATCAACAGCAAAAAAATCAAAATTTTTAGGATTGGCATTTTCGAAAAAAAAATTTTTTTGAAAAAAAAAAATTTTTTTTCAAAAGGTTGCCACGAGAAAAGTTGAATACATTTTTCAAAATTGGGTATATCATTTTAAACAGAAGAATATTATCTTTAAAATAAGAAAAAAACGCAACAAAATATCTTGCACCGTTCTAGAGATAGAGCACTTTAAAATTTTCATCGAAAATGGCGAATTGGAAATGGTGCCCGGGATGCCATCTTTGGCAGCCTGTATCTCGAGCCAGAAATTTTTTTGGGCAAAATGAAAATATACAAGTATCTTACTTTTTCTTAAATTTTAACATAAATTCAATTCAAAAAGTTCTGAGACTATGAAGGTAACCCCCTGCCTGAGTTGATATGGATAGATAATATAATATTAATGTAGATACTTAAAATTAAGTTCAGTTTATAAGAGCTCCATGTTTTATCAGAAATCGTTTATTTATATTTTTTCAAAATAGCACGTATTTTAATTACACTTTTTTTGCAGTAGTTATGGGAAAATGGCAACAAAAAGATATAATTACTAATTTTCAACTATACTTTTTTCTTTATTTTCTACAGAAATGGAGTACCTGAGTTGCCAAAATTAAACAAATGGAGATAAAAACTACAAAAAAAATTAATATCACAAAAAGTAAATGGAGATGCAGTTTTCAAACAAATTGCATTTAAAAGTACTTTTTTTTCCCCCAATATGTCGGTATAAAAAATGAAAATGTCTGATGCTTAGAAGTTTGAAAAATTGCAATAGGGATTATTCCGTACAATGATACCTCTGCTTAGTTTTACGGCTGGCTTATACAACAGAATGTTATTTTTTGGAGACGACACTTTATTAGCTGGGAAAAAGAAATAGCATACCGATGACTAATAAAATGATCATTAATTCACATTAGGATTGAACTTGCACTGGTGTCGGAAAATGACCCCACTTGGTCACCGAGGGTTAAGCTTTAAAGTTTTATAAAATAAATTTAATTTCTGACATTTAGGGATGATTGAGAAAGATTCAAAATTATTCTAAGCCTTGTTGCAACTTTTGTTGGCAAGGGAATTTTTTTAAGGATTTGTTAAGTTGGGGGAGTGGGGGGAATTATCCCTACGGAGATAAATTGCGATTTTCATGACCAATTGCCGATCTTCTTGTTTTATTATTATGACTCCTTGACAAAGCTTTTTTTTTTTTTTAGTAACTTATCGACGAAATTAGTGATTTTTCCCTCTCGTGACTAATTTATGAAATTTATTATTTTTTTTTAGACCGATTAACAAAATTTGTGATTTTTTTTAAGCAACCGATTGATGAAATTCACAATATTTTCTGTGATCAACAAGTGGACTTTTTTTTTACTTGGTTAATGAGATTTGCCGCTGAGTTGATTCGCGACACATATCAACGCGATTTGTTATTTTTCCTGAATCTAGAGACATTGCAAATATTCTTTTTTTCTAGAAAAGAAAAAAACTAACTTTACAGATCCCCGGAAATGTGGCATGCATGTTTAATCATATTTTTTAATTATGGACAATAGAAAAAAGCAGTAAATATCGTGGAATTATGAAGGTGAAACTGCAAATAAAAATTCAAAAAAAAAAAAAAGAAAGAAAAGAAAAAGAAATGTTTGGAGGAAAAGGGAGAAACCCTTTGAAACACATGACTTAGGCATCGAAAGTTAGTGATCAAAGCAACAAATTTTTCCCAAAACGTACCAAAATACTATTTTTGGAAATGATTAGCAATCTGAAACTCTGGGATAAGACACTATGGTGGTTACTTTCATATCCAGTCATTTTATTGATGCTCTGAAAAAGGTAATGTTTCAAAGTTTTGGAAATGACTGCCTATTGCCATATTTAAAAAAAAAAAAAATTCATCATAGGTTCTTAATTACGATCAATTTCAATAACAAAATTTTCTTGTAGTTTCGTAATTGTGATAAATTTGAATAACATTTTCAGCGCATTAACATACAAAAACAATCGAAAATCAAGAAAATATTAAAAATTACAAAAATAAGCTTCGATTTTAATAAATTTAGCATCTAAATAGAGGAAATCAAATGATAAATTCAGTTAATAAGAAATAATATAGAAAGAGGGGTGTAGTGGAGGGTATATGCGGGTATACGCCGTATACCTTCTGGATTTTTTTAAGAAGCTCCGTATACCCTCTGTTTCTCAAATAAAGCTATAGTGTGTACCCTAGGCATGACGTTCTTGACTTTAGCGTATACTCTGTGCCAATAGCATATACTGTCTAGGTTTTTTACGACTACATCACTGTATAGAAATACTACTTACATTACTCAGACAAATTTTTAAAGTAAGTTATAAGAGTGTGCAATAAAAAACAGAATAATTCTGATTTTAAAGAATCACTCGTAAAAATATCTAAAATACAAGATATGAAAAAGAGAAGAAGAACAAAACGAAACTGAAATGATGATTTTTTTTTTTACTTTTGCGATTTTGAAAAGTAGTATGATTGCAACAAATGGTACTACTTAGTTATCCCGTCGACCAATTTCGCCAAATTATACAAATCACCAAACTATTCGCCAAAATATACAAATAGACATAATTTTTATTTTAATTAACCAGACGCCCAATCCACAAAAAAGTGGACATGAGGATGAAAATTTAAATTTCCTTAAATATGATTGAAATTTTGCACATTAACTGTTAAAAGTGTACTATTTCACATTTTATTGAAAAAGAATAAAATTTTTGTCATTAACATACTCATTTTAATTAACAAAGTGACACTATGACTGTGTGAAATAGACTGCACCAAAAATCTTTACATTTCATGGCATCATACAGCTGAACAAATATTCTGAAAATCTCCAAACTTAGATGTATATAATCTGACATCTATTATTGAGAGTTTTTGCCTGCAGAGAAGTGTTCACTAATCTTCGTTACAAGAGGTAAGCATATTTAATTACTCTTAATTATTGTGTCACACCCGCAACAAAAAGTTACATTTATATCTCCACGGAAAAATTTCTTTGACTGTAAGTTATAAAACTTTATATTCAAAAATAGTTTATTATGGTACTTTGAATTACAGACACAAAAAAAAATTTTAATTAATATTTTAATTATAGTTATTAAGTGTTGCGGGCGTGACATTTAATTAAAGTCACAACCGCAACATCTTTTAAAATTGAACACAAATGCAATCTAAACAAATTATATGTAAATTTATGTAAGAATAAAATAATATACTGGAAAACATGTAGATCACAGCACTAACTATTATACCCTTTGATTTAGTTGTATGAACCTCAGTTCACATCATCAAAATTAGCATCATTTGAGCATGTGACATTGTGTGCAATTGATTTATATTTATTCAGTTTGGATTGATAAATTATTGCTTCTAAAGGAAAATAATATTTTTGTTTAAATGATATATGAATAAGAAAATAATTTAAAAGGAAAGATTTTTATGAAAAAAAAAAAAAAAATCCAAAACAATATTTTAGCAATTTTTTTTAATATGTATGTATGCATGATTTTGTTATTTGATAGTATTTACCTTTTTTTTCATTTTTTAAAAATAATATATTACAAGAAGATTTTTTTTTTCAATTTTAATTCAAATTAAATAAGAGTAATTGAAACTGTTATTAATTAAAATGTTTATTAAGTTAGCATAAAATGTAGATAGTTTGAAATGTACAGTCGTGGAAAAAAAAAAGTAAACAACCCCTACTAACTCCTCAACAAATCATCGAAGAAGAAAGTTACTGGTACGGAACGATTGGAAATAAAGTCTACTTTTAAATGATGTATATAAAATTTTCATAGGGGGTCATCTACATATTAAAACGAATCCAAACTTCATTTTTTTCAATGGCAATACCCAATTTTAACGAGATATTTCAAATCTTCGGTTCAAACTATGCCTGGACACCAAATTTCAAGTCATTTGAATGATAAGTTTTTGAATTAAAAACATTCGAAATTTAGTGCTTCTAATGTTAAATTACATTTTCATATTTTTATTTATATCTCCCGAAATTATGCTCCTAATGTGCTATTTTTTTTTTTTTTTTGTAGTAATAATACTAATATATCCAAACATAAATAAGCTGAATTTGCAATTTTTATAATTTTATGATATGAATTATGAAATTAATATTCGAAAAAATTATGAATGGCAACCTACAATTTTTTTGATGGATTTAGATTTATTTTGTCCTGCTTTATGGAAATTCAAAAATTTCACATTTTTCTTCCAAGTAGTTTTCAAATTATGCTTAAAAAACGGCAAAATGATGGTTTAAGGGGCTGTCTATGACGGAAGTGAGTAGACATTTTGAAATTTATTCTGCCGTACTGTAATCTAACATGCTTCATTGACTCCTTGAGTGGTGCTTAAGGTGCCTTGATCAAGGAAGGAGCTCTTTCGGTTAACAGTCCAGTACGGAACTTCAATTTGGATACAGCCCTTAAAATACGCTCGTTTTAAAATAATTAATTTATCGGAAACTTATGGTACGAATTGCATAAAAATTCGTTTTTAGGCTAATTGAAGGGTGTAGAGTTCATTTATGCTGTCAGAATTGGAAAAAACAAAGTTATGGTTCGTTTTAATGTGTAGATGGCCCCCTAAGCAAATTTTATATACATCAGTTACAAGTAGACCTTATTTCCAATCGTTCGGTACCGGTAACTTTCTTATCTACGATAATTTGTTGAGGAGTTAGTAGGGGGTGTTTACTTTTTTTTTTCCACAACTGTACCAAAATTTAACATATAAGATTAAAAATTTCAAAGAATTTCAATAATAAATATTGAAAATTTGTTAAACATGTATTTTTGGACTTGAAGTGCTATATTTATTCAATTTATACATTAATTTCTTCTCTTTTGCAGAAGAATGAATAGCACAGAAAGGTCACGAAATCATTAGAAAAATATTAAGGAAAACCACCTTAAATACACAAAATATCTACAAAAACAGAAGGAAAGCGACAAAGGAAGGAGGGAAAAGAAGAAGAAACTTAAAAAAAAATAAAAAAAAATCAGCAGCCAAGAAAGAAAAACAATTTCAGGGACAAAAGCAGAATGAAAGAAGCAGCAAAAGAAAGTGTAGAGAGAAGAAGAAATCTTCAACAAAAAGTGCCACACCATCTCCAGCTATAAGAGTAGAAGAGTCTATTGGAAGTTACCGAAGAGCATAAACTCTTGAAAAAGCTAAACGAAATCTTCCTTAAGTCCAAGGAAAAGACTCGCTGTCGCTGTAGTGAAAAAATTAGCATATGAGGAAAACATTATACTTCCACCTAAAGAAATATAGCAATAATTACAGAAAATGCACAAAAGAGAATTTGTTTGCTGCCACATTCTGATAAGGAAAGTGCTGTAGTTGGGTGGAAATGCCGTTCCCAGAAACATTTGGTTTGTTACTGAAAAAAAAAAAAAAAATAAAATAAAAAAATCGCATATGAGCACACACCTTTTTTTTTTTCCAAGCGAAATGATACTAGCCTGGAAATGAGCCTAGAGCTAAATCCTTTTCTCCAGACTGTGAAAACTATACCCATTTCACTATCTGAATGCCAAAGAGCATTCAGATGTATGAATAACATCATGACCGATGCGAGAAATTCACTCCTTATAGCAAGAGCCAGTTTACTTATATTCATAAGCTGTGTAGTACCCCTCTTAAAAGAATTTTCTCCTGAGCCATATGTGAAATCTTGGTTGCTATCAGGAAGAAGATTAACAGACGAGGCAGCTTGCCATAAATCACAGAGCACAGAAAACACCTCTCATTATCGTTCTTTATGGAAACTTCTAGGATAGATGTGTCAGTAAGCAATATATGGATTTATTTTTGTTATTTCAGTTAAATTTTGATTCATAATGATAAATGTTACTATGAGATTGATTAAATATTGCTTCTAGATAAATGCTATACAAATATAATACTATAAAATCTAGAATATAATAATTATATCTGTTAATTTAAAAAAGTGAGCTTTTAGCTAAATGCTTTGAATTGGCTTTTGGCTCAGCAAAAGTCCGGCAGCATCAACAGCTACTCTGTGAAAAGGTGAGTTCTCACAAATATTTTTTCCCAACTACAGCACTGGATAAGGATATAATATCGATTAATAATAAAAGTCAGGGTTGGAAAAAAAAACGGGTTTTTTTTGTAAAAAACCAAAAAAACTGGTTTATTTGGTTTAAACCAGGTTTTTTTGGTTTAAACCGGGTTTTTTTAAATATAATTTCTTATTGCATACAGATGCATATCTGTTGATAAAATAAACATTTTTGGATATTATATAAGTAATATAAATTTTGAAAATATTTAAATTAAATAATTACAGTAAATTATTTAGAAAATTGAAATCACTTCTAATTTAAACATTATTAGTAACAGCTATGCCTTATGTTCAAAGTAAACTGCTCCGCACAGTGAAACATTGATATCTTGGAAATCATATGAAGAATCCTTTGATTAATAATATATAATCAGTCAAACATTTGATGCAGTTTCATGAATATAATATATTATTCTGTGCTTGTTATTATTATTCTTTTAATGTCCAAATACTTCTGGTTATTTTGTTTTCTGAGTGAAAACTCCAAGTGTCCAAGTCAACATTTTCGGCCATTAGATTCAGCAATTAATAGAAAAAATTGATTGGTATTATTGAAATGCTATAACTAGCACTCAGTTTTTGCAAGCTGTGTTATGCAATTTGATATCTTAAGTTACTCTTTTAAATTCTTTAAGGATAATCTTCCTCAATCCCAATCCAGAAAATTTTCTTTTACAACTTAACCAAGATCTTAAAGATTGTTGTATTTTGTTATTAACTGCTGTAAATAATCTGCATTTTTTAAATGAAAATATTGTATGCTAAATATTGAATATTTTTCATCTATTTTATCTTTTCTAATTTCACATGGTTTAAGAAAAATCTTTAGAGTACCAGATATGTTCATTAGCGCATGCTAATTTTCATTCTACATGCATAGAAACATGACCTAGGCTCAGTATGTCTTATGTTGATTGCTGAGATGAAGTGTTAAAAGTAGAAATTACTTCTATCTATAATTTAAAACAATCAAGGTGTAAAAAAATCATGATTTTTTTTTAAAAAATCAAAAAAATCGGATTTTTTTTAAATTTAAATCAGATTTTTTTTTTTTTTTTTTTTTTTTTTTTTTTTTTTTTTCCTGTGTTAAAATATTACACATCTACCAAGAATTAAGCATTTCAAAAATGAATAACCCTCCAATTACTAACATAATCTATATTTTTTTGCTTTAATTAATAAAATTTTAATTATGTAACTGCAAATTAAAAATTTCTTTAGTGACATATAACATTATGTGCACTAATATTTTGTAATAATTATATAAACCAATATTAAATACTGCTTATATTTTGTACTGAAAGATGAAAATGCATATGTCTTTTTTATGTCACACCCGCAACAGGTGAGAATTATTTTTTTTTTAAATAAATAAAATACTGAGTAACTAGAAAATTTGGATTAATATATGTGTAAGTGGTTCACGTTGAAATCCATAAAAATTGAAACCATTGCTCAAAAATATTTTAGCTGATGGCTAATTTAGTTTGTGTAAATGGGTCATTCCACGTGAAATCAACCAATTTAAAGAAAAAGTGTTGCACCATAGTCACAGACTTTTTTAAAATTTTTATCATAGACAGATACAGTAATGAAACCCTCAAACCTGAAATTTAAAAATAATTTTCGCAATATTGGCTGAGATATAGCCATTTGAAAATTGGTCATTTTTTCCAAATGGTGGCCATCTTGGATGCTATCCCTATGTCTATAAATGTCCACATGTAACTTGCTTAAAGTCAAGTAAATTTGACATTTATGATCAATGATTATTGGCATTTAATCTTATAGTTTGGCGATAGATTTTTGGTCGACGGGATAACTAAGTGCTGCCATATATTTTTTTGCAAAAAAAATGCTGCATGATATGATTTTTGCATTTTGTTAATGGGTCATTCCACACGAATTCAACCAATGGGTGTTGCAGCATAGTCACGGATTTTTTTAAAATTTTTTTTGTAGACAGACATAGTAGTGAAACCCTCAAATCTGAAATTTAAAACTAATTTGCGCAATATTCACTGTGATATACCCTTTTAAAAAATGGTCATTTTTACCAAATGGCGGCCATCTTGGATGCTATCCGTATGTCTATAAATGTCCATAACTTGACAACTAATGACTTAAATTATATATTTCTGCTACCAATTTAAAGCTATTTGTATAAAGAATGCATATATGATATTAAAACAATAGTAATTTTTTTATTTTAATACTGTTTATTACATTCAAACTGAAAATATCACCCTCAAAAAATGACTTACTGTAATGGGCCATAAAAAAAATGACCCATCATAATTTTTTTTCAAACTTGCTAAAAACATTGCTCCATATGTGGGTTGTTCTCTACAATACTTGCAAATTTGAGCAAGCTGTCTGACTTGAATGATACATATGTAAATTTTCATAAAAATTAGATAAATGGAAAAAAATAAGTCAATTATTGAAGATTTTAATAGCAGCAGAAATCGTTTTAAAAATTTGACTTAACAAAAAAAAAATAAATAAAAATTTGCGGAAAAAATAAAATAAAAAATGTGAGGGAATGACGAGTGAGGGAATGATGAAATAAGACATTTTTACTAGTTGTAGGGAAAAAATGCAAAATTATGAAGAAATCCAAACTGTTTCCTTTAAGAGCAACACTTAATATATAATGTATGATAAAATTAAAATTTTTGATATTTGTAAAAAAATGAGTATTCTGTGTGAGGGAATGACTGCTAATAAAAACGCTCTTAGATATATTGACTGAAATTTTTTTTTGAAAAATTAACAAAATCTTACACCACCAATTTATGTTGCTGGACTGACAAGTGCTCAAAATGGCTTTTTCTCTGTGAAGAATGCTAGACTGCTACTGCTCTTTAGTGGTAGATATTTGAGATAATAGCAGTGTGTGAGGGAATGATGGTCTAACATGGAGAAACATATAATTGATTGAGTAGACTATATAATAAGAGTAAAAAATAATATTTTTATTATTTTTTGTAATGTACCAAATAAGAACTTTATTTTGCTTAGGGTATTTTTAATTATTTTTATTTCGGGATGGAAAGAAATAGGCAATAAAATATGATAGTGCAGGTGGGGGAAAGGTGAGGGAATGATGTTTGCATGATATATATTATATTTTTAAATACTAAATTTATTTATTTTTAAATTTTACTTTCTGTCCCTAATAAACTATGTTTAGATCTACTAATAAAAATAAATAAAAACGTAATGAAATTAAGAACATTTATATGACTGGGAAACACTTTTTGCACTATTGTAGAGAATAACCCATTGTGTACTTTAAATAGAAAAAAAATTGGAGAGGTAAAATTTTTCGTTTAAAAAAAATAGCTTTTTACACATAGGATGTCACTTACTAAGCAGTGACTATCTTAAAACATGTAAATATCCCTGATTTAAGAAATAATGGCCAAAACTAAATATTTTTTAATCCCTGAATTAATGTAAAACTATAATGAAATATAATCTCATAAGTTTTTTGTAGGACCACCCTCCAATTGCTCCCCTGCCCCCCACCCCCCCCCCCACCCCAAAAAAAAGAAGTCATTGCTAAAAATATATAATTGAAAAAATTTAACACTGAAGAAAATAAATAAAGAATATAATGTATAATTGTGAAAAACCTTTAAATGCAATATATATAAATGAGATTTTACTGCATGTGTATATGTGGAATCTATTCAAAACGTTTTCCATGCAAGAAATTCAATTTTTATTCCTAAATTTCTATTTCTTACTTTAAAAATTGCTCACTTAAAAAGTTTTATATTTGTATGTGACTTTATAGAAAAATTCTGCTGTATGCATGTATTTACATCATTCAAGTTGCATTAAATATTCAGATATAAATATGTCTGTTTATGTATTTTCTATTTCAATAAATTTACATACTAAGAATGACAGAATTCATGAAATGAATGCTAATCTTGCATAATCTATTTTCCTTATTATTTGAATTCAAAACATGATGTAATAATGCATCATCTTTTATCCTGATGTAATATTGCATCATGTTATATGTTTATGCAATTTTATCATAATGTATCCAACAAATCTTTTGTTGAAAATTTTTGAAACCTTTTGTGGGTAAGCTTATTATAAGCTGCATTATATATAAAATTTTAAATAAAAAAAATATTTGACATAATTTATGAAAATTATGCATCATGTTGTATGCTGATGCAATTTTGGGAAAAGATTGCTGCTGTATCGTCATCTGTTTTCTAATTGGTTGTAATTAAAGTATGATGAAATATTACATCATAATGTACAAAATAATTTGACTATCCCTTTTAAACATCATTTCTGTTGATGTTTTCAATGTAGTATGCACTGGCATAGAATAGTTATTTTGTGCTTAAGATTATACAGTGGACATGGAGTGTTTTGTATGCAAGAAACTTGGTGTTTCATTGAGTACTGATCTGATTCCTGTTCTTCAATTGTCTTCACGTGATTTGCAGTTATTAAAAAAAAGATTGCATTATGTAATCCCAGATGAAAAATGCTTTGTCCATGGAAATAGTATATGCAAAGTTCACAAGGATAAAGGGACAGTATCACTGATACTGTGAAATCTATTCCTATGTGTGCAATAAGCGAGCATTTAGTTCATGACACTACTACATTTTGGGCTTTTCAAAAAGTAATTGTCAATTATTTAATTTCACAAATTCCACAGATTAAATACATAAAGTATTTTAGTGATGGATCATCAGCCCAATACAAAAATTATAAAAATTTTATTAATCTCTGCCATCATGAAGACGACCATGGTGTGAAAGCTGAATGGCATTTTTTTGCCTCTTGCCACGGAAAAGGAGCTTGTGATGGAATAGGCGGCACCATAAAACGCATGGCCACCAAAGCAAGTCTTCAGCGTCCATTCAAAGATGGTATCTTAAATGCATTTGATCTGTATACATTTGCAAAAGAATATGTTAAAGGAATTGAAAGTTTTTTTATAACAAAATCTGAAATTGAAATTGCCAATAATCAGTTAGCAGATAGGTATGCAAAGGCAGATACAATCGTAGGAACAAGGGTTAATCACAGCTTTGTGCCAATAAATAAAGGCCAAATACTGGTTTCCAGGGTATCAGGCTCCTCAACAAATTTTATTGCTACTGTGAGATTTAGTGAAACCGACAAACCACAAACATTTAAAAGTGAACAATATGTTGCATGTGTATATGGTGTTAATTGGTGGATTGGTAAGATTTTAGATTACTGCGAGGAATTCAATGACTACAAAATTATGTTCATGCATCCTCAGGGTCCTAGTTCATCATATTCATGGCCAAAATCTTCAGATGTTTGTTGGATTCCATATGAGCATATAATGAAAGTAGTGTCTACCCCAATGACTGCTACAGGAAGAACATATACTGCTGCTCCAGAGGAGCATACAGCAATTCAACTCTTATTCTTAAACTTCAAGACAGATTAAATCCTTGGTAATTTTCAACAACATATTATCAAGTTCCTTTCAACAATATATTATAAAGTTATATCCATGTAAGTATCCTGTTCTTATTTTATGTAAATATGTTTCATATAAGTTTTATCTAAGTCTTACTTTTATACATATTTGATGTTTTTGTTGTACATTTGTATCACACAAGATTTGTGTACTCATTTTGTCAAGATTTGTTCATTTAAATTGAAATTGGCAGTGAACTGAATAACTAATGTCAACTCAATCAACTCATTAATATTAATTTTTAATCTTTTATTTGAATTCAACTGATTTACAGCTAGTATTTCTGCCATATTTCAAAAAAATATGTTTTATGGCTCTTTTTCCTTCTAAATATTTTCCATTATGTATATTTTTTTTAGAATTATACATATTATCATTTTATATGAAATAAAAATTTACTGTTATTTTAATATGTATGTGTTTTTAGTATAATTAACTGCTGATTGGTATTTCTAAATTGAATTATTTATATATTGATGCTCATACATTAATTCATATGCCAGAAAAAAATATTTTTAACCATTATTTGTTAAACCAAAGATACTTACGTGTTTTAAGATAGTCACTGTTAGGTAAATGACATCCTATCTGTAAAAAGCTATTTTTCTTTAATGAAAAATTTTACCTCTCCAATTTTTTTTCTGTTTAAAGTATACATATGGAGCAATGTTTTTAGCAAGTTTGAAAAAAAATTATGATGGGTCATTTTTTTTATGGCCCATTACAGTAAGTCATTTTTTGAGGGTGATATTTTCAGTTTGAATGTAATAAACAGTATTAAAATAAAAAAATTACTATTGTTTTAATATCATATATGCATGCTTTATACAAATAGCTTTAAATTGGTACCAGAAATATATAATTTAAGTCATTAGTTGTCAAGTTATGGACATTTATAGACATACGGATAGCATCCAAGATGGCCGCCATTTGGTAAAAATGACCATTTTTTAAAAGGGTATATCTCAGTGAATATTGCACAAATTAGTTTTAAATTTCAGATTTGAGGGTTTCACTACTATGTCTGTCTACAAAAAAATTTTTTAAAAAGTCTGTGACTATGCTGCAACACCCATTGGTTGAATTCGTGTGGAATGACCCAAATGTCACACCCGCAACTTTGGATTGGGCGCAGAGAAGAAATAAATTAGTAAAACATTAATAAAAATACAAATAAAAAGTCGAATTAAAAATCACTTGATGATGTAACAAACATGTGTATCACGTTTAATGTCAAGAGATTGTGACATTTACGATCAACCATTATTGGCATTTAATCTTATAGTTTGGCGAATGATAGATTTTTGGTTGACGGGATAACTAAGTAGTACCCAACAAATAACAGCTCAACACCAAAATTTTGTCTTTTTTTTTTTTTGCAGATTAATTTTAACTTTATTTTCTTCTGCGAATTACAAACACACATGTTCCATAGTAATAAGTGCTACGCATAAAGATTGCAAACTTTTGCAGTTTTTGAAATTTTTACATGCAAATGAAACATAGAACAATTTTCTTGTATGCTCTATAGCAGAGTATGCTACAATGAGACCTGTTTACTAAAGGATGCGAAAGAGCTTGATACCAAACGAATTTAATAGAAATAGATCATATAAAAACCCATCTAAAAACTGAAAATCTAAAAAATTATGAGACTTTTCAGGGGTCGATCCAGGCAAAATTTGGGGCCTATTTAGGGCCCTTTCACAAAAATCTATTTAATAAAATAGGCCCTTTCACAAAAATAAATTTAATAAAATTCACAAAATTCCTTTTTATAAAATAGGCCACCTTCGTAACATCCTTTTTCATAAATCTGTTTTAAAATGCGTAAATTGTAAATAAAACGAGCTCACAAAAAACGAAAATTTAGCAAGGGGATTTAAAGAAGTTTTTGTCAATAAATTCTTCATTCGAATTTGAGTAACTGGATTTCAACTTTCGTTACAAAATGTTATTTTTCACAAAAATAACTTCTACTTTTCACAAAATGGGCCCCAAGAATAAAAACCTGCATCAGCCTCTGATTTTGAAAATCTGGTGTTCAGCAAAGTCAGGGTAGAATTTTAAAATAATAACAATAACAGTAATATTTGTAATATATTAAAATACATTATAAGTCAAAATAAAAGTCTACTCGCTTTGCTACTATCCTAGGGGATAATAAGGAAGCATCAAATTTTTAAACATACAAATAACAAAATAACAAACATACAAAATTATACATGTATTAATTTTAATATGGTTTAATTTTAGTTCTATTTAAAAATTTAAGAAGAAATTACAATCAACACGTATTTAAAATAAAAAGGTTGGTGGTCAATTCAGGTTAAAATTTAGTTAAATAATCTGCCTAATTGTTAATACTTCTCATTTACTATTAGTAACTAAGAAAAACGAATATACATGAACATTTCTTTTGCGCTGAAAACTCATATATTTTCCGTAATCCTGCTTTTTTTTTTTTGGCTTTTCTTTCTTTTGAGGAATTTATTAAAATGGAGAAAATACATGAGTTATACGATATCTAGTTCATAACATACAAAAAGATGTTTGGGTGATTCTCCAAAAACCTAACATTTTCAAATCACAAATTCTTAAAAAACAAAAGTGCTTTAAAAATTCTAAAAAAATTCATACTTACTCGGTATACGACACATAACAAGGGAAAAATAAAGCGAACTCACTTTAACTATGTTAAGTATGTGAAAGTAAGGGACTGAAATTTCAGATACCAGGAGAATGACAGGTGGTGCCAGGAGAGTGACAAAATGAGTTTCATCAAGTGTTATGAGAAATTTAACAAATGAACTGAAGTATTTAAATCAAAATTATGTTTATTTTTGACAAAAATATGTATATCTTACATTAGTCATACTACATAACATTTAGAAAATGTCAGAGAAATAAAAATTAGAAACTCTGTAGCTGCTACCAATGGGCTCGGGAGGAGATATTTTTCTAATAATGTCTTCCATTAAATATTCATGTATGTCTTCTTTTTTTGGCCAGCACCAAGTTGTTCTGTTTATATTTTTGGGTTCCATAGAGTTTATTCTTGCTTTTCCACCTACAAGCTCTATTATCTCTCCTGCAAAAATTCCATCTTCATAATAAAAGATAACCCAATTTCTTCTCCAGTTTGTTTCCAACAAACTCCAACATTGTATAACTGTGTTTCTGTTGGATCTGATGAGACAGAAAAATAAATTCCATAGTGCTGACAATTTTCCTCAGCTTTGCATACATGACAACTTAGGGTCCTGTAATTCATCTTTGTGTCAGTGTCTCCAAGCTCTGCTGTAACCTGGTGAACTTTCATAGTTCCTTTAATAGCTTTAAGATCACTGGCAGATGACAAAAATGAGTCCATTTTGCTATATCTTCTTCCACAACCCACAATAGTATTTTGGGGCAGTGTTCTTTAAGGATTTTTACCAGCACATCGATGTTGTTGACATCACACCCCATAGATACCACCTTATTGGCAGTTCTTTTCAGGCAGCCACCTACGCCATCAGGAGCCCCTTTACCATGACTGGCTTCAGTAAAGTTCCATGCCATTATTTTGATGTTTGGAAACCTTATTTTTATGTATTTTTTAAAGAAATAAAAGTTCTTTTTGTTTCGATATTGGTTCGATGGTGAGTCTGACAGAAAATGAATAGCTGAAATTCTTTTATTTTGTAGTATATATGACAAAACAGGTTCTAGATGTGCCCAAATGGCACAAGCATCACGGCGTGTACTTTTTGACAGTGTACAAAAAGAAATTGGTTTTGAAGTACTATCATTAGTCTTGTGATATGCTACACCAGTGTGAAGTGTAATTTGCTCTCTTGAAGTCCCAAAATGCATAGCTTGTACTTCACTAGCATACTTTAATGCATAATTTTCGCTAAAATCAATATGTATCAATACATCTTCACAGGTCAGATTTTCTTTAAGTTCTTTTATGTACATATGCTGGTGTTTGATGTTTGCAATATGAGTCATAAACTTTTTTATGCTATTTTCTAGTTCATCCACAGCTTTTCCAATAGTGCTTATTACTTTGTCTTTTTTTATAACCGTAACAATTTTCTCCTTACCTCTTATCTTACGTGCTTCTTTATGCAAATTCCATTTTTGATAAGTAAAAGTATCATCACTGATGAAGTCATTATAAGTTATAATTCTTTCAGCACAGCTACTGCATTTTCTCAATAGGCAGGATTCTTTATTTTTGTCGCAGCACAAAGTTTCTGCTATTTGTTCTGGTTTCTGTGAATTAATCACCTTACATTTGTTAAGTTTATCTACCAGCATTTCAATATGGTGATTTGTGATGTATTATGCACAAACAGGTATCTCTGCTTTGAAGAGTTGGTTTGACAACCCAGAAAGGACGCAATTTGCAAAATAAAGAATAACTTATCCGTACACCAAGGTTTTTTGTTCTGAAGCGCTTATGTAGCTCCTTCATTGTTGTGTTCAGGTACCTCTTCTGTTTTTTTTATTTTTTTTCTAGTAATAAAATCTTTTTTTCCAGAACTGAGGGTTGTATTTTCATCATCATTAAAGAAATAGTTAACCATTTTACGGATTTTATCTTTCTTTTTCTTGTATTGGCTAACTGCAACAGGAATTCTCATAAATGGAAATGCACTCTGCACCCTATACTTCTTTATTATCTTTCCAACTAAAGATGTTTTTAAGATTCTTTTGGTCCTATAAGATTTAATGGATGAAATTGTGTCAGCTAATTGTGCCCTAATGATTTCCCTTGTGAACAGTTTTCTTCTTATATCTTTGTTGACTCTTCTTCCCTGGAGAAAATGAGTAATTTTAGCTTTTGCTGTCAAATCTTTAATTTGGCTTTGTTTTATTTCCTTTTGATTTGTTTTTGCTTTTAGTCTCTGATACTGTTTTTGATATTTTTCAGCTTTCTTATGAGATTTTTCTAATTCTAACTTTAACTTTTTTATTTCTCTACATTTCCTTGTATCATTTCGTCCCCTCGTTTTTTTTTTTATTCAATTGTCCTTCCGTCAGAGGTTGCTGAACTGACATTACATATATCTGACATATTTTCAGGAGTTTGTAAAACTTCAGCTGTACTTATGGCTTGATAATCCAATTCTTGACCTTGACTTGGATCATCATGGTCACTATCTGGCAGAGTATCTTCGTTTATATTACAGTTTGCTTGCTGTTGAATGGATTTCCTAATTCTGCACTTCCTTTGGCGTTCTCTCCACTTTAGCCTAGTGGCCCTTTGGTCTCTTGCCGATTGATTTTCAATTAACTTAACTGTTCCCTTGCTCTTCCTAGCATTGTATTTAGTTTTCCATTTAATCTTCTCATCTTCCAATTTGTTATGATCGTTTTTTAATTTTTCATATCTTTTCCATTCAGCTTCTCTCTTTTTCTTCAATCGTTCTTCTCTTGATTGGTTGTTTTTTTTTTTTCCTGCCATAATGAGGGATGATTCTGTAAGGGAAAAAAAAATCTCAATACGATTTCATTATTTTATTCCATTATTTATATAACTTAGATGTAATTATTGAGTCATCTGTAGGCTGTTTTTAGATAAATTGCCCAATTAAAAGAAGAAGAAAACAATTAGACTAAAGTTGGTGTCCTGTTTAAACATGTTAATTTAAATTTCATTAATTTAAAATTACGCAAAATGTAGAATTTTCTCCTTTTCTGGCAGCATTGTATACAACTTACAAATCAAAAGTAGTTTACACTACAAGAAAAGTCATCAACATTTACTAAAAAACAATCCATTATCTTATTCTAATATTAATTTTCACTAAAAAGTTTAATTACGAAAAACTTACCTAAATTAGGTATATAATAAACTAGATATTAGTATGCCTAAGTGGAATTGTTAGATTTAAAAAAATCTGTCTATCTACAGAATTTATTACCAGTGTTTATAACAAATGTCACTCTCCTGGATGTTAAGTCACTCTCCTGGCACAGAAAATGCCAGGAGAGTGATATTGTTGTCTACCAGGAGTGTGACATTTTTCTTATATCAGGCCTGCTACTCGGGCCTAGAACCAAATTTAGGGTTAAGAAGGTTTTTATATTATTATCATCACTTAATTACACATAATAACAGGCATTATTTAAAAAAAATTCTTTTATATATAATAAAAAAGTTGTACAGGAGAATGACAACAAAAAATGTTACATACCTCAGTTTAAAGCTTCAAAACTATGATAAGAACACCAGATGAATCAGATCTTCAAAGCACTCTATGAATACAACAAAAAGGTAGGAATAAAGAGTGTTGCCATGCACTAGGTTACAAATTCCATCTTTTTTCCTTGAAATTATTGAAAATATTCCAGGCCAGGAGAGTGACATGAAAACGTTGGGACAAACTTTAAAATGATTTACCTTGATAAGTTAAATGATTAAATGGATTCAAAAAATATTATTTTATACCTTTAAGTATATATAGTTTACTAATACTAATTTAATTTGTGAATTGTTGTTGTGAAATTTTTAAACAAATTAAATACGTTTGTGAAAAAGATTCGGACAGACCAGGAGAGTGACTTTCCAGCCATTTAAAAATTTTTATAGGAAATAATAAATGAGTAAATATTTTTATATACATAGGAATACATGGGAAAAGTTATGTCTGATAATTAAAAAAATATAACAACATTCTATCTCAAGCCATTGTTGTGATATTTTGCTTGGACACGATATTGTTAGGTTTTTGGAGAATCACCCGTTTATAATTACATTTGACTATTCAAATTCACGAATATATACAGGTCATAGAACAAAATAAAAATAGTACTTACTAAATCGCCACCTCCCATGCTTAGTATTAACAAAAAATCAGCAATAAAATATTTAGCTTTACAGATGATTTACAATTACAATAGTTGAAGAGGAAGAAATGTTGACAAAAAGCTATATGAAATAGCAGGTACAATTATACTCTCTTTAAGAATAGAAAAACAGACATGTTCTAATTTAAAACGGTAACAGAAACAATACGCAAGTTTTTCAGATAATTTTATTTATTAGCAACAAGAAGTAAGAACTCTTTTACTCCGTGATTATCAGAACAAAAATGTAAACAAAAACTGACATGGCAAAAGGGTAAAGCCAAGAAGAAAGGTATTTCACTTATGAGGGTAGAATTATCGCAATCATTTATTTAGCGTTAGAGACTTCCTTTATTCTCCTTGAACTTTAATTTTTTATTTGAGTTGTGTTGTCTTGTGAGCTGTACGCCGTGTAGCGTTCGAAACGAAAACGAACGAGCTTTCTGCTGTTGTTTCTTTTTTTTGGCGCGGAATTGTATTTTTTTTTGCTCGTTCTTGAAGTAAGAAGCGATATTATTATCTTTTTTATTTCTTCGAGTTTGTTATGCATGTATTTTTGGAAAAATATTTACGTTTTATTTTTGTTTTTATGTAGCTCTCCCTTACAGTTATGTAATGAATCGTTTCCATTTTCTTTAAAAATTGTAGTAAAATGTAATCTCTGTAATTTATCTTTAGAAATGCAAAATTATTGTTGTCTGTGCCCATTTTCACATCTATAAATTCAAATATAGTGTCCTCTTCAAATTATTCATTTGTGGTATTATATACATTTTCCTTTATAACAAGATTTTACCAAGTTCCAGATCTATGGTGACTGACTCATAATGTTTCAGCAATATGTGTGCCAATGCTAATCTTGCATTGTACTATAAATATATGAATATTGATAATCAAAGTCTAGGATACTTCACACATAAAATAAGGTTTGCAATTCTTTATAAAGGAAAGGAAGTGAATCTGAGTAGCTTGCTATTCAGGGATTGTAAAATGTAAGAGAATTAATTTAAATTTAAGTTTGATGTAGAGTTGTAAAATTTCCAGAAATTTTGAAATGATGGTGGGAAAAAAAACAGCTTTTTTATGGAAATTTTGGAAAAAAATCGATTTTTTATTAATGAAGTTCTTGTAGTTTATATTTCTTAGAAAACAAGCATTTTTTTTAGATTTAAGCACATGAAAAAATGGGTACTTTTCCACACACATATAAATCATCGGTGACTTAACCTGTCAGCACATGCGCTGAGATAAAATCTACATCAATCACATTTTTTCTTTAAAAAAAGATACATTTTTTGAGGATGCTACTGACCTACTTTGTACTGGTCAAGGTTGAGTAGGAGTGGGTGAAGAAATGTCTTTTCTTTGTTCACGAGGAGGTGACAAATATGTGGCACATGGGATAAAATAATCCTGTGCATGTATGAACGTTTCATTTCGATGCGTTCATCAGGGCTAAAAAAATAGTGTTCCCGAGAACCTAAACGGAAGCGCTCGCAAGTTGCCATGGCTGCTGCCATCAGCGATGAATTTTTTTTTTCTCCTATGGACCGCAGCGATTTTCAGAAAGGGGGGGGGGGGTGAGACAAGGAACGCGTGGAACGCCTAGCACACACGGGAGTTGCATTTCTGTGCCTCTGTGTGTGGAAGATGGGATTTCTCTTGTTTCTCTCCTCTGCTTTGATTGTGCACGAACTAGTTGTGCTCTCGTTCACCATGACACTATAGCACCCTGGGCTTTGTGTGAATTTTGACATCATACTTCGGGTTTGTTTCAGGGTTGGCAAGGTTTTGGACACAGCGGTAAAATCCATGGTTTAAACCGTACTGTCCAAAACCCTTCTGTCTTAAACTGTCCAAAACTATATTTTGTAGTAAAATTGTATTTATCAGAACGATGCTAAAAGTTTAAAAAATTGGCAAAAAGATTACAATACAAAAATACCAATTTAATATTAACAACCTAATTACCCTACATTATACTACCTAACAATTTAGTAGTATAGCAACCTAATTGCCCTACGTAACAAAGTAATTACATTAAAAAGATATTAAATTTAATTATGTATCACAATTTTAATGTTATTCATTTAAATTAATAGTAGTTAATAGAAGTAGTACTAATGATTTTTGTGAAGAAAGTACATTTTGATTTTGTTACTGAAAGTCCTGAGAGTTGTTACTGGAAATAATTGATAAATGGAGTTCAGGTTCAGCATGCTGATTTAACCAGCTTAATGCTGGCAACTATGTATATGTGTATATTAAGAAATAGTATAAATAAAAATAATTGATTTTGTTTGATTATGAGATATTTAGATTATGACTATTATTATAACAACACTATTTAACTCTTAAGAAATAGAATGCTCACTAGATTTAGATTCAATTCATACTAAAAATACATATTTAAAAAAATAACTTCTAGATTTTAAATTAAATATTTGTGTTTTCTTTCATTATCTTATAATCTAGAAAAGATAATTTACAATGAAACATTATTTAAAAGAAATCTCGGTACTTTTCGGTTAGCCGGGCGCCAGTGTTATATATACATATGTATGTATACCTATATATACATATATATTTATATTTATACATACATAGAAGCTATATGTATACATATATATGTGTGTGTGTGTATATACATATATATGTATATATAGGTATACATACATATGTATGTATAACACTGGCGCCCGGCTAACCGAAAAGTACCGAAATCTCTTTGTAACATTTTCTTGCACAAAAATTGAAACAAAAGCACTAGTGTTAAGCAAATCTCCCCTCCCTATATTTCATGTGTGGTATTATAAAGAACTTCTTATTATTATAACTCAATTTCAACAGAAACAGAACTTTTTATGTTACACAGATATTAGAAAAATTTGAACTTTTTTCATTTACCAAAGAATTAAATGGAATGTTAGTAAAATATATTGAGATATTTATATTTATTCATACGTTTAATAAGTGTGCAGTGGCCGCATGTGGAATGTTGCTTTATTTTAAGGTTTTGGACACTTTAGTACAGTTTTGGACAGTAAAACCCACATGTCCTGTCCAAAACCCCAACCCTGGTTTGTTTTCTCATTCACTTTAGCAGACATGGTTTTTTTTTATCGAATCTAATTGATTCATTTGTTTAGAATTTTGTTAGAAATGTAATTTTTAATAATGTACCAAATTCTGTGCAATATAATTGAAATTGAAAAAAAAAAAATAAGTTTGGAATCTTTAGCATGTGTAGTAAATAAGACAAGTTAAAAATTAAATATTGTATATATTTATGTATGTATATTAGGGTTGTTCTCTACAATACTTGCAAATTTGGCCAGCAGTCTGACTCGAATGATGCATATGTAAATTTTCATAAAAATTAGATAAATGGTAAGAAATCAGTCAATTATTGAAGATTTTAATAGCAACAGAAATTGTTTTAAAAATTTGACTTAACAAAAAAAAATAAAATAAAAATTTGTGGAAAAAATAAAATAAAAAATGTGAGGGAATGACAAGTGAGGGAATGATGAAATAAGACATTTTTACTAGTTGTAGGGGGAAAATGCAAAATTATGAAGAAATCCAAACTGTTTCCTTTAAGAGCAACACTTAATATATAATGTATGATAAAATTAAAATTTTTGATATTTGTAAAAAAATGAGTATTCTGTGTGAGGGAATGACTGCTAATAAAAACGCTTCCGGATATACTGACTAAAAAAAAATTCTGTAAAATTAACAAAATCTTACACCACCAATTTATGTTGCTGGACTGACAAGTGCTTAAAATAGCTTCTTCTCTGTGAAGGATGCTAGACTGCTACTGCTCATTAGTGGTAGATATTTGAGATAATAGCAATGTGTGAGGGAATGATGGTCTAACATGGGGAAACATATAATTGATTGTGTAGACTATATAATAATAGTAAAAATTAATATTTTTATTATTTTTTGTTATGTATCAAATAAGAACTTTATTTTGCTTAGGGTATATTTAATTATTTTTATTTCTGGATGGAAAGAAATAGGCAATAAAATATGGTAGTACAGGTGGGGGAAAGGTGAGGGAATGATGTTTGCATGATATATATTATATTTTTAAATACTAAATTTATTTATTTTTAAATTTTACTTTCTGCCCCTAATAAACTATGTTTAGATCTTCTAATAAAAATAAAAATAAATAAAAATGTAATAAAATTAAGAGCATTTATATGCCTGGGAAGCACTTTTTGCACTATTGCAGAGAATAACCCATTAATGATTTGTTTTAAATAAATTAGTAAATACAATATGCTTAATCTTAGTGGGCATATATATGTAATACAACATTTCCCTTTTAAGTTACACATCTATAAGAATATGAAGGGAGGGAGGAGACACTATTGGATAGAGAACAGTCAAAACATTAATTGATAAACCATAAAACTAAAATTTTTGTTTATTATTCAAAACTGTGTCTATGTGGCCACAATATCTTCATTCATTAAGCTCTGAATTTATTAAAAAACTGTGAACACACATAAATTTTTCTGGGAACACACACTTTCCATATAGGGAACCTTAAAATTTTTAGAATTTTCGAGTGCTGGTTCATTTATTATGAGATTACACACTAAAATAGTTTTTATAAAAGAGTAAGATAAAAGCTACTTGTATACAGGGTTGGAAAAAAAACGGGTTTTTTTGTAAAAAACCAAAAAAACCGGTTTATTTGGTTTAAACCAGGTTTATTTGGTTTAAACCCGGTTTTTTTAAATATAATTTCCTATTGCATACAGATGCATATCTGTTGATAAAATAAACATTTTTGGATATTATACAAGTAATATAACTTTTGAAAATATTTAAATTAAATAATTAAGTCAATTATATAGAAAATTGAAATCATTTCTAATTTAAACAGTATTAGTAACAGCTATGTCTTATGTTCAAAGTAAACTGCTCTACACAGTGAAACATTGATACCTTTTAAAATCGTATGAAGAATCCTTTGATTTAATAATATAATAATCAATCAATAAACATTTGATGCAGTTTCATGAATATATTATTCTACGGTTGTTATCATTATTTTTTTAATATCCAAATACTTCTGTTTATTTTGTTTTCTGAGTGATAACGCCAAGTGTCCAAGTCAACAGTTTTGGCCATTAGATTCAGCAACTAACAGAAAAGATTGATTGGTATTATTGAAATGCTATAACTAGCACTCAATTTTTGCAAGCTGCGTTATTCAATTTGATATCTTAAGTTACTCTTTTAAATTCTTTAAGGATAATCTTTCCCAATCCAGAAAATTTTCTTTTACAACTTTACCAAAATCTTAAAGATCATTGTATTTTGTTATTAACTGCTGTAAATAATTTGCCTTGTTTAAATGAAAATATTTTATGCTAAATATTGAATATTATTTATTTATTTTACCTTTTCTAATTTCACATATTTTAAGAAAAATCTTTAGGGTACCAGATATGTTCATCAGCACATGCTAATTTTCATTCTAGAAACATGCATAGAAATATGACCTAGGCTCATGTCTCATGTTGACTGCTGAGATGAAGTGTTAAAAGTAGAAATTACTTCTATCAATAATTTAAAACAGTTAAATTACAAAAAAGAGAAAATATTATATTAGATTTTTTCTAAAAAAACCAATTGGTTTAAACCGTGCCATCCCTGCTTGTATATATTGATGAAAGCTTATTAAATGTAATTAATATCCATTTTGTGAAATAATTCTTGTTTTAAAAGGCAAAACAAATTGTTTGCATATTTTCTAGAAAAAAATGTAATTTTTTAAGAAACTTAACTACAAAATTTGAAAATAAATATGAAAAGCATGATTTTTTTTCCCTAAAAAGAAGTAGTACTGATGCATTTTACAATTCAAAATGTATTTAGCCAAAAATATAATGGGAGACAAATTGGAGGAGATTCATCCCACGCATGTGTAATGCTACAAATGTTGGCACATGTGCTGATGGGTTATAACCGTAAGGCTGCAGAATATAAAACAATTTGTTATTTTTTCTGTTAGTCCATACATGATTATAATAAGAATTGACCATACCAAATATTCCTCTGTTAAATGAGACTGGTTAGTTTGTTTTATTTCATTGTGTTTCAGTCGAACCTCGTTATCCGGACACTCTAATGACCAGAAAAAAGTGTCGCCATAAGCTGAGTGTCGCGGTAACCGGAGTTGGAGAAAAACATGTTTATAAAAAGCTGTATTTTAAATTAATTTAAGATAATTTTAAATTCATAACTGTTGTTGCAGGTTTAAGCAATAAAACATTATTATTAAACAAAATAAACACAAAGACAAAACTGAAAAGAATAAAAATCAGATTTATGATGACTTGTCTTCTTATTGTTACATGAAATATTGATGAATTAAGATTTGCTTATCCCTAGATGTGCTTCCTACAATTCTTTTTTCACTATTATACAATGAATTGTAATCAATACTCGTTTCAGAAATGGATGTTAGATAATTTCTGGCCGTTTCAATGGAATGCTAAGCTTCGGTTTTAGTCTGATTAAAAACGCCGTGTAACCACCAAGAAAGCACCGCCTGAGCAGAACAAAAAGACTGTGAGTAGACTGATACGTCTATCTGGAGCTTAAGTGGGTCATTCATAGTGTGTGGGTTTATTTATTCAGATAAAGGATTGAAGTAAAATTTCTTATTTATCTCAATGGGTATTTTAGACACTTTTGTGAAAAATTTGACTAAGACATTTGTTACCACTTAATTTCTGGAGATGGATTATTAAAAATGGACAATTTTCTTAAACCATCGGGATATCCGGAGGTGAAATTTATTCAATGACATAAAATCCAGAGTTTATTTACATGAAAATCATATACAGAAAATTGAGACTTTGAAAAACCGACGTGATAAGCGGAGTGACATGAAAATCGAGTGTCGGTATAACGAGGTCCGACTGTGTTATAATTTGGCATTCTAAAATGTTAAAGATACAAAAACTAAGAAATAATGGCACAGATGTCATATTCGCCCCATATTGGCACAATTTTTTTTGACGCCAATATCATATAGGCAACGGGTACTTAACTTGCGCCA
Source organism: Maratus speciosus (assembly GCA_963932465.1). NCBI lineage: Eukaryota > Metazoa > Arthropoda > Arachnida > Araneae > Salticidae > Maratus > Maratus speciosus. The sequence continues at coordinate 14,643,080 of OZ010789.1, read as the reverse complement.
AAGTGTCGTTATTTTGCTTGATGTGGTAACCCGGATTATGTTGTTTATGCTGTTGATGTTTTCGCCATTGGCCATCTTCGCCAAATTGGCAACCAAAAAAAATTGCGTGAATATGACATCTGTGCCGAAATAATCATTTTTTAATTAAATTTTATCTGATATTTTTTATATGCACTTAAAGATGTTCTAAAAAAATGTTGCTTAAATTAAAATTTTAAAACGTATGCATTTACGGGTTAACAGGAACTTCCCCAAAAATATGTCCTGCAGATTAAACTAATAATTAACAACTGACAGTCAACTTCAGAAAAATGCAGACCTCAACATCAAAACATTGATGCAAACGCTGGCGATTCAGCTCTATAGCCCTGCTATCAGCCGAGGAAGAAATGTCAACGTCGGCAAATGGTGCCCAGCCAACATCAACCTTGTTTACTGATAAAATTAATTGAATGTGCGATCACGATGAAGAAAGGTTCTAGACCGGGAGCTGGCAGCACAGAAAATCGCCTCATCGAGCTCACCAGGGACCCGGAGCCGGAGCACTCCGGAGCTGGAGCTCTAAATTTTCCCCAGCTCCAGGGCTCCTTTAGTTGTTAATATTCTTTTAAATCTTTTTTTTTTTTTTCAGTCTTTTAAATTTCTAGGCTTAAAATATTTTAATTACATCATTATTCAGTATTTTAATTATATCATTTTTTAGGTGTTTATTATTATTATTAGGGAAGGAAAACTTCTCAAAAAATGGCAACACTACTTTACTTCTACTTTCTACTCAGTGGCGTAGCTACATATTCAGCGCCCTGGAGCAAGTGAAGTTTGTGCGCCCTATTGTCACTCGAAAAAGTTCTACACATTTTTTGTTTTGAAGTTTAAAATTTATATACTATTCTTAATTCGATTTAAAGTTTTACTTTTATTTGAAAGTTAAAGTATTTCAACAACGAGTTAAATACAAATAATTAAAAAAATAATGAATAACGAAATAAATTATTCTGTAAGTACCGAGATATGTTTTGCGAATAGGGCGGGATTTTTGTTTTAAATGCGCCAATGGGCCAGTACAATCTGCCGCCCTTAACCCCTTCGGGACGAGCGTCTTTTACAGAATTTTTAATCTTTAATCACCGGTTTTTTAAAACAGAAATTTTTGCCTAATTAAATCGGGAAAATGCTCGGATTAAATAAGGCAAAATTTACAATAAAAATAAATTTACTGATGAGAATAATCTCCGATTCTGAGCACCTTACGCCGCACGAATATCGGTCGCTCGTCCACAAGGGGTTAATATATGTTTTTCTTTTCAAGGATTTCGAAGCATTGTAGAATACTAAAAAAAAAATAAAAAAAAACACTTGTCAAGTTTTTTTTTCTTACTTTTTACATATGGATGAAATACATTTTTCTGGTTTTAGTGCCAGAAAATCCAAAATTCAAAGTAACATAACTCGGTAAGTTTTGGTCGTACAAAAAAGAATGCATTATTTTACCTGTTAAAGTACGGAGTAGATTTTTCTAAATTTATAAGTATAGAACCAAGGAACGGAATAAAAATATAAACCTCATAACTTTTAAAAAATAACTATTTTGATATAAATTATTTTTAAGAGGATGGAGAATAGCTTTGAAGCTTTTTTACTATTGGAACTATAATTCTACAGCTAATGGTTTAGAAAATTAGCCAATGAACAACGATAAATGTTGACACCTGGGTTCTCACTGGCTTTTGACTAGTCTGAGCAGTTTGGCTAATCAATAAATAAATAAAATTAGCCAAATTCAAATAATGGTAGTAATAGATTTGTTATAAAACACTAAGAATATCAAAACACAAGTAATGAGTTAGACGGAAAAGGTGTAATCGTGCAATAACATGAATGAGAGTGTCGGCGAAAGAAAAAAAAAAAGCTCGTGTCATTTGACCATTTCAATCTTTAGTTTTCTTGTCTTGTAAAACAGTTTGGCGCAATGGAGATCGGCCTGATTGACACCCTTATATATTATTCCAGATTCCAGTTTTTACATTCCATAAACATACAATGCAAGGAAGGAAATAGGAAAGCATAGTAATCACAATTAAAATAAATGAAAGTAACAGTATATATTTTACATTTTCAAATAATCTGAATCAGTTCTCACAATTTTTTCAAATATTCAATAGGTATACGTGAATGTTAGAATTTACTCGTGTTTTCAGATTCCCAGAGCACGATTTGGCGTGTTTTTGATGATGTCGGCAGAAACGTTATAAATCTGTCATTAATTTTCGAAGTTTCGAGTGGCCGCATGGTTTGGTATCAACTTTTTATCAATCATTCTGCAACGATAACTGATGAACATTTACTCTTATATCTCAATTCAATCAAATTATTTTTATTGCTCACATTCAGCTTATATCCATACAACAACAATTCACCATGCAGACAGTGTCTGCTCGATAAGGGTTCACAATCACTTTATTGCTTTTACTACCAGTAATTTCAGAAGAAAAAAATTCTTGTTTAATCGTAGAAAATCCTACTATTAAAACAGATCAAATTTTATATACCAGTTTCTGATTGAAATGTGATTGTGAAACTCTGAAGAGTCGCTACTGCACACAGGGCCGGATTCAGTTACTGTGAAATACGCAGAACTTGCATTTTTAGAGAGCACAACATTTTAGAAACTCATTATTTTACCACCTTGCTAGTAGAAACCAACAATATCCATTAACATTCCAGGTTTTCTTTCTGTAAATGCTTTCAGTTTCGGAACTGGATCCGAACTTGAAAGCGTCTTTACAGAAAAAAATAAAATCGAAACAGTGTAAAATAACTGTTTAGCCATCGACGTCATATATGCTAGGGGAAAAAAAATTAAATGTAAAAGAGAAATTTTTAAAGAATGCTGACATTGGTTTAACATTAGCTTGAGAATTACTAATGTAGGATTCTAAGTATTCATAATTTTAGTACTAAATTAGAATGTTATGATTAATTAAATCTATTTTAAACTATTTTTGCAGCGGGAGGATAAAACGTCTTAATGCTGCTAGAAATATTAAGAAACGTGCAAATGGATTTTTATACAGTACTAGGGGGCTCTGCCTCCTACGAGCTACGCTCGTCAACCCCCGTTCAGACACCGCAGATTCTAAAAGTACGCTAATTTGATCAGCTTTAAAAAGATTTCGGAAAATGGAATTATAATTTAAAAAACAGTGGCGATCTCCCTATAAATGGATTTCTATTCATTTCTCTTTGATTGGGGAATTTTAAGGCCCAAATCCGCTGCGGTACTACTTAGATTATCCCGTCGACCAATTTCGCCAAATTATACAAATTGACATACTTTTTATTTTAAATAACGAAAGAACAAATAAATCAGTGCAAATTAATAAAAATACAAATAAAACGTCGAAATAAAAATAACTTGATGACGTATACACGTGTAACTTGCTTAAAGTCAAGTTAATGTGACATTTACGATCAACCATTATTGGCATTTAATCTTATAGTTTGGCGAATGATAGATTTTTGGTCGACGGGATAACTAAGTAGTACCAAAGATACAATCGTTGTTTTCGTCTTTGATTAAGTAAAATTAGTTAAACATTTCAAAATAAGCTAATATAAAAGGAATTAAGTAAGCAGAGTCTTTGTCTCTCGGTATTTTTTAACAAAGCGAAAAGAAAGTTCTTTTAAATAAGACATTTTAAATTAATAGTTTTTAATCTGACGTAATTTTGACCAAACTATTCTTGCTCTTTTTAATATTCACGTGAAAATGCTTTTGTTAGAAATGAAATCTTATTTGGGCTTTCCTAACAAAAATAGTTGAAAAGTATCCTCTCAAAATATCAAATAAAGGTCTAGCGCAATTTCTAAATTTAAACTGTTTTGCAATATTATTTTGTGTTCATTTTATGTAATAACTGTAATGTGTCGTAAATATGACGTAATTTCTCCTATTTAAGACTTCTAACGCATGTTATTAATTTATTATTTTACAATTTCCTTTCTCTCTTAAAATTCACGTGTAAATATAGTTTTTATGACGTAATTTTTAATAAGTTCCTGCTTTTTGTACATAATTATTTAATTCTAATTTCAAATGTTTTTTTCTGTTTATAATAGTCACGTGTAAATAAACTTTTAATTTATTTACACGTATAAATATTTTTTTTTTTATTTGAAGCAAACATTATTGTTTGCGCTGTATATACAGTTGGCAACAGGTTAAATTAGAACAATTGTCTAAAATAAGTAAAAAATATATCTTGAAATGCTGAAAATTTGAATTTAAAATAGAAATAAAACCTCAAAAAATGAGTCAAATTAAAAAAAAGAAATACAGTCTGCACACCGGGAACTTCAAACGTATAAAATGATCTAAAGATGATTAAATCCCCATGAATAGGTTTTGCTCCTATGAAACTTTTTTAGTGCAACGATTTTGTCCAAATTTAGCATTAAATATCTCTTAAAATAATTCTTCGATTTGAAAACTGTCTGCATCAGCGTGTTTATCAAACATTTCTGTATAATGCTACCGATTTTCATATTTTTGTATGCATTATTTTGCTTAATATTAATGAAGAAAGACCTCCGGTCACAAAAAATTCAAAACCGGCGGCGGCGGTGGCGGTGACAGCGGTAGTTACTTTTTTTAGAATAGAGAGAAACTGTCTAAAGCTCTGTGCAATACATATTTTCGTCTTATGCAGAATGCTCTGTAAACCCTAGCAACAGGGTATAATCGAAAGGGCGCAAAAGAACCTTCAAATTGGCTGAAAATTCTTGGAGAAGATGATGCCGCCATTGGTAACGAACAGAATTAGAGAATATATACATTATATTTTTTAAGATTTAAATGGTCCTCTGAAACAAAGAAATTTTCAAGAAAAAAAATTGAAATTCTCCTACTTTGGAAAGAGAAACAAAAAATCCTTAATAAAAAAATACTTCAAAAAAGTATTTTTTTTTTTAAATTATTAAATAATTTAAGATTCTTCAAATCTAATGCTTGTAGCAAATTTTGTAACTATTAGCTTCACCTGGGGGTGGTCTCAACTTTATCTGGTTTAGGGCACACCAACCCACAGGTTGATTGCCCGACGGGCCAGTCTGAGCCTACCAGAATATGACTTAATTTAGTAAAGTCCTGTTTTTCCTGATTTTTTTTTATGTATTGGCCTTATTTCAGCAGCACATTTGAAAGGGAAATTATGTCATTAAAAAATGTTGAAGCTTCATGAATGAAAGTGCACGTTTTCTTTAAAACTCGAGGTCTTTATCACCACTGAAAATGTTTCACCTTTGTATAAAATTAGGATCCAAGTTTTTATTCATTTTTATACTGTTTTGAACTCACAGTATTTCTATAAACTGTTCGAAAAGTTGAGTGGAGTAATTCCAGATTCATATCGAATTATGGCGGGAAGAGGGAGCAAAGCCTGATTACGGCCTAAGCAAATTCACATTTGTATTTCCAAAAAATATGTTTTGCTTTATTTAATCCCAAAATTCAGCAATTAAATAAGGTTTAATGCTGAAAAATACTTTTCGAAAAAAGTGGTGAAAATTTGTATAAGCGATTATCAGGTCCGAAGGAACATTAAAATTTTCTCTCTTTCTGAAGGAAAAGGCTTATCAATTCTGCATTTGAGATTTGCCATATTTTCAAAATATCAAAAACAATACGCACAAAATTTAATTTGCCGCCCCCCCCATCCCTCCATCTAAATTTTGTCACCGTGGACCGATGTGAAATATGCATAAGCCCGGTTCTTATTATTGTTTTATAATCTGTATTGATGTCCATGTTTAGTTTCCCCAAAACAAAACAAAACTTCAAAATTTTCGTTTTCTTGTTGTTGTTGTTCTTTTTTTTTTTTTTTTTTTTGTAAAATGGTCTATGATTTTCTTCAACTTGTCAAACTTTAAAATCTTTTTTAAAATCTTAAATTAAGTAAATAGGTACGGCTGTTACATCGGAAATATGGGTTTCTCAGCAGTGATTTCTTTGGCTTACATTATTTCCTTACAGTAATCACCATGATAAATTTCTAAAACATTTTCAAGATAAATGTACCAGGAAGTTTGTTTGAAAATGGTGGTTGCCAATAAAGTGACCAATGACAGCCCTATAAATAAGTTTTGATTAGTTTAAGATTTGAAAATCTTCAACTGTCGTCTACGGAAAAGTTTCCAAAAAAAAATCGGGCATGCTGAAACGGTGTTGGAGAAGTTACTCGGGATTACAGTACGGTATGAATTACAATTAAAACTTCGCGAATAGAAGTAATTTCTTTTAACTGTGTATAAAAACATGTTTTAAATAGAAATAGTTGAGGTTAAACACGGTAGAAAGTAACACACAAAGACACAGTAGTAAAAACATAATAGTGAGGTTGAAACAAAGTAAAATAACATAGGAATCTGCCTATTGTAACAAGATTTATCTGTAATATCTGATTAATAGTGAAAAAAATATGCAAATATTTTTACAAATTTTTATTTTGCTCTTTCTAATTTTGCGCCCTTAGGATTCGGGCGCCTGGAGCAGTTTGCTCCAACTGCTCCACGGTAGTTACGCCCCTGTTTCTACTTGAACTAAGTGACAACACTATTTGAAAACAAATATGGCCACCTGTTGTTTACATGTGTAGTCGTACAATTTTGGCTGTTCGAAAAGTGTAGAAGAAATTTAAGATTTTTGTGTTTAAAATTCTACCAAACTTTCTATTTTAAAAGCAAAAGCTAAAAGATGTCCTATTTTCTGAACAAGCATTTCAAGTTTGATGAGAAGAAAAATGCATTTTGTCAGATCTTTAATGAAGATAGAAAGTATTTGTGAGCAAAAAATTAAACGTGTAAATTAAAATCTGCAACTTAAAAGCGCGAAGTCGGAGCTGGAGCCACGGTATTTTCTCTAGGAGCGGAGCTGGAGCATCAAAAATTGTTCGGCTCCGGGTCACTGGAGCTCACAGATGAAATTCTAGAATTGGTTAAATCTTAATCCGCATATTAAAACGCAATAGGTCTGCCAAGTCCTATCTGGGTGGAAAACACCTGAAAACCCGATTTTAGCGGCTGACTCTTTGGTTTTTACACTGTGTTTTCCTACACCCAAAGGTATGAAAACATAGCGGACTGGGAGCAGGAAAACACGATGGTAAACTTATCAGTCAGCCGTTAAAATCTTGTTTTCAGGCGTTTTCCACCCAGACAGGACTTGGCAGACCCATTGAGTTTTAATAGGCGAATCAAGGTTTAACTAATCCTAGAATTTCATCCGTGAACGGGATGAGGTGATTGTCTGTGCTGCTGGCTCCTGGTCTATTCAAAATGCTGAGAAATTATCAGGAAGTATTCAGCTGGGTATCAAAATAAAGGTAATTAAAAGTACAAAACAATGGGAATAGTGAGCTATTGAAAATAAAAATATATTTCTAAGGGAAAATAAAACACTTCTGGTTGAGATAATGTTGCATTTTCATGTGACAATAATTTTTTTCATTTTATTCTTATGGATTTTTTTTAACCCTTCCAGCAAACATAATGAGTTCAAAGAAAAAGTCTGCGAAACCAGAAGAGGAACCGGAAGAATATGTTGTAGAAAAGATACTGGAAAAAAGAATAACAGCCAGTGGTAAAGTGGAATACCTGCTCAAGTGGAAAGGTTATCCAGAGTAAGGATAGAATGAATTTTTGTTTATGGATATTGTTTTTTGAAGTACCTTATTTTATCGTTGTATATAAACCAGGGTTGTAGTGGGTACCCGCTCAGGCTGGGCTTTTTATTAAAAAAAAACAGGTTTTTTACAACCTTGATAAGACTGTTGTGTTTATTTAGTATAATGAAACCAACTAAGACGGAATTTCAAGGGACAGAAAAAAAATTCTGTGTTAAACAGGTTACTGTCTTAGCAGGTATGTGTATTCTTACTCTAAGGACAATGACATTTTTACATTTAAGACAAGATTTTGTTGTAAACAGGTCTTTGTTATCATAGGGTTTACTGTATTTTATTATTTTATTACTGAAAATTATTATTTGTGAGGAAGGTGGAATCATAGTCCACATTTTGGCATTTTAATCCAATTTACCCGGGGAAAATTTTTGAGATCAGGATTGCCATTTATTTCGGCAATCAAATTCCTTGCTCTTTCCTGGGGAAAAAATAAAATTTTCCCACATTAATTCTTCTGAGAATTTTCAAAATTTCAATGGATAAATTTAGTAAAATTCCTTGTTTTTAATACTCATTTTTAAATTCCCCCACTTTTTCCAGTTTTCCCGGTACAGTGGCAACCCTGAAGATTATTATTTGATAGGAAGGTGGGTTCAGTCCACATTTTGGCATTTTAATCCAATTTACCCAGGGAAAATTGCCCATTTAACCTGTTTTTTTTTAATAAAACCCACCTGGACTGGGTTTTTTACAACTCTGATATAAACTTTCAAGGTTTGAAGTTTGGGGCAGTGTTCATAATATTAGGGATGCACCAAATACCGTAAACTACTGTTAATTTCCCCCCCCCCCCCAAACACGACGGAAAATTGTAAAAAAATCGGAGGGAACGCTTACATGGTATTAAAATTGTAGTAATGTTATCTATGGGTGGTGGAGTAGGAGATGGTAATGGCCGATCGTTGCAAAGTATGCATTATTTTAATAAAGTGAGGAAAGAAAAACATTTAAAAAAAATTATATACAAAATAGAAAAACAGTATAACTTTGCGATTAACGACGATTTTAAATTATAGAAAATTCTGGATTTCAAAACCTTTGAAACTGGAATGCATTTAGATAAATAATAACACTAATATCTGTCATAAAATAAATAACAACACTAATATTTGTCATTAATATAGTAACAGAAAAATAAAAGGAACTTAATAACTTAAAATCATTAAAAAACACTAAGAAATTGCGTTTGAAAATGTCCTAAAATTCTTTCCATAACTAGTAACATTTTATGCGGTGTCGTAAAGGTCAAAATTAGCACTAGCCACCGGCCACAGGGCCAGTAAATGAAAAAAATGACTAATGAAAAATTGTCTATCAGCAACCACTTTTTTAGAAGGAGGTAATAAAATTTTCTTACATTTCATCAAGGATTCTGCTTTTTTTGTTTCCAATATATTTATATAAACATATTTATTTGGGCTACTCAGTTTTAGATTAATACTTATGGAAATTTTACTGTTTAGCATTTTGAAATAAAAAAGTGGCCACTTAAAAAATTAGTCCTACCGGCCAGTGGCCGCTAATGAAATTTCCCTATTTTTACCTATATGGTGTCGTCATCTGTTGTAAATTAGGGAAATTAAATAACCAAATATATTTTTTTAAATCATCATTTCTTTTCCATAAAGACTAAATAAGTAATACAAATCATAAAAATAACAATAATAACATGAAAAATATTGCAAATGAAACTAATTTAAAAAAAAAAAAAAAAGGAAAAGAAATGTGTTATAATGGGAAATTTAAATCAGACTGACATAGAATAAATTTAAAAAAAATAACTTTATCACTACATTAACTCATTTTAAATAGTGATATATAAAGTAAATATTATGTATATCACCTTCAAATATCAAAGTAAATCACCAATTCAGTACTTAATAATAATAAAATAAATAATACCAATAAATCTGATTTTGAGTTATTTTGGTGCCATCTACCATAACTTAGAAGAAAGAAAACCAACACAATATAAAATTAATTCCGAAAGTTACCAAAAAAAAAAAAAAGTCTGTAACTTGTTATTATCACTATAATTTTATATATTTAGTAATAATAATATACAAGGCTAATAGTATTATGAAAAATATTAATTATTCGTATAAATATGAAGTTACGTAGCTGTACTGATCGGTAGGGAAAACTTCGATGACGTGAATCGATTCTTAATCGAATCGAAAAAACTAATAACTTAACTGCGTTTACTGCTTCCTCTGAGGTTTAGGATGATATGAAAACAAAAGGTAAGTGCAAACGCCGAAAGTATGTATGTTACTATTAGGGATGCACCGGATATTGATTCTTCCGGATATCGGATACTGGATATCCGAAGCTCCTTTGCTTGCCGGATTCGGATATCCGTCACTAGATATGTTTTTAGTTATATGGTGAATTATTTCTCTATACAATGCCATCTCAGAACAATAAATTACACATCATTAAAACATTTTAAATGTAGTGAAATATAATTTACAAAAACTATATCTCTTTGAATACCAGGGCTTTAAATTCAAGTTTTCCCAGGAGGGGAGTTTCGTACCCAAAATTTATAAATGCATGGGAGTTGAACTGCTAGAAAGGGGGAAAAAAAATCTTTAAACCCCATTATTTTTTATGTGCCACTTAAAGAATTACATTTATACAGACATTACAAAATACTATTGAAACAATTTAAATTAACAACTCAAGATAATTATCCAAAATTTTTATTTTATTAAAACAAAGGAACAAAATCAAGCTTTATATATATACCATGTCTATTTTTCAATTTTCATCTAATGTTATGGGCAATTAACAATTGGGTTGCTAAATGAATTTCTTAATTTAGATTTTATTCCATTTTGCTTGCTTCAGCCTCTTTCACAAGTTACACTTTTGACAAACAGCACAGAGTGACTTTTATAATTTTAGAAATTATCGTAAACACATGGTTATGCTCTCTTAAAAAGTTTTAGAAAACTTCGCAAAATCTGATGTGCATTAATTTTTAACTTACATGAATAATGCATATCGGTGATGGTATGTCACTTCTGAACAAATTTGTTTTATTATATCCTTAATGGAATTATAGTCAAAACTGTAATCCCTAGAATTTTTGTTAATTGAACTAAGGTCTATGCATTGGAATTTTAAATCCATATTCAAAGTTTGAAAAGGAAATAATCAATTGATCTTCTATTACACGAGAAAAGGTTGATTTCAAAAAGTCATGTCCTAATTTCTGTGAATTGCGAGAATCAACTAGTTTGTTGTTTCTAAATATGTTTTTTTTTTTTAGATTCATCAAAGTTTTTTTTTTTCTTGTGTACCGCAAGTGTAATCTCATTTTGCTTAGTGCTGACTATTGGCCAATTTGGTAGAGCTCAGTCTCCGGTAGCCGATGCTGCCCTTTTAGTTATTTGCTATTTTGGACACATGGAAAAAACATCGCAAAATACGTAAATCGGTCGTAAAAAAAATATCAATGATTTTGTCAATCATGGTGAAAATAAATAAAATAATTTGTCGATTAGTCGCAGGAAAAAAAAACTGAAGTTCATGGGAAATCGACAGTGGGAAATATCTTGAAATTCGTCAATCGATCAGGGAAAAGTATCGTGAAATTTGCCAGTCCGCCATGAGCAAATATCGTGAAATTCCTCAGCCGATCGCAGAGAAAAAATGCGAAATTTTTCAATCGGATGCAGAAAAACAATCGTTACTTTCATCAGTATGTCGCAAGAACAAACAGGGAAATCTGCCAATCAGTCACAGAATAAAGTTGCTAAATTTGTCAATTGGTCGCGAGAAAAAAAAATTATGACATTCACCGATCGGTCTCTAGAAAAAATCATGAAATTCGTCAGTCGGTCGTGGAGAAAAAGCACAAAATTTTTCAGTCAGATGCAGAAAAACAACCATGAATTTTGTCAATCTGTCGTAAGAAGAAACTGTGAAATCTGCCAATCGATAGTAAAAGATATCACGAAATTTGTCAGTCGGTCTTGAGACTTGATCGTCGTTTTACAAAGAAGCATTTTTGGAAAATGATGTTTTGGAAACAGGATCCGCCTGCACGCAATAGGGCATAATATAATAAATAGGGCACAATAATAATCTTTAGGGCACGAATCCTGCCATCTTGTCTCGAAATTCAAGCCTTTATCTGCCATTCAAGCCCTGTAATGTATATTAATAATATTGTATAAAAAATGTAATTTAAACATTAAAATATTCTGTTTATTTGTACAATGAAATGCTGATAATTGCTACTGGATTTGGATATAGGATTGACTATATTGATAATTGCAAAATAATTAATTTGTACAATGAAATGCTGATAATTTGTACAACAAATTTTTACCAATTAATATGAGTATAATTGTAAAGTATTTTCACAAGGAAATACTACACACTTTCTTTTTATAATTTAAACATAAAATATCTACTAATATACCCATGATTAAAGAGTTATTTTCTCCAGACATAGGTTTAGTTGATGCCCTTTTTCTGTTTTAATTATTTAATATTGTTTTTGCTCTAAGTTAGGTTTAGTTTTATTTTAAGTTAAATTATTTTGATATTTATAAGTAAAAAGAAAATTACTTTTAATTTTAAATATTTATAATGAAGTTACAAAAATAACTAGCTGGATTTGCCAATCCCAAAACTTTCTTCCATCTCATACATCTTAATATTTCAAAAAGTAGTTCCAAATATTAATACTTCAATATTATACCAACTTTGATTTTGATCTAAAATTTCTGCTCCAGTCAATTAATCAGAATAAGAATAAGTTAATATCGATCACAATATTTATTAAAATCAATAATATTTTCGTTATTCTGTTGTACATCACATAAAGCACAAAATTTTTCAGTCAGATGCAGAAAAACAACCATGAATTTTGTCAATTTGTTGTAAGAAGAAACTGTGAAATCTGCCATTCGAATAGTGGAAAATATCATGAAATTTGTCAGTTGGTCCCGAGACTTCGTCGTTTTACAAAGAAACATTTTTGGAAAATGATTTTTTGGAAACAGGAGCCTCCCGCCCCTAATATTCTTTATGGCACGAATCCTGCCATCTCGTCTTGAATTTCAAGCCCTGTAATGTATATTAATAATATTGTATAAAAAATGTAATTTAAACATTAAAGTATTCTGTTTATTTGTACAATGAAATGCTGATAATTACTACTGGATTTGGATATGGGATTGACTATATTGATAATTTCTAATAATTAATTAATTTGTACAATGAAATGCTGATAATTTGTGTAACAAATTTTAAGCAATTAATATGCCTATAATTGTAGAGTATTTTCACAAAGAAATACATACGTTCTTTTTATAATTTAAACATAAAATATCTACTAATATACCCATGATTAAAGAGTTATTTTCTCCAAACATAGGTTTAGTGATGCCTTTTTTCTGTTTTAATCATTTAATACTGTTTTGCTTTAAGTCATATTTCGTTTTATTTTAAGTTAAATTACTGTGATATTTATAAGTAAAAAGAAAATTACTTTTAATTTTAAATATTTATAATGAAGTTACAAAAATAACTAATTGGATGTACCAATCCCAAAACTTTTTTCTATCTCATTCATCTTAATATTTCAAAAAGTAGTTCCAAATGTTAATACTTCAATATTATTAGTTCAATATTATACCAACTTCGATTTTCATCTAAAATTTCTGCTCCAATGATATTTATTAAAATCAATAATTTTTTCGTTACTGTTGTTGTACATCAGCTGTTTGTGAATAACCAGCTTCGCAGGATGCGAAGTTCCCATCGCTTCACGAGCCACCAATATGCAATACAAAAAAAAAAAAAAAAAAAAAAAAATCGTGAAAATGTTACAAAAAACGCTGTTACAGTGCCACCTTCTGGCAGAATATTTCCAAATTCATGGGGAAACTGCTGGCCATAGCCAAAAATATGCACAAAAAATTGGTTCAATTCTATGCTTAGCTTCTACACTTTTTGATGGCAAAATAATGGATAAAACACAAAAATCACTATTATAGTGCCCCTTTCCAGCAGAATATTTTCAAATTGAAAGAGGACCTGTTGGCCATAGTCAAAAACATACTCCCCAAAAATTGGTTCAAATCTATGCATAACTTCATACACTTTTCGATGGTACAAGAATGAAAATGGCCCAAAAATTGCTATTACAGCGCCCCCTTCTGGTGGAATATTTCCAATTTAAAAGACCTGCTGGACATAGACAAAAACATACACAAAAAAAAAAGTTCAATTATATGGATAACTTCATACCACTTTTGTATAGTACAATAATGAAAATGGCACAAAATCACAATTACAGCACCCCCTTCCAGCAAAATGCTTCCATATTGAAGAAGGACCTGCTGGCCACAGCCAAACATTACACAAAAAATTTGGTTCAATTCTATGCATAACTTCATACACTTTTCGATGGCACAATAATGAAAATGACACAAAAATCTCAATTACAGCGCCCCCTTCCAATGGAATGTTCCAATATTGAAGGAGGGACAGCTGACTATAACCAAAAACATTGACAAAAAATTTGGTTCAATTCTATGCATAACTTCATACACTTTTTGATGGTATGATGGCGACACACGGACAGACAGACGTTTTGTATAAACATATTTTGCGATCTCTGATCTAGACATTTTAGTCTAAACAACCAGAAATCGAACAAACTTAAAAGAGAGAATGAAAATTAATAATGTCATACTTTAGTAAACAACTTCAAATTTTGTTTCGCATTCTGAAAGTAAAGGTACAATTTTCTAAAAGATGTAAACGTAAATTCTTAAATGTATTATAAAGAGTTCAAATACCAATGTTAGGAAAGCTGGCAATTCTTTAAACTTTTGAGAATTACCTTTTGCCAGGGTTCGTTGATATATATCAATGGATATATATCATGATATATATCTTGATATATATCCGATATTTATTTTTAAAATATCAAGATTTTTGATATTTTCGATATTTTCAAATTCTTGATATTTATTTTCAAAATATCAAGATGTTTGATATTTTGTATATTTGATATTTATTTTCAAAATATCACCAAGTGAGATAATTTTGATATTTTCCACATTCAAAGCAAGTGTAAATGAAATTTCCACATGTTATTGACTGTATCATTCTATAGATAATTTACTTTTGCCTTTGGCAGTAACTTTTTTAGGAAAAGAAGAAAACAAATCTTTTCCAAGCTTTATGTTTGAAACTTTTATTTTTAAATGTCTAGCTAATAATTATGTTAGACAATTCAGAACAGCCATTGAAAGATAAAATGTAATTTTGATAATTCTTTATATATAGCCAGAGTTCGTTAATATATATCAATGAATATATATCCAATATTTATTTTCAAAATATCAAGATTTTTGATATTTTCATATTACTTGACATTTATTTTCAATATATCAAGATGTTTCATATCTTCTGCATTTGATATTTATTTTCAAAATATGAATATGTGCAAGATATATTTAATATTTTCAGTCGTAATTCGTAATATTTCAGTGTAAATGAAATAAATTTTCAACTGTTATTGACTATGAATCTGTAGATAAAGAACTTTTGTCTCTTCTGGATGTGACTTTTTTAGCCAAAAAAGAAAATAAATATATTTTTGAAGCTTTAGATTTGAAGCTTTTATTTTTAAAATGTTGAACTAATTATGTGGGACATAATTAATTCAGAACAACCATTGAAAGATGAACTGACTAACTTAAATAAGCAGTTATATACCATTTCATTAGAAAGGAATCTTTTCTCATGTTTTGGTCCAGTTTAGTTTAAACTATACAACATGTTAGAAAATACGAAATAAGATATTTTATACTTGCATTTATGTTAAAATTTTTCAATTAAAAGAACTTTTTTGTATTTAAAATTTCTGATTTTTTTTATACTTGATCTTGATACTGAATCCTATAGTTAGTTTTTTTTTTCTTTATAAAGCAAATTGTTACTGTTTTCAATTAGTTCATCTTTAATTTTGTTCTAAGTGAAAAAAAGAAAAATGCATTTTTAGAATATTCTTTGATTAAGTTTTCATGTTAAGTGCAATATATTTTAGTTTCTAATCTATATTATGCTTGAAAACATTTATTATCAGCGGTAAGTTGGCTGCTTTGAAAATATCGGATATATATCAAAAATATCGGATATATATCAAAATATCGGATATTTTTGATATTTTCGAAAATATCATGATATTTACGAACCCTGCCTTTTGCTCATGATTATTCATGAGCAAAAGGTAATTCTCAACTCAATGAACTTATTTTCATATTTTGCATTATGAACAAAAGTTGTTCGGCATTGTTTGGGTCAAACAATTTCTCTTATCCTTATATATTCGCTTTGCCGGATATCCGGCAGAGAAGTCTGATATCCGGTGATTGTGATTCAGATATCCGATGGTATTTCGGATATTGAAAAATCAGCTGGATATCCGTTGCATCCCTAGTTACTATTTACGTTTGCAATATATTAAAGAATTACCCCTTTCTGAACCGTCGGGGGAAAAAAATCACTCACGAGATAAAATTTTTGGTATTGATCTTGACGTGCACACCAAAATTTTTTTGCGGGAAGGGCCTTTTCTCGGGATTTCTTGAATTTTCCAATTCGTTTACAAAGTGGGAGGGGAGCGCTTAATCAGGAAGGACGGATTAACGGGATTTTACGGTAGTGATTTTGGCCGAATATTCGGCCTACAGTAGTGATGGGCGATTTTGGAAAATTTGAGAATAGATTAAAATCGACATCATATAAAACAGAATCGATCGCAATAAGAATCGATTCCCAAATTCTTGAATCGATATTTCGATGTTCACAGATTCACACAGATAAGCTGAAAAATAGTAATTCCAAAACGTAGCGAATCAACAGGGCCGTACGTAACGACTATCTCTCACCCCTCACTTCCATTTATGGGGGCCCTAGACAATGTTAGCGGCCCAGAAGTAAGCTACTACAGACCTTTGAGTCAAATAATAAGGTTTTTTAACTTTTAAAATTATTATTTTTAAGATGTAATTTTGATAATAATTTATATTATATTTAAATTTATCTTTTAAAAAGTTCTCGGTCAGATAAAAAAAAGAAAGAAATGATTTTTTTTTTCATCCGGAAAAGATGTACTTTCTACTCTAACTCTTATTTCCGTCAACCAAACAATTGGGGACTTACTTGCTATAAACGTCATTCTTCTTAAAAATGCACAGATGAGCAAAATTTTGAAGGCTCTAAATTTATTTAAAAAGTTAAATGGTTTTTCAGTCTTTTTAGGGTCTCCTATAAGCGTGGGGGAAATGCAAATATTGCAAATCTTCTTTATAAACAGCTGTGATGAATGTAATTAACCAATCATCGCATACTAATTATCCCCCAATTAATAATCAAAATTCTCCTTTTAATAATATATTTAACTAAAATTTCTTTCCCTTTTTAAAATATATATCTCCTTATCACATTTACAGTTTATAACTATCTTTCTTTTTAATGTTTACCAAATTTTTAGCTGTTAAGGAAAAAAAATGTTCTCATCCTAGAGCCATTAACAGTGAAATAACATACTTTTCTCTGGTTAACAAATAAATAAAAGTATATTCCTTGATTATATGGGTTTTTTTTCTTTCTTTCCCCAGCAGTAATCTAAAAACTATAAACAGTTATTGACTCATTCGCTTACATGCAGAGTGCACTCACTGAAAAAATAATAAATAAAAAAGAAAAGTATCGAGTTAAACTGATGGCATTGAGCTCACAGTCTATTCATACTAATTGTATTTTATACTCTTACTTCAAAGAATGCCTTTCGAAAAATAAATTAAGGGAGAAGCACCCCCCCCCCCCCCATCACATCTCTATACTTAAACAATAAGCCTCCAAATCTCATCAGGGAAGCGCTTTATCAGAATAAACTGGTTACCAAATTTGAAGCAAATCAGATAGAAAAACCCACCTATCTAAATTAAGGGGGGTTAGCCCCTGTTCCCCCTTTATACTTAAACAACGAACCTCCAAATTTAATCAGGGAAGCGTCTTATAAAAATTAACCGGTATACCAAAATTGAAGCAAATCTGATAATTCTGCATGAAAAACCCATTTCTAAGTGCGTGTGGAAGGGTGGAATATCCCCCGTAACCTCGTCCTTTATGTTTAACCAATGAACTCCCAAAACTAATCAGGGAAGCGTTTTATGAGAATGAACCTAGAAAAATTTTTGAAGCAAATCGGATATTTCTATCGAGAGTTATCGTGTTACGTATGTACGTACGTACATACATACATACAGAAACTGCTGGCACATTAGCTCTCAGGCTTTGATAGCCTGTGAGCTAAAAAGAAAAGTGCCCCGTTAAACTGGTGGCATTGAGCTCACAGGCTATTGACACTAACTGTATATTATGCTCTTATTTCAAAGAATAATGTCCCTCGAAAAATAAACTAAGGGGCGGGGGGAATTGCCCCTCCCCGTTTTCCCTCTTTCTACTTAACCAATGACCCTCCAAATGTCATCAGGGAAGCGCCTTATCGAAATAAATCGGTATACCAAATTTGAAGCAAATCAGACAGAAAAACCCATTTATCTAAATTAAGGGGTATTAGCCCCTGTTCCCCCCCCTTTATATTTAACCAATGAACTTTCAAATCTAATTAGGGAAGCGCCTTATCAGAATAAACTGGTATACCAAATTTGAAGTAAATCGGATAGCAAAACCCATCTATATAAATTAGGGAGGGTATTATCCCCTCGTCCCACCCTCCCCCCTTTAGACTGTAACAATGAACCTTCAAATATCATCAGAGAAACTCGTTATCAAAATTAACCGGTATACCAAAATTTGAAGAATATCTGATAATTCTGCATGAAAAACGCATTTATCTAAGCTAAGGGGGGATTAGCCCCCGTTTCCCCGTTATACTTAACCAATGAACCCCCAAAACTAATCAGGGAAGCGCCTTAGCAGAATGAACATAGAAAAAAATTGAAGCAAATCGGATATTTCTATCAAGAGTTATCGTGTTACGTACGTACATACATGCATAAAAAACCGACGGGCACATTAGATCTCAGGCTTTGATATCCTGTGAGCTAAAAAGTGCCAAGAGCGTGTAACTAGTGGGGGGGGGGGGGGGACAGAAAAAAGAAGAGGACATTAAAAGCTTTCCAACAATATGTTACACGAGATGGTTTGGAAGAAACAATAAACATGCCCCCGGTGGACAGGTAAGTCTCAAATGGTGGGAGGGGTGACCTCAAATGTATCTTTGGTCAAGGTTTCAAAATGTGGATTTATAATAAAATAGAAAGAGAATTGGGCATTTTTAAAATAGCATGCATATTTTGAACGGCCCTGTAAATTAAGATTGGGGAGGCGGAAAGGATTAGAAGGGACGAACTTGAAAAATACAACATAATAAACTAGTAACCCAAATAACTAGGCTTCTAAACAAAAGTATAACGACCTCACTTTAACCTAGTATTGAATTCAGGTGGGAACATTGGAATGTCCCTCCCGAAAGTTTTGAGATTTTATGCTTTTTAATGGACAAATGTGCATCCCCCCCTTACGGAACTCTAAAATCTCCCTCCCCCATCCCGACCGGAGCAGTCAAAAAATCAACCCGCCATTCAACACTGAACCTAGAAAGAAAAAAAAAAGGCTCTCTTTTACAAAATTTTACAGCAATTCTGCACTAAAACAGTAAAATCAGAGGAATCTATTCAAACCGAATCGTAGATCATGCGCGATGCGATTTGAATTGAAGTAAATCAAAAAATAACAATTTCACCCGCATCTAAAAATCGGCATCGAATCTGAACCGAATCGATTCGCCCGAATCTAAAGAATTGAAGTAAATCAAAAAATAGCGATTCTGCCCGCATCTAAAGATCGACATCGGCATCGAATCTAAACTGAATCGATTCACCATTTCTGATCTTAATTTACGGGCAGAATGGATGCGTTAATTTTTTCTTGCTTTCTTTTGTCTTTAGAAAAAGAAAGCGTTGGATTCGTGAAAAAATTCGACTTCCGGTTTTCGAAGGATTTATAGTTTTAGAAGATCTTGTCTGGAATACGATTTGACTATTTTTATACATTGTCTGTCTGTCAGTCTGTCTATTTGTTTGTCTCTGACAAAAAAATTATGGGCGATCTATTTCAAGAACCAATACATGGAATCTGCTGAAACTTTAGATTCAATTAGACCTTCATATAAATTGGTGCTGATTACTTTTTGGTGTAAATCTACCGGCAGGTGGCGCTGCTATGCTGCATTTTTCCCGATTTTCGCAATAGCTCTATCTCAAGAACTAATGCACGGAATTTCATCAAACTTCACATTCAGTTAGACGTTGGCATAAATTGTTATTAGATTTCGGTGTAAATCACCCAACAGGGGGCGGTGTTATGCAGATTTTATCAGCAGTGTTGAAATTCAGACAATTTTCTCCGGGAGGGATTTCTGTGGATCCAGAGAGGGACAGTTCAAAGAGGAAGGGGATTGGACTTTTGTACATTAAGCATAAAATCTCAAAACTTCTGGGGGGACATTTGAATGTTGCAAAGGGGGGGGGGGGGCGTCCCTCCGGACTACCCCCGGAATTCAACACGTTTTTCTGGATTTAAACGATTTTAGGGATCATATCTCAAGAACTAATGAACGGAATTTCATCAAACTTAATATTCTGTCATAAGTTGTTCATGATTAGGTTTTCGTGTAAATGATATAACAGGTTGTGCTGCCATGCTGCTTTTTTTTAGCAGTGTTGAATTCAGACATTTTTCTCCGGGAGGGATTTCTATGGTTCTGGAGAGGGACATTTTAAAGTGTCGGGTGGGGGGGGCGGGGTAGGAATTGGACTTTTGTCCATTAAGCATAAATTCTCAAATCTTCTTGAGGGTCATTTCAATGTTCCGGGGATTGGGGGGGGGAGGGTTGTCCACCCGTACCAGCCCCTGAATTTAACACTGTTTTTCAGAATTTACATGATATTAGCGATAATATCTCAAGAAGTGATGACCGGAATTTCATAATAACTTAATATTATGTGTCATTGACATAAGTTGTCCCTGAGTTTTTCGTGTTAATCATGTAACAGGCTGCGCTGCTATGCTGTTTTTTTGCATGATATTCGTGATAGCCATATCTCAAAACTAATGCACGGAATTTAATCAAACTTCATATTCTGTTACACTTTCAGATAAATATATCCTTATTAGGCTTGGGTGTATACTGCCCAACAGCTGTCGCTTTTATGCTCTTTGAATTGGGATTTTCCGTTGCGGACATCTAGGCTAATATCAGACGAACGTCTTTTTGCACGCTTTTTTTTTCGCTCCTACACCGTCCCTAACACGTGCTAGCGAAGGTGTAGGGATGGCGCGTAAGATCGAAAAAAGCGTGCAAAAAGACGTTCGTCAGACATTAGCCTAAGAGGGTGTGGGCCGAAATTCAATGATTTGTTAGGGAAATGCAATGCTTATATTTTCTTTTAACATGCACATACTTCAATGAACTCATCCTTTTTTAATCATCATGATGCGCATAGGTTATCATTTAAATTTGACACTGTGATAGCGAATTTTGAAGTTTTAACATTTATGAGGCAGATAAAAGTTTTGGGATTGGCACATCCAACTACTTTATCTTCAATTTTTGAAGGAAAATGAAAATGATATTACCTTATTTTGTCTAAGAGACATCGATTAAAAAATTCATAGTATCGATTAAATCGAGTTGGCCATAGTATCGATTAAATCGATTAAAAAAATTGAAATCGCCCATCACTAGCCTACAGGCAAACCAAATATTCGGCTTGTTGAATACTTTAATATTTCAAAGTTTAAAGACATTAAAATGTTAAATTTTAAAACAATTTTACATAGTATTTAAAACAAACTTTCGTTTTGATAAAGAAAAGCTTTTTTCAAGTAAACTTTATGCTGAAAAAAATCTGCTTTGAGTTATTTAAGAAGAGGATAGTTATAAAACTTTTGGTACTACTTAGTTATCCCGATGAGCGATTTCGCCAAATTATACAAATTGACATAATTTTTATTTTAAATAGTGAAAGAACAAATAAATTAGTATAACATTAATAAAAATACAAATAAAACATCGAAATAAAAATCACTTTATGATGTAAACACGTGTAACTTGCTTAAAGTCAAGTGAATGTGACATTTACGGCCAACCATTATTAGCATTTAATCTTATAGTTTGGCGATAAATTTTTAGTCAACGGGATAACTAAGTACTCTTTTAATTAATAAAATTTTAAATTTCATGGCTTCTTCTGTGAATCAAAACAAATGAATAAAATTTTCTTAAATTCTAAAACAAACATTTTAAAATCAAAGAAAAACTGTACAGGATCATATAGGATTCATATATTATTTGTTTGTCAGGAAGAGACTAAAGTAAAAGTAAATAAATAATACAATCTATTCAAATTTTATAGGGTGGTGGCAACTCAGCAAGAATAACTGTTGTACTCCCTTTGATTAAGCAAGGAAGTTTTTAAATGCATCCTAGATCGGTGTCTGGAGTGGACAGTCATTTTCAGAGATTGTAAATGTTGTTCTTAAAATCTTAGCAAGAAACGGATTATTCTGGACAATGTTCGGAAACTTGCATTTATACATAATTCCTATGAAAATCCTCATGATTAATTAATTTTCTTAAATAATGCTTAACGAACAGCTATAGCACAAAATTAACACTCGTCAATCGTCAAGTAACACTTAAAACGTGGCGATTAACTTTATTGTCCTCACTCACCAAACTTAATAGGCACCACTCGCCAAACACAATTGTTGAAAGATGTAACGATGCCATGGAGAAAAGGGGTAAAATTCGTTTGGAATTTATGGCATCCAGATTGCAGATTCTTCTGAACGTTAAAAAAGAAAGTAGCAGGGCTGATTCTGTTGCGAATTTTTCGAAAATTTAAGGCATTTGGTTCCGAAATTTTTTTAAAAAATCAGTCATCAGTCCGAAAATTCAGACATTAAAAATATCGCTAATTTCGACATGGTCGCCAAATAAAATCAATTTCATCAATCATTCGCAGAAAAAAATCCCCAATTTCGTCCAACGATCGCATAAAAACGGGAATTTCATCATAGAATTTAAAAAAATAAAAAATAAATAAAATCTTCAAAGGATCGCAGAAAAAAACCTGGAAAATTAAAAAAAATCACGAAAAAAACTCAAATTTCGTCAAAAGATCGCGAAAGAAATACAAATTTGATCAAAAGATCACGAATAAAACACAAATTTCTTCAAAGAATGGCAAAAAAAAAAATTTGTCAAAAGATCGCGAAACAATCGCACATTTCATCAAAAGACCGGGGGAAAAACCGCAAATTTCTCCAAACAATAGCTAAAAACAAAACACAAATTTCATCAAAAGATAGAGAAAAGACACAGATTTCATAAAAAGATTGCTAAAAAAACTGCAGATTTCCTTAAAGGATTGCGAAATTTTGTTAAAAGATTGCGGAAAAGCACAAATTCCGTCAAAGGGCCACAGAAAAAATGCATAGTTAGTGCCGGGAGACGATTCTTCCCTTCCCCCCCCCCTTTGTTGTAACCTTTCAGAATTTTTTTATAACTCAGAATCACCCCTAGAAAGTAGATAACTAATTCTTATTGGTTCAAAGGTCATGAACCTCTCTCTCCTAGAGAGAGAGAGGTGGGGCGGGGGTAAATTGCCCTTTCGTCCATCAATACCATTATTTGATTTGTTAGAGAAACTAAAAACTGATAAATTCAAAGAAAACAAAATTCTACCAAACATTGGTGAGATTTTGATAACAATTGCCCAAACAATGCTGAAGTGGCGAGAGTGTGGAGCAGTGCGAAAAACACTCTAAAGACAAAAGTTTATCTATAAATAAAGACATGCTGTGTAATCACCTAAGGGTTAAACAATCTAAAATTCAATTAAATGAATATGATCCTGCTGCAGCAATAAAACTTTGGTGGGAAGACTCTGTTAGGTCACGAAGACCTAATGTGAATGATAAACATTAGTGTTAAAAATAGCACTTTTTGTAATACTTTATTTCATTGCAATTAATAGTAAAAAAAATATTCAAGATTTTATTGAAATAATTTTTAAATGTATTTTAGTTTTCTTGTCTCTTTTATACATTGCATTAAGTATGTCTAAATATCTTCAAATATGTGTTTGACTGCAGTAATTTCTTGGATATATTTTTCTGCTAAATGTAAGGCCAGTTTTTTTTTGTTTTGTTTTGTTTTTTGTTGAATCATAAGTAAAAGATATTAATAAATTACAATGTTGATAGTTAGAAATAACAATTTTGCATGGAAGTGTTCGTAACTTTGTTACTGGCCAGTGAAAAAAATCAGTGTAGTGGCCATTGGGTAAAAATTTTAATTTTGACCTATACAAACAGCAAATAAATAATGTAAAAACATTGTTTTATTTAAATATGATTCTGTTTCTAATTATTCTAAATATCTTTATAAATTGACTGTTAAACCTAGAAGTATTATAGGGTTTATAAAGATATGTTTTAAAAGTTTTTTTAAAGTATTCGGCTAAACCAAATATTTCGATATTCGGCCAAACGGAATATTCGATGCATCCCTCACCGCGGTGTTCATATCCAAGATTTTAATATCTTGCCCAACAGATTTTCCTAGGTTTCTTTTTTTATATATATAGAGATAATATAAGTAAAAAAAAAAAGGAATGCAGTGACTCCTGTAAAATAAACCCCTTTGTGACGAGCCCCCCCACAGTGTGTACCAGGGTTGCAAAACAGCCAGCTAAATTTTTAAAAAGCCACACAGTGGCTTTTATTGGCTCTAACTGGCTTTTTTGGCCATATTTGGCTTTTATACAGTTAAGCATTTAATTATAAACTACACATTTTTAAGTGCTTTTTAATTTTAAATACATTTAATTGAGTTAGAATTTAATAAATAACCCAAATTCTTAATAATAAAGACATTAATGCAGTAGACTCCCTGAAATCCGCAAATGCCTAAAATCCACACATCATCACAGATGTAAACAATGAAACTTTCAATTCAGATGTAGGGGCAAAATGACAGAATTTTTTAGTTTTATATCATTCCGTATGTATTTAAATGTAATTCTTGATAATATGGCTGAACTCGTGGTTTTTCGTGAAAGAAGTATAAATTTTTTTGTGCAAAAAAAAAAAAAAAAAAAAAACAATATTATGCTGATATCACTGGTAATCACAATCTTTTTACCAAATATACAGGTTGTCCGGTCTCAACGGTGTCCAATGGCTAATTCCTAAACTGTTAGTCATAGACATATAGTTCCAATTACAAAAATGTTTAAATCAGGTAAAGAAATATTTTAAAAGCGATTTGGGTCAATAAAAACATTTCTTAAAAAATTACGAAATTTAATTTTTATACGGCCCACCGGTCCTATAAGTTATATTTAGTAAAATTTTCCTTTTACACTGACAAGTGATACACAAAAAATCCCGTTATTCTATGATTAAAACTGACCGAGTAATAGCTGTTTAAAGTTTGAGCCTATTTTTTGCTGTAAATTGGGGTTCATTCACAAATTTACTCGAAATATGATTTCGGCAGATATATTAAAAAATGGTTGAGAGTAAGATTAACATTGCAATATAAATTTGAAATCTTAAATCATTCTGACATATTAATGCGAAATATACAGTTTGTAATAAACATTTAAGAAGAAAGAAAAAAACAGAATTTTTGTTAAATAAAATGATGCTAAATTAACAGCCTCAATTCTTTAAAAAATGATATGTATTTTAAAATATTATTAAATTACAGTAGCCTGCAAATGATGGGTTATATCCTGTTTTTTAGCTTTTGATAATTGATTCTTATGTATTCTATACCGCTGAATCTGAAATTGACCTTCATTTTCAACCATCACATCAGGATTTTTTGCAAATTTCAAAGTTAAAAAGTTCAAAGTTAAAATTGAATCTCCTCCCTCATCTCATCGGACCACTCAGCTATTTAGCTGTAAGAATCCCAGGATAAGCAAAAATATCGAATAAATTATTGAATAAAATGAAATAAAACAAAAAAAGTTTTACATATGTTACATAGCTGCCAACTTGTACGGATTGATGTACGGATTTTGTTCTAATTGTACGGTTGTACGGATGAACAGTACGATTGTACGGTTTTGCGCGCGGGAAAAACAATCGCTGAAAAATGCGAATTTTGTCAAAGATCGCGTGAAAAAACGCTACTTTCGTCAAAGATTGCTTGAAAAAACGCTTATTCATCAAAAATTCGTTCAAAAACACTACTTTTGTCAAAGGATCGTTTAAAAACGCCCATTTTCTCAAAGAATCTTGAAAAAAGCCCTAATTTTCGAAAAAAAAAACCCGCTAATTTCGTCAAAGATCGCGGGAAAAAACACTAATTTCGACAAGGGATTGTGAAAAGTACGCGAATTTCGTCAAAAATCGTGGGGATAAAACGCGAATTTGTTCAAAGGATCGGGAAACGAACGCGAATTTCATCAAAGTTCGCGAGAAAAAGAGCGAATATCGTCAAAGATCGCGGGGAAAAAAGGAATTTTATCAAAGATATTTGAAAAAAAGCAAATTTTGTCAAAGAATCGCGAAAAAAACGCGTATTTCGTTAAAAATCGCGCAGAAAAACACTATTTTTGTCGAAAGATCGTGAAAAGAACGCAAATTTTGTCAAAAATCGCAGGAGAAACACTAATTTCGGCAAAGAATCGTGAAAAGAACGCGAATTTCGTCAAAGATCGCGGGGAAAGAACACTAATTTCGTGAAGGGATCGTGAAAAGAACGCGAATTTTGTCAGAAAACGCGTAAAAACGCTAATTTCGATCAAAAATCTTTGAAACAAAGCTAATTTCGTCAAAGATCGCGGGAAATAACGTGAATTTCGTCAAAGATCTCGTAAAAAAACGCGAATATTGTCAAGGTTCACGTAAAAAACACGCGAATTTTGTCAAAGATCTCGTAAAAAACACGCGAATTTTGTCAAAGATCTCGTAAAAACACGCGAATTTTGTCAAAGATCTCGTAAAAAACACGCGAATTTTGTCAAAGATCTCGTAAAAAAAAATGCGAATTTCGTCAAAAGATCGCGAGAAAAATGCGAATTTCGTCAAAAGATTGCGAGAAAAATGTTTATTTCGTCAAAGATAGCAGAAAAAACGCTTTTATCAAAAAATTGCGAAAAAAAACGCTAATTTTATCAAAAGATCGCGGAAAAAACGCAAATTTCGTCAAAAGATCGCGAAAAAGTGCAAATTTCGTCAAAAAATCGCGAAAAAACGCAAATTTCGTTAAAAGATCACGAAAATAACACAAATTTCGTCAAAAGATCGCGAAAAAACGGCGAATTTCGTCAAAAGATCGCGAAAAAAACGATTTCGTTAAAAGATCGCGAAAAAAAACGCAAACTTCGTCAAAAGATCGCGAAAAAAAACAGTAATTTCGTCAAAGGATCGTGAAAAAACGTGAATTTTTTCACAGGATCATGGAAAAAGCGCGAATTTCATCAAAGAGCCTCGAAAAAACTCATAATTAGACCGAAAGGGAATCCCCCCCCCCTTTCCTCCCCAATCCTTTGGCTGTGTAACCTTTCAGAAAATTTGCTGTGAATTTCAGAATTTTTTTTTTTAGAATTTCCCATGCAAAAAAAATTTTTTTTTTTGATATCTCACGTTTTTATTTTGGAAAAAAAAAGACTATACATGAATATAGCATAGAAAATGTTATGAAGTATTACTTTTTTCATTGCATGTGCATATGTTATGCATTTTTAAGCACCCAAGAATACGTCATAAAAATTGTAAGGATTTCAAAATTGACATGTTGGCAGGTATGGTTTTATAATATGAGATTTTCGCTATATTTTAACTTACACATTTATACAATTTGCAAAAAAATTCTAACTTGATGTTTAAAAATGAAGATCATTTTCAGATTGAGTTGTAAAAAGTACGTACAAATCAATTATCAAAAGTTAAAAAACACAACCATCTCCTCTACTTTATAGTATCCAATTTTGGATATTTTTTAAATTTGACAATTTATGATTTGCGAAATATCCTGACATGATGGTTAAAAATTAATGTAATTTTCGGATTCAGTGCTAAAAAATACATAAAAGTTTTAAAAAAACAACAATCGCAGTCTTGTATTATCTAATCTAAAACTTTTTCTTAAACTTCTTGGCGGTAATCTATCCGAAATTTTTTATGTTATCCTGTGAAATAAGTATAAATGGTAACCACGGAAAATGATAATAATATTAGATTGTTATTGGATTTGCGGCAGTATGTAAAATGTAATTTCGATTGGATATTTAAAAGTGAGTTAAAGTTTGAGTACAAATTTTGAACTGAAAAAACATACATACGATCGTTGAAGTAACTTAAAAACTTATAAAAATAACATAATTTTTGTTAAAAGAAATCATAAAAGAAACAGTCTCAAATCCTGACAAAATAAAACATTTCAGCCAATCTGAAACTTAATAAATGTTAACTTAATCGTAATACTTTTTACGTAATTTTTTTCAAAGCGCAGATACAAATGAAATAAGATCTTCGAATACTTTAAGCACTTGGTATGTGTCCCGTCAAAGCCAAGCCGAACTCGTTTGTTTTCGGAGCAGAAAAGTGCCATAAGTCATGCATTTTTAAAGTTTTGTAACTTGCTCAATTTTAGTGTTATATGAATGGGACTTTTTTTTTGTCTTACTTGTCAGTGTAAAAGGAAAATTTTACTAAATATAAATTATAGGACCGGGGGACCATATAAAAATTTTAATTTCGTAATTTTTTAAGAAATATCTTTATTGACCCAAATCGCTTTTAAAATATTTCTTTACCTGATTTAAAACATTTTTGTAATTGGAACTATAAAACTATGACTAACGGTTTAGGAATTAGCCATTGGACACTGTTGAGACCGGACACCCTGTATATTAATCAAGCTTTTTTGGTTCAGCAGTAGAATTGAAATGAAAAAGTCACTGGTCTGCAGTAATCATCACTGGCCAACTACATAAAATTCTATTAAGTCCCTTTAACCCTTTGAGTGAGCCCCACTCCCTACCCCCTCCTAGAATATAAACCAAACTTTCTTTGCATTGCAATTATCCAAAATTTTCAGCATAATAAATGTAAAATTATAATTTGCTAAAAAATAAACAGTAGATAAATAAAAACTATAAAATTATTATTTCATTTCAGATTATTTATTTCAACTGACTAAGGTTTAATGCAATTTTTAAAATTAATTTTTTTAAATAAAATAAAATTATGTGATTTGTGTTTAGTTGTGGTTTTCTCGATGACAGGAAAGTTTACGTTTATCTGACAGAGAGCGGGGGGGGGGGGGGGGGGGGAAATACTGATCCTGTGGACCATTAAATTTTTCAAATTAATGGTCCGATTGAGTTTTTGGTGGTCTCGGAGTAGCAGACCACCAAGGATTTTGAGCGCTGTGGTTATTAAGACTGGCTGAACCGGAAATAAATCTTCCTTACTATGATTTTGCTGTGAATTATTAGGTTACCTTTATGAAGTGAGTTTCATTGAATAATTCAAGGAAAATGTATCTATCTTTATCATGGATATTTAATTATATATTATTAATTATTTACAAGACCTTTACTTTTAATCATTTAATCATTTTTTAAATTATCTTACTTTTTATCATTTTAGTTTATTACCTTACTTAAATATTTTACTATATTGCAAACATCCATTACAATTTTGATCACATTATTATATTCAAATTATTGAATTCACAAAATGTAAATAAAGCAACAACCAGAAATCAGCAAAATTCTAAAATCTGCACAACCTCAGGTCCCAATCTGTGCGAATTTGAGGGAGTCTACTGTATTAGAATAACACATAGATGAAGCTGCTAGTGATTTGTATCAGAATTGCAAATATGTCAGCTAAATTTTAAAAAGGACATACCAATTGCTTTATCTGGATTAACCTTTATCTGTTTGTTTTTGTTTTTTATCTGGTTTTTACCTTTAACACCCCTCTTTTTTTTTCCTTTTTACTGCTTTATATAATTAAAGGAGACAATGATTGCTTACTTACATGTTTTATTACTTAACTAATTTTAAGGGATATTAATATACAAGTCTTATTTTATTTCTCATAAACATTTAAAATCATACATGAAGCCAATTAATAAAAACACCATTTCTCACTATTAAAAACAGCACTATGAATAACATATGCATGAATATGAGCTCTTTTAAATAGCAACAAGCTTTTCAAAATTTTAGTTCAACAAATATTATGTGCAGAATATTTTTTTAAACTGTTCTCTTTATTTTATACACTTATGTGCACCAAAATCTCCTCAAATGTTATGTCCTTCCTAATTTCCCTTGTTCATTTCATGATTTAACCTGTCCTTATGACCTATCTGATAAGTTGCATAGTTGCTGAGTAGTGGAAAAACTTCTTACATATATTGTTTTTAAAAGTTACCACAAAACCTATTACTTATTACTGGGTGTTTATCAGATAACTTCATTTATTAAATACATATAAGCTATTTAGTTTTAATCCATTTTAAAAGTAAATAGCAGTATGCAAGAATGTTTCTATTTTGATGTGTGACATTTTGTCATTATTTAATTAAATATAATATCGTATACAGGGCTATTACAAATGATGGATCCGATTTTTAAAAAAAATCATATTTTCGAAATGACTGCACCTACATAAGTGATACATAAATTTAAAGAGAAATAGACCAAGTTTTTTTCAGTTACATATGTTCGATGTGTGACCCTCTTGTTACACGTCATACGTCCAATCTGTCATTGAGTTCGTCCCAACCATTTTGTAGCATCACTCTGTCAAGGGTTCTGAATTCTGCACAAGTGCGTTCTTTAAGTCCTGACAATGTCATTGTTTATGTACCACCCATGCCGAAAACAAAGTGTTCAGAACTAAAAGAACGCATTTGTGAAGCTTTCAAAACCCTTGACAGAATGATGCTACAAAATATTTGGAACGAACTCAACTACAGATTGGACCTATGCCGTGCAACAAAAGGGTCCCACATTGAACATATGTATTTGAAAAAAACTTGGTACATTTCTCTTTAACTTCATGTATCACTTATTGTAATAGGTGTAGTAGTTACGAAAATATGATTTTTTAAAATAGGATTCATCGTTTGTAATAGCCCTGTATATTAAAATGCAAAGGTAAAAATTTAAGTAGATCAAAATCCAGACAATTGCACATGCGACCTTTTTCAAACCTTTTTAACCACTTCACCGGCTGCCCCGAGATAAGTCAGGGGTTAAAGCACTGTTTCCCCATACCCGTCGCCGGTGAAGTGGTTAATTTAGAGGAAAATAGAACAAGTTCCTCCTGGCACAGCAGTTTAAAGCTCTGAATTTTTGTAGAGGATGCAGGTTCTAACCCAATGCCCAGACAAATGATTTCTGTAATATTTTTGGCGATATTTGACTTCAACGATAACATATTTTATTAGGAGGAGAAGTTATATGATTTTTATTTCATTATTATTTGAATACTTTATAATTAAATAAAATTTAACACTCAACAATATTTTTAAAAAATAATTTTACATTTCAAATATTTAAGCTAAAATATTTTGAATGTCATTATCAATTAAATAAATTGAGTTGATCTACAATTGTTTTTATATTTTCTGACCAATATCAAGAATATATATATGTGTGAGTAAGAAAAGTTTGCCATTTTTTCCCATAAAAAATAAAACGGAAAGAAAGAAAAATATTCATATAAGAACCATAAAAGAAATTACTGCGATATCCATGGTTTAATATTTAAAAAATGTAAAATAAAATTCAAGTAATAAAAAATATAATATTATAAATCATTAGCTGCATCAAATTTCAGATTTGGGCTTTTTAAGAATGAGACTGATAAAAATAAAATTCATGATGGCTTTTAATAGTCATGTGGTTAAAATAATTGTTTTTTTTTTTTTTTTTTTTTCTCTTGTAGTAAGTAAAAATAATTGCTCTACTCAATATTTTTAGATAAATTTCTGATAAAAAGCAAGCATAATGGGTTATAAATTATAAACTTAAAATTCTTTCACTTCATTGAATAGGTTAGACTGACAGAACGCTGTATCGCCTTAAGAAAGAGGAATGAATCACTTATGCAATATAGAAATTTGTCACGATTTCGATAATTAATTTAAAAGACTCATTAAAAATTCAAGAATTTTTCGAATGAAACATTAAAGTTATTTACCGTCAAATCTTGACGATATTATCTAGTAATCTTTAAAATGTATAGTATATGCAGGGGTGCCTTTTAAGGGGGGGCTGACCACCCACCCCCCTCTCCCCAATTAATTTGATATTTCAGAAAAATTGTCAGTTATCAAATGTCAAAAACAAAAATTTTTAAAAATTGCTCAAACACTAAAATAATTAAATAACGTATCAGATTTGATTGCAATAAAAACATATGCATTAAATAAACGTTTTATGCATAGAAATTAATAATTATAAAAAATAAAAAATAAACTTTACTATTCAAACTTTCTCAAAGTGAGTCATCTATTATTAATGAGTATACTTTGGCTATTTTAAAATACAGTCAAACCCCGATTTAACGAATCGTTCAGGACTGGCAACTTTGTTCGTTAAATCAGGATAATTAAAATAATATTTTTATACAACAAGACAAGTTAAAAGATGGCAGTAAATAAGAAGAACAATGCTCATTTATCTTAATAATGATGTTAAACATTTGTTGCTTTAAGAAAATACAAATACCCTGTATAAAAATTATTTTTTTATGCACTACTATAAATCACAAGTATTGAATTTAAGTTTGATCAAATTTTATAACATAACTTTTATAGATGTTTGTTTGCAGTGTTTCGATTTCGTATTCCAAACTTCGGTATATTTTTTTTTTTTCTGAAGCTGTGAAAACAGTGTTACCAACATCATGAGACATCAAATACCGTTTCAACTTTCAAAGTATCCAAACTGCTTCTTTGAACGTTACATGCTTCATTTCTATTTCATCTTCTTCATCCGATCTACTACTATATTGCTATTAACAACCTCGGCGTAATGTACATTTTCGCTTGTAGATATTTCTGTGTCACAAGATGCATATTTAGAAAATTAACAATTAGGGAAATTGAGAATTTTTAATAAATATTAGAAAATTTCTTCAATTTTTCATTTTTTCGACATCGAAAATTATTCATTAAATCGGGATTATAAATTCGCTAAATCGAAGTTTTTTTGTTCCCTTTTCGTCGGGACCATACAAAAATTCGCTAAATCGAGAAATTCGTTAAATCGGTGCTCGACTGTATATATGGGGGGGGGGGGGTGGAAATGAAATTTAGGGATGAATTTTCTCCTTTACTCCAAAATTTAGGAGTTTAGAATTTTTTTTTTTTTTTTGGTGGGGGGAGGGGGGGGGCATGTAATTCAAGTTCTTAAGAGCCTACACTATGATGGATTTATAACCCTCTCAGATATTGATTGATAAACTATAACAACGGTCATAATTGCCAATGGCAAAACTCTAAACTCGCTAGGTACAGGAGAAACTACATTCACGACAAAAACATCCGATGGAGGCTAAATAAAATTACGTTGAAAGAAGTGTTGTATGTACCTGAGCTAAAATCTAATTTAATTTCAGTAAGTAAAGCCACAAAGAATGGGTATAAATTATTATTTGATAAAGATCGATGCACGCTGTCCCGAAATGGAAAAATCTATTTGGAGGCAAAAATGAAAAATAACATATACGAAGTTGAATTATTAGAAAATACAGATAGGAATATAGTAAACATGGCACATGAATGCAAAAATAAAGACTGCCTGGAACTTTGGCACAAACGCCTAGGGCATAGAAATTATAATTCCATAAAGGAAATGGTTAAAGACGATTTAGCATATGGCATAAAACTAAATAATTGCAATCATGGAACAACATGTGAAACGTGCATACAAACAAAAACAAGCGATGCCTTCTATCTTAAAACAGTGTATAGAAACAAAACTGGTAGAGTACTCGATCTAGTGCACTTGGACGTATGCACAGTGATAGGAACCCCCACAATAGGTGGTAAAACAATGTTTGTAACTTTCATTGACGACTACTCTAGATTTACTGTAATATACTTATTAAAATATAAAGATGAAGTACAGGATAAATTAATCGACTACATAGCTATGGTTCGAAACCAGTTCGGGAAATATCCGAAAGCAATAAGATCCGACAACGGAGGAGAGTACATAAATAGAGGGATAGAGGATTACCTAAGGAAAAGGGGCATTAAACATCAATTAACCGTGCCGTATTGCCTGAGCCAAAATGGCACTGCGGAGAGAAAAAATAGGTCGCTATTAGACATGACTAGGAGCCTACTCAGAGAAGCGAATCTGCCACAAAGATTTTGGGGAGAAGCAATTAACACCTCGAATCATTTACAAAATCGCTTACCAACAAGATCGACAAATAAAACCCCGTTTGAGCTATGGTTTAATCGCAAACCGAATTTACACACTAGTCACTCAAAAAGACCCGGATGATAATGTTAATCCTATGGGGAAGTCATTTTCAAATATCTCGTTTGAATTTTGATATTTTTGAATATGATTTGATTTTTTTTTTTTTTTTCCACAGGATAGCTGAGGATGATCTACAACCAGGCTAGTTTTTAATTTTTCGATTTTGGTTATAGTTTTTTTATATTAGGATAGTTTCAATTTCAGAACGGTTCAAAAAGGTTCCAAAAGTATAAAAGGATTTTTTTTTTTTTTTGAAACCAAAGTCAAAAAAGCAAAAACTAGCCCAGTTGTAGATCGTCCTCAGCTATCCTATGCAAAGAAAACAATCGAAAATAATCAAAATTCAAGCGAGATATTTGAAAATAACTTCCCCATAGTATTAACATTATCATCCGGGTCTTTTTGAGTGACTAGTGTAGGCTCTTAATTATGTGATTCGTTTTTCATTATGTGCCACATTATATTTACTGCAATCATTGCATTGTTATGAAATTATTATTGTTACATTAAATTATTATATTGCATTGTTATCAAATATGCCTTATTAAATTATGTACAGTGCACTCAAAAATTTTCAATGCCTAGGATTGGAATTTGCATACACCCGGCAAAACAATTTCTTCAACCAGAAACCCCACAAACTTCCACAAAATATGAAGTAAAAGAAAATGACTCTGCTTTTTAACACATTTATAAAAAAAATACTTTATTATTTTATCAGTTATGTACAAATACCAACACATATACATCCATTAACAGTCAAAGTTTTTTCATTTGAAGAATATTCAGGACTTCTTTTTCAAAAACCGGGTCTAAAGTCCTGCATCAGGTCAGGTTGGCGCTATGTTTTCCATTGTTGCTCGAGTTCACTTCTATTGTTTTAGCTGAAGATCAGGTTGACTTTCATTGGTTCAGGTCGGTTGGATTTTGACTCTTGTGGGTAGCTTTGGTTGATCCAATATTTCAAAATAATGTCCATAATAAATTGAATAATTCATATTCAAATACATATTTAGTTTAATTTGAAGGATACTCCTGCTCAAATGTTTTGTGAATATACCAATAACCTTACTTGCAAAAAAAAAAAACTAAATATTGCCCGAAAGAAATATTCTATGGTGAATCCGGGCCCGACCCAAAAAAAGAAAATTAAGAACATACCGACCTGATGCAAGACTCTATTGAACGAGGTGTCCACTATTCAGAAGTTTAAATCTTTTTGAATATTAAAGAATTCAGATTTGTCCATTTTTCTAAATAAAACATAAAATTGGTATTAAA
Organism: Maratus speciosus; assembly: GCA_963932465.1. NCBI lineage: Eukaryota > Metazoa > Arthropoda > Arachnida > Araneae > Salticidae > Maratus > Maratus speciosus. The sequence goes on along the minus strand of OZ010789.1, from coordinate 14,607,445 downwards.
TATATAATTGTAGATTACTTTTCATAATTTCATTGAAACATTATTTGCTTTCCTTTCATTTCGGGTTCAGGATTAAAGTATTTCGCATTCGGGTTTAAATATGTCGCATTCGTTGGGTCAGGTTGCGGGTTGCCGAAAATTATTTTGTCAGGTTGCAGTTCAAGGGAATTTTTTTGGTGGGTTCGGTTCGAGTTGTGGGTTGACTTCAAATGTAATTTGCGGGTTCATATTGGGTACAACCGACCCGTGCAAATCTCTAACCAGGTCATCCAGATTCCGACCGAAATAGACAAAGCACAATATGAAAAGCTTAAAGTCTACATGATAACCTATAGATGTAATTTCAGGTGAAATTTAACATTCATTTTCATCATTATCAATTAAAATTAAAACTTTTTGAACAACTTTTTAACTTCATTTGCAGTTAAACAGAACTAAAACCAAAATCACAATTCTCATTCCAAAATGTTCAAAAGAAAACACTAGACGTTAAAATTTGGGACAGAGGGCTCACGATCAACTAATCACAGTCAACCAATGGAGATAGTTTGCCAACATGCCGTGTAAGAAAACAAAACTTTTTGTTTCCATTAGGGTGTCAACGATTTTAATCAGTTGATTAAAATCATGATTTAAATCAACCGATTTTTTTAAAAAAATCATTGATTTAAATAAAAAAAAATTATGTTTAAAATGTCAAAAAAAGTATTAAAATCTAACATAAACATAATTTGAAAGTTCCTACAGGTATTTTGACTTATGAATAAACAAAAAAAAGAGCTTTAAATAATTATTTCTAAGCTTAATTCATGAGTATTGTAAACAAGTAAGAAAAATCATGCGTTAAGCATAGATTATGAAACACTTTCCAACACTTCCTGAATGCTTTAACAAAACTTCGTTATTTAGGGAAATAAGGTATATAAGAGAACGAAGTAAACATTTCAGAAAACACATGAAGCATTTGAAAAACTGATTTCAGCGGTTACCGTCTATAGCAAACATGTATTCCAATTCTTTTGAACAGCCTTGTGTTTGATCTGTAGGTTGATATATATACTATATAATGGAGCAATTTAGTTTAGCAAGAAAACACATAACAGGTTGAAATTTCTCTTTCAGCAATTTATACTAATCGATGGAAACATACTTGTATACTTTTGTAAAACCCTGTAGTTAACCTAGTACCTTTACTACACGCCACTATTTAGCTAAAGTTTAATTCAAAGTAAAACACTTTTAAAACTACCAAAATCACATTTCCAGAAATTATCATTTATAGACGGCCATGTATCCAATTCTTTGCGTGACCCTGTATGTCATTTTATATATGTTTTACAAACATTTCTTAGTAAACTAAGTGCAGTTCAGCATAAAAATGCATAACTCATTTAAAAATCACCTTTAAGCAATTTGCAATCATACCCAAGAACCATTACAAATTATTTTGAGTAGCCCTGTATATCAATTACAACATTCATATACACCCTATACAATGCATAAATATAGTGAAACATAAAAGCACATAACATAATTAAAAATGCATTCCCAGCAATCATCGCTACTTTACAGTATTTCGGGTACAATGTAGTATATGAAATCTTTTGTGTGTCCCTGTAAATGCTCTGCATTTCGTATTATCCATGAAATAAGTTATAGTAAACCTTAGCTAAGTATATCAATTTCATTATACATGTAATAGTTTAACATAATTAAAATACGCCGGAAAAAATTCCCTCCACCCCTATATCATTATGTAACGTATGTGGCCCTGTAAATTAATAATAACTATTTTTTGGGCCGCATATTGTACAGAAAATGCATATTTTAGTGCACTTGATAAATGCATATCAATTTTATTATGTTTGAAAGCTTGTAACATCATTAAAAATCATTTTAAACGTTTTTTCCCCATAGGCCGTAATGTAGCGGAAAACTTTTGACTGTCCCTGTAAATGAAATAAACATGCCACAAACTTCATTTGCAATAGGGTTCGTGCTATGGTAGAGGTCACTAACATCCAAAAATTTCAGAACGATCCAAGTATATTTACGGGAGTTAGAGCGCGGACAGACAGACAGACAAACCGAAGTTATAAACACTTTTCAACTTTGTTGGAAAGTGTTGAAAATTAGAAACAGTTGAGTTTATAAAAAGCATTGTTTTTAAGTTTTTATCCAAATTAAAACAGTTTAATTTAAAAATGTTATTTAAATCTAATATAATTTGCAATGTCATAAATTCCTTTAGGTAATCAATTTATGCATTATTTTATATAAAATTACACATAGTAAGTGTAATGCATTTCTACAAGTAAAAGAATAAATAGTAATTAATGGCAATCTCAAGTTAAAGAAGAATGAAAGAATGACATCTTTTCACAGCTAAATTGTAAATGAATACATAAGAGAAAAAGAAATAATTGGTATAAAAATGCTAAGCTCACCAAGAACTTCTTCGGTATAGGTTGAATAAATGTTTTTAACTTTGTAACTCACATAATACTAAATAAAAAATAATGATTAGGGATTGAAAAGGCAGCAAAATTTTTCTTAAAAAGAAAAAAAAAAATTGAACCATTGAAAGCTAATAATCCACACTGAAAGGTTATAATGCTGTTACTTAAATATTTTGAGGATTTCAGGTATAAGTGGCTAACTTTATCCTATATGAATGGGTTTAACTCATTTTCATAATTCTTTTGGTTATCATACACATACATGTGTGTAAGTTTAGATTTTGGTGGTTTACAGTAATTTTCCTAAATACAAATGCAAAACGAGCTGCAAATAATATTTGTTAGTTTTGTTATTTGTGTTACTAACTAATGAATTACCTATTTGCAGTTTTTATTAATCCTGTAATTATTTATACTATTTCTTCTAGGACTTTTTTAAATGGTGCCGCACCATGCCCCTTTTGAAATTGGCAAAATGCACCGTGCCTTAAAAAAAATAGTTGGAATTCACCTGTAGTTGTAGCCAGAGATTTCTTGTAAAAAACTTCCCCATTCAACAGTATTTCTAAATTCATGTGGCCAAGATCTCGCAAAAACATAGAACTTTATTTCTTTAGAAAATACAGGTTATTATTAAAAAAATGAATTTAATTGTATTTTTCAATTTGTTATTCATAAAATTATTAAAAATTAAGGACACTTTATTCATCATACTAAAAATTATTTTTTTTTTTCTTATATCATTACTAATATATTTCCTTATGAAATAGTGCCCCTTTATGGAACTAGCATTCTGTCCCTTTTCCTTTCTAAAATGAATGCTACATTATTATCATTTTAATAATTAAGTCTTAAAATGTATAATCTGTTCCTAATTAGAGAGTTAATAGTTTAATAATTATTAATTTGAAGTAGTGTTAACTATTTAATATAAAAGGCAGTTAATAATTTTAATAAATGTTAAATATCACTAGTATTTATAAAGTTTTACATAATTATTACAATATTAATGAATATAACATTATTGTATGATACTACCTAATGAAACTACTAATTTGCAGTTTTTATAATTTCTGTAATTACTAACTAATAATTATAATTTTATTAATTAAAGTGTAAAAACATAGATTATGCTAGCAATGAGTGGTTTAATTGTTTTGGAAACCTAAAACTGTTGGTAGCTATCCCGTATTTGAACGCTGGGGAAAAAAATCATAAAAATCAGATTTAAATAAAAAAAATCTGATTTAAATTTAAAAAATCCGATTTTTTTTATTTTTTTTAAAAAAATCATGATTTTTTTTACACCTTAGTTTCCATGCTAACTAAAACATTAAATTAAAAAAAATTTAAGTTTCTACTGGCAAAGTGCTACAGTTGGTAGCGAGCCTCTGGTGGGTTGCTTGGGAGCCAATTTCCCAGCTACTAATGTCTAGTAAAACATGAACGAAAGACACTAATGCAATCATAAAGCAGAAATTATAAGTGTCGAAGGCATATTGCATTGTTCAGAAGGGGATAAAATGACGTCAACAGGATTATGCAAAAGAGCGTCTGTTTTTGATGGGGATTGTTTTCTTGGTGTTTTCATTCTTTTGGTGATAAACAATAAAGATAGTATTGTAAAAAGGAAATTCAATGAAGAGCTTTGTATGTCATGGATCTATATAGACATGTGATGAATTCTTTTATTAATTCTATCCTACGTTTCGCTGAAATTGAAATGGAAGTGAACAATATTTTGCTCAAATTAGTTGTGGTCTTACTTTTGTAGCTCGTCATAAGCTAGAAAAGATTAATACAGTTTAAATGACAATCCTTTCTTAATGTGCAAATGGCTCGTTTGTATTTGGCAAGAAATGGCACTTTCTTAGGACTGAGTTATGCCATGGGTAAATATGTCTCTGTAAAAAAGAAGTACTGTTTTCTTTCTTGGTTGTGTTGAGTTTATCTTATTTCAAAATGATTTAAAGATTTGTGAATTGCAATTTTTCTGTAGTCAATTCTGTCATGTGTTTCTTTAGTTCTGAAAACACTTGGGAACCCATGGCTAACTTAGACTGTCCAGACATGATAAAAGAGTATGAAGAAAGTTTGAAAAAAAAGAAAGATGACAAGAAAAGGAAGCACCCTGACAATGACAATGATGTTCCTGTGAAGAAAAAGATTGAGGTGAGTCCATTCCTAACCCTTTTCACTTTTTATCCATTCTATTAAAATCTTCCTGTCTATTTGCATTTCTCCACAGCTTCTCCTACAATATTGAATGTTGGGCAATGGAATTAAGAGTCATTCCATAGGCTCAGGTGGGGGAAAATGGGTCTATATTAAACAAGTCGGAAATTGCTCGTCAAACGTGGCAAATGAGGTGCGTTCGTACTATAACTAGTTTTATAATTATTTTTGTACCCCATATTGTACTGAATGTATATATTTTTTAACTTCATAATTGCATAGTCTATAACATCATTAAAACGCACTTGCAACATTTTTTCCCCATTTGCCGTAATGTAACGGAAAACTTTTGACTGTTCCTGTAATTAAACTATACATCCGATTTTCCCAAAATTTCAAATGGTTCAACAAAATTTTGAAACAATTATATATTTAAATTTTCAGACCATTCGGAAGGCTGTAACATCATTAAAATGCATTTGCAATAATTTTTCCCATTGGCCGTAATGTAAAGAAAAACTTTTGACTGTCCCTGTAATTAAACTATGCATCCGATTTTCACAAAATTTGAAATGGCTCGACAAAATTTTGCAACAATCATACATTAAAAATTTCAGACCATTCGGTTGGGTAGTTTTTGCTCTGTTATATGCGGACAGACAGACGGACGGACGGACTGAACGACGACGACTATAGGTGCTACGTATTTATATAATTACGAACGCACCTAAAAATGGTCCTTTTCACCACATAAATTTACTTGTTTTAGAATTTTTTTCTGTAGAAAAATTCTCTGAGATTATGCCAAGTATTTCTAATCAAATTTTAGGATCTGGAAACAATTAATTAATTATTATTAATATTAATTTATAGATACTTAAATTTTGTTGTTTACATTCACTGAATTGTCTAATTGCAATTTGTTGTGAAAAATTTTCTTTCTTCTTCTTTAGATAGTAAAAATACTGTTTTATTTTGATACAGACTATTAGAGGACTAGAGGACAAGAATAACTTTATCATTTTAATTTTTTATAATTTTTTTTCTGAGGTGGGGTAAAATGAGTCTATAGTTAGGCTTAGCTAAAAGCTGTATGATGCAACACATTCTAACTATGTTTACTTTTGAAGTAATAAAAATAAAATAAATAACAATTATTTCATCTAAAGTTAAAAAATGCTATAAAAAGTGATAGAAAATCTTTATTAAGATTGACGATCGTTTCGTTGCACAAACGGCAACATTTTCAAAATCATTTTGAAAATGTTGCCGTTTGTGCAACGAAACGATCGTCAATCTTAATAAAGATTTTCTATCACTTTTTATAGCATTTTTTAACTTTATCTGTTTATAAGTGATTATTATACATGTGTTTATAATTATTTCATCATTAGTTCTTGTTTTATTAACCTAGTTTACAATTTTTTACCAATAAAAACTATTTTCCATTTATTTTCATCACATATTTTGAAAAAAAAAAAAAAATGCAATCAAAAGAGAAAGAAAGGTCATTCAAACATCAAATAAAGTAAGAATTTTTTAAAAAAAAGAAAAATGAAGCTGGTGAACTTGAAAGTAAAATTGGTCCTAATTTAAAAGTAGCAGCACCACTCTCAGAAATAAAGTCAAACGTTCATAGGCCAAGTGAAAGAAATCAATGAATTTTATCGCATAAAATAAAAGTTTTATTTTATGAAATTTATCGCATAGTCTACATCTAAGTTAGGGAAATGTTACATTTTACTTGATATTGATGACGAAGATGATGTGGAGCTAAGTCAGATTTGCCGCATAGTAAAGGAACCAAAATTTGACAACCATGGACACTATTTCTTTAATTGAGTATTTAAAAAAAACACATTTTTCAATAATATGTTTCTATTTAAATATGTACTTAATATAATAAAATGAGTGTTCTGTAGATTAAACATTGTATTAGTCTCTTTTTATTCAAATATTCACTTAATTTAATACTAGACCCATTTTCCCCCACTATGGGAGAAAATGGGCTTATGAATACTTGCCTTATTAAATAAAGTACTGAAAAGTAATATTTAAATTATAGTGAAAAATAATGTTACATTTGTAATCTATATAAGCCAATGTATATAATATGTATCAAAAGTTTCATTACGAAAGTTATAAAAGGTTGATATATAAGCATTTTCTGAAAAATGCTTGATTTTAGACCCATTTTCCCACACCTGACCCTATAAGAATCACCCTGAATCAAGGGTCTGTCGGTCTGTGATTAAATGGCAAAAATATTCATGTGATTTTTTTTTTTCTCAGTGAGATGACCATTAGAAAAAAATAAATCCAGAATATTAATGCTGTGGGACCATTGGTTTTCATTTGGTGGGAGGTCAAAGGTCAGTGTGCTGCTTAAAAAATTCAAATTTTATGTTTTGAATAGTACTTCTCATAGTATGCACTAAAGTTATCCCACAAAACAAATTACACGGTTGTATCATGCAAGGTTGGCCCTTTTCTATTCAAGAATAAAAATTATGATGAGCTAGATGACTGCAAAAATTGAATTTTTTCGAAATTTTACTATAGTTTTGACACATTTTGCATTGAAATCCTCCCATCGTTTTTAACTGCTGTATTCTTCCCTATGGTGAAATGAAACACAGAAAAGTAGGCCCTACCATGGGCAGACTTTAATGCATTCCAAAATTGTATGCCAAATATCCAAAAAAACATACTTTTGCCTATTTTAAGTGAGGTATACTAGACATGCATTAAAGTCAGAAGCCTGTACAATAATAATAGAAATGTAGAATAACTATTCACCTTTCAAAATCACCAGACAGAATCATGGGCACTAAAGCAGTTTTCATGGGGTAATGGAAATCGCAATGTAAAATAATTAGGAAATATGCTTCCACGACCATAGCCTTCAATCATTGCTGTAATGTGACCCTGGGATATGTGAATTGGAGCGAAAAAATTCAATTTCAAATTGAACTAAAATAAATCGAATTCACACCTCCCAGAACCACACTACGGCCTGAAGTATAGTGGCCGACTAATGTGTCATAATTAAATCAATTTAAAGTTGATAAATTTTTAAATTGAATAAATATAAAATATAGTTACTCACCCTCTTATAGCTGAACATCACATAGAAAACAAATTCGCACTTGAAATGATTAGAACTAATTACATATTCATGTATTTTATTGTAAACTAAGAAACACATTAAGATCTATCCGGTTCCGGAGCATATATATTTAATATTTAAAATAAGATATTAAATTATTGTAAAAAAGACATGTTATTTCATATTACATTAAATATTGATTCTGAGCAGTCCTCTTTATAAATATTAACAGTTCTTGAATCGAATACAGTTCATAAAAGTCTATAAAAGAAAGTCTAAATAATTGGATGGCAATGAGTTCTGTTAATAACAAGATCGTTAAACTGGCGAATATATGAGAGACTATGAAAATGCAGATCGCATTAGATGATAACAGTATAAAATGATGAACATCATTACATGAAGAAATAGGTTAAGTAAATTTTCACAATGTGTCATATTTATTTATTCATTACTACGGAGATCGTTGAGTTTAGATGCATAAAAATATAAGATAAGTGGGGTAGAATTCTGATTTATGACGGAGAACACCAATGATGCAAAAAGAAAAATGAAAATTTATATTCATGATTCACTGAAGGGTTGATGTGATGCTGATTTTCTGGTTAAGAATACTCCAGCATCAAATGGATGGCGATAGAAACTTGACTATGAGAGCAAGTAAAATCTATCTTCTTTTCTTCCAAATTTCTAGTGGTAAAATCACTTAACTATTGATGTGATTGATAATTATTATTTCGTACAGATATTCACTTTACAATAATCATGTGTTCTCCCATGACGCACTCACCGGGGCTTACGCTTAACGGTGAAAAAAATTAAAAACTCCCGAATCGAAAGTCGGTCTGGTGTCTTCAGACAAAACTCTTAAAAGTGAACTCTTTTTTGAAATGCTTGCCGAAACCGAGGTGCGCTCTCGGCGAAACTAGCTAATGAGAGAAATTTCCCGAGTGTTGTTCCGGCGCGCAGCCAGCGAAAATGTTTTAGTGCTAGAGTTTCAACTGTGGAATGGCAACACTTGTATGGGCTGGGGCGAAAGAGATGCCTGCTGTTTGTGTGGTCTTATGACATAGTAATGGAATTTCCGGCGCATTCCAATTTTAAGAAACATATTCTGAACTAGGAGATTGCTTTTTTGAGGCAAAGTATGAATAGAAAGCAATTATGAATAAAGAAGAGTCTAGAAATCATTTTCTCGTTTATCTGGTAAACTATACAAGCAATTGCGCTGAAATTTTACCAGAGGAATGAGAAAAAATATTAGAATACAATAAACGTGATTCCAAATTAAAATAATTAAAAATAAAGATTTTAGATTTTTAATATTAGAAAACTTAGTAAAATTTGCTGTCAAATTAAAACTTGTAATTTGAAATTGTTTATTAAAATAAACAAAATATAAAAATTTAAATTTATGTAAATTTTAAATGGGGAATGTTATGTAAAGCTTTTAAAACATAACAAATGCCAAGAATAAAAACGCTTACAATTATTTCTGAAATGCATATATTTTTATTCTAACATGAATTTCCACATGTATAACAATAAATATTTTTAATATGTTTTTGTTACAGGCAGTGAAGATGCTTTAATGAAGTGAAAAGAAGTATATAAACTAGATCATATAAGCATAAATGAAACACTTTGTGCGAATTTTAATACAAAAGTTAAAATCTTTGACATCGATTTAACGCACAAATATGTACAAACACAACACAAAAAATCCCATACGATTGTTTCAAGGATTCCCGGATCCCCCAGTGTGGAGGGATCCTGCGTAGTGATTTCTTTTTTTGAGTTAGCTCTGGTTCATTACGTCATTTCTTTAGGATATGAACTCTTGTTTTTTACCATGGGGATCCGACCTCGAAACTATCGTATGGAATTTTTCGGGTTGTGTTTGTATATATTTGTGCGTTAAATCGTTGTTAAAGATTTTAACTTTTGTATTAGATGGTAATAAACTATTTCAGTTTTGTTGTTTACCGTATGTTTGAAAGCAAGACTATTTTTAAAAGTTAATTTAAACATGGGTTATCAAAATCATTTCTTACGCAAGTTATCAAATAACTGTGCTTGTGGGCTATATGCTGCTGCAAGATCAAGTTTTCAAGTATTTCCAGTTTCTGAACTGATTAGGCCTAATGGTTTCGCACAGTACTGGAAAAAAATAAAAACAAACGTACCTCTAGAAAATATTTCTGAAAAAATTCTTATATAAAATCGAAGTCGAACTACCCTAGAGCTTGAGGATATGATTTGTACAAAGCACATATACAAATTTGGAACATTTTGGGCACCACCTCACTATTGCCAACATCCTGCATAATACTCCTGGGTCATTCCATGTCAATTCAACCAAATTCTTTATGGTTTGTAACCTCTGACCCCCAGGGATTTACATGAAACTCTGTGTATATACTAATTCTATCATGATATGAATACATCAGAAAATTTTCCTTCCTAGATCTCATAGTTTGTGAGATATGGGGGGGTCCAATTTTTGGATTTTTCTCAAATTACACATTTCTGAGTCTGTATTTTTAGACTGCAATTCCATTTTCAAAAAATTGTTTCTCTGGATCTAAAATGCGAATCATCTTAAAAATATCACCGTACATCAAAAGATGCAGATTTTAATAAAAAATATTTAAAAAATTAATTTTGAATATTTAGGGCCAAAAAATTAAACCAAAGTTGAAAGTTATGGTTATTTTTCCAAATTTTTGTGACTTTACGAAAAAGGCTCTACACAAAAAGGCAAATGAAATTTCCAATTTCTTTTTGTTGTAAATAAAAGTTTACACTTTGGGCTTTCTAGTTATGAAATAAAAATGTCTTTCTCATGGCTTATGCAAAATTTTGCCCTGTTTTTGGTAACTGCACCAATCAAGAAAAAAAATATCTGCCTAATTTTAGCTGTGGTACCTAAATAACTACTGTGGTTCCTATGACTTTTTGAATATATTATTCAATGTTTCTTTCTTCCTTTCTTTTGCAAAGTAAAGTTTTTGCTTTTTTTTTTCTTCTGAGTAAAAGGAAGAAAAAAGTCTATGACTGCAATCTATCCTCCTTCCATTAAATTTTGTGCATAATCCTTATGTTTCTTTTTTATACATTCATATATTTTCTTTTATTATAAGCATTTTTTTTTTTATTTAAACAATCCCTTAATTTTGTGTTTACAATATAACTGTAATCAAAAAATTTTTGTTGGTATAGAATAAGAAAATGCAATAATGACTTTTTACCCATCACATTTTCAATATGTTTTTTTCTGTGTATGTATGTGTGTTTGAATTAAAATATTTTATTTATATTTAACATTTTTTTTTTAAACTTTCTATCTTATTTTATTATCTTAGATAATTTTAATCATTTTAAATATGTTTTTTATAGTTTAAATACCTTATATTTAACAAAGCCTAGTTCATTTCTACAGTATGAAACATATTTCTACACCTGCCTTGTATAAACAAATTCTGGCAAAGGTAGGATAAAATTATTTAGTTAAGGCAGGTGTTTTCGAATCTGTTAATCAAATTATTATAGTCTGCTGTTTCTCATAATAGAAGGGTGATCTATTTTTCCTTGTGCTGCAAAAGAAAATAATAGATGAATTTAAAGTAACTAATTATGCTGCAAGACCGTCATGACAACTTCTGAGAGAAAAGAGAAACTTGTCTATGCCAGAAATAAGAAAAATTAAAGCCACAGCTACAGGTCCAGAAACAATTGAACTAATTGAAAAGTTTTATAATTGTAATTAATATTGAAGAATCATGACTGGGAAAAAAATGTAGTTAGCGTTGCTAAGAATGTACTATGCACAAAAGCGATTGATATTATGTGTATCTACATGAGTTGCATTATCTTTTTAAACAGGAATTTCCAAAAAACATGAGAATTATAACTCTAGGTATTCAATCCAACATTAGCAGCACTGTTCCTTTAAATGAATTTGTGACAAGCTAAGTAAAATATTTGGAAAATGTTATTCCGCTCTTTCATAACGAAAGCTAAATCTAATTTCCTAAAAGAAACTAAAGCAAACTTTGCCCCTCAAAAAGCTATCGTTTTGTAGGATTTCAGCAAAAATTTTACTTTTATTATTCAAGATGAGGCTTAAAGTTACTGCAAAGAAGCTGCACTCTTGATCTAACTTTTATATACACTCTATCTCTCAGTATTAGATTATCAGCAAGCAATATACACATTTTATCTTATGATATGCAACATGATGTCACTCTTGTGTGTTTAACACGGAAGGAAGTGATATCATTTGTAAAAGAGATATTTCCTGACGTAAAGAAAGTCCTTGACTTTTGTGATGGGTGCTCTGGCAATATAAAAATTGCAAATTTTCATAAACCTTTACCAAAATGAAGAGAATTTCCCCTTAAGATATTTAAATTCTTTTCTGGGGGGTGGGGGGGAGGAGGGGAAATAGCCACTGATTTAGTGTTTTAGATACTAAATCATGAAGATCTTCTAATATACCGATGTTTTGTTGTGTTATTATGTTTGGAGTTGCAGTAAGATAGGAAAATTGACATATATATTAGAAGGTTTTCAATGTTGCTTATTCATAATAAATATAAATTTTAAATTGCACAAAGAAAGAATGTTGCAAAATAAGTCTAAGTGATACTGCAAAAGTACGTCATTTATTTTTATATTTATATTTAGCTCAGTTATATTTTTGAATTTCAATCTTTTAAATATAATGCTTATTCTGATTTTTTAGCTTTAAAAATTTGCATATAATTTAACAAATTCTTTATTTGTTACATAAAAAAATTACAACAATCTCAATCTTTAAATTATTTATAAGCAATTTTATTTAATGTATTAGATTTAATTAATGATTATTTCAATTTTAATAAAAATGAAGTCTTTCTGCTAGCTTATGTAAAAATTTTGCCCTGTTTTGGGAAATTGCAACATTGAAGGAAAAAAAAATCTCTAATATGTCTAAGTTATACTGTGGTACCTAAATAATTACTGTGGTTCCTATGACTTGTTGAATTTATTTAATATGAGTGCTTATATTTTTTTTTTACAAAGTAAAGTTTTTGCTTTGTTTTTTCTGATTAAAATGAGAAAAAAATCTATGATTTCAATATCTACACCCCCTCTATTAAATATTGTACATATTCTTTACATACTACCTTTGTGAAAGTATTTATAGAAATACTATACCACTGAATCCAATGATAGATATACATTTATGTGACAAACATATGCGATGAGATTGAGAACAACACAATTTCAGATGTGTGATATGTACAATAACATACAAATTTTCTACTGTTATAAAAATAAATAAATCGGTCTGATTTTAAGGGTTCATTTTAGGAAATAAATTAAAATGATTAATAAATTTATATTTAAAATGTGCAGCAATTATTTAGGTATCATAAGCAAAGTTAAAGATATTTATCTCTTGATAGGTACAGCATCCCAAAATAAGTCAAAAATTTTGCATAAGCCATGAGAAAGACATCATTTTTATTTCATAAATAGAAAGCCCAAAGTGTAAACTTTTATTTAAAACAAAAAAAAATTGGAAATTTTATTTGCCTTTTTGTGTAGAGCCTTTTTCGTAAAGTCACAAAAATTTGGAAAAATAACCATAACTTTCAACTTTGGTTTAATTTTTTGCCCCTAAATATTTAAAATTACTTTTTTAAATATTTTTTTATTAAAATTAGCGTCTTTTGATGTACTTACAGTGATATTTTTAAGATGATTCGCATTTTAGATCCAGAGAAACAATTTTTTGAAAATGGAACTGCAGTCTAAAAATACAGACTCAGAAATGTGCGATTTGAGAAAAATCCAAAAATTGGACCCCCCCCCCCCCAATCTCACAAACTATGCGGTCTAGGAAGGAAAATTTTCTGATGTATTCATATCATGATAGAATTAGTATATACACCGAGTTTCATCCAAATCCCTGGTGGTCGGATTACAAGGTCTGGTTGAATTGACATGGAATGACTTTCCTCCAATTACGAATGAACCAAATTCTGAGCACAGTGCTTCATATTTCAAAAATTTACAAAGTCTCAAATCACCATGGCCTTTCTTACCCCTGATTTTATGATTAGGGCTGGATTATTTATCAATATATCAATAAATATTGATATTTTTTAATTATCATAATAACAATATCCAAGCTGTGTCTCTGACGATGTATCCCAATATCGATATCCAAGTTCTGACTCTACCAATATATCCCAAGAACATTTTTCTTTCGGTACCGCGACATTAAACCATGAAAAAAGGGCAAAATATTCCGTACCAATATCGCAATACCTTTTCAAATCCTTACTTTATCGAGTGCAATTATTCAACGTCCCGCTCTATTCAGAGTAGAATATCCCCTTTCAGTGATTATCTCTGTTTGTTCATATCCCAATACGTTATCTATATTTGCTGTTATTAACCACATATTTCGTTGCTCGTTCATTACCGAATAAAGCTCCTTGCTCGTTAGGGTGTCAACGATTTTAATCAGTTGATTTAAATCAGCGATTAAAATCCTGATTTTTAATCAACCAATTTTTTAAAAAAAATCACTGATTTAAATCCAAAATTTTCTAAATGCTTAAAATGTCAAAAAATATATTAAAATCTAACATAAACATAATTTGAAAGTTTCTACAGGTATTTTGACTTATGGATAAACAAAAAAAGAGCTTTAAATAATTGTTTCTAAGCTTAATTCATGAGTGTTGTAAAAAATTAAAAACAGTTAAGTTTATAAAAAGCATTGTTTTTTATAAAGTTTTTATCCAAATTAAAACAGTTTAATTTAAAAATGATATTTAAATCTATATAATTTGCAATGTCATAAATTCCTTTAGGTAATCAATTTATGCATTATTTTATATAAAATTACACATAGCAAGTGTAATACATTTCTACAAGTAAAATAATAAATAGTAATTAGTAGCAATCTCAAGTTAAAGAAGAATGAAAGAATGGCATCTTTTCAAAGCTAAATTGTAAATGAATGCATAAGAGAAGAAGAAATAATTGGTATAAAAATGCTAAACTCACCAAGAACTTCTTCAGTATAGGTTGAATAAATGTTTTTAACTTTGTAACTCACATAATACTAAATAAAAAATAATGATTAGGGATTGAAAAGGCAGCAAAATTTTTCTTTAAAAGAAAAAAAAATTAAACCATTGAAAGCTAATAATCCATACTGAAAGGTTATAATGCTGTTACTTAAATATTTTGAGGATTTCAGATATAAGTGGCTAACTTTATCCTATATGAATAGGTTTAACTCATTTTCATAATTCTTTTGGTTAACATACACATACATGTGTGTAAGTTTAGATTTTTGTGGTTTATTCCAAAATACAAATGCAAAACGAGCTGCAAATAATATTTGTTAGTTTTGTTATTTGTGTTACTAACTAATGAATTACCTATTTGCAGTTGTTATTAATCCTGTAATTACTTATACTATTTCTTCTAGGACTTTTTTAAATGGTGCCGCACCATGCCCCTTTTGAAATTGGCAAAATGCACCATGCCTTAAAAAAATAGTTGAAATTCACCTGTAGTTGTGGCCAGAGATTTCTTGTAAAAAACTTCCCCATTCAACAGTATTTCTAAATTCATGTGGCCAGGATCTCGCAAAAACATAGAACTTTATTTCTTTAGAAAATACAGGATATTATTAAAATATGTTATTTAATTGTATTTTTTAATTTGTTATTCATGAAATTATTAAAAATTAAGGACACTTTATTCATCACACTAAAAATTCTTTTTTTTTTTTTTTTCTTATATCATTACCTCATCATCATTACAATATCATTACCCCTTATATCATTTTCTTATATCATTTTCCTCATGAAATAGTGCCTTTTTTGGAACTAGCATCCTGTCCCTCTTCCTTTCTAACATGAATACTACATTATTATCATTTTAATAATTAATTAGGAACATATTATACATTTTTAAGACTTAAAGAGTTAATTGCTTAATAATTATTAATGTAAAGTAGTGTTAACTATTTAATATAAAATGCAGTTAATAATTTTAATAAATGTTAAATATCACTAGTATTTATAGTTTTACATAATTATTACAATATTAATGAATATAACTATAACATTATTGTATGATACTACCTAATGAAACTAGTAATTTGCAGTTTTTATAATTTCTGTAATTACTAACTAATAATTATAATTTTATTAATTAAAGTGTAAAAACATAGATTATGTTAGCAATTAGTGGTTTGATTGTTTTGGAAACCTAAAACTCTTGATAGCTATTCCATATTTAAACGCTGGGAAAAAAATCATAAAAATCCGATTTAAATTTTTAAAAATCCGATTTTTTTTATTTAAAAAAAAAAAAAATCATGATTTGTTTACACCCTATTGCTCGTTTGTTACTGAATAAAGCAGTTATCGTCTATGTTTAATTCCGCCGCTGCTATTGGTCTAGACCTATTGATATGTATCAAGGCTTTGATATACAGTAGAAGATCTTTATAACGCAAACCTAAAAATGCAAGGTTATGCGTTATATAGAATTTTACGTTATATGGATCACATTTCACAAATCATTAAATTTACCTCATTAATAGGGCCAAATATATCTGAAATATATTAAAATACATTAGAGTATCTGTATACTACATTCCTTAGCCAGATTATAAATTTTTGCATTATACAGATCATTCCACATATTGTTAAATATACTTTATAAACATGGTCCAAATATACGTGGACCCAAATCATTCATTATATTGTTCATTTCTGAAAACATTTAATAGCAATTTTTTTCATTAAAAAGTTTTAAAATAAGGAGATAAAGTTGAACTAATGTATTAAATTTAATTTTTTAGAGAGTAACAATTTTTTACAATGTGGGAATTTAGGTGCTTCTTCGCTGCAAAATTCATTGTTTTTGTCTGAAAAGTTGTGCATTATATGGAGAATTGCGTTACAAAGATCTTCTACTGTATCATGAGCTAAAATATGTGCAAAGTCAAGAATATCATTCAATTCCTTCTATTAGTTCACACTCTCCCTATATTTATTTATATATCTTGTTCAAATTTTCAGTCGTTAATAAAATACTTATTATTCATCCTATCAAGTTGAAATAAATTTTTTAAAACTTGTACTGGATGACAAATGATGTTAATACAGATTTTTCAAATATTAATTCATTAATTAAATTTTAATTCATTTTAGTTTTATATGGGAGACAAAATGGCGGCCATTGGTTATTGAACAGCATTTAATGCATCTTCATATCTGTAAGGTGGGTTACCATAGGGGAGGGACCCTGTTCTGTCACCAAATACCACCAAGTTTGTCCCCAACTTGGCAATATATCGCCCAATTGGGTGACCAAAATGAGTCACCAAAAGTGACGCCAACTTGGCAATATCTCTAATATTTCGCCCAATTCCCATAGACTTCCATTGTAAACCTACTTGCTTATAGAAAATCAACCCATTGAGATATTTTAATGCAACAAAAACTAATATTAACTTAAGGGGTTATATTAAATCTTTCTTTGATGACCTAAGTAAGAATTGACTTTAAAAACAAAATTTTTATATTACTTGTTGTAGTTTAACAGCTGGAAAGCTCGGCTCAAGAACAACCAATCGGAGTACACTAATGGTATGCTTCGTAATAGGTAAACTTAACCTTTTTGCTTTTCGTTACCATTACATGGCAAAGCTTCTTCATTGGTTGCTTTTGAGTTTAATTTCCAGCTACTAACGTCAAGAAATTGCCTCTGCTGCACCGTATCATTCATAGAACATTTGTATGATCTTATTTTTTCTGTCGTATTAGCAGTAAAGCGAATATTTTTCAAGTAAATTTAACGTAAGCTGCCTCAGTATTTCAGCTTAAAATGAATATTACAACAATGAAAAAATAAATCAATTAGTATAAAACCATTTCCAGGTGTCATTTGATTAATATTTCAAAAAATGTTTCAATGTTGTATTCATGTAGTAAACATGTAGGAAGGTATAAATACAGTGACATTTATTTTTTACTTTTCATTTTTGAATTAAGATACTATGATACCATAGAGAAATACTGAGAAACAACATTTCTGCTGCATCTCCCATCCATTGAAACCTATTTAATTAGAAATATATTAGCATGACATGTGGCAATAAATCAATTTCAATTTTTGCTTTTGCGTTTCACTTAATTCTACGCAAATAGGCCATTTTCATCATAGTGATGATGAAAAAGAAAAATCATGTCAGAAGTTTCTAATTCTTTGTAACAAGACACAGTAAAAGATACTTATTGGGGGAAAAATAGCCTTCATGCTTAATATTAAGAAATTCTATAATTATTAATTTTTTAAGAAAACTTTTGTCCAGAAAAATTAAATCTACCTCTTCTGTTATTAAAGGGATCTAGCAATTCAATTTTTTTTTTTTTTTTTTTTTTTTAACAATGTCACATATTGAGCAATCATAAATATCCTCTTTCATATGTCACTTAAATTGTCCACTGCCAGAAGGTTGAGCAATATTTATTTGTCATCAATCTCTATATAATAAAACGCAATGTAACGCATCCGGGGTGAATCCATCAATCTTACCAGTCTCCGAGGAAGAGACTCAAGGGTGAAAGGTTCCAATTTCCCATTGGTTGACAAGAAACAAGAATCCCGTGATTACTTCTCAAGGTTACAAGTCCTGATAATTGAGCAGTGGTAGACACTTCTTCCTAACAAATCAGAAGGCACATTGCATTTCACCACCAAAATAAATCGCCAAGTGTCACTTGAGATTATTTCAAGTATTAAGTTGCAATCCTATTAAATTTTCTTTGCGACATGTAAGGAATTTTAATTTATTTCTCATATAAAGTGATTCACGGAAAACAATGATATGGTGTTTTTAAAAATATATTTTTTTTCCCTGCAAAAAATTGATAAAACTGACTTTCTTTTAAAAAAATAATCAATTTAAATATTTTAGACTTATTATTTTGTAACTTAATTTTAAATTACACATTACTTATATTTTCCTTTTCTATATACAGGTGTATGTAAATTTAAACTTAAAAAAAAATATATATATTCCATATTTTAAAAGTAAAAAATTAATATTTATACAAAAAGTAAAAGCAATAATTTTTTATTTATAGCTTTGCATCAGGAAGACAGAAGCTTAAGGGGTTAGACGCCCCCCCCCCCCCTCCTCCGAAATAATATCCTGGCATTTTGTAACTTATTTTTAAATTACACATTACTTATATTTTCCTTTTCTATATACAGGTGTATGTAAATTTAAATTAAAAAAAAAAAAAAAACATATCCCATATTTTAAAAGTAAAAAATTTATACGAAAAGTAAAATTTATAATTTTTGATTTATAGCTTTGCATCAGGAGGACAGAAGCTTAGGGGATTAGACGGTTGGGATTCAACCCGAGATACTTATTTATTAATCAATATACATATAAAAAAATTTGGAGGGGGGGGGGGGGGGGTAAACGATAAAATACAATTTCAAATTGTTATTAAAAAAAGTAGTATTTCAATAGTTGCAGCAGACTGTTTTAATTACGCACTTTTATTGCATATTTATTAAATTTTTGTTTTATTAAGAAATCTTAATTTTGTTATAGCATATTAGCCAGAAAACCTGGTTTACTCAGAAATATTGTAAATGCTAATTATGTGTTTATTAGAACATAAACTAGCCGAACTTTGCTCATCTAGACGCTTCCATATTGTCAATTATTTTTTTATCAGTTTTTCAAATTTTAATTGAAAAAGACAATTTTTACCCACCGTCCTGGGACGGGCATTTATACTAGTTTCTAATAGTTCTCCAAGATACATTTCAATTTCATGCTCCAAAATTGTCCAATCCAAATGCTTTAAAGGCCCTGCTAAGTAAAATTTATTGAGTGTCCATTGTTTGTATGCATAATACCCGAACGGAGAATTCTTTGTTGTGGATCTTTTTCGAAATGTATAGCCTGTATTTCTTCAGTGAATTTCAAATGAATTTTCCACTGAAATCTATATGCAATGGTTTGTATTTAAAATGACTTTATTTTCTTAATTGCTTCACATTGATAAGCTACATTTCTGCTGTGTACCAGGAATGTTTTCAACAGAATGCAAAATCACAAGTGCTTTTGATGAAATTTTTCCACGAACATTTTTTTTTGTTTCCTTGCTGTCTTTCCTTTACCTTTTACATAATAAAAAAAAAACACTGATTTTCTTTATACACTGATTTTCTTAAAAATACGCTTTTATTTTCATCAAATGCATTACATTTTTTCAACAAAAATATATTTTCTACAAGTTTTTAAAAATAATAGAACAATTCTCTCACATAAGAATCATTCCCTCACATGAGGGGATGATAAAAAGTGTATATTATTAAAATTTAAAATTTGTACTCATAAAATAAATTAAAAAACAAAACATATTCTCAAATTATCCCTTCAGGAAAAACTAAACCACCCATTAATGCATTTTTAGAAAATAAGTTATTTTTAAAAATGTAAATGAGGGAATAATAACATCTTAACATTTGTCCAACCTGTCTATTAAATTATTCCTTACACACTGAAATATTTCTCCAGGATGGCTGAAAATTATTTTACAGACAGTTAAGACCCATATTCTCAGCACATGTGCAAGGTTTCAGTCTACAGTAGTGCCACCTATCTCAAATATCCAGAATTATTAATGAGTGAGGGAATGGTGTGAAATATGAGTTGCAAACTTTTTTGCCAAATAAAAGTTACATGTGCAGATCAAAATATAATACATAGAAATAATACTTTATGTGTCCATATTAAAAGACAGAAGTCAGACCAAAAAAAATTATAAATATTTCAGTAAGAAATGATATTTTTTATATTTTTGGGTGGTAGTAGTTGCATGCGAGGGAATGATATTTTATAGGTTTAAAAATTTATTTGAAATATATCTTTTAATTAGTCCTTCAATTTTATGAGCTAATATAATAAAACCATGTCTAAAGTATATGCTTAAAATAATGCATCAGGTTTTTCTGTTTAAAAATAAATTAAATATCCTACAGTTTCATCATTATGGCCTATTTGTGTAGAATAACCCATATTATTATCATTTTAGTAATTAAAGCATAAAAATGTATAATATTTCCCTAATTAATGAGTTAATTCTTTAACAATTATTAATTTTAAGTAGTTTTAACAATTTAATATTAAATGCAGTTATTAATAATTTTAATAAATGTTAAATATCACTAGTATTTAATATAGTTTTACCTAAGTATTACAAAATATTAATGTATATAACATCAAAACAAAAACCCTTAACAGGTTAAAAGTTTGTGACGCAGCACTTTATCTTATGCTCTAAGAATTTTAAATATGGAAATTAAAAATAATGATATCAAATTTTGAGTGACGCTTTAATTATAATCTCTCTATATATTATTTATTTTATCTTTTTAATTTTTTTATAATCGCATGTGCAAAAAATATGTTCAGTTTAAAAAATATATAAAAGTTTATTCGTTGATGCTTTATCATTTACATCTCTTATAAATTCAAAGTATGAGTTTTAAAAGATATGATATCAAAATTTTAGTGACGCTTTGATGTGGCTTTAAACAATTTGTTTTAAAATTAAATTTAAATTATTTTTGGTTTGGCTAAGATATATTCACACATCTAAGCAATAGTTTTAATTTTCCAATATACTTTAAATATGTCAGTTTCACTGAATTTATATAATGCATTTAAATGTATTTATTTTAATAAATTGATTTATCCTTTGTTCAATGCTATTAAAAATTTAAAATAAGATTTATGTAAATAATTTTTTGCCTCATTGTATCCATTTGAATACATTTCACTTAGTTTGGACTTGTGTATTTTTCACTTATGATACTAACTAATGAAACTAATAATTTGAAGTTTTTGTAGTTTCTATAATTGCTAACTAATAATTATAATTTCATTAATTAAAGTGTAAAAACGTAGATTATGTTAGCAATTAGACATTTGTTTTGGAAACTCAAAACTCTTGGTAGCTATTCAGTATTTGAATGCTGAGAAAAAAATCATAAAAATCCGATTTAAATTTTAAAAAATCAGATTTTTTTTTTTTAATCATGATTTTTCTTACACCCTATCTGGCACTTTTTCTTAAAAACTGTTTTTAATATCAGCACACTGTATGTGTGGCCTGAGACAGAGATTTTCCCCCACTGATGGTGCCTAAGGAAGTCAAAATGTTGGGCATTCCCTGTTCTTTTTTGTGACTCACACAATAAATAATTTCACTTTGTTGTTAAAGTAATGATTGATTCTGTTGCTTTTTTTTCCCTTCTCTCCAGTATTATTTTCTTTTAGTTTATTTAAAATTAAAAATTTCTTATATTTCCAGGAAGAACGGCCGAGGGGTTTTGATCGAGGTCTACCACCTGACCAGATAATTGGGGCTACAACGAGTAGCAACAATGAGCTCATGTTTTTAATCAAATGGTATGCATCTTGTTACTTTACTGTTAATTCCTTTTTGAATCCTTAGTCCTTACTCTGCATGAAATATTTTACAGGCACATTTAGAATCCTATTACTAAAAGAATAATTAACCAGGGTTCCTACAGATCAGGGAATTCGGAAATTAAGGCCAAAAAGTCAGGGAATTTTACAAGTATTTGAAGACGGGGCAGTTTTTAAGACTTCCAACAAGATCTTAGTTATCGTCCTGATCGCTGCCCCTGTGATGTACTTCTTTCTTGCTGAACATCGAGTTTGAATATCATTCTGTGCATGCCCTTCCACTATCAAGATTAACAGCTGAGAAGCTCAGCTTGTGAGCAACCAATTAGAGTCTGCGAATAGTTAAGCTTCTCCTTTTCCTTATGAAGCTCCTCATTGTTAGATCACTGTGATTGGTTGCTTTCAAGCCGAGGTTTCCAGCTACTGATGTCTAGTATAGGATTCTACTGTGGGAGAACTCGTTGATTGGTTTGGATGAAACAAATCTTTCTATGACCATGTCATCCAAAATTGTCTAAAAAGGTCTGACACATTTTGATGTTTAATAATCATAAAATAATGAAGATAGATTCAAAATACTAACATTAATGGTTAGATAGATTCAAAAAGTTTTATGGCCCTTGTCAATAAATTTTCACATGTGCATAGATGCCAATATCTCCGGAAATTCCGGAGTTTCTCCGGAAATGTAGGATAAAATACGGAAGTACGGTAATAAGGTAGAAAATACGGAAATTTGAGACAAAAAAATCGCGAATTTCTTCGATCGATCGCGGCAAAAAATCACGAATTTCGTCAATCGGTCGTTGAAGTATATCGCGAAAATCGTCTATTAATCGATAAAACCGCCAATTTCTACAATCGCTCGCGGCAGAAAATCGCAAATTTCGTCAACCGATCGTTGAAAAAAGTTGCAAATTTTGTCAATCAGTCGTTGCAAATAATCGTCAAATTCATCCATAGGTCGTTGATAAAAATCGCAGCCGCGGCAAAATATCGCGAATTGCGTTAATCAGTTGGGGGTGAAATATCCTGAAATCCGGTAATCGGCCAATGATAAAAATCGCGAATTTCGTCAATCACTCACTGCGCTGCAAAAAAAATCTCGAATTCCGTTAGTCATTCGCGGTAAAGAATTGCTGTTTTCGTCAATGAGTCGCGGCAAAAAATCGCTGTTTTCGTCAGTCAGTCGCGGCAAAAAATCGCTGTTTTCGTCAGTAAGTCGCGGCAAAAAATCGCTGTTTTCGTCAGTCAGTCGCGGCAAAAAATTGCGATTTCCATCGGTGAGTTCTCGGTAAAAAATTGTGATTTTCGTTCGTCAATCGCGGCAAAACATCGCAGTTTTCGTCGTTCAGTCGCGACAAAACAACGCGATTTTCGTCTGCACGTTGCGGCAAAACATCGCGATTTTCGTCCTCATGTCGCGGCAAAACATCGCGATTTTCGTCCTCAAGTCGCGGCAAAACATCGCGATTTTCGTTCTCAAGTCACGGCAAAACATCGCGATTTTCGTCCTCGAGTCACGGCAAGACATCGCGATTTTCGTCCTCGAGTCGCGGCAAGACATCGCGATTTTCGTCCTCAAGTATTGGTAAAACATAGCGATTTTCATCTGCAAGTCGCGGCAAAACATCGCGATTTCCTTCTGCAAGTCGCGCAAAACATCGCGATTTCCGTCTACAAGTCGCGGCAAAATATTGCGATTTTCATCTGCAAGTCGCGGCAAAACATCGCGATTTTCGTCTGCTAATCGCTGCAAAATATCGCGATTTTCGTTCGTCAGTCGCGGCGAAAAATTTGCGATTTTCGTTCGTCAATCTCGGTGGAAAATCGCGAATTTTGTTAATTGGTCGCGGGATTTCACACTCACATCAATCACGGACTTTTTGCTCCGTAGAGATAAAAATAAATTCCAAAATTTATTATGAAGAATTATTAATACATTAAAAGTAAAAGTAAAGTAAGTAACCTTTATTTAAATTATGTTTGTGTTGATAAATGCAAAAGCTGAAAGAGGACTGAAAATATTTGTAAAAAATATAGCTCGTAAAAAACTTTGTGCAACTCCTGAAATGACTCCTGAAACCTGAACATTTTACTCCTGAAGAGTGTCCAAAACTCCTGAAATTTAACTGGTTTACTCCTGATACAGTCTTTACAATGTTGGCGTCTATGCATGTGCTTTCTTCATTACATGTAGAATATCAAAATGGTAGTCAATTTCACACCAGGTATGGGCAAGCGTGCCACAGTGGCTATTGCAGTTGTAATCCTGGCCTTTAGGTCATCTATATTCAACCCATTTCTCCTGTACAATGATGTCCTTTACAAATTCTCGAAGGAAAAAGTCCAATGGCGTCCTGTCAGGTGATCTGGGTGGCCACACGAACCATGGTATCCCAATGAGGTTGGCTAGGGAACGTTCACACTATAAAAGAAAATATGAGTTATTATATACATAGGTTTGAAAATGACATAGGTTTATTATCTTCATCATTTTATGAAATATTAAGCATTAAAATGTGTCAGACCTTTTATAGAAACCTTGTATAATGAATTATTGGGTCCAGACCTAATATGGATCTCTTTTATAAAGTAAATTAAATACTCTAAAAGCCCGTCATAATCACGAAAATTTCGCCTGAAATAATAATAAAAAATCAGAAAATTTTCACTTATCCAAAATTTAATGATTACAATTACTTAAATAAAATAGGAAATAAGTACAAAAATTTCTAGAATACTTACAACTATTTCCTGAATACTATACAACTATTTCTTGAATAAAAACAATAATACAACTTATAGAATGCAGCTTATTCAATTACAATATTTATACCAGCTTCTTTGAAGTCATTCAAAATTATCTCATGTTTGGCTTCAAAACTGTTTAATGTGGACACAAGCCAAGAAGCGTGAATTGGTTTTAGTCGTGATATTCGCATGTCTACATATTCTTTTTCCTCTAGAAATTTAAGCTCATTAGAATACCACTCAATAAACTCATTTTTGAGCAAACGCTTGAACTCACCGTTTACAGTTAAGTCCAAAGTCTCCTGTTCAGGAAGCAGGCACAATAACTGGAATAATATTCCTCTTCTCTAGTTCAGCCAGAAAAAGAGGATCTTGGTGTGCCTTAAAAATGTCGAACAATGCTACACCAGGTCGTTCTGGAACTAGCCCGAGAAGCTCTCTCTGCTTGTCGTAATTAGGTACAAGAATATTCTTGATGTATCGAATCAATGTGTCAGTATTGCTCCAGTGCAAATCGGTGTGCCACACATCCCAGTCCGTGGGAAATGTAAATCTTTCATGCCGATTATGGACACTTGTTTTGAACCATGTTTTTCCAATGTGTATTCAGATGCAGGCACAAACCTTGCATTTGTCGGATCGAAGTTAATGAACATCTCAAGGGGGTGTGGGGGACACATTTTTGTCGATAACTCTACGAACACGGTTGACAAATTCATCGCAAATAGCTAGGAAGTCTGGGGGCAGTTTTTGTGCAGCTTTCGTTCCCTTTCTACATACAAAGCTCATTCTTACCAGCAGGCTTCTGACCCAACTTGGGCTCAAATCGAAAGAGTTTAGTTGAGATGGATTATGTGATTTCACAATTCCTTTTGCAGCTGCAATAACAATAGTGCAGTTCACTATTCTGCCAGCAGTCTGCAATTTACATATATATGTTTGAACACTTGTGTCAAAATCACCAAGTTTTAAGCAGTAAAGTTGTTACATTGGCTTTAACTTGTTTTGATGCTTCAATGTAGAGGAAGACGGGGTACAATGAAACATTACTTGTAAAATCAATAAAATTTGTCATAGAGAGTTGCAGTTTATATATATGTTGTACAACTATAAGTTCCAATTACTGATGTGATTTGGATACATTCACACTTCTACAACAGTAGCAATAAAAGATTATTGCTTTTACACCATTGAGAGTAACTTTCTTTACTAAAAGTAATTTTGTTTCTTTTTCCTTGTTTTTATATGTAATAATTATTTTTTCTATACATTGTTATCTTTGGGTTGTTGTCTTCATACCTCCAAAACCAAACTAAAAAAAATAAATATCAGAAGTTTGAAAATAAATTTTTATTTAGTAACCTCAGTGTGGGGTACAATGAAACACTTACAGACGGGGTACAATGAAACATGTTTTATTATAGTAATAAAAGTAGTAAATAGAATATATTAGAAGTAAGAGTAGGAAAACATAAAAAAAAAAGAGTTTTGCTCTAACCAGGTCAGTAAAAAATGCTCTTGTTAAGCAATTAAAAAATTGAAAGAGAAAAAAAGCTAAGAAGGGATTGTTTTGAAAACAAACTCTGCCTGCTACAGACTCTGATGATGATCCAGATTTTTTTTTCCAGGCCCAGCTGGTCATCGAGGTACTAAGAATGAGATATCCACACACATGTATGGCACAAGCAGTATCCATATAAATGGAAATATATACCGTTGGAGAAATCGTACATTTAAATGAAGTCAAATGTGAAGTACTTGATATAAAAAGACTCCAACCTAGTTTGAATTTTTTTTAGAAACTTACATTTAAAAAAAAAACTCGTTGTGTTGAAACTATCATCCCATATTCCTTCAGGAGCAACTGAAATATAAGCAGAAATGCTAATTTTTGAAACTGACTTGAGCCAATTTAATATAAAATGAAAGGTATTTCTTAAACCAATAGAATTTTCTCATTTTTCATCTTAGACTATAATATTTTTATCAAGTAGTTTTGTTTCTGTATTTATCTCATTTTTCATAAAATAAACTATACTGGGTGAAAATTGCTTCCATCATTTGGAGTGTTTCATTGTACCCCAGTATGTGTTTCATTGTACCCCGGCATACGGGGTACAATGAAACATTGTAAGACATTTATTTTTTGTTATTTTTCAAGCATAAAAATATTGTTTAGAACCTAATAAAAATTTATTTAGATGGGGAAAATACAAGATTAAAAATATGCATTAATTATATTTTTGTGCATGCAAAATTGTGGATAGGAAAAAAAAATTAGTAAAATTTGTTTCATTGTACCCCGTCTTCCCCTACTGTTTCTTTATGCTGCGAATGGTTGATTCACTCACCGGCCTTCCCAGTTCAGAGGTGAAATATTTCACTGCTGCAGAATTTCCATTCACAGTAGCATATCGGACAATTTTGGACCTTGTCACTTCGTCGCATACTGCATACTGCCTACATTTTTCTTTCAAAGCAGTAGAAACCTCGGTATTAGAGAATATTATTTCTTTTGATTCAACAAAGAACTTAGCGTTTCTTGCATCCGGAAGTCCTACCGGCGGTGGAGCTGCTACCAGGAATTTTCTCTCCATTGTCCGTCAACTTTTACAGGTATTTCCACTTTTTTTACTTCACTGATGACACGTTCTCTCTACTCAATTTTCTATCTCGCACTCACAAGCATGGACTGTCCAAATCCGAGAAAAGTGAAGGGGGTGAGGTGATTACACTTTTGGTGCAAAAGGGGGTTCAGAAGTCCCTAGTTATTAAGAGCACAGGAAAAAAGAGATTAAGAAAAGAAACTTATTTGGGGTGGAATGCACATGTTAAGCCAAGGTCAAAGTTGATAATGTGTTGTTTTGAGAGCGATGGGGAGAGAGGGGGGGATGAATTTTTCGGACAAAAAGAAGCTTCTTAAAATGACTTATGCAAATGGGGTTCTATTTTTCCTATTAGGGGTTAGTGAAATTTTCAGCTCGCGAAATACCGATATCTTCATTTTCGCAAAAATAAATGCTCAGTACAGTGCAAAGTCTAAAGTTCGGACACCCAAAGTTCAAACTTTCAAGTGGCAGTATTTCAAGAAAGAAGTGAAAAAACAAAATTGTTGTAACAAAAAAGTTCTAGAGCAAAGAAGCTTTATTATTGAATCTTAACTCATGTCTATGTACAGAATAAAAGAAAAACCTCTTTATTTTAAAAGAAAAACTATTAAAATGCTCAATAGTTTAGAAAGTTATAATTTCTTCTTAAATTGTTTGTTCCCTTAAAGCTGTTCTCAACAAGCACAAAACACATTTACAAATTCATTTTTCATATTTTGACGCATTTACAAATTCATTTTTTTAACGGAAAGTCATAAAATAGGAAGGCCTGACTGTGGAAGCGATTTGGAAGAGAACTGTGTTTTTCATTTTTTTATAAATAAATTACCTATTACCTAGTGAGTTATAAGCGATTTTGATCACGTGACAAAGACATTTTTCAGCCTTCCTTGTGTGGTTATTCTTCTTTTGAGCTGGAATTTGGTTCAAAACTCCTACTTTGACACTATTTTCTGAAAGATCTATTGCGTCTTCAAAAAAAAAAAAAAAAAAAAAAAGGAAAACTCAGTTCGATTACATAGTTTTTGAACAATACCACCTGCTAGTTTCATGCATCTCCAAACAAAAATAAATTAAAACTTATGTTCTAAAGTTGCCCTTTTGGATTTGAGAACAGCCTTAAATAAATATTTTTGTTTTACTTTTTATTTTGTTATGATTTATTTAATGAAAATGATTGTTTAATTTAGTATTAATAGCTGTTATATGCAACTTTTAATATATGAACGTCATAATTTGCCTTTTTATGTAGTGAATTTTATTTATTTTTTTTTTTTTTTTTGGAAAGGCAATATTTTTGATGACCCAAAGTTCAGGCTTGGTAAAGTCTCGAGGATTCCGGATTTTAGACTTTGTACTGTATATGAAATAATCTACATTATGCAAGAATTTATAATTTGCACAACTCCTGATTCCAAGGAATGTAATATTTTTAGACCCTGTTTACAAGATAAGTTTAATAATATGTGAGATGTGATTTACATAACACACAAGCTTATGTTTTTAGATTTGCACTGTAAAGATCTTCTACTGTAAATATAGCATAATAATCCAGTCTTTGTTCTTTTGATTTGATTTTGCTCGGTTTGAATGGATGTAAACTCAGGTCTTTTTTAGTTTTTTATGACTAACAAATTGTTATTTGTATGATTGTAGGAAAGGTTGTGATGAAGCTGATCTGGTACCCTCCAAAATAGCAAATGAAAGATGTCCCCAGACTGTCATAAAGTTCTATGAGGAGAGACTGACATGGCTTCCAGGAAACTCTGAAGAAAATAAAAATGACGAGAACAAGGCCAAAAAGACTTAACTTTTAAAAACCCCATCTTATTTTATTTTTAAGTCATGCAGTGTGTATATTTCATATTATCATTTACACACATGAATTTTATTTATTAGTGTGTGATCATCGGCCTTCCAGTAAAACCAGATTTGCCAAATGGCTGCCACGTTGATGTTTTTAAAAGTAAAAAGTGTGGAAACTTGCACATAACTGAAGAGTTTCTTCTTGTCAGGCATGCTAAGTATTACTGTAAAGGCATGTTACATTATGATCGTTTCTAGTGTTCAAGGTTTCACTTGTTGTTCAGTGTTTACCATAGTTTTACAGTTCTTTTTTATAAATTACTTTTATATCTTTTTTTTTTTCTTTTCATGTATTCATTTCTTTATCCTTCAATAATATTTTTTGCAAAATATTTAGTATGCTTTTTCACATTGTTTATATGGGTAAGAAGGAAATTTTTCTTCACTACATTCAATGTAGCTGCACCTAATTTGAAGCTATTTCGTCAGAGAGGAAACCCTTCTCAACATTGATGATTTTTTTGGGCTTTGGAATCCATTCATGTTTTTCAGATTTCTCATTATAAAATTAAAATTTTTAACTTTTCCATTTATCCTTCTCTGGAAAAAAAAAAGGGGGGGGGGGCAGGATACTAGCCACTCATAAAGGCATTACTAAACAGATAAAAGGACACTAATTCAGTAAAATAAAAATAGGCATTATTTCAGGGGGGGGGGGGGAATGTATTATTGTGCTAAGTAACGAAAAAAAAATATTAATATTTTTTTTCGTTATTTTTATTAAAAAATATATATATTTTTTTTTAAATAGATATTTTTAGATATAGTGTGCGACAGTATTCAATTATACTTGCACATGAACTAGATTATATCTCATTAAACAATGAGTAATTTTTAATCATTACTTTGTCCTTTATCTTTAATTCTGAATGATTTTATGGGTATTTGAAAAATATAACATGATTTAATAATCTCCCCTGTTTTTCCCTATTAAGAAATAGGAAGTTCTATCATTTTTGTAAGCTTTCAGGGATGCGTATTTAGAAGTACTGTGGCAGGGACAAGATTTTTTTTGACACAACTAAGGATGCATTTTGCCAAGCTTGAAAAAAGGTCATTGTGCTGCACCTTTACCTAGAAGGAAAACTATTCTTCTTAAAAGATGTTTCTTTGCTTTTAGCTTACTAAAATATTTCTTAAAATATATATTAAGTGTTAAAATTTTATTCACAGTTCTACAGTTTCACGAAGAAAGATTTTAACACTTGAAACGAGTCGTTGAGGGCCACCATCCTACCTACCCATCATGGAAATGCATAGTATAAAATATGAAAATGAAACACGTGTAAACTAGTTATAAAATGCATTGCAATTTAAAAATAAAATTTAAACGTATATTTAAATATTTTTAATGCATAGTCATGCTCTATGACTGAATTGCGGGTACTACTTGATTGTGCCATCGACACATTATATAAATCGTTCAAACGACTTGCAAAATTATACAAAATGACATAACTTTTATTTTAAATAACGAAAGAACAAGTAAATTGGTAAATGATTAATAAAAATACAAATAAAATGTCTAATTAAAAATCACTTGATGACGTAACAAACACGTGTAACGTGTTTAATGTCTAGTGAATGTGACGTTTACAATAAGCCATTATTGGCATTTAATCCTATAGTTTGGCGCTTGCGTAAAAGAAACAACCTTGTCACTCCAAAAATTTGAATCCTATTCGCTAACAGTTTACTGCATCGGATGAAGCGTCTCATTTCCAATTAAAATGCATCTTTGAATTGAAATTCGAATGAAATACAGGATCATGAAAACTCAGAGTGTAAAAAATAGGAATACAAATATCTCGGCAACTTATTATCGGATCGACTTCATTCTTTATGCAAAATTTATGATTTTTTAGTGTCTTTTATATCCACTCCTTAAAATAAACAATTTCGAAAATTTTTATGTACCTTTTATCAGAACGAATAGTTCGAGAGTCCGAAAAAAATAGTTCCGGATCATTGAGGTTGCTGATATTCAAAAGGCTTCTTCCCATTATTACATACTAAGTACACACCCAATTTCAAGTCTCTGTCTCCATTTGTTCGGGAGATAGAGCATTTACAGACACACACAGACAGACAGACAGCATTTTTTTTTTTTTTTTTTTTTTTTATGTTTTTCAGAATCTCCAGTGTCTGAAATGTGTAAAACCATCAAAAAAATTTTTTTCAATTTTTAAAACAATTACAAGACTTATGGGTAATGTATGATGGTATAGGATGGGTAAGTAATATAAGGTAAAACATATATTTTTTAAATATTTTTCCAAGTAAAAAACAAACATCCTTTGAAAAATAAAAAAGAGAAGTTAAAAATCTGAATGCATTCCAAGTCCATATAATATGTACTCTGTTTAAGGCAGACTCTGTGTAAAATTTCTCCCCTTCAATATTTTTATCGTAAGAGTTGAATCTCGGGAAGCTGTTGATAAATTTTATCAACAGTTTTGAAAGTAAAATTATTTTCATGAATTTCATTGCAATTAAATAAAATGGATTGGCAAGAAGAAATAAGTACAAAACTCGGTAAATATTGAAGTCAGAATTAAATTTCACTGACTTATTGCTAGTTTTATAAGAAATTTGACTAGAATTAATCTTTTATGAGGGGAAAAAAGTAATTTGTGAAATAATTGCATTAGAATTATTTTTTGCATTTTTTAATCTCTTAATTGAATTAAAGCTCTCATATATTGATTTATTATAAGTATTTGTTTTTTCTTTTGGGGTGTGGAGGGAGGGTAGATTTTTATGTAATTTATAATAGATATTAAAAAAGTTATACCTTCAGTGTTTGAAATTTGTTATAAATTGATACCTTTTATACTCAAAGTAATGATATTTGTACTTTTCGGTTAGCCGGGCACCAGTGTTATGTATACATACATATATATCCACATACATGTGTGTGTATACATATGTATATATAAATGTATATAGACATATACATAACACTGGCGCCTGACTAACCGAAAAGTACCGTAATATTTTCTTTTTTTCCTTCTAAAAATACATCTATAGCAGGTGCTGGATAAGGCTAATTTATGAAATCAAATATTAGATTGACAACTTGGATGTTACTCTGTTTTTGTGATAATATTTGCTCAAAATGTTCCAGTTGTGATATTTATTTATTGATTCTTTCTTGGGTTTTTGAGTATGCTTACTCAAGCAGCTGTTTAACTAGTCATTTGTTAATGCATTTATTTATTCATATACTTATTTACACACACTATACTTTTTGGTGCATTTATTTTTGTTGAGTGATAATAGTACAGTGGTTCCCAAACTTTATTGTTGTGTGTCTTACCTTAAAATTTAGAAGTGTTTTGTGACTCTCCTAGCTTTTGTGTAATCTATCCTGGGAAAGGACCAAACTTTTGTACAAAGCAAATACTCAAAAATAATAGTTATTTCTAATGTAAATAATCGCAATGATAATAATGTGGTATGAACAGAACCTTCTTTTACTAAGCATGAAAAAACTGTCTAATAATTATATAATTAAGGGGGCAGTTTACATTTTCAACATTTTTTTTTTTATTTAAAAAAAATAAGATTCAAATGGTGAACTCACTGCATTTCAATGTTCAACTAAAAGTACATTTTGCAAAAAAAAAAAAAAAAAATATCTTCAAGGGCATATTTAATTTAAAATTTTAAAAAGTTTAGGAAAATTTGAATTTTTTAAAATCGCTACTACTTTTTCAAATATTAATATTTTTGCCTAATTATTATTATTTTTTTAGATTTTCAAATGTGTAGTACACAAGATTGTGCAGGGATTTTTAGATACATCTAATATTACATTTAATGTAATTTTTTTTTTTTACTGATATATATATAGTGTAAAACAATAAAATCTAACACGTCTTCATATACTTTTATTTTAAAAAAAAATAATAATAACCTAAAGGTTAATTCCATGTGCAGATTTATCACATATCTAATAAATATCATGTGCAAAAAAATTTAAATCTTTATTTCAAACACAAAAAAAGCCGTTTAAAGTTTTCATTTATGTGGGGAATTGTGCTGGGTGTGGTGTGTTAACAAAATTTACACTATCTCGTGACATAATTGCCGTATGGGTGAAATTGAGGTGTCAAAATAGTCACAATTAAACAAGCTTTCATTTAAAAACAAAAATCGATTTTTTGATCAATTTTGAAGTAAACTTGTCCCCTTAAAAAATATATAAATCAGTGTGACAGGATTGAAATGTGTTTAGTGTGACCTTCTATTACTTTCAACCTAAAGTTTAATAAAATTCTGTCACAAAATTGCTTACTTTATTCTATTGCTCTATGATCTTTTTCTTATAAGATGTATCGTATTGCATTTCTTCTATTTTTTACTGCAAATAAAATACATAATATATTTTTGAAGAATTGGAGGATTATTTCATGACCTGCCAAAACATTGCTCATAACCTGTAAGTTTGGGAACCACCTCTATTGATATGTTTTCCTTCCTTCCGTGTTTGTGACATTTTGGAAGGCTGAATACTGATGTGTGTATTTTAGAAGAGGATGGAAAAATCTCGTTTAGAATCCAGTGAGTGTAGATTCTTCTACCTTTATAAATGTGCAAGACTTCCTGTACGAACATTCCTGGGTTTTTTCTATTTTCGGTTTTAAAATTTGTCTTGTATAGATGTTAGTAAAAAAAAAATAATAAAGTGTTGTGTGTGTGTGTTTTCTGGAAATAAAATCTTTTTAAATATCTTTTAATGTGTTGGTTTGTGAAACGTTTTTATTTTTTAGAATTGCACAAGCAGTCACGGAATTCAAGCGGTCAGGGAATTTTTGATGTACTACTTTTCCATCAGAATCTTGATTGTCGTCATGAATGAAGAAATTTTGAATTAATTATTCATCCAATCTAAAAAAAAAATTATAAAATTTATGCAAACTAATAATAATAACATAATTTGAAAAACAGTTACAAATCGGGCAATTTTTACAGCACATACTTTTTTTTATCATTTATCTAGATTAAAGTTGTCCATTGTGGGGAGTTTTACAACAATA
Source organism: Maratus speciosus (assembly GCA_963932465.1). Lineage (NCBI taxonomy): Eukaryota > Metazoa > Arthropoda > Arachnida > Araneae > Salticidae > Maratus > Maratus speciosus. The sequence continues at coordinate 14,572,883 of OZ010789.1, read as the reverse complement.
TTTAAGTCGAATTTTTATTGAGAAAGGTCAGGGAAAACCTGGAAATGTCAGAGAATTTTTTTACCAGAATTGTGTAGGAACCCTGAAAAGTTGCTTGTTCATGATATCTTCCTGAGTCGCTGGCCTCATCACAGGTACCTCTAGTGTTGAAGCAATTGGGGTTTAAGGAGCTGCTTCAGTGAAACTTCCCAATCGCGAAATCCCCTGTTAACCTATGGAAAAACTTAAAAGTGTGATAAATTATTACCTAATATTAAAATGTGGCTTTCACAATCGGAAAATAGACGTCAGATGCCGACAAGGTGTGGTTTTACAAATTGTATCCTTAAATTTTACATATTTAAAAAATTCCAAACTTTGACATTTCAACTGGATGAAATTTTAGTGTCTTCTGAAAGCTACTTGAATTTTAAGGAGACTAGTTTTAAAAGTGCACCTCGTCTATTTTCTGGGGATGAAATTTTAAGAATATTAAGTACTCACAAGGAAGGTCTCCTTACAGGGCATACTCAGAATATTTTGGAAAAAATACCAATTAAACTACTTATGTACGTAATAAAGGATCAGTCAAATTGAGCAGCGGAAGTACAGTAGAAACTCTGTAAAAAAATAAAATACGTTCGAGTATTGGGCGTGTGAATACGAAAGCGTCATGCAATTGGGTGATCAGTACTTTTCCTCGCCAAAAGCAAACGATTTTAATGCACCTGAAAATTGTTTGTAAATTGATTTTTAGAATGCGTGCAAAAAGTATTTTATGAATTTAAACATAAACAATGAGAGGGTTTAATAAATACATTTTTTCGCATTACATATTTATGTTGCTTGTTATTTAATTTTATTACTTTAAAAACAATTTCATAAATAAAAAATACTTTCACATATTTAAGCATATTACAAAATAAAGGCAAGATTCATTTGCCAGTTATTCATTTCAATATCAAAGAATTTGTCGTTTCCATAGCAACAAAATGGAATCGACAGTGCTCCATTGGACTTAATTTTGAGATATTGAAATAATTTTAATTTATTTTAATTTTGCTTTAATTCATAAAATTTGATATTTAACTTTCATTATAAATATGTATATGACAAAACTATAGTTAAATCAAATTAAAACTGACAAAACTAAAGTTATTTACATTAAATTTATTTAAACACGTTCAATATGAAGCATTTTTATATTGAATAGTATTCGACATAAAAAAGTATTTTTCGAAATTTCATTTCATCGCCAACCGATGATAAGTCGCCCAATAAACGAAATTTTCATTATTTTTTTATGAATGTTCTATCGAGGTTCTGCCAAAAAAATTTTATAAACATATCTATCCACATGAGAAGAACGCTCTAATTTTTTCAGATTTTTCTGAATATGCTCGTAAAAAGACCTTCCTTCTCAGTCATTGTGCTTTTAAGTTTTCCCATGAGTTAACGTGTGATTTTGCTATTGGGGAGTTTCACAGAAACCGGCCCTTTAAGAAACTGAAAAGAGTTTCCAAATGATATAAGTATCTATGGAAATAAAACTGTGGAAGTAGTGTAAAGGGTTATATAATTCCGGTTTTAGATAAATTGTATCTTTTTGTCTGTATTAAACAAATGGATGATGTGCCTGAAAGGGGCTATACATATATGATGTTACCAACATTTTGCTAATTTTGCACCCCCTTACGATATCATACGTTATCATTCGTCCACACCCCACCCAATGATAGTATTATTAATGTCTAAAAATTCTTTGATTTTTATATTCTTTTTCTTTCTTTTTATACACTTGCAGTGTAATACACGTGTGTTTACAAATTTATTAGTCGTATACTTTTCGGATTCAAGAAGTCATTAAAGTATCATCAATACATGAAATAAATTTATGTCAAATAACATCTGAAAGAGTTAGTTACTTTAAAAATGTTTAATAGTAGCTTATTGTTACATAATGCATTCAAAAGTAATATTGTGTGCTTGCACTTGCTCCATGCCCAGGGAAGTTAATAAAAGCAGAACTTGTCACAGGGTTTAATCTAGGAAAAATGGATTTTTAGCTTTTTGACTAATTGCAGCCAATAACTTCTAGCCAAATAAAAATAGCTTTAGCCAAGGAAAAAAAAAGAAGTTTTATTTATACAAAATTTCTATATACATGAGTATTATTTTTAGTTATGCAATATACAAACAAATACATCACTCTGTAAGATTGACCCTTCGAGATTTGGCTGTATACCACACAGCAAATGCTTTTTTTAAATGGAAATTCCTTTCAAAATTCCCCTTCCAAATGAATCATCATTAAGTTACTGAAATTCTTGATTGTCAGTTTGTTTCTCAAGTCAATTTTTGTTATATTCATGAGACTGAATCCCCCTTCACAGTCTGCTGTAAACAACAAAAGTGATGCTACAAATTCATATAAAGAAGTCACAATGGGAAACATGCCAGTAATGCCATTTTTATGGGGAAAAAAATAATACAATAAGCTAGTTTCATTTCTTTACACGTTGTAGCCAGAACCCGCATAAATTAGAGTCTGAAAGTTTATACAACATGCATCTCACACATTGATGATTTAAAGCTAGTGCACATCCTATCCGATGCTTGTACAATATGCGATTTTCGTTTTCGCCATATGTTGGAGTCGTGTCTGATGCAAATGACGTCATACTGTTTGAAGATGCTTGCATAGAGAGCACAAGACAAATTTTGAAGTGTTGCTGCAGTGCGAATGCAATATGAGATTTTTTTTGTTTTTATGCAACGGCAGCAGGTTTACGAAATGCGGAACAACAAAATGCGAATGATATAGCATATTTCTTTGGCTGTCGTTATTTGGCTAATTCACTAAATACTTTGGGGGCAAAAAGTACTTCCAGTTAGCTTTTTGGCTAGCTCTAGATTAAACCCTACATCAAAACAGTGGACAACCCACTTTGTCTTCCTTTACTTGTAAACTCAAGTATCATTTTCTGCATATTATGCTCCTGATTTCTCTAACAGAGAATTAAATGTGCATGTGACAGAAGAACAGGAATGGCAAACATTGGGGTATTCCAAATTTTGGGATGAAATAATTTTATAAACATTTCATGACTTTAATAATAGCTTTATATATTTTCATAAAAACATATAAAAAATAATAATAATAAATATAACAGGACTATTTGGGTGTAAAGAAAAAGTTACTGAAAAAAGAAAAGTTTTGTTGGATTAAAAATGATACGGTATCAACAAGTAAAATTTAAATTTAAAAAATCAAAATACCCGACTGTGTAAAAAGCGAACTAATTAATTATTTCTCATCAATGTGAAACTTTTTTATATTACTTACCTATTTTTTTTATTATTTACTTGTATTGATGACTTAAGTTGTGTTTAATTGTTGGTCTATAAACACTGTTTTGATGAGACCTATAGGTGTCTATGAAGGTTAGAGTTGCAGTAAAGCTAGAGATCCTACCTACACAACGTCCAGGTTGTGTCATATTTAAACAGAGCTTCTGACTGTAAAATAGTCAGTGAAATATCGTCTTCATTTAGAAAGACCTACCCAATGATAGGCCACTCAATAGGGTGCGTAAAAAAAAATTTACCTCTACCGCCATTTTGTATTTTACGGTCGTCATTTTGAATTTATAAAAACAAAACCTAGCCTAAAACCATTGAATGGTTAAGACATCAATAGAGACCTCATTCATTAAAATCCATCCAACCGTTGGGATGTTTCGAGAGTATAAAGAAATCCACATACCCAGATACGCGTAAAACACATAACCCTTCTTGGCACTCAGGTAAAAAGCAACCCCCCCCCTCCCCAGAAATATTTTACGAATAATATGCCAGACCCAGAGTAAATAGGTTTCCTAGACCTACATGTGAAACTTTTTCCTCTTATACCAAGGCCATTTTGAAAGGGTGTCTAGCCACCTCGAAAAGTCAGGGAAGTTTGAAATTTCTGAGAAAAAGTCGCGAAACTTTAAAACTTCCAAGAAAAATTTCTAGCATTCTTTTTGTTGTTGTTGTTGTTGTTTTAAATTATGAAACTAAGGATTTGAATTGCAGTGCCAGGAAAAGTCTAGCTTTGTTCTACATAAATAATCTAAAGAGTTACAATAAGCAATTACTTGGCGCAGTACAATATAAACAAAAAACAACGTTTATAGCACCAAGAATACTTTATTTCTTGTTGCAAACTAGTTTCGGTAGCCATAGTGATAGTGTGCCATCATCAGGTCAAAATAGGATTGCTCAGAAAAGGAAATTGCCGAAATTGATTGCTGGAAAAATTATATAAAAACCTCTTGTTCATAAATTCCACTTGCATGTTTTCACATTACATTTATTATATCTTATTGGCTGCTCTCTAAACTTTCCTGAAATTCTATTGGCCAATAATCTTGATCTTTGAATCTGCTTACATGGCCCATTTCCAAAAATTTCCTATTGTAATTTTATTGGCTAATAAACTTTATCTTTGAATCCATTTCTCTTACATTGGCTGTTTCCTCTAATTTTATTGGCTAATAAACTTTATCATTGAATCCACTTCTCCTACATATACTTCAACATTTTTCTTTTCTGAGCTATCCTATTCTGCACTGATAACGGTAAGCTATGGCTATCGAAACTAGTTTGCAACAAGAAATAGAAGTGTTTTTGGTGCTTTAAATGTTTATTTATCTAATATATAAAAATGAAAATTTGTCTGTCTGCAATTCTATACAAATCCACAGTTTGGAAGCCAGAATTGTGAAATGTTACGTACATGTGTATGTGTAAAACACGGCCGAGGCAACTCAAGTAATAAGAGTCGAAATAATTTATAGTTCATTTTTAATTAATAAAAAACCACCCATTTAACAGTAATTTCCTGTCCAATTTAAAGATTTTTCGTTATAGCAGTTGCCAACAATTAAAATCCACGATAAAATTCTAACTACAACAATTACTTTTCTACTGCAAGATTAAGGTTTTCACATGAAATAAATAGTTTGACGAATTTAAATAAAAGTGAATATTACGTCATAACTTTTCTATTTCAAGGTTTCCACGTGAACAATGAAATAAATAGTTTGACAAATTTTTTAAAAAAGGAATATTACATCATATTGGAAACATAAAGGATGTGGTGAATATAGTGTAATGTCGTATGAGTGTGAAACAACGCATTGAAGCATGATAAAAACCCAATTATGGAAATATTGGCGTATTTTAACATTATTGCTCCAATGATGAATTGAAATAAGTTCATTTTTAGCTGTATTCTTTTGCGTCTGTTATATAAATTTATACATTTTTACTTTCTTCTATCTTTACAAGAAGAAAGTATATGATTCATGAAAATTTTCGAATTCCGTTTTTCGACGGATTGACACGTTTTAGGGGTCAGAGGACCCGAAAAACATGTTTTTACAAAATGTCTCTGTGTGTGTGTGACACAAATTTTGTGGGCGCTGTATCTCAAGAACTAATGAACGGAATTTAATAAAAATTATTATTCAGTTAGTTCCTGATATAAATGGGTGCTGATTAGTTTTTGGTGTAAATCGCTCAACAGGTGGCGCTGCAATGCAGCATATTTCACGATTTTCACAATAGCTCAATCTCCAGAACTAATGCACGGATTTTCATGAAACTTAAGATTCAGTTAGTCCTTGGCAGGAATTGATGTTTTATACATTTTGGTGTAAATCACTCTATAGGTGGCACTGCTATGCTGCATTTTTCAGAATTTCCACTATAGCTCTACCTCAATAACTAATGCACGAATTTTCATCAAACTTCAGATTCTGGTATGCCTTGATATCAATTAGTGCTATTTATGTTTTGGTGCAAATCGCTCGACAGGTGGCGCTGCTATGCTACATTTTTCACAATTTCCGCTATAGCTCTATCTCAAGAACTAATGCACGAATTTTCATCAAACTTCAGATTCGGGTATGCCTTGATATCAATTAGTGCTGTTTATGGCTTGGTGCAAATCGCTCAATAGGTGGCGCTGCTATGCCACATTTTTCACAATTTCCTCTATAGCGCTATCTCAAGAACGAATGCACGAATTTTCACCAAACTTCAAATTCAGATATAATTTGATATGAATTGGTGCTAAATTGACGTAATTTCTTGTATTATTTAAATGATTTAATTGACGTGATTTATATAGAAGAAAGTTTTGTGATGGCCACAACCTACTAGTTATATTGTGTTTTCATTTGATTCCTGTGTACAACACTTCGGCAGCTTTTTTTTTTTATTATTGTTTCTTTTATGTTATATGTTAAATTTTGAAATTGATTTTGCAGAACAAACATTCTTCAAATTCCGGGCAACGCCGGGCACTTTAGCTAGTTTCAAATAAAGTGTATTTCAATCTCTTATGCAATTCCTTTTGTCTACCCTCTTCAGTGGCGTAGCTACTTATTTAGCGCCCTGGAGCAAGTAAAGTTTGTGCGCCCTCTTGTCACTCGAAAAATTTCTGCGCAATTTTGTTTTGAAGTTAAAATTTATATACTATTCTTAATTCGATTTAAAATCTTACTTTTATTTGAAAGTCAGAGTATTTTAACAACGTAATAAATACAAATAATTAAAAATAAATAATGAATAATAGAAAGAATTATAATTCCGTAAGTACGGAGTACCTATCAATGTTTTCTGAGAATTGAACGGGATTTTCGTTTTAAATGATCCAATGGGCCTCTATAATCTGCCGCCTTTAATATCTATTTTTCTTTTCAAGGGTTTCGAAGCATTGTAGAATACTAATAAAAAACACATTATTGCAAGATTTCTATTTTTTTTTTTTTTTTTTTTTTTTTACTTTTCGATCGATGAAACATGTTTTTAGTGCCAGAAAATACTAGAATTCCACAAAATTCAAAGTATCATAACTCGGTAAGTTTTAGTCGTACAAAAAAGAAAGAATTTTATTTTACCTTTTCAAAGTACGGAGAAGATTTTTCTAAATATAACGTATAGAGCCCAGAAACCGAATAAAAACATAAATGTCCTAACTTTTAAAAAAATAACTACTTTGACATAAATTACATATAAGAAGATGAAGAACAATTTAAAAACATTTTTACTGTTGGAACTATATTTCTATAGCTAATGGTTTAGAAAATTAGCTAATGAACATGAACAACGATAAAAGTTGCCACCGGGGTTCTGACTGGCTTTTGACTAATCTGAGCAATTCGGCTAATCGCTAAATAAAAGTTAGCCAAGTTCAAATAATTCGCCGTAAATGACTAAGAATATCAAGACATAAATAATGAGTTATACAGAAAAGGTTTAATCGTACAATAACATCATTGAAAGTGTTGCCGAAAGAAAATAGAAACATCTCTTGCAATTTGGCGAATTCAATCTTTAGTTTTCTCGCTAAATGAAACATTTTGGCGCAATGGCGTTAGGCAACGGGAACCCTCATTGGCACCCTTATATATTACTCAGGATTGCAGATTTTACTTTCCATACATACAACGTAAGGAACGAAATAGGAAAACATAGTAATCACAATAAAAATAAATGAAAGTAATGATACTTTTTTAACATTTCAAATAAATTCATTCTTACAAGGATTCAATATGTATGTGTGCTTTTATGGGTGTATGTTAGAATTTCCTCACTTTTTTAGATTCCCAGAGCACGATTTGGTGTAATTGATGACGTCGGCAGGTATGTTATAAATCTGTCGCAAGAATTGTATTAGTTTTCTAAGAAATCGGCCAATGAGTTTGGTATCTTAACTATTTTTCAGCTATTCTGTGACGATAACTTATGAACATTTTCTCTTTATTTCAGTTAAAGTATTTTTATTGCTCACTTTCATCTTATATCTCTACAACAACGTTTTACCACGCAGACGAAATTAATTTCACAATCTCTTTACTACCATAGATTTCATTTAAAAAATTTATCGTTGTTTAATCGTAGAAAATCACACGATTAAAACAGATCAAATTTTATATACTGATATTCTGGTAGAAAAGTTACACAGGGTTGGACTCTGTCACTGTCAAATTCTCACAATTAGGTTTTTTGAGACATTTTAGAAACTCGTTATAGAACGTCCACTATCATTCAATTTTTTCTTTCTGGGAATGCTTTCACTTTCGGAACTGGATCCGAAATTGAAAGTGTCCTTAGAAATAAAAAAAATCAAAACAGTATAAAGATATCCGTTGATACATCGACCTCATATATTCTGTGTAAAAAATTAATAAATAAATATTGAAATGTAAATGAGAAAATTGCAAAGAACGCTGCCGTTGATTTAACATTAGCTTGCAAGTGACTAGTGTAGGATTCTAAGTATTTAAGAATTGATGATTAATTACCTCCTTAACTTACAACTACGTGTGAGACACGTGGTCTTGTACTCAGGCCAAAACTGATTATCACGGGCCTGGCCCATACTACATCGGTCGGCCCAAATTTAAATATTACAGGCATGGGTCGAAGGCTGCGCGATCTTGTTTATGGTTTGGGCCCAGGCAGTTGAAAAGTAAATCTCGGGTTAAGGGGTTAAACCTATTTAAAACTTTTTTTGAAGCAGGAGGATAAAAAATCTTAATGCTGCCAGTAATATTAAGAAACGTGTAAATATTATTAATTTGATTTTAAAGCAAAGTATCTTTTAAATAGATTTTTATACAGTAAACTCTATCTAAAGCTCTATGCAAGACAGATTTTCGTCATTTGCGGAACCCGCCTTACGGATAAGTTCTTAGGCAGAATGAACTGTATTTAAAAAAAAAAAAAAAAACCCTATAAACAGCGGATGGTTGGGGGGGGGGGGAGAGAGAGAGAGAGAGCCTGATTACGGCCTAAGCAAACTCACATTACTATTTTCGAAAAAAAAATTTTGCCTTATTTGATCCTAAAATTCTGCGATTAAATAAAGTTTAATGCGGAAAAATACTTTTTGAAAAAAGTGATGTAAATTTGTATAGGCGATAATCAGGTCCTAAGAAATACTGAAATTGATACTTAACTTTTTCTCTCGTTTTAAAGAAAAATGCTTATCAATTCTGCATTTGAGATTTGCCATATTTTCAAAATCCCAAAACAATATGCACAAAATTTAATTTGCTGTCTCCCCACAACCTTTCTAAATTTTGTAGTCGTGACCAGTGTGGAATATACCTAAATTCGGCTCCCATTGTTGTTTTGTATCTGTATTGTTGCATGTTTAGCTTCCACAAAAAACTTCAAGATTTTCGTTTTCTTGGTTTTTTGTTTGTCAAATTATCAATAATTTTCTTCAACTTCCCAAACTATTATTCATTTTTACTTTCTTCTATCTTGACAAGAAGAAGGTATTGGTTTCATGAAAATTTTCGAATTCTAGTTTTCGACGGATTTACACGCTTTATGGGTCAGAGATTCCAAAAAACATGTTTTTACAAAATATCTGTCTGTCCGTCTGTCTGTCTGTATGTGACACAAATTTTGCGGGCGCTCTACCTCAAGAACTAAAGCACGGAATTTAATAAAAATTTATATTCAAGTAGTCACTGATATAGATTGGTGCTGATTAGTTTTTGGTGTAGATCGCCCTGCAGGTGGCGCTGCTATGTAGCATTTTGCAGGATTTCCGCAAAAGCTCTATCTCAAGAACTAATGCACGGATTTTTATAAAACTTCAGATTCCGTTAATCCTTGATATGAATTGGTGCTGGTAACGTTTTGGTGCAAATCGCCCAACAGATGGCGCTGCTAAGCTGCATTTTGCAGCATTTACAAGATTTTCGTAATAGCTCAATCTCAAGAAATAATGCACGGATTTTCATCAAACTTCAGATTCAGTTAGTGCTTGACATGAATTGACGTTTTGCCCCTTGTGGTGTAAATCGCTCAACAGGTGGCGCTGCTATGCTGCATTTTTGAGATTTCCGCAATAGCTCTATCTCAAGAACTAATACTTGGGTTTTCAACAAACTTCAGATTCAGGTATACCTGGATATGAATTAGTGCTGTTTATGTTTTGGTGTAAATCGATCAACAGGTGGCGCTGCTATGCAGCATTTTTCACGATTTCCACAATAGCTCAATGTCCAGAACTAATGCACGGATTTTCATCAAACTTCAGATTCAGTTAGTCCTTGACATGAATTGATGTTTTGTACCTTTTCGTGTAAATCGCTCAACAGGTGGCGCTGCTGTGCTGCATTTTTTTGTGATTTCCACAATAGCTCTAGCTCCAGAACTAATGCACCGATTTTCATCAAACTTCAGATTCCGGTATACCTTAATATGAATTAGTGCTGTTTGTGTTTTGGTGCAAATCAGCAGCATTTTTCAGAATTTCCCCTACAGCTCTAGCTCAATAAGTAATGCACGAATTTTCATCAAACTTCAAATTCAGGTATACTTTGATACGAATTGGTTCTAAATTGATGTAATTTCTTTTACTATTTAAATGATTTAATTGACGTGATTTATATAGAAGAAAGTTTTGTGATGGCCACAACATACTAGTTTTTTTATTAAAATCGTAAAATGAATAAATAGTTAAGGCATTGCCGTAAATATAGGTTTCTCAGCGGTGACTTCTTTGGCTACCATTATTTCCGTACAGTAATAATCTCCATGATAATTTTCTAAATCATTTTCAATAAAAATGTACTAAGAAGATTATTGTGTGGAAATAGTGGTTGACAGTAAATTGACCGGTGGGAGCCCTGTAAATAAGTTTCGATTACTTTAATATTAGAAAATCTGATCTGATACTGCCGTCTACGGAAAAGTTACAGAAAGAAAAAATCAGGCACGCTGAAACGGTGTTGGAGAAGTTACTTGAGGGTGCAATATGGTAAGAATTAAAAGTAAAACTTTGCAAATAGAAGTAATTTTTTTAACTGTGTATAAAAGCATGTTTTAAATCGAAACAGTTGGGGTCAAACACAAGGTTAAAATACCACAGGAATATACTAATTGTAACAAGATTCATCTATAATATCTCATTAATAATGGAAAAAATATTCAAATATTTTTGCAAATCTTTATTTCGCTCTTTCTAATTTTGCGCCCTAGGATTCGTGCGTCTGGAGCAGTTTGCTCCAACTGCTCCTCGGTAGCTACGCCCCTGACCCTCTTTCATTTTTTCCTTGTAACCTAGTGTTTCAGTACAGTTTTGTAGGACTGATGAGGCAATTCCGTCTTATCTTTCTTTGCGAATTGACTCTTTGTTAGCTTAACGTATTCACTATTTATTCTTAAATTGGGTATAATTTACAGTTCAGATTTATTTCTAAAGTTTCTTTTTAGTCCCCGGTATGCTATTCCTGTCTTCCAGCTATTAAAATGTCGTCTCCAAAAAATAACGTTCCGTTGTATAAGCCAGTCGTAAAGCAAATCAGAAGTATCATTGTACTGTTAAATACTCTACTGAAATTTTTTTAACTTCTAAGGATCGTACATTTTAAATTTTTATACTGTCGTATTAGGAAAAAAAAGTACTTTTAAATGCAATTTGTTTGAAAACTGCATCTCCATTTATTTTTGAGAATTTTTGTAGTTTTTAGCACCTTTTGCTTTTTATTGGCAACTCAAGTACTCCATTTCTGTAGAAAGTAAAGGAAAAATATTTGGAAAATAATAATTACATCTCTTTGTTGGCATTTTCCCATAACAGCTGAAAAAAAAAGTAATTAAAATACGTGCTGTTTTGAAAACTATATAAATGAATGATTTCTGATAAAACTTGGAGGTATAAACTATATTTAATTTTGAGTATCTATATTAATATTACAAACAAATGAAGGCATATGAATCATTAGATAGCCGATTTTTAGTTTCATGAATGACATCTCTTTCGTGGATTTGTGTATTATTGAGAGATAGTGACGTTTTTCTGTAGATGTTGTTCCAGACTAGATCGTAAATGAGAATCATGTACAATTAATTAATATTTATGTATGTATTAATTACTTCAGAAAATTTTTTTGAACATTTTCATTTTCGGCCGAAAATAGAAAGATTACCAAAATTCGATTTCGGTCGATACTTACATAAAATGATTACAATACACTGCGGGTTTAGGAAAATCAAAACAATCCCTTGAAATTCGTTTTTATTTTTATCTATAAGAAAAGTTTTGTTTTACAAATGACTGAAGAATGGGTTAAGAATAAGTGATATGTGCGTAATTAAAATAAAATCTGTCGCGCCTATGTTCTGCACGGTATAATGGAGGTGACAATACGAGCAGAAGGGATTAAGGTCACATCCTTTTCAGATCCATTTTTCGTCGGGAGTTGGGGGAAGTCATTAATGGTAATGCGCGGTTACGAGTGACTGGCGACGGCACCGAAATCGAGAGTAGATTCTCTTTCGGTGGAAAGTGAACTCATCTCATTCGCGTTTCGAATGAACCCTTTAGTATTGCACTTTTTATTGCGAAAATAACATCTTTTAGGTAAAATATTATTCATCTATATTTAATAACTATTAAAATATCAATTATCTATACCAGAGGTTCTCAAACTGTGCTCCCTAGGGGCTCCGCGTGAACTTTCCAGGAGCTCCGCCGCGCTTTAGGAAAATGATGGAAATTTGAACGAAACCAACACATTTAAAGGAAGTTAGTTTTTTTTTTTCAAAAATGGGAACAGATTTTTTTGTTACAAAAGTATTTATACATTGATATTTACTGTATCTGAACTCATTTAATTAACTATATTTTATTTCTTTAAAATTTCCGGGCAAATATTAATTTACGCTCTATTTTTACGCTTTCTGATCAAAAAATGTGATAAATGGAGAAAAAAACGTATATTTACTGTAAGGAAGCAAGAAATTTTATTCGGAAGGAAAATGTGTATATTTGAATTTCACAACTCCTCCTCTTAGTGGGACTTGAGGTGTATTGTTATCCAATGACTCCTCGTTTCATGCTCAAATGCGTCATCATTCCGAAAGAAATCAGTCTGATTTGAAAGATAAACCGGCTATGCGAAATAGGCAATAAGATTTACTTCCACAACTAATTTAAATTTTTCCTTTTGTCCTGTTTAATCACTGTGATTAATTAAGACGAAAATAATGTTCTATAATTAGTGATAGAAGTTTTCCTTGTTAGCCCCCGTTTAGTCGCCGCTTACCTGATATTTTAAAAGGTCGCTTGAGTTTGTGCAGATCTTATAATTGCAAAGGCTCTTAATAAACCTCGTAAAATTGATATTGTCATGAATTTGCTTTATGAAAAAGTTGTTAATTTAGTGTGAATATTTCCTTGTCAAATAGATCATTTTTTATAATATTAACTCTGTAACAGGTGACGTAAAAGAACACTTAACAGCATCTTCAGATATACAAAATTTGCACTACAAATGCTACTGACGTCACTGGATTAGCAGTTTTGTTAGTATTTTTCAGTTACATATGCTATTATCCCGTTCAGACAAGGGAAGTTAAGAGTCTTAACTGACTTTTTTGAAACGACCACCCGGAACTTAACTTGACTTTTCTATTATTACGGTGTTTGAGAACATTCATTAACTTGATTAAAATTAAGTGCCTTACTAACGCCAGCCTGAAAGAGGTTTCACAAAGCTTTCAGGATCATGCTTTTACTTTCTTCTATCTTCAATAGAAGAAAGTATTGTAATCGAAATTTTTTCGACTTCCGGTTTTCGACTGATTTACACGTTTCAGGGGTCAGAGATCCCAAAAAAAATATGTTTATAGAAAATGGCTGTCTGTCCGTTTGTTCGTGTTTGTCGCCGTTGTGCCATCAAAAAGCGTGTGAAGTATAGAATTAAACCAAATATTTTTTAAAGTTTTTTGGCTATGGCAAGCCGGTCCTTCCTTAATTCTGAAAAAATCCGTCGGAGGGGGCCGCTGTCATAGCGATTTTTGCGTGATTTTGAATAATGTACCATCGAAAAGTGTATGAAGTTATGCATAGAATAAATAGAACCAAATTTTTTGTGTATGCTTTTGGCCAAGGCAAGAAGGTCCTCCCTGCATTTGATTAAATTCCGCCGCAAGGGGGCGCTGTAAAAGTGATTTTGGTGCCATTTTCAATATTGTACCATCGGAAAGTGCATGAAGTTATGCATAGAATTAAACCAAATTTTTAGATCCTCCCTGCATTAGGAAATATTCCGCCGAAGGGGGGGCGCTATAATAGCGATTTTTGTGTAATTTTCTTGATTTTACGTAGTTCACCGGCGGCTTGTGAGGTGACGGGAACTGCCCATTCTGATAAGCCGGCTATTCGCGAACAGCTGATATACAACAGAATAACGGAAAACTATTCATTTTAATAAATATCATGATGGAGATTAACTCGTTTTTACTTAGATTAAACGACTGAAGCAGAAATTTAAGATGAGATCAAAGTTTATGTAGCATTGATCTAATAAATGAAATATTGACATTTGTAAAATCATTTTGAAATATTAAAAAATATGGTATGGCCTTTGGTATCACGGTAACATTAAGCAACGTATCGAAATGGGATGTCCAAATTAAGTGTTCGCATTGAAAAATTTCAAGTTTGGTACGTACAATTTTTATATGTAGACGACTGATGCAAAATTTAAGTATATAATTAATTAGATGTCTAATGTCTTGCTATAAATCACGCCTTTATACAATGATTTGTTGCAGAGTTAATAGGGGGTGATGCTTTTTTTTTGTTTTCAATGACTGTACAAGTAAGATTCTAATTTGGATCAAACGTAACTTTCTTAAAAGTATACAAATGAGTTATAATATTCATTTTTAACACTTTCCAACAAGTTTTAAAAGTGTTTATGATTTCGGTTTTTCTTTCCGCGCTCAAACTTACATAAATATACTCGGATTGCCCTGAAATTTTTGGATGTTATTGACGTTTACCATAGCACGTTCTCTATTTCAAATGAAGTTTGTAGTATGTTTAGTTCATTTACAGGGACAGTCAAAAGTTTTCCGTTACATTACGGCCTACGGGAGAAAATCGTTTAAAATGGTTTTTAATGGTGTTACATGCTTTCAAAAATAATAAAATTGATATGCATTAATGAAGTGCACTAAAATATGCATTCTGCAGAATATGCGGTGTAAAGAATAGTTATTATTCATTTACTACGTCGCTGAGGGCTACTATAATTTATTTCATGTATAATACGAAGTGCATAGCATTTACAGGGACACGTAAAAGATTTCAGATACTATATTGTATCCGAAGTACTGTACATGAGCGATGATTGCTGGAAATGCATTGTTAATTATGCTATGTGCTTTTATGTTTCACTATATTTATACATATTATATGGTGTGTATAAATACTATAATTCATATACAGTGCTACACAAAAGAATTCGTAAGGGTTACTGGGTATGAGTGCAATTTGCTTAAAGGTGGTTTTTAAATGAGTTATGCATTTTTACGCAGAACTGCATTTAGTTTACTAAGAAATGTTTGTAGAATATAGATAAAATGATATACAGTGTCACGCAAATTATTGAATAAATGGCCGTCTATAAATGATAATTTCTGGAAATGTGATTTCAGTAGTTTTAAGAGTGCTTTAGTTTGAATTAAAGTTTAGCTAAATAGTGGCGTGTAACAAATGTACTAGGTTAACTACAGGGTTGTACGAAATTATTCAAGTATGTTTCCATCTATTAGTATAAATTGCTGAAAGAGAAATTTTAACCTATTATGCGTTTTCTTGCTAAACTAAATTTCCCCATTATATAATACATATATCAACCTACAGATCAAATACAGGGTTGTTCAAAAGAACTGAAATATCTATTTGGCTATGAAGGGTAACTGCTGAAATCAGTTTTTAAAATGTTTACTTAGTTATCTTATATACATTATTTCCCTAAATAACGAAATTTTGTTGAAGCCTTCAGGGTGTGTTGGAAAGTGTTTCATAATCTATGCTTAATGCATGATTTTTCTTTCTTGTTTTTAACCGAAATGAAAAAAATATATTAGGCACAGATGTCATATACGCACAGGGGTACGCGCCAATTAGGAATTGGCGCCAAAACGGCGTTATTTTACTTGATATGGTAACCCGGCTATTGTTGTCTTTTTTTTTAATTATATAAATTGTTTTGTTTAATAGTTATTAATTATTTTTTATATTTATTGTTATTTCATTTTAAAAATAACTTAAAAATGCATATGTAACTGGTATTCGAAAACGAAGTTTTTGCCAAATTGTCGTAAAAAAAACCACGCCATTTTCGGTGAGTATATAAATAACGCAACAAACCATGGCATTTAATTTCAACTTCAAGGCAATGTTTTAATTTACCACTCGAAAAATAAAAAAAATGCTAACTGGCGAGTTAAAAAAGGCTATTGGCGAGATTTGCGCCCAGCTAACATAGAAGTATGAAAAGAATTCTTTGCGATCATGGTAACTTTTATGTAGTTTAATTTCAACTTCAAAGCAATGTTTTAATTTACCACTCTAAAAAATGCTAACTGACGAGTTCAAAAAAAAAAAGCTATTGACGAGATTTGCACCCGGTTATCATAAAAGTACCAAGAATTTTTTGCGATCATGGCAACTTTTATGCAGTTTTATTCGAAAAATTTTTTTTATTAATTTTTAATTAAAATGCCATTAAAATAATAATCTGTATAAAATCACAAACTCTTAAAAGCAAACTTTTTAATCTTATGTATGAAGTTATTGGATGCCGGCATTCGCCCCTCCTACTACATACCGAAGTAAGACGGTATTATCTATGAAGAGCGTTTACCACGATCGCCGCAACTGCAGAGGTGATATTAGAATAACCATATAACACTAAACCAGGGACGTAGCTTTAGGGGGGGGGAGCCTCCCCCCCCCCCAATATGTTCAAATAGTAGGGCGCCACAGAAGGTTTATGGGCGCCATCAGGCGCCCGTAAAAAAGGGTTTATCAGTAGTAAAAAGTAATTATAAATTAATTTTATTTTAAATTTAAAATTACAAAGTGAGTTACTTTTTACATACAAAACTTGTATAAGGCATTCAATTTTAGACTTGTTACTTCCACTACACCCCCCCCCCCTCCCGAAGAAATTTTTTACATCCGGAATGAAAAAAAATGAAAGCAGGAATTGTAATCAATTGCAGGATAGAAGTACAATTATTTCCTTCTTATCTCGGTAGTTAATTGGTCACCCTTGGCAGTAGAAAGAAAGTGGAAAGAAGTACCTGGAGGGATTAGAAAAGTTCGCAAATATGTTCAACAGTAGGGCGCCACGAAGCTAAGTGGCATAGTGGCCAGAGCATCTGTCAGCCGCGCTGCAGGTCGAGAGTTCGACTCTCGACTGGACCGGGTTCACTCAGCCTTTCATTCCTTCGGGGTCGATGAAATGAGTACCAAGCTTGCTTGGGAATTAAACACCAAGGGTCCCACGTTTGGCTGATCACCTGACCTGGACGTATACTGCATAGCACCTTCGGGCCCAGGGTCAAGAAAACAGGGATGGGCAGTGTCGACCCAGATCCTTCATGGATTGTATAGCCACAGAGATTAGTTTAGTTCATTAGGGTGCCACAGAAGATTTAAGGGCGCCTTCAGGCACCCACAAAAAGGGATTCTACATCTATTTCCTAATAAAAACTATATATATGCGGAAGAAAAAATTCTGAAAATAGGATGTGTAATCAACTGCTGGACAGTAAATGTGATTTGATCCTTTAAAAAAACTAAACCTGTGGCTCTGTACAATCCAGAAGGATTAGGGCCTACAGTGCCCAACTCTGCTTACTTGACCCTGGGCCCCGAGGTGCTAGAATTTGATCCTTAGAAATACAATTATTTCCATCTCATCTTGGTCACCCTTAGCAGTAGAAAGAAAGTGTGGAAACAACTGAAAATGACTGTAGGGGATCAGCACAGTTTTCCAATATATTCAAGTAGTACGGCGCCATAGGTTTAAGGGCGCTGCGAGGCATCCTCAAAAGAAAGGGTTTAAATCACTACCTCTATTCCCCAACAAAAACAATTTATACATGCAGAAGAGAAAATTGTGAAAACAGTAATTGTAATGAACTGCGGGACAGTAAGTGTAATTCGATTCTTATAAGTATAATTATTCCCTTCTTATCTAAGTAGTTGTTTGTCACCTTTGGTAGTAAAAAGAAAGTGAAAAGACGTGGGAGTGACTGGAGGGGATTAGAACTGTTCACAATTATGGTCAAGTAGAGGGCGCCACACAAGGTTAATAGCGCCGCCAGGCACCCATAAAGAAATGATTTAACTGGTAGTTACAATTATTTGTACAAGCACTTTAAATGTTAAATTATAAAGTAAGTTACTTTTAACATACCCTATTTGTATAAGAAATTTAATTTTAGAATTGTTACTACCTCTATTCCCTAACAAAAGCAATTCATATATGCGGTGGAGATAATTCTGAAAACAGGAATTGTAGTCATTTGCGAGAGAATATGTGTAATTCGATCCTTAGCAGTTCATTTTATACTTATCTCAGTAGTTCTTGATCACTCTTGTTGTAGAAAGAAAGTGGAAAGAAGTTGAAATGACTAAAGGGGGTTAGAACAGCTCAGAGAGGGTGGAGGTTGTCTAAAGGACTGCACGGGCCGAAATTTCTAATGCCGGACACATCCCAATACAAAACAAAGCTATCTTGGTTGGTTTTAAAAACTAAAAGCCTAAACCTGGGGCCTTTAAAAAATTAAAAACCCAGAACGGCTCAATTTCTATAAAAAAAATCCGATTTTTCTTAACATATAATTAAGATTTTCTTTTAAAGAAAGCTACATACATATTTAGGCGAATTTTTTATAGTAAGGTATGGTAGTACAAGAGTGCACGATGTACAAAAGTACGCAGAACGATTATCTAATCCCAAAGCAGAGTTTTGCATTTACCTACATTAATGACTGTCATTACATCGTTTACATCGAGATAATGGCTCTGCGTACTTTTGTACACCGCGCACTCTTGCTCCACTTTACCCTATATTTCAGACTATAAGTACGCAATCCGTAGAATACAGAATAGCAACATTAAGGAACACCTAAACTCTTGGACTTTTACATACAAATAAAGACTCATTAAAAAAATTCAGTTTAGAATAAATATAACAAATGGTTAAAAAAACATACATTTTGAAGCTGTATTGTAAAAAAATAGATTTTTGAAAATATTTCTTCGTAATTCATTAAAGTATATTTCCAAAGATTCCATTATCACTATTCTTTTTACAGAAAAAAATGTCCTGCCCGACACTTCCTAGTAACAATTAAGTCAAAGTCCAGCCCAGCACAAATATGTAGAAAAAATGTACGCCTGAGACTGGCCCGAGTCGACAGGAAAAAGTAGTCTCGGGCTAAGACACAATGCAACTGCCCAATGCCGATCTCTACATTGGGCATGTTAAATTTCTGTAATGTGCTGTCAAACTAGCATCGGTTCGTGCAACACAACCTATTTTTGGTCCAACCAAGTCCATTGAAAATTGTTCATATTTCGTCGTCTTAGTCCGATCCTTTTAAATTTGGTATATAATGAACATGCCTTACGCAAGTCACCTCGCCAGTCTAAGCTCTGAGGAACCCTTATGTGCATCGTGTCAAGAGGGACTGGCGTAAGCCAGTGATGCCACCATGACACATTCTACTGGCCAAAGAACAGCACCGCCGAATGCACGTCGCTTTCCCTGCTCCCCAAGTACCATTGGACGACATGGTCGCAACGACAGCAAAACCTAAGTACTCAAGGATTAAGCGGCGTAGTTCGGGGATCAAACCCCCGAGTCCCCCGAGAGCATTGAGTGTACCAGACACTTATAGGAGCGTCGGGCCCTCGGTCATAACCCCAGGTTTCCAAGATATGCTATTGCTTTACCAATACCTTCTGAACGTGAAAGTCTACAGAGATAGGCACAGGCCTATTTCTTTGAAACTTGGTACATCGAGGTCCTCTTAATTTTTTTTTTTATCTGCCCGGCCCGTTTGAAAGTTTGACTTCATTTCATCCTGTACCGGACTCCGGCCGTGCAGATGCAGACCTTTAAGGTTGTATAGCAATTCTCCTGAAAGAATCCTCTGAATAAAAATTTCCTCAAAGTTTGAATTCTTTGAATTCCCCTCTTGTGCAAAATGTGACAACAGTGCATGACCGAGATGAATTCCGGTCATTTGGAGGATTGGAGATATGTGTTTCTTGAAATGAATGTATATATATATATATATATATATATATATATAAACTGGTGTCTCAGGCACGAATGCCTCAAGAGTAAATAAACGGAAGAAATAAACTAGATGTCTTTTTACAAAAATGAAAACGATAAATAAATTTGCTAAGGAAGAAGATTATGTAACTTAATTTATGAAAGATTTGTTTTAAATTGTTGATGATTGAGCAAAATGTAAGAACATTTACAGTTGTTTACTTTAATTAAAGCTCAAATTTATTCCAAAATATTACTTTTGACACATTCGTAAAATCATCATTATCTGTTCGCATATAAAATTTCACGTATTTTTAAGTTCTCTAAGAATCAAACAGCACTGGAATTTTTCTGTAAAAATCAAAACTGATATTTTAAACAGGTCTTCGAGATGACAGGGCTTCGAGTGATCACCAGGTAATAATCAAGCTACAATTCAGTGCGTGTTCCACATATTTAAAAAGAAAAGAAAGCTTTCTCGGTTCGTCGGTTCGTTTGTGTTTGAATATGAAAATCTGAAAGTTTGATGCATGTAGACAGGAAATCAACATTCTAACTGTGTTGCATCAAACATTTTTGCATTTTCGAGAGGGGGAAAAAATCTAAAAAAATCCTTCTTAGAACAAAAATTTTTTAGAACAAAACTCATTTAACACTTTTTAACTTTGTTGAAAAGTTTTTGTCTGTTGCATAAATGTATTCAAATGGATTAATGTCTGCCAAATGTGGCGGACGGTAAACTTTCCAAGATTATCGTCCAAGGTATATCGTTGCAACTATATCCTTATAATAGATTATTTACAATACTGCTTTGAGTTAATGAGGAATGTCTAAATATATTACCAAATTAGTTGGATGTGCCAATCCCGAAACTTTCTTCTATCTCATACAGCTTAAATTTCAAAAAGTAGCTACCTATGTTAAAACTTCCTTTTATTAGTTCAATACTTTACCAACTTAGATTTTCATCTTAAATTTGTACTTCATTCAATTAATTGGAGTAAAAACGAGTTCATCTCGATCATGATATTTATTAAAATCAATAGTTATTCATTATTCTTTTGTACATCAGCTGTTTGCGAATAGCCGGCTTAGCAGGACGCGAGTTCCCGTCGCTGCACGAGCCGCCGATGGACAATAGAACTGCAAAAAAAAAATAATAATAAAAAACAAGAAAATTATACAACAATCGCTATCACAGAACCCCTTTTCGGCGGAATATTTTTAAATTCAGGGAGGACCTGTTTAGGGAGGACAAAAAAATTGTTCCAGTTCTATAGATAACTTTATACACTTTTCGATGGTACAATAAAGAAAATGGACAAAAAGCGCTAATGCAGTGCCCCATACTAGCAGAATTTTTTCAAATTCAGGGAGGACCTGCTGGCCATTGCCAATAAATTACACAATAAATTAGGTTCAATTCTATGCATAACTTCATACACTTTTCGATGGTACAATGAAAATGGCACAAAAATCGCTATTACAGCGCCCTCTTCCGTCAGAATATTTCCATATTGAAGGAGGACCTGCTTGCCATGGCCAAAAACATACACAAAAAATTGGCTCAATTCTATGAATAACTTCATACTTTTCGATGGTACAATGGCGACACACGGACAGACAGACATTTTGTATAAACATGTTTTTTGGGATCTCTGACCCCTAAACCGTGTAAATCCGCCGAAAACCAGACGTGAAAAAAATTCAACTTACAATACTTTTTTCTAGAAGATAGAAGAAAGTAAAAATCGCCTGTGAACCTAGTTTCTGAGCTCTTTTCTTCCGCATTTTTGAATATTTAACTAATAATACAGATACAAAATGTAATCAGTTATGAACAATCTTATCGCTTGGAGTCTTTACATCCCCACACAATATGTATCTACATTAGGTAGATATATATTGCGATACACTGATATATCTGCATATATCAATCGACAGTGCAAAATATGTTTTGAAAGGTGAAGATATTAATCAAGATAATTGTTGTGTAAAGTATCACAGAAGATGAATTATACATAAAATACATGATGATAGCAAGGATTAGGGCTACTATAAGATGAATTGTAGGAATCTTAGCACGGATAGAGACGACGTTTCGGGGGAGGGGGTGGGGGGTGCGAAAAATGAAAATTATAAAAGGGCGCCAAAGCCAGGTCCTCCAACCCCCCCCCCCCAAAAAAAATAAAATTTTCAAGCTACGCCCCTGCACTAAACTGGCAAAACTTTTAACCAATGAAGATTGTGAATTCTAATTGCATATTTTCCCGATATGTTTAGCAAAATGAAATAAATGTATCTATCATTGCAATGACAATTTGTCACAATTTCCGATTCATTTACCAAACTTGTCTTCTTTTAAGATGAAACGTGTATTGGTCGGATTCTGAGTCAAACGATGATATCGATTACGTCCCTCTTGTTAAAAAGGAATGCAACAACACCAGATAGAAAAAATATATACAAGTAAATATTCAGGGACATTCTAGAGCTTTGAAAAACTTTCAAACAACATTTTTCAACAACTGAATAGAAAAGGCTTTGGTCTACTCTAAATGTGTTCAGCATTATAAAAAAAAAAAAAAAAAAAAAAAAAAAAAAAAAACACCAAGCTTAAACTCAGTGAAACACTGAGTTCCTCGTTGATTTGACATCTGATAGCAAGCTACACTAAATATACCAACAACAACCGGTTATTTGGTGTTACAAAATGAAAATATTTCAATTTGAACCTGAAATTTTTCATAAAATAAATAAATATAAATCAAACAGAAATAAGTTGAAAGAGTTTAATAGTTTAAATAAAAATTATTAGCCTGAAATATTTTTATAAAACTTGAGTAAAATTCCTGGTATCTGTAGTAGTGTTAAAGATCTTACTTTAAAACCAAATCAAAATATAGAACCAAACATTCGCCTGCAATTACTATCAACTGAACTTGAATTCGGACATTTGTGCAAAACAATCCAATCACATTATGCGTTACTGTCCGTCACTCTATTAATGCAAAATTTATTGTAAAGCAAATGTTACGATTTCTTGAGTTTTGTATGTTTTTTAACTGTAGGTTTGCAAACTTTTGACAAATCCATCTGCATTGATGATAATTGAAAATAAATTCAGTATTACAGTAACAGTTTCAAAATATAATTTTATTTCCGGGACAATGCACAATTCTTTAGATTACTATTCACTTCCTGTTCTTGTGCTCAGTAGCAATGCACCAAAAAAAAAAACGTTACCTTGTAACATAGGGTATGGTAAGCTTCAGGGGCTCCGCCATAGAAATTCATTCCAAAAAGGGCTCCGCCAGTAAAAAGGTTTGAGAACCACTGATCTCCGGTCAAGGAAAGCAAGTACGCATGCGTAGAAACTCATTTACGCATCAGAAGCTAGCGAAGAAACGACTGTATTTCTATTTATTATTATTGTTTTGTTTTTTTTAATCCAAATTGACCAAACCGCTGGATACAGTTAAAATTGAAAGACATATTTCAAAAGGTCGAACTCTTACGTCTCAAATGGCGCAATCATTTTTTTTTTAAATGCCCTTTGAAATTTTTTTTCAAAAAGGGTCGTTTTTCCCCCTTATTGCAGGACGCAATTTTACAGGTACTGACAAATTAAAAATATTCTCTTAAAGCTGAAATCTTATTCTAATCGATGGTGCAATTGATTTTTAAAAATATGAACTTTAACCCTTTCAGATACATCGGCGAGCGCAGGTCACTTCGCGCTTCACGGATACTATATTTTTTCTACGGTAAAAAATAACTAAACGTCCGCATCCTAAGACAATCTTTTTAGAGTTTACTGCACCACCTTTCAATCGCCTACAAAAGTTTTGAAACATTTGGATGGATAG
Source organism: Maratus speciosus (assembly GCA_963932465.1). NCBI lineage: Eukaryota > Metazoa > Arthropoda > Arachnida > Araneae > Salticidae > Maratus > Maratus speciosus. The sequence goes on along the minus strand of OZ010789.1, from coordinate 14,548,861 downwards.
TAATATATTTTATAAAATGTGTGAAAATTTCGACGAAATCCGTTAAAACCAGTTTTGTAGTTGGGTGTCAACGCATGGGAACGCCGTTCCCAAAAATATTTGGTTTGTTACTGTAAAAAAAAATATATATATATATATCGCGTACGAGCACAAACACAAACCTTTCTCTTTTTTTTTCAAGCGAAACGATAATTATTGTTATTTACTATAAGGATAATTATCAAGTTTATTGATGATGGAGATAAGTCTAAAGTGCTAAATCCTCATCTCCAGACTCTGAAAACTATTACGTTGAGTAAAAAGTTTTCCGCCAATTTTTTCTTAAATTGTAAAATGATAAATACATACGAAAACACCAAAGCTAATGAAAATAGTAATCTCCGTTCAAATCTACAATCGTCTTCCAACGTTTTGGAAAATTTTCAATCCCTTCTGCGAAAAATTGTGGCGTGTGCGAGTCCAGAAAGAAATCGACCTCATTTATGACCCCCTCATTTCAACTGAAGAATGCGCCATCAAGATGCAGTTGCAGATATGAAAAGAGATAGAAATCTGAAGGGTCCATGTCGGGGCTGTAGGGTGGATGTTGCATCAAATCCCACCAAAGCTTGTAGAGCGTCCAGCAGGTCATTGTACTAACATGTAGCCGGGCGTTATCTTGATGAAAGATAACCACGTTCCTTCTGGACTCGTTTCTTCGTTTTTCGCGAATGGCATCACGAACTTTGATTTGCATGTTGCTGTATATTACACTGTTTATAGTCTGTCCGTTTTTCAGGTAATGTTTGTACAAAATTCCGCAGAGAAGCACCTTCTTGTTAGTAAATTTACGTCATGCAACCGATCCTGCTGATTCCCCAGGTGCTTACCACCCTTCTTTACCGCTTGTATTGTTTTAGTACACCCAATTTTCATCACAAGTCACAATTCTGTCAATAATGTTCTATTTCCTTTGATCTCTGAGCATATCCAAACAACAGTTTTTTCTCTTGCGCTTGTGTTCTGCAGTCAATTCGTGAGGCACCCAGAGTTTGAACTTAAACGTTAGATTTATGCGTTTCAGAGCGTTAACTGTTGTTTTTTTGGCAAGCATTAGGTCTAAATAAACAGTTCGTGTTGAAATATTTCTGTCTTGACCAATGATTTGCTTTAACTGCTCACAATCAACTTCAATAAGACGGCGAGAAAGTGGTTCACCTTCAATGTCGAAATTTCCAGCTTTAAACTTCCGAAACCATACTCTGAATGTATCATAAGAAACAGCATTGATGCCTAAACTTTCCCACATTTCTCTGTGGCATTCAGTCGCGCTGAGTTTGTTACGGAACTCATAATACATAATCGTTCTATTTGCTGGCGTGCTAGCTCCTTTTTAAACACTTTTTTGAAGCACAAGACAATAAATTTTTAACAAACAAATTACACAGTCCTGTAATTCCTATGTTCAGCTTTCGAATGCAAAAATTGGTTTGTGGAAAGGGTAACAACCACACCACACAAATGACAGCTGTTGGCCCGAAGCTTCCTCGCTTTGGCGGAAAACTTTTTACTCAACGTAATATACCCATTTCAACGTCTGAATGCGAAACAGTATTCAACTGTACGAATAACATCCATGACCGATGCGAGAAATTCAATCCTTATTGAAAAAGCCAGCTCACTTACATTCAAAACCATGTAGGACCTCCATTAAAAGAATTTTGTCCTAAATCATATGTGAAATCTTGGTTGTGATCAGGAAAATTAGCAGACGAGACAGCTTGTCCTAAATCAAAGAGCACAGAAAACGCCTGTCGTAATCGTTCTTTATATCGTTATTTAATATGGAAACTTCTGGGATAGATGTGCCAGTAATTAATATAGGGATTTATTTCTGTTATTTCAATTAAATTTTCATTCACGATGGAAAATACTACTATAAGATTGATAAAATATTGCTTTTAGATGAATGCTATACAAATACAATATACTGTAGAAACGTAAAAACAAGAATATAATAATTATATGTGTTAACTTAAAAAAAAATGGGCTTTTGGCTAAATGTTTGAAACTGGCTTTTTGCTTAGCAAAATTCCGGTAGCATCAGCATTTACTCTATGAAAAGGTTTCCAAATATTAAATTACACAAAAAATAAAGTACTAAATAGCATATACTTTGAATTCAATATTTTTTCGTGATTTTTAATTTAAAAAATATAAAATCAGCAAAATGGAGTTAAAGATATGAAATCATATACAAATTTGATGTTCATTTAAGGGTCATTCATCACGGTCCCGGCCCACACCGGGCGGAACAATTATTACAGCAAAGTTATTTTTTAATATATATTTCTGATATCTAATTTAGAAATTTTTAGAATTATTATGAGACTTTCGGATCCATGCGAATACGTCACAGTAGATATACAGTCGTAGAGGTGACGTCAGCTGAAACTGATTTATTTCACAGTAATATATACTTAAAGTGCTACATGGCTAAAAAAAAAAAAAAAAAAAAATTCTAAGAACAAAAAATTTTTTAAACGAAATGTAATATCCTGAAATGTCTAAGAATTTAGTGGATGTTCAAGCAAAATTTAAAATTTCGAATTTTCTAAAAACAAAACAAGTTGTTTAAACGAAATTTATGTTAGTATTTGAATCCCAATGAAAAAGGCGTGAGTAAGTTAGATAAAATTGGGACTTACCCGTTCTTCAGGATACTTATCTATTTCGGTGTAAATCCACATTTTGTGTAATCCAATATAATGGTTTCCCAATGTAATGTGTTAGTTGTCATATTTTTAATCAACCACTCTTTATAACCTCCTTTGACAAAAAATTGTAGACTATTATATCAAATGAATAAGCAGTGGTAACACTTTAAGCTATTTAATTCACATTGTTTAAATTGTGAAAAAGAGAGAGCATTTTTCATCCCTCTTATCTGGAATAACTACATTTTCAGAATGAAAAAATATTTACATTATAAGATAATAAATCAGTAATAATAATTGTAATAGCAATATCATAATAATAATAATAAATCAGTTTAATGCCTGAGTCACTCAACAAGTCATTATCTTTATCAAGGTTTTCAAGGTTAAATACATTTTTCACATTTGAAAAGATTTATGGCTGAGTTGAAATGACGCATTATTTATGTAACTGAGAAAATTATCTTTATCACGGCTAATGAGCTTGATTTATATCCATCAACTCCTCCTTAATTTCTGAAGTTTCATTCTCACACAAATTTAAGTTCCTTCTATGGGTTTGAAAAACAGGTTTGGGAACTGGTTTCGTAAACAGGTCTGCTATCATCAATTTGGTTGGGCAGTACTTTAGGTTGATAGTCCCTTCTTGCTTTAGTTGTTTTATCAGGTGGAACCTAATTTCAATATGTTTAGTCTTACTTGAGTGCTTTTCTAATTCTATCATCTTGATCGTGGACTGGTTGTCTTCATATAGGTCTATAGGTAAGGTTTGCTTTAGGTTTAATTCTTCCAGTAGATTGACTAGCCACTTTATTTCAATTGCTGCATTTGCTGCTGACACATACTCGGCCTCTGCCGATGATAATGCAATGCAGGATTGTTTCTTGGTCGACCATTGTATGGGGTTTCTTCCTAACATGTATAGGTTCCCACTCGTTGATTTTCGTGAATCTACATCTCCTCCCCAATCTGCATCCGCATAAACTTCAAGTATCGGTTTCTTTTCTCCGCTCAGAACTAGACTATAATTTTTTGTAGTCTTTAAATATCTTATCACTCTTTTTACTGCATTCCAGTCTTTCATTCTTGGTGATTCATTTCTTCTGCTAAGAATGTTTACTGCTGCACAGATGTCAGGTCTGCTTATAGTTGCTAGATATAGAAGTGCTCCTATGGCTTGTCTGTAATATGTGTTGTTTGGTAAAATGTTATCCTCATCATTAAAGCGTGTGTAATTTGTTTCCATGGGTGTGCTACACGGTTTTGCGTCTTGCAAATTAAATTTATTGATTAATTCTTCTATTTTCTGAGTTTGATTTATCATGTAGCTTTTATTTACTTTTTTAATGTTCATAGATAGGTAGCTACTGATGTCACCTAAATCTTTTAGCTCGTATTCTTTATTTAAGCTCGCGATTACTTCCTCTATTATTTCGTCTTTTCCAGCAATTAAAATGTTGTCTACGTATGTTATTATGTATGTTGTGTTATCGCCCCTTTTTCGCGTAAAAAGGCATGAGTCAAATTTGCTCTGACTGAAATTCATCTTTTTTAGTGTTTCTGTGATTTTATTATGCCACGCTCTCGCGGCTTGTTTAAGTCCGTATATGGCTTTGTTTAGCTTACATACTTTATTTTCCTCATTTGGTTTAGCGAAACCTTCTGGTTGTGACATATATATCTCCTCCTCAAGCTCTCCATGTAAGAACGCGGTGTTAATATCGATATGTTTTACATTTAAATTTTGATGCAATGCTGTTATTAATAATGCTCTTATTGTTGTATATGACACGACTGGTGCATAAGTTTCATCATAATCCTCCCCGAATTTTTGTGAATATCCTTTTGCAACTAAACGTGCTTTATATTTTTGGATTTTTCCTGTGTTGTCGCGTTTTAGTTTGTAGGTCCATTTGCAACCTATTATTCTCCTATTTGGTGGAGGTTCTACAATTGACCAAGTTTTGTCTTTCTTTAGGGAGTTCATTTCGCTTTTCATTTCATCTATCCAATTTTGTTTATCCTTAAAATTTTCCATGTTTTCGATTTCCTCATAATTTTTTGGTTCAGTAGCGTTTTCGTTCTTAACCATGTATATTAACCTATCAGGAGGTACACCTTTATTAATTCTTTCTGATCGTCTAAGTTCTGCTACTGGTTGATTGGACGTGGATGGTGTCTCATTGCTATTTGAAATTTCTATTTCTACAAAGTTTTCGTTAACCCGATTTTCATCTTGTTTTGGTTTGTTTTCTACTTTCTCGTTTCTATATTTAAATTTGTTTTCGAGAAATTTAACGGTTCTCGCGATCTTTATTTCATTTCCTCCTACATATATTCTATATTCTTTGGATTCATTATCATATCCGACTAAAATTCCCTCTATAGCTTTATCGTCTAATTTTTGTCTTCTGGCTTTACTGATATATGCGAAGGCTTTGCAGCCAAATACCCTAACGTAACTTAAGTTTGGCTGTCTGTTTGTCCATAACTCGTATGGCGTCTTTTCATTTGCTTTTGTCGGTAGTCTGTTTTGCAAATGATTTGCTGTGCAAATTGCTTCCCCCCAGAACTTTAATGGTAAATTTGATTCACTTAACATTGTCCTTGCCATTTCAACTAACGATCTGTTTTTCCTCTCTGCCACACCGTTCTGGCTTGCGCAATATGGAACTGTGTGTTGATGTTTTATCCCATTAGCCCTGAGGTAATTTTCTATTTCATCTGATGTGAATTCCCCTCCGTTATCTGTTCTAATTGCTTTCGGTTTTTCTCCAAATTTGTTGCTAATTAACGCGATGAATTCTTTAAGTTTTTCGTAAACTTCACTTTTTCTAGACAATAGGTATATGATCGTAAATCGTGAGTAGTCATCAATAAAAGTCAAAAAGTATGATTTCCCCCCTATTGTCGGTGTTTGAAAAGATCCGCACACGTCGGAGTGAATGAGCTGGAGTCTTTTAGTTGCTCTATACTCTGCAATTTTTGGATAGGGTTCATCAGTTAATTTTGCCTTAATGCACGGTTCGCAATCTATGTTATGCTTACAGTTGTTTATTTGGATTCCTGTAGCCAATTCCTTTAGCGTAATTTCTTTAATTGATGTTAGATTTCTATGTCCTAACCTACGATGCCATAATTCTAGGCAATTTTTGTTGTTGCAGCTTTGTGCTACGTTTGCATAGTTTTGGAAAGCCAACTGAACTTCGTATAGGTTATTTACTTTTCGCGCTTCTAAGCATATTTCTCCGTTAAGTTTGAACATACATCTATCATTTCTGAATATAATTTCACATCCATTTTGCGTCGCTTTGCTAACCGATAATAAATTTGTTTCGATTTCAGGTACTAGTAATACATCTTTAAGTGTTATTTCATGAACTTTGTTGTCTGATGTTCGCGTGTTTATATTTACGTCACCTGACCCGTAACTGATAAGTTTTGTTCCGTTTGCGATGGTTACATTTGTTTTTTCGCGTGATTTTATTTCTGTAAACATTGATTCTGAACACACAATATGGTTTGAGCTGCCACTGTCTACTATAAATGTTTTGTTTTCTATTCCTTGTGTTATAAAGGCGTAATTTTTATTTTTGCTCGCCCTCCATGTATTGTTTTCATTTTCAGAGTGACTGTACCTACGGTTTGATTCTGGTGTTTGTTCACTTCTAAAATTGTTTTCACTCTTTTGAAAAACTAGTGATGTAGAGTAATGTTTTTTGTTTGGTCTAATGTGTTGATTTTGTGGTGTATTTTGTGTTTTGGCTTTATTATGCCAACATTCCTGGGTATAATGGTTTCTCATCCGACAATTGGAGCAGTATTTATTACTTGTTTTGTTGTTGTAATTTTTCTGTGCTTTAAATGCTCTGGCAGGATTTTCTGTTCTCTCATTATTATCATATCGTCGGTTATATTCGTCAATAAGTTTAGACTTAATAAATGATGGTGTGAGTTGATTTTCTTCTCTCGATTCAAGGGCAGTAATAAGAGTATCATAAGATTGGGGTAGGGAGCATAATAACAGTGCAGAAATGTGGTTATCATTTATAACTTCTCCTATGGCCGCTAATATATCTACTAATTCCATTATTTTTGTGATATGATTAACAACGTTGCCACCTTCCGCTAATTTAATCCCGTAAAGTTTTCTTAAGAGATAAAGTTTGCTAGACAAATTATGTCGCTCATGGATTTCACGCAAAGCTTACCAAGTTTGTCTGGCTGTCTGTAAATTTTTAACATGAGTAATCTGACTGTCATCAATTGTTAGATTAATTAGAGCACGGGCTTTCTTATCACTTTTGGACCAAGCGTCCGTAATTGGATTAGGCGGTTCTTCCGTAATTACATGAAATAAGTCTTCTTTAGTTAACATCATTTCGGCCTTGAATTTCCAAATCGAGTAGTTCGTAGCTGTAAGTTTTTCAATTGCTAAATTATCTTTAGAAGCTGCCATTTTCTTAACTTTTGATTACTTACGTGTTACCGTAAAAAGTTCTTCCAACTTTTCTTTTTGAAAGTTTAAAAGTTTATTTATCAAATATCTGATATTTCAGATTTCAGTGGAGGCTATTTAATTTATTTATTTTTATTCAGTGATCAGTAATCATAATCTTGTTAGTATTTGAATCCCAATGAAAAAGGCGTGAGTAAGTTAGATAAAATTGGGACTTACCCGTTCTTCAGGATACTTATCTATTTCGGTGTAAATCCACATTTTGTGTAATCCAATATAATGGTTTCCCAATGTAATGTGTTAGTTGTCATATTTTTAATCAACCACTCTTTATAACCTCCTTTGACAAAAAAAATTGTAGACTATTATATCAAACGAATAAGCAGTGGTAACACTTTAAGCTATTTAATTCACATTGTTTAAATTGCGAAAAAGAGAGAGCATTTTCATCCCTCTTCTCTGGAATAACTACATTTTCAGAATGAAAAAATATTTACATTATAAGATAATAAATCAGTAATAATAATTGTAATAGCAATATCATAATAATAATAATAAATCAGTTTAATGTCTATGAGTCACTCAACAAGTCATTATCTTTATCAAGGTTTTCAAGGTTAAATACATTTTTCACATTTGAAAAGATTTATGGCTGAGTTGAAATGACGCATTATTTATGTAACTGAGAAAATTATCTTTATCACGGCTAATTAGCTTGATTTATATCCATCAATTTAAAATTCCGAAATTTCAAAAATTGAGCGGAAAAATTGAGCGGGACAAACTAAATTTAAAATTTCGCAATTTCACAAAAAAAGAAAAAAAATTTTGAATTGAAAATTTTCAACAACTTTGGGCCTTAAGGGAGAGACACAAAAATCTTCAAATTTTCCAAAAAAAATTTATTACATTAAAAATTTCTCCGCTTTTTTCTGCTTAAAATGAAGTTTAAATCATGTTTCTATATCAGGTTTGGCGAACCTTTTTATAACCGCGTGCCAATTTCTTAAAAAGAAATACACTACCTTGACGTGCCAACAAATTTAGTGGATTGAAAAATCATGAAAAAAAGAAAACTTTAAATAATGACATTAAGATAAAAAGAACAAATGTGTAACATACAGGTGACGTAAATAGTCATAAAAAAATAAATTCTAGAAATTATTTAAAAATATGTGTAATTAATCATGTTGTTGAATCTTGGTCGGAAAATAATTAATATCAGGTTCATACTCAGTTAATTTCAACAAAATTCAAACTGAATTGGATTTACATGACAACTGCTTTTTATTTTGTATTATTAATTTTAGAAACTAATGACCTGGCAGACATAGATAGATGGAAAAAATATTAAAAGGGCAAATGGCAGTTTTTTTTTTAAATAGCTCTAAAATTAATTTCTAAGTTGAAAAAATTGTGGTAATTTACGGTATTTTAAAAAGCCACAATTAAAATTCTTCAATTTCCAATAAATCAAACTTAGTCAAGATTAGATCATCTAGAGTTTGTGTATTTTGTGTAGTATCACTGTATATTGATTCAGTCACAAGTAACAGCGTGCCAAAATTATTCTTTCGTGTGCCACTTTTGGCACGCGTGCCATCCCTGTTCTATATTAATTGGAATAGGAAATATTATTTTTTTCGTTTTGGTTTGTTTTCAAAATATAGCTTTCAAGCAATGGTTGTCATGGAAAAGACTTCTTGAGAAAATGATTATTTCTTCATGATGGGTTTTTTTCACCATTTCTTGTATTTATATTGTTATAAGTCAAGAAATATCAAAGATAAATGGTTTAAACTTGGAACATGTCTTTTTCAGTTGTTTTATTTTGATTCAGCAAATTTGAAAATACGATTTTATTTTTAAAGTTACATCATTTTTTTATGTTTACTTTAAATATTTTTAATTTTTATTTAAATTAATATTTTTAAAAATGCTGAATAAAAATTAAAACATATATTTCTGTTTATTTAAATGGAAAAAAATTGAAATTCTACAAATGATATTTCGATTTACAACGATTTTAAACTACCCCACTTGTTTAATAAATTTTAAATTTTTGAAAAGAAAATATGAGAAGTTTTACCATGTGATTTTGTTTACAAATCATATGGTTAACCATCACAAAAAATTTCAAAATTTTAACTCAATAAATAAAAATTATTTTAAAATGTGTCCCGCACCCCCTTAAAATGGGGAAAAAAATACAAAAGTTCTGTAAAATTGAACCTAATAGATAATGAAATCTATTCCATGGGGGGGGGGGGGGGGGAGGAATTCAAACTCTTACGCTTAGCTTCGAACCAGTAATCTTTTGAACAGTAGGCAGTTGCGCTACCACTGAGTCGCCTAGTCTACGCGAAAAAGACTGAAATTGAGGTTCTGTTTTAAACTCTCAATCGCAGAATTAGTCGGATGTTATTATATTAATTCATTTAATTCAAATAATATGACTTTTTCAACATTTTATTATTTGTAGTGTGATCGGAGGTATTTAGCTGTAAGTATGCAAAATTCCAATTCTCCAACTTATACAGTTTCCGAGAACGAACCCTGACAGACAGACAGAGGACTAGCGATGGGGTATATCGTTACTTTTGGTTAACAGGTTAGATCGTTCCACACTTGTACAGGTAACAGGTTCCAAAAACCTGGTTTTTTTTATAACATATAACTAATCGCTGTGTATCCGGTCGACGGATGTTTTAATTAGAAGAACTTTAAAAAAAAAAAAAATGTCTCAATTAATTTTTTGACGTAAATGCTGTTTTATATTCAGATGAATCAGAATCAGTTTGTGGTTAAAAACTTAATTTTTGCAAGACAAAAACTTACCTAGATGTAATATTTTGAATTTCATGCATTTTTGGCGTATTCTGACACTAAAAACATATTTTTCCATTTATGGTAATTAAAACATTGAAAATTCATAAAATTCCAAGTATCATAACTCAGTAAATTTTGACCATACAAAAATAAATGTTTGCTGTTTTACTTGTTAAAACATGGGAAAACTTTTTCTAAATAAAACTTATAGGATCCAGGCATTGTATAAAATTCGTAATTCTTATCTATTTAAAAAGCAATTGTTGTAATGTAAATCGGTTTTTATGTGATGCAAAACAAAATTTGAAACATTTTTGCAACTGGTTATACCTCTATAACTAACGGTTTAGAAATTGGTTATTGGTAAACGATAAGAGACACGCACTGTATAATATTAAATACAGTTTTAACAACGCGATTTCTAAAAAAAATTGCATACAGCATAGCTTACACTTTCCAACACATTCAGAATGCTATAACAAAACTTCACAATTTACAAAGGTGGAAGATGTCTTAGTGAACAATTTAGAAAATGCAGAATGCATTTGAAAACACGATTTTTGCTATTACCATGAATAGTCGTTAAAATATACGATTTTTCTGCAGCCCTGTATATGATCTACAGATATGCATGCATAATATATAGTATACTAAAAGTCTGTTCAGTTAAACACATAGCACAGTTAAAAATTTCCGCTCAGCAATTTCAGGTAATAGACGAATGTTGTTGAGGACTTTTGTTCGATATTGTATATGATCTAGAATTTATATTTAAAAAATAGTTAAATTTAAAAATGCATACCACAAATGAAAACGCACTTCCAGCAATTACTTTGCGTAGGCTTCAATAGTTCAATTATTGCTCATTTTTTCTATATCCAAATACTTTTGTGTGTTCCTGTAAATAAACGATAAGTTCTATGTACACCATATTCTATAGTAAGAACCTTTTAGTTAGTTCAGGGATGAATATCAATTTCAATATGTTGTAAATACTATAATATCATTAAAATACACGGAAAGCAATTTTTCCCCATATACCGTAATTTAACGGAATTCTTTTGAGTGGCCCTGTAAATGAACCAAAAATGCTACACACTTCCTTTTTAATACCGAACAAGCCATACTAAAGCCCAAGAATAACATATATCCATTTCATGGCAATGGGACAATATTTACAAGAGTTAGAGCAAGAGCAGACAGACGGACAAACAAACCGAATTCATAGACACATTTCAACTACGGTGGAAAGTACTAAAAAAGAGAAATTTGATCCCCGACTTCATAACAGCCATATCTATCAACGCATATTCAAAGCTAATTTCACAAGAACACAAAAATATTATTTATATACTTTTAATCAAATGAAATTCTTCCAAACAAATTTCGTTCGTACAAATATGTTTTTCAAATTAATTATAACTGTACTAAAATTAAGTTTTCTCACAAATTATAGGAGGCTATTTTCTTTCTTTTTTTTTCAGCGAAATAAAATCACAGAAATTAAATGTTTTCCGACTCCCATTAAACGCAATGATAAAAATATATATATATTAAAAATACTTGAACAAAAAGAGAAAATTATAGTGCGAGAATCACCTCCCCCCCCCCTCCCCTCCAAAAAAACCCTCCATGAGTACGTAGTAATAACCCTTTTAAATATTCAAAGAAACTGTCCATAAATATCTCTCATTCAATATATCAACACAGATCAAAACATTTCCTATTACTTCCTCATAATAATTACTCGATGTGCAAAACACTCTTTCATTCATTCCACTGAGACAAAATTATCCTTTAGCGTATTTTTTAAATTAAAAACCCTTTGGTATCAAATGTTTCAAAATAAGCAAATGTTATATTGACCGCAGAAAGTTTTAACAGATAAATAATTGCAAAGATGTTTTTATATCTCTGTTTATTCAAATACTTACCAAGCGATAAAATATCGTTTTATATGTTAAGAAGTAGATTTACAGATGACGTAATGAAAATGTATCCGAATGAATTAAGGAATTATCTGTGGTTTGTTTTCAATTGAAAACAATGCAAGTTCTAATGTACACGTTTTAAATGTGCGAATCAGTTAAAAAATTATAAATTCCTGCATTTTATTTGGATGTAGTCAAATAATGTTTCGTTATTTTGATTCAAAATCGAGAATTAAAATTTCTAAAGCATAAATTAATAAATAAATGCATTTTATTTAAACGTTGCAAAAAGGTACTTTTTATAAATTTAATAATTCTAAACTCGCATTTTGCTTTTTTGGGGGGGGGGGGGGGGATGGGCGGAGGTTAGAGGTCTGCACGGACCGGAATTTCCAGGCCCGGGCCCGGCCCGTTTGCATTTTTACAGTTCGCGGCCCGGCCCGTACAAAAATCAGTGAAAACAGGCCAGGCCCGGCCCGGCCCGGCCCGACAGAATTTCTACAAAAAAAAAAAAAAAAAAAAAAAGAAATCCGTTTTTTCTCAACATACAATTACGATTCTTTTAATGAATACTACATACATATTTATGGGAACATTTTGCAGTATATTTTACATTACTATGATGTTCGCAAAACAGAAAACACACAATAGTAAACATTAACGATTACTTACAGTGTTTTAGTCATTGTGTCTACAGACATTTCAAAATGGAAATAAGGATTTATTAAAAGATTAATGTAGTTCATCAGAATAAAGGATTAAAAACATGATAACTTTTGAAGCTGTATAGTAAAAAGTAGATTTGTGAAAATATTTCTCTCATTTTTAAGGCTTTTCTCAAATCCAAAGGAGCTACATTTCGACACATATATGAATTCTTTTCTTTTCGAAAACGCGTAAGATTGGCAGGTATTCTTATTCAGAAGCTATGTAAATGTCGTTTTTTTTTCATAGATAAAAGCAATATATCTTTCTGAAAATACTGTCAAAGTTAGCGTTTTGAATCGAATTCCCAGAAGCGATGGCACAGGAAAGGAGAAAAACGTACAGTCACGTGACAGGAATCCCTGTTATCTTTGTAAGTAATTTATCAAATATGTAAAAAGCTATTCGTTTCCAAATGCCTTCAATAGGCAGGCCTGTCAATTTTATGCCTTTATAGTTAAAAATTTTGTCAGAAAATGTGTCTGAAAGCTTCGCATTGTTGAGCAGTGAATATGAGAACCACCTTAAGGTATATTTCCAAAGATACTGTTAAGAGAAGTTCATTATCACTATTAATACTACAAAACACAATGACTGTTCTACACATCCTGAGATCAATTAAGACCAGTTCCGTCCCGGCACGAGTCTGCTAAAAAAAAAAATTAAACTCGGAATCAGACATCTTGCAACTGTACGATGCCGATCTCTACGATGGACATATTACATTTCTGTATTGATGTTGTTAAACTCGCATCGGCTCGTGACGCACATTTATACTTCTTGAGAAAATCATATTCATTGAAAATAGCTCATATTTTATCCTCTTCGCTTAAATTCTTATATCGGGCCGATAGGCCCGATTAATTTTTTTGCCGGCCCGTTGAAAAAATTGTCCTAATTCTGCCGGCCCGGCCCGGCCCGTTTGAAAATTCGCCTTCATTCTGCCGGCCCGACCCGGCCCGCGGGCCGGGCCCGTGCAGACCTCTAGCGGAGGTAGAAATTGATACTTTTAAATTATGTATAATTGTTCAATTTTAGTTCGGAATATTAAGCAGGGGTGTTGTGCTATCTTTAACACGGGAGAACTCGCTAGTGAGAATGCCCAATTGCTTTTCTTTTACTTTACATTCATATAATATCAACTTTTTTTGGTTGACTTAGTACTTTTATTCACAAAATAGGTAAAATAATTGAAAAACATTTTGAAATTTCAATTAAATGAAAAATGATTTAAATAAGAGTCTTAAAAAAGTACGACTGTGAGAGAAAATCTCATGCAGCGAGTTCTCCCGGGTTAAAAAAAAAAAAAAGAAAAAAAAAAAGAAAAAAAAAAGAAAAAAGAAAAAGAAAAAAAAAGTCCCTGAATCTTTGCAACTCCATGTTCAAAGAAATTCATTGTAATTCATATTCCTCATTTCTAATGTGTAACTGAGCTATATGTTTGGTAATATACTTCATAGGTATATGAATTTTTTAATTTACTCATTGAAAATTAGAAGCAAAACAAGAAAAAAAAAAGCACGAAAGTGTATTTTTAGCTGGAAAAAAACTGTTTAGGTAAAAAGTTAGACAAAACGTTGCTGGGTTTTAGAAAGTCAAACTTGGCTTTTTGTTAAGGAAATGCTAAATGAAAACAATTAATATATATATTAATATATATATATATATATACATTAATATATATATCATATAATATCAACTTTTTTTGGTTGACTTAGTACTTTTATTCACAAAATAGGTAAAATAATTGAAAAACATTTTGAAATTTCAATTAAATGAAAAATGATTTAAATAAGAGTCTTAAAAAAGTACGACTGTGAGAGAAAATCTCATGCAGCGAGTTCTCCCGGGTTAAAAAAAAAAAAAAGAAAAAAAAAAGAAAAAAGAAAAAGAAAAAGAAAAAAAAAGTCCCTGAATCTTTGCAACTCCATGTTCAAAGAAATTCATTGTAATTCATATTCCTCATTTCTAATGTGTAACTGAGCTATATGTTTGGTAATATACTTCATAGGTATATGAATTTTTTAATTTACTCATTGAAAATTAGAAGCAAAACAAGAAAAAAAAAAGCACGAAAGTGTATTTTTAGCTGGAAAAAAACTGTTTAGGTAAAAAGTTAGACAAAACGTTGCTGGGTTTTAGAAAGTCAAACTTGGCTTTTTGTTAAGGAAATGCTAAATGAAAACAATTAATATATATATTAATATATATATATACATTAATATATATATTAATATATATATATATATATATATATATATATATATATATATATATATATATATATATATATATACGATTCATGAGTACAAAACATGTCAAGCATGAGCTTTTTTCTTACCAATTTTCAGATGTTTTTCTGATCTACTATTTGTTTCGGTGTTTTGTTTATTCTCTACTTCGCACAATCAGAATCGGAGAAAGTATGTGATGGTGGTGACCTAGCACCAGGCACCGAGCCGAAAAAGCGTTTAATTAGTGCTGCAAGTTGTTACTATTCTTGCATTAGGGATTGATGAAATGTAAAATAATCTTTTAGCACCACACACCTAACAGAGTTGCCAATAACTAGAGAGTGAAGATGCGCACGTCTGAAAAGAAACGATTGAGGACGTTTTTAGTGAATGTTGTTCTATTTTAGAGGCACAAAACTCAATTCTTGATTAAGGCAAAGAATGAAGACGCTGCCATGTGTTATTTAATTAACAGGGACTTTTCGGTAACATATTAATGGAATATTAGGTTCCAGCATGGTAACAGTGTTTTTTTATCCTAAAACGTTAAATAATGCCCATCCCTACTTTACATTCATATAATATCAACTTTTTTTGATTGGCTTAGTACTTTTATTCACAAAAGAGGTAAAATAATTGAAATAACATTTTGAAATTTTAATTAAAATGAAAAATGGTTTAAATAAGAGTCTTAAAAGAGTACGACGGTGAGAGAAAATCTCATGCAGCGAGTTCTCCCGGGTTAAATATCGGAAGGGTTGAATTAGAAACATCTGTGGATTTGGTTTTGAAAGAAAAGGTGTTTTATAAGACAATTGAATGCTTAGTAGTTGAATCTATTCATACAGTGAGGTTTATATCTTGCAATGAGCTGGAAGTTTTAATTTTTTGTGAACATTTTCGCAAATAAGTTTCATATTTTATTTAAATAATAAATAAAATAAATAAATAATAATAAATAAATGTTCGAAAATATGTTTTTAGTTGAAATACAATTGCCCAGATCAAAAATTAGACAAAACGTTGATGGGTTTTATAAGTCAAACTTGACATTTTTTATGAAAATACTAATTGAAAACAATATAATATATATATGATTAACGAAGAAACGATTTCAAGCATGAGTTTTTTCTTATAATCAACTATTTATTTCAGTGTTTCTTACTCTATGTTGTGCTATCAGAATCGGAGATGTGTGTGACGGTGTTGACCTAGCGCCAGGCCCCAAGTCGAAAAAGCGTTTAATGAGTGCTGTAAGTTATTACTACCCATGCATTAGTGATTGATAAAACGCAAAAAAATACATTTATCACCACACACCTAAAAGAATTGGTCATAACGCAGGGGTGAAAATAGAGCCATGCTGGGCGCCAGCGTTCAAACCAGGTGTTGGCCCTATTGGGGGATATTCCCCCTCCCGCGGAGCAATGAAATGTCCCCCGGAAAATTTGAGATTTTGTGTTTTTAATTATAAAAAAGAACAATCCCCTCCGGAACTCTATAATGCCCCCCCCCCCCCCACACACACACACACACCGAAAGCCACAGAAATACCTCCTGGAGAAAACTGTTGGGCGAACGTCTCAAAAGAAACGATTGAGGACACTTTTAGTAAATGTTGTTCTATTTTAGAGGTACAAAATTGAAATCTTGATTAAGGCAAGTAAGCGAACACGATGTCATTTAAAACCATGTGTTATTTAATTAACAGCGACTTTTCGATAACATATTAATGCAATATTAGGTTCCAGCGTTGTAACACTGTTATTTATCCTAATACGATATATAATGCCCATCCCTACTGTGTCATCTTGTGTTTAATTCTAATTTCTACACGTTTTTTCCGACATTCATCCTGTAATCCGAAAACTTTCATAATCCAGCATGCTTCAAGTCCCGAACGTGCCGGATTAGACGATGTTTTTTTTTCTGGTCATTTTTTATTTGTTAAAATGTTTTAATTACAAATAGTTTCACTATGTATGTCAAATATTTCTATTTTCCAACTTTTTTTATACATTCAACTTCCTTTTCATATTAATCTTTTTTTCCAAATTTAAAATTTAAATGTTTGAATTTTATTTAAAACTTCATTTATAAATGCTTGGATCTTGTCTCAAATCTTCATTTATAATTACTTCATTTAATAACTTGTTGTAACTTATATATATATATATATATATATATATATGGAACATCTTTTGATCACAAATAAAATTGACACTTAAAACCGAAATAAAGACGACTTCTCTTGAAAAAATAGTTATATTGGAAAAAGCTATATTTACAGGGCGAATACATGATGACAAGCACTCACAAAAAAAACATTTAATACATCTTAATTCGAGCTACGTCTTTTTATTACTACCTTCTTGCGTCCACCACCTCATATCAGCACCAACCATCGAATTCTGTTCTCTCGTTTTTCCCCGTCACTTCAGTTCCTTTCAAACTCGCAGCACGCCTGCCGCCGACAGCCACTTGCTGCGCGCATGCGTCAGCATCACTAGAGTCCTTCAATTCGGAGTTGTGAGACAGACTCCTGGCGGTGCTTTTGTAAGCTAGTTTTGTAGGGTTTTGGATCTAAGCCAGCTCTGTGGGGTTTCGGGAAATGGGATCCCACAGCTCGGCCATCCTTCTAATCAGTCGTCCTCGAATGCATCTTGGACCGCTGGAAGCAGCAGCTGGATCACCTGGAAAGATAAAGAAAAAAAAACAGCAGCAACCAAAGTTCTATTCTGGAAAAAAGTCATCATTATTACAATCCTTAAAAAATTCTTCTTATTCTGTTTTAAATCTCTTCGTCGTTCTTTCTTCTTACGTCTTATTCGTCTTGCTATTTCTCACGTCTTTCGTCTTCTTTTACCTAACATCTTTTCGTCTTCCTTTTTCTATACGTCTTTTCGCTTTTCCTTTTTTTTACGTCTTTTCGTCTTCCTTTTTCTTACGTCTTTTTTTTTTTTTTTCGTTCCTTCGGGATTGATTTTGTCAAAATCAGTTAAAGTCAGTCCGGTGGTGTGTCGTAGTCGGGGTAGTGTCATAATCGGTGAAATTCTTCATCTTTTTTTTATGTCAAGCTTCATCCGTTCCGGCTTCATGTACTCGGCGCAAGTACTAGTGACCATTGGACCTTCATTAAATCCCACTTTCTTTACATCGTAGGTGTCGTTATTTTTTACTTTTATGACTTTGTAAGGACCTAAATATTTTGATTTTAACTTCAAACCTGGACCTTGTTGTGTACGTTTTATAGCGACCATATCATTAAGCTTGAATTTGTTAGGATTTTTTCGTCTGAGATTATAAGTTTTACGGTTCTCTTCTTGGACTTTTAAAATTTGTTTTTTAGCGTCTTTTCTCAATTCTTCACGATTATTAATAAAATCTGATTGTATTTCAGCGTTCAAAAGGCTAGTAATCTCGATGTTATTTTTTAGCTTCATTTTAGTACCAAACATCAGCTCAAAAGGGGTTGTATTAATACTTCTCTGAAACGTCGAATTTATTACTTGTTGGACATCGCTTACATGTGTATACCACTTCGTAGGGTTATCTACAGATAATTTAGACAGAACAGATATTATGACCGAATTTAGACGTTCGACTTGGCCGTTAGCTCTTGGTAACCCTGTGGTAATCGGGACATGTTTAATATTTTCTCTGACGCAATAATCTTCAAAAGCTTTGGAGGTAAAGGCAGGACCTTTATCTGAGATTATGCGAAATGGACTTCCAAAAACAGTTTTTTGGATTTCTAATTTAGAAATTACTTCTGCAGTGTCGGTAGATTTTGTGGGATACAACCAAACAAATTTTGTGAATGCGTCAATGACTGAAAAAATATGTTTGTAATTTTTATTCGTGCTCTCCAATGGACCTAAGTGATCAACATGGTACGTATGTAACGGAGTTTCTTCTTTTTCTATCGGGTGTAGCAAACCTTCTTGTTTACCGGATTTTCGATTTATTAAAATACAGGGAACACAATTTAATATACATTTCTCGATTTTTTGTTTAACTTTTGGGATGTAAAAATCATTCTCTAAATTTTTTTCTGTTCGTGCAACTGCGTAATGACCTTTTTCGTGAGCGGCCTTAATTATATTCATTTGCATCTCATCTGGTACAACTAATAAATCATTACCATTAACACATTTATAAAGAACATCATTTTTAACTAAATAATCATCATAAGATTTTACTTTTAGAATTTCTTTTATGGTTTTAATATGCTCGTCAGTTTCTTGAGCTTGGATAATTTTTAAAGTTAAGCTATCTTGGATTACCATACAAATAGGATATCTGCTTAATGCATCAACATGCCTCATGCTAGTACCGTGTCTATGCTCAATAGTATAATCGAAATCTGATAACATAATTGCCCATCTAGCTATTTTTGTACTCATTTCTTTTTTATCCATAGTCATTTTAAATGCATTACAGTCGGTTACTATTTTAAATGAAATACCTAGCACATATACTCTAAACTTTTTCAAGGCTTCAATTACAGCTAAGACTTCTAATTCATAGCTAGTATACTTTCGTTCAGCTTCGGTTGTTTTTTTACTGGCGAAATAAACTGGATGAAACTGATTGTCTACTGGCGATTGTTGCATTAACACAGCTCCATAGCCATCTATACTGGCATCACAATGGATTTCGGTCGCGCTTTTGGGATTGTAAATTGAAAGTACTGGTTCAGACGACAAAATGCGCTTGAGTTCGTTAAAAGCTTTCTGTTCGTCTACACCAAACTTAAATTTAGAATCTTTTCTTAACAGGTCACTCAGCGGTTTAGCTATGACTGAATAATTTCTTATAAACTTTCGAAAGTATCCTGTCAATCTTAAATAACTTTGAATATCTTTGGTACACTTTGGTTCGGGAAAATTTATTACTGCTTTTGTTTTCAGTGGGGAGGGACACAATTTACCATTTATGATTCTATACCCCAAAAAATCAATCTCACGCTTCAAAAAATTGCATTTTTTAAGATTTAGTTCCAACCCGTATTCCGATGCAGTTTCAAGAACAAGTTTTAATTTTTCTAGACCTTCAGCTTCGTTTTTGGCGGGTATTATTAGGTCATCCATATAAATGACTACAGTGTGATCTTTTAATAAGTTTCGAAATACATTATAAATATATCTTTGAAAAACACTAGGGCTATTGGACAACCCGAATGGACACTTTAAAAATTCGTACTGTCCTTCATGAGTGACAAAAGAGGTATATTTCTGTGAGCCTTCTTCAACCTCAACATGAAAAAAACCGTTTTTTAAATCTATGGTTGTAAATACCTCAGCAGAGTGTAATTGATCTATAACATCATCTATTACTGGTAATGGAAAATGTTCTCGCACTGTCTTCTTGTTAAGACGTCTGTAATCAATACAAAGTCTTATTGTGTTATCTTTTTTCTTAACTAACACTACCGGCGACGAAAAATTAGAAGAACTCTTCCTAATGATTCCCTGCGCTAGCCACTCCTCAATTTGGTCTTCAACTATTTTTTTCTCACATGGCGGTAATCTTCGAGGGGAAGAACAAACTGGGATTTCATCCGTTAAATTAATTTTCATTTTAACATCTATAGTTTTAGTTTTAATTGGCACATAATTCTCGATTAAAGAGGATAATTCCGAACGTAAATTTCTGTCAGCAATGTGACTTAAATCAATTTTAGGCTCATCTAGAACATTTACAATGTTAACTAAAAAGTCATTAGACTGAACTTCCGTTTTAACCAATTTCACTTCATTAGCAGAAATAGTTAATGTACCTTGATGAATAACATCAGTGCCAATAATTAAATCGAAATTAATGCAACTATCATTAACGACAAAAATGTCAACTTTAAATTTCGAATTATCAACTTCAATTTCTGAATCGAAATAACCTTCTGGCTTAACTGAGATTTTCCCTAAACCGGTCAGACTGATACCCGTAGGTTTTAATTCCACAAAGTTCTTCAAATTATCATAAACACTTTTCTTTAACAGAGTCTTTTGACTACCAGTATCTATCAAGGAGATTAAATGTAAAGAATAAAGCTTTACCTCTTTTAGAATTAAATCTTGGGATGTAATATTGTTAACTTGTGGCTGAGCATTTTTAACATTTGTATCTTTCGATTTATTACTACACTGAAACGATTTGTGACCATAACCGTTACAAGAGAAACAAAGGGGCCCTTTATCTTTATTAACGCAGTTAATGCTTTTATGATTATTCCCGCCACAATTATAACAGCGTATATTTGGCTTTACAGGCCTAAATCTGTTCTTAACTTCAACTTCGGATTTAATTTTAGGCTTAGCTCCTTCATGTTTATTAGATTTTGTATTTTCATATTCCGACCGTAACTTCTCATAGACTTTTAATTTTTGTTTAAATTCTAAAATTGATTGACATCCATACAATATTGATTTCCTAAAAACAGGGTTGGGTATTCCATTTATAACATACTGCATCAACGCCGAATCCTCTATATTACCACGAGCACCTAACTGCTTCATTATTAAAAAATACTCTTCAAGTGTTTCATTTTCATGTAACTTTCTTTTATTTAACAAATGATGCAACTCCGCAGAATTATAAGTAGTGCTAAATTCAGCAATCAAAAGTTGCTTCAATTTCTCATATGAATTTATATGTAATTCGGTCTGAACCAACAATTTAGCTTTGCCTCTTAAGGATCTTTTTACAAAAATATACTTATGTAACTCGGACAGATTAAATATACTAGTGACATCATCAAAATTGTTCAGCCATATTTTTATATCCTGACATGCACTACCATCAAACGGAGGTACAACATTTTCAATGTCACTAAAATTAACAGTTGATGGCACAAAACTTTGAACTGGAAATTGCTTGTTCTGATCCAAATTTGATGATTCTATGTCATTACTTGCCGAACTATTATTTAAAGGTACTTCCTGTTCTGAATCTGTATCACTGTCGTTCTGAACATTTGCTTGTAGCAAGCTTAAATCCGATAAATAAGTAACTAATCGCGTCGTAAGATCAACTAAAGATCCTTCATTCGAGATGCAAAGTACATTACAAATTGTAATTAAATCATTCAGAGAAAAATCAGCTTGACTTTTTGTTATTTTGCTTTTAAATTCGGGACTATCGGTTTGATAACCAAAACCAGAAAATTCTCTGATTCTTTTTCTATTTGATCTATCACCTTCAGCATCGAAAAGAAATTTATGCAAAATCTTAATTTTACTAGTTTTTTCATTTTTAATGGCAAGTTCCAGTTCAGGAATATCGATCAATTTCATCATGAAATGAAAAAAAGAATTGTATACAGTACTCACCACTAAGAACAATATCACTTGAACACAGAATTCCGTACTTTTATTTTTCCATCGGCGATTTCAAACTCATTCGTCAGACTTGTGGGCGACAACGTCAGAATATTAAATCATTCATCCCACTTCTGACACCAAAATTTATGGAACATCTTTTGATCACAAATAAAATTGACACTTAAAACCGAAATAAAGACGACTTCTCTTGAAAAAATAGTTATATTGGAAAAAGCTATATTTACAGGGCGAATACATGATGACAAGCACTCACAAAAAAAACATTTAATACATCTTAATTCGAGCTACGTCTTTTTATTACTACCTTCTTGCGTCCACCACCTCATATCAGCACCAACCATCGAATTCTGTTCTCTCGTTTTTCCCCGTCACTTCAGTTCCTTTCAAACTCGCAGCACGCCTGCCGCCGACAGCCACTTGCTGCGCGCATGCGTCAGCATCACTAGAGTCCTTCAATTCGGAGTTGTGAGACAGACTCCTGGCGGTGCTTTTGTAAGCTAGTTTTGTAGGGTTTTGGATCTAAGCCAGCTCTGTGGGGTTTCGGGAAATGGGATCCCACATATATATATATAAATTACCTTTGAATCAAAATTTATCTTTCGAGTTCATATAACGATGTTATATGAAATCTAATTGAAGCCAAAATTCTAAATGAAGACGGCATGTAAAAATATAATACATTAGTCATTATAAAAAATATTGTAGTAAAGCTAATCGGCATACAAAACCCACAAAGAAAACTCAAAATATTGAAAGACCTAAATTGTTTAAAATTATAGGAATATCCTAAATATTATTATTTGAATAAAACAAAAGGGGAAAAATTTAGTTTCAAAAAGTGGAGGAGCAATATTAGTCAGGGTAAAAATTTACAAAAGGAATGCAAAGAAAAATGAACATGAAGATTATGAATGACACTTAAATTGTGGAACTTTTCATCAGGGGCAATGCCCACAAATATAAGCAAAACACAATTGATGTCTAATTGAGAAAAGCATGCATTGCATTTAAGAGCTATTTCAAAATTGCCCAATCAACTGTGCAATCAGATTTACAAGTAAGTTAAAAGCGAGAAAAACAACAAAAGCAAAACAGAACAACTAAATTCCATAAAATATAATGAAAAAATAATACAACTGTGAAATAAATTATAGGATTAATAATTAAACGGAAAGAATGTAACAGGTTGTATATTAAATATGTGAAATAATTTTAAAAGAAATTTTGATTAAAATGATATTGAAATAAATTTTAAATGTATTTAAATTATATGAGTTAAATAATGCAATAATATATTTAATATATCTTTAAACTAAATTAGATTAAATAGTATATTGAAATAATGTAACATACTTTATACTAATAATTTTAATAAACGTTAGAAATTTTACTTAATGAAATTAAATAAATTTTAAAAATTCATTATATTAAAACACATGTGAAAAATAATATATTGTATTATATATTTATTTAGTAATATATTTCATGAAAAATCTTGACTTTATCTAGGCAATATAATTAATCATCATAAAGTTATGTCTAGTTTACATTCCTCATAATATTAAAATAATAAAAACTGTAAGATTAATACTTTTATTTTCCTTATTTCCTCCTGAAAAATATTGATAAATAATGTACATATTTAATATTTATATATAAATCCCATTTTGATTTAAATGAAGCCTCATATAAAGAATAAATCAAATAACAGTAAGAAATATCATCATAAATCCTATTGTGAAAATAAACAGTAATGACCACAGATTTCTGTTAAAAATGAATATATATATATAAATGCATATACATAACACATATATAAGCCATACAAACCACAGACCCAACCTCCTCTAATCTTTATATTTTTTTATAGATATATAGATAGATAAAAGAATTTGCATTTTTAAAATACAGGGTGTGTCGTAAGACATACAATAAAATTCAATGTATATCGTCACTAATTCAAAAACGTTGAAATACTGTGCTCCGCTAAATATTAGGTTGAGCTAGAGGTCTGCACGGGCCGGAATTTCCAGGCCCGGCCCGAACGAAAGCTATCTTGGCCCGGCCCGGTATAAAAATTGAAGGTTCGGCCCGAGCCCGGCCCGGCCCGTTTGCATTTTTACAGTTCTCAGCCCGGCCCGACAAAATTTCTACAAAAAAAAAATCCGTTTTTTCTCAACATACAATTAAGATTCTTTTAATGAATACTACATACATATTTATGGGAACATTTTACAGTATATTTTAGATTACTATGATGTTCGCAAAACAGAAAACACACAATAGTAAACATTAACGATTACTTACAGTGTTTTAGTCATCGTGTCTACAGATATTTCAAAATTCAAATAACGATTCTTTAAAAGATTAATGTAGTTCAGAATAAAAGATTAAAAACATGATAACTTTTGAAGCTGTATAATAAAAAGTAGATTTGTGAAAATATTTTTCTCATTTTTAAGGCTTTTCTCAAATCTAAAGGAGCTGCATTTCGACACATTTATGAATTCATTTCTTTTCGGAAACGCGTAAGATTGGCAGGTATTCTTATTCAGAAGCTATGTAAATGTCGTTTTTTTTTCATAGTTAAAAGCAATATATCTTTTTGAAAATACTGCCAAAGTTATCGTTTTGAATCGAATTTCCGGAAGCGATAGCACAGGAAAGGAGAAGAACGTACAGTCACGTGACAAGAATCTCTGTTATCTCTGTAAGTAATTTATCAAATATGGAAAAAGCTATTTGTTTCCAAATGCCTTCAATAGTCAGGCCTGTCAATTTTATGACTTTATAGTTAAAAATGAGTCAGAAAATGTGTCTGAAAGTTTCGCATTGTTGAGCAGTGAATATGAGAACCACCTTAAGGTATATTTCCAAAGATACTGTCAAGAGAAGCTCATTATCACTACTAATACTACAAAACATAATGACTGTCCTACACATCCTGAGATCGATTAAGACCAGTTCCGTCCCGGCACAAGTCTGCTGAAAAAAATTAAACTCGGAATCAGACATCTTGTAGTTGTACGATGCCGATCTCTACGAGGGACATGTTACATTTCTGTATTGATGTTGTTAAACTCGCATCGGCTCGTGACGTACGTTTATACGTCTCGTGAAAATCATATTCATTGAAAATGGGTCGTATTTTATCTGCTTCGCTTGAATTCTTATATCGGGCCGACAGGCCCGATTAATTTTTTAATCGGCCCAGCCCGGCCCTGCAGGCCCGTTCAATCTTTTCGCCGGCCCGGCCCGTTTATTTTGTCTGTCAGCCCGGCCCGGTGGAAAAATTGTCCTAATTCTACCGGCCCGGCCCGCTTGAAAATTCGCCTTCATTCCGCCGGCCCGGGCCCGTGCAGACCTCTAGGTTGAGCAAAAAGTTCTGGGAAATTTTTAACGCAACTTTCACAAATTTCCCAGAACTTTTTGCTCAACCTAGTAGCTGAAATTTGTAAAATTTATTTTAAGTTTTTTCGAACAGTTTTTCACGTTTTATAATTACATTAAAAGAAGAAGAAAAATTACATTTGAAGATATCTTGCAAATTGAGTTATCTATGACAGTTTCACGATTGATTTATGCTACTCTGTGGATTTATGCAATTCTGATCTACTTTGGAGAATGTAGCGTTAAGCGGTTTCATTGCTGCAGTTATTTAATTTTCATTTTGTTTCTTTCCTTGAAGCAGACGATAATCGCACACATACAGTAATCGTGTGGATATAACTACGATTCCTGGATAAAAGATTTTATTTTATTTTATTTTTATTTGTTTATATTTTTTTTTTTCAGATTTCCCTTTTGGGAAAAAACGCAGTCAATGAGGCGAAAAAAAGCGGAATTGTTGGTTTTTGGTTTTATTTAAATATTCTTGTTTATTCATATTTCGAATTATGTCAGCGTTAAGAGTTAATCATTTCTGATTGGATCTGACTGTACGGCAACTGGAAATAAACGGTCGAAAAAAGAAACTGTTCCTAATATACACATTTTGATAAGATACCGTAATTTATCGTACTTCATTCAGCATTTTCTTTGCATATAATTAAATTACCAGAGTTATTTTCTGCTGAATTAAATCGAGGAATAAAAAATCGGCTACCGTATAAGGAAAACGTCTTTAAAAGTGCCATAATAACTTCTTCTGTGGACAATTCGAATAAATGCTTCTCTTATAAATCTCTCCTACAAATTCTTATCTTTAGCAATTCTGAATTGTTTTATTTTTAACCGACATGAAAAGGAAACAGGATTATTAACATGACTTGCATAAGTGGTTAAATAAATGTGTTTCTTTGTGCGGAAAATTTTATGTGAATATGCACTGATTTATAGTTTATTGTTATTATGTTAATTTTTTAATATTAATTCTGTTATTAACACTGATTTTATGTAATTTAATAAATAAATGAATAGAAGTAAATTCGCAGCAGTGTTTAAAATTTGATGACAAACATGATTTGAACGAACTTTATTTTTCTTCTGTTTACAAAAGTAAAGTAGTTGGGAAAAAAGCAACCCGCAAATCATCGCACCAGTCGATTGGGAATTATGTCTATTATTATAAAATGTTTTGCATGGATCACGGTTTCGAATCAGTTTTTCGTCTAAGTTTTAAAATTTGAACTAATATTTAAAATTTCAATAGAAATAACTTATTTTGACAAAACGTTCCTATTCCAAGTTTAACACTAGAACGGCGGGAAATTTTGCTCAAGTTTTAGAAAAATATTTCACATCAGAATTTTTATTTAGAACTATTTAACTTATTTATTTAAGTTATTTTTGTGCAGTATATATCAATCTTATATTATAAAAAAAATTCTGGTTCGAATCGAAATGTTTTCATTCGGCATCTAGATGCCAAAATTTAAGTAATTTGAGTTAAAAGTTTTGGAATTGCAATCGTTAAAAGTTTTGATCATCTTATATTAATTCTATACATTTTTATTTATATTTATTAAAAGGATAAATATGACGTATTCCTAAAATAAATATTGTTTGCGTGAACATTACATACTACTTAAAAAGCCAAACATGGTGACCTGGCTATCGGAAATTTCCGGCTGATATAAATTATATTTTATTTTATAAACTAGTAAATCTACAGATCACAGGTCTCAACGTCAGCTCCACAAGTCTTTGTTTATTTTTTAAAGTTATATGTAAATTTATAAGCCTATAAGATTTATGGGAGCTTGCCGAAATTTTAGAAGTATCACAGTAACCCTTTATCTACTGATGGTACTTATAAGTACCATTAAAATAACTTGTTGTAAAATTCATTCAATACATCGATTAGTTGTCATACAGTTTAGAATGAGTTATAGATACATTATTTTATCTTGTTCCAAAAACATTATGAGTGACACAAAACAGAAATATTTTTAAAAGGATGATTTCTTTGGCCTTTGCATCTTTTCAGCTTTCTTGACGTTGAGGAAGGGGGGGGGGGGGATTTCTCAATTCGGAAATATTTCTATTGTAAGAAAATTATATTTGTACATTTCCTAATTCTACAAAATACTAAGAAACATATTTAAAATAAAAGATTTAAGTGGGGTCCACAAAATCCGTATAGATTCAAATTTAATGAATCCTTCTAAATCCTTCTAAATTTTATTAAATGATTCTGTAAATCTTCTAATGTAGTTTAAACAATTCACGAAAAATGCTTTAGAAGATAAAATTTTCATGAATTCACAATTCAGTACATAAAGGGTTAAACAAGATTTTATGTAAAGATATGATAAACTACTTTTCTTGTTTGTATTTTTTCCTTTCGGAATAAAAATACAGTGTTCTCAATTTCCAGTAATTGTACTCTTTCATTATTGAAATCTGGGTGCATTTGTTATTGTAATGTAATTTCATTAGATTAATTTATCTCCAAGTACAGGAGATTTTATTCTATCCTTAAAATAATACTAATTTTTCAACCACGAAACATCAACATATATATGAAATTGAATAAAATCTCGTGTAATAAATATACAAATGTAAATTTCTTTTATAACACTTATATACTCAATTGACACATCCAATGTTTTTAGCCCCCGGTACGGTATGCTATTTCTTTCTCCCAGCTTATTTTGTGTCCAAAAAATCACGTTACCTTACCGAAGCTAGCCGTAAAACAAAGCATTACGATTAAATACTCTTTAGCAATTTTTTAAACTTCTAAGCATCGCACATTTTCAATTTTTATACGTCGTATTGGAAAAAAAAAAAAAAAAAGTTCTTTTAAATGCATTTTGTTTGAAAACTGTATCTCCATTTATTTTTGAAATATTAATTTTTTTTGTCGTTTTTGGAGCCATTTGCTTAATATTGGCAACGGAAGCAATCCATTTCTGTAGAAAGTAAAGGAAAAAATAGTTGTAAAATATTAATTACTAGCAAACCCCACGGCTTTGCTCGCGTTATATTTGAAATATGCCAAGTTATATTTATATGTCTAATTTTTATTAAAAAGTACTAACTAAATTTTTATTTTATTAAAAGGTAATATTTTATTTTATTAAAAGGTACTTATTACTTTTAGGAATAATTCAAAAATTACTATTTAAAACACAGTTTGACTAAACATCATTATTACACTGCATTAGGCAGAAATGAGACTTAAATTAATAAAACGAAATAAAACTAAAAAAATGACAATTTAGAAAATATTTTGAAACTTTTATGCTCAATTAATACGCTCATTTCAGTATTCATTTGAAGTTTTGAATTTTTTAGAAACCATCTTCTTACATCTTAAAATTAACTATCATGTCAAATTCCAAGTCCTACCACCTTTCTCAACCTAAAGGGCTATGTTGAAATAGGAACTGTCATCATTAATTTGCCAACATTAATTTTGAAATCGGTTTGTTATTTCCTAATATTCCACAGAAACATAATTTAGAAAGCTTTTACCTTTTTTAGAACGTTTGATGTTACTGTGAACCCCAAGTGGTAGAATCATCGGCATAAAATATAGCCTGTGAAGGATCAGAGACTGGTACCATTGATTCGAAACTATTATTACTTTTATAATCTGTTTATATTATCTGAAATTGCATAGAAATCATAATTTAGGACTTTTTTGGAACGCTTTTCGCACCTCCCCTTCCCTTCACCCCCTTTTAATTCAAATTTATTTTTGACAGTCCTTCGAGGGCATTTATATTTTATAAGTAACTACCATGAAATATTTAAAGTATTTTCTAGCTTTTTCAGTATCACAGAAATCGCAATTTAGAAATGTTTTAGCCCCTGCAACCCTCTGTTGGTAGTGGCACAGACATAAAATATAGCTTATTTTTGAGCAGGTTCTATCACCAACAATTTGTCATCATTATTTTTTTAATCGGTTTGGTATTTTATAAGCTTGCTTAAAAATTGTAATTTATAACGCTTTTCGAACACTTCATCTTTTTAAATTTGGAATTTTCTTTCGACTGTTCTTAGAAAGCAGTTGCATCTTGTAAGTAAATACCATGCCATATTTCAATGTGTTAGACCCCTCAGTTGTGCAAAAAACGCAAATTAGAACATGTTTGGCTTTTGCAACCCTCAGATGGTAGTGACAGCAACATAAAATATAACCCATGTTATAGCAGGGACTGTCACCATTGATTTGCAACCATTACTTTTGAAATAGCTTTGGTATTTCCTGAGATTGAGTAGAAATCGCAATTTACAATGTTTTCAGAACGTTTTCGCGCTTTTTCACCCCTTTTTAAATTTCCAATTTTTTTCGAAACTGTTCTTAAGGATCATTTATATCTAATAAATATGTACATTGCCTAATTTTAAGTTGCTAGCCCCTACCGATCACAAAAATCGAAATTTAGAACGCTTTTTTGCTCCTGCAACGTCTAGGTGATAGCGATACCGACATAAAATAGCGTCTATGTTAGAGCAGAGGCTGTCAGCATCAATTTCCTACCATTACGTTTGAAATCAGTTTGATTCTTCCTGAGATATTGCTGACAAATCGGCATTTTAGAACGTTTTTAGAACGCTTTTCGCGAATTTTGCTCCTGAATCTCCTCTGGTGTAGTAGAAACAGACATAAAATATAGCCTATCATGGAGCAAGATCTGTCACCTTCATTTGTACACCATTATATTTGAAATCGGTTCTGTACTTGCTGAGATTGCATAGAAATCGCAGAACGTTTTTTACAACGCTTTTTGCGCATTTTGACCCCCTTTTAAATTTTGATTTTTTTCAGGAAATGTCCTTAGAGATCATTGATATCTTATAACTAACTATTATTCCAAATTTCACGATTCTAGGCCCTTCCGTAACGCAAAAACCAAAATTTAGAACGTTTTTCTCTTGCGCCCCCTTTGGGGTAGTGGCACCGACATAAAACATAGCCTATGTTGGAGCAAGAGTTGTCACCATCATTTTGACGCCATTATTTTTTAGATCGGTTTGGTATTTCCTTAGATTGTGTAGAAACCACCATTTAGAACGTTTTTTAAACACTTTTCGCTCATTTTCACCCCTTTCAAATTTCGAATTGTTTAAGAACTGTTCTTAAAAATCCTTTATATCTAATAAGTAGCTAATATTTCAAATTTCATACTTCTAGGCCCTTCAGTAACGCAAAAATCGCATTTTTAGAACGTTTTTTGCTCTTGCACCCTCTTTCGGGTAGTGGCACCGACATAAAACATAGCCTATGTTGGAGCAAGGGTTGTCACTGTCATTTTGACAGCATTATTTTTTAAATCGGTTTGGTATTTCCAGAGATTGTGTAGAAACCACCATTTAGAACGCTTTTCGCGCATTTTCACCCCTTTCAAATTTCGAATTGTTTAAGAACTGTTCTTAGAAATCCTTTATATCTATTAAGTAGCTAATATTTAAAATTTCACATTTCTAGGCCCTTCAGTAACACATAAATCGCATTTTTAGAAGTTTTTTGCTCCTGCACCCCTTTTGGGGTAGTGGCACCGACATAAAACATAGCCTATCTTGGAACAAGGATTGTCACCATCATTTTGACACCAATATTTTTTAAATCGGTTTGGTATTTCCTGAGATTGTGTAAAAACTACCATTTAGAACGTTTTTTAGAACGCTTTTTGTGCATTTTCACCCCTTTTAAATTTCGAATTGTTTAAGAACTGTTCTTAGACATCATTTATATCTTATAAGTAACTAATATTCCAAATTTCATATTTCGAGGCCCTTCAGTAACGCAAAAATGGCTTTTTTAGAACGTTTTTTGCTCTTGCACCCCCTTTGGGGTAGTGGCACTGACATAAAATATAGCCTATGTTCTAAGTTGGACTAAGACCATCATTTTGATACCATTACTTTTGAAATCGGTTCGGTAGCTCCAGAGATTACCTCTAACAAACAAACAAACTTTACTTCTTTATAATATTAGTATAGATATATTTTTGTTGCCATTTTTTCATAACAGCCGAAAGAAAATGTCATTAAAATACGTACTATTTTGGAAAAATATAAACGAATGATTTCTGTTAAAACAGGGAGCTATTATAAACTATATTTAATTTTAAGTGTCTATATTAATGTTACAAACAAATGAAGGCCTATGAATCATTAGACAGCCGTATTTTTTTTTTTTTTTTTTTTTCTTGTCGAGTTCTTTTAATGACGGCATCTTTTTGCTGCATTTGTGTATTACTTCGCGATAGTGACGTCCTATGCCTACTTTACTGTAGATGTTTAAGAGTGGATTGCGTGTGGAATTCTTAAGCGGATGCGAATGACGTCATTTTACATAAAACAAAAGCGTGTGTTGTAAGTCTTCAAATTGAAATATGTTTTGTATTATTTATATATACATATATATAATTTTTTTTTTTTTAACGCGGGCAACACTCAATTCTGAAAAAGCAGAATCAGAATTCCTGTTTTCTAGTTTATGCTTTTCGTTTGCTAAACCGATTTGGTCCTCTTTCTTTAGTCGTCAAATTAAATCCCCATCTATTTCAATAGAAAAAGCATATTAAAAATTTAAATGCCCCGAAAGTCGCACCTATTTTTAGGGTTCCGTACTTAAAAAGTAACCATTATAAGATCACTCCTGTCCATTTTACTCGCACACTATGGAACATGGAAAGTTCAAATGGGGGGAAGTCATAAAGACTATTGACCCCACATATTTACAGATTATAAACATAAATATATTCAGGAAAAATATAGAGGGGCTCATTAAGTTACTTGAAAAACAAAATCTCTTCTTTGTATATTGTGTGGGGTATCGTGCAAAAGCTTTCGTAACGCTGAACTCAAAAATTACATTTCTTTTAATTTTAGGTATTATATTTTCAGAGTTATCGCCGAAAATGCAGCGCAACCCCCCCCCCCCCCCACCTAATCTATTTCCGAATCTACTAAAACTAAAATTGTAAAAAAATTAGAGGTAGTAGACGTTAATTTAAACCTTGCAGGAAAATGATAGCGATGACCCTAGGTTACATAGTTTTTGAGAAAAGCGCATTTTCCGTTACACACACATTTCGATTTTCAGGCTTTCAGCAAAGGTATTGGGGAGCGCTTGAGGTATCTATCATAGCACAAATATAAAAGCATTGTTAATAATGATTTTCGAAAAAAATCGTCGGTGATTAGCTGAGATATTAATCTCTAAAGACACGGGCGGTTTGGACATACATAATGACAGGGGCGGCGTACTCTGTACCATCGGCTTTTAAAGCCCAGATAACACCTTTAACGATACATCTGTGTAATGCAATGCCCAGTAGCAGTATAAAAGCAATAAACAATTGTTAAACACAGACTAATTTAATTAGAACTAATTACATAAATACTATGGGATTCGCGACTCGTTTGCATTGGGTGGATCTCTCACTACGCCTCCCGTGTCTTTAATACTGAAAAAAAGGAAGTACTGTAAAAGCACTTATTTTCGCGAGGTTTTCATTTTCGCGATTTTCGCGAGCCCGTCGTAATCGCGAAAATTTAAGCCTCGCGAAATATATATATTTTTTCGTCTCAAATAATAATAAAAAATCAGAAATTTTTCACTTATCCAAAATTTAATGATTACAGTTACTTAAATATGAAATAAGTACAGAAATTTTTTGAATACTTACAACTATTTCTTGAATACTATACAACTATTTCTTGAAAAAAACAATAATACAACTAATAGGATGCAGCTCATTCACTTACAATATTTATACCGGCTTCTTTAAAGCCATTCAAAATTATCTCATGTTTGGGTTTAACACCGTTAAATGTTCACACAAGCCAAGAAGCATGAATCGGTTTTAGTCGTGATATTCCCAGGTTCACAAATTCTTTTTCCTCTAGAAATTTAAGCAAAAGGAGTTCTATTTATGTAGTTTCGCGATTTTTCAAATTTCGTTTCTGTTCATATAAAATACGCGAAATCTACGATATCCTCATTTTCGCGAAAATTACGGCTCGCGAAAATAAGTGCTTTTACAGTACTCAAAAATGAGTCAATCGATGTACTCCTGTCGAATTGAGTCTGTTTGTATCAAACATGAACCTATGCTTTCTCAGTTTTGAAGCATCCCATGTTATCAAACCTAAACAAAACGATAATTGTGTACCCTCTAATGGTTTATTTCTTTTATGGTGGCATAAATGATGTTTATTAATGTAAATATTAAATTATGCACAGTGTTTTAAAATAATTTAAAAGTGCTTGGAATAATGCTCTTGTCATAAAAATATTCGATTTGGGTGTCTTGTTAATAATTTTGCTATTATATATATATATATATATATATATATATATATATATAAATAATCAATTAAACGTTTCTTGTTAATAATTTTGAACGGGAAATAAATGTCAGTGCATTTTTTCTTTAATTTTTAGGTTTAGGGAGACAGTACATAACGATTTATATTGGGACACAAACATGGAATCAAAAATGAGTAGATGTGTTTCTCAATTTTGAGTACATTTGGATCGGAGCTGTTTTGAGTATGTGACGTATTTAAGATTGAGTACTTTTTACTCAATTTTGAGTATCCATTTTTTTTTTTTTTTTTTTTTTCACTGAAGGCTGTTCTCAACTGCTCTGATCGACAAGCGCAAAACATTTTGACACATTTACAAATTCATTTTTTAAGAGAAAGATATAAAATTGGAAAGTCTGACTCTGGAAGTGATTTGGAATCGAACTGTGTTTTCCATTTTTTGATCCATAAATTGCCTATTGAGTTACAAGCGATTTGGATCACGTGACAAAGACGTTTTTCTCCCTTCGCTGACTGGATTTTCTGCTTTCTTCCGGAACTTCGGTTCAAAATGTCAACTTTGACACTCTTTTCTGAAAGATCTATTGAGTTTGTAAAAAAAAAAAAAAAAAAAAAAAAAAAAAAAGGAAAAAAAAAATAGCTGGATGACATAGTTTCTGAACAACAACACCTGCTAGTTTCATGCATTTCCGACCAAAAACTAGTTGGATGTGCCAATCCCAAAACTTTCTTCTATCTCATGTATATTAATATTTCAAAATGTTGTTACAAATACCAATAATTCATTTTTATTAGTTTTATTAGCATTGTTATTAGAATTATGTATAAATTAATACACTTTTCGCTGATACAATATAGAAAATTGCACAAAAATCGCTATTACAGCGCCCCCTATCGTCGGAATTTTTCCAAATTCAGGGAGGACCTTCTTGCCATGGCTAAAAGCACATGCAAAAAATTTGGTTCAATTCTGTGCATAACTTCATACACTTTTCGATGGTGCAATATTCAAAATGCACAAAAATCGCTATTACAGCGCCCCCTACCGGCGGATTTTTTCAAAATTAATGGAGAACCTGCTTGCCATAGCCAAAAACTTAAAAAAAAAATTGGTTCAATTCTATGCATAACTTCATACAATTTCTGATGGTACAATGGCGACATACGGACACACGGACAGACAGACATTTTCTATAAACATGTTTTTTAAGATCTCTGACCCCTAAAACGTGTCAATCCGTCGAAAACCAGAAGTCGAAAAAATTTCGATTACAACACTTTCTTCTATTGAAGATAGAAGAAAGTAATAAATTAAAACTTATGTCATAAAGTTGCCTTTTTGGATTTGAGAACAGCCTTAAAAGTTAACTAAAAACGCGGCACGGACCAGGCCGGCATTTTAACTTTGTAACTTCCTTTCGATGCGCGCTTAGCACAATGCCAAGTTTAAACTTTGAACAAGGATTTTGTTTTAGCTACACTGTAAAAAAGAAAGATTATTACTATGCTGAATTTGGTTTTATGAAATGCCAAATAAAGTTTAACCTCTTGCGCTCTATGACATACGTAGCATAGAACGTCATGATATTATGATCATTTCCGACAATGACGTACGCAACGTACGCGTCATGATATAGGACTGATTTTTTAATTAGACATCCCGAATTATCATCAGAAAGTTTTAACTCCTCACCTATTTTTGCGTTACAAGATGATTCATTTTCCATAAATAAAGTAAAAGAAAATTAGCAATTAAATTTTTGTGGTTTGAATTCAAAATTTCTATTAAAAAAAAAAAAAAAAAAAAAAATCTGCCGGATGCGGCAACACTGGTGGCTAGTGACATGCATCCGCTAACAGCGCCAGAGCGCAAGTGTTTAAATATGAAGTACTTTTATTGTCAGTATACCAAATTAAGCTCATCATAAAAAAAGAGATGCAGAATAGCAATATTTGATATTATTTAGCTTTCATATGTCTTTGAACTTTTATGGTACACCCATTTATTCTTTTCAAGTTTTCACTGGCCTCCAAAAGTTAAGGTACAGGGACTGGATGCTTTCGATTGGACACGATTTGTCCAAAATCTACCAACATTATTGGCGAATTGTTCTTGAACTTCTAGGATGTAAAGAACATGTTTGATTTTATATTTCTCGGTGAAGATTTATCGGGGGATACAATTAGGGGGTTAATAATAAATTTAATAATAAAATAATATTTGCGATCACCTATGTAAAAGAAAAGGCTGGAAATGGTTTGTCACTGTGGTAAATGACTATTTTGGTCCTATTCAACGTTTGTATGCATTTGTGTAAGCAATATCCACGCACTCATATTCGTGAAGATGTTAACGTTTTTGTGAAAAATTCAAAAGTTTTTTGTTTATAGCATACAGAGTTTTCAGCCAAATTTAACCCCTTTCTGCATACTGTGGCATATATGGCACATACTTTTACTTTTACTGCCCGAGAGAGACTGCTCAGACTAGGAAGTGAGTCTGTAGAGCATAGATTGTCCCTCCCGGTCCCCTTTATTAAGGTCTAAAAAAAAAAAAAGTTACAAATTTCAGCCGAGGCTGAGCCCGCCAATACGCGCGACAGAGGGCGGAGTGTTATATATAAGATGTTACATTACCATAAATGTTACATTAGCAAAATTTGTGAAACAAACATAAGGACATTAAATAATGCAGTGTTATACAAAGTTAGACAATATTATACAAGTTGCTGCGACCCGACATTGGCTACTGAATAAGGGCGAATCCAAGTCCCTGTCTCAGTGATGGGGTAAAACTGAAAGGTTACATAAGAAGTTGAAGATGTTTTTAAGCTTTGAGAGCAAAATCGGGCGCGATAAAATATTTGCTAACCAACCAACTGGAAGAACAGGAGGACGGCGGATATGCCAGCGAGCTGTTAAAGGACAATTATAGAAATAATGAGAGGCAACAGCATCATCACCGCACTCACATAGAAAAGAAAGGACTCTTTTGAACTTGTAGAGGTATGCTCCAAAAGGACCATGACCGGTAAGGAAAGCTGTAGTGGATGGAGTGAGCAAGATCTAAAGATACCACTGGGAAAAGATCATAGGTATATCTACCCTTTTTACTGTAGTTCTGCAGTTGCTTTTAATCGCAGAAGTTCCATTCTTTTTTGTTCAATAATACGTCAGTGGATGAGGTATGTGATGCCAACAGGTGCTGCCTCATTTCGAGCGGATTTTGGCACCAAAAAAGAGGCGAAAGGTGAGAAATTAATAGTTGTTACTTTGTGTTGCTTGATAGTGAATAATTTTGTTTTTTATATGTGGAAAAAAGAAGAAGACTGAACTGAAAAAAATACAGCTGCCTTTGTAAGTATCTTGTGAATAATATATCATGATGGTAACACATTGTAGAAGAGCTAGCGAATGTAGTACGTAAAAATCGGTGCGTGCCATATATGTCACACCATGCATTGACAGATTGTATCTTTCCATAGTGGTTGAAATGTGTATTTGTTTATTCACCATAAAAAATACGAAGTGTCAGTTTGTCTGAACGATGACCGAAATTGCTTTGCTAAATTTCACACTGAGTGAAGGATCCCAGGGCCAAAACTAAGGGGGGGGGGGGGCACGTGCCCCTGGCGCCATAACGAAGGGGCGCCAAATGAAGATTTTGTTTGTCAATTTTTCTCTCATCTTCCTCATCATTCTCAAAGTTCTCACATCTATGTTTAGCACGGTATTGTTCTGTCTGGGGTATGCCAAAGCAGGGGCGGACTGGCCCACCCCGCTAGCCCGCGATCGCGGGGTGGGCCAAACGGGTGTAGTGGGCCAAAAAAAATACATTTTTTTTACTTTTCTTTCTTTTCAATAAAACTAAAAAAAAATAATTATGAAACTCAATTTTTCTTGGTAGTGAGGTGGGCCAGACGGGTGTAGCGGGCCAAAAAAGGAAAAAAAATACTTTTTTAAGTTTTTTCTTTTCAATAAAGCTAAAAAAACCCTAAAAATATATGAAATTTAATTTTTCTTGGTAGCAGGGTGGGCCAAACGGTTGTAGTGGACCAAAAAAAAATTTCTTTTTAATAAAACAAAACAACAAATTATGAAACTTAATTTTTCTTTTTCTTTTTTTCCGTGAAGCATCCCCCCCCTTTTTTTTTGATCGGGTGTAAGTCTTAATTTCTACCTTCCCTCTCCCATCAGCAATTTTTGCCAGATCTGTGCAAATTATTCATTTTGTATAGAAACCGAGAGATAGGGGATAAAGTAAAAAGCACATATGGTCAGTGAAGGTTGGGAAGTTGTTCGGTGGGATCAGTCTACCTGTGGACACTTGCGTAGTAACAAAAGATAGGCAAGGATTAGCTTACCTATCTAGGAATAATCTACAGATCAAGGATCTCGGGAGGCACGGATTAGCTTAAAGAGAAAAACGAGAGGAGGCAGCGGCAGACTTGAATAATAGAGACGTTAAACACGGCAATTTTCTACAATTGGTAAAGCTGTTATGTAAATATAATAAAATTTTGCTCGGTTATGTAACACAGACTATGGAGATAAAGTCAAGAAATAGGATCTTTAGAAAGTATGATGAAAGCTAGAATAGATTTGAAAGAACAAAATGGAAATCCCAAACGGTATGGAAGAGGTTCGTTGATCACATTCCTGTCCAAGTAATTTATAAATCAGTTAAGTGCTTATCCCTCCACTCAGATCCAAATAAACATTGCCGATGATGCAAGACAGTCAGGTCCATTCAGTATGGAAGCAAATTTCACAAAAGATATATCGGTAATGGAGCAGTTGGCTCTTTGTGTTCGTTATGAGCAGCGTGGTAAAGTGAAGTTAGTTTTTAAAATTGTTTGATGCCCCCAAAACAACAGGGAAAGCCTTCTATCTCCAAGTAAAAGAAGAACTTAAACTCCCTTCATCACAAATAGTTGGGACTTTTTTTGATGGTGCAGCAAATATGACTGGGAGATATAAAGGTCTGCAGACACAACTGAAAAAGACGATCCAAATATACAGCATGTTCATTGATATGCACATGTGCTTAATTTGTTCCTGACAGATGCAACAGAATGTTGCAAATTGACAAAGGACTTCTTGGTCTTAATATAAGCTACAACTGAGGCTAACGAAAAAGACAGGCTACCGGGGTGCATTCCAAGTATCTTTTTTTACAGACCGCAAGAGTCACGTGATACTCGAATGCACCAATGCAGGTGCACGAAAAGCGAGGCTAACGAGAAAGACAGGTTACCGCGGTGGGTCCGATTCTTCTTTTTTTACAGACCACCGGAGTCACGTGATGCTCTTTTCGCACACCTTCATTGGTGCATTCGAGCATCACGTGACTCCAGCGGTCTGTAAAAAAAGAAGAATCGGACCCACCGCGGTAGCCTGTCTTTTTCGTTAGCTTCACACGAAAAGAGCATCACGTCACTCTAGTGGTCTGTAAAAAAAGACATGTGGGATGCACCGCGGTAGACTGTCTTTTTCTTTAGCCTCGAGCTACAACCATGTTTAGCTCAGAGTGATATGAGCGTATGAAAGCATGGACTTCACTGAATAAGGGGCCTGTATGTGGAAATAAACTTCTTCGCGATTACAAAAAGTAAGCGCTGCTGAGTGGTGGATTAAGGATCGAGCACTTAATAGCATGTTTGGCGAGTCTTCGAAATCTTTTAAAGATCAATATAAATTTTTAACATTGCTTAAGTGTCTACAAGGTATCACTGAAATGGACGATTTTCCGTTACATGTATCTTTTTCGGCAAGATCACCGATTGATAGTTAGTGCAAGCTTCAGCATGCATTAATAGCAACCATTTTAAGCGACCTATTCAATATATCTATGCCGACATCGAAGTATCTACATAAATAAGCGGCCTGGGATACTTAACTCCTGCTAACTAAATCGAAACCCTGAAATCCAGTGTCTTACAAAAACGACATAATTTTGATATGGCTATAAAAAATACTTCTGAATTTGCGGAACATCTTCGGAAACAACTAATAGAAAAGGAGTAAACCATTGAAATTGAGAGTTTCCTACCAAAAAAAAAAAAAAAAAAATATATAGCGAAACGTCGATGTGGTGAATATTCTCACGATGAGGCAAGAAGTATTATCGGATCCCCATCTGACTTATTTACGTTTATAAAGTCATTTTATACACAGCTATTCAATAGTTGAATACAGGATTTACTGGAAATGACTTGCCCATGAAAGACATTGCGTGGTTCGATCCTCGCTGCTTCAAAGAGGTTAAATTTTTAAATGAACTTGCTGAAGAAGCTCGACATATTGCAGCAACAATCTCGACGTAGCGAGCTCTACGCCGCTTACAGAAAAAAAACGAGCGATTCAGAAGAACTCATTACAGATGATGAGGATCGCTGTAAAGTTAATAAGAAATGTAAAAAATGCCTAGCTTGTGCATTAGAATTATTGTGCGAGTGGAATGCCTATGGTTGTATTTATCCAAAACAAAGACGTGTCGAACATTTATTTATTGAACATTTATTCAATGTCGAACACGTAAGCGTACATGTGTGTATGGGTGGAGCGAGTTGCGAGTGGAACAGGATTTGTAAGTGAGCGTGGCAATTTTCACGTTTTGTTCGCTGTCACACCTCGCCGAATATCTTAGTGTTTTTTGCTACATACGGTAAAATTAAAAAGCAAACAGTAAAAATTAGTAACAACCAACGTTTGAATGCTGTAATGAGGTGGAGAATAGCAGGGAGACTGGAAAGAAGGCAGTCTCAAGTGTAGATACCTGGAGACTTCAATGTAACGCCCAACGTCGAGCTTATGGAAACAGTTTAAGGATATCCATAGAGAGAAAGCCTGGACAAAGTCGTCCAAGAGCCACGACGGCCAGTGAAGATGATCGCTATTTATCTATTACAGCGAGGGGTAACAGGAGTACAGCATCTTCCCAGGTCTCTCGTGACTTTTATGCGACTACAGGAAGTCGAGTTTCAAGAATTACTGTTTGCAGACTTCTGCGCACAAGAAAACCCGTTTATCATGATACAGAGATAATCGACTTTGGACGAGAGGTCATTAAGGTACTGTTCTATTCACTGATGAGTCTCGGTTCAGCCTAAACTCTAATTCTCGACGTACTTTCATCTGGAGAAAACCAGGGATCCAATATATGCCTCCCAACGTCCGAGAAAGAGACCACT
This sequence comes from Maratus speciosus, assembly GCA_963932465.1. Taxonomy (NCBI): domain Eukaryota; kingdom Metazoa; phylum Arthropoda; class Arachnida; order Araneae; family Salticidae; genus Maratus; species Maratus speciosus. The sequence goes on along the minus strand of OZ010789.1, from coordinate 14,507,735 downwards.
GTGGGGGTTTGATGGTCTGGGCAGCCATCATGTTGGATGAGCGCACACCCCTCCCTATGTTTGGCAAAGGCTCTGTCACTGGTCTGAAGTGTAATGATGATATCTTTGTACATTATGTTTGCCTTTTAGGGATGCAGTTGGCCCTGATTTCATTTTAAGGGACTACAACACGCGCCCAGATAGAGCTCATCGGGTCGACGAATTTCTGCAAAGTGAGGATATTCACTTGATGGGTCGGTCCGTCAGATCTCCAGACCTAAACCCTATAGAGCATGCCTAGGACGCTCTAAGGAGGACAATTGGAACTCACTTTCCACCTTCCAGAACCACTGAGTGCTTGAAAACAGCGTTGCTGGAGGAGTGAGGCTAACAGGGACTCATAAACTGCCTGAATTCCAGTATGAACCCACGTTGTGGGAGCTGTATAACTGTAAGAGGGGAACATACCCCTATTAACCCATTTTTTACTTCAATATTGTAAGCTCTGTTTTATACCTTCTGACGCTGATGAGTTTTATGCGAGAACTGTTGAATGGTTATTTTTTTGCATTTCATCAACATACTTACATACCTAATTTCATTAAAATCTACCCTGTAGTTCTGGAGATAATCAACCAAATTACGATTATTATAAGATAATAGATGGAGTTGCCTCAAGTTCAAAAGAATTGTCCAAATATCTGACATTCTAATTAGTTAGTAGTGAGGATATAAAACAAACTAATCAATTTTAAGGTACTATATTCATATTATAAACAAACATTATTCAATGTACAAAGGGAGGGAAGTCAGTATTCAAACACTTTAACAATGGGGTTGTCGATTGGTGGGCCAACGCTTAAATATAGCGGGGTGGGCCAAACTGTGCCAGTCCGTCCCTGTGCCAAAGCATAAAAGAATCTAAGTATGATATGGCATAAGGATCCTGTATAAAGCGGAATTTTATTTCGATTCTTTTCGATTCCGTTTTCATGATTTTATTACTGGATCAGCACTTTACAAAGCACCTTACGTAGTTCAGTATTACACATTTTATGATTACATATTTTAAAATAAGACGGCTATTAGAAAATTAGTGAAATTCTCTTTGTAACTAAGTTTTGCGGAGGGGGAGAGGGGGAGCCAAAATCCATGTTTGCCCGGGTGCAAAAAAGGCTAGTTTCGTCCCTGGGTCATCGAGTGACTGTAGTTTTCAATAACATTATGTCAGTTACTGCAGACGATAGTTCTCAGTCAAAAATATGTATCAGTTACTGTAGCCTGTAGTTTTAAACCAAACATGTATCAGGTACTGTAGAATGTAGCTTTTCAATAAACGATACATGTGACAGTTTCTGTAAATTCATTTTTCAATAAACGATATATGTATCAATTAGTGTAGACTGAAACAGACATACACAAATAGATTGATATGTTCTTTCTCTATATATTTTGAAGTTTTAAGAGTTGCATGCTAGTTTTAACGCTTATTTCACTACTATGGAAAAGTAGTCGCTAATGCACGGTGTGACATATATGGCACTAACTTAAATAGGCCTTAAATTTAGGTGGATTTGAAAATTTCGAATTTTGAGTGATTTTTGATTATATTACATTATTATTTAGCAAACTTTCAAATTTTTTTTCCTGTAGGAAAAAATCATGCAGGAAGGGGTTAACACAACTTTCCAAAAACCTGACTAAGAACCGTAGCAACAGTATACTGCAATTAAAACATGAATTTATTGAATATTTGATGAGATATGGGCACTTGTATGAAATAATTTTTAACTGCGCATGCGTGTAAGATTTCAAAATTTTTATTTCATAATTTGGTAGCCAGCTATTTTGAGTAACTTCTGTAAAAAGTCTAGTCAAATATTGTGAAAACTCAGAAAGATGTAGTGAGTTGATTGAAAAGTTGTGGAAAAACCCTTATAATAAAGCTATTTTTAGAAAGCAACTCACTATATCGCCCTATTTTTGTGAAATTTCTCGATATTTGACTGGACATTTTAGATAAGTTGCCCTAAATAGCTGACTACCAAATTATGAAATAAAAATTTTGAAATCTTCCACGCATGCGCAGTTAAAAATTATTTTATACAAGTGCCCCTATCTCATCCAATATTCTATATATTCATGTTTTAATTGAAGTGTACTGTTGCTACTGTTCTTTGTCAGATTTTCTGAAAGTTGTGTTAAATTTAGTTGAAAACTCTGTATGCTATAAACGAAAAAATTTTGAATTTTTCACAAAAACGTTAACATCTTTACGAATATGAGTGCTATGCTTACACAAATGCACACAAACGTTGAACAGGACCCATATAGTCATTTAACTCAGTGACAAACCATTTCCAGCATTTTCTGTTGCATAGCTGATCGCAAATATTATTTTATTATTAAATTTATTATTAGCCCCCTAATTGTCAACCCGACTAAATCTTTATCGAGAAATATGAAATCAAACATGTTCTTTACATCCCAGATGTTTAAGAATAATTCGTCAATAATGTTGGTAAATATTCGAAAAACCGTGTGCAATCGAAAGCATCCAGTCCCTGTACCTTAACTTTTGGAGGCCAGTGTATATATACAGTTGTATCCAACCCTACGTTGTATAGTTTTTCACAAAGTCTTATTATTGTTTTAGCAATGATTTTTTTTAATAACACAGTTAATAATTCATATTATCCTATGGTACCCAAAGGTATGAAAACAGAGAGGACTGGGAGCAGGATTCACTTCGCCTTATTTAATATCAGGAAAAAAATGCATTTAGATAAGACGAATATAACTTTTTTTTAAATACTGGTATTCAGTCCGTTATTCCTTTCGAATTTAAGGTCGGCTTATACACGAGTATATACGGTATATTCAAATGACTGTTTGAAAAATATAAACAAAGCTATGACTAGAAATCCGCAAAAATCTAAAATCTGCACATCCTCTGGTCCCAAGATGTGCGGATTTGAGGGAGTCTACTGTATTAATTTTCCAGTCAAGTTTGTGCTTTTTTTCAGACACCTTTTCTTCTGCCAGCTCCTGATCCTTGTTCCTCCGAGCTACTCCCAGCGTTATCGGCGGTTCTGTTGAGCACAGCGTCAGGCATCTCGCTGTCTGCTAATCCATCCCTTTCGATCTCGAAGTTCTTTATTCGTAAACAATTGCCTTTTTTCTTTTTCCCGTAAGTTGGAAGTGTAAATAAAAAGTCGGGAGAGGACTTTGATGTCGGATTTTTAAAGTTTCCGGATTTTCGAGGTCTCGCTGTAATAATATGTATGAGAAAATTTTGGGATTGGCACATCTGAAGAGCTGAGGATAGCAATGGAGTGTTAAGTCACTTTTTCGTCTGTTTGCGACGACATTACTATCGATCGAAGCACGCTGTTGCGAGTGTATTTCCTAACGCTTCGCGTGCGCGCAATTGACGAAAGGAAATGTTTCATTGGAAGAAGTTTTGCGGTTTTTGTGCTGCACACTGTCTCATCCTTCTTGAAACGGCACGCAATCTTTTTTCTGCAGTTGATTCGGATAGGATAAGTAAATGGTAATAAGTAAATGGAACCTTCCGGGTATTTTTAGTCGAATTAAAAAGAGAAACTACTGTTCAGTGATATATCTAATCTTCAATATGTTTAAAATAGTTTCCCATTCTTAACCACTTCACCGGCGACAATACATAGCAAACGATTTTTTTCCGCTTGGGGCCATCCACAAATGATGTCACGCTTGAAGGGGGGAGGGAGGTTCGTGAAATTGTGACAGTTTGGGACAAGGGGATGGGAGGAAGTAAGAAAAAATGTGACATCACACATTTTGGTTAAAATAAAAGCGTTAAAAATCAGCAGATTAAATTTTGAAGTTATTTTGAAATGAAAGTATTTTTTATTGATAAAGTAAAGATAAGTTTTAAAGTCAAATATATTAAATTCCATTTCAAATACCAAAATACTACTGTTTTCAATTGCACTTTCATTTTAATATTTTATTTCTACTGTATATTAATTCTGTTTTTTGTTGTAAACCTAAGTCTTATTTCACACAAAATAAGAGCACGGATCATTTTTACAGTTATGTTCACAAATGTCATTAAAACACATAGTTAAAGTTTAAAAATAAAATTTGAAATATAATCTATAACATAGTGCTTTGTTTCTGAACTGCAAGTATATGTTTATGTAATATAGCGTGACATGTAACAAGGGGTGGGGAGGGGGTATGGTGAAGCGTGACACTTTGTGACAAAGAGGGGGGGGGGTCAAAAATATTGAAAAAAAGTGTGACGTCATTTATGGACCGCCCCCTTAGACCAGCCATACTCAAACTTTTTTTATCGTGGGCCGCAAACGTAGGTTTGCGACATTAGGCGGGCCGCAACACATGTATAAAAGGGTAAAAAAAAAAAAAAAAAAAAAAAAAAAAAAAAGTGTAATTAAAATAGTAAGATAACATAAGTATTAATATAATAAAGTTTATATTATCAGCAAGGTTGGACATTTGTCGTCGCTGAAATGTTATCAAAAAGTTTAACACTATTATTTCAAAACAATAAAATTCGCGGTAGAGTTCTATAGCAAATGTTTTAGCAATGTACGGAAAAGTTTGTTGTTTGAAAATAGAGGTGTAACAAATTTTTTGGAAAAAAAATAATTCCGCGACAAACATTAAACTCTTAAAAGCAATATTAGCTATATAATAATTCTAGAACTTATAATGTAATAATTTAGAATTTCTCAAGCTCTAAAGAAAATAAATTAGAAAGTTTTCGCTTATAAATCTCCTTTTGCTCACTTTGCTCAATGCAATTTTTTTTTTTCTTTTATTTGCAGAAATGTAGTGCAAATTTAATTAATTTGGACTAAAGTTTGATTAGTGTTGACGTTTAAGAAATGCTTATAATTCTGTAGTACAAATGAGACACGTCAAAAGAATTTTTGACTAAGAATAAATACAGCATTTAAGATATTTTAACATAATTTTTAATGAATTTTTCATAACTGGAGAGATTTTGCTTTCCCATGAAAATATATGAAACGACAGTGAAAGTCATTACTTTTTATGCATACTTTAATTAATTTTTAAAACGATAAGCTCAGGTGATAAGGGTGGTAAGCAACACAATCATCGTTTTGAGAAAGTGATGATGAATTTGAAGTTCCAAATATAGATTTGCGTTTATTATTAAATGCCACTTTTATCAATTAAAATCTTTCTGAGTAGAATAATTTTCCAAATAGTAATTTTACAGATGGTAGAGACTAATAATAAGCTAGAAGCAGCAGGAGTCTTTCGGTAGCTTCATCGCCCCGAGCCCTCCCTTCCCGCTTTTCGGTGTCTTTAATGTGTGTAATTTCCCTTTTAAATTTGTCCGGTTTCAATTTTTGATTTTTTTTTTTTCAATCTGGATTTCGCTAGAGAGTCTTTCATTCGGGACGTGTCTGGGGACGTAAGAATCTTGCTTCCGCAAAAGAGTCGGACTAGAGTAGAAGAATAAAGGGCTGCGGACGAAGATGGGCCGCTCGCCGCGGCGGTTTTTTAGTCATTGATTCCATAATAGGATTAACTCAACTGTTTTCTGTCACATACCAACTTTATGATCTAAGCTCTTCAAATATGGATAAATGATTATGTGTCTCGGGCCGCAAGTTAAGTATGGCTGCCTTAGACCATAATGCAACGGAGTTCTTTTGAGTGTACGTGTCAACGAACCGTCCATGCTACACTAGAGGTCTGCACGGGACTCAATTTCCAGGCCCGGGCCCGGCCCGACTCGTAGAAAAAAAATTGGCCTGGTCCGTACAAAAAAATATTGGCCCGGCCCGAGTGAATTTCTAAAAAACATGGATTTTTACGTCGATTTGGTTAAAAATTTGTCTCGTAAGAGGCGTTCTGACCAAAAATATTTATCTTAACTTTTTTTTTCATGTTTATAATCTTCATTTTTATAGAAGTGCCGCAGGCTGCGATATTTATTTTTTTTAATAAATCGCTATTTCTTGTATATAAATGTTTCAGTTATCATTAATATTGTTAATTCACGCATTGAAGTGTTAAAAATCTGCAAAATGCTGTACCGTAAAATCTTCTAAGACTCAATTACATAGAAAGAAAAATGCGTTATAGACAAGTTCCCTTCTTAGCAAGTATAAACGTATTATATATTCTTTTCTTACGTATTAGTATATTAATTTTGCATGGATCAACACGTTTTTCAGTTTAAAACAGGATTCCGTCATAGGCAGGTTCTTTTTCACACGTTTTACTATATTTTAATTTGGCTATATTTTAATAAGGGTAGAAATTTACTATTCTTTAAAAATAATAAATTTTAATGTTTAATTGTATAATAATGGGGATTTAAAAATGTATACATTTTTTGCAAAAATCTTTGGGCCAGGCTTAATTTTACTGACCTTTGAACGGACCAAGCCACGCCGAGACAACGATTTTCATATTGGCTGGCTCAAAACTAGAATAGAAAATTTTGGGCCGTGAAGACTGGGAAAGAAACCAGTTCCAGCTCTGTGCAGAAAAAATAAGTTAGGCCCGGACCGGCCCGGCCCGATTCTTAAGAAAAAAGTAAAGCCCGAACCCGGCTCGGCCCGTAAGGAGTAGTCACTAGGCCCGGCCCAGCCCGAGTGCCGTGAATGAAAATAGGCCCGAGCCCGGCCCGTGCAGACCTCTACTACACACTTAATTTTCAATAGCGAATATACCCCAGTAAAACCCAATAACGTGTATGAATTTCATGGCAATATGACTCTATTTATGCGAGTTAGAGAGCGGTAGTGATGGCGATTCTGGAAAAATCGAGTATTTATAAACATCGACATCTTTTTTATAACAGCAACGACCCCAATAAGAATCGATTCCCAAACTTTAGTATCGGATGTTCTAGAATCGATACTATACTCACACAATCTAAGCTTAACCCATTTATGCCTGAATTTTTGGTTTTCTCAAATTTGTTGGTAAAATGACTTTAAAATGTTGTAAAATGAACCGGAAAAATACTAAAAGAAATTACGCTAAAATATTTTTGTATTTATTGGATAAAATGTAAACGTACTCAATACGGGAATGTCCATATGTGGAAAAATGCATAATTATATAATTTGTCTAAATTCTTATAAAATAAACTTTTCAAATTGTATATTACATACTATAATTAGTATTTTTATGAGTTATTAAAAAATATATTTATTTCTTTAGAAGGCTAATAACATTATAATAATAATAATTAAGAATAAATTAAGAATAATCGTATTTGAGGCTAAAAACAATTTATTTCAAAATCAACTTGAAAAGGACTTTACATAAATAATTGTACCCTAAATGGCTAATAAAGATATGTACCTATTTGCGCTAGCGCCCTCTATTTTGTACGTTACAAACATGCATAAAAATAGGCTTGAACCTATAATTTTGCAATTAAAAAAAAAATACGTATTACAAAGAAGTCTACAAGCTAAGAGGATGACTTATTTATTTGGATACTTGATACAAAAAATACAAATAAACTTACTTTTTACATTTCGCTATCTTGAAAAATTAAAAATCTACAAACAGCAAAAAAAGACCTTCATTTAAGCCAATAAATATCAATCTTATGCAGTCATCTCTCGGTAATAGATAAAGACATTTATAGACAATTACTTCACGCAATTTTCATGTTGTAAAGAAGAAGAAAATTTAAAAAATTTATTAAAATTCTACACGTCTCAAAAATGGGACGCTAGGCATTAATGGGTTAAAAACTATAATTTCAAAACTTAGCGATCCATTGGCTGGAAATTGGACAATGCATCGTGATAACGGGGATAGATCGATATTTCTGATGCTAATTTCCTAGCAATATACATTTATTCTTTCGATCTTACTATTTTAGTGGCAAAGCTGCTGTCAAATGTTATATAAGGGCCTTTTTCTTTCCAGGTTAAATTGTTATATTTTTAGTTTAGAAGCCAAGTTGTTGGGGTTACTAGTTTATTAAGTTGTATTTTTCAAGGTAGTCCCCTCTCCCCCCACCCTTTACACCCCAAAACCTTAATTAGGATCCCAAGTCATTTGGTTACCAATTAAACATTGATATTACATCTGCAACTTGGTGACCACTATGTATGAATATTCATGAAAAATTTCGGCTTTTCCCAGTTCAAACATTCCATCCTTGGTTTAGAGCTACGTTACTCATAGACCGGGAACCGGCAGCACAGACCATCACCTCATCGAGTTCACGGTTGAAATTCCAGGATAAGACAGAACTCGATTGGCCTATTAAAATGCAATCGGTCTGCCAAGTCCTATCTTGGTGCAAAACACCTGAAAACCCGATTTGAGCGGTTGATGCGTAGGTTTACTATTGTGCTTTCCTGCACCCAAAGTATGAAAACAGGGAGGACTGGGAGCAGGAAAACACAATGGTAAACCTACGAGTCAACCGGTAAAATCGGGTTTTCAGGTGTTTTGCACCCAGATAGGACTTGGCAGACCGATTGCGTTTTAATACGGGAATCGAGTTTTAGCTATAATTCTGGAATTTCAGCCTCCAACTCAATGAGGTGATTGTCTGTGCTGCCGGCTCCCGGTCTATCACTGTTCTTGATAATTAAGTTGTACCTCTCACGTTTGTCTCCCCCCTCCCCCGCAAATCAAGTGATACTTTTCATCGACTAAAAAGTATCGACCTCGCCCATCCCTAGAGAAAGGCAGACGCACCAACCGAATTCATAAGCACTTTTCGACTGTATTTGTAAAGTGTTAAAAATAATTAAAGCCAAATCGTTAATGAGTTCATCCGCCCTCATAATTTCTATCTCAAAAAATGACACTCGCTCTGCAGACGATAATTTTTCTTTCTGTTTGTTGTTGGAATGAAGCGGTCCACAAATTTATGTGTTCCATTAGCAAATTGAGAGGCGACATGATTTTATTTTTTCTCTTTCAATCTCATGTGGAACAAATCCTATCTTAATCCATTCGATGCCTTGCAGGATCCATTTTCGAGGGGAACGCGCTCTCTTATTGAGTATTGTTATTTTCCTCGAACGAAGTCACTGGGGCATTCGTGTCCTTGAACTTCCCGAAGAAATACTTTATTTAATGAGAGCTTTCGATAATTTTACAAGCTAAATTCGAAGAAGAAAAAAAAAAAAAAAAAAAAAAAAAAGAAGAAGTTCTTAACCCCATGGTGTGATTGTAGTAATGATTAGGAAACTTTCCAAAACATTTTTCTGAATTTTTCGAAAACATTAGAAGATTTAAGCAGTAATTCAATATACAGTGCCTCCCAAAAGTGTTCGTACATTTAAAAAAATTTTAGTGAAAAGGAAGTACTCTGGAACTGAATTCGAATATGAAGTCCAATATTTTTCCACTACGTTATTATAAATTATATCCTACATTTTTAAAAAAATATTGGCTGATTTCTTTTTAAATAAAAATGAAAAAGGAATGAAGCAGAGGAAGAACACGCCAGAAAAGTCTTCGTACACTGAAACATTTTCGGATAAATTCGTAATTAAAATTATCATCTATCACTTTATTTTTATTTTTGCATTGTGGTGACATTTAAAAAATCGTTTGGCTTTAATTTTTGGTTGCTTTCTTCCTAATATCGTAATATTTTATTTATTATTTAAAAATGCTCGTAGTCGTAAAGAAACAACTAACAGCATTCGAAAATTGATTATTTTTCATCATAGTAGGGTTAAATCAGTTCAGAATATTGCTAAATTAGTTAATTTAACTCATTCTGTGGTGTAGTATGTGATAAACGCTTTAAAGACGAAAATCGGATCGAAAACAAGGTAAGAAAAGGTCGTCTGTCAAAATTAACACAAGCTGATCAGAGATTTATAATCAGAAAAAAATTATGAACAATCCAAGTTTAATTGCTATAAAAATTTCTACAAAATTTAATTAAACATTTTCTATTTCAGTTTCACCTGAAACTGTTCGACGAGTGCGGAGATCAGCTGGATTAAATGGGTGTTCTGCTCGTAGAAAATTTTTTGTTAGTGCGAAAAACAGAAAGCTTAGGCTTTCCTTCGCAAAATCAAGGATAAATAAATCCGAATCGTATTGGAATAATGTCTTATTTGCAGATGAAAGTAAATTTAGCACTTTCGGTTCCGATGGGCGTATAATTCTATGGAGAAGAAAAAATAAAGAACTTAACCCCGAAAACTTAGTTGGAACAGTTAAAAATGGTGGTGGAGGTGTCCTTGTATGGGAGTGCATGGCATCATCAGAGCTAGGTAATTTGGTATTTATTGATGGCCTAAGGAATCGTGCTCTTTATTTAAATATTTTAAAAGACAATTTAAAATTATCAGCCCAAAATTTGTGTATTGGAAACAACTTTGTTTTTTTTTTTTATCAAGCTAGCGATCCTAAGCACATGGCTCTCAACGTTCGCCTCTGGTGTCTCGCTCGGAGATATGAAATATTTCTATATAAGCAATTATTATAAACATAATACAATAGATAACTAATTAACACTACAAAACAAGGTACTTAATATACAAAAGAATCAGTATAATTACTATAAAATAATATATATATAAAAATACAATGATGCATAATCATTATTTAACTGTTCTGGATGTACTTTAGAAATGGCTCGTAAAAACCAGACGCAGTTTTTATTTTAACTGCACAAACTCTGTTGTCCTTACCTGGAATTATTTCTATAAGCCGGCCAAGAGCACATTTACATGGTGGTAGATTTTCTTCCTTTAATAACATTAGAGAGCCTAACTTAATTTTTTTTTTTTGTGTGTAAATTGCCATTTACCGCGCTGCTGCAAGTGATTTAGGTAGTCAATAGGCCCAACGTTCCCAAATGCATTGAACATGTTTAGTAATTAACTGCCAATGGGGTGATCGATTGTCAGAAATATTCATAACATTAGCATTAGGTTCTGGAATACTGTTAATGGGTCTGCCAATTAAAAAATGTCCTGGCGTATAGGCACTTCAAATTCATTTATGTCATTAGAAAGCGGAAATAAAGGCCGGGAAGTTAGGATTCCTTCAATTTGGATCACCTAGAGTTTCGAAGTCGTCTAGAGTTAGAGTGGTTTTATTATTACCTACAGCCCTAAGCAAATGATGTTTGAAGGACTTAATGCCAGCTTCCCATAGACCGCCAAAATTAGGAGATCGCGAAGGGATACATTTCCAAGTTATGAATTCTTCGGCAGAGAAATTTGATAGTTCCTCGTTAGGATTTTTTAGTAATTTCTTAAAATTATTTAATTCCGTTGACGCACCTTAAAATTAGTGGCATTGTCAGAAGTGACAGACTTTGCCTCTCCTGGCGCAAAATCTTTTAAGCGCAGCGATGAATGCAGCCGTGGATAAATCGCTTACTATCTCTAAATGAATAGCCTTGGTAGCCATACATATAAACATAGCCACATAACTTTTGGAATAAGTTCTTTTTCTCTGATTTTTGTATTTGATGTGGAAGGGGCCACAAAAATTTACACCTGAATTGAGAAACGTGGAATTAGGTGTTACGCGTTGCGATGGGAGGTCTTCCGTTATTGGATCTAGGGTTTTGGAGTTAAGCCTGAAACATGTGACATAAGTGTGCACTCTTCTTCGGGCAATGCTTTTAGTCTTTATAGGCCAATATTTTATCCATACTTGATGAACTAATCCCTGAGCCCCTACGTGAAAGTAATTTTTTGTGAAAATACTCAAAAATTAATTTAGTGAACTTGTGATCACTGGGTAGAATTAATTGGTGCTTAGCATCAAAAGTAAGTCAGAATTGATTAATCTACAACCTACTCGAAGTAATTCACATTCATCAATGAATGGGTCTAATCCCTTTAACTTACTGGACAAAGGAATAGTTTGCCCCTTTCTGAATGCTACTAATTCATGAGCGAACTTACTTTCCTGTGCTTTATTTATTAAAAAATGTGTACTATATATTTTAATTCTATGCCCGTAAGCTGAATCCGGTTTATGTTTCTGCGGTGGCTGTTGTTGGCAAACCTAAAATTAAAACTACATATTCTAATTAGTTTGATAAAATTATTTAAAGAGTTATATAATATATAATTTTTTTATCAGAGTTAGTATTCATAGTCAATAAGGTATGGTCAACTTTCAGTTCTTGTTCAATGTCTGAGAGAGTATGAAATTGGCTGGGAACTATAACTTCTCTTTGAAGAAATTGACCCAAACCACCACAAATCATTGTTTATGAGATCCTTGGCTGTTGCACTACTGGAGATGATATCTGTCGGATTGGATTTAGAGGATACATGGTTCCAATGATAATTCTCAGAAAGAGACTGGATCGTGGTTACTCTGTTGGCTTAACTGTAGGGTAGGAATTACTTTTTGAACCAGTTTTATCAAAAGTAGAGCTGCAGACAACTCTAATGGTGGAATGGGAATTCCCAGATAGCATGAACATTAGCAGCAAGTTTGATTTTTTCTGACATTATCATGCCGTGACAAATTTGAATTGAGAGATTCGCAGCAAATTTCCCGCAAGGTATACAATCACCCGCTTGCATTTGTAGTCTGTTGGGAGAATAGACATCTATTTTTATGAAAATACAAAGATATTAAGTCATTAAATGATTATAGAATTATTTAATTCCAAAATATAGAATCCCCCAACGCTTGACATTTCTATTCTTCCGTCTTATGTGTGTGCATATATAATCCGCGGTTCGAGAAACCCTATGCGAAGTGTGTTTGAAATTATACTTGTGTTTGCTATAGTAAATAAAAGAGAAAGAATGTTATCCACCTGTTTTGTTGATAATAAGTTCTGTCTGCCCCCCCCCCCCCCGCCTCCCCAACACTCTGAGCTTGGGCAAGTGCAAGAAGGCATTATTACTGTTGAATACATTATATAAAAAAAAACTATTATTAAATATTTTTAAACAGTAACTATTTTTTAAGTGTTATTTGATATGTAAACTGATAGTTTATTGACTTCTCTTCATTTGAATTAATAAAGTATGCGAAAAATAAATGCAACCATATATGTATATCACTGCAAACAAAAGTAAAAAAAAAAATTCCAGAAAGCTAAAGAATTTTTATACATTGATAACGATATCGTTACTGGGGGAGGGGGGGGGGGGGATCCAAAATTACCGAAAAGTTGATAACGTTATATTTGCACAACCCCTTATTATGATTTTCGGTGGTTACCATTTCTGCTTATTTTACAGGATAACACAAAAAATTTCGGATAGATTACCACCAAGAAGTTTAAGAAAAAGTTTTAGATTAGATAACACAAAACTACGATGGTTATGGTTTTTTTTTTTACTTTTATGTATTTTTTAACGCTGAATCTGAAAATTACCTTAATTTTTAACCATCATGTCAGGAATTTTCGCAAATCATAAATTGCCAAAGTTAAAAAATAACAAAAATCGGATACAATAAAATAGAGCATATGACTCTGTATTTTTTAAATTTTGATAATTGATTTTTATGTACTTTTTAGCACTGAATCTGAAAATGATTAACCATCACGTTAGATTTTTGTTTTTGCAAATCGTAAATGTCAAAGTTAAAATATAGCGAAAATCTTATACTATAAGACAGATGTAAAAGGTTTTTTATTTTATTTTATTTTATTTTATTTTATTTTATTCAATAATTTATTCTTTTTTTTTTACTTATACTGGGATTCTTACAGCTAAACAGCTGAGGGGTCCGACGAGGTGGGGGAGGGGGTTCAATTTTAACTTTGAACATTTAACTTTGAAATTTACAATTTGCGAAAAGTTCTGACGTGATGGTTAAAAATGAAGGTCATTTTCGGATTCAGCTATAAAAAATACATAAAAATCAGTTATCAAAAGCTAAAAAACATGACATGACCCAACTTTTGAAGGCTGGTGTAATTTAATAACATTTTAAAATATGTGTCATTTTGTAAAGAATTGAGACTGTTAATTTTCATCATTTTATTTAACAAAAATTCAGTTTTTTTTAATACTTATATGTTAATTACAGATTGTATATTTTGCATTAATATGTCAGAATGATTAAAGATTTCAAATTTATATAGCAATGTTAATTTTACTTTCAACCATTTTTTTTTTATATATCTGACAAAATGATATTTCTACTAAATTTGTGAATTTGCAACAAAAAAGATGCTCCAACTTTAAACAGCAATTATTCGGTCAATTTTAACAGTAGAATAACGGGACTTTTTTTTTTTTTTGTCTTACTTGACAGTGTAACCAGAAAAAAGTTATTAAATACAATTTATAGGACCAGGGGACCGTATAAAAATTTAAATTTCGTAATTTAAAAAAAAATGTTTTTATTGACCCAAATTACTCTTAAAATATTTCTTTACCTCATTTAAAACATTTTTGTAATTGGAATTATATGGCTATGACTAACTGTTTAGGAATTAGTCATTGGACGCCGTTGAAAGTGGGCACCCTGTATATATGTATATGTAAGTCTATGCAAATAGAACATAATGATGAAACTGAAGGATATTTAATTTTTTTCAACAGAAAAACCTAATGCATTTTTTTAAACATGTAGTTTAGACATGGTTTTGTTATATTAACTCATAAAATTGAAGCATTAATTAAAACATATCTTTAAAATAAATTTTTAGAACTATATGAAATATCATCCCCTCACATGCAACTACTACCACCGAAAAATATAAAAAATATCATTTCTTACTGAAATATTTATATATATTTTTTTTTGTCTGACTTCTGTCTTTTAATATGAGCACATAGAGTATTATTTCTATTAGACCGGGAGCCGGCAGCGCAGACAATCACCTCATCGAGTTCACGGCTGAAATTCTAGGATAAGTTAAAACTTGATTCACCTATTAAAACGAAATCGGTCTGCCAAGTCCTATCTGGGTGGAAAACACCTGAAAACCCGATTTTAGCGGCTGACTCGTATGTTAACTATTGTGTTTCCCTACTCCCAGTCCTCCCTGTTTTCATACCTTTGGGTGCAGGAAAACACAACTGTTAATTTCGTTGTGGAATATTAACCAAAAACCAGTGCTGAACTATTTAGTATATGGTTTAAAGTGCAAACCGGTTCATCTGGAATAATCGCCTGCACGCGATAGAGATGATAGATTTAAAAAAGAAAAAAAAATCATGCCTGAAAATAATTTAAAAAAGAAGAAGAAGCAGTCAGTTATGATCAAATTTTCAAACAAATTTCATTTGAAGAAAATTTTTCAAACTGGAAATGTGCGATGTTTGGAAGTTAAAAAAATTGTAGTCAAAGCGAAATTTCAGCGTCAGGTGTAAACATAGTCCTACACATTTGGGACACATTATTAATCGTTATTTTGCAGATTGTATACATTTTAACTGTGAAAAATTTTCTTTTTTTTTAACATCGTATTATGACTTCATTAACTCATTCTAATTACATGTATCATCACATCATATTACTATTTTCATTTGATTGCGTTGTTTTCACTCATCTTGTTTTTATGTTTTGAGTTTTAAGTTAACTTTTAAATATAACTTTATGTTTTTCTTTTGTCGCAGCATGTCCCTAAAGGGACTTTATGCCATTAAATCCCAACCAACAAACCAACCCTAAATCGCCAGGTGTTACCAACGTCAAAATGACGTCAGCATTACTCACAGACACGTTTGTCCTTTATGATCTAGAAATAAACAAAATAGATATTTCTAGGCGTTTTGTGGAACACTTAAGACCCTACACAAATCATTTCGTTAAAATATTGCGGGAGTCCCATGGGTCTGTTTTTTTAATACCATTATCTCCAAATTCCATCTTCACATATATGAACCAAAATAAAAGCGTATAAAAACATACAACGCTAAGCCCTTTATTATTGGACTTTTTTTGTTGGAAAAATCAGCCTTTACATGTGGACGCATCAGCTTAATTTTTACATATTTGCTACCACTGCTTGAAAACAATTATATTCGTGATACATTTGTTTAACATGTGCAACAAAGTATATACCGAGGATTGCCAATCGGAAATAGCGATAGCAAAAAAAAAAAAAAAAAAGATTTGTGACTATTTTTAAAAACAAGAGTATCTCAATGAAGAGATCGAATAATTGCCTATAATAAAACCAACATGTTTAAAAACAATTCAGATGTTTTTTATCATTATTATTGCAGATTAAGAAGGGTTTATCATTATTAGTCCTTGGGCTGTTTTAAAATGTTTGAATAGTCCAGTATTGTCAAAGAAACGTCATAAACTTTCTTTTTCGTCTGCGATTGTCTCGCGGGAAGAATGTTCATCAGTCACTGAGCCGAAAATCGTCTGCTAAATCTTATTCAGCCTTACCAGGAAAAAAAGAGAATATTTCGCTTCGGTTTGAAAAACGCGGTTTTAATCCCCATCTAGGATGATTTTTGATCCCTGTTCTTGTGTTTTTCCTGGAGGGGGTGTGGCGGATTAAAAAAACCACTATTTTGCCGGATAAATTGAAGAAAAATTCACTGATTCGTCCCCAGAGTATATATAGTAGCAAACGCGCAAGTATCTGGCATCAGAATTCGATCTCCGATCTCGGATCAAACAAGTAAGTCAAAAAAATGGATTTCAATTTCTTCTCTCTCACTGCTTGTTACTTTTGCAGATTTTTTCGTGGAATAAGATAAAAGTGTTCTTTTGGATATGTGCCCGTTTAGTATTAAAAAGTGACTTATCTGTGTCGAAGATCTATAATTTTACTTTCAGTGATGGATTTAGAAACAAACTCCAACTATGTGCTACTTACCGTGAAAGAATAATTGTTTTTTATTTGAAAAGTTATCTTAAAAGTAAATATATATATTTAAAAAAAAACACGCTTTTAAAAAGTGTTGATATATTATAATCGAAAAATCGAAGTTACCAAATTAAAAATTCATATTTTACAAATGTAAATTCACATTATTTATACGCCATTGCATTCCAATGTAAAAACTATATAATAAAGATTCGAAATAAATAATTTAATTTTTTAATATGTCGCAAAATGAAAGATAAAAAAAGGCAGCTTCATATTTTTGCAAATGTTACTTTAGAATTTTTTTAAAACAAACATTTATTTTTTAATCACGTGATAATAGATTTTAACAAATTTATGCTTGAAAATTGTTTAAACAGTATTTCTAAATTGTTTTCTTAACGTATAGTCAAAAATTAACATAAATTAATCGATTAATTTGTAATTAAGTTCTAGAAATATTAAAATGTTGTATTGTCGTATACAAACACACTGTACGCAATTTCTAGAACTTTAGCCCATTAAGAAAAATGGATTTCAAAATTACAGCTTTACATACATGTACCAGGTTAACTTAAATAAAAGAGTGTAAAAATAGTAATGGATACCTGTCTTTAAAATATGGCGTGTGACATGAATTAACCAAATTGTAAATTTAAAAAAAAAAATCATCTCAATAATTTCCCTCGTAATATCTGAAGCTAACGCTATAAAAATTATATACTATTAATAACAATATGAAATTAATAACGAGATTTGTTCATTAAAACTGACTTATTAAACCAGTAATTATACCTTACATTAATTTACATATAACTTTTTTTAATTTCTCAATTCTTATAAAATAATTAAAAGAAAGACAGGTACTTGTTAGTTATCCCGTCGACCAATTTCGCCACTTTTTATAAATCGCCAAACCACTCGCCAAATTATACTAATTGACATAATTTTTATTTTAAATAGAGAAAGAACAAATAAATTAGTAAAACATTACAAAAAATACAAATAACACGTCGAATTAATGGTTTTATTGACCATTATTGGCATTTAATCTTACAATTAATCAATTG
Source organism: Maratus speciosus (assembly GCA_963932465.1). NCBI lineage: Eukaryota > Metazoa > Arthropoda > Arachnida > Araneae > Salticidae > Maratus > Maratus speciosus. Next base: position 14,489,924 of record OZ010789.1, on the reverse strand, counting down.
AAAGCAAACCATTATTGGCATTTAATCTTACAATTTGGCGACAGTAATTTGGTCGACGGGATAACTAACAAGTACCGAAGGATATAGTATTTTTATCTATCAATGGATGTGGAGCTTTTTCGGCTGCACCACTTTCGACAACAAAAAGCTATCTTCGTGGTTGAGGAGAAAATAATCTATTTTTAAAGAGCTTTTATTTATCCTTGTGATAAAATAATTAAAATAATTTGTATGAAATACAAAAGCCTAATGTTACTAACATATATGTTTAGCGCTGGTTTCATATTAGATAATCTCATAAATTACTTGAACACTTGTAAAAAAAAATCAACTTTAATAAAAAACCTCTTAATTTCTAAGCTATCTTCGTGGTTGAGGAGAAAATAATCTATTTTTAAAGAGCTTTTATTTAGACTTGTGATAAAATAATTAAAATAATTTGTGTGAAATACAAAAGCCTAATGTTACTAACATATATGTTTAGCGCTGGTTTTATATTAGATAATCTCATAAATCACTTGAACACTTATAAAAAAAAAAAAAAATCAACTTTAATAAAAACCTCTTAATTTACAAGCTATCTTCGTGGTTGAGGAGAAAATAATCTATTTTTAAAAAGCTTTTATTTAGACTTGTGATAAAATGATTAAAATAATTTGTGTGAAATACAAAAGCCTAATGTTACTAACATATATGTTTAGCGCTGGTTTCATATTAGATAATCTCATAAATCACTTGAACACTTATAAAAAAAATCAACTTTAATAAAAACCTCTTAATTTACAAGCTTTAGAATAAAATAATATACGTCAACAAAAGCAAAATGCTGCCATTTTAGAAAAATAACAGCACAAAAACTTGCAGGAGCTCAGCCTATTCCATCGCAGACGATAAAATAAATTTCTAAGAAGATAATTAACCTTTAACTGATGTTACCGGTCTCTCAGACCGCGACTTTTTTCAATTTTTATAGTTTAACTTGCAATTTTCAGTTTAACTACAAACACTACCGAAATTTTGTTCCGTTTGGAACTTTAGTACTATCATCAGAGACTTTTGAATAGGTGAATTTTAATTATAACAGTCCCGTACAAAAGGTTTAGTACAAAAACACCATCCTACGAGTGAATCGCTTCTTTTATTCATCTTTCGATGGAGCGCTCTCACAGACCGCTTCACACTAGTTATGTGACAATTTCTGTGACATCAGTTAAAGGTTAAATAAATTTAATATTACATTTTCTGTAATAGAACTTTCAAGTCCTGCAGGGGCACAAACCATTTTAACTCTTTATGATCTCTGGCGTCTTAATAATAGGACATACGTCTATACTGTCATTTTGCCTTTACAATTGTGTTTGTTACCATCTGCATGTAGTATGTGTCTATGCATTTACTGTTTTCGTTTTATGTTTCAGAAACTGTTGGCGTCTTTTATTTCTGATTCATTTCAGATTTTATTTGAATAGTTATATTTTATTCATTATCTATTTTATTATTACCATCACTTGTCATCTTATGTTACGTCAATACCACTTAAATGATCATTGGTTAACATCATTTTCAGCATTGATTACAAACATCGCTTGCATGTATAATTATTTCTTAATTTTCATCTTTCAGTTGCTGCTTAAAAATTAATTTAAATCGAGGATATATCGAATCTATATGAAAAAACACAGATTACTTTTTTTTATCTTTTAATATATAACTTTGGATATCCGCTTTAAATAAATATCTACTAAGCAGTGTTTTGGATTTTATGAAAACATATAAGTTATTATTAAAATAAAATCATAAAAATGGATTATAGCACATATGAAAAAGTTTTAAAAACCTTTTAAGATAAATGAATTATTTTCGCAGAAATGTTTTCGACTTTGATATGAAAATAGTTAAAAATATTAAGTTAAAAAATATTAGTATATTTATAGTATATTAGTATACTTATAAAAAAGGTAACTATAAATAAAAATTCAGAACATATAAAAATTAATTCAAAGCGCGAACTCATTATAAAGCATACATTTTGTAATAGCAAATTTAACGGATATTTGAATTAAAGGGGAGAGGGGTGCTATCTTCACCATGACTGTTTATGACACCTATTGAATTAACTAATAATTAAACTTTTAACTCGAAAACCTCTACTAACTTTCTGGGGTTTTTTTTTGTTTTTGTTTGTATGGCACTTTTTTTTTTCTATATTAACTTTTATGTTTTAACATTTCGCAGTGAGCGTCACGTATACGTGATGCATAGGGTATACATACCCCTTAACTTTTAATACCAGTATTTTTGAGTAGTATTTTTTACCATCGTTAATCACAGAACTTCTGCGATTAAAATAGTGAAGGATTTCTATTTGGAAATATAATTGCTAAAAGATTAAATATTGCGTGCGGGATACTCGTCGCGAAGTGGTTAAGGGTTTCAGAAGCAGCTGATCGTGTTATTTTCATTTTTGCTTAAATCGTGATACGTACCCGTAAGTTTATTATAAAAGTCTAAAATTTACAACCCTGTTAACGTGGATTTCCTTCAAGAAAATTGTGAAATGTTGTATATAAAATATTTATCAAAATTTAAAACTTTGTTTTGAAGGTCCTATTTCCACATGCATTTTCAACCTTTGCGTCACTTGATATTTTAATAACAGTAATTTGGACATACAAATATTGAATTAATTAATAATAGTAAAAATTCTAGCAAAAACACGATATCAAATTTCTTTCCATAATAAGATTTCAGATATTTCCTATGAATTGAGATATAAAAATTTGTAATTCTGTCATTCGCGCTGGTCATTTTCTAACAATTAATCCTAAAAATAATAATTATGTGAGAAAAACGCTAAAATGTTATACATTTGAAATGTACAGTCGTGGAAAAAAAAAAAAGTAAACACCCCCCTACTAACTCTTCAACAAATTGTCGTAGACGGAAGTTACTGGTACCGAACGATTTGAAATAAAGTCTACTTTTAAATGACGTATATAAAATTTGCTTAGGGGGTCATCTACATATTAAAACGAACCCAAACCTCATTTTTTTCAATGGCAATACCCAATTTTAACGAGATATTTCAAATCTTCGGTTCAAAATATGCCTAGACACCCAATTTCAAGTCATTTGAATGATAAGTTTTTGAATTATAAACATTCAAAATTGAGTGCTTCTAATGTTAAATTACATTTTCATATTTTTATTTATATCTCCTGAAATTATGCTCCTAATGTGCTAATTTTTTGTTTAGAAATAAAACTAATGTGCCCAAACATAAATACGCTGAATTTGCAATTTTTATAATTTTATGATATGAATTATGAAATTAATATTCGAAAAAATTATGAATTGCAACCCACAATTTTTTGGATGGATTTAGATTTATTAAGTCCTGCTTTATGAAAATCCCAAATTTCACATTTTTCTTCCAAGTAGTTTTCAAATGATGCTTAAAAAACGGCAAAATGATGGTTTAAGGGGCAGTCTGTGATTGAAGTGAGTAGATATTTTAAATTTCTTCTGCTGCCTTGTTATCTAACAGACTTCATTGACTGCTTAAGGTGCCTTGATCAAGAAAGCGGCTCTCTCGGTTAGCAATCGAAAACCAAACTTCAATTTGGATACAGCCCTTAAAATACGCTCGTTTTAAAATAATTAATTTCTCGGAAACTTATGGTACGAATTGCATAAAAATTTGTTTTTAGGCTATTTGAAGGGTGTAGAGTTTATTTATGCTGTCAGAATTAGGTATTGCCATTGAAAAAAATGAAGTTATGGTTCGTTTTAATATGTAGATGGCCCCCTAAGCAAATTTTATATACATCATTTAAAAGTACACTTTATTTAAAATCGTTCGGTACCAGTAACTTTCTTCTACGATAATTTGTTGCGGAGTTAGTAGGGGGTGTTTACTTTTTTTTTTCCACGACTGTACAAACTTTTCTGAAGTTGTGCACCTGCATTGGTGCATTCGAGCATCACGGGACTCCAGCGTTCTGTAAAAAAAAGATACGTGGAATACACCACGGTAGCCTGTCTTTTTCGTTAGCCTCGCAAACCGATAGAGTGGCGTGATGCTCTTTTCGTACACCTGCATTGGTGCATTCGAGCATCATGTGACTCCAGCGGTCTGTAAAAAAAAAAAAAAAAAAAAAAAAAAGATATCTGGAATACACCGCGGTAGCCTGTCTTTTTCCTCAGCCTCGTATCTTGGTAAATGACGTAGAGTGAGGTAGAGAGGAGAGATTGAACGCTTTATGAAGAGACGGTTAAAAGTTGCACGTATTCTTGATCGCTATTTGTATGAAAATGAAACGCAGATAAACATTCCGTCATTTTTTACGCGGGTGACGTACTAGTAACAATCAGAATAATAATGAAAATAATTTCTGCTGCTTCTGTTGATGTGTACCACTTTTCCTCTGACTAACCTTACACACTTTTTGACACCATTGCACCCTTTGTATTTCAGATCAAGTTAAAATGCACTCGCACCGCATGAAAATGTTCTGTGTGTTGGTGGTGGTGGCCGTGCTCAGCTCGTGCGTCCTGGCAATGCCCGGAGGGGGTATGATGGGCATGATGGGTGGTGGTGGTGGAGGAGGAGGAGGCAAGCACGGTGGAGGAAACAGAATCATGGAGATGATGGCGGCAGGAATGGTCGCCAAAATGTTGTCCGAAATGCATGGTGGAGGAGGAGGAGGATGCCACCACCACCACGGACACCACGGATGAGCTCTCGTGGCAACCCTATTCAAGAATGGAAGGGTACTAATAGTCTCTTTTTCTCTCTCTAATCCAGCATTCGTGTTTGAATAAGGAAAAGGCATGTTTTCCTATTAACACTTCTAACTAGTGTATTTTTGCCTTAGTAATCATTGCAGGAACCTTCATGGTGGCGTAAGATCTGTTGTATACCAGATGAGTAATTCATAGATCCATCCGATTATTTGAATTACTTCATACAATAGAGAATTATACACAGAAACGGCCAGTGAATAAGACGCCATTGTGCCAGAAACACCGATAATTTTAGTTCGCATTCGTGACAAAAAATGCTGTTTATCGCATTCCCTTGCATGATTAGAGAATCATTTATTAATTTGAAAAGTATAGCTTAATTAGAGAAGCATAAATTAAGATAATAGTAAATGAGAAAACTCATATCTAACATTGACAACGCGGACAATTTTTTACCTTTGCCTTGCATGCTTCATTTGCTTTGCAAGCTTCTGGCCGCCGACAGAGAGCTCCTGTTATAAGGAAAAGGCATGTTTACAAACACTTCCGTCAACCAATCTACCACTACATTTTTATCATAGCGATCATTGCAGGAATCAACTTGGCGGCGTAGGCCAATCATATCATAGAATTGTTAAATCAATCTGTTAAAAACCAATCAAATTCCCGTAGTTCATGTGTATAGTAGGAGTCATAATGAATGAACAGGTTTTTCTTGCGAACCAACAGTGACGTCAGCTGCCCTTTCCTTATATATAAGGAAAGGGCAGCTGACGTCGCTGTCGGTCGAAAAACAGTGGATCAACAAGAAGCACCTGTCCGTTCTCTATGTCACCTATTGTACACATGGGCTCGCCAAATTTGATTCGTCTACGTTTAACAGGTCTATGATTTGATTGGTCTAGGTCACCAAGACGATTCCTGCAATGATAACTATGACAAACATGTAGTGATAGATTGGTTGACGGAAATGGTTGTTTGTACACATGCCCTTTCCTTATAGAGCTCAGTGGCCAGAAATAACGTTAGTTGCCCCTTTCTTATTGGCTAGAGTGCCTTTATAAAATACTTGTAGCATCCGCATAGGGCTCGGGTCCCCATGCTCGGATTGAAGTTTTTGTCAAAACAGTGACAACCTACATACCAGAACCACCGCCCCCTGAATAATAGGCCTGAGCGCTGACGCAAAAATGGCAGCTGCCGTTGGCGGATTTTTTTCAGCGTGTGTGCGGTCCCTTGAATTTTGGTACCAATATTTTTTTTAAAGTTTTTTCCGCTTTATTTTTCTGATATTAAGCAAGTTAAAAAAAAAAAAAAACTTTAAGAAAATACTGGTGTCGAAATTTAGGGGACCGTATAAGCGTTAAAAAAATTCCGCGCACGACAGTCGACATTTCTGTGTCTCTTCTTGCTCAGGCCTAGTTTTCAGGGGGACGTGCTAGAACTTGATGCTACTAGCTTGGGCGAGTGAGACAATTCAACATAAATTAGTTTGGCGATAACTATCATATTTGTGATTCATTTTTACATTACTGTGACTGTGAGATTAAAGAATCTGAAAGATTTTAAATCTTTAATTTCTTTTCCTGTAATTTAAATTTAAACAATATTATCAATCGTTCTATAAATTTCAACCTTAGAAAACAAGGTCGTATAGAATTATTTTTAATGCGCAGGTTTAATAAAAAAGCCAAAAATCTCCTGAGGATAAAGAAAATTCCTTTCAAAATAAATAAATAAAATTCAGGAACAATACCCCCCACCCCCCCCCCCAAAAAAAAGAAAGAAAATTGTTATAATAGAATAATGTCTTAAACGCGAAATTTTCATGATCACGGCGAAAAAAAAAAAAAAAACTATACAGTTACACGAAAGTCAAAGTTGCTAAGCCGAAAGTCAATCTAAATCCCAATTTATTCCCCAGCCCTTTGCGATTTAGTCTTAGCGAGTTTTACAATGTTTTATAATAAGCGTATATTTTTAGTGATTATTAATTAAAAATAAAATAATTTTAAGGATTGAATGAAATTATTAAACTAATAAATCTGCAGATTAAGGGCTTCAGTGTCAGCTCTACAAGTCGTTTTTATTAATCCCGATTTGAATAATATTTAATGCAACAATTCCGCAATTTAATTTTTTTTTAAAGTTATATGCATATTCCATATAAGATGTCTCAAAATTTCCGGAAATTTTAAAAGTGTGACATTAAATTCGGTTTCATGCAAGAATATTCTGATGAACTGCTTATTCTTATCAATTTTTTTTCCAGAATGAATGGTGTATATCTTCGGGGACGGAGTATTTGCCCCCTGAAATACCATTGCCATTTTAATTTTATAATCTCAGTTTCCAGAAATTGTTCGAAATCGAATATTTCAGAATTTGAGTATATGTATGGATGCGTTTACTACTGCAATTTCATTTGATTATCTATGCCTGTATACAGGAGATTTTATCCTATCCTTAAAATAATAGCTTTTTTTTTTTTTTTTTTTTAACTACAAACATCAGCAACTGTTACAAAAATTGAATAAAATCTCGTGTAACAAAGATATACAAATATAACGAGACTTATCAAATTTACATGTTTAACGTTTTTATAATTTACTTACTTTTGGAAAAAACGATTCATCTTCAAAACATCGATTTTGTTGATTTTTGATTCTATAGTAATTTAAAAAGATCTTTTATACAGATAAATTGTCATCTATTTTAATAGTAAAAGCTAAAATCAACCGAATTATCCGAGCTATTTTACTTATAAAATAATTCGTTAAAATAGTGCGATTTACTTGAATTTATTTTTATATGCTTTGAAATGCAGTTGCTAGGCAACGATTAAATGAAAAAGGAGCATAAAAAGATATGCATTTTAAAATTTGTAAAAAAATATGAAAGTACATTGTTTTATATTTCTCGAACATCAGATGCATACAATTCCCCCCCAAAATATGCCATTCATTTAAATTATCTGAAAAATGTATTGACAAATTTTCAAAGCGATCGGATTAATTTAAGTTCTCCATATCGAATGTTTAGCATCCATAATTTCTGTTTTTGTTTTTCAAAAAATAATGACATTTTAAAATCGTCTGAATTTTCATAGGAAAGAAAGCCTTATGGCATGAAAAGAAATGTTCTATATTTTAATAAAAAATATTCTAAAATAAATTATAAATAGAATAAATTATTCCAAATAATTTATTCTAAAATAGATTGTTTTGTATTTCTCGAACAGACGCATACATTTTCTCAAAAAGATATGGTATTCTTTCAGATTTTCTGAAAAATATATTGGCAAATTTTCGAAGCAATTGGATTAATTTAAGTTCTCCATATCGAATATTTAGCATAATTTAGCGTTGAAATCATATATTAAAATGTGTTATTTTTGTTTCAATGAATAATGGCATTTTAAAACAGACCCTATTCTTCCTCTCGGTTCGAGGCTATAAAAAAAAACAGCTGTTTGGGAAAACATTGGAAAATCGCTCCATTGTCTCGACATTGCCTTGCGGTCTTCGAAAATTCATTTATTTTTTTATTCTGCTGCTTAAAAGATTGCAATGTGTGTAAAAGATCTGAATAATATAAGGAATATTAATTTAATTTGAGATTAAATTTGTGTAGATTATCGAATTTATTAGAAATATAACTAATATAAATTAAATTGTAGCCAATGTCTGTATAAATGATTAAAATTTCAAGTGTTTAAATTGAGGTTTGCTCATATATTATGTAAACTAAACTTATTTTACTTAAATATGCTTTTACTTCGCGATTTCAGTGTTATCTTTTAATGTTTAGATTTTTTTTTTCATTTAAATTTTGCAAATCATGCTTTTATCATTTTTTTTATTATTATTTAATAATTAAATAATGAAAGAATATGCTTATTTCGTTAAGTTGGTTTCTAAGCTCATAAGTGTGACAATAAAATAATGTTGTAAAGTGAAATAATGAGAAAAACCTTTGTGAATGTAAAACGTAAGCAAACGATTACGCGGCCATTTTACCTACTGTGACGTCACAGGAATACTGTCCTGGGCATGAAAAGAAATGTTCTATATTTTTAGGAAGAATCAAACAAATTTAACCAAAAACTATGCATATTAAAATCCGAGCATCGAATGAAATGCGTTCGAAAATTTCAGCTCAATGGAATGATCTTTTCATGACTTTTAACAATAATTTTCAAGCATTTTGTAATCTGTCTCCACAATGAACAAAGTTTTTAAATTTGGCAATGAATTGCCCGAGAAAATTTAAGAAAAGCAGATTAATCACGAGATCAGATTAAGGATAAGATCCCTTTTAAACTGGCAAATTAGATGTAAAAGATTGCGATAACTCCACGTTTAATTAACTTTTGTACATGAAATTTTAACACGTTGACGGACACTTGCGTCTACAGCCGTCAAAGCGAAGTTTACTATGTGGCATAATGATTGATTGACACCAGGATTTACATGAAAAAATATGTGAAAATAAGTAAAAGCTTAACTTCACGTACATTAAATAATGCAAAATTTAGTTTTAAAATACTGGTACCAATTTAGAAATTAAAATTAAGTGGTATATATAATATACCGGTGCTCTTCAAGGAGTTAAACACACATTAAAAGAGACATACTGTAACAGTTAAGGTTCTGAAAAAGAGTCGAGATGTATCTAAAGTTTTCTTTTTAAAATTTAATTTCCAATTTAATGTCGTTTGAATAAATGGGGGCCTTTATAGGCCTCGCGCGTAGAATTTCCCATCATTGAATGGTTACAGTGATATATATATATATATACATATAAGCTATCAACTTGTCAATATTTTAAAAAATCTTCATTGTGTTTATAATATAACGACATATGACTTCAAAGATCTTTTTAATAATATAGACCTATTAGATTTACATAAAATTATAAATGCATTATTTAAAAAGTATAATAAAAAACTGGAATTACCATCTAATATAGATATTGCATATTTTAAATCTTTAACTAACTTCATTATCTATAATAATTATATATTGCAAGATAACGCTTTATATTTACAGCATGTCGGTATACCACAAGGCGGTTGTACTTCCAGTTTACTCTCAGACTTATACTTATATCATTATGAACGTAATTTTACTAATAATAATCTACATTTATATCGTTATATTGATGACATAATTTTAATTGATACTGATAAATCTGCAATTACTCGATTTCCAGTTGATTATCCCACTATTTTGGAATTAACGGAAAACCTTTTATCTAACAATACAATTAACTTCTTAGATCTTAAAATTACAATAAAAGACAACAAAACAATCACAGATTTATATGACAAACGTAAAGAATTTAAATTCAAAGTTAATACATTTAAAAATTTTAAATCTTGTCTACATCATTCTGTATTTCGAAATATAATACTTAATCATTTATATAGAATAAAATGTTTATGTCCTTCTCCTCTAATTAACAATAATATTAAAAAACTAATTTATGATGCATTAAATCATGGTTTTCCAAAAAAATTCATATATTCATTAATATACAATTAGTACTTTTCTTACATGATCTTTTAAAACAAATTAACACATGCGTAAACAAAATTACAAAAAAAAATTATAAAATAAAAAAATATCTATAAAAAATTAAAAATTGAAAAATAATATAAAAAAATTATTATAGGTTGGTTGGGTGGGTAGATGTTAGAGTACGGAGGAGGGTGGTGTTGTCTGGATAATACGCAATGGTTAATTATAAAAAAAAGGGGGTGGGCTTTTGTATTATTACTATATTTTTGATACGTATTTTATATGGATGTTGATTTGATATTTTATATGTAATTAGAGAATTTCATTAATATTATAATAAGCTTAATTATTGATTAATCTTATTTACAATCATTTGTTATTAAATTTTAATTTACTAAGGACAATATCATATTAATTACTAATAGTATGCCATTTTTATAGTGATGAATATACATATAAGTATGTTTAATATAAATATAGTTATACTGTATGTATTAAAATTGGGTAATTATTTTTATTATTATTCCTCTATTCTTTTTAATATTTATCTATTTCAATTTATTATCGGTTTAATGTTTTTGAATGTCCCACATTCATACTTTTTGGATTTTTATGGATGTATGAAAATAATCCACACTCTATATTTGTGCTTTTTATGTAATGGGAATTTAAGTATCATTTAACCTTCTATATACTTCCATATGTTTTTTATTTCCTGTTCATTTTATAATTATCTTATATATAATTGATTTAAAAAATAATTTTTATATTATTTTTAATAATTATTTATATTAATTATTGAATTTATTTTGTTTTATAGCATATAGCTATATGCTATATATTATCAATGTTCTAGAATTATTTAAATTCTTAGTTTAGTTTAAATAAGTTAGCTAATAGAATATTTTGTATGCTTTTAAATTTTATTAACAATAGTTTTTTTAATACATTGTGTGGTTTATATTAGGTTTATAATTATCTATATATAAGGATATGTTTGGTTTTGCTGTTAAAAAATTTATTTACAATCAAATGCTTACAAATATCTATCTTGTGACAGTTGAATAATAAAAGTAATAGTAGATGGCAGCACCAAATTTTGTCTTTTGAAGATAGCTCTAAATTTTAATTTTTCTAGCTCCATTTCAGTTATAATTTACTACACCAGGGGGTATTTTTAGCTAAATTTTGACGATATTGTTAAACAGTTATTAATTAATTTAATAGTGCATTTTAAATAATGTAATTACTATCTATTTATTTTATATTATATTAAACGTATTTAATAAGGTATTTCAAAATTTATTTCAAAATGTATTAACTGCATCCTTTGGTATCAATTACTGTGATTTCTTAACTGTTTTATTCACCTTAATCTTTATGATATTCTGGTAGCCATGTGCGCGTGAATATTTGTAAAATACTGAAATATTAATCGGTATGTGTTTATTATTTATATTTTATATCCTATAAATATTTAAATAGGTTTTAATGATTCTTCCATTTCATCGTATTTGTTTCTATTCTGTTTTCATTTTTAATCAATTCACTTGATTTTAATGGTTGTTTGGGCACAGGGGAAAATAATTTTTAGCTTTAGCTTCTTACTGGATGAACATAATAATACATTATTTTGTGCATCTATAAGGTTTACATGTTCGGTCAAAATTTTACGAAACTTGAGAGGTGGTGGGATATGTTATCCTATACATTATATTATCTATATTATTACCTAGGATTAATGAAGATTTGCATCAGAAAAAATTTATTAAATTTTACTTTTCTAATTTTGGTGGGAAAGTCTTAAAATTGCTTTACCTTATTCTGTAATAAATTTTTTTGAAGATTCCGGTGTGAATTCGACATTACAGAAACACAATTACTTACCCCTGAAAGGGTTTAAAATCTCTTCTTACGTAAAAATAAGTATTAATCCTAAATACCCCTCATGACAAAGTTTCGTGATTTTCACGGCCCTGAAAATCTGTTTCCAATTGATGCACAACCGCTGGCAGAAATCTGCAAAAGCCGCATTTCTGATTCTTTCAAAATACCATTGTACAACTATGGCGGAAAGACATCGAGTTCTGCTTTCCAGTAATTCTGGAAAAGGACAGAAAGAGACAAACCCCACAGCTTCTTTTTGTTACTCACACTGATCGTATACAAAGGATGGAATATTTCTCATCATTAGTGTTCATTTTAGGCCATTTTTGAAGGGCGCAGCACCCCTGCCCTCTTTCAAATTTACAAAATGCCCTTTTTGAAAGTAGTAAAATGCACCACTAGTTGTACCCAGAGATTTTCAGTAAAAATTTTCTGTATGCCCAAGAACTTGCAAAAATGATAGAATTTTCTCATTTCTTTAGGAAAAAGAACAGGAAATTATTCAATCATGCTGTAATTTAATTGTACTTTTTATTTTTATATCATAAAATCATTCAAAATTAATGTTACCTTGTTTATCATACCTAAAAATTACATATTTACCCACACTTTTTTTTCTTAACTGAAGGCAATAATATATTTTCTTTTGCAAATGCCCTTTCTTGCTTCAATAGTGCCCTTTTTAGTGAATAGCACCCTGCCCTTTTTATTTCTAGAGTGAACACTGCGTCATCATATCCCTGCAATAACAATTCAATTCAAATTTATTTTTAAATGCAAAACTCTTTAGCCCTTTCAGGGGCAAGATGCTTCTATTCGTAAAATGCTGAATTGAGTGACTGACACCAGAATTTACAAACAAATTTATTTCAAAATAAGCAAAACCTTTCGTTCACGCACTTAATAAAAGTAAAATTTTCATTCCAATGTTCTGCTGCCAATGTGGTATTTAGGAATTAAAATTAGGTGGTCCAAATATGAACCACCGCCCTTGAAGGAGTTAGGAAACTTAGATTACATGCTTGTTTCTCAAATAGCAAGATTTCTTTCATTTTTACAATTTGTGAATAAACCAAATTTCCCCTTTGAGACCGAAAACTGGTTTAAAAATCGGGCAATCCAAAATTAGTACCTTTATTTATTCAACCAAAAATACAGTGTCTTCGATATCTCATTCGAATTCGCATAACTTTAACAGTCGTGAAGATATTTAAACGAAAGTTGAAACAGATATCCCTTTTTTGTGTGAAATGTAAAGATATCTGGAGAAATAGTAGAAATGGCTATCCTCCACATCCGAGGCTAACGAAAAAGACAGGCTACCGTGGTGCATTCCACTTATCTTTTTTTACAGACCGCTAGAGTGACGCCATGCTCTTTTCGTACACCTCCATTGGAGCATTCGAGTATCACGTGACTCCGGTGGTCTGTAAAAAAAATACGCTTAAAGCACCGCGGTAGTCTTTCTTTTCCGTTAGCCTCGCTCCACATCCAAATGACGCTGAACCACGCAGTTCCAATTTTCGACTGTCATTGACAGTTCATACGCTTTCGCTTACCTCCCTTTTCCTGATGACATGGCATTTCACACAAAGTAAGGTAATAGTTATTAATAAATAGAAATCCATTTATTGAATGGAGTTGTTTAGCTGTTTAGTACCTATAATATTTACTAAATGGTTTATGTTTTAAAAACCAACACATAAACAACCTTTAAAATAATTTTTTAAATATATAAAATTATGTACAACCTCATTAATTCGATATCCGCTTGTCGACATGGCTTTTATCCCCGTGGAATGTCGACTTATCGTGGTTTCACTATACAGTGAAACCTCCTGTGAGACCACCTCCATTAAGCGACCACCTCCCTGAACGACCATTTTTTTCACGGAACGAAATTTATTCCCATAGGCTCAATACTCATTTTACCTCCATTCAGAGACCCTCCCAGTTGAACTCCCTCCATGAGCGAAGAGATTCTTTGAAGAAAATGAAATAAATTGCGTTGTTTCCTGGTCGCTTGAAGAAGGTTTTATTAGAATAATAATTCCGCTGAGCGCCTTATTCATCAAACTTCTAAACCAAGTTTTGAATTTTTATTTATTCCGGTCACTTTTAAGTGTTTAAACCCCTTTGTGCCTTTTTAGGCAACGAATTTAACTCCGATGACACATTAAGGATGACGATCCATGAGCTCCCCTGCTTTATTCTGTTAGGAAACTCTCAAAGAAATATATAAATGAATAAAATCGTCATAATTTGTTCCCATCCAAAAAAAAAAATGCATTTATTGACTGAACTTCGAAAGGACTTGGAAATAAAAGTTATAGAAGATAAAAGCCGTAAAATCAAAGCAAAACGTCAATGTATTCATTTTCAAAACTCTGCACTCATTAACTTATGTCATTAACTTTTGTTTTGATATTTAAATTTTCATATTTTTTCCTAATGTGAAAAATAAATTTGAGTAACATGAATGGTTACCTTTTTTCAACCATTAAAATCTAGATTTAAACAGGACTTCCATTAAGAGACCACCTCTCGGAGCGACCTATTTTTAGTGGAACGGAACGTGGTCGCTTTAGGGAGGTTTTACTGTATGTGTAAGATATATTTTTTTTTCTCATTTATCTCTGAATTATTTTTCATTCAAATTTTTCAGAGACCCAAAACAGCCAAAAACCACCCCAAGTTCAAACGATGAACATCCGTACCTTCTTCCGATGCATTTTGGTGTCATTCGTCCTCTTGGGCAGCCTGTGCCTAGCCCATCCCGGCATGGGCGGCGGCAGTGGCGGCGGAATGATGGGCATGGGCGGCGGCGGAAAGGGCAAGCATGGCGGAGGAAGTCGCATCGTCGAGATGTTGGCGGCGGGAATGGTCGCCAAGATGCTGTCCGAAATGCAAGGAGGCCACCACGGATGCCACCACGGACACGGATAAACAACGACTCATCCTTCCACTCTTGAAGAAGACACTTTGTAAATAGACACCCTCCCCCCCCCCCCCAATTTGTATTATAGAGATTTTCTTTTTATTCTTGTTATTGCGAAATAAAGTTTATGGATACGTTATTTAGAGTGTGTGTTTATTGGGTGTTGGATTTCATGGAAACAAACACAGGAAATGCGATTCTAGAATAATGATGCAAGTCGGGAAATTTTTTTTTTAGTTTCAAATGTCGCCGATAGAGGATGCTGCACTCTCTCAAGCTGATTTAATTATAATACAGTAGAACCTCGATTATCCGAAGTAACTGGGACTCCTAAACTGGGAAGGCTTTAAAAATGGATTTCGGTTAACCGAGAGTTTCGGTTAAAAGAGTTTCGGATAAAAGAGGTTCTACTATAATAATAATAATCGGGCATCTAATGATTTCTATGCCTTCATCTGTTTGTAACATTAATATGGATACTGAAAATTAAATATAGTTTATAACAGATCCATGTTTTATCAGAAATCATTCATTTATGGGTGAATATCACAAATGTGAGATTTTAAAAACAAAAATTTTGAAAGTTTAAATCGTTTCAAAGCTTCTGATTTTTTTTAAAAAAATGTGGGTTGAACAGCTGGATAAAGAAATTTATATGTAAAATTGTTAAAGTTTCAAGAGCTTAAGTTCCTTTTTATGTAATTATAATTATGTATAATTTTCTTGGCATATGTATGCCAGGATAATGACAATTTCATTCTAAAACTTTTTTGACATTATTTTTATTTTTAGATTTAACATTTTAAAGGAACATGTTTTTTTTCTATAGTACCTCAAATTCAGTGTCATGTTCAGTTTTATTTCTAATTTATAGAAGCCAGGAAAATGACATAATAAAAGTCTACTCAATTTTTACAAAACCTTTAAACATATTATTTTCAAAGAAATATCTAAAAGATTTTACTGGGAGCCATGATTTTACTACTTCTGACTTGAACTATATCAAGAACAAGAAGAATAACTCTGCAGCGCCCTCTTTATACCTCATAAAGAACTAAAATGAACAGGCCAGGACAATGACATTCATTTTCAGTGACAATCCTATTTTAATTATGGAAAATTATTTGTAAAATACAGAACTTGTTACTTTCCACATATATGTGTTATGTAGGGTGTAACTATTAATTACAAATTAAAAAAACTAGAAAAAGATATTTGTACATGATAGCAGAAAGCCTTTTACTTTGCGCACATCAGAGTGTGACATGCCAGGAGATGACAATCTAAAATTTTAAGTCTTTTAATTGTTTTATTTTATGTTATTATGAATATAATATCTCTTGAAAATACTTCTAAGAAAATATTTTATTAGAATGATGAATTATTTCATATCGGTGAATGTTTCGAAATAATATGTTTTTATGTAATATAAGTACTATTAAACACAACAAATCAGTTTCAACAAAATCTATAAAGTCTATTATTTAATATCTATATATTGATTTTAAATCCCATACGGAAAAGTAATTGTGAAACGCTAAATTTGCTCAGATCTGCTGGCTGAAAAGTGTTAATGATTTGAAAAGAGAACCATACTCGCATGTGAAAGTGAATTCTCATGATTTAAAAGCATTAATAGAAAAATAAACAATAACAAAAACTGAATGAATGAACTGTTTCTGAAAATCCATGAACATTGTGGCTATCACTTAGTCTTAACATGATTTGCCCAAAAATAGTGGTCATTTTCCTTACCGCCCTATCCTTACCATCCCTTTTTTTTTTCCATTACCGTCCCTTTTTAGGGTTTCGTTCATCTGACGAAACCCTATTCGTCTCGCTCCTCTGTCTGTCTGTCTGTCCGTCACAGAGCCCGTTCTCAGAAACTATACATGTTGGAGACTTGAAATTTTGCATACTTATAGCTGAACACCACGCATCATACGACAAATCATAAAATTTTGAAAAAGTCGTACATTTAACCCTTTGGGCTCCCACATGTGTATTTTAAACAATTCTTTCTAAGTGAGCCACTAATTAGGTTGAAGGCGTGAAATTTTGCGTATTTATAGCTGGGCACCTCAGATCAAAGGACAAATCATAAAATTTTGAAAAAGTCGCACATTTAATCCTTTGGACTCCCACATGTATATTTTAAACAATTCTTTCTACGTGAGCATCTAATTAGGTTGGAGGCGTAAAATTTTGCACACTTATAGCTGAACACCTCACATCAAACGACAAATCATAAAATTTTGAATAAGTTGTAAATTTAACCCTTTGGGGTCTCACATGTGTATTTTAAACAATCCTTTCTAAGTGAGCCCCTAATTAGGTTGGAAGCGTGAAATTTTACATACTTATAGCTGAACACCTCACATCAAACGACAAACTATAAAATTTTGAAAAAGTTGTACATTTAACCCTTTGGGCTCCCACATGTGTATTTTAAACAATTCTTTCTAAGTGAGCCCTAATTAAGTTGGAGGCATGAAATTTTGCATACTTACAGCTGAACACCTCACATCAAACGGCAAATCATAAAATTTTGAAAAAGTCATACATTTAACCCTTTGGGCTCCCCCATGTGTATTTTAAACAATTCTTTCAAAGTGAGTTCCTAATTAGGTTGGAGGCATGAAATTTTGCATACTTATAGCTGAACACCTCACATCAAATGACAAACTATAAAATTTTGAAAAAGTCGTACATTTAACCCTTTGGGATCCCACATGTGTATTTTGAACAATTCCTTCTAAGTGAGACCCTATTTAGGTTGGAGGCGTGAAATTTTGCATACGTATAGCTGAACACCATCATGCGACAAATCATAAAATTTTGAAAAAGACGTACATTTAACCCTTTGGGCTCCCACATGCATATTTTAAGCAATTCTTTCTAACTGAGCTCCTTATTAAATTGGAGATTTGAAATTTTGCATATTTATAGCAGAACACCTGAGGCCAGGCGACAAATAATAAAATCTTGACAAAGTCTTACGTTTAACCTTTTGAGCTACCGCATATGTATTTTAAGCAATTCTTTCTAAGAGGGCCCCTAATTAAGTTGGAGACATGAATTTTTGCATACGTATAGCTGAATACCTCAGAACACACGACAAATCATAAAATTTTCAAAAAGTCTTATATTATTTACTTCTCCGGGGTCTAACTTGTCTATTTTAAGCAATTTTTCTAACCTCCGCCCTTTTCACCAGGGGAGCACTTTTCCAACTTTTGCCGACACCCCTTTGACCATTCTTTCATATTATGCACCATAGCCTTACATATTTTAGTTCCACTTTTTACCGCCAGGGGCGCCTACCTATCTCGGGTGCTATGGGCCCAATCCCCACGACTAATATATCTACAGATAGTATGTAAAACGAAGTTTCGTTCGGGTAGAGGTTTGTTTAGAATAGAGTGCGCCCCTGGTTGCGAAATGTGGAACTAACAGATTTTTCAAAAGGATAAAGTGTTTTGAAAGGAATATTAAACGAAACCCTCTGTGCAGGGGTCGATTTAGAAAAAGAAAGTTGCATAGCAGTAACTGCTATACAAAGTCAGTTTTGAATAGCAGTTAGACACTTTTGTATAGCAAGTAAAAAATAGCTAACGTAACTTTTAAATCTTGAAAGTTTACAACAATTTTTTTTTTAAAAAAGCGCACTTCCTCGCTGTACTTCCATTGTAAATAAATTCCTTGGTCCCCGGGACCCAGGATTTCCAAAAATCTGGGTCCCTTTTTTACAAAAGCGGGTCCGCATCAATAATAATTTATATTTTAAAGGAATAAATGAAAGTTGTTTATTAAGATAAATGAAATGCATTAATTATTGTTTTAACAATAATTAAATAATGAATTAAAACCAGCATTATTTGCACTCAAATCAGATATTTTTAAAAAATATTAAGAGAAATTTTCTTTACTTTTTTAAAAGTAAAAATGCAAGATACAATTTTAATTGTAAAATAATGTTTATTTGAGAGTAGAAGATACCAAGTTCCACTAACAAGTATCACTAATGTTCGCATTCTTTTAAAAAGAGGCAAGGCGGGTTTATTAAAAAAGATATTTTTGCTGAAAAAAAGAACACTTATGTTAAGTAAAGGTGTACTTTTCGTTGAATGAATGGGTGCTTTCATTATTATACTTCCCATTGAATTATTTGTTAGCATAGATCTGTGTTGGAATCAGACATTTTCCTTGGAAGGGAAATTTATATCTAAATCACTAATAAGCATCAAATCTTAAATGTTCTGAAGGCGGGAGACATTTCAATGCAGTAAGAACGAGGGGGGGATTTTTACTGGTCCACCTAATGAATATAAATATTATCAAAGTACACTGAAATCATGCTGTATTTTTAAGAATCTCATAAAAAAGAAATTAAATCCCATTTTATGAATTTTCTACCTATAAGTTTAGTTTGCACATCTTTTTTGGTGCTTTGACGAAATTTGCGTTTTTCCGTGATCCTTTTGTTGAAATTCGCTATTTTTTCGCGAGTCTGTCACGAAAATCGTGTTTTTTTGCGCGATACTTTGACAAAATTCGGCTTTATTCTGCGATTTTTTGACGAAATTTGCTATTTTTTCGCAATCTTTTGTCGAAATACACTATTTTGTCTCAGCCCTTTTACGAAAATAGCGTTTTTTCCTCTATATTTTCACGAAATTTGTGCTTTTTTCGCGATCCTTTGACGAGAATCGGCTTTTTTACGTTATTTTTTGACGACATTTGCTATTTTTGGGGATCCTTTGATGAAAAACAACTATTTTTTCGCGATCCTTTGATGAAAATCGGCTTTTTTCCGCGATTTTTTGATGAAATTTGCGCTTTTTTCGCGATCCTTTGACAAAATTCGTTTTTTTTCCGCGATTTTTTGACGACATTCGCTATTTTTTTCGCGATCTTTTAACGAAATACGCTAATTTGTCGCGGCCCTTTTACGAAAATCGCGTTTTTCGCAATATTTCGATGAAATTTGCGCTTATTTCAGCGATATTTTAATGAAATTTGCGCTTATTTCCGCGATTTTTTGACGAAATTCGCTTTTTATTTCGCGATGCTTTGACGAAATACGCTATTTTTTCGCGGCCCTTTTACGAAAATCGCTGCTTTTGCGCGATATTTTGATGAGATTTACGCTTTTTTCGCGATTCTTTGACGAAAATCGTCTGTTTTCCGCGATTTTTTTCACGAAATTACGCGTCCCACGGGACGCGTAAGAGCTATTTTTTTGCGTCCCGTATCCGATTTTTCGCGTAATTTACGCGCTATACCGCGTCCGCGGCATCCCTGCTTTAAGTGTACATGACATAACAAAGGGTGTGGGAAATATGCATCGCAATGATTGCGATTTAATGCATTTCTTGGATCGCATTTTAGTTAAATTTGAATCGCAAATTGCGATGCGATACCGCTTAAATCGAACCCTGCCTCTGTGCGATCTGTGATCACACTTACCCACTTGTTTCCTATACCATACCCTTTTTTTTCCCTTCCGCCCCTTCTTTAACACCCCTAATGTTGTACCAAAATTTTGTACTCAAAATACTACATTGTTATATTTCTTATTTGAATGTCCTGTGGGTACTATGCAAATTCATTATAAGTAAAAATTTGGAAGAAAATAGAAAGTTATAGTGGTAAAATGGTAAGGAAAATTAAACTCGCAAGTTTAACTTAAACCTCAGTTAAATAAAACATTTTCCTCTGCTGAACATTTTTTCTTTATTTTGAATCGTTAAGGCATTCGTCTATCAGATTAAAATGTTATTTTAGCTAGTTTAATTTCACCAGATTTTTATTCCCGAAAGCAGGGCTTAATTTCTAACAAAAAAAGTACCGGAGCCCTAATATTATGTGGTACCGGTACAACAACAGTACCTTTCCCTCCTCCTCCCCCTGTCACTCCAATCTGCATATTTATATTTTGTACATTATTTGCAAAATTTAAAGAATTTTCTTTCTTTAACAAAATAAAAATTTTAAATATATCAGTAGTATGAAAATAAGAGTTCTGCGCTATCGGCGTTCACACAAGCTCAAATGAAGGTCATCCGGGAATTTTTTTTTTAACTTAGAGTACGTGGCTGATAAGAGCGTTTCGAAGCGGAAGTAGACCGTAAATGCGTAAAAATAATAGCGGGATAATAAAATTTTGCGGGAAAGACTTCTTTTTCGCTAGATAGAAAAATTTTGGGAACTTTCTTTTTTCTTTTTAAAGTTTTTTTTTTTTTTTTTTTCCTATTTTAGGAAGTTGCCTTTTTTTTAATTATCAGGAGTTAGAAAAAAATTTTTTGAGAATTTTTTTTTTTTTTTTTGTTAGAGAGAATTTTTTTTTTAAACTTAAGTAAAAACGTTTTCTAAATTTCTTCATTATCTAGGGGGCGTTGGCTTGAGTCAGTTCAAGGCCAAATCTCCATCTTCTACGTGTGCGACACATTACACCCACATATAAGTGTTTTGGTAAAAAAGAATGCAAAAGCTTGGAGATGGGAAGGAAAGGGAAAAGTAATTTAGACTTCGATTTTTCGGAAGCGCTATTGCACTGGGTTCCGGAGCCCTATATTTATGAGCTCCGGTGAATTCCGACCAATATTTAAATATTTACTAAAATCAGGGAAGTACTGGAGCCGGGCTCCGGCGCAAATTAAGCCCTGCCCGAAAGTCGAAAGATTGTGAGAATGCCCCAAATAATGCATTATAGAAGTGACAGAGTCATTCTGTAGCCTTTCAACCGTCGAGTACCGAACTTCCATTTGGATACAGTCCCTAAATTAGGCTCATTTAAAAATAATTATTTTCTCGGAAACGAATCGTACGAATTTCATGAAAATTGGTTTTTAGGCTGATGGAAGGGTGTAGAATTTATTTAGGAGCTGTCCATAAATGATGTCACCCATTTTTTCAATATTTTCAGCCCCCTTCCCCCTCCCCTTTGTCATAAAATGTCGCACTTCACCCTATTCCCTTCCCTCCCCTTGTCACATGTCACGCTATATTACGTAAACATATACTTGCAGTTCAGAAAAAAAGCACTACATTATAGATTATATTTAAAATTTTGTTTTTAAACTTTAACTATGTGTTTTAATGACATTTGTGAGCATAATAAAATAAATGAATTGTGTACTCATTTTGTATGAAATAAGATTAACCCTTAAATGCGCAATTTTTTATTTTGGTTCGAGAAAATTATATAGGATTCTCAGAAAGGTTTATGACACAGTAAAAATATTGAAAAAAAAATCAGAGATATAATTTACAGATAATACGACTATCTTTTCTTCTGTTGCACATCTGCAAAACAAGTAAAAACTACTGTCGTGTAGCTGTTTTACGCTAAAATAGTGCAAATTAGTAAATATTTTAATAAGCATGTCCCCCAATACCTTATTTTATATAATTATTTATTTTATAAAACTTAACCTTTAACCCTTTAATTGCCATGATAGAGTACGTTCTAGAAAATACGTAGTTCAGAGAATCTGAACCAGAAAGTTTCAAAGGTTCATTTCGCTTTATTTAAATACGGAATGTCTGTTATTAAATAAAGCAAATATTGCTATTTTAATTTTCTGGTGTGAATATTAGGTGTATACGAATAAAAAAAATCAGTTAAATTCAAAACACTGTTGTTTGCATATGTGCAAAGCTGGACACTAAAGGGTTAATACAATTAATTTACAATAGTAAAAAATATTAATATGAAAGAGCAATTGAAAACAGTTGTATTTTGAAATTTGAAATGGAATTTAATATATTCGTCTTTAAATCTTATTTTTACTTTATGAACGCAAAATACTTTAAAAAAGATTGATTTTTAAAAAGAAACCTCCTTATTAGTTTTACTTAAATGGAATTGCCATCAACACATTTTGTCACATTAAAAAAAATGGCCATAATTTTTTTTTGAAAAAAAAAATTAATGACCATTTTTTTCCCATTCTGACCAGATCAGAGTTCTAACTTTTTACGACTGCTCTTTCATCTTCACCAAACACTTCATTTATAATGGCTGTTTCATAATAATGGAAGCCATCGGTCCATCAGAAGAAAATGATCCATTCCAAAAATATGAGTTCGATTGAAAAAACTATTTAATACTTTGAGCAGAAAGAAGAGGCTACACCTGCAATTTTCATGACACTAATAGAATCACATAGTAAAATTGGCATTCAACAAGCAAAAACGATCAAGCGCTTTTTTAAATAAACAATTTCATTCCCCGTTTTTCATAAAAGTAACGGAAATGTACATCAAAGAAATGTTACTAGTATCCTAAAAATGAATGAATTAAGTGAAAATTTATATTTCATTCCCTGAGTGGGTGACGATTTGTGTCAATCCGGTTTATCCGAGTTTTTTGCTTATCCAAGGTGAGCTTGGTCCATATTAACTCGTATAATCGGGACCCTACTGTAATTGATTTTCGAATCTTGACTGTTTGAGTGATAGTTTATGGTATACTTATAGTCATCTTGACAGAAATTTCAGAGGGGGATCAAACCCTGGTGATCGCCCCATTGGCTACGGCCTTGCAAAAGGGCAACTTTCTGACATAAGTTTTAAATTATTTTTGTTCGGAAATGCATGAAATTAGCAAGTGCTTTGTTCAGAAACTGTCATCGAGCTTTTTTTCCGTTTTTTTGCAAACGCTATAGATCTTTCAGAAAAAATGGATCTTTCAGAAAATAGTGTCAAAGTGGGCGTTTTGAACCGAATTTCCGTGCGAAAGAGGAATAAGTACTCAAAGGTTGAAAAACGTGTTTGTCATGTGATCCAAATCGCTTATAACTCATTAGATAATTTATTGATCCAAAAATGGGAAACACAGTTCGATTCTAAATCGTTTCCCATGGCCAGTCTTTCCAATTTTATATCTTTCCGTTAAAAAATGAATTTGTAAATATTTCAAATGAAAATCAAATTTCAAATTATTTGCTTAAAAGGCGCAAAGGTCAACCTAGTGAAAAAGATTCCATGCCGGGTCTCGAACGCTCTACTGATGGCCCGGGTTCGAGTCCCGGCATGGAATCTTTTTCACTAGGTTGGCCTTTGCGCCTTTTAAGCAAATAATTTGAAATTTGATTTTAATTTGAAATATTGTATGCAAGGGGAATGTCTCTATCTGGAAAAATTTCCAAATATTAATATGAATTTGTAAATGTGTCAAAACTTTTTGCGCTTGTTGAGCAGAGCGTTTAAGAACAGCCTTAATTATAAAAAAACAAAAACAAATCCCTGTCAGCACGGCCTGCAGGCTCAGGTAGATTTCGAAGTTAACTACTCATTTCACCAACAAAAACCAACTCAAGATGAGCGATAAGCCCAGTTCAACAATTTTATTTTTGGCCGCTTTAGAAGAGTTTTTAATTTCATTTTTCTGTAAGAGCTGGTTTAATCGGAATCGAATTAATACGAGAATTTTTGTTGCTAAAAAAACCCTCCTTTTTTTTTTTTTTTTTCATTTTCTTAAAAAAAAAAAAAAAAAAAAATACTTTTTTTGCTGTAAGACTTGATCCTATCAAAAACTTGTGAATATAACAGTTGTAGATAAAGAAGATTTATAATAAATATAAGCGGATTTGATGTCTTGTGAATGTTGTGAATGGACGAAGTTATGAATTTTTACTTTGTTCTATCTTTACAAGAAGAAAGTATTGGATTCACGAAAACTTTCGAATTCCAGATTTGTACGGATTTATACGTTTTATGGGTCAGAGATTCCGAAAAACATGTTTTTACAAAATGTCTGTCTGTCTGTATGTATGTGACACAAATTTTGTGGACGCTCTATCTCAAGAACTAATGCACAGAATTTAATAAAAATTTATATTCGGTTAGTCCCTGATATAAATGGGTGCTGATTAGTTTTTGGTGTAAATCGTTCAGCAGGTGGCGCTGCTAGGCAGCATTTTTCACGATTTCCGCTATAGCCCAATCTCCAGAACTAATGCACGGCTTTTCATCAAACTTCAGATTCAGTTAGTCCTTGACATGAATTGACGATTTATACCTTTTGGTGTAAATCGCTCAATAGGTGGCGCTGCTACGCTGCGTTTTTTTCCGATTCCGCAATAGCCCAATCTCAAGAACTAATACTTGGATTTTCAACAAACTTCAGATTCAGGTAGACCTGGATATGAATGAGTGCAATTTATATTTTGGTGTAAATCGCTTGACAGGTGGCGCTGCTATGCAGCATTTTTCACAATTTTCACAATAGTTCAATCTCCAGAACTAATGCACGAATTTTCATCCAACTTCAGATTCAGTTAGTCCTTAACATGAATTGACGTTTTATATACTTTTGGTGTAAATCGCTCAACAGGTGGCGTTGCTATGCTGCATTTTTTGCGATTTCCGCAATATCTCTATCTCAAGAACTAATGCTTGGATTTTCAACAAACTTCAGATTCAGGTATACCTTGATATCAATTAGAGCTGTTTATATTTCGGTGTAAATCGCTCAACAGGGGGCGCTGCTATGCTACATTTTTCCGAATTTCCTCTATAGCTGCTCTATCTCAAGAACTAATGCACGGATTTTCATCAAACTTCAAATTCGGATATACTTTGATATGAATGGGTGCTAAATTGATGTAATTTCTTGTACTGTTTAAATGATTTAATTGATGTGAATCCCGGGAGCAGAATCGGCGCAACGCTGCGACGCACGTCGCAGACTCTTGAGAAGGTCTGCAGACTATTTTTCAACTGTTAAAATTTATAAAAAAAAAGTTTGTTAGAAATTATTTGCCATGTGCCATAATTATACGATCCACGCCACATGCGATTGACGAAGCTCCGATTCCCTTTAAAATATAAATAATTCACAGAGAAAACTAGACACGCGGTCGTGAAACGCCCATTATTAAATGAGTCAATCCTCGTAGGCTGATTTCTTTAGAAATAAAAAAAAAATCGGCCATTAGTCCGAAAATAAGGACGTAAATATCACGAATTTCGACAAATGTTCGCCGATAAAACAATTTCGTCAATTGTTTGCAGTTAAAATAGCCAATTTCGTCAAAAGATCGCGAAGAAAAAACGAAATTTTGTCATAAGATCAAGAAGAAAACGTCAATTTCGTCAAAAGGCTGCGGAAAAATAGCAACTATCGTCAAAGGCTGGCGGAAATATACGGCTTCTATCAAATGATCGCGGAAAAAACACAAACTTCGTCAAATGGCTACGGAAAAATAGCAACTTTCGTCAAAGAATTGCGGGAAAATGTAAATTTCATCAAAGGATCGCGGAAAAAACATTAATTTCGTCAAAGGATCGCGGAAAGAACGCGGATTTTATCGAAGGATCGCTAAAAAATGAGATTATCGTCAAAAAATCGTGGGAAAAAAGGCGAATTTCGTCAAGATATAGCGAAAATTTTGTCTCAAGATCGGAAAAAAGCCCATTTCGTCAAAGGGCTGCGGAAAAATACCAACTTTCCACAAAGGATGGCGGGAAAACGCGAGTTTCCTCAAATGATCGGGAAAAACGTTAATTTTGACAAAGATCGCGGAAAAAACGCAAATTTCGTCAACGGATTGCTGAAAAAACGCGAATTTCGTCAAAAGATCGGGAGAAACACGAATTTCGTCGAAAAATAGCGGGAGAAAGCAAATTTCGCGCAAAGATCGCTAAAAAACGCGGATTTCGATAAAAGATCGCGAAAAACGCGTATATCGTCAAAAGATCTCGGAGAAAACGCGAATTTTTTTCAAAGGATCGGCAGAAAAAACGTGAATTTCGTCAAAAGATCGCGAATAAAAGCGAACAACATCCAAAGGTCGCGAAAAAAACGCGAACATTATCGAAAGATCGCGAAAAAAAACGCGAACATCGTCGATAGATCGCGAAAAAACGCGAACATCGTCGATAGATCGCGAAAAATCGCAAACATCGTCGAAAGATCGCGAAAAAAACGCGAATATCGTTGAAAGATCGCGATAAAAAAAGCGGACATCGTCAAAAGATCGCGATAGAAAAAGGCGGACATCGTCGAAATGTCGCGAAAAAAACGCGAACATCATCGAAAGATCGCGAAAAAACGCGCATTTCGTCAAAGAATCGCGGAAAATTTTGCTGCAACATTGATGTTTTCACGAGATTTTTTTAAAGCTGAGTGGCAGGTTAAATATTATTTAGCCTTGTTTTGAGTGAAAGCATGTTAAATTTTGAATTGCACAACTAGATAAGATTGCTAAATAAAACATTGCATTAGAATTACTTATTGTATTTGCATGAATTACTCAAAGTTGATTTTCTAAGAATTTCAATCTGCTCCAATAACAGCTTTTATTGCTAAAAAATTAGATTTTTGCTCCTACAAAAATGGATTTTACTGGTACAAAATTAGATTTTTGCTGCTTTCATCCATGTATTGTCACATCTATATATAATTTTTGATATTATCACATTGTATCAATCTTTTCAAAAATTTTAGAAATTGGTGTTAATATGTTATTTTTACTGTTATTCTGTTTTCCAACTTCACAGAAATTTTGACAAATTTTATGAAAGATTTTTCATATAGTGGTGTTAAAAATTTTGAGGACAAAGGTAAATTATTTTAAAAAATGCTTTCCTTTTATGTTAATCACAAATACTGGGGGGGGGGGGGGGAGTGCATGAGGGATTGAAAAAAGGGCGTTTGTCCTTAAGTTCTGCAGACTGTTTTTGAAGTTTCTACTTGTGTTGCAGACTGCAGAAAAGAATTCTGCTGCTGGGGATGTGATTTATATAGAAGAAAGTTTTGTGATGGCCACATCACAACGTGCCAGTTTTCTAAATGAAATCATGAAATGTCTCTTCCCCTTTCTTCCGTGACCACGACGGAATTTTAAAAAACCAAAAAGTAAAAAACTTGACCACTCATATAAGGCTATTTATTAAGCATAAATGAAAATATCCAAGAATTTATAAAGATTTTTTTTTTTTTACATACTTTTGTAAGATTTTTTTTTTTTTTTTTTTTTTTTGCTATGTTGTACGTTTTTGCGAGACAATGAGCCATAAGAACTTCATTAAAAGATTTGTGTATATTGCCACGAAGTTGAATTTTCGTTAAAATACTTTATTATTAAGGTTGTTCTCAAATCCAAAAGGGCAACTTTCTGACATAAGTTTAAAGTTATTTATGGTCGAAAATGCATGAAACTAGCCGGTGTTGTTGTTCAAAAACTATGTCATCGAGCTGTTTTTTCCGTTTTTTTGCAAGCGCAATAGATCTTTCAGAAAATAGTGTCAAAGTGGACGTTTTGAACCGAAGTTCCCGAAGAAAGCAGAAAAACCGGTCAACGAAGGGAGAAAACATCTTTGTCACGTCATCAAAATCGCTTATAACTCAATAGGTAATTGATTTATCAAAAAATGGAAAACACAGTTCGATTCCAACTCGCTTCCATAGTCAAGCTTTCCAATTTTATATCTTACAAAATGAATCTGTAAATGTGTCAAAACGTTTTGCGCTTGTTGAGCAAAGCAGTTGAGAACAACCTTAATATGAGGAATAAACCAACCTATTTCGAAACCGAGAGGTTCTCTCTGACATATTGAGAATTTTGATCTGCTTTTGTGCGTCCCTGTGTATGAACGATAACTTATAAGCACAACAGATTCTATAAAGTAAGCACGGATCGGGTTGTGCCCGACCTATTGAGTCGAAACCTACTGAACGAGTGAGATATTCATATTGGCAAAAAACAATGCATTAATAGATGCGAATGTGACATATTCTGTAGAATTTCAACCATCGAGTATCGAATTTCCATTGAGCCGCTAAAATAGGCTCATTTTAAAATAATTAATTTCTCGGAAACTAGAATCGGAATTTCATGAAAATTTAGATTTAAGCTAATGGAAGGATGTAGAATATATTTATTGTCTTAAGCCTGAGTATTGCTACAAATGTAAATAAGTGCGAGTAATAAGCCAAAATTACGTCCACTAATAACCGTATCACAATATTAAAATATTTATTTGCTTAAAAGACGTTAAAAAAAACACATTAAAAGTAAATTAAAAATCTATATTTACATGCTTCAACTCTTTCACTGAGTCGTCATCAGAATGTATAACAGAAAATTACAAATACAATGTATATGAAAAATGGATAAAATCATCGAATACAAACAAGTAATCTTATAACGCGCCCTACATTTTCGCGATCGCTCGTGTAACCCTCTATGTTGCGACGTCCTAAGTTGTCCAACCATTCAACCTATAAATTCGGGATACGAAAAGATAATGTATCGTTACAAACTCCTGAACCTCTTAAATAAATTTCAATGGACTCTCTTATAAATAATCGTAAATAAAAATTAGACCTGTAGATTATTCTACTCGTTAAAAAGTATGTTAATGTTTTCTATTTGATTCAGCCGGGATAAAGCAGTATTAAAGCAGTTAGCGAGGGGGGAATCAAAAATCATTACATAGGTATAACCCAACGAAAATCCAATATCAGATGTAAAGAACATATAGCGGACATAAAATATAATAGAGGTAATACTGTTTTATCCCGGCTGAATCAAATAGACTGTCTTATAAATAATTGTAAATAAAAATTAGATCTGTAGATTATTCTACTCTCGTTAAAAGACTAGAGTCCTTTGAAATTTATTTAAGAGGTTCAGGAGTTTGTAACGATACATTATCTTTTCGTATCCCGAATTTATGGGTTGGACAACTTACGGAGTCGCGACTTAGAGGGAACACGTGCGATCGCGAAAAGGTAGAGCGCGTTATAGGATTACTTGTTTATATTCGATGATTTTTTCCATTTTTCATATGCATTGTATTTGTAATTTTCTGTTATACATTCTGATGACGACTCAGTGAAAGAGTTGAAACATGTTAATATAGATTTTTAATTTACTTTTAATTGTGTTTTTATAACGTCTTTTAAGCAAATAAATATTTTAATATTGTGATAAAGTTTAATTCCACCAGATTTTTATTCCTGAAAGTCAAAAGATTGTGAGATGCCCCATTTATGTTTGGGTTTTTTAGCATTTTCTTTCCACGCAAAAAATGATTCCATTAGGATTATCATTTCGGGAGATATTAATAAAAATATGAACACGTAATTTAACATCAGAAGCTCTGGATTTTGAATGTTTATCATTCAAAAACTTATCCCCCAAACGACTCGAAATTTCGTTTCTAGGCATCGTTTGAACCGAAGATTTAAAATAGAGTGTCAAAATGGGGTGTTGCCATTGAATAAAAAACAAAGTTTGGTCTGGTTTTGATTTGTAGAGGGCCCCCTAAGCCAATTTTGCATACATCATTTAAAAGTAGACTTTATTTCCAATCTTTTGGTACCAGTCACTTTATTCTACAATAATTTGTTGCAGAGTTAGTAGGGGGTGCTTACTTTTTCTTTTCTACTATTATACAGTCGTGGGAACAAATTATCTTAGAAGAAAGTGACTAGTACTGAACGGGTGGAAATAAAATCTACTTTTAAATGATGTCTATAAAATTTGCTTAGGGGGTCATCTACCTATTAAAACGAACCCAAACTTCATTTTTTTTTTCAATGGCAATACCCAATTTTAACAAGATATATTAAATTTTCGGTTCAAACTATGCCTAGACACCCAATTTCAAGTCATTTGAATGATAAGTTTTTGAATTATAAATATTCAAAATTGAGTGCTTCTAACGTTAAATTACATTTTCATTAATATCTGCTGAAATTATACTCCTAATGTGCTCCTTTTTTGTGTAGCAATAATACATGATATACATAACATTGATTTGAATAACAATGTGTAGAAATACCCAAGCATGAATACGTTGAATTTGCAATTTTTATAATTTTATGATATGAAATATGAAATTAATATCCGAAAAATTTATGAATGGCAACCTACAATTTTTTGAGTGGATTTAGATTTATTAAGTCCTGCTTTATGGAAATCCAAAATTTCACATTTTTCTTCCACGTAGTTTTCAAATGATGCTTAAAAAACGGCAAAATGATGGTTCAAGGGGCCGTCTAGGATAGAAGTGACTCGATATTTTGAAATTTCTTACGCTATCCTGTCATCTAGCAGTCTTCAATGACTGCTTGAGTAGCCCTTAAGATGCATTGATCAAGAAGTGGGCTCTCTCGGTCAACCATCGAGTACCGAACTTCAATTTGGATACAGCCCCTAAAATACGTTTATTTTAAAATAATTAATTTATCTGAAACTTATCGTACGAATTGCATAAAAATTTGTTTTTAGGCTCATGGAAGAGTGTAGAGTTCATTGATGCTGTCAGAATTGTGTACTGCTATTGGAAAAAAACAAGGTTGTGGTTGTTTTAATAGGTAGATGGCCCCCTAAGTCAATTTTATAGAAATCATTTAAAAGTAGACTTTATTGCAAATCGTGTGGTACCAGTCACTTTCTTTTACGATATTTTTTTGCAGAGTTGGAAGGGGTGTTTACTTTTTTCTTTTCCACGACTGTACAGTCGTGGAAAAAAAAAAGTAAACACCCCATATTAACTCCTCAACAAATTATCGTAGAAGAAAGTTACTGGTACCGAACGATTGGAAATAAAGTCTACTTTTAAATGATGTATATTAAATTTGCTTAGGGGGCCATCTACATATTAAAACGAGCCATAACTTTGTTTTTTTTTAATAGCAGTACCCAATTCTGACAGCATCAATGAACTCTACACTCTTCAATTAGTCTAAAAACAAATTTTTATGCAATTCGCACCATAAGTTTCCGAGAAATTAATTATTTTAAAACGAGTGTATTTTAAGGACTGTATCCAAATTGAAGTTCGGTACTCGATTGTTAACCGAGAGAGCTCCCTTCTTGATCAAGGAACCTTAAGCAGTATATCAAGCCTGTTAGATTAAAGGATGGCATAACAAATTTCAAAATATTTAGTCACTTCTATCGTAGACGGCCCCTTAAACCATCATTTTGCCGTTTTTTAAGCATCATTTGAAAACTACTTGGAAGAAAAATGTGAAATTTTGGATTTCCACAAAGCAGGACTTAATAAATCTGAATCCATCAAAAAAATTGTAGGTTGCAATTCATAATTCATATCAGAAAATTATAAAAATTGCAAATTCAACGTATTTATGTTTGGGTATATTAGTATTATTGCTGCACAAAAAATTAAAACATTAGGATCATAATTTCAGGAGATATAAATAAAAATATGAAAATGTAATTTAACATTAGAAGCACTGAATTTTGAATGCTTATAATTCAAAAACTTATCATTCAAATGACTTGAAATTTGGTGTCTAAGCATAGTTTGAACCAAAGATTTGAAATATCTCGTTAAAATTGGGTATTGCCATTGAAAAAAAATGAAGTTTGGATTTGTTTTAATATGTAAATGGCCCCCTAAGCTAATTTTATATACGTCATTTAAAAGTAGACTTTATTTCCAATCGTTCGGTACCAGTCACTTTCGTCTACGATAATTTGTTGAGGAATTAGTAGGGGTGTTTACTTTTTTTTCCCACGACTGTACATACAGTTGGATATCGTTACAGTAGACCAAATTATTTAGTTACGAAATTGCCCAAGTAATGTGTATCCATCCCTTATTTGAGATTATTTTAAAAACTTCCACGGAAAATTTCTCCGGCAGAACTTATCCCGAACTGATCATCGGTTGGGTGTTTCTAATCTCCCGGAAGGTGGCGGCTTTTTTCCTCCTCCAAATCCTTAGGAGTGGTAAACAAACAAGGGAGTTACGGAAACAGGTAGGAGGAAATTTTCTTTTTTAATACGTATCGCCATTTAAAAATAACAAAAGACCACACCTGGAAGCATCTCAGAAAAACAAAACTTCTCACTTCTTACAAACACATTTCCCCCCGTTTTTAGTAACGAAGTCGGCTTAGTAGAGCATGGCGACAAGGTTGAATAATGATAACCAAATCAGAAATGCATTTGCGGTTCATTCCTGTTGAAGGTAATGCAATTGTCATGCACGTAAACCTTTCATTTGAGCAGAGTGGGGCGAGGGGGGGTGGGGGGGATCAAAATGCATCCGCAATGGCCAAATAGGGGAATTCTTCGGTTGGAAATGCCTGTCACTTTTTCCATCGAGTAATGTCTGTCATATACTCGAAGTTATAATATAGTTATGATTATTATTCTGAAATAGTGTCAGGTATTTTAAATCTAAGAAAATCCTTAACTTGGCAACACTGCTCATCACTCCGCTCCCCCCCTCTCCACAAAAAAGGACAAAATATTTCCATATTATTATTGATTTAGAGCTGAAGGGTTTTTCATTTTCATTCTGCAATAAAATTATTTTTCATTTTGGTACTCTTAAAGTTCTTACAACTGAAACTTTCCAAACAATTTTCCGAACGACGGGCACTATACATTATATTCAATAGTTCGAAATATTATTAAATTCCTCGGTGTACAGGAATTTAAAAAAATACGAAACTTTTTAAAACCGCGATCATTTTTACTATTCATTGAAGAGCTGAGTGGATGAACATGTTATGCTACATTTTCTACAAAAAAATTTATCTTTTGGATGAAAGCGTTATGAGGTATCCTGTCACATGGTGAAGATAAAATACTAAGATTCTATTTAGTCTTGAAGATTTAAGACATTATTCATTAATATTTAATATTTTAATATTTAATAATGTCAATAATATTAATAATTTTTAATATTTGAAAATTAAACATGAATAAGTTTTTCTGAGAGAATTTAGTACCATACCTGTTAATATTTTAAACACATGGCATCAAACAGAAAATAAATCATTAAAATTTACAGCAAAAACTTTCACTTCAAATTTCTTCAAATGTAATTTTTGTTACTTAACATGTTCTTCCACTTAGCTCTTCATACATGATCTAATGATTTTGGAAAAACTTGCCAGCCACTAGCCGCTATATTAACCTTTAATGACACGGACGGTTTGGACATACACAGCGCCATCGCTAAGACTTTTTATGGGTGGGGGAGAGAACCTTAAATTGCCGAGTCAAATTTCAGTATTTGCAAACTCATTTTACAATTTTGCCAACTTACCGCAGTTAGAAAACGTAATATAGTTCTTATTTGTTAAAAGTTTAATAATATTCCCAATTAGTTTTGTAATTTTTGCCACGTCTATCAGAAATAGAAAATATATTATAGTTTTTATTAAAGTTTTAAACAAATTTGCCAACTAAGTTTGTAAATTTGCCAAGTGTAATAACATTCGCGAATGTTTGGGGGGGGGGGGGGGGAGGGGGGCCGTCCCTCCGCTTAGCGAGGCCCCTGGACATACATAAAGACACAGGCGGCGCACTCTATACGCCATCGACTTTTAAAACCTAGATTATTAATTAATTATTGCAGGTGATTTTCAATGTAAACTCTTCAGAAACAATACTAGAAATGAACTGTCGGAATATTTTTTAACTCTTGGTCTAAGTTCATTCATACAAGAATCTACTACCAGGGTAAATACAATTATTGACAATGTATTCACCAACATCCTCGTACAATGTGGCGTTATTCACTGTTAAAAATTTGCAGCATTCTGTCCAGTCATTTGACCGTTTTTGTCGAAAACGGTTACACAACCGTAATTTAACCCTATTCTGACCATATTATTGGCCATTTTATGGTCAGATTACAGTTAAATTACGGATATGAAACCATTTTTTCAAAAAACGATCGAATGATTGGACAGACAGCTGCAAATTTTTAACAGTGCAAGTTTTGGTGATCAGGCTGCGAAAAATAGCCAATTTCGTTGGTCGGGCACAAAAAATCGCGAATTTTGTCGATCCTGTGCGGAAAAATCGCGAATTTTGTTGATCCTGTGCGGTGTGTCACTCCCCTTCAACATAATTCTTGCTATATCTCTGTTATTGGAAACTGTTAATATACCCTTGCCAGCTGAATTGGATATGTTGACTGGGTAGGGAAACCTAGAGGGGTACACCCCCCCCCCCCTGAAGCCTAAAACCATATTTTTTTTATCTAATTATAGGCCACAGATCACCCTCCCAAAATAGAATTATCTCTGTGTTACTGATGGGGCCCTCGACAACCCAGACATTTTTGTAAATGGCCCTTTTCATAAAAAGGTTGTGCACCCCTAATATAGATGGTGCTGTCGCCACTTTCGGCAAAATATCTAAGGATATTTTGCATGAAGGGAAGTGAGTTGAGCGAATGGGACTGCATATCATGGAGGAAAGAGATAGATGGAGATGCAGTATGCTGTAAAAACGGTATGCAATGCAATAGGTTGTGCGTTATCGCTCAAATTTAAATGCTCTCACTCGGCCCAAACAAAACAAGCACTTTTAACGGGGACCGATTTCTTTGACATCATCCGTGCATTTTTTTCTCTAAATAGGTGGTTCTCAATCTGTGTGCCACGGCACAGTAGTGCGCCGCCAAAAGATCTCAGGTGTGCCGCAAAACTTTTAAGCAAGTTTCATCAAATTTTTAAAAATTCGAATCTGTAATGTTTGACATTTCATATTATACGATTTACTTTGAAATAAAGTTTTGTGTCACACATTTGCTTTATTTGGGAGTTTTTTCTTCTCTTACTCATTATAAGAGTATACGAGGAAACCTTAAAAAGGATCTTACTTCTCTTGAGATAAATTCTTCTAGGAAAAAAAAAAAAAAAATCATGTCTCCTGAAGAAAAAAGATTACAATTTAAAATACAGTAGAAAAGATCGTTGAAAAATGATTCGAGAGTATGCTTATCTGAAGGTTTTATCTTACACAGAAAGTCTTCTGATTTTTAAAAATCTCAAACTCCAATATCTCTTTAAATGTTAATATGACATATTAAGATATTTTTCCATAATACCAGTTCCTTTCCCTATACAATAACCTGTTGCCTGTAGTTTCCTGCACTGCTATGGATCCATAAAACCTATACCCCGAATCCGCTTCTCCTCCCTATATATGGGAAATTTTAATGATTCTTTGCATTGATGACGGTATGCTGAGTGATACCGAAACTGGTGTTAACCCACATAGCATGTTTAGTTTGCAGAAAATTTGCAGAAATCTTGCTTTGAAAACCTGCAAATTTGCAGCAAGCTCAGCATGATATGACTGAAAGTTCATAACAAGACTACAGCAAGATAATGCAAACGCCGAAGTCACCACACTTTGAACTTGCAGCTAACTTTTCGTGCAAGTTAAATTCATGTTGTATCAAATTTATTGCAAATTATGGGCAAATAAGTCATCAAAATTACTGCAAACTTACTGCAAAGTAGTAATCTTTCCATGCCTCACTAACTGCTTACAACTGTTACACTATAATTTTTAACCCCATCAGGTCTATCGATGCATATGCGCCGTTAAGGGGCATGCATCGTTTTTGCCACCATAAACAAGTCAGGGTAAAATATTTGAACTTCTCCGCTCGAGTCACTTTAGGTATGTATAAGTATAACGTTTAAAAAAAATCGAATAAAATTTCTGTAATTTCTACGTATCTGCTGATTGTCTATCCTCTCAACAGAGGGATTTTTTGCTTTCGTCAATTAAAGACAGTTTTTCCATCAGTTTCACAACAAACTACTCATGAAAGTGGGTGATGGTATACCTTGCGGGAGATTTGCTGCAAATTTCGCAATTCAAATTTGTCACTGCAAGATAATATCAGAAAAAAAATCAAACTTGCTGCTAGTGTTCATGCTATCTGGGAAAAAGGTGCTTAAAATAGTGTTTCATCTGCTTATAAATGTTAATGCATATTAAAGAGAAATATAGTATAACTTCAAAAATCCGGCATCATCGGGACCCAGACTATACCGGATTTTTGAAAGACTATCAAAAGTAGTAAGTAAGGAATATAAAAAGTAGTCCTATATTCTTAATGGTGCCTTTAGTCATAATTTAATTCTGTATTAAGATATAATTATGTAAGAAAAAGAGAAAATTAAATATAAAAAAACTTTCTTTAATTGATATTTTCTGTGTTACAGAAAAATAAAAGCAAATAAACAGTGAAGTTATTTCTTCTCTTGTAATTCCGGAAACATTGATGTCAACTTTGTGTGTTTCATTTTTTTGGCCGTTCTTTAACAGGTTTTTTTTTTTTTTTTTTTTTTTTTTTTTTTTAGCATTTTATACAAATGAAGAATGTCTAGTTCAGAAAGATAGCCTTGTTTCTCTAAAGTATATATTATTTCGCCAGTGAAATTTATGCATTTTTCCAATGACACCTTTTCTTCTGCCGGCTGTTCATCCCCTCCTCCTGAACTGCTACTAGCATTATCAACGGTTCTATTTAGCACAGCGTCAACGATCTCGCTGTCCGTTAAATTGTTCGTTGTTGATGCATTTTCGTCGATGCTTAGCCAGTCATCTATATCCCTCTTTAGACACTTAATGCATTTTCAGAATTTGCGTGTCCAATCAACTCACGAATTGCAGCCTTTTCACGGGAAATGTGAAAGCCTAAAAATTGTACCTCTTGATGTCGCTGTTGCCGAAAATTCGTTCCGGTCATATATTGCGCCATGCATTCGGCAAAATTGTCCTCAAAGTTGTTCCCCTTGCTAAGGAACGGTGCAGCTCTCAGAACATTTATTCAGAAAATAATCGCCTCTGACAAATGGAAAAGAAAGTCAAATATTCTTTTTTTTCCATTTTTATCTTCTATTTTGAAGTAGTTTTTAATTAATAAAGAATTGCTATTTTCTTCTCTCGTAACTTGAAAGTGTAAAAGAAAAAGGAAGGGAAAAAAGATGGTTTTGATGCCGGAATTTTGAAGTTGCCGGAATTCAGAATGCCGGATTTTGGAAGTCATACTGTATATAAAAAAAGTTATAAAAATTTTATTTAAAATATTTTTTTGCCTTTATTCCGCTCGGATGGTCTATTTTGTTTGTGATAGTAAATACGGTACTTCTTAGTTATCCCGTCGACCAAATTACTGTCGCCAAATTATAAGATTAAATGCCAATAATGGTTGCCATTAATTAATTAATTATAAGATTAAATGCCAATAATGGCCAATAAAACCATTAATTCGACGTTTTATTCGTATTTTTATTAATGTTTTACTAATTTATTTCTTCTTTCGTTATTTAAAATAAAAATTATGTCAGTGTGTATAATTTGGCGAGTGGTTTTGGCGATTTATATAATTTGGCGAAATTGGTAACGACCCTTTTTTCATGGAATGAAATTTATTCCCATAGACTCCATACTCATTTTACCTCTATTCAGAGACCACCGCAGTTGGACTCCCTCCATGAGCAACCCATTTCTTTGAAGACAATGAAACAAATTCCGTTTTTTCCGGGTCGCTTGAAGAAGATTTTATTAGAATAATAATTCCGGAGAGCGCATTATTCATCAAACTTCTAAACTAAGTTTAGAATTTTTATTTATTCCTGTAACTTTTAAGTGTTTAAACTCCTTTGTGCCTTTTCAGGCAATGAATTTAACTTTGATGACAAGGTAAGGATGACGGTCCATAAACACCCCTGCCCTATTCTGTCAGGAAACTCTCAAAGAAATGATAAATGAATGAAATCGTCCTAATTTGCTCCCGTCCCCCCCCCCCCCAAAAAAATTGCATTTATTGACTGAACTTCGAAAGGACTTGGAAATAAAAGTTATAGAAGATAAAACCGTAAAATCAAAGCAAACGCTAATGTAATCATTTTTTAAACTCTGCACTAATTAACTTATGTAATTAATTTTTGTTATAATGCTTAAATGTTCATATTTTTTCCTAATGTGAAAAATAAATTTTAGTAACATGAATTGTTATCTTTATTCAGCAATTAAAATCTAGATTTAAACAAGACCTCCTTTAAGCGACCACCTCTCGGAGCGACCCATTTTTATTGGAACGGAACGTGGTCGCTTTAAGGTGGTTTTACTGTATGTTAAAAATTATATACCATCCTTTCTTATGTAATGATAGATAATTCTTCCTTTTTTTAAGTCATTGTGCCACACAAATTTAATTTTAGGTTTAAGTACGGTGTGAACGAAAAAAGGTTGAGAAACACTGCGTCTAAATGAAAGTGATCTGCTTATTTTTAAGCATTCTAAAGCAGCATTCCATTGTACTATGAATTAAAAACTGTATTACTGAAAGTTTTTTTCTTTTTTTCGTGAAAGAACGAGCTTGTGTTTGGGCCTACTGTAACGGATTTTAGGGTTACTCTTTTGGCGTCACCACCAGCCACCTTACTGCATCGCCATCTATCTCTTTCCTCCATGACTGTACCCAGATAGCATGAACATTAGCAGCAAGTTTGATTTTTTCTGATA
The DNA here is from genome assembly GCA_963932465.1 of Maratus speciosus. NCBI lineage: Eukaryota > Metazoa > Arthropoda > Arachnida > Araneae > Salticidae > Maratus > Maratus speciosus. Next base: position 14,450,547 of record OZ010789.1, on the reverse strand, counting down.
CTATCTTGCTGTGACAAATTTGAATTGAAAAATTCACAACAAATCTCCCGCAAGGTAGACCATCACTCACTTGCATGAGTAGTTTGTTGTGAAACGGATGGCAAGACTGTCTTTCATTCACGAAAGTGACGAAAGCAAACAATGTTGAGAGAAGAGACAATCATTAGATAGGCAGAAATTGCAGAAATTATATTCAGTTGGCACCGCTTTTTTTTAAACGTTATACTTATCAAATACCAAAAAAGGCTCGAATTGAAAAACACAAATATTACCGTAACTTGTTTATGGTGGTAAAAACGATGCATGCACCTTAACGTTGCGTATGCATCAATAGACCTGATCAGGCCTATGGACCCCTTCGAAGGTTTTAAACTTATAGTGTAACAGTTGTAAACAGTTAATGTGGTATGGAAAGATTACTACTTTGCAGTAAGTTTGCAGTATTTTTGATTACTTGTTTGCCGTTAATTTACAATAAATGTGATAGAGCATGAATTTAACTTGCACGAGCAGCAGGTTCTGGCAAGTTAGCTGCAAGTTCAAAGTGTGGTGACTCCGGCGTTTGCGTTATCTTGCTGCAGTCTTGTTATGAACTTTCAGTCTCGTCATGCTGAGCTTGCTGCAACTTTTGCAGGTTTTCAAAGCAAGACTTCTGCAAATTTTCTGCAAACTAAAAATGCTATGTGGGTATGCGAATCGAATCCAAACTTAAAAAGTTGAAAATCGCACGTCAAACGTGGCCAATGAGGTACTATAACTCGTTTTAGAAATATTTTTTGCACCGCATATCGTACTGAATGTCTATTGGAGTGCACTTCATATGTGCCTATCCATTTCATTCTATTCGAAAGGCTGTCACATCATTCAAATGCACTTGCAATAATTTTTCCATTGGCCGTCATGTAAAGAAAAACTTTTGACTGTTCCTGTCATTAAACTATACATCCGATTTTCATAAAATTTGAAATGGCTCGATACAATTTTGCAACAATCCTATATTTAAAATTTCAGACCCTTCGGTTGGGCAGTTTTTGCCTCTGTTATATGCGGACAGACGGACTGAACGACAGCTCTAGGTGCTACGTATTTATATAATTACGAACGCACCTAAAAAGGCATTCCTAAAAGTTTTCTTCATTCTATTTAATCCTATCTTACGTTATGAACAGAATGCTATCCCGTGATAAGTTATGATTCTGGGTTGCCAGGGCGATGTCGTCCCTATTGAAGACGGAGTCCTCTTGTTTCCGTATGACTGACCTGAATCTAGAGATAATCGTAATAAAATTCGCCTTCATGCATTTCTGCCTAAGAGTGCAACCGCTATGGCAGCCAGATAATGACTATTAATAAAACGAGTTAGGGTACGAACGCACCGCATCGGCCACGCTTGGCGTACCATTTCCGACTCGTCCTTATAAGGCAAGAGAAAAGTAGTGGCGTTTTTATTTTCCTTCCAAAATGCTACGCTTGATTTTTCCTATCGGAGCTAAAATTTTCCTTTTCCGAAGCTTCTCATCGCGGTTCGGAATAAAGATTCAGATCTACGAACTGATGGACGTGCTATACCAGGCGTGTCCATTCACTCGTGTGATCCCCCCCCCACCCCCTCACAGAATAATTTCCTTCCTTTCGATTTCGCAGCGCGCACGTCCATAAACTACCTCATGAGTGTCTATTATACGTTACCTCATCGGACTAGATCAGTGGTGGCACACTCCCTGGCACACTTAAAATAATGATGAACCTTTTGCGGCACACTAACATTAGGATGAAGGACATAAATCTGAAGTTTGTAAAATTTGTTCAGTAAAAGCAGGGTATGAAAAAATCACGATAAAAAAAAAAAAAACTGATTATTTTGATTTAACCTATTTATGCCTGAATTTTTGTTTCCTCAAATTTGCTGGTAAAAGCGCTTTAAAATATTGGAAAAATAGTAAAAAAAAATTACTCTAAAATATTTTTGTATTTATTGGATAAAATGTAAACGTACTAAATATGGGAATATGCATAATATTTATAATATGCATAATGATATGTTTTGTCTAAATTTATATAAAATAAGCTTTTAACTTGTATATTATATACTATAATTAGTATTTTTATCAACTACTAAAAAAATATATCTATTTCTTTACAGAGACTATTAACATTATAAGTATTATTAATAATAAGCTAAGAATAATCCTATTGGAGGCTCAAAAAACAATTTATTTCATAATCATCTTGAAAAGGACTTTACATCAATAACTGTCCCCTTAATGGATAATAAAAATATATTCCCTTTCGTGCCAAGCACTCTATATTTTGTACATTGCAAACATGCATAAAAAATAGGCTTGGATTTTTACTAAAACCAAGATTTAAAATAATTAAGCTTACATTGAAAGAAATGAAGAGAAAAATACATTTCCTCTCTTTAATTAAATATTCGGGTTAGGCGATATTAGCCCTCTACTTTCTAGACGATGACGGACCATTACATTTTTGCCGGAAACCACCCATGTATATTTTGGGGACAATTTTTGATTTTTATAAAATATTTTCAAACTAAATAAAAATATGTAATCTATTTTACTGCTTTAAATATAAATCTCACGACATATTTATATTTTTACTAAAGCCCAGATTTAAAATAATTAAACTTACTTTGGAATTAATGAAGAGAAAAATACATTTCCTCTCTTTAATTAAATATTCGGGTTAGGTGATATTAGTCCTCTACTTTCTAGATGATGAGAAAAGCAGAAGATTGCTGTTGAAAATGAAAGAACATTGTGAGAGAGTATTGAGAGCATACATCTTTATTTTTTGTTTGTTTTGTTTAAATAACATGTACTCTTTTCAAGATTATTTTGATTTAGAGTATAGTTAAACATTGTTGAAGAAAAAATGCAATTGGGTGATTTTAATCAATGATTTTTTTTTTAATCAAGTGATTAAAATCATGATTTTAGTCGTGATTAAATTCAAGCTGATTTAAATCAGCGTACCTCGAGTAAAAGTATCGGGACTGCATTTTATATTGCAAACCTTCTCCTTCTGAGGAATGATTTTTCTTCTGTTTATCTGAAAATAGAACACCATTGTCAAAATTTCCATGCATATTCTTATAAAGATTCCATGTTGACTTCCCCGATGGCTAATATCCGAATCCTCAAGCGTATAACAAAGTTCGCGAAAGTCAAACAGTGCCAAATGTTTCGGCGAGAAGAGTGCTATTCTACGCATATTTTTATTGAAAGTCAAATATTGATTTAACATTTTCAATTTGTTGGTTAATTGATTGGCTGATAGATGAAAACTGATTTTGCTGGCCGTTTCTCAAAAAAAAAAAAAAAAAAATGTATTTTCAGAGTTTGCCATTTATTAAAAAGATCTTGATAATTCACTGTTTAGTAATACAGTATATTGTTAACACCGGATAGATTTTTTTAACTTCACTTTTTTCATTGAGCAATAGTATTCAATGGTCTTCTAACTAATGTTGTAAAGAAGTAAAGTTTGTTTATTTGTATGGGGGTAATCTCTGGAACTACCGAATCGATTTCAAAAGTAATGGTATTAAAATGATGGTGTTAGGCCCTGTTCCAACATAAGCTAGATCTTATGTCCATGCCTCTAACTCAAAGGAGGTGCAGGGGCAAAAAACGTTCTAAAAATGCGATTTTTGTGTTACTGAAGGGTCTAGAAACATGAAATTTGGCATGGTAGTTACTGATTATAAATGATCGCTAAGAACATTTCTTTAAAAAATCGAAATTTAAAAGCGGTGATAATGTGCGAAAAACGTTCTAAAAACCGTTCTAAATTTCGATTTCTACGCAATCTCAGAAAGTACCGAACCGATTTAAAAAATAATGGCGTGAAAATGATGGTGACAGCCCTTGCTCCTATAAGGCTATCATATTTTATGTCGGTATCGGTACACTGTAAAAAAAATCCGTCAATATACACAAACTTTTCCGTAAAATTTTACGGAATAGTTTCACCTTTCTACGAAAAGAGTACAATTTCCGTAATTGACATTATGAGATTATAAATCTGTGTAAATACAGTAAGTCTTCCGTAAATTTTACGGAATGTTTCTGTATCGCTTTCAAAACAGTACAATTTCCGTAAATGATGTTTAGAAATACACTGACATGTTTGGAAAGTGAAGGAATTAATTGTTGTATGCAAGGACGGATTCAGCCCTTAATTAGAGGGAGGGGGGGGGGAGGTTGCGGGTCACACCATTTCATGATCAATTATTTTATTGAAGGCTATTCCCAAATTAAAACTGACGATTTTTCTGACACTTTCGTGAATTCATTTTCATTCATAAATGCAAAAAATTTGCATTAGTATTCGTAAATATATACACACACACACATATATATATATATATATATATATGTATATATATATTTCATTCAGATACCAAGAAATCGAAGCATTTCCCATTTTCTTATAAATGCGAAGAATGATTCAGAAATGTTGTCAAGTTAGCATTTTAAGCGAATTTTTAGGACTTGAGAGCCACAGAAATGTCGTCATGAGGGAGCAATTAGCATTTGCGTCCGTAAATTTTGTTTAAAATGCCAAATTTTATGGAATTTTTGGAAAGATCCTTTGCTTTTATTGAAAAATAGAGGGTCGGGTTGGGTTGATTTTTGACGGCCGATTATCTACTCGAGCGATATAGGCCCAAGGGGGAGTGCCCTCCGTGGGTGTCTTTCTAAGGTTGAAAAATAGAAAACACTTTTTAATCACATAGTTTTAGAATCTTGCAAATTTCTTGAGATTACAAATATTTTCAGAATTGTATCAGAAATTACCTAATTTTGATTTGAGTAGAGCGCTTTAAAGAGCCAGAGAGATTCAGATTGTTGAACGGGGATTGAGGGGGGGGCGGTCATGACCCTTGGATGCGCCACTGGTTGTATGTACTTGTCTTACAGTAATATTATTTTCAATGAAACTCCAGTATTGGCTAAATGTGGCTCTATATTGAAAATATATCCAATGATTTCCCAATGTGTCGGTTTTACGTGGGTTTTCAAGTAAAACCGCTAAAAGTTTTGGCGCCATCTATGTACGTACATTTAAACTATATAGTATTTTAACACTGTAGTATTTTTCTTTCTTTCTTTCTTTTTAAATAAAAAGTTTTTAAATTTTTTTAAATTTTTTTTACAATATTTAAAAAAAATAATCTGATATTTAAATAAATTTTATTAATTCTTTTTAAGTTTCAGACAGTTGAGAAGGAAATGTTACAGTTTATTTTTCATAATGATTTTAAAATAATACTTATTATTATTTTTAAAAAATTAAAAAACTCTATTTTTAATTTTAATATTTTTTAATCTATTCACTTTAACGGATTCGCACATAAAACTTAAAGTATATCTGAAACATAATAACAAAATTATAGATGTATATACAAATAAATAAATAAAAATAATAGTACATTAAAATTTTTAAAATCTTGCAAAAAAGAAGCAATTATTACTTATAATACCTTCTTTCATGCACGTAATATTTTAAAGACTAATTTTTTTCAATTAAAGATTTGAAGATTTTCAATTAAATTTTAATTAAAGAAATTAAAAAGCTAAATTTTCAAAATTATGGAAATATTCAGAATTGTACACTCAATTGAAAAATATCTCCAACGAAAATACGTTCCTTGTTTAACATCGTGCCTTTACTTCATAAAAAGCATCTGAAATAAGTAACGATATTTGGAAACGTAACTCGAGTCCCCAATGGCATGGTGGATAAGAGCGCTAATCTGGTAAAGGCTGGTTCCCCAGTTCGATCCCTACTATTTCCGTTTTTTAACGGAACTCTTTTTTACAGTGTACCGCTACCCCAAAGAAGGTGCAGGAGCAAAAAACATTCTAAACATGTGATTTTTGTGTTACCGAAGGACATAAATGCATGAAATTTGGCATGGTAGTTACTTATTAGATATAAATGATCTCTAAGAACATTTCTTAAAATATTCAAAATTTAAAAGGAATGAAATGGCGATTTCTGCGCAGGAAGTACCAAACCAATTTCAAAAGTGATGGTTGCAAATTGATGGTGACAGCCCTTGCTGTAACATAGGTTCTATTTCACGTCGGTATTACTACCATCTGGGGGTTGCAGGCGCAACAAAGTTCTAAATTGTGATTTTTGTGATACTGCTGGGGCTAGCACCTTGAAATTTGGCATAGTAATTACTTATAAGATGTAAATGCTCTTTAAAAACAGTTTCTTAAAGAAACCGAAATTTAAAAGGGATGAAAATACGTGAAAAGCGTTCTAAGAACGTTCTAAATTGCGATTTCTACGCAATCTCAATAAATATCAAACCGATTTCAAAAGTAATGGCTGCAAATTGATGGTGAGAGTTCCTGCTCCTACACAGGCTATATTTTATGTTGTTATCACAACGACCCGGGGGTTGCAGGAGCAAAACATTTTCTAAATTGCGTTTTTTTTTTTTGTGATTCTGAGGGGGTCTAGCATTTTGAAATTTGGCATAGTAAATACTTAAAAGATGCAAATGCTTTCAAATGTCCTAAAAACGCTTTAAAAACTTTCTAAATTACGTTTTTTATGGAATATTAGAAAATACCAAACCGATTTCAAAATTAATTGTGACAGTTCCTGTTTCAACATAGGCATTTTATGTTGGTGCCACTACCACCAGAGAGGTGGTAAACCGTTAGACAAGAAGCTTGGAGTTTGACATGATGGTTAATTTTAAGATGTAAATGCGTACTAAGAAAATGGTTTCTAAAAAATTCAAAACTTCAAATGAATACTAAAAATGAGCGAATGAAATGAGCATTAAAGCTTCAAAATACTTTCTAAATTATCATTTATTTAGAATTAGTTTTAGTTCTTCTTATTAATTAAAGTCTCATTTCTGCCTAATGCAGTGTCATAATGAAGTTTAGTCAAAATGTAGCTTAGTTAGTAATTTTTAAATTATTCCTAAAAGTAATTCTTCTAATAAAAATTAGACATACAAATATCACTTGGCATATTTCAACTATTACACAAGCAAACCCGTGGGATTTGCTAGTATATTATAATAGCTTTAGATTTACCAATTTGTGCTTTTAAAATATCAATTTCCATTTTACATGTGTGTGAATTGCATAAGTCATTTAAAAAAATTATTAGAGAAGAACAAATAGCAAATATCCATAAATCAGGATGGTTTTCTAATTCTTCTTATGAAAAGGATGATTTTTACTTTCTTCTATCTTTAGAAGAAGAAAGAGTTGGATTCATGAAAAATTTCGACTTCCGGTTTTCAACGGATTTACACGTTTTAGGAGTCAAAGATTCCTAAAAACATGTTTTTACAAAATGTCTGTCTGTGAGTCTGTGGTTATGTGAGCCTATCTGTATGTGACACAAATTTTGTGGGCGCTCTATCTCTAGAACTAATGCACGAAATTTAATAAAATTTTATATTATAGTAGTCCCTAATATAAATAGGTGCTGATTGGTTTTTGGTGTAAATCGCCCAACAGGTGGCGCTGCTATGCTGCATTTTTCGCGATTTCTGTAATAGCTCTATCTTAAGAACTAATGCACGGATTTTCATCAAACTTCAGATTTAGTTATTCCTTGATACGAATTAGTGCTGATAACGTTTTGGTGTAAATCGCCCAACAGATGGCGCTGCTACGCTGCATTTTGCAGGATTTACACGATTTTTGCAATAGCTCTATCTCAAGAAATAATGCACGGATTTTCATCAAACTTCAGATTCAGTGAGTCCTTGGCATGAATTGACGTTTTGTACCTTTTGGTGTAAATCGCACAACAGGTGGCGCTGCTATGCTGCATTTTTGCGATTTCCGCAATAGCTCTATCTTAAGAACTAATGCTGGGATTTTCAACAAACTTGAGATTCAGGTATATCTCGATATGAATTAGTGCTCTTTATATTTTGGTGCAAATCGTTCAACAGGTGGCGCTGCTATGCTACATTTTTCAGAATTTCTCCTATAGCTCTATCTCAATAACTAAATGCACGAATTTTCATCAAACTTCAAATTAAGATATACTTTGATATGAATGGGTGTTAAATTGATGTCATTTCTTGTACTATTTAAATGATTTAATGGACGTGATTTATATAGAAGAAAGTTTTGTGATGGCCACAACATACTAGTTTAAATGTTATATCTCTATTTCTAAGTGGTGTAAAAACGTAATGAAATGTTTTTGGAAACAGAATAAGATATGAATCAACGATAATTCAAATGCACTATCAGTAATGTGAGCGAGCGCATGCGCGGAAAGCTCTGTTTTCACAGAATTATTTGAAACACACCGAATTTCGCCAAGGTGTTGTACGCTTGAGGGTTTGGATATTAGTTTCCCGGAGTTGCTCGGGTCCGTCAAAAAATCGCAATGAAACGTGGAAAGACTCCAAAAGTCGCATTAAAAAAAATCGCGAAAAGTTCAAAATTCACTGCATGAATTCCGAATAAACTTTATTGAAAAGAGGGCAAATTTTATTATTTTGGTCTACTAGGGGCTCTGCCCCCTCCGAGCTACGCTCGATAACCTCCATTCCGACACCCCAGATTATAAAGCAGGCTAATTTCATCGGCTTTAAAAAGATTGAATTATAATTTTAAAAAACCGTGGCGATCTCCCTGTAAACGGGTTTTCATTCATATTCCTTTGATTGGAGATTTTTAGGGCGAAATCAGCGTTTGTTAAGAGATACAATGGCGGTTTTCGTCTTTGATTAAAAAAATTAGTTAAAAATTTGAAAATAAGCTAATGTAAAATGAATTAAGTAAATAGAGTCTTTGTCTCTCGGTTTTTCAACTGTTCTATAAGAAAGTTCTTCTAAATAACATATCTGAAATGTTTCGTTTTATATCTGACGTAATTTTCACCAAAGTTTTCTTTCTCTTTTTAACATTCATATGAAAATATTTTTGTTGTTAGAAAGATAAATATTGTTTGCGCTGTCTTAGAATTCACGATAATAGTTGAAAAGATTATCTCAAAATAAGAAATAAATGTCTCGCGCAAATATATTTTTTAATTTAAACTGTTTTCCCAACTGTCAATTATTTGGCCTTTTTAAATAGGACGTAAATTTCCTCCATTTGAGACTTTGAACGCATAATAATAAATTTATTATTTAAAAATTTTCTTCCGCTTTTAAAATTCATGTTTAACTATAGTTTTTATGGCGTAATTTTCAATATTTTCCTGATTTTTAACACGTAGTCACTTAATTCTCATTTGAAAGTTTTTTTTCTGATTATAATAGCTTCGTGTAAATAAATTTTTAATTTGAAGGAAATATTATTCTTTGCGCTAACTTTAAAATTGGTAAGAGTTTAAAATAATATCCTTTTCTAAAATATGTAAAAAATATCTCTTCAAATGCTGAAACTTTCAATTTAAAATGGAGATAAATCCTCAAAAAATGAGTTAAATTAAAAAAATAAATGCAGTCTGCACACGGGGAACTTCTAATGTATTAAAAGATGTAAAAATGTTTAAATTCCTATGTATAGTTTTTGCTCATATAAATTTTTTTAATGAAACGATGTTGACCAACTTTAACATTAAATATCTCTTAAAATAATTATTCTATTCAAAAACTGACTAAGTCAGCGTGTTTATTAAACATTTCTCTATAATAGCACCAATTTTCATATTTTTCTATGAAACAATTTTCTTAATATTAACGAAGAAAGACCCCTGGTCACAAGAAATATGGATGCCGATCTAGGAGTCTACCGGGAAGATCTACGCAGATTTTTATTGGTCCATTTCCAAATCGTTACTTTTTTTATATATAGAAGGATAAGATTAAAACCTGATTCTTTTTACTAATGTTGAAAAATCGCATCGAAACGCAAATAAATCCTCTAAAAATATCCTATAAAAATCCTTAAAATTCAAAAATCGCAAAAGACAAAAATGACTATGTTGGGCTAAACAATGCAACCAGAATTCTTTCACGAATGTCAAAAAATCGCCACAGAGCACAAAAAAACTTTAAAAATCGCTAAAAATTCAAAAATCGCGGAAGTCAAAATTAGGCTAAAAGTAACTAATCGGATGTGCCAATCCCAAATCTTTTTTCTATCTCATACATGTTACTACTTTAACCCTTAAATGCCTGATTTTTCAAAAATCATTGTAATAACGTTTTTCGTCTTTCATTTTTTAAGTAAATCATGGGAAAAATACTTTAAAAAATCCTATTTTGTTTTAAGTATGGTTTACGGCTAAAAAAACAGTTTGTTACTAATCGGCAATACTGGTCTTTAATTGAAAAAATAATTTTCCTTCATAAAATTTTATAATATTAAACACACAAGAATTTTCGGAACTATAATAAGAAATAAATTTTACTTGATCACTGCAGAACAAAATAGGGTATTTCGCAAACTTTCAAACAAAACAAAAAGAACAAGTAGCAACAATTGAAAAAATTTTATTCTTAAACAGCATAAGTGTTGCCATCTGCATGTTGAAAATCGATTTAATAATATTTTCAGAATGTATTTTATTGGCCACATTAGGCATTATAGCTTCAATATTATTCTAATAGTATTTTAGAAGCCTAAATTGGGGATGTTGCCAAAAAGTAACACCTGTCATTTAAGAGTTTTTATTCGCTATCACAGTGCAAAATCTAGGTCCATCATGAGGATTCTAAAGATATGAAATTCCATGCATAAGTTCTTGAGATAGGACTATCGCTAAAATCATGTCAATACTGCCAAATTCAGAATAGCGGCGCCACCTATTGGGCAATTTACATCAAAACCTAATCAACAGCAACTTATGTCAACGTCTAACTGAATTTGAAGTTGGATGAAAATCCGTGTATTAGTTCTTGAGATAGAGCTATTGCGGAAATCGGGAAAAATGTAGCCTAGCAGCGGCATCTGTTGAGCGATTGACACCAAAAACTAAACAGCAGTAATGGACATCAAGGTATACGTGAATCTGAAGTTTGAAGAAACTTCCTGCATTAGTTATTGAAATACAGCCATTTTTATTAGGGACTCGCTGAATATAAATTTTTATTAAATTTCGTTCTTTAGTTCTTGAGATTGAGCGCCTGCAAAATGTGTGTCACTATACAGACAGACAGCCACAGACTCACAGACAGACATTGACATTTTGTAAAAACATGTTTTTAGGGATCACTGACCTCTAAACCGCGTAAATCCGTCGAAAACCAGGAGCCGAAAATTTTCACGAATTCTTCTTTTCACGATATTCTTCTTGTAAAGATAAAAGAAAGTAAAAAGTTAGTTGGCGTAACACTAAATGAGTGATTTTTTGCAGTGTAAAATTTTCCTCTTCTTTGCACCCTAAAATGCTATCCTTACGCAAGTAGTCGATGAAATACGCATTTAAAAAAATACTTATTGCAAATGCGACACTTTCGTGCGCAATTTGGGTCAATCAAAGCGTAACATTTTCAGTTACATGAAATCGCGTGCAAAACCTCAGGAAAGCAACGTGGTAGGAAGACGTTCGCGTACGTAAACACTTGATTTCACAGCCGTTTGGTCGGTTTCTTTTACATCCATTTCCATGTTGCACTAACATCAAAAAGAGGAAACGGTATTTATTGCTCCTTTTACAACTTCTGCAATCATTTCAGTAAAAATATCGATAATTTAATTTAATTTCGAGAATTTTTATTCCCAATTCGCAAAACTCGTCAATATGCACTAAGTTATTCCTCATTTTTTAACAAACAATTTTCGTACTCTTAGAAAACATGTTTTATCCATGAATTCTTCCAAAAAGTCTGAAAAAGTGGGATAAATTCCGTTCATTCCTAGCACGCATGCGCTCTGCTATTAATACTAAAATCCGAATTTATTTAAAAAGGAAAAAAAAAAAATACAGTGAAACCTCCCTGTGCGACCACCTCCCTGAACGACCCTTTTTTCATGGAACGAAATCGATTCCCATAGGCTCCATACTCATTTTACCTCCATTCAGAGACCCTCCCAGTTGAACTCCCTCCATAAGTGACCCATTTCTTTGAAGAACATGAAACCAATTCCGTTTATTCCGGATCGCTTGAAGAAGGTTTTTATAGAAAAGTAATTCCGGAGAGCGCATTATTTATCACACTTCTGAACTAAGTTTAGAATTTTTTTATTATTATTCCGGTAACTTTTAAGCGTTTAAACCCCTTTGTGCCTTTTTAGGCAATAAATTGAACTCTGATGACGAATTAAGAATGACGCTCAATAAACTCCCTTGCAATACTTTGTCAGGAAACTCTCAAAGAATTGGATAAATGAATGAAATCGTCATTATTTGTTCCCATCCAAAAAAAAAAAAAAAAAATTGCATCTATTGACTGAACTTTAAAAGGACTTGGAAATAAAAGTTATAAAAGATAAAACCATAAAATCAAAGCAAACGTCCATGTATTCACTTTTTAAACTCTGCAGTCATTAACTTATGCCATTAACTTTTGTTTTGATACTTAAATTTTCATATTTTTCCCAATGTGAAAAATAAATTTTAGTAACACTAATTATTACCTTTTTTTCCACAATTAAAATCTAGATTTAAACAGGACCTCCATGAAGAGACCACCTCTCGGAGCGACCCGTTTTTATTGGAACGGTTTTACTGTATATAAATTAAGATTTATAATTTAATAAAAAAAAAAAAAAAGAGAAAAGGTTTTCGAATTAAAAAATAAATAACAATTATTATTCCCGTTCATTAAAAAGTAACAGAAGTACAATTAATTTTTTTAAAGTTGAATAAGATGAAAAAAAAGTAAAAAATAAAATAAAATAAAATAAATAAATAAATTATTCTTATAAAAAATATTCGCATTTAAAATATATTTTAAATGAACACATTTAATTTAAATAATAAATGCGGAAAAAAAATCTGATCGAATAAAAGTATAATATTCATATTTTACGTTTAGCAATTATAATTCATATTTTTATACTAGAGTATTAAAAATCAAGCCACAATCTCATTAAAGACGAAATCTTTCCGAAATTAACTTAAATTAGCCAGATGTACCAATCCCAAAACTTTCTTCTATCTCATGCATGCCAATACTTCAAAATTCGTTATCACTGTGCCAAAATTAAATGGCGATCTATGCTCATCATAAGGATTCTAAAAAGATGAAATTCCGTGCATTAGTTCTTGAGATAGGACTATCGCTGAAATCATGTCAATCCAGCCAAATGCAGCATAGCAGCGCCACCTATAGGGTGATTTACACCAGAACCTAATCATCATCAACTTATGTCTACGTCTAACTGAATATGAAGTTTAGGGGAAAATCCGTACATTAGTTCTTGAGATAAAGCTATTGCTGAAATCCTACAAAATACAGCATAGCAGCGCCACTTGTTGGGCGATTGACACCAAAAACGAATCAGCACCCATTCACATCAGGGACTACCTGAATATAAATTTTTATTAAATTCCGTTGATTAGTTCTTGAGATAGAGCGCCCACTAAATGTGTGTCACACGCAGACAGACTCACAGACAGACATTTTGTAAAAACATGTTTTTAGGAGTCTCTGACCCCTAAAACGTGTCAATCCGTCGAAAACCGGAAGTCGAAATTTTTCACAAATCGAATACTTTCTTCTTCTAAAGATAGAAGAAAGTAAAAATTAAAGCTTCTTAAAGACATGAATCAAAACATGCCCATTTGAAGTAACCCTATTTACTTCAAAGCGTTTCGCTTAAATCCAAACCGTAGCGCGGTCGTTAGCGTACACGTCTCCTAACGCTGGGATGGATGGTCGATTCTCGCGTCAGCAGATTTATTTTTCCAGACTTTCTTCCATTGGCGGTCATTTTACTTCCTGTAGCGGAGAAAAAAATAACGGATATTCGTCAATTAACGGAAAAATCTTGGCAGCAGTGCTGTCAGTATAATTTCCGTGAATTGAAGAAAACATTTCTGAAAGTGTTGAGTGAAAAAGTATCCAGGCCATGATTCGACCCTGGGTCTCGGAAAACGGAAATAACGGAAAATTCCTGGCAGCAGTGCTGTCAGTATAATTTCCGTGAATTGAAGAAAGCATTTCTGAAAGTGTTGAGTGAAAAAGTATCCAGGCCATGGTTCGACCCTGGTTCAGCATGTTCTGCTAACTAAGCCACTTGGAATGACAGGGCCACCCTTCACTCTTATATGTTGGTAAGGCCATCTTGTGCTGAGGTTGGTAACCTCAGCACAAGATGGCATGAACCCCAACCCTGCGCCAAACATGAGTCTAAATTAATCCAACATCGATAATAAATATACACTATATGGCCAAAGGGGTCACTTGCGATTTTAGACGCTTTGTTAAATATCTAGAAAAATACATGAGGAATTAACCAGAAACTGCAGGTGTGGACACAGAATAGTATAGATCATATATTTCCGAGAAGATTTTTTTCCCGATAGTAGATAGATAGTAGTACGTGCAATATTGTGTACACTATCTTGGCACTAATCAACAGATATTTGGATACAACCCCTCATCTTTTTGCTTTCTTTTGGGAACAACGGATGTCGAGCTTTTTGCGAAGCTTTTTTTTTTTTTCGAAAATTCTGAAAATGATCGTCGATAGAATACTAGCGACGATCATTTTCAGAATTTTCAAGCTATGATTTTGAGACGTTCACAAAAGTTGCTCTATATACTTAGCTAATACATTATGCATATTATATTTTAATTGCATTTGCGCATACGCAGTGAAACATTTTTTAGTAAACCTGCTCATTTTTCATCCAATTTTTATTATTTTTTAATTCTGATTGCAGGATATTATGTACAATGTTGTTTGTCATATTTTCGGTACAGATTTTTTTTTTTTTTTTTTTTTTTTTTTTTTTTTTTTTTTTTAATTAAGAACTCAACAAATGATAAGCAAAAAACTTGGCGATATTAGGGACTGTTTTTATAAAAACATTAATTTCTCTACGAGTATACATGCTATCCTCATAAAAATGAACACAGTATATTACAATAAGCCACTTATTAATAATCTCGAATTTGAACGCTTTTGCTACATTAGTTTTTACAGGGTTATCCAAAATATAACCAAAAGATATTCGTTCTTTTTCAATTTGTTGGCGGTCGCCTATGGGGTTTCGGGAAAAAAAATCTTGGTCCAAATCACTTTTAAAATACTTCTTTACCTCATTTAAAACATTTTTGTAATTGGAAATATATGTTTTTGCCAAACGGATTAAGAATTAGCTATTGGACATCGCTGAGAGTGGACATCCTGTATATCTAAACAAGAGATGTAACAAGGAGCTATAAGTATACATAATATATTTATGTTTAACCCTACACTGCATACATTTTATTGCTACTAGCTGACCCTCCCCGCATTAATAGCCTTAACTGTACAGTCATGGGGGGGGGGGGGGGATTGTAAACACCCCTTACTAACACTGCAAAAAATTATCGTAGAAGAAAGTGACTGGTTCTACACGATTGGTAATAAAGTCTACCTTTAAATGATGTCTGTAAAATTTGCTTAGGGGCCATCTACCTATTAAAACGAACCATAACTTTGTTTTTTTTTCAATAGCAGTACACAATTCTGACAGCATAAATGAACTCTACACCCTTCCAATAGCCTAAAAACAAATTTTTATGCCATTCGTACGATTAGTTTACAAGAAATTAATTATTTTAAAACGAGCGTATTTTAGGGGATGTATTCAAATTGAAGTTCGGTACTCGATGATTGACCGAGACAGCTCCCTTCTTGATGAAGGCATCTTAAGCGCCACTCAAGCAGTCATCGAAGACTGCTAGATTGCAGGATAGCATAAGAAATTTCAAAATATCGAGTCACCTCCATTATAGACGGCTCCTTAAACCATCATTTTGTCGTTTTTTAAGCACCGTTTGAAAACTACTTGGAAGAAAAATGTGAAATTTTGGATTTCCATAAAGCAGGACTTAATAAATCTAAATCCATCCAAAAAAATGGTAGGTTGCAATTCATAATTTTTTCGAATATTAATTTCATAGTTCATATCAAAAAATTATAAAAAATGCAAATTCAATGTATTTATGTTTGGGTATTTTAATATTATTGCTACACAAAAAATGAACACATTAAGAGGATGAACACATTCCGGAGATATTAATGAAAATATGAAAATGTAATTTAACATTAGAAGCACTCAATTTTGAATGTTTATCATCAGGGCCGTAGCGACCGCCCCCCATACCCCTCATTTGGGGGGATTTGGGGGGGGGGCTGAGCAAAGTCAGGGGCCCAGTAGTGAGCTATTGTACTTTTCAGCCGAATGTTTTTTTTTAACTTTTAAAATTATTTTTTATGTTTTTTTAATAACATTTTATTTTGTATTTATTTTTTTATTTTATTTTATTTTATTTTATTTTATTTTATTTATTTTTTTTTTTGTCAAGGATCATTCAGATTTAGAAATAGAAAACAGACATGTGCTTTTCTTCTATATCCACCATTCTTTATAAAAGTTTTTGAAGGCTGTAAGTTCTACTTAAAAACTAAAATGACATTTTAGTATTTTTGGGGTGCGCCTATCAATGGGTGAAAAAAATGAAACCAAAAGGTTCAAAACTTCTTTATTACTTCCTCCAACCAAAACAGATATGCGCTTTTTTTCTACAGCAACCGTTCTTTTTAAAGGGGCCCAGATGAAAGAAATTTTGCAGGCTCTAAATTCTTTTTGAATTGTCTTTTTTAGGGCCCCCCTATAAAAGTGCGGAAAAGTCGGAGCCCAAGATTAAAAACTTGTAAGCCCATTTTTTTCTTCAAATTTTTCAAAAATATGCTTTTAAATCTCACTGAGGGACCCTATACGTTTCAAAACTTCGTTATACTATTACTTCCTTCAACCAAATGTGCTTTCTTTCTATAGTCATTATTCTTTTTAAAGGTGCCCAGATGAAAGAAATTTTGCACGCTCTTAATACTTTTTAAATTGTCTTTTTTGGGGGGCCCCCAATAAAAGTGAGGAAAAGTTGCAACTCAAGATTCAAAACTTTCAGGCCCCATTTTTATTACTCAAATGTTTTAAAAATATGCTTTTTAATCTCGTTGGGGGCCCCAACAATGTTCAAAGCTTTAGTAATACCATTACTTTTTTTGACCAAAACAGATATGCGCTTTCTTATTTCTATAGCCAGTATTCTCTTTAAAGGTTTCTATAAGAAAGAAAATTTGCAGGCTCTAAATTCTTTTTGAATTGTCTTTTTTAGGGCCCCCTATAAACGGGAGGAAAAGTTGGAGCCCAAGATTAA
The DNA here is from genome assembly GCA_963932465.1 of Maratus speciosus. Classification (NCBI taxonomy): domain Eukaryota; kingdom Metazoa; phylum Arthropoda; class Arachnida; order Araneae; family Salticidae; genus Maratus; species Maratus speciosus. The sequence goes on along the minus strand of OZ010789.1, from coordinate 14,433,245 downwards.
AGACTTTTACGCCTCATTTTTTTATTCAAATGTTTAAAAAACATGCTTTTTAAACTCGTTGGGAGCCCCAATAAGTTTCAAAACTTCCTTAATACTATTAGTTCCTTCAAACAAATGTGCTTTCTTTCTATAGCCAGCATTCTGTTTAAAGGTTCCCAGATGAAAGAAATGTCAGGCTCTAAAATCTTTTGAATTGCCTTTTTCAGGGCTTCCTATAAACGTGATGAAAAGTTGGAGCCTAAGATTCAAAACTTTTAGGCCACATCTTTTTATTCAAATGTTTTAAAAATATGCTTTTTAATCTCGTTGGAGTTTTAATCTCGTTTTCCACTTCAGCTTAATTATGACAGCAGCAAAATCTACTGGATAATTCTTCGGTTTCAGAAAAAAAAATGTAAAAAAAACTCCGCAAAACGCAAAAAAAAAAGTGTAAAAATCTTATAAAAAAATTGGGCAAAAATTCAAAAATCGCTGAGAGAAAATTGATTACATCGAGCCAAAAGATTGAAACTGGAATGTTAAAAAATCTCCGTGAAAGACAAAAATACACTAAAAATCACATAAAATGTTCGTAAAAAATTCAGAAATTTCTATGGATATATTTTCTATATTGAGCTAAATGACTGAAACCTGATTCCTTTTAGGGATGTCAAAAATCCGTGCCGCAGATGGCAAAATTTTTAATATATTGGGATAAAAGATTGAAACTGGGTTCCTTTTACACTCTCTCTCTCTCTCAAAAAAAAAAAAAAAAAAAAAAATCAGTCGATTGAATGATTTTTTCCGTAACTTTTTCTTTCGTTCAAATACACACACAAAAAAAGCTTTGATTTGATTTGCTCATTTTCCGCGAAAATATAGAAAACTCACCAATCTAACGTAAAAATTACCTAACGTCCTTACTAAATATAAAGATGCATTTTTGTCAAATCAAATCACAGGAGTATTCCGCCAACTTTGCTGCATTGTACTTTTCCCTATTAGAAACTGAACTTTGACGCATCACTTTTTCCTTCATAACACGAAGGAGTCGCAAATCAAAGATAAAAATTTCTAGAAATTTTCCTTTCTAAAGAAGAAAATTTCTTCAAATGTGAGGTAAAATCTCTTCTAATCACAAGGGTCTTAAAAAATGAAAAAAAAAAAAAAAAAAAAAAAAAAAAAAAAAAAAAAAAAAAAAGAACCGTTCGTGAAAAATTCAAAAACCTCAAAGGACGAAATTTAGTACATCGGGCTAAAAGACTGAAACCTGATTCCTTTTACTAATGTCATAAAATCACGTCGGAACGCGAAAAAAGTTAAAAATCACATAAAAAATTCGCGAAATATTTAAAAATCGAAGAAGACGACTTTACTATATTCGGCTAAAATGAACAGATGGATTGAAAATAGATTCCTTTTATGAATGTGGGAAGAAAAGCACGAAAATCGAAAAAATACAAAAAATAGCGTAAAAAATTAAATGAAAAAAATTCGAATAAAAAAATTAAAAACCTGTTTCGAGGTGCATAACTTCAGGCATACAGGTAACCTTCCTGTCAAATTTCGTCCTGAACAGAAAAAACATCTGGTCAAACAAAGAAAAACTCTGGACAGACAAACATCTGTCTTTTTTGGGTGCGTTCGTAATTATATAAATACGTAGCACCTATAGTCGTCGTTCAGTCCGTCCGTCTGTCCGTCCGTCTGTCTGTCCGCATATAACAGAGCAAAAACTACCCAACCGAATGGTCTGAAATTTGAAATATAAGATTGTTGCAAAATTTTGTCGAGCCATTTCAAATTTTATGAAAATCGGATGTATAGTTTAATTACAGGGACAGTCAAAAGTTTTTCTTTACATTACGGCCAATGGGAAAAATTATTGCAAGTGCATTTTAATGATGTTACAGCCTTCCGAATGGTCTGAAATTTTAAAGATATAATTGTTGCAAAATTTTGTCGAGCCATTTCAAATTTTAGGAAAATCGGATGTATAGTTTAATTACAGGGACAGTCAAAAGTGTTCGGAGAATGGGAAAAAAAATTATTGGGAGTGCATTTTAATGATGTTAAAGACTATGCACTTTATGAAGTGCAAAAAATTATACATTCAGTACAATATGGGGTGCAAAAAATAATTATAAAACTTGTTATAGTACGAACGCACCTCATTTGCCACGTTTGACGAGCAATTTCCAACTTGTTATTATTATCTACTAGGAAACCCGTCTTCGTTGCCCATCACAGAAAGGTACCTTCTATCCGAAGGTTTTTTTTTTTTCTTCATAAATTTCAACTTGGGTGACAATTTTAAACTAGAGAAAACCGGAATGTATGAAAACGACATCCCAAAAGTAATTTTTATTTTAAATTAGTAAATCTGTACATATATATGTATTTAATAAAAGGCACCAATCTGAACAGGAAAAAAATTGTTATAAGTGAATATTTTCTGCTTAAAGAAAATCTGTCTGGGCCACGCGGATGGCATTGTCAAACTGAAGGGAAAATTGAAAATACGAAAACGATTTCCATATTTTTTATTTATTTATTTTGTTTATGAGCAATACTTAGCGGTTTATAACATTTGTGAAAGGAATTGAGTTTCAAACTTTTTTGCCAAATTTTGTCCTCTGCTGTTTTTTAAATTTTCGAGAATTTGTATGTGATTTTTAGCTTTTTTTCACTTTTCTGGTAGTTTTTTTAATATTCGTAAAAAAATAAACCCGGGTTCAATCTTTTAGCTTAATATAAGTAAAGTTGGATCTCTATGAACTTCGAATTTTTTTCTGCAATTTTTGGCGTTCTTTCGCGTTCTTCGGCGATTTTTTTTTTGACATTTTTTCTCTAAATGGAAGAATTCTCAGTTAAATTGTGCAAGTCCTTTGATTAAATTCACGTTGTAAGAATATCAAATCTGTTCCTGTAGCAACGTGAACGAAATGTTGTAAATTTGAATTTAATCTGGATCGAAAAAAAAAAAGAAAAAAAAAACAATAATTCAAGGTTTGTATGATTCGAGATCGGAGCAGACATAGCCCCTATGTGTGTACGTTGTCGAAAGCAGTGCAGCCCAACTACAAATTCGTTCAATTTGAAGTTCGTTTTGGAAAATCCGCCTTAGAAACTCCGCTGGTGTTGTTATAAAATGGAACTCGGTTGGAAAATTAAATATAGATATTTCTCTAAAATCTGAGAGGGGGGCCCCGAAAAATATGTTTTGGGGGGGGGGGGGCTCTGAAGACCTTGCTACGGCCCTGTTTATCATTCAAAAACTTATCATTCAAATGACTTGAAATTGGGTATCTAGGCATAATTTGAACCGAAGATTCGAAATATCTGGTTAAAATGGGGTATTGCCATTGAAAAAAATTAAGTTTGGGTTCGTTTTATTATGTAGATGATCCCCTAAGCAAATTTTATAGACATCTTTTAAAATTTGACTTTATTTCCAATCATTCGGTAGCAGTCAATTTCTCCTACGATAATTTGTTGAGAAGTTAGTAGGGTTGTTTATTTTTTTTCCCACGACTGTACCTAAAAACAGAGTTGAATGATTTTATATACGAACCTAATGTTGGGACCTTCGACAGCGTACACCATCGAATTTGCATGGTTTTACATTTTTATAAGAAAACCTATCCAAACGAATCGAGAATTGGAGATCCCACCGCCTTCGGCAGCGTACACTGGAAATGCTAGGCACGCTTCTGTCTATGCACCCGATTTTTCAAAGAAAAGTCCTGTATGATTTTCAAATGAAAAAACTTTATATTTGAATATTAACGAGTGTATAGGTTGTGCATTTTTATACAAAATTGATATAAGCGATATAATGGTAGACTGGTTTCCTATAATTGCATATAAATATGGATTCATTTTCTTTCCCTTCGGGTTTGGGTCGGGAAAATTTATTGGATCGGGTGGGGTTTTATCGGACTCTACCCCGGTTGCTTTTTGAACAACAAAAGTCTCTCGTTTTCAATCGAAGGAAGTGGGCCATTCTCGACTAGCCGATGATAAGGGATCTATCGCGGCTTTATCGCGGATTAAACAATCATTTAATCCGCTAATGATAGGCTTTTTTTCTTTTAATCACGCAGTTCAATCAACCGATGAAAGCTCAACTTATGATGCTAAGAATAGGGAGAGAGAAAGTGTTTTTCGAATTATTCGCCTTCGGGTCTGTAGAACAAAGCTTCTCGCATCTTTGCCACGCCTCCGTGAGAACGGGGAAACTCTTGTTATAAAAAGTAATAATCCCCCAGAACTCAAACACCAGTCTTTCTGCAGACCTCCTCACTAAAGGACCTCCATCCCCACTCACGGGTAAGTTTTCTTAAACCCAATAATTTGTAGAAAGTGACAGTGAAATCTTCAAAATTGGAATATTTTCAGGGTTACAAAGCATTTTTTAATTATTTTTAATTATTATTTTTTAATTTTTTTTTTTTTGGGGGGGGGAGCTAAATTTAAATGTACAAATCGGTAGATATACTATATCGTGATATATGAGGCATACTTACATAATTTAGACTTTTAAGTCCCTGAATAATAATTTTTATTTTAGTACATATTCTTGGTTTTTTTTTATTTCTTATACTGGAAAACATCCCATTACATGACTGCATAACACTATTAACGAGATAAATAAGTTTTGGACGATGTTGGGGGGTCCAAATAGACCACGAAATTCCTATACCGTCCCGTGTTCCTGATGCTGATTTTTAAGTTTGGAGCTATCTGTATAAAATTGTTTCAATAAAAGTTATTCAATGTCATTTTTTTTTTCGAAACTGGGAGTATTGTTTTATATAAATGGGTAGCAAAAAAATGAACCTGTACACATTTTTACGGTTGTTATTATTTTTTAAAGTCTATCCCTGGATTTTAGATTCCTTACTGTCCCTCTTCTAAAATTATACAGAAAATCACTTCAGATGCAGCCACAGAATTTTTTTTCAACTTTTTTCTCATGCAGAAGTAGGCTAGAAAAAGAATGGTTAAAATTCTTTGACAGGAAATTTAAATCAGCATTTAAATATCAATTTCAAGCATCGTGGCTTTATGGGTAGTCTTACCGTTCCCAAGGTTTATTCCTGCACTTTTCGAGGTAAATTAATTTTTCTTTAATTTAATCCAATGTAAATAACTGTTTCTAAAAATCAATGAACATTGTGGTTATCATTGAGCATTAACATGATTCGCCTAAAAATAGGAGGTCATTTTTCCTTACCGTCCTTTTTTCCCCTGGCCGTCCCTATTTTTTTTCTTTACCGTCCCTTCTTTAACACCCCTTTAAGATAATGTTATACCAAAATTTTGTACTCAAAATACTACAGTGTTATCATTTCTTATTTGAATGTCCTGTGGGTACTATGCAAATTCATTATAAGTAAACATTTAGAAGAAAATAGAAAGTTATAGTGGTAAAATGGTAAGGAAAATGAAACTCGCAGGTTTAACTTAAACCTCAGTTAAATAAAAAAAAAAAAAAAAAAAAAATCATCGCTGCTGACCCTTTTTTCTTTATTTTGAATCATTAAGGCATTCGCCTATCCGTTTAAAATGTTATTTTAGCAAGTTTCATTTCACCCGATTTTTATTCCCGAAAGTTAAAAGATTGTGAGAATGCCTCATACTATATCGGATATTTATTTCAAAAATTCATGATGTTTGATATTTTCGGTATTTATAGATATCTCTTGTTCATTTTCAAAATGCTTGATACTTTCCAGTCAAAACAAGTGTAGCAATTTTTAGGTGCGTTCGTAATTATATAAATACGTAAGCACCTATACTCGTCGTCGGGTCTGTCCGCATCTAACAGCACAAAAACGACTCAGCCGAATGGTTTGAAATTTGATAGAATCGTTGCAGAATTGGGTCGAGTCATTTCAATTTTTTTGAAAATCGAGCGAAAACTTAAAAAGAGGCTAATAAAAGTTTTCTTCATTCTATTCAATCCTATCCTACGCCATGAATTCAATGCTATCCCGTGATAGGTAATGGTTCTATGTTGCCATGGTGGTTATTCTATTAAATCGTATCCTACGCCATGAATTCAATGCTATCCCATGATAAGTAATTGTTACCATGGTGATGACGTCCTCTTGAAGAGTGAGGTCTATTATTTCCGTATGACGGAATTGAATCTATAGAATATTGATTTTAGCAGTTGACTCGTAGGTTTACCATTGTATTTTCCTGCTCCCAGGCATCCCTATTTTCATACCTTTGGGTGCAGGAAAACGCAATGGTCCGCTAAAATCGTTTTTTCAGGCGTTTTCTACCAAGATAGGATTTGGCAGACCGATTGCGTTTTAATATGCTAATCGAGATTTAACTCATTCTCGAGGAGGTGACTGCCTGTGTTACCGCCTCTCGGTCTAATAGCTGTTTAAAGTTCAAGCATCTGTTTGGATGCGAAATTACGGATCCTTCTCAAATTGACTAGAAATAGAAAAATAATAATCAATAATAATAAAAAATCGTCAGATATTTAAAAATAAATTATAGAGAGTAAAATTAACATTACAATATAAATTTGAAATCCATTTTCATTCTGATATATTGAAGAAAAATAGACAGCTTGTATTAAAAATATAAGTTAAAAAGTAACACAATTTTGGATGAAAAGCAACAGATGAAATTCTTTACAAAAGGAGGCATAGTTTAAAATGCTATTAGATTATCTAATCTAAAATTTAATTAATGAAAATTAAAGTTATCTTAAAACTTGCTAGAAGTAACTCTTTCGAGAAATGTACACGCGAAATAAATCATTCTCATACTTTAAGCCTTTATCTAACTGCATTATGATCTGGTGCAATTTTCTTTTATGTAATTTTTTTTCAGTTACTACAATGAAAATTAAAGGATATACATAAAAAAATACTCACCCGTGAGAAATTTAGTTCGTTAGAGGTCATTAATTAAAGTACCGTCAGTACACTATGGCTAAAACGTTCTCGTAACAGAAAGCCCACATGATATTTCAAATAAAATTTTAACTCTTAAAAATGCTAAATAACAAGAAGACACTCGCAAGATAACAATAAAAAATATTAAATTGACATAGTTTCATTTTACACATGAAAAATGAGTAAAAATTTAAATTTGATTATATTAAAAAACAATGTATTTTAGGTTTCGATTTCGTTAGCAGTCCTTTAGCTTACTTTACTCTAGTTTAGTTTTTTTCCTATGTTATGAGTTTAGACTATTTATTAACAAAAATGAGCCGGTATCACAACGTTTTCGATTTCCTATAAAAAAAAAATAATAATAATAAAACAGAAAAGAAACACCAGAAAAAACATTACTACACTAAAATTTAATTAGAACATTATACAGCAGATAAAAACGATGGATAACTACACAGCCGAAAAGTAAACAAGAAGTTTTTCTCCGACACCCAATGTACTGACGGTACTTATAAGTAACGCTTCAAGTATTCAACGCTCATAAGTATTCAATTGTTAAATCAAATACATACACCGCTTACTTAAAATAACTAGTCAAATTGTATTTTAAGATTATAATGAACACATAAAAAAAAAAACATCCAACACTTATCTTATGTCCTTTATTATATTTGCAGCATTAAAAAGTCAAGCGTGACAATCTGTACAAAATGTCGGCACAAACACATCTTCTGTTTCAAAGATAGCCTCCTTCCTCGCTAAACTAACAAACCTAGAACGACTGCGGCCAAGTATCCGGATAAAGTGGAGTTAAAAAGAGTGTTTTCAAAGTACCATTAGAATATTAGTAATATTCACTATGGGAGGAAAGTTTAAAGTGTCTGGTACTTATAAGTACCGTCAGTAGGTAAAGGGTTAAGCCCTTTGTGTACGATCCTCCGAAGCATGGCCCAACTCATCTGTGTTCACTTATAGTATCGAGCGACCGTATAAAAATATCAATTTCGTAACTTTTTAAGAAATGTTTTTATTGACCCAAACCCTTTTAAAATATTTCTTTACCTCATTTAAAACATTTTTGTAATTGAAAAACTCTATGCCTATGCCTCACGGTTTAGGAATTAGCCTTTGAACATCATTGAGAGTGAGCACCCTGTATTTTCATAGATTAAAAAACATTTGACTTTTTACTTTCTTCTATCTTCAATAGAAGAAAGTATAGTAATCAAAATTTTTTTCGACGTCCGGTTTTCGACGGATTGATAAGTTTTAGGGGTCAGAGATCCAAAAAACATGATTATAGAAAATGTCTGTCTGTCCGTGTGTCTGTCGCCATTGTAACATCAAAAAGTGTATGAAGTTATGCATAGAATTGAATGAATTTTTTTTTTTTTTTTTGGTTATGACAAGCAGATCCTCCTTTAATTTGGAAAAATTCCGACGAAAGGGAGTACTGTAATAGCGATTTTTGTATAATTTTCGAAGTCTCGATTTCTCGTAGCTCTATTGTACACCGGCGGGTCGTAAAGCGACAGGAACTTCGCATCATGATAAGCCGGCTATTCGCGAACAGCTGATGTACAACAGAATAACGAAAAACTATTGATTTTAATCATGATCGAGATGAACTCGTTTTTAGTCCGATTCATTGAATTAAGTAGAAATTTAAGATGAAAGTCAAAGTTGGTATAGTATTAAACTAATAATATTAAAGTATTGACATTTGTAACTACATTTTGAAATATTAACATGTATTAGATAGAAGAAAGTTTTAGAATTGGCGCATCCAACTAGGTTTTTTTTTTTTTTTTTTTTTTTTTTTTCTTTTTCAGTGTAAGAAACATGCTACAAAAGTATTCCTTACTTTCTATTGTTTCTGTTTTATGAGATAATTCTCGTATTACTATTACTTGACTCAACTCGGGGATTTAGTATAGTATAGAAACATTATAAGCATAGGTAGTATAGTATGTAGAGAAGGAATTTGTACTTTATTTAATAGAAAGAAGTCATTTATCTATTTCTATTTATAAAAAGAAGTCAATTGTATATTTAAAACAATACTACATAGACAACATGACCATCATTAAAGTGCATGTGTTTGAAAGGCTCTACAAGCTAAACTAGTTGGAATATTTTTAAGCGATTGAGTATTTATTTTATACTACTTAGAGAATGAGGAAACAAGTTCTGCAAACAAAAATTTAAAAAATGCGACAGTGTATACCATCCAAATAAAAGAAAAAAAGAATTTCCCACCAGCTAAATTTTAAAACTTTTTTATTAACAATTTTATCCGATACGAACCTGCTCAAAACAGTGTTTAACTGTAGCGTCTAGATCTAAAGCAGCGGTTCTTAAACTCTTAGTCATCACGGACCCCTTTTCGTACTTTTCCTGTCTTTGGGGACCCCTTGGATTTAAGACTCAAATAAATGATATTCTTTAAAGTATTGTTTGCAGGGTACATTAATAGAGATATATAAACTATTATACCGAAAATAAATCGTGAAATAATAATATAAGAAAATTACTATGTTGAAAAATGAGAAAGAGAAGATGCATATGAAAAGGAAAACCCATATACTGCGTTATTCACTAGCTGACCTTACAGCCGACTTTGACGAACTCTTTGAATTTCATTGTCAACCCGTAGCCAAAAATCTGAAGAAAAGGAATGAAAATTATGATACAAATTATTGGATGTACTCAGAAAATTCGGAAAAACCTTATGACGTCATCATCAGAAAAAACTATATAAGAAACACCGTTCGAGAGAGACAATTGGGATTAGGGACAAGCGATATTTATTTGAAAACGAAGTGTAACCAGCAATATTTGTGCTTGGTTGATTTTATCACGTCGTTTTCTTAAGTTGTAGTGTACATTGTGTTTCTGAGAAAGATCGTCATAAAAATCGCATTCATCGACTAAGAAACTGCGTTGTTATTACAAATCTTACAAACGTTGATTGCACAGAAAGTGGGAGATTTCTTAAATATATTGTATATTTGAACATTTTTTTCTTTATTCGCAAAAATTTTCGCATCTTCTAGATAATTGAAAAGATATACTTTGAACGTTGGACATTCGCGGACCCCCTGACGATGCGTTCAGTATCCCTTGGGGTCCGCGGATCACCACTGATCTAAAGAATATAGATAAATGCTGAATCTCTTCAAAATATTCCAAATAGTTTAGCTTGTAGCACCTTTCAAACAGGTGCACTTTAATGATGGTCACCCTGTATACGTATAAATACATCAATAAACAAACACATTAGGTTTGTTTATATCGTATAGCAACAAATCTCACTTTCCGAAGCACGACTTGCGCAAAGCTTTAAAAAAAAGCCAAGGCCTCCTACAGTGGAAAAGTACTTTTATTTCTTTGACAATCTATAGATATCAGTTGTAAATTTCCAAATGGGTGAAAAAAGTCCGAGCCAGGATTCGAACCAGGGGTGTCTTGGCTGAAGCCGCCAGTGCTGTACTGACTGAGTCATCTCAGACGAATCTGGAGGACTCATTGACCCCACTTACCTTTTTAACGATCTGGTCTGATGAATCAGCTCAACACAATAAATCGAACGTTATATTTAAAACTGCAGTAAACGCTGCACTGTAAAAAAACGGGCTAAAATACGGAAATTGAACAAGCAAATCGAGACGTCAGTACTATTTCCGTATTTTAACTAGGGAGGCACCGAATACCGAATTTTCGGCCAACAGGCGAACTGAATACCGAATATTCGGCTAGCCGAATAGTAACTGCTAGGCCGAATACCGAATATTCAGCCAGCCAAATAATAACTATTCGGCCTAATACCGAATATTCGGCTAGTCGAATATTTTTATATTTCAAAGTTTAAAGTCATTAAAATGTTAAATTTTAAAACAATTTTGCATAATATTTAAAACAAAAACTTTCATTTTGATTATCAAGAGCTTTTAAGTAAACTTTATGTTGAAAAAAATCTGCTTTGAGTTATTTAAGAAGAGGATAGTTATAAAACTTTTTTAATTACCGTATATACTCGCGTATAAGTCGACCCCCTAACTTTCGAATGCAAATTCTGGAAAAAATAAAAAACCCGCGTATAAGTCGACCCCCTAACTTTTTACTTCAATTTTGAACAAAATCAAACCAAAGATTTGACTTGCCAATGCGAAAAGGTAGCAAGTAAACAAAAATAAATCATTTAAAATTTTTAAAATGATAAATTATTATTATTTGTATATTTTATATATTATTTTTTTATTCATACACTTAAAAATCCATAATTTTGCAATATTCGAAGCTTTTGTTTTTTGCTTTTTTAACTGACTCGCGTATAAGTCGACCCCCCAAACTTGCTTACCGAAAATTGTCAAAAATTCCTCGACTTATACGCGAGTATATACGGTAATAAAATTTTAAATTTCATGGCTTCTTCTGTGAATTAAAGCAAATGAATAACATTTTCTTAAATTCTAAAACAAACATTTTAAAATCAAAGAGAAATTGTGAAAAAATTGGAAGTAAAATTGTACAGGGTCCTATATTATTTCTTTGTCAGGAAGAGTAAGTAAAGTAAAAGTAAATAAATAATACAATCTATTCAAATTTTATAGAGTGGCTGTAATAGCTATCTCCCTTTATGATTAAGCAAGGAAGTTTTTAAATGCATCCTAGATCGATGTCTGGAGTGGGCGATCCTTTTCAGAGATTGTAAACGTTGTTCTTGAAATCTTAGCAACAAACAGATTACTTACTGGACAATGTTCAGGAACTTGCATTTGTACATCATGAATTCCTATGAAAATCCTCGTGATGGGTTAATTTTCTTAAATAATACTTAACAGCAAGTAAATAATGCAAAAACATTCTCTTTTATTTAAATATGATTCTGTTTCTAATTATTCTTAATATCTTTATAAGTTGACTGTTAAACGAAGAAGTGGTATACGGTTTTTAAAAATATGTTTTAAAAGTTTTTTTTAAGTATTCGGTTTGGCCGAATATCGAAATATTCGGCCAAACCTAATATTCGGCAGACCGAATAGTTTGCTATTCGGCCAAGCCAAATTCGGTATACAGAATAGTTTGATATTCGGCCAAACCGAATATTCGGTAACATGGTCGAATACCGAATAGATACCGAATATTCGGTGCATCCCTAATTTTAACGTAAATTTTCCCCCGTAAATTACAGAAAAATTTCCGTTTTTCTGGAATTTAGGGGGGGGGGGAATCCCGTTAAAATACGGAAATAGTACTAGCGTCTCGATTGCCAGTACTATTTCCGTTTTTTTTACAGTGTAGTGTACAGCATGTGTAATTACAATAGATTAATTTTTAGCACAATTATTCAATTGGTAAAACCAATTGAATAATTGTGTTAAAATTAATCTATTCTAATCTATAGATAGATTAGAAAATAATCTCGGCTACAAGTCAACTTTTAAGATAGCTTGGGAGATAAAGGATTCAATGAGCCATAATCCACCAAAAAAAAAAAAAAATCTTAAATTGTCTATACCAGGCTGAGAAAGAGTTGAGAAAAACAGCCCAGTTCACATTGACTGCTGTCACTTGTAAAATAAGTACCCCATTTTTCACTTTCCTCGGCCCATTACTGAGCTAATCCGTAACGGTTGGTTTCGTGCTCAAATTCATAAGGAGAATAAAGCGTTCATACATTATGGGGAAAAAAATCTTCCTCGAATAGCAAAACGCTAAAAATGACCCAATCTCAAATCGGACTTAATGAATAATTAACCTCTTCGGTCCCTGTGTCCCCATACGGGGACCTCTGTTCTTTTCCTTCTAAAAACTGAAATGTCCGATTTTTTTACATTTTCACATCACTTCTTAATAGCTGAATGTTTTTTGCGTTCAAAGCAAACGAATCAATGGCAGCCTCTAAGCTGATTCTCACATAAAATAGATTTTATTTTCATCTGAGTTTGCAAAATGCCTACAAATGCCCAAAAGATAGTATAACCCAGAAAGGGAGAAATTTTCATAAATATTTAACTTAAATCTTTTCCAATAAAACATTTTGAGGATTTATAGATTTTATTGACTTGTTTAAAGCTCGTAAATTTGTGATTGCGTTCATTTAGGTGAATGGTTATTAAATGAATATTTTTAAGGGGTTTGTAGTTTTAGATCCCTATTTTTGAACTTAAGTTACTGAACTTAAGGAACTTTAAGTTTTGAACTTAAGGATGCATTTCAGAAAAGTTTTTTTTCTGTCATTTACTATGTCATTTTATTTGGAAAAAACTAATGAATAAGCATTTGTATTATTATTTTAGCTTCAGAACTGAAGAGGTTCAATTGTGCCATTTGCCATTACTAGTTTCTAATTACCCTTTCAAGGGCGGTGGCACGTTTATGAAACCGCTTAATTTTAATTCCTAAATGCCACAATGGCACCAGAATTTTAGGTATAAAGTTTTCCGTTTATTATGTATGCGAAATATAGCTTTTTCATATTTCCAAATAAATTTGTTGGCAATTTCCGGTGTCATTCATTCATTTCAATATTTTAGCAATGGAAGTGCCTTGCCCCTGAAAGAGTTAACCCTTTAGTGCGCAGCTTTGTATATATGCAAACAACAGTGTTTTGAATTTAATAGATCTTTTTATTAGTATATACCCAATTCACACCAGAAAATTAAAATAGCAATATTTGCTTTAATTAATAACAGACATTCCGTAATTAAATAAAGCGAAAGGAACCCTTGAAACTTTCTGGTGTCAAGTCAGATTCTCCAGACTACGTACTACTCTTCTAGAACGTATTCTATCATGGGAATAAAAGGGTTAAATGTTAAGCTTTATAAAATAAATAATTATATAAAATAAGGTATTTGGAGTTATGCTTATTAAAATTATATACTAATTTGCAATATTTTAGCGTAAAACAGCCACACGACAGTCGTTTTTATTTGTATTGCAGATGTGCAACAGAAGAAAAGATGGATGTATTATATGAAAAATGTATCTCTGATTTTTTTTTTATTATTTTTCCTGTGTCATAAACCTTTCAGGGAATCCTATATAATTTTTTCGAAACAAAATAAAAAAAACCGCGCATTTAAGGGTTAAACCAAAAAGAGGACTGGTATCCAAATCCATCCCCTTTCTATACTGTCAGAAAAAAAAAATTACTTTATATGCCTTAGTATAGCGTCTAAGAACAGTGGTTCCCAAAGTGGGGCTTATGCGTTATCGGGGGTGGGGGGGGGGGGGGAGGTTGACATTTTAGGGGGAAATTCCAAATTTATTACTCACCCATTCGCTTTTTTTTTTTTTTTTTGGAAAAGTAATATTGTAGACTAAAAATAAAAATATTGCATGCAAATTTTAAAAATAAAATTAGAAAAATAATTTTTCTTTTAAGGTATGTGTCTACCCTCAAATCGCTGTTTTCCGAAATCTTTCGATTTCTTTTTTTATTATTTTAAATTAAAGCTGAAACATTTAGGATTCCAAAAATGCTTTACTTTCGGTTCAGCAATCCTAAGAAGCGAAGTTATAGCCCATAATATAAACCGGAAAGGAACTTTCTGAAACCGGAAATGACCGTTTAAAGAGCCAAAGAAAGGCAAAGTAATACATTTTCATACACAAATATATAAACCCCTACAAATCGGGTGGATTTCAAAATTGTAAACTTTATACATAATTTTTTGTGTTTCTCAAAATCTTAACACGTTGAGTATGCCACTGTGACTGACACTTCAGCGCTGAAAATTGACAATGTTTAAAGTAATTTCTAAGAAAGTATAATCCTGTAATAAAATAAAAGGTAGGTAAATTTTAAATATTTGTTCAGTAATTATTTAAAACAATGTATATTTTTTCAGTTTTGTATCCTATTTTAGACGTCAGCCATCGGTGAATGACGCGTTTTAAACGGAAAGTTCGCTGTCAGCCACCGGTAGCTGACGTGGCGCTTAACGTGTTAATGTGCTTTTTTCATTGTGTACATATACGGGAAACATCATTTCTTAAAAGGTTTTTAAGATATCGAAGTAACATTTTGTGACAAGGTATCTATAGGTATGTTATGAAGCAAAATAGAGCTTGTAAGTTTGTATATATTAATTTAAGAGCCATTTTTATTGAAAAATACACATTGTTTTAGAAAAAAAAATCATGTTTTGTATACAAAATTTGGCATAAGTTAGTCAATTTAAGAGGTTTTGTAAATCTTTTGC
Source organism: Maratus speciosus (assembly GCA_963932465.1). Classification (NCBI taxonomy): domain Eukaryota; kingdom Metazoa; phylum Arthropoda; class Arachnida; order Araneae; family Salticidae; genus Maratus; species Maratus speciosus. The sequence continues at coordinate 14,418,124 of OZ010789.1, read as the reverse complement.
TTCCTAACACAAGTAAGTGGTTTGCTAATAGAGCGCTGAAAAAAAAAAGAGAAATACGTATATTGAATAGATTTCGTTATAGAAGGTTTGGCATAAACGCATTCTTTTACTCAAATTTGACTCAATATTGCCTCAATTTAAAAAGTTAATAAAAATTCCTTCAAACATTTATATGAATTCATAGTTTATTCCCTGTTTTAACTAAAAACACATATGTTTGATAAAAATTTCATATTTTTCAAAAAAAGTACCCGAAGGTAGACACATACCTTAAATAAATAAATAAAAAAAAAATCCCGATAAAAGTTTCAAAATGGAGCACAGTCAGAATAATTATATGTAAAATCTTTAGTGAAATTATGACCCCACCCTATTTTTTCATTATTAAAATTTCCTATATTTTTCTGGTTACCCAGTTTTTTATTTTTTGTTGTTTTATTTTTCGCAACTTTTTCAATTATTTATAGAATGAGCCTTATTTTTGTTCGCTCTACTATACGTCATAGACCGGCAATATACAGACAATCTCCTCATCGAGTTCACGGATCAAATTCTAGGATTAGTTAACCTTTAACTGATGTCACAAAAATTGTCACATAACTAGTGTGAAGCGGTCTGTGAGACCGCTCCATCGAAAGGCGAATAAAAGGCACGATTAACTCATAGGATGGTGTTTTTGTACTAAACTTTTTGCACAGGACTGTTATAATTAAAATTCAACTATTCAAAAGTCTCTGGTGATAGTACTAAAGTTCCAAACGGAACAAAATTTCGGTAGTGTTTGTAGTTAAACTGAAAATTGAAAGTTAAACTATAAAAATTGAAAAAAAAAGCCGCGGTCTGAGAGACCAGTAACATCAGTTAAAGGTTAAATCTTGATTCGCATAGTAAAACGCAATCGGTCTGCCAAGTCCTATCTGGGTGGAAGACACCTGAAAACCCGATTTTAGCGGCTGACTCGTAGGTTTACCATTGTGTTTTCCTGCTCCCAGTCCTTCCTGTTTTCATACCTTTGGGTGCAGGAAAACACAGTGTAAAAACCAAAGAGTCAGCCGCTAAAATCGGGTTTTCAGGTGTCTTCCACCCAGATAGGACTTGGCAGACCGATTGCGTTTCACTAGGCGAATCAAAATTTAACTAGTCCTAGAATTTCATCCGTGAACTCGATGAGGTGATGGTCTATGCTGCCGGCTCCCGATCTATCACATGAAGAAACTTTTAGTCCAAGAGCCGGCAGCACAAAAACCTATGTTAGCAAGCACAAGAAAAAAACCTTTATTTTATGGAAGAGTAGAACTAGGGGAATCGAATGACCCATGTCTGCCAGAAGTGAAGTGGTGCATAAGCCAAAAATTAATGCCACCAGTTGGTTGACTCGTAGGTTTATCATTGTGTTTTCCTTTCTCCCAGTCCTCCATGTTTCCATATCTTTGTTTGTAGGACAAACACAATGATAAACCTACGAGTCAACCACTAGTGGTATTCATTTTTGGCTTATGCACCAGTTAACTTCCAGCAGACATGGATCATTAGATTCCACTACTTCTACTCTTCCAAAAAATAAAGGTTTTTTTCCTTGTGCTTGATAACATAGGTTTTTGTGCTGTCGGCTCTTGGACTATTTTACGCGTGAAACCAATTAAGGGTATATCTAAATTTGACTGTTTTGAACCTATTTAACCTAAAAAATATCTGAATCATCTAAACAAAGTACTTTATAAATCTTACAAGGAGAGGGCCAACCTTGTTAATCACAGATTTTGATTATTTTAATATATGTTGTAGGGTAGAGACCCCTTAGTGTCAGGTTCAACGGATTTTATCCACCGCTCCTTAGTTCTTGAGAAACCGGGGGGGGGGGGTCTAATAATAGTACACAACTTAAATACGTACATTGCAACCGCAATGATAGGCTGGTCGTAGCTCAGTTGGTACGGAGTTCGCTGGCTGATCTGCGGGCCCGTGTTCGGTACCCGAACGCGCTATATTTGTTTTTCTCATATTTTATTTTAAAAATATACTTGTAATTATAATTTAATAATTTCAATTACAAATTTTAATATCATCTATAATGTTAACAAACTTAAATTTATCATTTTTTATTTTTAAACTATTATTTCTCATCCTTTAAAGAGGTTTAAAAAGAAATTGGATCTATTATTGAATGATAAAAATTCCTAAATCGTGAGAAAATCTGTTGTGGTGCCATCTAGTTATGATAAAAATAAAAGCAGAAAGAAGATAAAGGTGAAAGCAAAATAATTCAAAGCGCAAGCATACGTATTATAAATTTAAAAATCTTTAATATGCAAAAAATCGGTTGTAATTTAATTCTGATGCTAATTGTTTATATAATTATGCTTGTTACTTTAAAAACAGAATAATAGTATTATCGCATTGACTTCCTTTGTTAAAGCAATGCGTAAATGATGTTTCTTTAAAATCACGAATTGACACAATTGCTCAATACCATTGCATCGATAAAGAATATATGAAATACATTTTAAAAGTGATTTTTAAAAAATTAACAGTTTTATGATGTTTTATACAACTATTTAGTTAAAAGTAAAAAATTAAATAGGTTAAAATTATAATTGATATACAATATTATAAATTTTAATTGACAATGAGATTATTAATTATACTTACAAGTATATTTATAAAACAAAAAATGAGAAAAACAAATGTAGCGCATTCAGGTATCGAACCCGGGCCTGCGGATCAGCCGGTAAACACCATACCAACTGAGCTACAACCAACCTAGCATTGCGGTTGCAATGTAAGTATTTAAGTTGTAAACTATTATTAGCCCCCCCCCCCCGGTTTCTCAAGAACTAAGGAGCGTTGGATAAAATCCGTTGAACCTGACATTAAGGGGTCTCTACCCTGCAACATATATTAAAATAATCAAAATCTGTGATTAACAAGGTTGGCCCTCTCCATGCTAAATAGGATTAGAAAAGCAAATAGGTAAATAGTAAATATCTATGGCTCTAGTGCAGACCGCCTATATAGTAAATAAATATGTATCATGACATACGCATTTTAAATTTTAAAATAAGATAATTCACTTTTTAATCAATAAGAGGCGTGTATCATAGAGCGCGGTGTACAGGGGGCGGAATCGAGATTTTAGAGATGCTTCTGTGGGGCGTGGCCAATAAATGGTAGGGAAACAGTGGTCTAGAATAAATAGTGCGGAAATCGACTATCCCAGTAACACTTAAGAAAGTACTAAACTTGAATCCCTTAAATGTGCAACGATGCTGAAATGTGAAGAGTCGATCACAGAGACCCCTGCAGGATATTTTCTATAGCTGTAAGACAATTGCTAATCTAGACGCTGTAATAATACGCTTACACAGAAATTTGAAAATAAGCCGCAGAGATCTATGCGATCGACTCTTCGTATTTCAGTATCTTTCTTGGCGTTGGTGTGTGTGGGGGGGGGGGGATTTTCAATTCGGAAACATTTCTATATTTCTATTGTAAGAACATTATATTTGTACATTTCTTAATTCTAGAAAATACTAAGAAAAATATTTAAAATAAAAGATGTGAGTGGGGTTATAAAAAGTGAACAAAATCCCTATAAATTCTAATGTAATGAATCCTTTTAAATCCTTCAATCCTTCTAAAATTTATTAAATGATTATGTAAATCTTCTAACGAAGATTTCCCACATGCACACACACATATATATATACATATATATGTATATATATAACCATTATATAATTACAATTAATAATCTATTTCCAATTACTAAAATTAAATTAATAAATTTAACTTCAATACATAACACTAACATTATACAAAATAAAGATGGAACCTTTAACTTGTAATACAAAATCAAGCACAATATCACTCATTCACTAGCACATTGCGTACGATTAATCCATATAAAACATGTGAAAAACCACAAAATTTTGATACAATAACCTATTAAAGACAATGATACAAATAACCAGTGAAATATTGTTGAACCATTAAAAGACGAATTGTAAACAAATAATAGATCAATTGGATGGATGTAGCAGGAAGCTTATATAGCTTATATTTCACTTCTTCAGGGGTGCATGAAATACAAATATAAACAAAAACATAGTCGATTTCTGCAATAGAATCCAGCAATAAGCCAAAAATTGAATTCCATTATGTACCCGATCGACTATAAACCAAAAAGTATAAAATTACCATGCCATATAAATTGAATTAAATAAATCATTAATCAATGCAAGATCCGTAATAATGAACAATATGAAATTTTTTTTTGTAATATTTAAATTTAAGACATACCCAGCAATAGAATTACTATGACCATATCACAATCACAAACAAGTATCCCATTTTAGCACAGCAAAAATCCTGTCTAATTAAATGGTACAGTTAAAAGCGAGTCCTTACGGTTTCAAAACATCACAACTTTCAGATAATATTATTATTATTATAAATATAATAATTATAATTAACCTAAATAGTCTATAAAATAAAAATTATTATGTCCTATTTTAAGGATCCTGGAATAAATTATTACTAAAAAGTATCAAAAAAAGTAGATGTTTAAAATAATCAGGTAATAAATAAGATATATGATATAATATAATAAGGTATGACAACAAAATTATTTTAGAGCTGAATAAATAATTATTTAATGCTGCCATCTACCTGAACTTCAAAAAATTAAACGGTAAAAATACGTGTTCACCATCCCGGCGAAAAAAAGTAGAAATAAATTGTAGTGGTGCCATCTATTGGAGATTACCAAAAATAACTGTAGAAAATTGCACTCTTATCCTACTTTAAAAGTACAAAATATTGATTGTAATAAGTAAAAAGTCAACATCTATCCTAAATGTCAGCCTTATAGAAATCGATACTCAATTTCGGGGCGCTGAAAAACAGGGGGGGGGGGGGGGGGGGCTTATGCCACGTCCCAATTGTTCCGTGTTTTCATCAGCCAGTAAAACTTGAAATTCAAATGCGAATGAAATGATTCAAAACTTATTGAATGTGATAGCAACTTAAGATGTTTTTTTTTTTAACCCACGATATGCTATTTCTTTCTACCAGCAATTAAAATGTCGTCTCTAAAAAATAACGTCCCGTTATATAAGCCAGCCGTAAAACAAAGCAGATGTATCATTGTACGGTTAAATACTCTACTGCAATTTTTTAAAAATCTAGGCATCGCACATTTTCAATTTTTATACTCTCGTATTTGGGAAAAAAAGTACTTTTTTATGCAATTTGTTTGAAAACTACATCTCCATTTATTTTTGAGATTTTTTTTCTTTTTTTTTTTTTTTTTTTTTTGTAGTTTTTAGCGGCATTTGTTAAATGTTGGCAACTCAAGTACTCTATTTCTGTAGAAAGTAAAGAAAAATTGTTGGAAAACAGCAATTATACCTTTTTCTTGCCATTTTCCCATAAGAACTGAAAAAAAAATGTAATTGAAATATTTTCTGTTTAAAAAGTATATAAATGAATCGTTTCCGTTAAAACAAGGAGCTATTATAAACTATATTTTAATTTTAAGTATCTACATTAATATTACAAATAAATGAAGGCGTATGAATCATGAGATAGCCGATTTTTTTTCTTTTTTGAGTTTTTTTTTTTTAGTTTTTTGAATGACGACATCTCTTTTTTGGATTTGTGTGTTATTCAACGATAGGGCCGTCCTATGCCAATTTTACTGCAGATGTTGTTTAAGACTGGATCGTCAATGAGGAATTCTTCAGCGGATGCGAATAACGTCATTTTATATAAAATAAAATCGTGTGTTTTAAGTCTTAAAACTAAAATATATTTTGTACTATCTATAATTTGTTTAATCCTTGTTAATCATTGTTTTGAATGAAATATGATAATGTAAAGAAAAGTTCTGGAAAAACAGTGCACTCATTGGTGATACCTTATGAATTGGTAATCGAGTACAAAATTTGGAGAGTCAAGTGCCTATGTACTGCTGACGTGGCGTGTGTTTTGTTTATCTTTAAAAAAAAAATTTAATAAACATATATATTTGTGTCACTGGAGGCGACACTGAATTCGGAAAAAACAGAATTCCTGTTTTCGAGTTATCCTTTTTTTTAGCAATGTTAGTGATGGGCGATAACGAGATGTTTTTCTCGATTTTCTCGATTGTATGGACATCTCGATATTTTTCGATTGTGTAAATTTTTTCTCGATGACTACAGTTTGCAAATTTCTTTTATAAATCATATATTATGCATTATATACGTCATACATTTATCAAGAATCGTCTGCGGGTGAACTGGAATGAGTCGATGTTAATAAAGACTAGGTGACTTTGACCGCTAGCGGGCCCCTCCTTTAATTGGGGCCCCTAATTTATACGTAATCTTGTAATATGAAATCACAAACAGGTTACCCGCTATATACGGCACTGATATATGATAGCAGGCGGGTGTGGTGTGCACACACTACAAAATCTTGTAAAAAATATAATATCGAAACGAATGAACCTCGAACCAGATCTCTTGGGGGAGGGGTCAAAGCGAGCGGGGGGGCACAGCAGCTGCATAATATGATTAAGTCGTCACAGGTCTTTAGGCCTTTCCAACCATATGTCACATGAGAAGTTTGGATCTGAATTTATAAAAATGCCCTCCCCGTGGGGGCAAAAGGGGGGGGGGGGGTGCGGGAGGTGGATAACATGAGTAAGTGGTCATAAGCCTTTCCAACAATATGTCACATGAGGGGTCTCGGCTAAATTTAGAAAAACACCCCCGTGGGGGAAAAGTGGGGGGGGGGCGGTCACCGGAGGTGCATTACATCAATAAGTAGTCACAGACCTTTCCAACGATATCTCACATGTGGGGTCTTGGCTAAATTTGGAAAAGTGTCCCCCGGGGGGGTGCAAAATGGGGGGATGGACACCGGAGGAGCATAACATCAATAAGTAGTCACAGACATTTCCAACGATATCTCACATGAGGGGTCTTGGCTAAATTTGAAAAAGTGTCCCCCGGGGGGGGACAAAGTGGTGGTGGGGACACCGTAGGTACATAACATCAATAAATAGTCACAGACCTTTTCAACGATATCTCACACGAGGGGTCTTGACTAAATTTGAAAAAGTGTTCCCCGGGGGGGCGAAGAGTGGGGGGGCGACTGTCACCGGAAGTGCATAACATCAATAAGTAGTCACAGACCTTTTCAACGATATCTCACAAGAGGGGTATTGACTAAATTTGGAAAAGTGTCCTACGGGGGGGCAAAGTGGGGGAGCGGCCACCGGAAGTGCATTGCATCAATAAGTAGTCACAAACCTTTCCAACGATATGTCACATGAGGGGTCTTGGCTAAATTTGGAAAAGTGTCCTGAAATTTCATATATTATAAATAATATTTAGCGGAGGGCTCCATAAAAAAATCCGATCTAAAATGATAAAAACGGAAAAAACTACCCTCGCAGTGGGGGCCGAATTGGGGAGGGGAGGAAGAAAGTCTCATGATATGAAACAGTCATCCGAGAGCTTACCGATGACATATCACATGACTTGTCCAAAAAAAGTTTGAAAATTGCTCCCCCTCCCTCCCCCCGTGGGCCCACTCTTTCGCCCGGGTATTCACACAGCCGCCACTTTAAAATTTTTATGTTCAATAAATAATATTTACCGGAAGACTGCATAAAAAACCCACATCTAAAGTGATATTTAAATTTATTATAGAAATCGGCTGCGGTTTTAAAAATTTGTTCGCCCCTTCCCCATCCCCCTTTGGGCGAAGAAAGGTTCATAGTATGAAAGAGTGGTCAAAGGTCTTTTCGATTATATGCCACAGGAAGGGTTCGGTAAAATTTTTAAAAGTGCACCTCTCATGAGTCCACTCTCACGTCCTCCTCCCACGAAATCACCCGACCCACCTTCCTCTTTGAAATTTTTATATTTAATAAATAATTTTTATCGGAGGGCTCCAGGTATGTGACATCTTGGTAGGGCTAAAATAAGAGAAACTTTGAAAATTAGGGCTTCATTTCACAGCTCATTGTCATGCCTCTTTCTCTATCTCGTCCCTTGGTACTCTCGATAAATTTTCTTACTTTTCTTCTCTGCCGAGGACGAGAGAAATCCTCGAAAAGCTCCTCATAGCGAAATGTTGAAAAGCGCGAGAGAAATCCTCGAAAGGCTTTTCATTGGGAGATTTCGAAAAGGACGAGAGAAACCAGCGAGAGGCTTCCCATCGAAAAAGGTTGAAATGGGCGAGAGAAACTCTCCAGAGACTTCCCATCCCGAAAGGTTTAAAACCGCGAGAGAACCAACCATCGAGCAGCTTGCCATCTGGAAGTGTCGAAATGCTGGGAAAATCATCGAGATGAGATTTGACGAAATGCGAGATGGAAATGAAGCTTTCAGAGTCAAACTAATCGCATTTCTGGTTTAAGTCATAATTTCTCAAAGGAGTCCATCTGCTTATCCAATCTCTTTTTAGCTCACAGGCTATCTAAGCCTGAGAGCTAATGTACACGTCGGTTCTGTGTGTATGCATGTACGTACGTACGTATGCGCGATAACTCTTGATTAAAATGTACGATTTGCTTCAATTTTTTTTTTTATGTTCATTCTGATAAGGCGTTCGCTGATTAGTTTTGACGGTTCATTGGTTAAGGATAAAGGGTGAGAATGGGGGCTGGTCCCCCCCCCTCCTTAATTTAGATAAATAGGTTTTTCATGCAGAATTATTCGATTTGCTCCAAATTTCGTATACCGGTTTATTATGTTAAGGAGCTTCCCTGATTAAACTTGGAGGTTCATTAGTTAAGTATGAAGGGGGGAAAGGGGGGTAGACCCCCTCCTTAATTTGGATAAATGAGTTTTTCATGCAGAATTATTCGATTTGCTCCAAATTTGGTATACCGGTTCGTTATGTTAAGAAGTTGCCTTGATTAGATTTGGAGGTTTACGGGTTAAGTATAAAGGGGGAGAAGGGGGCTGGACCCCCCCCCCCTTAATTTAGATAAATGGGCTTTTCATGCAGAATTATTCGATTTGCTCCAAATTTGGTATACCGGTTTATTATGTTAAGGAGCTTTCCTGATTAAACTTGGAAGTTCATTAGTTAAGTATAAAGGGGGGAAAGGGGGGCTGGTCCCCCCCCCTTAATTTAGATAAATGGGTTTTTCATGCAGAATTATTCGATTTGTTCCAGATTTGGTATACCGGTTTATTATGTTAAGGAGCTTCCCTGATTAAACTTGGAAGTTCATTAGTTAAGTATAAAGGGGGGAAAGAGGGGTAGACCCCCTCCTTAATTTAGATAAATGGGTTTTTCATGCAGAATTATTCGATTTGTTCCAAATTTGGTATACCGGTTTATTATGTTAAGGAGCTTCCCTGATTAAACTTGGAAGTCCATTAGTTAAGTATAAAGGGGGAAAGGGGAGTAGACCCCCTCCTTAATTTAGATAAATGGGTTTTTCATGCAGAATTATTCGATTTGCTCCAAATTTGGTATACCAGTTTATTATATTAAGGAGCTTCCCTGATTAAACTTGGAAGTTCATTGTTTAAGGATAAAGGGGGAGAAGGGGGCTGGTCCCCCCCCCCTCTTAATTTAGATAAATGGGTTTTTCATGCAGAATTATTCGATATGTTCCAAATTTGGTATACCGGTTTATTATGTTAAGGAGCTTCCCTGATTAAACTTGGAAGTTCATTAGTTAAGTATAAAGGGGGGAAAGGGGGGGGGGGTAGACCCCCTCCTTAATTTAGATACAGTCCTCCCCACTTAATCGGGTCACGGATAATCGAATATCCCGCTTATTCGAATAGAATCCTCCGGAACCGAATTTATTCCCATTGGTTCTATGTTATTTTCCCCGCTTAAACCAAGTACCTTTTACGAACGTACCCACTTAATCGAATAACAACTGTGTGACCGATGTTTGAAAACAGGCGCGGAAAGCACGTTTCAGCTGGAACTTCCTTCCACCTTTTGTCATTTTCGGTTCCTTTAGGCTTAAAACAAATTTTCAGTTCTTCCTGCAATGATTTCGGCCAGCAGGTGTATAATGGACAGGTCAAATGATTCCCCGCCTTGATCTCCCCACCATCACTTCTTGCTGTTAACCAGGCAATGCACCGTCACTCGAGATGGTAGTTATAATATTCTGCACTCATTCGAAAAATAACTCGATATTTATTCCTTTAAAATTACACTTAAACAAACCACTGTCAACGAATTTATTTAAGGCAGTATAAGTAACGTAAATTAGAAGTAGCAAAGTTTTGACTAAATTTAAACGAGCTGCATTAAGTATAATGTAAACCATATAAATGTATGTACTGACATTAAATTAATACATATTTACTTTACATTAGCGTTTGTATTTATTTTAGTTTCTATTATTCTGTTAATGATTTATTATGCTGTTAATTAAATATATCGTAGATGACTATTTTGCCTTTTTATTACGCATTAAATATTGCAGTTATGATTTCCCGTTTAATCAAATACCCCGCTTAATCGAATATTGTTTCCGGAACCGCCAATATTCGTTTAAACGGGGACGACTGTAAATGGGTTTTTCATGCAGAATTATTCGATTTGCTCCAAATTAGGTAAACCGGTTTATTATGTTAAGAAGTTGCCTTGATTAGATTTGGAGGTTTACGGGTTAAGTATAAAGGGGGAGAAGGGGGGCTGGTCCCCTCTTAATTTAGATAAATGGGCTTTTCATGCAGAATTATTCGATTTGCTGCAAATTTGGTATACCGGTTTATTATGTTAAGGAGCTTCCCTGATTAAACTTGGAAGTTCATTGGTTAAGGATAAAGGGGGAGAAGGGGGTCTGCTCCCCCACTTAATTTAGATAAATGGGTTTTTCATGCAGAATTACTCGATTTGTTCCAAATTTGGTATACCGGTTTATTATGTTAAGGAGCTTCCCTGATTAAACTTGGAGGTTCATTAGTTAAGTATAAAGTGGGGAAATGGGGTAGACCCCCTCCTTAATTTAGATAAATGGGTTTTTCATGCAGAATTATTCGATTTGCTCCAAATTTGAGATACCGGTTTATTACGTTAAGAAGCTGCCTTGATTAGATTTGGAGGTTTATGGGTTAAGTATAAAGGGGAGGGGCTAGTCTCCCCCTTAATTTAGATAAAAGGGTTTTTCATGCAGAATTATCCGATTTGCTCCAAATTTGGGATACCGGTTTATTATGTTAAGAAGCTGCCTTGATTAGATTTGGAGGTTTATGGGTTAAGTATAAAGGGGAGGGGCTAGTCTCCCCCTTAATTTAGATAAAAGGGTTTTTCATGCAGAATTATTCGATTTGCTTCAAATTTAATTACCGATTTATTCCGATATGGCGCTTCCTTCATTAGATTTGGGGGTTCATTGGTTAAGTATAAAAGGGCGAAAAGGGGGCAAGTCCCCTCCCCTTAATTTAGATAAATGGATTTTCATGGAGAATTATTCAATTTACTTTAATTTTTTTTTTCTATGTTCGTTCTGATAAGGAGCTTTCCTGATTAGATTTGGAGGTTCATTAGTTAAGTATAAAAGGGTTAAAGGGGTTAGACCACCCTTAATTTAGCGATATGTTTCTTTTTTTCATGCAGAATTATCTGATTTGCTTCAAATTTGATATACTGATTTATTATAGTTAAGGAGTTTCCCTGGTTAGATTTGGCGGTTCATTGGTTAAGTATAAAAGGGGCAAACGGGGGATATTTCCCTTCATTTATTTTTTGAGGGACATTATTCTTTGAAATAAGAGTATAATATACAATTAGTGTGAATAACCTGTGTGCTCAATGCCATCAGTTTAACTGGCACTTATCTTTTTATTGCTATTAACCGATGTGGGTTATGAAGCATAGTGGTTTATGTATTCATTTCTGTATAGTCCTAGTTTCAAACTTTACTGTTAAATTCGGTGTCATTTTGCCCCGAATTTTCAATGTTTCACTTATTTTAGCTCTGCCAGCTGCCCCATACCTGGAGACTCAGATAAATACTATTTATTAAATATAAAAAGTTCAAAGAGGAAAGTGGGTGAATTCTGGGGGGCGCGAGAGTGAACAAAGGGGGGGGGGGAGCGGGTAATTTTCAAACTTTTACCAAACCTCTCCTTGACATATCATCGGAAAGTCCTTTCACCACTCTTTCATATTATGAACATTTCTCCTCCCAGAGTTGAATTCCGGAAGGGGGCGGGAGGGGGGGGGCGTTGCGGGGGTGAATTTTTTTTTTTAATTGTAGAGATTTCTACAATAAATATCATTAAATGAGGTTTTTTAATGGAGCTCTCCGATAAATATTATTTATTAAATATAAAATTTTAAAAGTGGGGCTGCGTGATTTCCTGGTATATTCTGGGATAAAAGAGGGAACCCACGTGAGAGGGGTAGATTTCAAACTTTTTTTAAACCAGTCTTTTTATATATCATCGGAAAGTTACTCTTTCATATTATGAACCTTTCTTCTTCCCTCCGTAGTTTGGCGCCCCGAGAGAGGTACATTTCGAACTTTTTTGAAATCGTAGCGTTCTTAAACATTTTAGATCGGATTTTTTTACGGATCCCTCCGATAAATAATTTTTAATATATGAAAATTTCAAAGAGAAGGATGGGCAGGGTATATTTCGGGGGCACGATAATTGGAATCCTGGGAGTTGGGACTCTTTTCTATCTTTTGCTGACACCCCTCATGTGATATATCATTGGAAAGCTCTTGGACTACTATTTCATTTTATATATCGCCCGCGCCCCTCCCCTTACTTTGCCCCCGCGCGGGGGCACTTTTCTAAATTTAGCCGACACCCCTCATGTGACATATCGTTGGAAAGTCCTGTGACCACTTATTCATATTATGCACTTTCCTTGCCCCTCCCCTCTACTTTGCTCCCCACCGGGGCTCGTTTAATGTATTCCAGTCGAAGACTTTCTAAAAATGGGGAAATTAAAGATCCAATCTCAAATGACGTAGAAAAATCAATAAAAAAATTTTGATCCCTTTTATCATCCTTTAGTTCATGTTTTTGCCACTAGGGGATGCGTTTGATTCTTATTTCTTTGGCCATTTTGGTGCTAATTGCCGAAAAATTCTAATTTTTGATACTTAAACTCCCCTTACCGCTTCATAGCTACTCGCGTTTTTTCAGCTTTTTTCAACCACGGGGCACCCTTACAAGACTTTTCCAGTCTTATGGCTCCTTTATAGCCTCCCTTTGGTTTGTTGTTTTTTTATTCCATCTGTTTTCAGTTATATTTAATAAAATCTGCCTTATATATATGTAAAAACAATGATTTCAATAATCGATTCTAGAACATCTCCTTTGTAGATTCTCGAAAGTAATCGATGACTGTATCGATTGTGTATTTTACGATAACGATTTTTTTCGATTGGTAAATTTTCGAGAATCGCCCATCACTAAGCCCTATCACTACTATGAAATTGTCGGCCAGAATAATAGCTAAGTTTTCCAAAAACTGTTTTTAGCTTTTCTCGTTATAATCGATTGTAAAACATCTCGATTGTAGATTCTAGGAATTAATCGATGGCTGTATCGATTGTGATTTTTTACGATGACGATTTTTCTCGATTGTCGAATTCTCGAGAATCGACCATCACTAAGCAATGTTATTTGCTGTTTGCTTAATTTTTAATTTGCATACTTTGTTTTTTCTTTCAACAGACTAACTCCATTCGCACAAAACAAAAGATGCACTTGAAGCAGCTGTTCTTTTCCATGCTGGTCATCTGCCTGCTGTTGACCATCACCTTCGTGCCAGAAGTGGATGCCGGAGGACACCACGGAAATAGAGGTCACGGGATCGGTGCTCTCCTGACCGCCGGAATGATAGCCAAAGTACTCGAGCACCAACACCATGGATGTCACCACCACGGATAGACCTGAAATCTGTTTCTTTTGTGCCCAAATGTATATATACCTCATTTGTTAATAAAAAAATGTTTATTTTTTGCGTATAAATGCGTGGAATTCAAAGTACCGTATTTATTCGTGTATAATTAGAGCTGCTGTAAAACCTCCCTAAAGCGAACACGTTCCGTTCCAATAAAAATGGGTTGCTCCGAGAGGTGTGGTCTCTTCATCGAAGTCTGGTTTAAATCTAGATTTTAATGGTTGAAAAAAGGTAACCATTAATGCAGGGTTGGCAGGTTTTTGACATGTGTCAGTTTATGACGGTTTAAACCGTCACGTCAAAAACCCCTTGTCAAAAACCTCGTCAAAAACCTAAAATACTAAATTGATCTGTAAAAATTCACATTAAATGTCACACATTACAACATTACATGTGATATTTTAAATTCACATTACTGTATATCAATAATTAGTACATAATTAAGTATTATTGTTAAGTGCAATTTTTTAACAGGTTAAAATTTTCATTTATTTTTTATTTATTTATTTATTTATTTATTTATTTGTAAAACTGTGTTTTTTTTTTAAAGTAGGCATTAAGCTCACCTGAGCTGTAGTTTTTTTTCTCTTACCGCATTTTATGGAAGAAACGCCGCACTACTGAAAACTGGCCTAAATAAGATTAAAAATATCGTAATCGCTGCACCTGTTGTAAACACCGCACCCGTGGCAACGCTACTTTTGTCGACAGTGTCACATTGACCTAACTTTAACCAAAGTTTTCTGAACAGTGTAAGTATAGGGTGCCTCATTTTTAATATCTTAAGATGTCTAAAATTTTATTTAAAATATTTAAATCATGTTTAAAATATTTTTATGTAATTTTTAAATTAAGGAGACGTCAGTTGGTATTTAAACCACCCAGAGCGCGGGACTCAGACCCTCTCCTTAGGCGTTCCGTGTTTTTTTTTTTAAGTGGTCGGCGCAACTTGGCACGCTTTTTATGAGTGGGTCGTATCTACTTTAGGCGATCTTTAGTTTCTATTCAACGCCCTCAAAATCTGAGTCTTCAATATCAGAATGGATGAGTTGTAAATTTTCTTCTTCCACGCTGTATGATTCGCTATCATCATCAGAAATGTCACAGTTTTCATTATCAGCAAAGTCAAAAAGTTGTTGGGCAGGGACTTGAAAACAGTCTAAAGGAATTTTTATTTTATCCCAATTTTATGCGCACGAAAAAAAAAAAAAAATCGTAAACACCACACATGGTGTAAACGCCGCACTTGAAAGAAAATTAACTTTTAAACCCGTAAACGCCACAGCGTTTCTTCCATAAAATACGGTACTTAAAATCGTTTTAATTTCTCTTACTTTTGAGAGCTTAAAGCACTAGCTAGTTTTTTTTTTTTTTTTTTTTTTTTTTTTTTTAATAAGAAACTAGGGGGCTCTGCCCCCTACGAGCTACGCTCGTCAACCCCCGTTCAGACACCGCAGACTCTAACAGCACGCTAATTTGACCGCCTTTAAAAAGATTTCAGAAGATTGAATTATAATTTGAATCTGACAATTATAATCTGACGTAATTTTCACCAAACTTTTCTTTCTCTTTTTAATATTCACGTCCAAATACTTTTATTAGAAATGAAATATTATGATCATCTTAAAATGTCAAGTAAATGTCTCGCGCAATTTTTAAATTAAAACTGTTTTGCAATATTATTTTTTGTTCATTTTACGTAATAAGTGTAATATGACGTAAATTCTCCTATTTAGGACTTCTAACGCATGTTACTGAATTTATTATTTTACAATATTCTTTCTCATTTAAAATTCACGTGTAACTATAGTTTTTATGACGTAATTTTCAATGAGTTCCTGCTTTTTATATTTTTTGTTTATAATAGTCACGTGTAAAATAAATTTTTAATTTGAAGCAAACATTACTGTTTGCGCTTTTTATACAGTTGGCAACAGTTTAAATTAATACAATTTTCAAAAATCTCTCTATTCTAAAAAAAAAAAAGTAACTACCGCTGTCACCGCCGCCGCCGCCGCCGGTTTTGAATTTTTTGTGACCGGAGGTCTTTCTTCGTTGATATTAAGAAAAATAATGCATACAAAAATATGAAAATCGGTAGTATGATACAGAAATGTTTGATAAACACGCTGATGCAGACAGTTTTCAAATCGAAGAATTATTTTAAGAGATATTTAATGCCAAAGTTGGACAAAATCGTTCCATTAAAAAAGTTTTATAGGAGCAAAAACTGTACATAGGAATTTAATCATTTTTAGGTCATTTTATATGTTTGAAGTTCCCGGTGTGCAGACTGTTTTCTTTTTTTTAATTTGGCTAATTTTTTGAGGTTTTATTTCTATTTTAAATTCAAATTTTCAGGATTTCTAGAGATATTTTTTACAGATTTTAGAAAGTGATATTAATTTAAACTGTTGCCAACTGTATAAACAGCGGAAACAATAATGTTTGCTTCAAAAAAAAAAAAAAAATATATAAATATATATATATATATATATATATATATATATATTTATACGTGTAATAAATTAAAAATTTATTTACACGTGACTATTATAAACAGAAAAAAACATTTGGAATTAGAATTAAATAATTATGTACAAAAAGCAGGAACTTATTAAAAATTACGTCATAAAAACTATAATTACACGTGAATTTTAAGAGAGAAAGGAATTTGTAAAATAATAAATTTATTAACATGCGTTAGAAGTCTTAAATAGGAGAAATTACGTCATACTTACGTTACATTACAGTTATTACATAAAATGAACACCAAATAATATTGCAAAACGGTTTAAATTTAGAAATTGCGCTAGACATTTATTTGATATTTTAAGAGGATACTTTTCAACTATTTTTGTTAGGAAAGCGCAAATAATATTTCATTTCTAACACAAGTATTTTCACGTGAATATTAAAAAGAGAAAGAATAGTTTGGTCAAAATTACGTCAGATTAAAAACGATTAATTTAAAATGTCTTATTTAAAAGAACTTTCTTTTCGCTTTGTTAAAAAATACCGGGAGACAAAGATTCTGTTTACTTAGTTCCTTTTATATTAGCTTATTTTGAAATGTTTATCTTATTTTACTTAATCAAAGACGAAAACAGCGACTGACATATGTATTTTTGGTACTACTTAGTTATCCCGTCGACCAAAAATCTATCATTCGCCAAACTATAAGATTAAATGACAATAATGGTTGATCGTAAATGTCACATTAACTTGACTTTAAGCAAGTTACACGTGTCTACGTCATCAAGTTATTTTTATTTCGACGTTTTATTTGTATTTTTATTAATGTTGCACTAATTTATTTGTTCCTTCGTTATTTAAAATAAAAATGATGTCAATTTGTATAATTTGGCGAGTGCTTTGGCGATTTATTTAATTTGGCGAAATTGGTCGACGGGTTAATCAAGTAGTACCGCAGCGGATTTGGCCTTAAAATTCCCCAGTCAAAGAGAAATGAATAGAAATCCGTTTATAGGGAGATCGCCATTGTTTTTTAAATTATAATTCAATCTTCCGAAATCTTTTTAAAGCCGATCAAATTAGCGTACTTTTAGAGTCTGCGGTGTCTGAACGGGGGTTGACGAGCGTAGCTCGTAGGGAGCAGAGCCCCCTAGTTTGTAAAAAATATCTCTCGAAATGCTGAAAATTTGAATTTAAAATAGAAATAAAACCTCGAAATATTATTCAAATTAAAAAACTAACTGCAATCTGCACATCGGGAAATTCTGACGCATAAAATGATCTAAAAATGATTAAATTCCTATGTACAGTTTTTGCTCCTATAAAACTTTTTTAATGGAACGATTTTGTCCAACTTTGGCATTAAATATCTCTTAAAATAATTCTTCGATTTGAAAACTGTCTGCATCAGCGTGTTTATCAAACATTTTTCTATAATACTACCGATTTTCATATTTTTGTATGCATTATTTTTCTTAATATTAACGAAGAAAGACCTCCGGTCACAAAAAATTCAAAACCGGCGGCGGCGGCGGCGGCGGTGACAGCGGTAGTTACTTTTTTTTAGAATAGAGAGATAAAAACTTAGAAAAGTGCAGATTTTTTTGTATACTAGGGGACTCGGCCCCCTACGAGCTACGCTCGCCAACCCCCGTTCAGGCACCACAGACTCTAAATGCACGCTTATTTGATCGGCTTTAAAGAGATTTCGAAAGATTGAATTACAATTTAAAAAACAGTGGCGATCTCCCTATAAACGGATTTCTATTCATTTCTCTTTGATTGGGGAATTTTAACGCCAAATCCGCTGCGGTACTACTTGATTATCCCGTCGACCCATTTCGCCAAATTATATAAATCGCCAAATTATACAAATTGACATAATTTTTATTTTAAATAACGAAAGAACACATAAATTAGTACAACATTAATAAAAATCCAAATAAAACGTC
Organism: Maratus speciosus; assembly: GCA_963932465.1. Classification (NCBI taxonomy): domain Eukaryota; kingdom Metazoa; phylum Arthropoda; class Arachnida; order Araneae; family Salticidae; genus Maratus; species Maratus speciosus. The sequence continues at coordinate 14,399,795 of OZ010789.1, read as the reverse complement.
GAAATAAAAATAACTTGATGACGTAGACACGTGTAACAACATTTCAAAATAAGCTAATATAAAAGGAATTAAGTAAACAGTCTTTGTCTCCTGGTATTTTTTATCAAAGCGAAAAGAAAGTTCTTTTAAATGAGACATTTTAAATTAATCGTTTTTAAACTGACTTAATTTTGACCAAGCTATTCTTTCTCATTTAAATATCCACGTGAAAATACTTTTGTTACAAATGAAATATTATTTGCGCTTTCCTAAAAAAAATAGTTGAAAAGATCCTCGCAAAATATCAAATAAATGTCTAGCGCAATTTCTAAATTTAAACTCTTTTGCAAAATTTTGTGTTCATTTTATGTAATAACTGTAATGTGACGTAAATATGACGTAATTTCTCCTATTTAAGACTTCTAACGCATCTTAATGAATTTATTATCTCTATAATAATAGCCTAAGTCATGTGACTGTCATCAATAGTTCCGGGTTGGCCGCTTCCCTTTTTATAGGCCAAACAGCCAATTTGGTAATTTAATGTTAGCCGGGCGCAGGTGATAAATCGTCAAATATTGTTCCATCGCCATCATATCATCAGTATTATAACAGTCCATCGCATGCGATTGTCATAAACAATTTTTCAAGAGGTAAATTAAAACAAAGCTTTGATTTTGAAATCAAATGTCATAGTTTATACTATTATTTATTACTTTTTTTTCTTTTCTTTTCCTTCTTTTCTTTTTTTTTTTTTTTTTTTAAGAAATAAAAGAAAATTGAGAGTCATAAACTTTAATCATTTCACTTTTAAATTAAAGTTATGTATTTTAAATAAAATGAATGAAGGTAATGAAATTAAAGAAATAAGAAAAAATACGACGGGTACAATGTTTGGAGAAATATCACCTGCACTCGGCTAACATAAAAATACCGAGTTCATGATTTCTGTATCAGAATCTTCCGATTTGGCGAAGGATTGAGCATGTAAATTAAATTATGAATAAAAGTTACATGATACAATGCTTAGCATAGATTTAAAGGAGACCAAACTGGTCGCCAAGAACGGCTAGTTTTACAATATCCTTCCTCTTTTAAAATTCACGTGTATACTTTTTATGAGGTAATTTTCAATAAGCTCCTGCTTTTTATACGCAATTATTTAATTTTAATTTGAAAGTATCTTTTCTGTTTATAATAGTCACGTGTAAATAAATATTTAATTTGAAGCAATCATTATTGTTTCCGTTGTTTATATAGTTGGCAACAGCTTAAATTAGTACAATTTTCCAAAATAAGTAAAAAAATATCTCTCGAAATGCTGAAAATTTGAATTTAAAATAGAAATGAAACCTCGAAAAATGAGTCAAATTAAAAAAATTAATGAATTCTGCACACCGGGAAATTATAACGTATAAAATGATCTAAAAATTATTAAATTCCGATGTATAGTTTTTGCTCCTATAAAACTTTTTTAATGGAACGATTTTGTCCAACTTTAGCATTAAATATCTCTTAAAATAATTCTTCGATTTGAAAACTGCCTACATCAGCATGTTTATCAAACATTTCTGTATAATACTACCGATTTTCATATTTTTGTATGCATTATTTTTCTTAATATTAACGGAGAAAGACCCCCGATCACAAAAAATTCAAAACCGGCGGCGGTGACAGCGGTAGTTACTTTTTTTTTAGAATAGAGAGATACTTTTTTTAAATTGCTAGGGGGCTCGGCCCCCTACGAGCTACGCTCGCCAACCCCCGTCCAGACACCGTAGACTCTAAATGCACGCTAATTTGATCGGCTTTAAAAAGATTTCGAAAGATTGAATTACAATTTAAAAAACAGTGGCGATCTCTCTATAAACGGATTTCTATTCATTTCTCTTTGATTGGGGAATTTTAACGCCAAATCCGTTGCGGTACTACTTGATTATCCCGTCGACCCATTTCGCCAAATTATATAAATCGCCAAACCACTCGCCAAATTATACAAATTGACATAATTTTTATTTTAAATAACGAAAAAACAAATAAATTAGTACAACATTAATAAAAATACAAATAAAACGTCGAAATAAAAATAACTTGATGACGTAGACACGTGTAACAACATTTCAAAATAAGCTAATATAAAAGGAATTAAGTAAACAGAGTCTTTGTCTCCAGGTATTTTTTAACAAAGTGAAAAGAAAGTTCTTTTAAATGAGACATTTTAAATTAATCGTTTTTAATCTGACGTAATTTTGACCAAACTATTCTTTCTCTTTTTAATATTCACGTGAAAATACTTGTGTTAGAAATTAAATATTATTTGCGCTTTCCTAACAAAAATAGTTGAAAAGTATCCTCTTAAAATATCAAATAAATGTCTAGCGCAATTTCTAAATTTAAACCGTTTTGCAATATTATTTTGTGTTCATTTTATGTAATAACTGTAATGTGACGTAAATATGACGTAATTTCTCCTATTTAAGACTTCTAACGCATGTTAATAAATTTATTGCTTTACAAATTCCTTTCTCTCTTAAAATTCACGTGTAATTATAGTTTTTATGACATAATTTTTAATAAGTTCCTGCTTTTTATACATAATTATTTAATTCTAATTCCAAATGTTTTTTTCTGTTTATAATAGTCACGTGTAAATAAATTTTTAATTTATTTACATGTATAAATATTTTTTTTTGAAGCAAACATTATTGCTTCTGCTGTTTATACAGTTGGCAACAGTTTAAATTAATATCACTTTCTAAAATCTGTTAAAAATATCTCTAGAAATGCTGAAAATCTGAATTTAAAATAGAAATAAAATCTCAAAAAATTAGTCAAAATAAAAAAATTAATGCAATCTGCACTCCGGCAAATTCTAACGCATAAAATGATCTAAAAATGATTAAATTCCTATGAACAGTTTTTGCTCCTATAAAACTTTTTTAGTGGAACGATTTTGTCCAACTTTAGCATTAAATATCTCTTAAAATAATTCTTCGATCTAAAAACTGTCTGTATCAGCGTGTTTATCAAACATTTCTGTATAATACTACCGATTTTCATATTTTTGTATGCATTATTTTTCTTAATATGAACGAAGAAAGACCTCCGGTCACAAAAAATTCAAAACCGGCGGCGGCGGCGGCGGTGACAGCGGTAGTTACTTTTTTTTAGAATAGAGAGATATAACAAGATAATGTACATCAATGTTATTCTAGTCTAAACAATAACCATGCCATTCAAAATTGAAATTGGATTATTAATCTTAAACATTTACCAAATAAGATAAGTAATAATAAAAAAAAAAGCTTAAAGTCAGAATTCTTTTTAAACAGCTTTCTTTTAAATATATAAAAATATGTTTTCGATTTTAAAACTGAACAAAATTGGCTCGGTCTTCTAAAAGAAAATTCACTTAAGCCCCATATTGAAAAAGCATGTAATAGAAGGGATCAAATCATGAAACCATACCATTGTTTGGCTTATATTTTGCACCCCAACCATCAGGGGCAAGGGTTGACTGATGTATCAGTTGATTCAGCTCGTGCTTGAGCTACAGAGAGAATTTATGGATGATTACCCATAACTAGGCCATGGGACGAAGCATCAAAAGTGGCTAAAAACCAGTTTTCGTTTACCAACTCCGGGAACTAAGAAATTTTGCATGCAATACAATTATACAATAGTTATTAACTAAAAAACGCAAAGTTCACCAAAAAATATTTGCACATTAATTTTTTATACCAATTTAAAGTGGTACCCTAAAGCTGACATTATAAAGGTAATGTTCAGTGTTTTGGTTAGTATTTTCCCTTTTAAATAAGAATGAAGATAAAATTTATTGAATTGTCATCATTTACTAATAAATATTAAATACTGACAATAAAATATTTTCTTTAATATTAGTATTGTATTTAATATTTGCTGTTTAAGAAGTTGAATATTTTTTAATATATTTTACACGAATGTAGCTTAAATAATAGATTAAATGAAACTTGAAAGTTAAAATAATAAAATAAAAATACTCTATATTTTCAGAACGTATGTTTTAACACCTAATGAAGTAATAAATATAAAATTTAAGGATTTGCCTTCATATGTCGACACCTATATCATCTGTTAAAAAGATCAATTTTGAATCAAACTTGACATTCCCTTTAACTATTAAACTTTTAAGATAAAAACATTTCTAATACAACTAACAATTTTTTTCGAATACTTCTAATTAATAAATAAAAGGTTTAAGTAACACAAGGCTCTTTAAGCAACATAATAACAGTAAAGAGACTTTGATATAATGCACTTACCTCTTAATAAAATGCTTAAGAAGTTACAGGAAAAATTAGACAAACAATATCTAAATGATTTTAGAAAATTGGTAATGCTTAAATATAATACTGCTTATCTGCTATATAAATAGCATTTTTAACCAACTTAAACTTAATGTATGGTCACTGGAAAGAGTCCCCTTTTTTTAGATGGGATATCCCTTGGTAGCTTTTTCGCCTGTCCTTTTTGGAACTAATGGAATTTCTTTCTCTTTTTTTATCTAAATTTTCTTTTTTCTCTTACATTGTTAAACTTTTAGTACTTCAAGTTCTCACTTTAAGTTATTCTTTTCTTAACTTTTCTAGTGATTTCTCTCATTGTGGCTACCAGCCACGTTTAAACATTCATTTTTTAAGGCTCCCTAATGCCCTTGCAACACGATCACCTCTTCAACTGGATGTTAAGTTGCCACGCAACTAGGAAGTCCATCAATAAGATCACATTGTTTTATGCTTAAATACTTGTCTTAAATAAAAACTTTACTTTAGGCATGTTTTATGTATAATATTATTTATTTTGGTACATTTTTTAGAAAATATCATCTACATTATGCAAACTATCAATATCTTCATATGTCTGAATCAACTTCAAAAGTATCACTGAAAAATTCATTTTGTTCATTGGAATTTTCCAATTAGTACATGAACATAATTCGTAGCAAGAAATTCCATTTGATTTGCATGAGCATTTACTTGATAAACAAACGGTCTTCTGGCACTTGCACAAAATGTTTTTTAGTAAACTATATGGAATACAAAGAATTGTGTTCCAACAAATCCTTATATTTATCCCATTAATGATCCATCCATGTTCAGCAGGATTAGGGACACTCATTATGTTTTGGAAACACCGACGATGAATATATGCTTGATAGTTTGCCCTTTTAATATGGCATACTAAAGCATCATAATTTGGTGGTAAAGCAACATCAATTTTAAACTTCAGTTTGAACAATGTGTATCTTGAATCATTTACTGAGGTTTTAGTAGGTTGGCCATAAAGTTTGCAAACAAATAGTTCAAGGGTTTGAATAAGAGCACTTGATAAAGTCCAAGAAGTTCCAAACCCTTTAAATGCATCAATATCAACAATTTTGCTTTTCATTATAGTCAATTTTACTTTTCATTATAGTCAATGCTTTAATTTTGCCCTTGTCTTTAAAGGCACTACAACTGTGGCAACCTGTAAAACTGCGAAGGTCTATTAAACTATCACAAATGTCTGGACCTAAAATAGTAGCGATAGATAAAACATTATGAAATTCTAAATTACTCGCAGTACCCAGAAGCAAATATAATTCTGTTGTTAAAAAATCTACTCATACAAAGTGAGAGGATGAAAACATGTGTCCGAACTTTTAATAATAACATGTATGAAACATATCGAAGCATTTTCTACATGCAACAGCATTCTTGTATCTGCTTCCTCGTGATCAGAATGCAGTTTGGGCATATCCCTTACTATCAGATGACTGTTTTCACCGCTTATGATATAACACTTTTCCCCCATGTGCAACAATCAACAATACACTTTTCAGAATTGGGGGATCTGCTGAGGACCATTTTTTAAAAAGAAATTCAACCAAAGCTGCCTTATTTGACCCATTTGCTAGAAATTTTAACTGATGAGGGTTTTTTTTTTTTTTTTTTTTTGCGCTGAACTTCATATTTTAATAACAGTTTCACCTCCTGTAGCCATCCTTTGTCACTCGCTGCACTAAATGTTGAAAATAGGATATGTGTCAGTTACAAAGTGAATTGCTTTAGATTTGTAGCTAACACCCATACCAATAATAAATTCCAATACTTGTAAAGCAAGATCTCCAAAAGTATTTGGAATATTCTGTATTTGTTGCAAAACTCCCATACCGTCCAAAATTAAGGCATTATTTTCAGGGATCTCACTCAGAATTTGATACTGATCCACTGATTTCAGCACAGAATGAGTCAATGCTGCGTTATTTGTTTTTACGATAGAACAATCAGGGTTTGCTATAGGTGGGGGATAGGCAGTTAAATTATATGTCATGACATTTTTTATATCAGGTTATGATGTTTGTCCCATTACAATTATGTGAGCAAGAATGTTGCTTGTATCTTTCAAGATCCCAGTTTCCAATTTAGTTTTTGGAAAAGCTGCCTGCTAGTATCAGAAAAGGTAGCAGCTTTAGTTGAGCAATTTTTGAATATTTAATTTTATGTTAAAAAGAGCCTTGTGTTACTTAAACCTTTTATCGTTTTATTAGAAGTACTAAAAAAAATTGTTAGTTTTATTAGAAATGTTTTTACCTCAAAAATTTAATAGTTAAAGGGAATTTTGAGTTTAAGAGTCAAAATTGCTCTTTTCAACAATTGATATAGGTGTCGACATATGAGGGCAAATCCTTAAATTTTATATTTATTACTTCATTAGGGTTAAAATATACATTCTGAATGTAGAGTATTTTAATTCTATTATTTTAACTTTCAAGTTTCATTTAATCTATTATTTAAGCTACATTCGTGTAAAATATATTAAAAAATATTCAACTTCTTAAACAGCAAATATTAAATACAATACTAATATTAAAGATAATATTTTATTGTCAGTATTTAATATTTATTAGTAAATGATGACAGTTCAATAAATTTTATCTTCATTCTTATTTAAAAATGAAAATACTAACCAAAACACTGAACATTACCTTTATAATGTCAGCTTTAGGGTACCACATTAAATTGGTATAAAAAATTAATGTGCAAATATTTTTTGGTGAACTTTGCGTTTTTTAGTTAATAAGTATTGTATAATTGTATTGCATGCAAAATTTCTTAGTTCCCGGAGTTGGTAAACGGACTTGAACAATTTCGCCACTCGTCCCATGGTCTAAACTGATTGTGTATGAAGTTAAAGAATCCCCTTTCCCGTCTTCTTATTTCATTGCTATAGGGATGACCCCATTACATGGTGGAAAGGTATCATTAAAATACAATAACTTTTTGAGCCTGTTTCAAAACATGCTCATCTAGCAATGTTTTTCTATCAAGTCTTACTAGTTCAGCATCAATTAAGAGACAGGCTATTTTCTAATGCTTCATACACTCTAAACTCAGAAATCATTTGGGTGTAAATAAATGTGAGCACGTTGTGTGCTGCAGCATGCTGGGGGGTAAAATTGATCCAGATTATTTAATTGTACGAAAAGATTTTCTTGTGATTGAAAATTTAAAAAAATAAAAATATTTTATGGCAATTAACAATTTAATTTTTTTTAATTATTAAATTACAATAAATTTAAATAAAAGATCACATAAATCATTGACTTATTTAATGTTTACCTATTGTTGTTAAAATGTTTTAGTGTGTTACATGCATTTGGCAGTTTTTGACTGTTTAAACCAGTTTATGACAGTTTTTGACGGTTTAAACCTGTTTATGACAGTTTAAACCAGTTTTTGACGTCAAAAACCCAACCCTGCATTAATGTTAGTAAAATTTACTTTTCACATTCAGAAAAAATATGAAAAATTAAGTATCAAAACAAAAACTTATTACATAAGTTAATGACTGCAGAGTTTAAAAAATGGAAACATTGACGTTTGCTTTGATTTTACGATTTTATCATTTATAACTTTTATTTCCAAGGTCCTTTCGAAGTTCAGTCAATAAATGCAATTTTTTTTTTTTTTTTTTTTTTTTTGGACAGAAACAAATAATGACGATATCATTCATTTATCTATTTCTTTGAAAGTTTTCTGACAGAACAAGGCAGGGGAGTTTATGGACCGCCATCCTTAAAGTGTCATCAGAGTAAAATTCATTGCCTAAAAAGGCACAAAGGGGTTTAAACACTTAAAAGGTACCGGGATAAATAAAAATTCTAGACTTAGGCTAGAAGTTTGATAAGTAATGTGCCTCCGGAATTATCTTATACTATAATGCGAGCAAAAATTGTGTGTTTATGTATGTGTAAATTTTATCTTAAAAACGGTTCTAACGATTTTGACGAAATGTTGTATTTTACCATTTTAGGACATGATAAGACCATTGGGCTAGGTCACGTGTTCGAGAAAATTCGATTAGTGGGTCATTTTAGGTCAGGGATGGCGAACCTTTTTGAGTATGCGTGCCAAAAATTTCCAAATTATTATGTACCAAAATTCTAACGTGCCAGGAACATTTTAATGTTGATTAATTAATTTTTATAGAATTTTTACTTAAATATTTTTACAGTTATACTAAATTTGATTCCTAACTTATTTATTACGCAGTATCTACTCAACCATATAGCCATGTCGCATCAAATTCCATATCAATACTCCATAAATGAGTTTTTATTTTAATGTATTACTTCCCAATCAGATCATTTTTAGTTCTTTAGGTAGAAACAGGTTCAATAGCTATATGATTATTTACACTAACAATTACAATTCAATTTTCAAAATTAAAACCTAAAATAAGTTAAAACCCTAAACCTAAATAAAATAAACCTAATCTGAAATAGAAAGCGTGTCAATTAGGTATATATTAATATCTTACAATTCAATTTTCAAAATTAACCTTTGAAATTTGATAAAAAAGCAAAATAATTTGAAAAATCACTATGTTGAATGGTTTGGCAAGAAAATGACACTACAAGATTCTTTCATTGAAATTTATAATATCTTAAATCATTCAAAAGTAACGGATTGTTATAAAGTAAATTATATATCTGTTACACAAAACTATACTTTTTATAAAAAAAAAAAAAAAAAAAAAAAAAAAAAAAAAAACATAAAATGGATAGTTCTCCATAAACTGAATATAGTCTAAATTTTTTCGCGTGCCAGAGAAGTTTTCTTACGTGCCAAGATTGGCACGCGTGCCATAGGTTTGCCATCCCTGACCTACACGATTGTGTACGTCAGGTCTTAAAGGATTAATAGTTTCATTGCTTGGTTTATCCGTAATAACTAAAACAATTTACCTTTATGATGTGGGGCATTAGTCTTATAGTCTAGGCCAGGGTTGGCGAACCTTTTTATAATCGCGTGCCATTTTTTTTTCAAAAATGATTTTACTTGCCTTTGACGTGCCAACTAAAAAACAAATTTCTCAGCAAAGAGGAAATTGCTGGCTAGCAACAAGATAGGTGCTGGCAACGATGGAGAAATGCTGGCTAATGGTCAACCACTGCATGACCACTGCTGGACAGCTTCAGTCAACTTTGCTGTTGGAAATCATCAGATAAAATTCTGGTGGGCTTCCGTTTTATCTCATGCGCTGTCCCACCACTACATGGATGTGCACGAACTTTTTCAGTATTATTGCTGCGAAACCTTACGCTAGGTGGCGTTGCGAATATCAAAGACACTGAGTATTTGAACACAAATCTGAAATGAATATCTTAACACAATTTAAGCTGTAAAGCTAATTTTTTTTGAAAAATGTAAATAATATAGCACCATTGCCACCAACAAAATAAATAAGTAAATGAATAAATAAATAAATTCTTTATTTCAATGCACTTTTTTTTTCTCCTTTAATCTGGTTTTACTAAGTTACAAAGGATTTCGGTTTTCGTAATTTACACAGTTCAGAATCAATAATAAAAAAAGCGTATAAAATATATAGGATTTCTATACAATACAATAATTTCTATATAAGTTTAATGATTGGGAACGTAAATCACAAAAGAACAAACTTGAAATAGTGTAATGAGAGCTTGAAAACTACGAGCTGTCATAGCATACGCTGAAAGTACTTGTTCGTGTTCGATCACGAAAACCAAACAGCATCGAGCGCGGTCAGTACTTGGGAGGGAGATCGCATGGAAACCGCTGCAAGTTCAAATATTTCTACAGATATTTCTATAGTTCTTGGTGAAACTAGCTTATAGAAAAAAGGGCCAAAATTCTGTAATTATTTGTTTTTTTTTTTTTTTTTTTTTTGTACAATTCTATAAGAAATTTTTGTAAGGGAAAGTGCTGGGCCAGCAAAGGAATAGCAGTGGGATAGGTGCTAGTACTGCAGGAAAAGTGCCGGATTGAACTAATGTGATGGCATACCAATGCTGACCTGCTGTTGGCCATCACTGATGGGCCAGCTGCATTCCGCACGAACACCTTTGTACAGGTTTAAGTAATGGCACTATTGCACTTTACCGCTGATGGCAGTGCTGGCTGCCATCTTTTTTCCAGCTGGTGGCCCACTGTTTCTTTCTTTACTGGGTTAGTGGATATATAATGAATCAAAACTACTTGAAAATTACTTATTAAAATAGTTTCTAAGATGAGTAACATACGTGTAAGTATTGCACTGTAATAATTATAGAAACAATTATATTTTAGAAATTAATTAAAAACATAATGTGATTAATTGTTGTATCTTGGATGAAATATAATTAATATGTTCATGTTCAGTTAATTTCAACAGAATGCAAACTAAAGGAATTTATATAGCAACCACTCTCTGTTTGACTTTTTATATTATAAATTTGTGAAAATGATGACTCACAGATATAAATAGTAGAAAAAATTATTAAAATGAAAGAAAAAAGGCAGTTTATTTAAATAGTTCTGAAATTAATATTCAAGTTGCCATAATTTACCATCGGTAATAATCTTTCCTTTTTGATGGTTTTCAGATATTTTCTATCTTTGATAAATTTTCGAAACCATATTGAATAAGATTAAAATTCTTCAATTTGCAATTAATCGAATTTAGATCGAATCAGATCATCCAAGTTCGTGTATTTTGTGTAAAATCACTGTATCCTCATTTAGAGACTTAATCAATGCCGCGTGCCAAAATAATTCTTTTGCGTGCCGAAAGTGGCACGCGTGCCATAGGTTCGCCGACCCTGTTTTAGGTCGTAATGGGTCAAGGTCAAGCTAATTATATCTAAAAAACGGCTCAATCGATTTTGACCCAATTTCACATCTAACCGTTTTTCGACACGAAGAAATTTTTGGGCTAGGTCACATGTTCGAGAAACTTCGATTAGTGGGTCATTTTTGGGTCACTATGGGTCAAGACAATTTTATCTAAAAAATGGCTCTAACGATTTTCACTAAACTCTATATTCTACAGTTTTGGATTACGAGAAAACTATTGGGCTACGTCACAGGTTCGAGAAAATTCGATTAATGGATCATTTTTGAGTCACCGTGGGTCAAGCTAAGTTTATCTACATTAACTTCTTTAACGATTTTGACGAAATTTTGCACCCTACTGTTTTCGTGCACGAAAAGACCATTGGGATGGGTCTCGTATTCGAGAAAATTCTATTAGGGGGTCATTTTGGGTCATAATGGGTCAGGGTCAAGTTAATTATATCTAGAGAACGGCTCAATCGATTTTGACTAAATTTTGTATCTAACCATTTTCGGGCACGGAAAGATCATTGGGATGGGTCTCGTGTTCGAAAAACTTCGATTAGGGAGTCAGTTTGGGTCATAATGGGTCAGGATCAAATTAATTATATCTAGAGAACGGCTCAATCGATTTTGATTAAATTTTGTATCTAACCATTTTCGGGCACTAAAAGACCATTGAGATGGGTCTTGTGTTCGAGTAAATTCGATTAGTGGATCATTTTGGGTCATAATGAGTCGGGGTCAAGCTAATTATATCTAAAGAACGGCTCAATAGATTTTAACTAAATTTTGTATCTAACCATTTTCGGGCACAAAAAGACCATTGGGATGGGTTACGTGTTCGAGAAAATTCGATTAGTGAGTCATTTTTGGGGTCACTGTGGGTCAAGCTATTTTTATCTAAAAAACGGCTCTAACGATTTTCACTAAACTCTATATTCTACAGTTTTGGATTACGAGAAGACCATTGAGCTAAGTCACATGTTCGAGGAAATTCGATTAGTGGGTCATTTTTGGGTCACCGTGGATCAAGCTAAGTTTATCTACATTAACTTCTTTAACGATTTTGACGAAATTTTGAACCCTACTGTTTTTGGGCACGAAAAGACCATTGGGATGGGTCTCGTGTTCGAGAAAATTCGGTTAGTGGGTCATTTTGGGTCATAATGGGTCAGGGTCAAGCTAATTATATCTAGAGAACGGCTCAATCGATTTTGACTAAAGTTTGTATCTAACCATTTTCGGGCACGAAAAAACCATTGGGATGGGTAACGTGTTCAAGAAAATACGATTAGTGGGTCATTTTTGGGTCACCGTGGGTCCAGCTAAGTTTATCTAGATAACGGCACTACGATTTGATGAAATTCTGTAATCTATCGTTTTCGGGCACGAAAAGACCATTGGGATGGGTCACGTGTTCGAGAAAATTCGATTAGTGGGTCATTATGGGTCAGGGTCAAGCTAATTATATCTAAAAAAAGGGCTCAAGACATTTTCACAAAATATTTTAATATACGGCCGTTTCTGGTCATGAGAGGACCCTTGGGCTAAGTCACATGCTCAAGAAAATTCAATTAGTGGGTCATTTTGGGTCACAATGGGCCAGGGTCAAGCTAATTGAATCTAAAAACATTTTGACCAAATTTTATATTACGTATACCGTTTCTGGGCATGAGAAGAGAATTGGGCTAAGTCACATGTTCGGGAAAATTCGATTAGTGGGTCATTTTGGGTAACAATGGGTCAGGGTCCTGCTAATTGTATCTAAAAAACGCTTCAAAACATTTTGACATAATTTTGTATAATACCGTTTTCGGGCATGATAAGAGCATTGGGCAGGGTCGCACGTTCAAGAAAATTCAATCAATGCGTCACTTTGGGTCCTAATGGATCAGGATCAAGCTAACTGTATCTAAAAAAACGCTCAAAAGATTTTGACAAAACTCTGTACTACACTGTTTCTGGACAACATAAAACCATTGAGCTGGGTTGCATACTCAAGAAAATTCTATTAGTGGGTCATTTTGGTGATAATGGGTCGGGGTCAAGCTAACGGCATCTCAAAAAGGTTCAAACAATTTTGGCAATTTTTTTTTTTTTTGTTATACCAAATCACAGTACAAAAAGACCATTGAAATAGCTCACATCTGTCGATGAATTTCGGTTAGTGTTTTTTTAAATCAACTTGGATCAAGCTTATTTTACCTAGAAAAAGACTAACGATTTTCACTAAATTCTGTATTCCATCGTTTTCAGGCTCGAGAAGAGCATTGTGATAGGTCGCATGTTCGAAAAAATTCGATTAGTGGGTCATTTTGAGTTACTATGTTTCACGGTCAAGCTAATTGCATCTAAAACAGCAAGAATGATTCAGATTCAGTGGGAAAAATATATCGAGATAAACAGAAAGCTAATTTTGACCGAGCTTAGCTCGGTCATTCCTGCTAGTTTTTCTAATAAAACCTTCTTCAAGCGACCAGAAAAAAAACGGAATTTGTTTCATTTTCTTCAAAGAAATGGGTCGCTCATGGAGGGAATTCAACTGGGATGGTCTCTGAATAGACGTAAAATTAGAATTGAGCCTATGGGAATCAGTTTCATTCCATGAAAAAAAATGGTCGTTCAAAGAGGTGGTTGCACAGGGAGGTTTCACTGTACTTTGTTGTAGCTCTAATTATACACTCAGATTTTGAGTTGCGGGAATAAACCTGGGAATTTTTTGGAGAATAAACTCAAAACTTCGGAGAATATTGGGGATTTTGACAGTAAGAAAAAAAAAAAACTATTCATTTTTCAAATGAAGTTAGAGCTAATACATGAACTATAACAAATATAGAATCAATACATAGAGCATCAACTAACTTGTACTTGTATTCAACTGAGGGAGGGACGGTTCAAAATAGAATGATGAACAAAATAGCGTTTCAAAAGTTAACTTTTATTTTATGATTTCACATTCGCATTAGTTCTGCATTGTACTGATAATATGGTAGGACTCTCTATATTAAAAAGCAGGAAAAAACCAACGTTTAAAATGCAGAAATAGAACACGAAAGCAGCAAACAGCTGTTTCGAATCTACTAGCGAGATTCTTCTTCAGTGCAAGATAAGGAAAAAGGAACAGCGTGCTAGAAAAAGCAAGGCTGAGCACGCTGTTCCTTTTTCCCTATCTTGCACTGAAGAAGAATCTCGCTAGTAGATTCGAAACATCTGTTGGCTGCTTTCGTGTATTATTCCTGCATTTTAAACATTGGTTTTTTCCTGCTTTTTAATATTGTTGCACAAAGGCCTTATTTTCTATTTTTAGGACTCTCTATAATTAAAGATATCAGTAATGTTCTTTTGGATGCTTGCGAGGCATGATAGACCGGAAGACGGCAGCATAGACCATCACATTATTGAGTTCACGGCAGAAATTTCAGAATTAGTTAAAACTCGATTCGCATGTTAAAACGCAATCGATCTGCCAAGTCCTATCTGGGTGGAAATCACCTCAAAAACCCGATTTTAGTGGTTGACTCGTAGGTTTACCCTTGTGTTCTCCTGCACCCAAAGGTATGAAAACAGGGAGGACAGGGTGCAGGAAAACACAATGGTAAATCTACGAGTCAACCACTCAAATCGGTTTTTCAAGTGTTTTCCCCCCCAGATAGGACTTTGGCAGACCGATTGCGTTTTAATAGGCAAATCGATTCTTAACCCTTTATCTACTGACGTACTGATGGTACTTATAAGTACCATTAAAATAAATTGATATAAAATTCATTTAATACATCGATTCGTTGTAATACAGTTTAGAATGAGTTAGAGATACATTACTTTATTTTGTTCCAAAAGCAATGTTCGTTACACAAAACACAAATATTTTTAAAAGGGTGATTTCCTTTGCTTTTTCATCTTTTCAGCTTTCTTGACGTTGGGGGAAGGGGAGAAATTTTTTAATTCGGAAACATTTCTATATTTCTATTGTAAGAACATTATATTTATACATTTCCTTATTCTACAAAATACTAAGAAAAATATTTAGAATAAAAGATTTAAGTGGGGGTTATCAATAGTGCACAAAATCCCTATAAATTCAAATTTAATGAATCCTTCTAAAATGTATTAAGTGATTATGTAAATCTTCTAATGTAGTTTAAACAATTCACGAAAACTGCTTTAGGAGATAAAATGTTCATGAATTCATAATTCAGTACATAAAGGGTTAACTGATTCTGGAATTTCAGGCGTGAACTCGATGAGGCGATTATCTGTGCTGGTCTATGAAGTAGAAAATATTTCATGACTCTACACAGGGCCGAAACTAGCCTTTTTTGCGCACGGGGCAAACATGGATTTTGACGCCCTCCCCCCTTCCGCAAAGTATATTTACAAAGAGAAGTTTACTAATTTTCTAATACGCGACTTATTTTAAAATTAAAACTATGTAATCATAAAATATGTAATACTGAACTACGTAATCTACAACGGCGGATCCAAGGAGCAGGTCGCGGGGGTCATGACTCCCCTCTGAACGCCAACAAAAATATTCTAAAGCTCATTTTTTAAATGAAATGTACAGTAGAGTTTCGATTATCCGAGTTTCCGCTTTCACCGAGTTATTTTCTTTTGATGGACTGATGGCTTCCATTATTATGAAACAGCCATTATAAATGAAGTGTTAGGTGAAGATGAAAGAGCAGTCGTAAAAAGTTGCCATTTTTTTCGCTATTCTGACCAGAAAATCAGAGTTCTAACTTTTTATGGCTGCTCTTTCATCTTCCCCTAACACTTGATTTATAATGGCTGTTTCATAATAATGGAAGCCATCAGTCCATCAAAAGAAAATGATCCATTCCAAAAATATAATCCTTCATTTGGCGCCCCTTCGTTCTGGCGCCCGGGGCACGCGCCCCCTCTGCCCCACCTTAGTTTCGGCCCTGATTTCTACATCAGTGGTTCCCACTGTGAGGTGCACATAGTGTCGCAACGTAAATCGGAGCTCCAAATGCTCTGGATACCCGTATTTTAAAGCAATTTTCTTCGTCCTTATAAAATGGCAGAATTGTCTGCGATTAACTATGTGGAAATAAACAACACTGGTAAAGAGGAATTCTGCTTTTTCAGAATTTAGTGTAGCCCCCGATGAAATTATATATATATATCTGTACATATAAATATTACAAAACATATTTCAATTTTAAGAGTTACAGCACACGCTTTTATTTTATGTAAAATGACGTCATTCGCATCCGCTTAAGAATTCCACATTGATGATCCACTCTTAAACATCTACAGTAAAGTAGGCATAGGGCATCACTATCGCGAAATAATACACAAATGCAGCAGAAAAGATGCCGTCATTCAAGAAACTCGACAAAAAAAATAAATAAAAAAATTGTAATTTAATAGATTACAACGACCATTTGGATTTTTTTTTTAACCTAGCATTTACTTAGTTTTAATTTTGGGGCATTTCGACAAGAGAAGCCGAGAAAGATAAGAGGTTAAATATCGAAAGCAGTTCCACCGAATCATCCACAGATCGTGACCAATCACCTTCGTAACAAAATTTAACCAAAAAATCTAAATTTCGTCCACCCAATTCCGTCGCATCCTCTTCAACAACAGATCGCAAAGATCAAACTTCAGACGACTAAAACCTTCATCGATAAACTCTCCAAGTCCCGTTTCGAGAAGAAAAACGGTTTGCAAATCGAAAGCAGTTCCACCGAATCATCCACAGATTGCGACAAATTACCTACGTTGAGCTCAATTTTTCCCGGTTAGAATCGACCGATTTTAAAACGCCGTGGCTAGTGGATGGGAGCCCCTCGAGACATGGCCTTTTACTATCAATCGATTAAACATTAGATTGTTTCCTTTTTCGCGTTCGTCTTTTATTCTGTAATCGATTTTCATGGGCTACATAATCAGTTGAAGGTCTCGATTTTTGCTTTTCAAGACGATTTTTATTTCGGCGTCGCTCTTTGGCTTTGGATTTTTCCATATCTGATAATTTGCGCCTACCCATTTTGTAACTTTTTCAATTTTTAACGATTTTATGCCTTTCGATTACCTATTCAAACAATTTTTAACGATTTTATGCCTTTCCATTACCTATTCAAATAAAAATTCTTCTAAAAGTAAAGAACATCGTTGAATTTCGTTAAAAAAAATAAAATACGAGCATCATTTGGCCCCATCCTCGACCGAAAACAACAACCATTTCCAAATGGTAAAAAAACAGTGGCACTCCAGGAGTGCCAATAGAAGTGAAAACTTCAACAATTACGTGTGTGTTTTTTTAATCGTCAGGAAATGTTTTATTGTGCAGGAAATACTTTTAAATGTAGTGTTTTTTTATTCATTATTATACAATAACATACACCGCCATAACGCAAAAATAACAGGAATTTTAAAAACAAGAGGGTTTTTCTGCTAAACTTACCCGATATTTGATTGAATAGTTCACTTTTGCCGCCAACTATTGACATAAATAACAACTGTTGAATAAAGATAATTTTATTTTGCTAGAGCAAGGTAGTTTTATTTTAGCAAGAGTCACGAGACTTGGCTAATTTTTACATGAGATGTTTTTGATGAGATTTCCTTTTTCTAACTCTTGTACGTGTATTTCGGGAACCAATAGCGCACAGGCAAGCATGCGGCTCGCTTGCCTGTAAATTGTTGTTATTGATTAAGCAATCAGTAACAATTAATTGCCCGCCTTCCTCATACCGAACTATGCACAATACATGTACATACTTATATACAGAGGTGTCGGTTACAATAACAGTATCACGAGTTCAATGGTTTTTCCCATCTCAAAAAATACCAAACGCGCCCAAAGAAGCTTTCACTTCAATAATGAAAGTATCAAGTATTTGTCTTTAACAATAAACACAACAGCGTACTGCAACGAAAATGTAAATTTTGTGTGTGTTCCTGTGTGAACGCCGGGAGAAAAAGTGAGTTTTAGCTTCGTTCTTCTTTTGCGGATTGAGCTGAAGAGGGAAAAGTTCCTGTCATTCACCGCTTGGCGCGCTAGTGTCTATGTGCCAAAATGCTAGCATGTCGTTTACGTAACAGTGTCTTCAAATCAGTGGTTTTTCTCCATCTCAAAAAAAGCTCAACGCGCCTAAAGAAGTTTTCACTTAAAAAAAAAAGGGCTATCAAATGATTTATAGGCTTTCATTTGTTTGTAACATTAATATAGATATTTAAAATTAAATAGAGTTTATAATAGCTCCATGTTTTAACAGAAATCATTTGTTTATATTTTTCCAAAATAGCACGTATTTTAATGATATTTTTCTTTCGGTTGTTATGAGAAAATGGCAACAAAATTATATAATTACTATTTTACAACTATTTTTCCTTTATTTTCTACTGAAGTGGAGTACTTCCGTTGCCAATATTAAGCAAATGGCTCTAAAAACTACAAAAAAAACGAATATCTCAAAAATAAATGGAGATGCAGTTTTCAAACAAATTGCATTTAAAAGTACTTTTTTTTCCCAAATACGACTTGAAAATGTGCGATGCATAGAAGTTTAAAAAATTGCAATAGAGTGTTGAATCGTACACTGATACATCTGCTTTGTTTTACTTATACAACGAAACGTTATTTTTTGGAGACGACGCAAGATAAGCTGGGAGAGAGAAATAGCATACCGGGGGCTAATAAACTATAAAAGAACTTATGGTTTTCAGAGCATTTAGAGCCCTGATTTACGCGAGATACCTACCAACACTAGGTGCACGCTCTATGTGAAGCAATTTAACTTTTTAAAGGATTCTTTATTAACCCTTTACACCCTTTCCAGCGCAGAGTAAGTCTGTTTGTAAAATGATGAAATAATGGACTGACAACAGAATTTACAAACGAATTTATTAGAAAAAAAATCCCTGCCGGCCCGGCCTACAGGCGGAGTTAGATTTCGAAATTAAGTACACTAATTTCACAAACAAAAACCAAATCATGATTAGAGATAAACCCACTTTAACAATTTTATCTGGCCACTTTTGACGAGTTTTTATTTCATTTTTATATAATAACTGGTTTTATCAGAATCATGTTAGTGCGGTATTCAAAAAAATACTTTTCCATGCTCAACAACCCGAAATTTTCTGGCATAACTCCAGATTCATTTTTAATAGGAAAAACATGAAACTTGTTGACGTGATTTTTGAAGAGATTTGTAAGCGACCTGTGTTTTTAATTTCCGTTTAATTAATTAAAACTTGATACATAAACAATTGTTTTCTCAGTAAGACAATATGTTTCGTTTCTAACACAATCGCTTCGGGAAATTCCGTTCAAAATGCCCACTTTGACATCATTTTTTGAAATATATTCTGCCTCTGTCAAAAAATCGATCATTACGGTACATTATATAGTTTCTGAATAAGCGAATCTACCAATTGGATGCGTTTGAGAGCAAAAATGAATTTAAAAATGAGTCAGAAAATAAGCAGTTTGGATTTGAATACTTCCTTTTCCAACACAATCCGCTTCGGGAAATTCGGTTCAAAAGGCCCACTTTGACAGCATGTTTTAAAATATATTCTGCCTCTATCAAAAAATTGACCATTGTAATACATTATATAGTTTCTGAGTCAGAAAAGGTACCAATTGGAAGCCTTTGAGAATAAAAATGAATTGTAAAATGAGTCAGAAAATAAGCAGTTTGGATTTGAATACACCCTTACTAAGATGATTTTTTTCTTCAACCGCTATGTATTTTTAATTTGTTTTTGCTGTAAGAATTGGTCCTATCCAAAACTTGTCTATATAGATGTTATAGACAATATTAAGAAGATATATGATAAATTCATGGGGATTTTATATCTTTTGAATTGACGGAGTTATGGATTTTTTTCTTCTTCAAAAGCCCTTTTTGTTTTCGTTTTTGATTTTTTTTTTTTTTTTACGAATTGGTCCTATCAAAAACTTGTAAGTATAAAAGTTGTAGATAATGTTAAGGAGATTCATGATAAAATTAATTGGATTTGACATCTTGAGAATTGACGAAGTTGTGAATTTTTTTCTCCCAAAAACCCTATTTTTTGCGCCCTTTGAGCCCATTTTTAACTTTATCAAAATCTGTGATGCATAAATTTTTGGCCCTATTTTTAGAAGTAATAAAAACTTTAAACTGATTCGATATGTACAAAATTTAAGAAGTTATAGGGGTTTTTCGGTTTTCACAAAACCCCTCCCTATTTCCATCCCCTTGTTCCGATTTTGCCCGTTAACGAACTCGACCGAGATTTTATGCCCCTTGATTTTATGTATCAGTTTGGAAGTAATTGGTGCAGAATTGTGGAAGTTATCGTGTCCAGAAGAAAGTGATATATATAGATAGATACATACATACATATATATATATATCAGGGATGCCGCGGACGCGCTATAGCGCGTAAATTACGCGAAAAATCGGTGACGGGACGCAAAAAAATAGCTCTTACGCGTCCCGTGGGCAGGCGCGGATCCACGGGGGGGGGGGGGGCTTCCGGGCAATCCCCCCCCCCCCAAAAAAAGTATAAATCCACCGATTAGCGCGAATTCCAACAAATGGTCGCTGAAAAAAATTCAATTTCGTCTTTCGTTCCCAGATCACCAAATCACCAAATTCGTCAAAGCATTGCGCAAAAAGCGCCAATTTCGTCAAAAAATCGAGGAAAAACGCGAATTTCGTCAAAAATCACGCATTTCGTCAAAAGACCGCGAAAAAAAACGAAAATTTTTGTCAAAGGACCGCAGAAAAAAACGAATTTTGTCAAAGGATTACAGAAAAAAACGCGAATTTCGCCAAAGAATCGTGGAAAAAACGCAAATTTTGTCAAGAGATCTCGGAAAAAATGCGAACTTCGTGAACGGATCGCGAAAAAAATACGCGAATTTCGCGAAAGGGTAGCTGAAAAAAAACGCGAATTTTGTCAAAGGGCCGCGAAAAAAATGCATATTTAGCGCCAGGAGGAGATTCCCCGAGGCACGGATCCAGGGGCCGATCGCCCCCAAAAGATATAAATCCAATGCTATTAACGGCAGTTTTCGCGTAACAGGCAGACAAGCAAACGAAAACCAAACACTTTTCAGGTGTCAATGGTAAACCTCACTGACGTTTCGCCAATTAATGAACAAAAAAGGATTATGTCCTGTCCAAAGGCATATGGCGACATAATTTTTGACAGTATGGGTTGATGTGAGGGACGATGCCACTTCGTGTACCTTTTGTTGAATTTCTACTTCAGAAAATTGACACCGTTATGTGGATCCCTTTAAAATGTAGAAACGTTTTCATCTTTTCAAAGAAGCTGCACTTCTAATTTCTGTATAATATTTTCGCACAGAGCTCTTTTGTTTGAGAAAAGAATGGGATTCGTAGCAATTTTCAAAGAAAGAAAGAAACAAGAAAAAAAAAAGACCTTTTAAAACTTCAAGCATATTAATATCTTCTGAAAAAAGCCACTAATGCTTTTAAAAAATGTACTGCTATTGCCACCCACAATGGTGAATTTCAAGGGGTATTTGATGAATGAACAAAAAAGGTTTGTCTTAGTCAGTTAAAAGCTAAAATGCATATGGTGTGTTAATTTTTTAAAGCGAACTTGGTAAAACAATTCTTCCTTTATGTATTTACTTAATGAAAGGCCTTCTAGGTGAGTTGAATAGAAAATGTTGCTCTACTGTCATCGACCTTTCATTGTTTGGTTTACCATTTTTTGCTGTCTTTCTACCTCTTGTAGAGAAGCTATGGAAACAGCCTAGGTCTCAGTAACAAATGTTAACCTTGATGGACTAATAATGAATAGATTATGAAGAAGTATATGCACCGCTTAGATGACACATTTTGACTTTTCAAGGATGTTAAGACCCCTTGAGATTTTTATTCAATCCCTTTTTTGAATAAACCGATAAGATAAATAATTACCAGAGTAAAAATGAAAAGAATAAAAATAAGACATTTAATAAATAAATTCTATGGTAACATTTTTAATTTTTCGGCACAATTAGTAACAATAAGTCATATTTTGAGGAGAGGAGGGTTATATAACAGGGTGGGCCGAAAAAACCTTTTTCGATTTTCGATGATGGGCAGTGTGGAAAAGTTGCCACTGGTGGCACTAAGTTCACACAAAAAATTTGAGATTTTTCGGGCAATTGCTTCAAAGTTTGGCTCAAATGCTGATTTTTGAACTTTTTTAGCAAAAGTTTTAAAAATGTTAAATTTAAGTTTTTTTAGCTGAATTTACTTGAAATGTCATGTTTAGAGTTAGAAATGTTTAAATAAGCTCTAATTATGTATTATTTAATAGTTATGTGCATTTTGAATTAAGTTACTTTTATAGCTTTTTCGCGTATAAGTGAGCAAAAATTGCAGGAATTGTGACAACAGGGAATAAGGATCTCGTCATCGGTAAAGACTTGGTCAGGAGGCAGAAAAAAAAAACTTGGAAAGGAGATATAGGAGGAGGAAGATTTTAGAGGTAGAAAAATTGCAAGCAACTTTTTTGATAGTAGAAAAAATAAAACGATCTTCATAAAAAAAAGGGGGGGGGGGGGCTAGAGCAAGCAGCGCCGTCGACAAAGGTGAAACAAATATCACCATGTTGTCTGAACGTGGTTTGGAATATTTGGGTCACTTGACACCTCCTTCTGACCACTGCGGAGAAATTTCAAAATCATTACATAATTTTCTAAGCCAGAATAAAGCCTGCTTTGGGAAAAATCAAGAAGAGAACTGCAGCATTTGATATGTATTCTTCATACGAACGAGCTCCCACTCTGACAGCGACATCAACTGTCTAATCTAGATGGTAGAATCTAGATGGCCTTTTGCATTTTTGATGTCCATGAAACAGTAATAGATA
The DNA here is from genome assembly GCA_963932465.1 of Maratus speciosus. Lineage (NCBI taxonomy): Eukaryota > Metazoa > Arthropoda > Arachnida > Araneae > Salticidae > Maratus > Maratus speciosus. The sequence goes on along the minus strand of OZ010789.1, from coordinate 14,376,792 downwards.
GGCTCGTAGAAATGAACAAGTACATTTTCGCACGCCATTAGGGATTATATGCTTCGTATTTCTCTCGACGGTGCCGCTTGTTCCCTTTTTTCTATAAAGATCGTGTTATTATTTCCACTATAAAAAAATAGTGTAATTTTTCATCCTCCAAGATGTTTCTCCTCCTGTATCTTTTTTTCAAGTTTCTTTTTCTGTCTCTTGACCAAGTCTTTATCGATGACGAGATTTTTATTCCTGGTTGTCACAATTCCTGCATCCTGAAGCACAGATGAAGCTCTTAACCTATACCAGTTCTAAATCTGGTGAACGCTGCGTGAGAAGGGGATATGCGTTTGGGAATGTCTGCTTTTGAAGGCCCTGGTTCAAATTCTGATTCAGACGAACTGCCTTCTTCAAAGTGTCCTCTTTTTTAATCTTCTGACAAATAGCTGCATTTTAGAGCAGAAAAATAATTAAAATCCCATCTCGCAGTTACTCCCATCTCCAATTTCCCCCCTCATCCTCGTGGTGACTGATTGCGTTTTCATTGGTTTCTACTCCATATCTCCTCTCCTTCCAGAATTGCTGTCAAGACATGCTGTGATCTGGCATTCAAATATGTGACTCTGAACGCATAAAAAAAACCGAAGGAAGAGCGAGGAAGATAATAAAGACAAAAGAGAGAAACCGACGAACGAACCAAACAATACTTACAATTTTTGTTCAGTTATACGCGAAAAGGCTATAAAAATCACCTAATTCAAAATACACATAACTAATAAATAATAGTTAGTCAGAGCTTATTTAATCATTTCGTACAGTAAACATGACATTTCAAGTAAATTCTGCGAAAACAAATTTAATTTACCATTTTAAAAATTTTTGCTAAAAAAGTTCAAAAATTTGAGCAAAACTTCAAGCCATTTACGGCAAATGAAGGAATTGTCCGAAAAATCTCAAATTTTCCGTGTAAACTTAGTGTCACCAGTGGCAACTTTTCCGCACTACCCATAATCGGAAATCGAAAAAAAGTTTTTTTTGCCCCCACCCTATTATATAATAAGAGGGATCGGTTAACCGAGTGTGTCGGTTAATTGAACGTCGGATAATCGAGAGTCTATAGTAAATTTAAATAGCATTAATTATTTCATATTCATATAATAATTAACTGCAAGGAATGATTTAGCCAATAGAAACTATGACTGTGTTGATTGCATATCATCCGGCATCGCCCCCCCCCCCCCAAAAAAAAAACGAGTCTCTGGATCCGCCCCTGCCCGTGGGACGCGTAATTTCGTCAAAGAATCGCGCAAAAAAGTCGATTTCCGTCAAAGAATCGCGAAAAATGCGCAAATCTCATTAAAATATCGCGCAAAAACAGCGATTTTCGTAAAAGGGCCGCGAAAAAATAGCGTATTTCATCAAAGGATCGCGAAAAAAAGCGAATTTCGTCAAAAAATCGCGGAAATAAGCGCAAATTTCATTAAAATAAAGTGAAAATAAGCGCAAATTTCACCAAAATATCGGGGGAAAAGCGCAAATTTCATCAAAATATTGCGAAAAAACCGCAATTTTCGTAAAAGGGCCGCGACAAATTAGCGTATTTCGTCAAAAAATCCCGAAAAAATAGCGAATTTCGACAAAAGGATCGCGGAAAATACGCGAATTTCGTCAAAGTAACGCGGGAAAAACGTGAATTTAGTCAAAGCACCAAAAAAGATGTGCAAACTAAACTTATAGGTAGAAAATTCATAAAATGGGATTTTTCTTTTTTTAATGAGATTCTTAAAAATACAGCATGATTTCAGTGATAATGTATTCAGTAGGTGGACCAGTGAAAAATCCCCCCCCCCCCCTCCTTTTTACTGCATTGAAATGTCTCACACCTTCAGAACATTTTGGATTTGATGCTTATTAATGATTTAGATGTAAATTTCCCTTTCAAGGAAAATGTCTGATTCCAACACAGATCTATGCTGACAAATAATTCAATGGGAAGTATAATGAAAGCACCCATTCATTCAACAAAAAGTACACCTTTACTTAACATAAGTATTCTTTTTTTTTCAGCAAAAATATCTTTTTCAATAAACCCGTCTTGCCCCTTTTTAAAAGAAATGCGAACATTAGTGATGCTTGTTAATGGAACTTGGTATCTTCTACTCTCAAATAAACATTATTTTACAATTAAAATTGTATCTTGCATTTTTACTTTTAAAAAAGTAAAGAAAATTTCTCTCAAAATATTTTAAAAATATCTTATTTGAGTGCAAATAATACTGGTTTTAATTCGTTATTTAATTATTATTAAAACAATAATTAATGCATTTTATCTATCTTTTCCAAATAAACAAGTTTCATTTATTCCTTTAAAATATAAATTATTATTGATGGGGACCCGCTTTTGTAAAAAAAGGACCCAGATTTTTGAGAATCCTGGGTCCCGGGGTTTTTTCAAGTACAGCGGCATCACTGTACATATATATATATATATATATATATAAAGTTTTTTTTACTGAGGGTGGTTTTGGGCTCTAGGGGTCATGATCGGTGTAGATCTGCAAAACTTTTTCAGAAATTCCAACATAGGAACGACGCCAATAGGTAGTATTTCATACGAAATCTACCTAAAAAAAAAGCTTGCTTACTTTCCCGCACTTTATGAAAGGAAAATTTTAATTAAATATTCTTTGTGTCGTTTGTCAGTTTTGAAATTAAAATTAGGTGTCCATTTTTGTGGACACCGCCCGCTAAAGGGTTAACGGTCGTATTAAATTACGGTTTAAAAATTCAAATTTCTTATTGCCACCACTTTTTTGAAAAAGAAATATTCACCTTATTTAATGACAGGTAAAATGATACCATAATAAAGCCAATGACACTACTTTATAAAACTGGTGGGAATCAAACAATCCGAATAAAGAACACAGCCCGTCAGTATCAGAGAATTAAGGCTGTTCTCAAATCCAAAAAAGCAACTTTATGACATAAGTTTTAATTTATTTTTGATCGGAAATGCGTGAAACTAGCCGGTGTTGTTGTTCAGAAACTATGTAATCGAACTGTGTTTTCCGTTAAAAAAAAAAAAAAAAAAAAAAAAAAAAACGCAATAGATCTTTTAGAAAATAATGTCAAAGTAAACGTTTTGAACCGAATTCCCGCGTCAAAGAAGAATAACCGCTCAAGGAAGGGTGAAAAACATCTTTGTCGTGATCAAAATCGCTTTTAACTCAATACGTAGTTTATTCATCAAAAAATGGAAAACACGATTCGATTCCAAATCGCTTCCATAGCCAGGCTTTCCAATTTCATACCTTTGTGTTAAAAAATGAATTTGTAAATGTATCAAAACGTTTTGCGCTGGTTGAGCTGAGCAGTTGAGTACAACCTTAAGAGGTTAATCCACTCTGTGTCACTTTTTCTTTTTTTTTTTTTAACACTTTCCAACAAAGTTGAAAAGTGTTTATGCATTCAGTTTGTCTGTCCGCCTGTCCACGCCCTAACTCCCATAAATATACTGGGATTTTCATGAAATTGATAATACACTGCTCAAAACAATTAAAGGATATTTCAAGTTTTATATAAAGTAAAGATATAAACGAAATTTTTTTTGCCGAAAATAGAAGAAGAGAATCACAAATGCAAATTTTTCTGGTTTTCAAACTGTGGAGTATGCAAATTTTGAGTTCGACGTCAAAAACGTCGCTTCAGCGGCAGCGAATGAAATTTGACTTTCAACTGGATACACAGAAAAAAATAAGACCTAAAATAGGTAAAAAAAAAACCCAATTTGGGTTGAAAGATTCTTAGGTTGAGGTTACCCAATTTGGGTTTATACCAAATTGGGTCATGATCCATGCCTGTTTTGGTTATCACTATGTATCCAATTTAGACACCGTTAAATACCCATTTTGGGTATCTTAAGCCACATTTTGGACACCACTCAGAATCCATTTTAGGCAGTGTTTAATATCCAATTTGGATATCTTAACACCCAGTCTGAATATTACTAAGCACCCATTTTGTAGAATACTTAACACCCTATTTGGTCATGCTAACATCTATTTTGCACAATCCTAAATATATATTTTAGGGCACATTAATACTCAATTTGGGTGCCTTTAAATACCTGTTTAAGGATAAATTCAACATCCAATTTGGATAAATTGAAATATTTTTCTTGGCATATTTAGTACCTATTATTTTGAACACACCCCAAATGATTGATACAATGTATATGAATTTATTTTAAATGTTAATTAACATCCTAATTAACTCCATAGACTTTAGTGCTTTTATTAAGGGATAAGATTAAAACTTCGAAGTTAAAATAATACCCCCCCCCCACCCCCACCCCCCAAAAAAATAAATAAATTATTGATATTTAAAATATAAAACAATTAGCTCAATTTCGATTTTTGATGAGATTCCAATAATAAATAATTAAATAATTTTCTCGGCAACTTTGGAATTTTTTTCTATCATATTTAGAATCTTTCTGCTGAAGATCTTGATTTGAAGCAAAATTACGACTTTCTTATGAGATAACTTATCAAATTAAATGTGTTATGCTACCAGCTTTTATAATTTCTTTAATTTGTCACATTAAAAGAAAATTGAAACACTAATTTGTATTTTTTTTTTTTTTTTTGTCATTTTAAAAGTTAAAAAATTTCTTTGATAGAATATAATTCTCACCACAAGCAATAAATTTACTTTTAACATTAGAAAGACCAATTGGGGTGATTTTGACCGCTATATCGAATGCCGAAAGCATAATTGTTATTTATCTCATGCATGGTTTTGTGGCATTTTATATGTGAATTATAATATTTAGGTATTCTGTCATTATCCATGCTAAACCCTTAAACGCGCGATTTTTTATTTTGTTTCGAAAAAATTATATATGATTCTCTGAAAGGTTTATAACACAGGAAAAATAATGAAAAAAATCAGAGATACATTTTTTATATAATACGTCAATCTTTTCTTCTGTTGCACTTCTGATAAAATTACTATCGTGTGGCTGTTTTACGCTAAAATATTGGAAATTAGTAAATATTTTAATAAGTATATCTCCAAATACGTTATTTTATATAATTATATATTTTATAAAACTTAACCTTTAACCCTTTAATTCCCATGATATAATACGTTCTAGAAATTACGTAGTTCAGAGAATCTGACTTTACACCAGAAAGTTTCAATGGTTAATTTCACTTTAATTAAATACGGAATGTTTGTTATTAATTAAAGTAAATTTTGCTACTTTAATTTTCTGGTGTGAATTAGGTGTATACGAATAAAACAATCTATTAAATTCAAAACACTGTTATTAATAAACACACATACTACAATATACATTAAAACACACATTCACACATAATTAACGCCTGCATTCAACAGTTAAAGGTATATATAAATATTTTACAGACATACATACAATAAATACAATTAACCCAACTGGAGTGAAAAATTAGCCAGAGCCAGGAATCGAACCCGGGACCACTGCATTCCAGGCAGTCGCTCTCACCACTGAGCTACTCCGGCCGATGCCTGAGTCTGCAATTTCTCACTAATAAACCATGTTGGGGAAGTCACCAGCCATTTACAACAGCCTTGGATGACCGGACAACGATTATATTTCGTAGATCGATGTAATAGTAAAATCTATTCATCGTTGTCCGGTCATCCAAGGCTGTTGTAAATGGCTGGTGACTTCCCCAACATGGTTTATTAGTGAGAAATTGCAGACTCAGGCATCGGCCGGAGTAGCTCAGTGGTGAGAGCGACTGCCTGGAATGCAGTGGTCCCGGGTTCGATTCCTGGCTCTGGCTAATTTTTCACTCCAGTTGGGTTAATTGTATTTATTGTATGTATGTCTGTAAAATATTTATATATACATCAAAACACTGTTGTTTGCATATATGTAAAGCTGCGTACTAAAGGGTTAAAATGGAACCGAGTTACAGTTAATCATACCTTAAAAAACTGTGGAGTTCTATAGTTTATTCTAGTCTTATTTTCATATAATTATATGTTTTAATCTTTTATGACATTTGCATTTAATCTTCAAATCTTTGTCCAAAAAACAGATTTTAATGTTTTAATTATTATTCTTAAAAAATATGAAACAAAAATACATTCAAAACAATGTCAAATATATCATTTGGGTCCTTTTTTGCTCTATAAAAAAGAAAAAAAAAACACCACAAAATATGTTACAAATTATGAAAAATTATATATAGAACAGCATTAAAACATTCATTTTTAATATATTATGGCGCAGGCAATTTTTTTTCACCTGTCTAAATTAAAAACTTCATAAAAAAGAAAGAAAAATCTGTAGCCAGTAAATTATAAGAAAATATACAATTTAGTTAACCAAAAATTTTTCATGATCAATCACAAAGAAAGAAGTCTTTGAGTTTTGTTATTCCTCTGTGCTATGTCACTTAAAGAAAAAATAACAGTACACAGTTAATAAAAAATAAAAATACTTTTTTGAGATTATATTAGACTTTTTAATACTGTTTTATATTGGAAATGTTATATAATGTATCCCATCTGCCCCCCTCCCCCTTAGTTTCGGCCCTAATGACAATCAATAATGTTGCAGCGAACTCATAAAATCCACTTTCATTTATAGTGGAACGCGTGTAAATGGGAATGTAACAAAACAAATTTGTTAGGTCAACATTTATACAAATAACATTACAATAACATAAAGTAACAAACAATTCAATAAATACCCGAATAAATCCAGTAATGGTACAGCGAGGGTTCTGTAAATATCCAAAGAATTCGAACTCGTAAACAAGACGCCACACAAACACAACACAGACGAAATGAAGAAATCAAACATGGCGCGCAGTGACGCTGCTATTTATCCGAATCAAGATAAATGGGTAGTAGTCGTTACCCAAATCAGCGCCCGCTGCTCATACCAGCAGAGCTGTAATCCAATTTGGGTGTTCACTGTCCCCATACTGGGTATCGCAAAGCTGTGTCTATGAATATGTAACCGTTTTCACCCAATTTGGAGAGATCTAAGACCTGTTACGGGTCTCATACCCTTAAATAGGTATATTATAGCCCATATTGGAGTTTCGAAAGCTAATATGGGTGTTGTTTCATTTTGGATGACATTCTAAAATAGGTTTAATTTTTTACAGTGTAAAAGAGAATGAAGACAAGGATGATCGGCACTCAGTGATTGCTTTGTTTCGATGAGTACGATGTCTCAGCGAAGTCATTTGACAGATTCAGAAGCTTTGAGAATTGTTGGTAGGTTAGAAGGGGGCCAAACTCAAGCCGAAGTAGCGCAAGCCATTGGAGTGTCACAAAGTGTCATTTCCAGGATCTGGAACCGTTTTTTGGAGAGTGGATGTGCAGGCCGAAGACCAGGGCAAGGTCGTAGACGGGCAACAACGCCCAATGAAGATCGGTATTTAGCGTTAACAGCTCGGAGACACCGAACCATGAACGCTACTCTTCTCCAACAACACCTTCGCTCGGCTACAGGCACCACGATTTCAACTCAGACTGTCCGAAACCGGCTCCATGCTGTAGGTCTGTATGCTCGCCGACCGATGGTATGTGTTAGATTAACATCAAGGCATCGTCGCGACCGCAGGGAGTGGGCAACCGAGCATGTCAACTGGAGGAGAAGTGAATGGAGCAATATTCCGTTTTCTGACGAGTCCCGTTTTTCTGTGCATCCGGATAATAGGCGTATTTTCATCTGGAGGGACCGTGGCAGTAGGAATAATCCTGCGTTCGTGCACGAAAGTGTCAGATTTGGCGGTGGAGGAGTGTTGGTGTATGGTGGCATCTCCATTGACGGGCGCACTGACCTCTACATCATTCGAGATGGAGCTCTGACTGGTCGCCGATATAGGGATGAGATCCTCAGACCTATTGTAGTCCCTTACGCTGCAGCAATCGGAGATAACTTCATTTTAATGGACGATAACTGCAGGCCACATCGTGCAAACCTGGTGGAGGATTTCCTTTTCGAGGAAGGAATCGTTCGAATGGAATGGCCAGCGTGTTCTCCAGACATGAATCCAATCGAGCACGTTTGGGACGCTCTAGGAAGACGAGTTTCTGGCCGCCAACAACCCCCACAAACTCTCCAAGAACTGGAAAGAGCTCTTCTGGAAGAGTGGGGCAGAATACCTCAACTCGTCATTAATAGCCTCATTGAGTCCATGCCTCAAAGGTGTTCAACGTTGCTGGCCGCCCGTGGAAACCATACCCCCTACTGAAAATGATTTTCTTTGAAGAAAACACCTTTTCTTATTCTTTTTTTCTCATATGCACAAATTGTGTTTTTTTCCTTTAGTACACAAATGCGCAATAAAATGCATTTTTTTCTGCCAAACATGTGTAATTTATTCTCATATAACCTACTATGTCTTTCGACCATGTATCAATCAGCTAAACAGTTTACTAGATACAAAATCCACCTAAAACTGCAATATCCTTTAATTGTTTTGAGCAGTGTAGTTATTTAGGGTCACCCAAGCATGTTTGGTATTGTATAGGAAGTATGTAGGATGAATCGTTCATTTACAGGGGTACTCAAAAGTATTCCATTACATTAGGGTATAGGGGGAAAAATCGTTTACAGAGTATTTTAATGACAGGACGCTATTTCAAACGTATGGAAACGGATATCAATCACCGAATTTCACTACCATCACGTTAGAACAGGGTATTCATAGCATTTGTTATTCATTGACAGGGACACACAAAAGAAATCAGTTACAGTACAGTACTGCCTTTGAGTCATCATGGCTGGAGTGTACGGTTTAAAATTCGGTAGGCGCTTTTAAATTTTATTAATTTTTTTTTATCTTACCCGTTCTATATAAATTGTATACCTCTAATACAGGTCTGCACAAAAGTATTCACGTACCGTTCTCCTTATGAGAGGAATTGGCCGAAGGTAAATTTTCGACTGAAGTCTATGTTCCTCTTATTTGAACTAAATTTTGGCATGCATATAGTGAATAGATTCAAATCTATATAACATATACAAGGCTGCTGAAAAAATTTGCATAATTCTCCGATTGTGGATGGGACGAGCTTAAATGGGTTCTGAAATGTATTATGCTTTTCCATAGGGTTGAATGAGACGTAATACTTTAATTTTTTTAACGGTGCCATTTTGTGACATTATTCTGAATGGGTTGGAAAGTGTTTCATAATCTATGCTTGACGCATGATTTTTTTCTTACTTGTTTTTTTTTTTTTTTTTTTTTTTTTTTTTTTGTAAATAAAAGTAATACGTATATAATTCCAAATTAAGATGAAAAAAAAAAGGTTTTGCTTTTCAATTTCCAAAAAGTCACCATTCGATAATGAGTCATGACTGTCTGCAAACATTACATGTTTGCATGTTTGTTTTATGTTTAAATTATCTAAGATATTTAAAAATTTCTGGATTTAACTGTGCTTTAAAATTTGGCACATTTTTTTTTTTTTTTTTTTTTTTTTTTTTTACCGTTTATTGAATGATATACCTTTATTTCTATTAACTGTACGTGTACAATGTGTATTTTTATACATGGAATTGTATTTTCAAGAGGGTTTCTAAAACTGACTGTCTTGAACACATTTAAATGAAAATATACGAGTACAGTAAAACCTCCCTAAAGCGACCGCGTTCCGTTCCAATAAAAGTGGGTCGCTCCGAGAGGTGGTCTCTTATTGGAGGTCCTGTTTAAATCTAGATTTTAATGGTTGAAAAAATGTAACAATCAATGTTACTAAAATTTATTTTACTCATTAGGAAAAAATATAAAAATTTAAGTACCAAACAAAAGTTGATAACATAATAATGACTGCAGAGTTTAAAAAATGAATCATTGACGTTTGCTTTGATTTTACGGTTTTATCTTCTATAACTTTTATTTCCAAGTCCTTTCGAAGTTCAGTCAATAAATGCAATTTTCTTTTGGACGGGAACAAATAATGACGATTTCATTCATTTATCTATTTCGTTGAGAGCATCCTGACAGAATAGGGCAGGGAGTTTATGGACCGCCATCCTTACTTTGTCATCAGAGTTCAATTCATTGCCTAAAAAGGCACAAAGGGGTTTAAACACTTAAAAGTTACCTGAATATTAATTTAAAAAAAAATCTACACTGTTAAAATTTTGCAGCATTCTGTCCGGTCATTTGACCGTTTTTATCGAAAACAAGACAATCGTACAACCGTAATTTTATTACAACCGTAATTTAACACTATTCTGACCCTATTATTATAGGTCAAAATTAACATTTTTACCCACTGGCTACTGGCTAGTAAAAAAAATTATGTACGCTCCATACAAAATTGTGTTTTTCTAACTACAGTCGGACCTCTATTTTGCGAACTTTTACTTGGAACCAAGAACATTTTGCAAATTTCTTCGTAAAATAACCTCCAAATAGCGAAGTGCATTCTCTATTTAACGAACTTTTCTTTGGGATCTAAATTTTTTTTTTCTCCCCATTTCTTAAAATATTGCTGGACATTTCAAACTTATTCTTTCTTTTAACACATTTTATGATAATCAATGACCATGAACAGGTCTTACCAGGCACCTAACTCACCGAGAGCAGTAGAATCGTTGTGATTCTTTGCTTTCCATCCAAGACGAGCAAACTTTATGTCCCCTTTTAACCCTCAATGGAGCTGCCCCGTGTCCTTAAACTATAGTTTCCCGTTTTCTAGATTGTTGATCATGATCAATCGTGTCGGTAATTTCAATTCTTGTAGCTGGAAAATGTCAAAGCAAAAGTGCTTGAGCATCAAAGAGAAAAAAAATATATTCTTGATCAGGTGGATAAAGGCATGAAGAAAAAGAATACTGCTTTAAAATTTTGTATTCCTCCAAACAGCTTATCAACCATAATAAAAAATCGTGATTTTAATGTAAAATTATTTTTTTAACTGAAAATACAATGTATTTCCAGACAATGTTTTGTTTCATTCTTATTTCCATTGCAGATTTCTTTTTGGTGGGTAAAATAAGTAAAACAAATAGATATAATTTATAAAAAAAGTGTGACTAATTACTTTTTTAATTATTTAATTATATTTAGTGTTTATGGACTTAAAATGTGTTTTACGTAGTTTAAAGTATTTTAAAAGGTGGCTCTCTATTTAACAAATTTTCCATATAACGAACTTTTTTTCGGGATTTAGCGACTTCGTTAAATAGAGGTCCGACTGTATCAACATTGTAATTTACTAATATATATTACTTACCATTCGATATGGTTACACGCAACTGAAAAATTTTATTTTTAATATTAATTGCAATGAAATAAATTCACAGGAAATTTTCAGAAAGATTACAGTAGAGGGGGACCACCCCCCCCCCCCGGCACTAACTAATATGCATTTTTCTGTGACCATTTAACGGATTTCGCGTTTTTTTCGCGATCTTTTGACGAAATCTGCGATTTTTCACAAAATTGCAGTTTTTTTGTAATCTTTTAACGAAATTTGTGGGTTATTTCGCCATTCTTTGAAAATATTTGCGTTTTTTTCAAGATTTTTCGACGAAATTTGCATTTTTAGGCGATCTTTAGACGAAATTTGCGTTTTTTCCGCAATCTTTTCGTGAAATTTGCTTTTTTTCACGATCTTTTAACGAAAGTTGCGTTTTTTCCGCAATCGTTTCACGAAATTTGTGTTTTTTCCGCGATCTTTTGACGAAATTTGCGTTTTTTCCACGATATTTTGACGAAAGTTGCGTTTTTTCCGCGATCTTTTGACGAAATTTGCGTTTTCTCCGCGATCTCTTCACGAATTTTGCATTTTTCCGCGATCTTTTCATGAATTTTGCATTTTTCCGCGATCTTTTCACGAAATTTGCGTTTTACCCGTGATCTTTTCACGAAATTTGCGTTTTCTCGCGATATTTTGAAGAATTTTGTGATTCTTTTACGCGATCGTTTCACGCATTCTGCGTTTTATATGCGATCTTTTCACAAAATTTGCGTTTTCGCGAACTTTTGACGAAATTTGCGTTTTTTCGTGATCTTTTCACGAATTTTGACGTTTTATCCGCGATCTTTTCACGAAATTTGCGTTTTATCCGCGGTCTTTTCACGAAATTTGCGTTTTTCCGCGGTCTTTTCACGAAATTTGCGTTTTCCCGCGACCTTTTCACGAATTTTGCGTTTTTTCGTGATCTTTTCACGAATTTTGCGTTTTCTCCGCGATTTTTTGACGAAATTTGCGTTTTTTTTCCTAAGTGTTTTGACGTAATTCGCGTTTTTTACGTGATCCTTGGGCGAAACTCACGTTTTTTCACGATACTTTGACGGAATTGGTGATTTTTTTCTACGAACGATTGGCGAAATTGATTTTTTTCGGCGACGATATCGAAATTAGCGATATTTTTAAGTTCGAAATTTCGGACTGATGACCGTTTTTTTTTTTGTTTTTTTTTTTCGGAACCGAATGCCTTAAATTTTCGGAAAATTCGAGACAGAATCACCCCTGCTACTTTCTTTTCTTACGTTAGGGAGAATCGCCGATTTGGACGCCCCTTTCCTCCCTGACATCGATCTTTCAATCATCGCGTTTGGCGAGTGGTCCCCATTGAGTTTGGCGAGTGAGGACAATAAAGTTAATCGCCACGTTTTAAGTGTTACTCGACGCTAATTTTGTGCTATACCTATTATTGGCCATTTTATAGTCAGAATATAGTTAAATTACGGTTATGAAACCGTTTTTTCAAACACCGGTCGAATGACTGGACAGAATGCTGCAAATTTTTAACTCAGTTTAGGAGTTTGAGAAATAATGCGCTCTCCGGAATTATTTTTCTAATAAAACCTCCTTCAAGCGACCCGGAGAAAACGGAATTTGTTTCATTTTCCTCCAAGAAATGGGTCGTTCACAGTGATGGAACAGTGGCGCAGCAATTGAGCGATTGTCACCTCTAAATTTGTATAGTATTTTTCGCTTTCAAAAATCTAAGAAATTCTTTCCTGAAGTTAAATGAAGAATACTAATAAAATTTTTCTGTGTCAATTGATTCTTTGCTGCTACACTGTTCCACCATTGGTCGTTCATGGAGAGAGTTCAACTGGGAGGGTCTCTGAAGGGAGGTAAAATAAGTATTGAGCCTATGGGAATCAATTTCGTTCCATAAAAAAAGGGTCGTTCAGGGAGGTGGTCGTGCAGGAAGGTTTCACTGTATATATACTAAAAGAGGTGTACCATGTTTATAAAATTTTTAAATCTCCAAATATACATTACACAAGTAAATGAGTAAATAAAAAAAATTATGTCTCTAATGCAGACTTCATACACACAGGCATAATTCACATGGAGAAAACCTAAAAGAAAATTGACAATGACAATTTCCTTTCACATTACTCGTTTATGAAACGCGTAAACTATTTGTCTCAAATGTGTTTGTAACATGTTAACGAGACCATATATCGGGTGTCCTAAAAAGGACTGACTGATTTTAAAATTCAATAACTCGCAAACGGTGACAGATATTTAAAAAATTCTTGCAGGAGCGTTAGGTATGATATCAGGTGTTCTTTTACCGCGATTCTCGAATTTAGTTCGAATTACAAACAATAGATGGCGCTGCGAGTAATATGTGCTAAATCCAGGCTTGATTTTTGGTACTTCGGGACCTACTTAATACATTTTAATCTCCTTTTTTGGCACTAGAGAAGAGAAAGGCCGAAAAATCCAGCTTGAATTGAGGGCCTATTGCTCGCAGCGTCATCTGTTGTTTGTAATTCGATCTAAATTAGAGAATCTTGGTAAAACAAACTGCTGACATCATACCTAACCCTTCTGCAAGAATTTTTTAAATATATGTCACCGTTCGCGAGTTATTGAATTTTAAAATCAGTCAGTCCTTTTTAGAACACCCGGTATATTCGCCTTTATATTTATAAGAAGCTGTTTGTTGTTTTTCGATAATATTGCGCAGTGTGAAACAAATGTCTATATTATAATCATCACAAAAATTTTTAAATGCACTAGCACATTTGACATTAAATTTAATAACATTCATAACAAAGTATCTGATTAGGAACAAGTGATATAATTTTGGAACACGAAGCTCTCTGTGTGAATAAATTAACACAAAAGAAGGATTTCTCGATTATCATCTTTATCAATTTTAGGTAGCCATTGTTCTTTCCCCCATAATACACTTTTGCCTTTTCCAATAATCGTCAGTCGGCCGGTATGTATAGTCTGGTTTTAAACTTTAAAAGCTACATGCCATAATTTATGTATACAGAGTATGAAGTTCATTTTCTAAATACAGTAAAACCTCTTTTATCCGAAACTCTCAGTTAACCGAAATACATTTTTAAAGCTTGTTTTATTTACTATCACATTTCTTGTGTGCAAAACTCATTTTTGAAGATTTTTTTTCACACTATGGCATTTATTAAAGCGAAGAAGAGGACAACGATATGGGAGAAGAAAACGAACAAATTAGCAATTCTTTTGACCATTCAAAATCTCTTTAATGTTTTGCAAAAGGTTTGGCATGGCTGGAGCAGCAGAAAGACTGTGATACTGGTGGACTAATAGTACAAGGGGGAAAAAAAACAACAACTTCGTGCTAAAGCTGCAAAGCGCTAACTAAAAGTGAGCCAATCGAAACTGCGACAAACATAACTGTTTTTTGAACCCTTGTGAAATATGTAAAAGGCACTTAATTCCAAAATTAAAATTTAGGTGATTTATTCTTGTTTCTATTTTTCTATTGCGTTATTTTTATTAAGCACTTGTTACCATAATAAGAATCAGTGCATGTATTTGTCCTTAATCTTAAAATGGAAGCATTCTCGATTATCCGAAAATTTCGGTTTTCCGAAAGAGAGTCGGTTCCAATTACTTCGGATAATCGAGATTCTACTGTAGTAATAACTAATCGAATGTACCAATCCCAAAACTTTCTTCTATCTTGTGAATGTTAATACTTCAAGATTCGCTATTGCACTGCCAAAATTGAACGGCAATTTATGCCCATCATGAGGATTCTAAAGATATGAAATTCCGTGCATTAGTTCTTGAGATAGGACTATCGCTCAAATCCAGCAAAATTCAGCTTAGCAGCGCCACCTATAGGGTGATTTACACCAAAAGCTAATCAGCGACAGATTATGTCAACGTCTAACTGAATCTGAAGTTTGGGGAAAATCGGTGCACTAGTTTTCGAGATAGTACTATTACGAAAATCGTTAATTATATCACATTATATCAAAATCACGATGAACAACTGTCCTTTCGAAACTCAAGAATCCCTTCAATAATTACAAATTTTCTGTTTACATACGATACATAACTATTTACATTTAATTTGTACATATATATACAGCTTTTAGAAAAATCCTCTTAAATTTCTGGAACTTAACGTCCTTAACCAGCCTTCATACGCGATTTCATGACCCATTAAACTAGTATGTTGTGGCCATCACAAAACTTTCTGCTATATAAATCACATCAATTAAATCATTTAAATAGTATAAGAAATGACAATGTTTGATGAAAATTTGTGCATTAGTTCAACTATATAGAACTATAGCGGAAATTCTGAAAAATGAAGCTTAGCAGCGCCATCTGTTGAGCGATTTTACACCAAAATGTATAAAACGTCAATTCATGTCAGGGATTTGATGAATCTGAAGTTTGATGAAAATCCGTGCATGAGTTCTGGAGATTGAGCTATTGTGGAAATCGTAAAAAATGATGCACAGCAGCGCCACCTGGAGAGAGATTGACACCAAAAACTAATCAGCATCCATTTGTATCAGGGACTAACTGAATGTAAATTTTTATTAAATTCCGTGCATTAGTTCTTGAGATAGAGCGCCCACAAAATTTGTGTCACATACATACAGAGAGACAGACAGAGTCAGAGACTCACAGATAGACATTTTGTAAAATCATGTTTTTCGGGATCTCTGACCCCTAAAACGTGTAGATCCGTCGAAAACCGAAAGTCGAAAATTTTCACGAACCCAATACTTTCTTCATGTAAAGATAGAAAAAAGGTGAAAAAATACAATAATTTTCTATGCTCGAGATTAATTTACTTACAAATTAATACAATATTTCATCCATTTTAGATCACCAAGACAAACTAGTCGGATGTGGCAATCCCAAAACTTTATTCTATCTCATACATGTTAATACTTCATGAAAATTGCAGCCGTTACATGATTTACACCAAAATCTAATCAGCAACAATTTATGTCAACGTCTAACTGAATCTGAAGTTTGATGAAAATCCGTGCATTAGTTTTTGAGTAGAGTTAAGGTGGAAATCGTAAAAAATTCTGTATAGCATCGCCACTCATTGGAAGATATATACCAAAACCTAATAAGCAACAACTTAAGTCAACGTCTACCTGAATCTGAAGTTTGATGAAAATCCGTGCATTAGTTTTTGAGATAGATCTATTGCAGAAATCATGAAAAATGCAGCTTAGCAACGCCACCTGTTGGGCGATTTGCACAAAAACGTAGTCAGCGCCAACTCATATCAAGGACTAACTGAATCTGAAGTTCGATGAAAATGCACGCATTAGTTCTTGAGATAGAGATATAGAGCGGGAATCAGGAAAAATGATGTATAGCAGCGCGACCTGTTGGGCGATTTACACCAAAACGTAGCAAACATCAACTCATATCAAGGACTAACTGAATTTAAAGTTGATGAAAATCCCCGCATTAGTTCTTGAGATAGAACCATTGCGGAAATCAGGAAAAATGATGTATAGCAGTGCCACCTGCTGAGCGATTTACACCAAAAGATAGTAAAATCAACTCATACCAAGGACTAACTGAATCTGAAGTTTCATGAAAATTCGTGCATTAGTTTTTAAGATAGAGCCATTGCGGTAATCGTAAAAAATACAGCCTAGCAGCGCCACCTGTTGACCGATTTGCACCAAAAACTAATCAGCATCTATTTATAGCAGGGACTCACTGAATATAAATTTTTATTAAATTCTGTGCATTAGTTCTTGAGATACAGCGCCCACAACATTTGTGTCACACACAGACAGACATTTTGAAAAACATGTTTTTCGGGATCTCTGACCCCTAAAACGTGTCAATCCGTCGGAGACCGGAATTCGAAAATTTTCGCGAATCCGATACTTTCTTCTTGTAAAGATAGAAGAAAGGTAAAAATGATTGTGATTATCTGGAATCTGAATTTTAGTTCATTACAGCTTACAGCACGTGATAAAATGATGAATTAAAAACCACAATCCTGGTTCAACCTTTCACTGCAAAATTAAACAAAACAAAAACAGAATCATGGTTCAATCTTTTATAACATCCTTAAAATTGATTTAGAGAAAAACTTTAAATTTATTAAATATTTGTCTTTTTTTGGAGGGGGAGGGGGGTGGGTGAGTTAAATATAATTTTATCTTTATAAAATTGTCAAATACCCCCCCACACACACCCTTCAAATAATAATAATAATAAACTAGTATGTTGTGGCCATCACAAAACTTTCTTCTATAGAAATCACGTCAATTAAATCATTTAAATAGTACAAGAAATTACACCAATTTATCACCAATTCATATCAAAGTACTATATCTGAATTTCAAATTTGATGAAAATTCGAGCATTAGTTCTTGAGATAGAGCTATAGCGGAAATTCTGAAAAATGCAGCATAGCAACGCCACCTGTTGAGCGATTTGCACCAAAACATAAACAGCACTAATTCATATCAAGGTATACCTGAATCTGAAGTTTGTTGAAAATTCAAGCATCGGTTCTTGAGATAGAGCTATTGCGGAAATCGCAAATAATGCAGCACAGCAGCGCCACCTGTTGAGCGATTTACACCAAAATGTATAAAACGTCAATTCATGTCAAGGACTAACTGAATCTGAAGTTTGATAAAAATCCGTGCATTATTTCTTGATATGCCAAAACCTACTGCGAAAATCGTGTAAATCCTGAAAAATGCAGTATAGCAGCGCCATCTGTTGGGCGATTTACACCAAAACGCTACCAACACCAATTCATATCAAGGAATAACTGAATCTGAAGTTTGATGAAAATCCGTGCATTAGTTCTTGAGATAGAGCTATTGCGGAAATCGCGAAAAATGCAGCATAGCAGCGCCACCTGTTGGGCGATTTACACAAAAAACTAGCCAGCACCCATTTATATTAGGGACTACTGGAAAATAAATTTTTATTAAATTCCGTTCATTAGTTCTTGAGATAGAGCGCCCACAAAATTTGTGTCACACACAGACTGACTCACAGACACACATTTTGTAAAAACATGTTTTTCGGAATCTCTGACCCTTAAAACGTGTGAATCCGTCGAAAACAAGAAGTCGAAATTTTTCATGAATCCAATACTTTCTTCTTGTAAAGATAGAAGAGAGTGAAAACAAACTAGTCAGATATAGGTCAACCCCGAAACTTTCTTCTATCTCATACCTGTTTGTACTACAAAATTCACTATCAGAGTGCCAAAATTAAATGGCAATTTATGCCCATCATGAGGATTCTAAAGATATGAAATTCTGTGCATTAGATCTTACGACTATCGCTAAAATCAGGCAAAATGCAGCACGCCACAGCCCACATGCTGCGTGATTTATGCCAAAACCTAATCACTAACAACTTATGTCAACGTCTAACTGAATCTGAATTTTGATGAAAATTCGTGCATTAGTTCTTGAGATTGAGTTCTGTTGCGGAAATCATGAAAAAGCAGCATAACAGCGCCACCTGTTGGGAGATGTACAACAAAACATAATTAGCAACAACATATGTCAACGTCTAACTGAATCTGAAATTGGATGAAAATTCGTGCATTAGTTCCAGGGGTGTAGTGGAGGTATACGGAGTGTATTTTTTTCTAAGAAGCTCCGTATACCCTCTATTATCAAATAAAGCTATAGCGTGTACTCTAGGAATGGCGTTCATTACTTTAGCTTATACTCTCTGTTTTTTTTTTTTTTTTTTTTTTTTTTTACGACTACAATACTGATTAGTTCTTGAGATAGAACTATTGCGAAAATCGTGAAAAGTACGGCACAGCAGCGCCACCTATTGGGCGATAAACATGAAAACCTAATGAGCAACAACTTGTGTCAACGTCTAACTGAATCCGAAGTTGGATGAAAGTTCGTGCATTAGTTCTTGAGATAAAGCTATTGTGGAAATCGTGAAAAATGCAGCATAGCAGCACCACCTGCAGGGCGATTTACACCAAAACGTAATAAGCACCCATTCATATCAAGGACTCATTGAATCTGAAGTTTGATAAAAATCTGTGCATTAGTTCTTGAAATAGAGCTGCTGCGGAAATCGTAAAAAAAACGCACCCTAGCAGAGCCAGCTGTTGGACGATATACACCAAAAACTAATTAGCACCCGTTTATATCAAGGTCTAACTGAATCTAAAGTTTTGTGAACTTTCGTGCATCGTTCTTGAGATAGAGCGCACACAAAATTTTTCTCACATACAGACAGACTCAAAGACAAACTTATAGACACCCACAGAGCGACAGACATTGTCAAAAAACCACCAAGTCGTGTTCAAGACCCATGGGCGTAATCTGGCGAGGGCGAGGGCACATGCCCCCCCCCCCTAGTTTTTCAGGAGGAGGTCTAAACTTAACTTTTGCCCCTCCAGTTTTTTCTATTGTTTTGTGGTTAAGGGCCAGTTTTATATTTCCCTTTTCTCTTTTTTAACCATTAATGTGCTACCTTTGGTGTGAACTAGAACTAATCATGGGTAATTCAAACTACCCAGAATTAACGCCTTTACGTTCATATCAGTAATTTTTGTCTTGTGTCTTCACAAAATTTTAATGCAGTAATCAATGTTCAAATAAAAATGTTTCTCCTACTCTGCCAGAAAGCGGAATTTATTTTCCCTTTTCCATTATAAAGCTGTTTATATGCACGTGTGGGATAGATCTCTTGATTTCTGATCATTGTCATTTTCTAAACTTGTGATAATATGAAAAAAACTCCCTGATCCCCTATATCGTTCTCTATTTCAAGTTACAATTTACACATTATTAATTCGAGGTACCCATAGAACTATTATTGGTTTCACTCGGAAAATTAATTGAAAACAGAAATATAAAAACCATTTTCTGTTAATAAAACAAAACCCCATTTAATACGTTTTTCATTTATTTCGCAGAAAATTTGCAATTAAGTAACGTAAAGTAGTTAGTTTTAAAAGGAATAGGAAAATCGGTCCTTCTTTCATGCACTTTTCTTCTGTTTTCTTCTACTTCAGTTTTCTTTCAAAACTTTCAGTTTTTCAATATTCGCTTGTCTTTGTATCATTTCAAAATTAGTAAACGTAAAAACGTATTTATAAATGTATTTCGGATTTTAACTTAAGTACAATTGGAGAATATTGGAAAAAATTAAACTTCAGAGAAATCGAGACAGAAGTACTAGAAACTTGACACTTTTTCATTAAAATACTATAAATTTTATAAAAAAAATTGTATTTAATACTTTAAAAATAAAAAACTAAGTATTTTTATTCGGGTCTTTAAGGGGAGTTCACTTTGAAAATTGTGTAAAACTAAAAATGTTTAATTTAAAATAAACAAATTAAAAACAGTTGTTTGATTTAAATTTTTATATTTATAAATTATCTGGATTCATCTCAAACCAGTATGAATGGGATTTAAATCTGATCAAATTATCAACCAACTTATTTTATGGAGTTCTAAAATCTCATCAATGATTAAAGTTTCCCTCCCATACGAATTATTTTTCCTACAAACCCTTTCAAATTTCTCAAGTATGTTAACTTCTTTAAAAGAAAAAAAAATGGTTGTATTAAAAACATGGAATGCTTATCAAAATTTTAATTATCAAATGCTACTAAATGTCATAAATAAAGGGGAAATATCAAGAAAGCTCGACCAATTTGCGGAAAATATATTTATAATATTAAGTAAAAGCACTAATTGAAAAGCATTAAAACGATTACATACTTTTAGGAGCATTGCTTTTATTAAGCTTGTTCTCAAATCCAAGCAGACTTCTTTCAAACGCATTTTTAATTTTAATTTTGTTCACAATCGCATTAAAAAGCAGGTGGTCTTATTAAGAAATTATATGTAATCCAAGTATTTTTCCATTTATCAGTAAAGGCATATGATTTTTTGAGAAAATACTGTCAAAGTGAGCGTTTTGAATAGAATTTTGGGACGTGACAGCGCAGGAAAGGAAAAACTGCTATACTGTGAAAATAATATGTTATAACTCAAGATATAATTAATTTATTTATCAGAAAATTTAAAAAAAACTGATTGCAAATCCCTTTAATAATCATGCCTGCAAGTATCATGCCTTTATGTAAAAAATGAGTCGGGAAACGTATCAAAAAGTTTCGCGTTGTTGAGCGGGAAAAAAATATTTTTTTTGAGAACCGCCTTAAAATAAGAGATATACCAGTTGTGCATTCAATATTTTAAAATATTCCTTTAAAAACATGAAACGTGTAATTTAGGATTTTTCCCCATTTTTCGTATATGTTTGAACATTTAAAGTTTTTTTTAAATATTTCATTTTTTAAGCATTTAATTTCAGTGTCTATGCATGCTCGCGGTGATGGGAAGGAGGGGGGGGGGGGGGTAAATTTTTTACAAAAGTCCTTATGGAATTTTGCCCCTGCAGTTTTAGAACCCAAGTTACGCCTATGTCAGGACCGTTAAAACGTATAAATCAGTAACGTATAAACAGTCAAAACGTATCAAAACGTATAAACAGTTTATCTTTCAATGGTTTTTCTGAATTAATTGTGTCCCACATAATTATTAGTTCAACATTTAAAAATAAAAGCTTCAAATCCAAAGCTTGAAAAATATATTCATTTTCTTTTTTGGCTAAAAAAGGTCACATCCAGAAGAA
The DNA here is from genome assembly GCA_963932465.1 of Maratus speciosus. Lineage (NCBI taxonomy): Eukaryota > Metazoa > Arthropoda > Arachnida > Araneae > Salticidae > Maratus > Maratus speciosus. Next base: position 14,354,883 of record OZ010789.1, on the reverse strand, counting down.
ACAAAAGTTCTTTATCAGATTCATACAGTCAATAACAGTTGAAAATTAATTTTATTTACACTGAAATATTACAAATACAGCATACGACTGAAAATATCAAAATATCTTGCGCACATTCATATTTTGAAAATAAATATCAAATGTAGAAAATATGAAACATCTTGATATTAAAAATAAATATCAAGTATATGATAATATCAAAAATCTTGATATTCTGAAAATAAATATCGGTTATATATCAACGACAATAGATGGAGCACAAACACTCTAAAATGGTATCCTAGAGATGTAAAACGGCGAAGAAGACGACCTCAAGTAAGATGGAATAATGAAATCAGAAAAGTAGCCGGTGTAAATTGGATGACTAAAGCACTAGACAGGAAACATTGGAAAGATCTGGGGGAGACCAACATCCAGCAGTGGATTGAAAACGGTTGATGATGATGATATATCAACGAACCCTGGTGAGGTGACGTCCGCCGTTCTACAATAATAAACATTTTTTAATTAACAAGTAGGCGACAGATGGCGCCACATACGCTACTTTGAAACACAGATTATATATATCTCATACAGATATGACTCTTGCATAAGCTCAATGGTAACCGAATCGCAACTTCAGAGCCTCTAGTGACAACAGTCGCAAACGTTTCGGGAGGGTCGCAACAGGTAGTTGTTACTTGTCTTATTTGTATAGTATCTATCTTTTATTGATGCGTCGCTAGCCGGTTCTGTATTTGTTTACGTTTGTTTTAAAACATAAGACATGTTTCTTTTTATCAAACAGATACTAATAATCAAGCAAATAACCTCAGAAAATATGCACTTACACGTTTCTTCTTAAAGATTTGGCTTTTTTTTTTTTATATGTAATCATTTAAACAGAGAAATTTTCAGATATTTAAATGGTTTCACTTGATTGAATTGATGAAATTTGAATACCGTAAAAACACTTTTACATTACTGTTACTATTTACAAGAATAATAAATAAATAAATTAGCACGTTTTAAAATACTATTTACTGGCTTATTCCAAAAAAATCGGTTTTAAACAATATTATTTTATACGATTTACGCACTTTTAAATTGTTCAATTTTAATATCTGCAGTAAAACGTTGTATAAGGTTATTTTTATTATTATAAAATAGTTTTAAGTATGATAAAACAAAGATAATTTAAAAAATAAAAATTTATTGCACATTTTGTAGAAAAAATACAACATAATACGATAGATTTATGAATATTTTTCAGATAAATACAAAATTTCATGCATTAAAAAAGTAAATACATAGAATGTAAATTTTCTAACAACTTATGAATCATCAGAACATATTAAAATATTTTATGACATTTATTTTACATAAATATTTTATGACATATCCATGATTTTTATGTTAATATAAGTGTTACAAACATCAAAATTAAATAAGCTTTGAATAAATCATACAAGTAAACAAATTGGGAAACTGACAAAGATAATAGTGGTAGTATCTCTTTCAGTTCCATTACTCTTACATTCAGTTCTAAATATTGCATAATTTCCATTTCTAATCTTTAAATATGAAACAAAATGCACTTTCAAATAATATGTTGCAGCTCAATTTACTGATTTTTTATAAATTTACAAATTATTGGCTATGTACTGATTTTTTATAAATTTACAAATTATTGGCTATGTCTGTGGTTCACAGAAAAAAAAAAAAAAAAAAAAAAAAAAGAAAAGAAAATCACTTATGATATGGTATGTTTTAGAAAATTTGTTTTTCCATACAAAAGCAAAGAAGAGGAAGAATTTATGGGCTGCATGCGTATTTATTGACCACATGGAAAGTAGTAAAATATTTTTAATTAGTGCAGGGGTGCATTTAAATATTTGTTGTGAAGAATATTATTTAAAGTAAAATAGGAAACACCAATTTATTTAGACTTTTGCCATATATATATATTTTTTAATCAGAACTTTTTGAGAACGCTTGAGTGCCATGTCAGTCACCAGTGACTAACACTTAAACTTTCCGTTTAGATTCCACCAGCCATCGGTGACTGACACTTATAGGTTGTGTAACGGGAATCTTATTTCGTGGCCCAAATGGAAAGAGATATATAATCTGTGCTTTGAAAAGACCTTTTGGAACAGAAGAGAAGAGAGGCAGTTGCAGTTGTGAACTGATCGTCGCTGTTGTTGCACGCGCTAAAAAAACGATCGACTCCACCGCTTATACAATGTGCATGTCACATGGAGAAATTCTTATCTGTTAACTTATTTTTATTTGTAATTTCTAATTAAATGAGTGTTTAAATTAGCAAGCTTATTATTAAGTCTGAAGTAACGCACTTATGATAGATTTATAATTAAACAAGATTAAAACGGATTGAATATCCGTAGTGAGAAGCTCGATCTAATGACATCCTCAACTGGTGACTGGACTAAAACAAGCCCTTCTGATCGCTTATGATGGAAGTTTACCAGGTGTGCAAAGCTGCAAAAATCAACGGTATGTGCCATTTTCTGCGTTAATATGTGGTATTCTCTGGCCAACTTATTTAATTTATTAATGATTTTATATAGTTAAAATTTTTCGAGCCCAACGTCCTTAATGTTCAAAATATTATTGCTAAATTGTGTATTTATTTAATTAGTGCTCTATCTATCATTTATTGCCTAATTATACTTTCACAATGCCTGATGATAGTATTGCTGCTCCGCCAGAAAATCTTGCTAGGGTAGCTGTTAAAACTCCTCCCTTATGGAAAAGTAATATTTCGGTATGGTTTGTACAAGTCGAAGCAAATTTTGCCGTCGCGCAAGTAACAAACGACGTTACAAAATATAATTATTTATTATCTGCTATCGATACTGATACTTTAAGTGCAGTAACAGATTTAATTCTAAATCCGCCTCAGGATGATAAATATACTGCTTTAAAAGATAGACTAATTAAAGAATTTTCTGATTCGCAGTCTCAGCAAATTCGTAAATTACTTTCCGAATTAGTGTTAGGTGATAAAAAGCCTTCTGTTTTGCTGCGGCAAATGAAAGAATTAGCGCAAAATTCAGTTTCCGAAGACTTTCTAAAAACAATTTGGCTAGAGCGTTTGCCGACACATACACAAGCGATTTTGTCAGTTTCAAGCGCTGCTTTACAGGAACTAGCAATCTTACCTGACAAAATAAACGAAATTAAATCGGAATCTGCTGTGTATGCCATTTCTAAACCCGTTGAAACTTCGCAAAGCGAACAAAACGCAGTCTCAAAATTACAAACGCAGATCGACCAATTAACACTGCAAATTTCAGAATTATCCAAAAATGTGTTTAGGCGATCGATGTCTCGCGGGCGGCCGCATTACAGAGAAAGGCACTATAGTCAAAATAGACGGTTCAGGAGTGCCGATCGTAAACAAGATTCATCTAATTCATCCTCTGGTTTATGTTATTATCATCATAAATTTGGTAGTGAAGCAAAAAAGTGCCGCGAACCTTATACTTTTAACGAAATTCAAAAAAACTAGTGGCCGCTGCTAGGTCAACAAGCGAAAATACCCTCGGCGTAGCAGCATTAGAACAATGTAGATTACATGTTTTTGATAAAAACTCGGGTTTAAAATTTCTAATTGACAGCGGTAGTGATATTTCTTGTATCGCCGCCTCAAAGCAGTTAAGTAAACAAAACCCTTCTAATTATCTTTACGCTGCAAATAATTCCAAAATTCCTGTTTATGGAAACAAACTCATGGACCTAAATATTGGCTTGAGAAGGAATTTCATGTGGTCATTCGTTATTGCAAATTTCTCTTGCCCTATACAGGGGTGATTGTGTTCCGGGTGTAGCCCGGATTTCCGGGTTTTTCGGTCGATCCTTCCGGGTTTATGAGATCGTTACGTTTAGTGGAAAATTCGAACATTAAAACGTATCGCGAATTTAGGCAAATGGTCGCCGAAAAAGATCAATTCCTCAATCGTTCGCTGAAAAAAATTGACAATTTCGTCAAAGGATTGAGGGGGAAAAATGCGAATTTCGTCAAAGAATCTCGAAATAAACACAATTTTCGTCAAAGGATCGCGATAAAACTAAAATTTTCGTCAAAGGATCGCGATAAAACTAAAATTTTCGTCAAAGGATCGCGATAAAACTAAAATTTTCGTCAAAGGATCGCGATAAAACTAAAATTTTCGTCAAAACAACGCGGGAAAACGCGAATTTTCGTCAAAACATCGCGAGAAAAACGGATATATCGTCAAAGGAACGCGGAAAAAGGGATATCGTCAAAGGATCGCTGGAAAAACGCTAATTTCGTTAAAAGATCGCTGGAAAAACGCTAATTTCGTTAAAAGATCACGTAAAAAACATGAATTTCTTTAAAGAATCGCGGAAAAACAGCGAAATTCGTGAAAAGACCGCAGAAAACACACATAATTAGAACCGGGAAGGATTTTCCCCATCCCGGAATGATGGGAAAAATGCGATTTTTGTCAAAGGATCGCGGGAAAAAACGCGATTTTCGTCAAAGGATCGCCGGAAAACGGAAATATCGCCAAAGGATCGCTGGAAAAACGCAAACATCGTTAAAGGATCGCAGAAAAAACGAATTTCTTTTAAGAATCACGGAAAAAAACCCGCAAATTTCACCAAACGATCGTGGAAAAAACGCGAATTTTGTCAAAGAATCTCGAAATAAAACAAATTTCGTCTAATGATCTTGAAATAAAACAAATTTCTTCTAATCATCGCGAAATAAACACAAATTTCATCAAAGGATCGCAAAAAAGTGCAAAATTTGCGAAGGATCGCGAAAAAAACAAGATTTTTGTCAAAAGATTGCGCGAAAAACGAAAATGTCGCCAAAGGATCGCGGAAAAACGCACTTTTCATTAAAGGATCGCGAAAAAAACAAGATTTTCGTCAAAAGATCGCGGGAAAAACGGAAATGTCGCCAAAGGATTGTAGGAAAAACGCAAATTTCATTAAAGGATCACGAAAAAAAAAAACTTTCTTCAAAGAATCTCCGAAAAAAAACGCGAATTTCGTCAAAAGATCGCGGGAAAAACGCGATTTTCGTCAAAGAATCGCTAGAAAAACGGAAATATCGTCAATGGATTACAGAAAAAACGCAAATTTTGTTAAAGGATCACAGGTTCACGGGGAAAAAACATGAATTTCTTTAAAGAATCGCGAAAAAACGCGAATTTCATGAAAGGACCGAAAAAAAACCCCGCATAATTAGAACAAGGAGTGATTCTCTCCCACCCTCTCTGCTGTTTTTTTTTACTCAGAATCACCCCTGGTTTTGTGTTATCCATCTCAATCTCAGTACAAAAATGTCCAGAATTGCATATCTATATCTGTAATGTGTAAGAGTAAAGCTAAAAAAAACAAAAAATCTATTTTTATTTATTTTTTTCTAATACTTAGCCACTTAGAAGTAAAATTGGATTGGTTTTGACGTTTTTTTACTCTTTTCAAATAACTAGGTATGACTTGCATTAAATCTGCAGAGAGATCCCACTCTTAATACATAATTTGTACTTGTTTCATGAGTACTTAGAATAAATTCAATTATTGAGTATAGAATTCAAACTTTGCTTATTTAACAAGATAAATTGCACTCTCCATTTGATGAAGTCATTTAGCTTTCAGTGAAATTAACATAAGTTTACCAAATTATGTTTTTCTGCAATTGTATATTTCGAACAGTAGCAGAAATAAGTCACTTGATTGTCATGCTGTTGCAGCATCAGTTGTTATGTAAATTGATATTGGTACATTTTGCATCGATAATTTTCAGGGTTTTTCACTTTGTATCGATTAATTTTCAGGGTTTTTCACTCTGAGTCACAATCACCCCTGCCTATAATTGGAGCCGACCTTTTAAGACATTTTGCTTTGCTTGTAGATTTACGCAAATTCCGATTAATTGATTCTGTAACTGGATTGTCCACTAAAGGTGAACTCACTTGCACAACTCAGTCCCAAATTAAACTGATTTCTGAAGACATGTCTTTTAAAACTATATTTGAAGAATTCCCAGACCTCTTAAACCCCATTCCAAATTTTAAGAAACCATCATGTCATGACACAGTTCATCACATAGAAACTACGGGACCTCCACTTTATTCCAAACCTCGCCGCTTACATCCAAAAATTTTAAAGGAAGTTAAAAAAGAATTCCAATATCTTATGGATGAGGGTATATGTCGCCCTTTAAAATCTCCATGGGTATCCCCTATTTATGTTGTACCAAAACCGGATGGTTCTTACAGAGTTTGTGGTGATTATCGACGGTTAAATTCAGTAACTCTTCCGGATCGTTACCCAATACCTCACATTCATGATCTTACAAATATTCTCCATGGAAAGAAATTTTTTTCAAAACTAGATATAGTCCGCGCTTATTTTCACATTCCTGTAAATGAAAAAGATATCCCTAAAACGGCAGTAATAACTCCGTTTGGAAGCTTTGAATTTCTGTATTTAAACTTTGGGTTAAAATGTGCAGCAAACACGTTTCAAAGATTTATTAACGAAGTTCTTTACGATCTTCCATTTGCTATCGCTTATTTAGATGACATTTTAATTTTTTCGGAAAACGAATCTGAACACCTAGAACATATACGAGCTGTTCTGGGCAGACTTTCTAAATACGGACTAAACATAAATGTTTCAAAAAGTGTTTTCAAACAAACTAATGTATCATTCTTAGGGCATGAAATTTCTCCAACCGGAATTCGGCCTCTTCAATCCAAAGTTGAAATTATTAAGCAATATCCGCGACCAGAAACTCTTTTGGAACTTCGCAAATACATTGGATTATTCAATTATTTTAGACGTTTTTGTCGCAATGCTGCAATTATTCTCGCACCCTTAACAGATTTGTTGCGAGGAGCCAAAAAGAAAGATTCAACCCCTATTGATTGGTCCGAAAATGCTATAAATTCTTTTGAAGCTTCAAGAAAAGCCTTAACTGACGCAACTCTTGCATTTCCTACAAACGATGACCAATTAGTGCTTCATTCGGATGCTAGTGATTTTGCTATTGGTTCTACATTAAGTTTAGAAACAGAAAAGGGCCTAAAACCACTTTCATTTTTTTCCAAACGTCTAAATGAAACACAATTAAAATATTCTAGATTTGATCGTGAGTTGTTAGCGATTTATGAATCGGTTAAACATTTTAGACACTTTTTGGAAGCCCGTCAGTGCACCATCTACACTGATCACAAACCTATTGTTTATGCATTTAAAAAAAGAACTGATAATTACACTAACCGACAAAGTCGGTGGTTATCATTTATATCAGAATTCACCACTGATATACAATCTGTAAATGGAAACCAAAACACGGCAGCAGACGCACTATCTCAAATTAATGAAATACAAATGCTTACTCCTAAAGATTACAACAAGTTAAGTATCGAGCAAAAAGAGGATGCAAAACTTAAAGACCTTATGCAAAGCGGTCAATCCAGTTTGGAACTCAAATTAATCACCCTTCCTAATTCTACAACAGAAATTTATTGTGACATTTCTAGAGGCAAAGCACGCCCATATTTAACCCCTAACTTCAGAAAACAGGCATTTTGGAATTTACATGCACTTTCCCATCCTGGAACTAAAAGTAGTGTAAATCTATTGCGACAAAGATTTATTTGGCCTTCCCTAGCTAAAGATTGCCGAACTTGGGCTCGTGAATGTTTGGATTGTCAACGCTCCAAAATCACTAGGCACACGAAAACTGAGTTGGGAAAATTTGACCTTCCAACAGATAGATTTTCACACATACATTTAGATTTAATTGGGCCTTTACCAGAATCAAATGGTAAAAGGTATTGTTTAACTGTAATTGATAGAGCAACACGCTGGCCAGAGGCATATCCACTAAGTGACATAACGGCACAATCAGTTTCATTTGCACTTCTCTCCGAATGGATTGCTCGTTTTGGTTGTCCTGAAAAGATCACCACTGATCAAGGCCGACAGTTTGAGTCTGAACTTTTTAATCAATTAGCTCAACTGCTAGGTGCTAAAAAGTACCAATCATCCCCATACCACCCACAGAGTAATGGGATTATTGAAAATTGGCACAGGCCCCTAAAATGTGCATTAAAAGCTAGAGGAACTAAAAAATGGACCGAGGTACTGCCAACAGAGTTACTTGGGTTTCGTGCTGCACTGAAAACAGACCTTAAAGTTTCACCAGCAGAACTTGTTTTTGGGTCTGCACTCCGACTGCCTGGGGATTTTTTTGACGACAATTCCCTTATTAAAAGCCCTGAAGAATTGGTCCAGCGATTAAGGAACATTTTCCAGGATTTCAAACCACTGCCAACAAAGTCCCATCATCACATAAAACCTTTTGTATCACAGGACCTCAACACGTGTACCCATGTATTTGTGCGCCACGCCGGTATGCAACAATCCCTCCAACCACCTTATGATGGACCTTTTGAGGTCATCCAGCGAGGTGATAAACTTTTTTAAATAGCCATAAAAGGTAAAATTGTCAATATTTCACTGGATAGACTGAAGCCGGCCTTCTTAGTGAACGACGCACCTACCCCTGAATCAACAGCCTCCATCCCTGAACCCTCAACCACTGAGACAAGGGCTTCAACTTGTGACTCGGAACCGTCTCGTACCACACGATCTGGCCGAACTGTCCGATTTCCAGATCGTTTAGTAGAACATTGACATATCGTTTGCACTAGGAAGGGGGTTCTGGGGTGACTTCCGCCGTTCTACAATAATAAACATTTTTTAATTAACAAGTAGGCGACAGATGGCGCCACATACGCTACTTTGAAAAGACCTTTTGGAACAGAAGAGAAGAGGGGCAGTTGTGAACTGATCGTCGCTGTTGTTGCACGCGCTAAAAAAAACGATTGAATCCACCGCTTATACAATGTGCATGTCACATGGAGAAATTCTTATCTGTTAACTTATTTTTATTTGTAATTTCTAATTAAATGAGTGTTTAAATTAGCAAGCTTATTATTAAGTCTGAAGTAACGCACTGCTATCATTATGATAGATTTATAATTAAACAAGATTAAAACGGATTGAATATCCGTAGTGAGAAGCTCGATCTAATGACATCCTCACCTGGCTTTATATAAATGATTATCGAAATTACATTTCATCTTTCAATGGCTGTTTTGAATTAACTGTCTCACATAATTATTAGTTCTACATTTAAAAATAAAAGTTTCAAACATAAAGCATGGAAAAGATTTCTTTTCCTAAAAAAGTCATTGCCAAAGGCAAAAGTTTACTATCTACAGAATGACACAGTCAATGGACTTTATGCACGCGGCCTGAGGTCGAGACTAAAATTCGTCTGCTGGCGGTATTTACTGGCGGTGTTTAGCATACCAGTGTATGGAGTGTGAATTATTAATGCTTGTTTGTTAAAAATACCGCAAAAGAATTCTTTGATGCAGCAGCATATACTTAATATATTGTAATCTAAATTCAAAATGTTGTTCTGTATGCGAAAAAAATCCATAAGTTTGCAAATTTTCAGTTAAAATATATGCACTCAACCTGGGTCAAGGCTAAAGTCGTCTGCTAGCAGTGTTTGCGCCTGCGCATTCCGGTAATCTGCCGGTGCAGTAACTAGAATAACAGATCATCATACCGCCAGCTCTGGCGTCTGACGTCACCTGAATAGAGTCCATAACAGGTAGATTGGCACTTGCTTTGAATGTAGAAAACATAAAAATTATCTTGCTCAGTGATATTTTGAAAATAAATATCAAATGTACAAAATATCAAACATCTTGATATTTTGAAAATAAATATCAAGAATTTGAAAATATCAAAAATCTTGATATTTTGAAAATAAATATCGGATATGTATCAAGATATATATCATGATATATATCCATCGATATATATCAACGAACCCTGATAGAATGTAATAAGAAATGCCACAGATGTCGCTGCGATCGACACTTGGGATTTTAGTGGATTTTAGCAGTATCGTCCTCAGATCAAGAGCACAATCTAGCTCGAGTTAGTTCTTTGATCTGAGCATAGAGAAGAGATAGGGGTGGAGTGTGCTTTCCGTAGAGAATTCTGTTGAAAAGCGGCATCAACATGACCGGTCATAGTCATGTAAAGGTTTCCAGATTTCGCTCGTTATCGCTTGCTTGGCAATTTGAAAATTGTTGCAGGTCGTGAAAAAAAAATATGCAAAAATACTCAGCATCCACATTATGCATGTGAAGTAGCGCAAAAATATAAACGAAGTAAAACAAAGCAGCTTAAAATCTGTTTTAAATTAGTAAAAGAAGATTCTCACTTTAATTTCACGATACGGTAATTTGTTTATTTTCCTTTCGCAAACATATGATAGCCTTTGGCGGCAAAAGTCACGTGACTATTATGTTGGTCGCACTTTAGGATTACTAAAGCACTCTCCACCCCTATCACGTCTCTATGGATCTGAGAAATAAATGCCATTTCTGGTAAGTAGGTTGGTTGGTTTCACGGTTGCATTCTCGAGATCCGTTTTGGAATATTCGCGGGTCGTTTTTGGGACGGTTTCAACTGGTCCGTTCTTTAGTATTCTGCGGACATTTACAGAATAGTTTTATCATAGATTAACATCCAAGATCGGACATTCCTATAGAGCGTAATGGTAATGCGATTCCGATCGTAGCGCCCTCAGTGACAATGGGGAAGAAACTCCCCATCCTTGTAGTATGCTTATTATTGAGTATTTACCTTATTGCGATCTTTCTTTTTTTAATGTTGCATGTTTACGTTTTCGATAGAATCTTACACCGATACATGAACATAGAATAGACATATTCTATGTTATATATCTAATATCTATTCTATGTTCATGCACGGATATATATATATTTTTTTTTTTTACATGATTAGTGATCGGTTTTAAGTGCAACGAATACTAGGTAAAAATTTCGTCTTGAATGCTATATATCAAAAGCAATGGTGTAATATAAAAATATACGAAATGTTGAACTCTACAAGCCCCAGAAAATTTCATAATTATTCCCCTTTGGCAGGAAAATTTTTATAGCCCGTGTTTTATAAATTTATGAAGTTTAACGTATTAAACAATCGTTACAGTAATCTTTTAAAATTTATGCATTTTCACTTCCTTACAGATAAAATAAAAATATTGTTTTTTATGTAAATAACGTATACAATCAATTCAATAATGTTTATATGTTAATATGTATATGTTAATATTAATTAACATATAAGAAATAATAATAATTATATTACAGATAGGGAAAAATTCCTTTCGACAAATTTTTAGAATTGTATAAATCTAAAATTTAAAAATAAAAAGAGGTACTGACATTTCACTCAATAAAATTTTATTCGATATGAATAAATTGACACACTACCTGAATTTGATTTTTTACAATTTAATCTTATAAACTTACATATTTGCATTCTTAACAGAATTTTCTGCGGCTTTCTTTTATATTATTAGTCTAATTATCATTTTGTAAGTTAAAAATGAACAGTACAAGTACGGTAAAAAAAAAAAGCAGCTAAATAAATAAAGCAAGCATGGATGGAATATCGTCTTACACCTGCTTCGTTTTAGGAACGAATAGATATTGAAACCATAGAGGATAAACATATTTCTTCAACATAGGTAAATTCCGGAGGTTTGTTAGTTCTTCCCCCTTGCCGATAGTGACGCTAGTACTGTTGCCATTACAGATTTTGCCGTAAATGTCCCATCTTGGTCCTTAATCTATGAGTCTTATAGGATATGACAATTACAGGATTTTCAGGATCATTGTAGAGCGTCCGAAGGACAACTGCGGTTGTCTGGGTTCTTTGGTAAATGGAGGATATTCCATCTACATTGTGATCACGTGGTCAAGGTAAAAACTTCTAGCGTAAAGAAGGGAAGGCTACTTAGACGTGCAAATCCCCGCTAGCCAATGAAACAGTTCATGAGGCAAAGCAGTTGTAGCTTCCCTTCTTATAAGTTAGAAGTTCCTTGGGTAAATTACCTGTTATGTATTGTAACATACTTTTATGCTACCGGAGTGGGTTTTGAAAGGGTGGCCAGCTGAAAATCTAGCCGTAGAATTCACCCCCTATTTCCAACGGCGACTGGAAATCTCAACCCACAAAGGGTGCCTCCTTTGGGGATGCAGGGTCATAATACCCAGGAAGGCACAAGAACACCTATTGGCCACTGTCCACAGTTCACATCAAGGCATCGTACGTACAAAGAGCCTTGCAAGAAGTTACATGTGGTGGCCAAAGATGGATAGTCAAATTGAAGACACAGTAAATAGGTGCAACATTTGTCAACAAACACGACATGCACCTCCTAAGACACTGGGAACATGGGAATGCATTAAAAAACCATGGTCAAGACTCCACATCGATCATGCTGGGCCTTTTCAGGGATCCCTTTTCCTCATTGTCGTAGATGCATACTCAAAATGGCTAGAGGTTATTAAGGTATCGTCAACAGACTCACCTTGTGCTATTGAAGCTTTGAGGAAGCTTTTTGGCTCTCATGGTATTCCTGACATCATAGTCTCAGATAACGGACCTGGATTCACATCGTCTGAATTTGAACGGTTCCTTGTGAGAAACGGAATCCACCATACATTCACAGCTCCTGGACATCCTTCATCAAACGGACAAGCAGAACGGATGGTGCAGACAACAAAAGATGCACTTCGAAGAATTGTTTCGGGGAATTGGAATACTAGACCCAGATAGCAATTTTAGTTTGCAGAAAATTTTCAGCAATTTTACTTTGCAGACTTGCAATGTTGCAGCAAGCTCAGCATGACAAGTCTGAAAGTTCATAACAAGACTGCAACAAGATTATGCAAACTCCGAAGTCACCATACTTTGAACTTGCAGCCAAGTTGTCGTGCAAGTTGCAATCTTGTTGCATCAATCTTACTGCAAAATCATAGCAAACTAGTAATATTGCGATGTCAGACTATTTTCAAACTCATTTTAAATTTGCAATATTGTCATGTCAGAACATCTGCAAATGAATTGCAAACTCGGAATCTTGTCATGACAAGTATAGCTGCAAATATGTAGTAATTTCAATGTTGAAATATAAATTAAAATGTTGTCAATTTTCTGAATTTTGCGTGTAGAACATAGGTAAAATAGGATTTTTTGAGACAACAGATGGCCATTCACCCAAATTTGGGAAGAACTTCGTTTTGATACTAAAAATGAAGATCCGATGAGTACTAAAAAATAAAGTTGTTTTATGTTTTGTGCGCAAAAGGGGGCATTGTTAGCTCAGGGAGGGGGTTAACTAAAAATAAATAAATAAGTAGGTGAAATGGGATATTGTTTATTATGTTTTTTATAATTCCGAATCAGGTGAAATCATCAGCAAGTCAATACGATCATTTCTTACAAAGTTACGGCAGGTTTTATTTATACAAAGTCTTTTACAGGTAAAATAGGTTTTTACAGTAACAAGTGATTGCTATTCACGAAAGCTTGAGACAAACTTCGTTTTGGCACTACAAATTAAGATCCGATGAGTCTCCAAAATGTAAAGTTGTTTCACCGTGTTTTTTTTTTTTTTTTTTTTTTTTTTTTTGGGGGGGGGGGGGGGGGCATTTTAGCTCGAGGGAGCAAAATTCAACTTTTTTTAAATAGGTCAAGTGGGATATCGTTTCGTATGTATTTGAATAACATTATCGGCAAGTCAATACGAACATTTATAAGAAAGTTACAGAAAAGATTTTATCAATGCAAAGTGGAAAATTATATTTTATTTTTTAGCGTAGTTTTGTCACATTTATTTTACGTTTAAAAAGAGTTTTTTATATCATATTAAGTCATCTCAAAACTATTAAATGTCTTCAAAATAGCAATAATCAAAATCAGGATAATTTTGAGTTTATTTCAAAGTCATTAAATTTACCAAAATCCACTACTTATAACCTGGCCTAACTTTGTAAAAAATGATCTATCGGCTTGCGTGCAACATCATTTGATTCAGAATAAAAAAATTCATAACAAACGATACCCCATTTGACATTTTAAAAATAAGTTCTGTTCGCTCATGCCGTGTTAAAGTCCCCCCCCCCCCTCCTCAAAAAGAACCCCACGATGAAACAACTTTATTTTGGGGGGACTCATCGTATCTTCATTTCTAGTGCCAAAATTACCAGATCTTACCAGATAAATTTTCTTGAATGGCTATCAGTTGCTGCTGTAAAAACCTACGGTACTTGCACCAAATTATAGTTTTCGACTTCGTATTCATAAAACTTGTCGTAACTATGTAACAAATGATCGTATCAATTTGCAAATGTTAATCATTCGATTAAAAAAAAAGAACATAATAAACGATAGCTGCCTCTTAACATACTTAAAAATTTTTTAGTTTGCCCCTCCCGCTCCCTGAGTTAAAAATGCCCCCAAAACATGATAAAAGAACTTTATTTTTTAAGGACTCATCGAATATTCATTTTTAGTATCAAAATGAAATTCTTCCCAAACTTTGGTGAATGGTCACTAGTTGCCGCATTTCTACTCAATTTTTGATTGTATATTTTTTATCTGTACGCCTTTACTAGTCGTACTTTTGAAGGTTGTGCGAGTTTTGTGCAGGATTCCATATAATCGGAGGTTTGTCAAATGCTTGACATTTTTATGCTATATAGACCGAGTAAACAAGGACTTATAGTTTAAAATAGATTCCAAATCACCACAAATACGCTACCACACCCGCAGGAATTAAACCCGACATAGTTGAATCGGAGGCCACAGGGCTAACCATTCAACTACCTGGTAATCCCCAATAACTTCCAATAATATACCTTAATTTCATTATATTAATATTAACACAATTATTCTAATTGGTAAACAAATCATATTAGATGTAAATTTCCAACTGGGAGAAAAATGTCCGGACCAGGATTTGAACCCGGGACCTCCTGGCTGAAGCCGCAAACAATTAGAATAATTGTGTTAATATTAATCTAGTGTAATTTCGTATCCACCGATTTCTGGAGTTCCATTACCTGAGATTTATTCTGTTGAGCTGAACCAGGTTTCAGACCAGATGCTGTAATTATCAAGGTTAGCTGGGTGAAATAGTTCGACCAGAATCGTTCGGGATAGCTCAGATGGCAGAGCACTGGCGGCTTCAGCCAGGAGGTCCCGGGTTCGAATCCTGGTCCGGACATTTTTCGCCCAGTTGGAAATTTACATCTAATACCTTAATTAGTTTAGAAGTTTTATTAGACTCGCCAATTCTCAATTAGTTGCTTATTCCCTTCTAATTCTTAGAAGGTAATTAAAAACATTATCTAAAAATAAATGGTCCATGTACATAACCAATGCAAAGCAAACCTAGATGAGTATAAACACACACCCTCAATCTTAATTTCATATATAATTTTATTAAAGAAAATATAATTTATTTTCATTTTTTTTTGGCCAGAGTGGAATATATTGCTAAAACTTATTAACTTGCAGAAGGGGAAAAAAACTCATTTTAAAATTGAAATTTCCCTATTCTTAAATCTGAATAAATATAATTCCACAAAAACAACATATTTGAAAAGTTTCACGAATTTAAAAAGAGCAAAGTTATAATAAAACAATACAGTCTATAAAATTACAAAGTTTATTTTCACACAGTTACAAATAATAGTTTCTAACACAAAGTATTAACATAATATTTACCAAATTAACATACAATAATTTAACATTCTTCTCTATATTATTTCCGTGTCTTTGCATCCTAAAAGAGAGAAACAATAGAGTGCATTTTAAAAGTTACAAGTTAAATTTTTACTGTTTTCAAGAATTCTGCTTAGAATTAATTCTAAAGGTGATCACAAATTATAACTCTTCAGGCAAAATGACCGAATCGCTAATGTTAATCCAACGAGATATATTTTTAAAAATATCTCGTTTGTATTTTTATATTTTAAAGACTTTTTCTTTTGCATTGGATAGCTGAGGTAAATTTCTGCAACTGTGGTTTTTTACTTTATTTTAAGTTCGTTGAAGTTTTTATTTTATTTTCTTTCTTTCTTTTTATTTTTTTTGTGCGGACACTTTCACTCTTTTTACCGGCTCCAAAAGTACATAAAAAATCATTTAAAAATATTGAAATGCAACCGAGTTACCTTAAAAAATTCTGTTATTGGATTAATATTGGCGAATGGGTGTTTCCGCTTGACTGAAGTAGCCTCTTAACCCCTTAATCCCTAACCCACACAATTGTGCGGCGATACTAAAGTAAAAGAGAATGACTATTTCCTGTTTTTGTGCGATTTAAAACCAAATCTGCACATTTATATGCTTTAGATGTTCTGATAAAACACAATTAGGGGGTACCAACTACAATACAGTGTTAGATTTTCTGCTTTTAAAAAGACTATGTCATCTGACAGCAATAGACAAAAAGTATGTACTGTCGTAATTTCTTTCAAATATGATTTATAGTGTTTGCTTAGATTTAATATTTCTTTTCATATAGTTTATTCATGATTTTAATTGATTTTGTCTTTGATAAATTTAATTAGGCTTCAGAAAAGTTGAAAAACAAATGAACCACACAATTGTGCGGGTCCGGCATTTACCATTTCCAAAATAGATACAATTCCTAATATATAAATTTTTTATTTTTAAGTGATTTTTTTAAACGTATGTTTTTAGCAATTTATTTTTTATTAATTAGATTTTTAAAGCTGACCAATTTTAAATTAATAGGTTTGTACTATTCATGATTTCTATTTAAAAGGGATAGTATTAGATATATAATATGCACATGTAACGAACTGTATGTTTCTGCTCTGAGTTATAGATGCCATATATGATTTATAAGTTTTATATGAGTTATATGCATACCACGAGATTGGTTTTTAAGTTTGATAAATTCATTCCATTTTGTCGACACAGCAAGTAAACCACCAGGAACAAATAATAAATTATGGAAAGTTCAGCAAATGCTCGACAGATTCCGTAGTGTCTGCTTGAATTTACCAGGAAATCAGGGAAAATTTTCCATAGATGAGCAGACGATTTCTTTTTTTAGGACGTGCCTCAGTAAAGCAGTATATAAAAAAACAAACCACACTCTGTTATAACAGCATCATCTGGGATAGTTTTTAATTTTGTATTATACCAGTGGGAAAGTACAGACCTGGTCCACAAGGATCTAGGTTTAGGACCTGCTGTAGTCCTTACTCTGGTTCAGACCTAGTTTTATGTACTTCGATCGGTATTTCAACAAAATACCGCTGCTGGAAAAACTAAAAAAAAAAGAAATTTGGAGGATCAGGCACAATCCAAACGAAGTGAAGGGCATACTATTCGTCAAAGGCTCTTAAGAGGGGTGCGAGCATTGAGCACGTCTCAGAAAATGAAATTGTAGTGGTCTGTCCAAAAACAAAAATTGTTTCAAATATTTTCATTGTGGCTTATGAAAGTTATCTCAATAAACAACAACTTTTTTTGCTTAAACTTTTATTTTTAGATATTTGCACACATAATCCCAAACTACACAATTGTGTAGATTTAGCCCGAAAACGGCTGCATTAAGGTCGAACCCACACAATTGTGCGGGTCCTCTCTTGTGATAATGACATCGGGTATTTTTTTATATATTTTTTTTTTAATCAAATACGATCCTATCGATAAGGGGAAACCCAAACTTTCAATTTCTACCAAAAACACTCCCGGTCTTATAGGGTTAAGTGCCCATACTAGTCACTTGGAAAAAGTCGAACGCTAATGGTAAGTCTATGGGAGCGTTATTTTCAAATTTCTCGCTGAAATTTTAATATTTTTGATTTTTCATAGAATAGCTGAGGATGATCTACAACCGGACTAGTTTTTACTTTTTCGATTTTGATTATTTTTTTTTTCTATAATAGGATAGTTTCAATTTCGGAACCGGTTCCGAAAGTAATTGTATTTTTTAAAAAAGAATCTGAAACCGAAATCGAAAAAGTAAAAACTAGCCAGGTTGTAGATCGTCCTCAGCTATCCTATGCGAAAAAAAATCATTCAAAAATATTAAAATTTGAGCGAGATATTTGAAAATAACGCTCTTATAGACTTAGCATCAGCGTTTTTTCTTTTCCCCGTGACTGAAGAAAGTTCTTAAGAAGCTACATTAGTCATGCGAAGAAACTCTAACCCTAATGCTAAGTATGTGGGAGAAATCTTCACAGCGATAAAGCTATACAGCTTAAATGAGAGAGAAATATATGCATAGGATACCTGAGGTCGATATATATAGTTATGCGTTTGTAATTTTTCGATTTTGTTCAGTTTTTTTTTTTTTTTATGCAGACATTTTCACTATTGGAACTGGTTGAAATGCGTTGTGAAAGTGAAACTATCCTCATATAAAAAAAGCAAATGCAAACAAAATAGAAAAGTACAAACTCACAACAATAGATATCGACCTCAGGTATCCTGATTAACGAAAATTATTTAAAAATATTAAAATGCGAATGAGAAATCTGTAAAGATTTTTTTCATAGATTTAACTTGAGTTTTTCCGCGTTAAGAGTCTACACTAGTCACGGGAAGAAAATTGATCACTAATGTTCAACCTATGGTTAAAATCTTTTCAAATTTATCGCTTGCGTTTTAATATTTTTACACGATTTTTTTTCCAGGATACCTGAGGTCGATATCTAATGTTAGCGTTTGTCTACTTTTTCGATTTTGGTTACAGTTTTTTTATACGAAAATAGTTTCACTTTCAGAACAGGTTCCAACCTCTTCCGAAAGTGAACGAAACAAATCTGTAAAGATTTGTCTCATAGGTTTAACGTTAGAGTTCGAGTTTTTCCGCGTAATGGGCTAAAACTAGTAACGCGAAGAAATTTTAACGCTAATGTTAATCCTGTGGGAAAAATCTTTTCAGATTTCTCGCTTGCATTTTAATATTTTTAAATGATTTTTGGCATAGGATACGTGAGGTCGATAACTTTTATCGTGCGTTTGTACTTTTTCGATTTTGGTTACAGTTTTTCAGATCAAGATAGTTTCACTTTTGAAACCGATTAGAATCGGTACTGAAAATGAAACTGTACTTATATAAAAAAAAAAAATCCCTGCTGGCTCGAGCCTACAGGCGGAGGTAGATTTCGAAGTTAAGTACAAAATTCACCAACAAAAATTAAATCAAGATTAGAGATAAAACCAGTTCCTTCACTAAGAATGAGCTCTAGGGCGCTAAACATTTTGTGAAAATTCTAACATACACGAATACACACACGCATGTATATGGAATAGGTTTAAAAAATAGCTAAAGCAAATTCAGAGAACCTCAAAGTGTTACAATATGTTAATTTTTCAATAGTCGGGCTTTTATCATGTTTTAATAAGTTTCTTCAAACTCACATGACGTTACCTATTCACCTGCTGAGGTCCATTATATTTCCAATATGACGCAATATTTTTTTGTTTTTTTAATTCGTCAAACTATTTATTTCATTTTGAGTTTTCATGCGGAAATCTTGCTCTAAAAAACTTATGACGTAATATTCAATTTGTTTTCAATTCGTCAAACTGTTTATTTAATATAATTTTTCACGTGAAATCTTGCAATAGAAAAGCAATTGTTGTGGTGAGAATTTTATTGCTTTTTTTTTAATTGTTGGCAACTGCTATACCGAAAAATATTTATTTTTTCCTGTCATTGTTGTGTAAGAGCTGGTTTTATCAGAATCATGTTAAGACGGTATTCAAAATTTTGAGCATTCCCCATTTCCATTCCCTTGGGCCGACTTTGCCCATTTTCAATCCCCGCCGAGATATTAAACATCTCAAAGTTGTTGGCGAGTTTGAAGACGATCCGTGCATAATTGTGACTTTTATCGTGCGGACAAAATTTAGTACATACATACATATATATGTATATATATAAACTTTTTAGGTGAGGGTGGTTTTGGGCTCCTGGGGTCCTATAATGAAAAGTTATGAAGGAATTTTTCAAAAGTCGCACCATGGTAACGACTGCAATAGGTAGTATTTCTTACGAAATCTACCTAAAACTGCAACCAAAATCGAAAAAGTACAAAATCACGGTAAAAGTTATCGACATGGGGTACTCTATGCAAAAACTCTTTTAAAAATATTAAAATGCAAGCGAGAAATCTGTAAAGAGTCCTCCCATAGGATTAACATTAGCGTTAGAATTTCTCCACATGACTAGTGTAAGAGGCTATTTCAGTCACGTGAAAACACTTGTTAGATCAATGTTAATTATGTGGGAGAAATTCTTAAAAATATCTCGTTTTCATTTGATTATTTTTAAATGATTTTTAGGTGCGTTCGTAATTATATAAATGCGTAACACCTATAGTCGTCGTTCGGTCCGCCTGTCCGCATATAACAGAGAAAAAACTACCCAACCGAATGGTCTGAAATTTTAAATATATAATTGTTGCAAAATTTTGTCGAGTTATTTCAAATTTTGTGAAAATCGGATGTATAGTTTAATTACAGGGACATTCAAAAGTTTTTCGTTACATTACGGCTAATGGGGAAAATTATTGCAAGTGCATTTTAATGATGTTACAGCCTTCCGAACGGTCTGAAATTTTAAATATATAATTGTTGTAAAATTTTGTTGAGTCATTTCCAATTTTATGAAAATTGGATGTATAGCTTAATTACACGGACAGTCAAAAGTTTTCCGTTACATTACGGGCAATGGGAAAAAATTATTGTAAGTGCATTTTAAGGATGTTACAGTCTTTCGAAGAGAATGAAATTGATATGCACTTATGAAGTGCGATAAAATATACATTTAGTAGAATATGTGGTGCAAAAAATATTTATAAAACTAGTTATAGTACGTACGCACCTCATTTGCCACGTTTGACGAGCAATTTCCAACTTGTTTTTTTCACATATGACAGCTGAGGTCGATCTAAAAAAGACAGTTTTTTACTTTTTCGATTTTGTTTGCAGGATTTTTTTTATGAGGATGCTTTCACTTTCGAAACCGATTACGAAAGTGAAAGTGTTCAACTAAAAATATTTGTAAACAAAATTTTAAAAAAAATGCAAAAGGATCTTTGTACAGATCCACCTCAGCTTTCAAATACAAAAAAAATTAAAATATTAAAATACAAACGAAAATACCTTTAAAAAATTCCCCCATTGTATTAATATTAGCGAACGGCGTGTTTTCGCGTAACTGAATTAGTCTCATAACAGTACATATACATAACCCACTACATAATTATACATAACCTACACTAGTCACGCGAAGAAACTGGAACGCTAACGTTAGTATATGGGAGAAATCTTTACAGATAAAATGCTGTACAGCTTAAATAATATATATATCTGCATAGGATACTGTAAAAGCACTTATTTTCGCGAGCCCGCCGTAATCGCGAAAATTTAAGCCTCGCGAAAAATATATATTTTTTCGCCTCAAATAATAATGAAAAATCAGAAAATTTTCACTTTCGAAAGCTAATGATTATAGTTACTTAAATAAGAAATAAGTACAAAAATTTCTTGTATATTTACAACTATTTCTTGAATATTATACAACTACTTCTTGAATAAAAACTATAATACAACTAATAGAATGCAGCTCATTCATTTACAATATTTATACCAGCTTCTTTGAAGCCATTTATTTTTAGAGCGATGGGGAGAGGGGGGGGGGGGAGAACTTTACCGACAAAAGGAAGTTTCTTAAATTGCCTTACGCAAAAGGGGTTCTATTTAGGTAGTTTTGGAATTTTTCAAGTTTCGGTTCAGTTCATATAAAATTCGCGAAATTTTCAGCACGCCAAATCACCGATATCTTCATTTTCGCGAAAATTACGACTCGCGAAAATAAGTGCTTTTACAGTACCTTAGGACTACGAGTATATATGGGGCATTCTCACAATCTTTTGATTTTCGGGAATAAAAATCTGGTGAAATTAAACATGCTAAAATCACATTTTAATCTGATAGACAAATGCCTTAATGATTCAAAATAAAGAAAAAAGGGTCAGCAGCGAAATTTTTTTTTTATTTAACTGCGGTTTAAGTTAAACTTGCGAGTTTAATCTTCCTTACCATTTTACCACTATAACTTTTTATTTTCTTCTACATTTTTACTTATGATGAATTTGCATAGTACCCACAGGACATTCAAATAAGAAATAATAAAAATGTAGTACAATTAATACAGAATTTTTGTATAACGTTGTCTTAAAGGGGTATTAAAGAAGGGACGGTAATAGAAAAAGGGGGGGGGGGTGCGGTATAGGAAAAAAGGGACGAAATGGGAAAAAAAGGGACTGTAAGGATGGAACGGTAAGGAAAATTATCACCTATTTTTAGGAAAATCGCGTTAAGACTAAGTGATAGCCACAATGTTCACTGATTTCTAGAAACAGTTGTTAACATTGGATTAAATAATTTTTTTTCTTAATTTACCTCGAAAAGTGCAGAAATAAACCTTGGGGACGGTAAGACTACCCATAAAGCCGCGATCTTGAAATTGATATTTAAATGCTGATTTAAATTCTGCAGTAAATTTCCTGTCAAAGAATTTTAGACATTCTTTCTCTAGCATACTTCTGCATGAGAAAAAAATCCCTGCCGGCTCGGGCCTACAGGCGGAGGTAGATTTCGATGTTAAGTACTAAATTCTCCAACAAAACTTAAATCAAGATTAGAGATAAAACCCAGTTTCTTCACAAAGAGCGAGCTGTAGGGAGCTAAACTTTTTGTGAAAATTGTAATATACACGAATACACACACACATATATATGGAATAGGTTTAAAAAATGGCTACAATAAATTCAGAGAACCTTAAAGTGTTAAAATATGTTAATATTTCCATAGTCGGGTTTTTATCATGTTTTAATACGTTTCTTCAAACTTACATGGCGTTACATATTCACCTGCTGAGGTCCATTATATTTCCAATATGACGCAATATACATATTTTTTTTATTCGTCAAACTATTTATTTTGAGTTTTCATGCTGAAATCTTGCTCTAGGAAACTTATGACGTAATATTCAATTTGTTTTCAATTTGTCAAACTATTTAATTTTACACGTGAAAATTTTGCAAAAGAAAAGTAATTGTTGTGGTGAGAATTTTATTATTTGTTTTTTTTTTAATTGTTGGCAACTGCTATAACGAAAAACTTTTATTTTTTTCCTGCCATTGTTGTGTAAGAGCTGGTTTTATCAGAATCATGTTAAGACAGTATTCAAAATTTTGAACCCTCCCCATTTCCACCCTCTTGGGCCGATTTCGCCCATTTTCAATCCCCGCCGAGATATTAGCCATCTCAAAGTTGTTGGCGAGTTTGAAGATGATTCGTGCATAATTGCGATTTTTATAGTGCGGACAAAATTTAGTACATACATACATACATATATATATATATATATATATATATATAAACTTTTTAGGTGGGGGTGGTTTTGGGTTCCTGGGGTCCTATAATGAAAAGTTATGAAGGAATTTTTCAAAAGTCGCACCATGGTAACGACTGCAATAGGTAGTATTTCTTACGAAATCTACCTAAAACTTGAAAAAAATTCTGTGGCTGCGTCTGAAGTGATTTTCTGTATAAGTTTAGCAAGAGGGACGGTAAGGATGAAAAACCCAGGGACAGAGTTCAAAAAATAATATCAACCGTAAAAATGTGTGCCTGTGCAGGTTAATTTTTCGCACAATATTTATATTAAACAATTGTCCCAGTTTCGGAAAAAAATTACATCGAATTACTTTTATTGAAATAATTTTATACAGACAGCTCCAAATTTAAAAATCAGCATCAGGGACGGGACGGTATAGGAGTTTTCCTGGTATTTGGACCCCCAACATCGTCCAAAACTTATTTATCTCGTTAATATTGTTATGCAATCATGCAATGGAATGTTCCCCAGTATATGGGATTAAAAAAATGTATTAAAATAAAAATTATTATTCAGGGACATAAAAGTCAAAAGATTGTGAGAATGCCCCATATGTTGTTGTGCTTTTGTACTTTTTCGATTTTGGTTACAGTTTTCTTTTATATGAGTACAGTTTCATTTTCAGAACAGGTTACAAAATTGAAAGTATCTGCATATAAAAAATTGCATAAAAGCTCGAAAAGGTACGATTGTACAACTATATGTATCAACCAGGAGTATCCTATGCAAAAAATAATATTAAAAAATATTAAAATGTGAGCCCGAAATATGCAAAGAACTGTCCATAGAATTGACATTAGCTTGAAAGTTAAATTTTACTTCGGGTGACTAGTGTCGGTTTTTAAGAATTACATTTTATTAAAGATTGTTATCATAGGAGAAAATAATAAATAAATATTCAGTTGAACGCTATTTTACATGTGAAAAATGATTCAAAACAAAACATCTTTAATAATAACACAAATAAATAGTCTTCGAATCTGACATTAACAATATAACAATGGAATTAAGGTTTTAAGGTCCAAAGTTTTAATTATCACAAAAAACTATTTTGTAACTATTAAAATAATATTTTGGTGCTATGGTATCCGAGGTTTTAAGTATCACACAAAGCTATTTTATAACTTTTTTTTTTTTGGGGGGGGGGGGGGTTAAGTGATTAGTCAATGCATTTTAGTTATTTAGTTCTAATTCATTGCATAAAAACTTACCAATCAAGTTTCAGTACAATTGTTTGCGGCAGGACTCGAAATGGAAAAATTCACGAGCCGGAAATCTATTTTTCAAAGTTTGACAATTTTTTTTTAAGTTTTAGGCAAATTTATGTCTAACAATAAAAATCAATTTTAAAAAATGCATTCAAAATTCAAAATAATCAAAAAAGTTATAGTCAGCACAATAAAAGGTATATGTATAAAACTATAATAATAATATGTGTTACCGAATCGGAACGATATTTACCGTAATTTCACAAACCAACCGGTGTGTATTGGAAGGTATACGCCGTATATTTTCTGGATTTTTTAGAAAAGCTCCGTATACCCCCGGTTTCTCGAATAAATCTATATCGTATATACTCTAGACATGACGTTCATGACTTTAGCGTACACCCTCTGATTTTTTTTACGATTACAACATTGCAAACCAGATCAATATTTGGCATAATTTTACGAACCGGAGTATTGTTCCGATTTGCTCCGGGATATTTCAAGCCCAGGTTTGCTGACGCGAAAAATTAACAATTTCAAAATATTCGTATTTAAAATTTAAGAAAAATAGGAAATAAAACGACTTATACACATCCGATTAACAAGCAGTTATGTCAAAAGAAAAGAGAAATTTTTAAAGAATTAAATAAAACTGACGCCGGAAGGAAATACTGTTAATAACTTTAATAAAAATTAGAAAATAGCGATACAATAGAAGTCCATGATAAGAAGCATGGAGAATAGCACACTAAGAAACTGTTTAAAATATTTGATATTTATATAGAGAAAAGGGTTTAATGACCATGAAAAGATAATTTAAATTTAAAAATACATTCGAACGCACTGCTGAATTCAAGAGGAGGGGCATTCCCCCCGGAAGGTTTGAGATTTTATGCTTTTTAATAAGCAATTTCCACACCGAATCTCTAAAATGTCCCCCCCCCCCCCCTCCAGAGCCGAAGAAATTGCTTCCGGAGAAAAATATCTGAATTCAACACTGCTCGATCGGCGTGAGCAAGAAAAAAAGCAAATATTAATTAAAACGATGTCTTAGAAATTCCCCTTAAAGTTGAGAAAAATTCATTTAAAAATTAAAATTTTCAATAATGCCTTAACATGGACCAAAACCAAACTATTTAAAAAAAATGTAAGCATTCCTCAGTAAATAAACATAACTTTTTAATTTATTAGAATTTCTGTACGAAGTAAGTTATAGTTTGCATAGAGAAAATACAAAAATATCTGAATCACATTTGAATAATTAAAATAATAAATACCTTTATACCTTACTTGAACGCTAATCCAATGGCGCTGCTTCATGGAATTCAATAAAGAAGTGTTGTAATTTTGTCTTTGTCAAATTTCCGCGCATGCGCGTTTATATCTGTTCTCCTCCCAACAAAAGGAATTTTTCGCTTACGTCGTTATTTTATGACAGTGTTGTATCAGGTTTAGAGCAAAGTTGCGTTGCAAGAAAGCGATTGATTATATTCCGTCTACCTAGTAGTGTCCTTGCAGCAATATTATTACTTCAAATTTGTCGTGACAAGAAAATATCAAGAAAAAATTAATCTTGCTGCAATTGTTCATGCTATCTGGGGACTTGCATCATTCTTATTAGCATAACATGCTACGCCCAATTCTGCTACCAATGTTTCTCCAGCAGAGCTGCTTATGAACCGCCGTTTGAAAACCTGCCTAGACAGAATCCATTCAGATTTTTCAGAGCCTAATCCTAAGGATCTGTCTAATTCAAGATTCCGGATGTTTGCACCTCTAGACTTGGTATATGCTTGAGGATTTCACCCTCACGACAAATGGGTACCATCTACAATAAGCAGCAAGCAAGTTTCTCCAGCAGAGCTGCTTATGAACCGCCGTTTGAAAACCTGCCTAGACAGAATCCATTCAGATTTTTCAGAGCCTAATCCTAAGGATCTGTCTAATTCAAGATTCCGGATGTTTGCACCTCTAGACTTGGTATATGCTTGAGGATTTCACCCTCACGACAAATGGGTACCATCTACAATAATAGAAGTAATTAGCCCCACAATGTATGAGGTTTTAACGGATAAAGGTCTTGTGTGGAAAAGACACATTGACCAACTAAGACGACGCCTGGGCAGTCCTCCACATATGACAGACTCTGATAGTTCTTCAACATATCCATCTAAAGTCCCAACACCTTCACCGTTGATGTCAGAATCAGTAGGAGACAGCGAGAACTCTGAGCCAGCAGGAGGCAACCAAGATCCAGTTCTGTCGACAAAGGACGTGGTTTCAGAGCCTAGGAAGATGGACAGTTTAATTGGAACTGCACCTGCAGCGGTTGGAAAGTTGCCTGATGTTGCAAGTCCAGCGATCCTTCTATCAAGACCAGTCAGAGCTAAACATCCACCAACCTGGCTAAAGGACTATGTTACATAGGGGGAAGGAATGTTATGTATTGTAACATACTTTTATGCTACCGGAGTGGCAACAGGCCGCACGAACGAACTATGTAAATA
Source organism: Maratus speciosus (assembly GCA_963932465.1). Taxonomy (NCBI): domain Eukaryota; kingdom Metazoa; phylum Arthropoda; class Arachnida; order Araneae; family Salticidae; genus Maratus; species Maratus speciosus. Next base: position 14,327,746 of record OZ010789.1, on the reverse strand, counting down.
TACTTGGCTGCGAGGGGTCTCTCAATGGGAGAAATCGTGTACGAGATTACGGAATCACCTTGATTACAGCTGATTCAGCTGATTACTATGATTACATGTGATTATACCTGATTACACCTAGATTACAGCTGTTTACACTTGATTACAGTTGATTTCACTTGGAAATACGTGATTAAATTGCTAAAATTTATGATTTAACAGTTTTACTCGATTTTATTGCCTTCCAAAAATCTATTTTTTTTTTTTTTTTTTTTTTTTTTTTTTTTTTTTAAAGATTTGTTCAAAATAAGAAATAAGTATCAAGCAGGACGGTGATTTGCCTATCACTGTTCTGCTGACAGTGGCGTAGCTAAGGGGGTGGGGTCTGAATCTCACCCCAAATGATGGGCTCGTACACTAAATCATGAATAACAAAAGTAGTAACTTCTGCTAAAACGGCAATTTTTTTTCTTTTTTTTACATGTTAACTTTTTTAGATTTGTCAAAAATAAGAAAATAGTATCAAGCAGGACGGTGATTTGCCTATCACCGTCTGCCGACAGTGGCTTAGCCAAGGGGGTGGGGTCGGAAGGTCCCCTCTAACGATAGGTCCGTACACTAAATCATGAATAACAAAAGTAGTAACTTCTGCTAAAACGGCAATTTTTTTTTCTTTTTTTTTACATGTTAACTTTTTAGATTTGTCCAAAATAAGAAAATAGTATCAAGCAGGACGGTCATTTGCCTACCACCGTTCTGCCGACAGTGGTGTAGCCAAGGGGATGGCAGGGCCGGCCCAAGACAATTTTGGCGCCCGTGCGAGCATTCTCATGGGCGCCCCTCCCCCCCCCCCCCCCCCAACATCATACCTGTTCAAATTATTGACTTTTTTCACACAATTTTTAAAATATTCGTAAATTATTCGTTCATAAACTTTTATACATGCTATTCTTAATTATTTAAGATATTATTTAAAAAGACTATAAAATAGATAAACATATCCATATTTAATTCTATCTTTGAAATCTGAATTTTATAATGAATATCAATCTCAATATGTAACATTGTGATCCAAAAATTAAACGCCATTCATTATACCATGGTATAGGACAACAATAACAATAATTAATTTATTGAAAGAAGAAATTTTATTAGAATAGTTATGTTTATTATTTGGAATATACTCTTAAAAATTGTCTATCTTCTTAGCTTTTAATTTCTCTTTTTCGTGGCTACTAGCCGCGTTTAAACGCTCTTTTTTCTAAGGCTCCCATTGCATTGTAACACGATATATTCTTAGCCTGGATGTAAAGTTGCCAAGCAACTAGGGAATCCATACACCTGCTTTATTGTTCCATTGTTCCACAGAGTAGTACTAATCAGTAGCATGTATTAATTTTATATTTGGTGAGTCGTGAGTTTTAAATTCTTTAAAAAGCAAAACAAAAACCACATAAGAATATTCGAATTATAAACAGATCAATTTGAAATTAAAAATGCAAGACTTTAACGCAGACTCCGATTGATAACTCTGGGTATGTTTCCCCAAAACTGTGTTTTTGCTACTTATATACATTGAAAATAATAATAATAATAGTTTGCAGATAGATCATCATTTCTTTGGAATATAGGTATATTATAAAATGATTATACCTACATACTCTAACAATGTTTGTGTCAGTTAAACGACGCGTTTTTTTTTTTCGTTTTTTTTTGTGGGGGGGGGGGGGGGCGGAGGGTGTTAGATTGTGCTTTTTAAAGGTGTATCACATACAGAAAACACGTTCTAATTGCAACAAATAAATTTTACGCCTTTTAAGTAGTCAAAAAAGTAGTTAAAAAAATTTACTATAATCATTTTATACATATGGGGCATTCTCACAATCTTTTGACTTTCGGGAATAAAAATCTGGTGAAATTAAACTTGCTAAAATAACATTTTAATCTGATAGAGGAATGCCTTAATGATTCAAAATAAAGAAAAAATGGTCAGCAGCGAAAAATTTTTTATTTAACTGAGGTTTAAGTTAAACTTGCGAGTTTATTTTTCCTTACCATTTGACCACTAAAGCTTTTTATTTTCTTCTAAATTTTTACTTATTATGAATTTGCATAGTACCCACAGAACATTCAAATAAGAAATAATAACAATGTATTAGTTTTAGTACAAAATTTTGGTATAACATTGTCTTAAAGGGGTGTTAAAGAAGGGACGGTAAGGTAAAAAAAGGGGGACGGTATGGGAAAACAGGGACGAAGTGGGAAAAATAGGACGGTGTGGATGGAACGGTAAGGTAAATTACCACCTATTTTAGGCACATCATGTTAAGACTAAGTAGTAGCCACAATGTTCATAGATTTTTAGAAACAATTATTTACATTGGATTAAATTTTAATAAAAATAATAATTTACCTCGAAAATTGCTGTAATAAACCTTGGGGGCGATAAGACTACCCATAAAGCCACGATGCTTCAAATTGATATTTATATGCTTATTTAAATTGCGCAGTAAATTTCCTGTCAAAGAATTTTAGACCTTCTTTCTCTAGCATACTTCTGCTTGAGAAAAAACTTGAAAATATTCTGTGGAAAAACTTGAAAATCCGAAGTGATTTTCTGTATAATTTTACAAGAGGGACGGTAAAGAATCTAAAACCCAGGGACAGAGTTTAAAAAATAATAACAACCCTAAAAATGTGTGCAGGTTCATTTTTTGCTACATATTTATGTGAAAAAAGAGTTCCAGTTTCGGAAAAAAATTACGTCGAATTATTTTTATTGAAACAATATTACACAGACAGCTCCAAACTTAAAAATCAGCATCAGGAACACGGGACGGTATAGAAGTTTTCCTGGTATTTGGACCCACAACATCATCTAAAACTTATTTATCTATTTAATATTGTTATGCAATTATGCAATGGGATGTTCCCCAGTATATGAAATAAAATAAAAAAAACCCGCAAGAATATGTACTAAAATAAAAATTATTATTCAGGGACATAAAAGTCAAAAGATTGTGAGAATGCCCCATATATGTTGAAAATAAATTACCTATCTTTCAATACGTTTTATTTATTTTATTTATTTATTTATTTATTTATTTTTTTTTTTTTTTTTTTTTTTTACAATGTGTACAAGTAGTAAAAACCCACGCAAAGTTTAAATTCAATTTGAATCTGTGTTAAAGTATGCGTTATAAATTAGCTTCAAATTGGCCCGGTTCTGATTTAAATATTTTCACGCAATCTCTTTTTATAGGTTAAAAAATATATCGAAAACAAGAAAATCGATTTTTTAAGGTTTAAAAATTATCGTGATCACTACACTAAAATTTTGAATTCTGAAAAGGATTCCCTTATCATAATGAGAATTTTTAGAAAATTCATTAATCTCTATAAAAATTCATTTGAAAAAAAAAGAAAAAAAATTCTTGTCTTTAAAATAATTAAGATATGAACACAGAATCTGAAGCACAGTATATAGTATACATTCCGGTTAAGTAGTGATTACAGACACACACACATAAAGGGAAAAAAGGTCTATACAATAGTTGTTTATCTTCAAAATATGCGCGATATTTTCGATTTAAAGCTTCTTTAAACATGGCGTAATCATGTAAAGAACAAAATGAGTTTAGAGAAACTCTTTAGTTCTTCATTTCTCGAATATAATAAAATATTTTACAAATGAATGCATTCACACACCACACACAAGGTGAAAGAAAGGTCTACAATTCTTGTTTATCTTCAAAATATGTGAGAAAATTCCGATTTAAAGCCTCTCTAAATATGGCGCCTCCCTCTCTCCATTTAATCATTTGGATCCCCTTTTCAGGTACGTAATCATGTAAAGAACAAAATGGGTTTAGACGTTTAGAGAAACTTTTTCTTTCTTCATTTTTCGTATATAATAAAATATTTTACTAAAGAATGCATTCACATACGACATACAAGGGGAGGGGAAGCCTACAATTCTTGTTTATCTTCAAAATATGTGAGATAATTCCGATTTAAAGCTTCCCTAAATATGCTCCCCCCCCCACCCCCTCCCTCCATTTAGTCATTTGGATCGTCCTTTCAGGTACGTAATCATGTAAAGAACAAATTGAGTTTAGAGAAACTTTTTCTTTCTTCATTTTTCGCATGTAATAAAATATTTTACTAAAGAATGCATTCAAACACCATACACAAGGGGAATAAAAGGTCTACAATTCTTGCTTATTCTCAAAATATGTGAGATAATTTTGATTTAAAGCCTCCCTAAATATGGCGCGCCCTCTCCTCCATTTAATCAGTTTGAGGGTCCTGTCAGGTACGTAATCATGTAAAGCACAAAATGGGTTTGAGCTATCCTTAGTAACATTTAGAGAAATTTTTCTTTCTTCATTTTTCGGACATAATAAAATATTTTACTAAAGAATGCATCCAGACATACACAAGGGGAAAAAAAGTCTGCAATTTTTGTTTATCGTCAAAATATGTGAGATAATTTCGATTTAGAGCTTTCCTAAATTTGGCGCCCCTCAGCTACGGCGCAATTAATCAGTCAAAAGAAATTTTCACTCCATAAGGAAGCGGAAGAGTTGAATAGGTGGTGTCACTTTTCCAAATTCAAGGAAGGTAATCTGAGCCTTTAGCATAAAGGGATTTCTTTAAAGAACGCATCCTAAAATCCTACGTTCCTCTGATATGTTCATCACAAATTCTTTGTATTTTACTCAAGTAAAGAATACAGAAATCGCTGCATGTGAAAGTTTAGCGCCTTTAAGCACAAAGAAGGTCCTCTGCTCAGCAGATCTACTTAGACCCAACAGATGATTCACACCTGGTTTTAGAAAATGTTAAACAAAACAAAAAACGTAGAATCCAAAATTATTTATCGCCACTCTTTACTCCTACCGCCGGTTGGCGCCCCCTGCGACTAGGCGCCCCGTGCGATGGCACACTTCGCACACCCCTTGGGCCGGCCCTGGGGGGGTGGGGTCGGAATGTCCCCCCCCCCCTAACGATGGGTTCGTACACTAAATCATGAATAAAAAAGTAGTAACATCTGCTAAAACAGCAAAAATTCCGAAATTTTTCATTTTAGCAGGTATAATTTTAAAGTGTTTCTTTCGCCGGAACCATTATTTTTTTCCGTTTAAAACAGGATTCCATTATAGACGTTTTCACATGTATTCTCTAAAATTTATCCACTCTATAATAACCTAATAACCAAAGGTGGATCCAGCACTCAATTTAGAGGGGGTCATGGCTCTTTTTTTTTTGGGGGGGGGGGGGGAGGTTACACCACTTCATGATCAATTTTTATATTGAAGGCTATTCTCAAATTAAAACTGACGATTTTTCTGATACTTTCGCGAAATCATTTTCATTCCTAAATACAAAATATTTGCAGTAGTATTCGTTAATATATATATATATAGATTTCATCGAGGATTTCATTGAGATACCAAGAAATCGTAGCATTTCCCATTTTCTTATAAATGCAAAGAATGATTCAGAAATGTTGTCAAGTTAGCAGTTTAAGCCAATTTTTAGGACTTGAGAGCCACAGAAATGTCATCATGAGAGAGCAATTTGCATTCGCGTCCGGAAATTTAGTTTAAAATGCCAAATTTTATGGAATTTTTGGTAAGATTCTTCGCTTTTATTGAAAAATGGAAAACAGTTTCGATCACATAGTTTCCGAATAAGTGCACTTTCAAATTTCTTGAGATTAGAAATATTTTCACAGATGTATCAGAAATTACCTAATTTTGATTTGAGTAGAGGTTAAGAGTCAGAGAGATTCGCATTGTTGAACAAACTTCGGAGGAGGGGGATTGAAAGAATTTAAGATATATTTCATTTTTTAATAACTTTTAGCATTTTTCTGTTGTTTACGAGGTGGGGGGGGGGGGTCATGACCTCGTCTCCTTCCCCTTGGATCCGTCACTGATAATAACCGCTTGAGAGCATAAATGTACCATAGTTAAATCTACGACATTAGAACATGTCTGTAACGAAGCGTGCCATAAATGGAAAAAAATTAAAGTTTGACGAAATTAACACTGTACAATTTATACCCGCTAATATAAAAATCTATGTAAAATGGAACATTTATCCAGACCTTTGCGATTCCTTCTTTGTAGCAGTAAAGCCTGTGGAAAATTAAAAACAGAAACATTTCATGATCCCGATTACGAAAGGATGGATAATCATAGAAATACTCTGGCTAAAGCGGATACCTGTTTAAAACGGTATTTTTCCGATCTCTAGTAATTCCGTTTTGAGAGATGTTATTGTAACTAGATAAAGTGTAAAACTTCATCAACGGAGAATTTGGTGTGACCAATGTTGCTAAAACTTACAGTAAAAAACAGGGCCGAAACTAGGGGAATGCAGAGGGGTCATGTGCCCCAAGCGTCAGAACGAAAGGCGAGGAAAGGGGTGGGGGCGCCAAATGAAGATTTTATTTTTCATTTCATACAAAAATGTATGTATATTATATAGATATATATATATATACATTAAAGACAAAGTAACTCGCAAGCTAATGTTAAACCTATGGGAGCGTTCTTTTCAAATTTGTGAAACTGAAAGTAACTTTATAAAAAAAAAAATCTGCAACCAAAATCGAAAAATTAAACACTAACCCGGTTAGAATTCAATCATTGGTTTTCAAACATTACATCTTCGGCAAATGTCCTTTAATGCTTTTTTGTTTTAATTTTGTCCGCAATAGAACATTGAACTGGAATCTTCAGAACGTTTTGTTATCCAAATCAAATTATAAAAAAACTCTGCATCCTATACAACGAATTTAATAAACTCTACTCTTTCATCAAATATCGCTTTTAAAGTATCTTTTTTTTCTGCGGTGTTTCTGCCTGTTTATCTTCGTGAACTTTTATTGAACTTTATTATTTTCCTCATTCCTAAGCCTTTCGTATTTGTAAATAACTTTAAACACTGTTTTCATTTTGTTTTTATTTTAATTTTTGTGTTTACATAGAAGTCATGTGTTATTTTTGTATACAGGGCCGAAACTAGCCTTTTTGGCGCCCGGGGCAAACATAGATTTTGGCGCCCCCCACCCCCTCCACCACAAAGTAAATTTACAAAAAAGAATTTTACTAAATATCTAACAGACAACTTATTTTTAAATTTAAAATATATAAAACTGAACTACGTAATCAGCTTTGTCAAACATTGATCCATTAAAATCTTTGAAAAGTTATTGAAAAGAATTGCATTTTAATCTTTTTAAACTTTTTTTTTTTTTGCATAGTCTAAATGAGGTCGATATCTAAAAAAGAAAGGTTTTACTAAGAATTTTACTCTGTGCATTCCCCTTCCCGTTGTCCTGGGCAGTCAGCGCCCATGGCAAGACGGAAAAAAAAAAGAAAGAAAGAAAGAAAGGAAGCTCAACACTGTTCAGCGGAAAAAAAACATACAGCTTTCATGAATTTTGTTTTTATCTACAAGAAAAATCAGGCTGAGGGGTCACTTCTCCTTTGGTAGTTATCCGTAGTGGACAGTAGGGTATCCCACAATAGAGACTGACCTTGAAAAACGGTAATGATTCTCCCTCGGATTCTCCTCACAGGAAGTGATTTAAAAGATAGAAAGCAAACGCATAGGCATGATACTTTGAAATTTTGTATTGTAATGAATCTTTTTATCTATATGTAAAGTTTAATGCATTTGGTTCTTTTCCTTTTAAATTTTCCAGCTGCGAGACATTTTTATACAAATTTCATAATATATATATACCATATATTCTTGTGTCAAACGTCAAACAAAATCTTCATTTTGGCGCCCCCTTCACCTCCTGTTAAAGCGGCGCCCGGGGCACGTGCCCCCATGTCTATACTTTGTTTTTATTCCGTTTTCTTTATGATTTTGTGTTTACTTATAAGTCATATGCTTGTAAATGACTATAATTGCTGTTTCTTATACTTTTATCTATGGTGCTTGGATGCCATAGTTTTGTAATACAGTCGGCCCCACTTAATCGGGTAACGGATAATTGCATATCCCGCTTATATGCATAGAATGCCGTGGAACAAAAACACTCCCAATAAGGTTAATGTTAAATATACTCGTTTTATCGCATAACAATCCCCGGTTAATTGCATAAGTATCTCCAATCTAGTAATCCGCATTTTATAAATTCCTGTTATAGTGATGAATGGGAAGAACTTTTTGTTGTTGTAACAATGGTTTGTTATATCTACGATCGAAGAACAGAAACCGTCGTGAAAGAAGACTTTATTATCTAAATTCTAGGAAACTCATAGGAGTGTTGAATTTGGACAATTATGTTTTTCTTGTCTTTTAAAGCTTGTCATACATACAGTGACTCAATATGTTGGGGGTACTTTTTGGAAAATCCTGGAATCGGGGGAAAATACAATCGGGATGGTCAAGAGAATAAAGGAACGATATTTAGCGCCGGAAATTGAGAAATACAGTATCCGAGGTAGGAAAAAACAAATTTCCCTAAAACATTTTTTGTGTAGGCAACAACAACAAGAAAAAAAAGTGATAAATTGACAAATAATTGAAAAATAAAATTAATATATGCAGAATTTATTTATTTTCAAAGGTATGATTTAAAACAAATTTTTTTTTATTTTACTTTCATTTTAATTTTACATACATTATAATGAAAAATTAAACCATGTAACGTAAATAGTGTAATAATACATTATACCTTATTCCATATATTGTTATATAGAGAGTAATAATAAATTATTTAAAATTAATAATTAAAATCTAAATTATTAAAAGAATATTTTTTAAAGTATTAGGTAAATGATGTTCATTAATATTTATCATATCTGTGGTATATAATCAATTGATAACGTATACTGCTAACATTAATTGCTGTCCTCGCTTAAACGCTTAACCCGCTTAAATGCATACAATTCAGTGGAACCAACTGTATGCAATTACCGACTGTACTTTGTTTCAATATATGTGTCGCTGTTTTCTGGGTCAGTTTTCTTGGCTGATTGGCGGAAGGGTTTCTTCTGCCAGGGGTTCATGCATTTGCCATTTTTTGGTTGGCTCCCTGGTAGAGTGATTGTAGCCCTTGTAGAATTCATTCTCAGCTATTTACAGAAGAAAATAAAATCATTTGAAACTATTAATATGCAAGTGAGAAATTTTTAAAAGAACGCTGTCATAGGTTTAACATTAGCGGTCCAGTTTCTTCGCGTGAAAAGTGTAAGCTCTTAACTCTCAAGCTAATGTTAATCCTATGGGAGCGTTGTTTACATATTTCCTTGTAGCATTTTAATTATTATTAAATGATTTTTATTTTTAAAGAATTTTTTTTTCTTTTGCATAGGGTATCTGCGGTCGATATCTTTTATTGTGCGTGAGGAGAGGGGGGGGGAGGCCGTCAAAATCCATATTTGTTCCGGGCTCAAAAAAGGCTAGTTTCGGCCCTGGTAAAAAAAATGTTTACATGAATACAAAAGCGGCACACTTAACATAATTTGGTGAATCTTAATTTATTTTATAATTCTATATCGAGAATTATCACCAATAGATTTAAATCTCCTACTTGAAATAGAAAAAAGTAATGTCATTGTTGGACTAGTTATTGTGAAGTTTTATTGAACTTGTTAGTTACTGCGATGTTTTGTTCGAAGTTGCGAATTTCAAAATACCTGTAAAAACTCGAATGTGATTATTCTGTTCTAAAACATGTTGATACGCTCTTTGTTGCAACAACGTCATAATTCAAAAATCGCAATTTTTTAGTTCTGATGTTGAAGTAAATGATCGATATATTATTTCAACTCTGTGAAATTTTTGTCAATCAGCAAACAAGAAAGAAGAGGCGAATTTTCTGAAGTTTTATGATCTGTTTAAAATCGTAGAATCTTTGTCAAAAGATGACTTTGATAAAATTTTCTTTTGTTACACACACAGAGCTTTAGGCAAGGAAGTGTGTGTGTGTGTGTGGGGGGGGGGGGGGGGTCTGGATGCCCTTCCCGAATGAGGTAAGAGTTTACTGAATAAATCATATCATACAGTCAAATCCGGTCAAATCTGTTGACTACCGTAAAGATTGGTAAAAAATTTAGTTTTTGTCAGGTTTTCGACTTAGCTTTCATAATAGTATCGTATTTATTTCATTTTCATTTAAGGCAAGATTCCGTTATAGACAGGTTCATTTTTCACAGGGTTAGAGTATACAGTGTATATGTATAGGGGAATGAAGTTTTAAGTTAAATAAAAGCTTATAATATATAAATAGTTTCTCTTTTGCAATATCTTCTAAAACAGTTGTCGTTTTCTACTTTAAAGTATACACATTTGGGGAGCATACTTGTATATGCTGTACATTCTAGCAAATATCGCAAAGCTCAAACATATTTACACACAGAAATGTTATTTAATAAATAACTGAAATAGTTATGCCACAATAATAAGTAACATTTGCATTAACAAATATTCTGGATTTATGTTTGAGCTGTGTGTTAAATGCTGAAATACATGGTATGTTACTACTAAGAAACAATCTAGGTTATTTAACACTTATTTACATTTTATTTCCGTAGAAAACTTTTTTTTTTTTTTTAATTAAGAGGTGGGGTTTAGTTGAGGTTCGAGTATTTTGGGTTCGGGTCAAAATGTGGAGGATGAAATTTTTTGCCGTGCTCAGATCTCATTTCGGGTTCGAATCTACCCTGTATCGAGTTGGGCAAACAAAACTAAACCCGACTGATAGTTTGAATCGGATCCGGCTAAACTGAATATTTTTTCAGAGAGGTTCGAATTGACTTATATTTTACGAGTTGAGTTAACTTAAATTGCTTTTGGTGGGTGGGTTCGATTCTACCCGATTTCTCAAAATATTCTCCAAAATATACTTAAAAATGAAACATTATATTACTTGGGTATCAAGGAGCACATATACAGAAATATTGTTTTTTCTTCATAAAAAATATAATTGATACTAGAAATACAATTGTAGGCTACTTTTCCATTATTCTATTGTGGATTTTTATGTTTATTTTTTCAGTTTTGGGGTGGGATTGAAACCTGTCCGTTCTGGGTCGAAGTTTGTCAGATTAGGATCAATTAATCCAACTCATTTTTTTAAACTGGTTCAGGCTGAGTGAATATATAATTTACAGGTTCGGGTCGGGTATGACCCAAACCAAGCAGGATTCTATGCTCTCAAAATAATCCGTGAGTTAAACTAATTTTTCCCTTGATTATCTTTTATTAAAACATGAAAATTTGCGCTTTTTTACCCATTCCCCTCCCCACACATATATATATATATATATATTATATGCCCGACCCGCGCAGGACTCTAATCCGGCCACCCTGTCGGGATACTATGCCCTCCCCCCACCCCGTAGGGCAAGTTTTGGCGCCGCCCCTGACTGCAACCTTAATGTTAAACCTATGGGAGCGTTCTTTAAAAAACATTCTCGCTTGCATTTTAATAGTTTTAAATGATTTTTTTTCTATTTTCGTTGCATATTTTTTAAATTTTACTTTTGGTTATTTTTACGTGTTTGGATTTTTTAACTGCAAGACAATTTTATCAAAATTCCATATATATATACATTTTTGTATCAAACGACAAACAAAATTTCCATTTGGCGCCCTCTTCGCCTAGGGCCGAAACTAACCTTTTTACACCCGGGGCAAGCATGGATTTTGGCGCCCCCCCCCCTCTTCCGCAAAGTATATTTACAAAGAGAATTTTACTAATTTTCTAATAGCCGACTTATTTAAAAATTTAAAACATGTAATCTTAAAATATGTAATACTGAACTACGTAATCTACAATGGCGGATCCAAGGGGGAGGTCACGGGTGTCATGACTCCCCTCTAAACACCAACAAAAATATTCTAAAGATCATTTTAAAAATAAAATATACAGTTAGAGTCCCGATTATCCGAGTCCTGCTTAACCGAGTTTCCACTTTCACCGAGTTATTTTTTTCTGATGGACTGATGGCTTCTATTATTGTGAAACAGCCATTATAAAAGAAGTGTTAGGTGAAGATGAAACAGCAGTCGTAAAAAGTTAGAACTCTGATTTTCTGGTCAGAATGGAAAAAAAAATAACCATAATTTTTTTTGGCAAAAAAAAAAAAAAAAAAAAATATGGCCATTTTTTTTCCATTCTGACCAGAAAATCAGAGTTCTAACTTTTACGACTGCTCTTTCATCTTCACCTAACACTTCATTTATAATGGCTGTTTCGTAATAATAGAAGCCACCAGTCCACCAGAAGAAAATGATCCATTCCAAAGGTATAAGCCTTCATTTGGCGCCCCTTCGTTCTGGCGCCCAGGGCACATGCCCCCTCTGCCACACCTTAGTTTCGGCCCTGGCCTTTCGTTCTTACGCCCGAGCAAGTGCCGCCCCCTCTGCCCTAAACTAGAAAAACTATTACCTAAACTACTACCCTGAAAAAGTTAGAAAATTGCCCCCCCCGGGTGACAATTATCACTCCCTCCTATCTTTAATTTTTCTTATATGTTATAAACAGTGTAGATTTCAGGGGGTGGCCCGGGGGGGACATTCCCCCCCGGAGCAATGAGATGTCCCCCCCGGAAGATTTGAGATTTTGTGTTTTCAATGGTCAAAAAGTGCAATTTCCCCCCCGGAACTCAATAATGTCCCCCCCGGAGCCACAGAAATCCCTCCCGGAGAAAAGTGTCTGAATTCAACACTGGTTATAAATAATATATATCAGATTTAAAAAATTTGCTTGCGGTCCCTCTCATCTCCCGCGTGTTTTAAATACACTTAGTCGACATTAACTTGTAATATATTAGAATGTAATCTAAGTCATATTTAAAATACATATAATTGGAATTGACCTACAATCCATTACGGGTTAACTGGATTATACAATTAAAAACGTAATTTAAATCATCTTTTAATCCATTGCAGGTTAATTAGATTATATAATTAAAAGAGTAATCGAAATCCGCACGTAATCGATTAAAATTAATCTAATTAAATCTTAAAATGTAAAATAAGAATTGATTTGTGATCCTTTACACAATTATCGGGTTATACAATTCAAAAGCTTAAATTGAAATTACTTTTCAGTGCTCTGCGTGTTAATCAATTGCATTATGAGGTGATTATAATGTATTTTAATTTAATCAATAATTTCATTACTCTGTAATCAGATTCTGCCCCAACACTGGTCATATCCATTGAAAATTATTCATATTTTATCTGTTTCGTTTAAATTTTTAAATCGGGTTCGACAGCCCATGGATTTTTTTTTCTTTGTTGTTGTTGCCCCAGCTCGCCCGTTAAAAATATGTCCTAATGCTGCCGGGCTGACTAGTTTGAAAGTTTCCCTCCATTACGATGGCCCCATGCCGACCACTAAACGTTCTTTGAATAAAATCAAACACAAATTCTTGAGAAAGCCCCCCCCCCCCTCCACACACAGACTACTTTCTTATCTAGCTTATATCTTTCCTCATCTGTGAGCTCGCCTTTCTGCCATTTCCGAGGGCATTTCTCATTTCTGCTTTTGCCTTCCCCCCCTTCCCCAACTTCCGTCAAAACTGAAGACAGCGAGAGGAAGAAGACAGAATGGCGACAAAATAGATTTTTCTCGAGATTTTTAATTCGAGATTACCTCGGAGATTACACTTGATTATACATGATTATACTATGATTATATTGATTACATGTGATTACGTTAAGATTTCATTGATTACCACCGATTACATGTGATGACATGATTACGCATGATTAAGACTTGATTACAGTATGATTTCACTGATTACAGGAACGGTTGTACGAGATTACACCCCATTGAGAGACCCCTCGCTTGGCTGTCACTGCTAGATAGCTATGTTTCTGGCTAGTAAACTAATATAATAAATAGGTTTAAGTTGCATTAGTATTAACTATTTATGTCTCGGTTAATACTTAATATTACCGGTATCACGTGACTTTTTTCAGCCTCGAACCCATATTTTCAATATCCTCCATACCACAAGCAGACGAATTTTAGCCTCCACCTCAGGTCGCGTGCATGGTCCATTTATACAAATATTGTATTAAAGTGTATGATATATATTGTAAAGTATATAATATATATTGTATGAAAATTACATAATAGTATACTATCCATAAATATAAAATATATTCTATCTTTATAGTGTATGTGGCAACCAGCAAGGGAAAATTATCGAATTATTATCTTAATCCGTGGTGGCAATACTACAGTCCGTGTTTTTATTCTAAATACCTTCGTTTTACTTGTGGGTCGGGGGGTAATCTCTCTTTTTCTTCTAATTTCTGCATTTATTTAACTATTTATAATAATATTAATAATCAAAAAAGTAATGACGCGCTTCTTTTTCTTATTTTGTTTCATTTTGTTTCAATCTGTGCTTAGAGCACTTGAAACAGAAACAGATTTATATAATGAAGAACTTAAGAAAGGTGAAACAAATTTACTTGAAATCACAAAAAAAGCAGAGATATATGGAGAATGTTGGCATGATACCCTCCAGTCTCTGAACATGGAATGCAAACATTTAAATTCTGAACTGCAGAGTAAATTGGCAATGAAATTTACTAACTGTTTTTTAATAGATGTAGGGAAGCCAGTTTGTCCTTGTGGACCTGGCGACATAATAGCCTCATGTTTAACCCTCTGCAGTGACATAATATTTCACACCTACACACATTTTTATACATACACGCATTCCATGTGCTTTTTTATCAAACACAAAATTTTCGAATCAGAAATTGCAAAAAGTACATTAAATTTAAATACACTTGCTCAGAAAGTAAATTCTCAATTAGATAAGATAATTCAAAATAACACAGAACATCAACAACACCTTTTAGATTATTTAAACAAATCTGTTGCTGAAATAAAACTTTTAGATGCAGAAATTACAAGATCAAGAGAGCAAACAAATCAGTTATTTACTGATTTCCAGAAACTGACTGCTAATAATACTAACTTAATTTTAAAACTATATAATAACATTAATGAAATCAAAATTTTTTTCATAAGGGAAATACACTTACTGTATACAATTGTCTTTTATTTGGGATTATTTATTTTTTTATATTTTATTAGCAGTCATAAATATGTGAAAAAATCGCGTTTCTTCTTAATGTTAATTAATCTACTGTTTATTGTAATAGAATATTATTTAAACTATCTCTGCTTAAAAATCGCCTTGGATTTGGTAAATTTTCAGGCACAGATGTCATATATTGGCACGATTTTTTTCCGATGCCAATTTGGCGAAAATATCAACAGCATAAACAGCAACATCCGGGTTACCATATCAAGCAAAATAACGACACTTTGGCACCAGTTAAATACCTGTTGCGTATATGACATTGGCGTCAGAAATAAATCGTGCCAATATATGACATCTGTACCAATTTTCATATCCTCATTACTAGTTTTGCTCCTATAATTCCTGTTTTTTCTTATTTGTTTCAGCCTTCCGCCCTCGTGATTACTTTTTAAAGCCGAGTTTAGCAATGAATGTGGATGGGATTTTTCTGCAAATATATTTTTTAAATTTTGCTAAATTCTGTGCAAAATGTCTTGATATATCTGAGAGTTAACCTTTTCTTAGACATAGGGGGAACTTGGGATACTTGACCCAAGGCCTTTTTCTCAGAATTGGGAAAGTTTTGTAAGCTGGAAGTGGCAATCCTTTCTTTCTTTCAGTTAGCTGACCACATGTTGAAAATAATAACTGAATCATTCCGTAAGTTTTTAAACCATCCGACAAAATACATTTTCATGCTCCAAAAGTAAATTTTTTGTTCTGTAAACTCTGATGTTATAATTTTTTCTGTTTAAAGGTAAGACTTTTTTCATTGGTCATTTGTTTTGTACATGCTTTTAGCGACAGCAAAATATATAACAACATTAATCTTCCCATTAGCAAATGGCTGCATTTTAGGGTTATGTAGTAAATATGCAACTAGGGATACTTGACCCAAGTCACCTAGGGATACTTGACCCAAGATTGAAATTAGTACTATTCAAATACATTTAGCATGTTTTATTTACGAATTAAAAATATTATAGTATTAAATATTATAAACATATAAATATAAGTATTATCAGAAAATAATATAAATATTATAAGTAAATGACTGAGTTCTTGTCAAATATTGCGGGAAATGGATTATAAGAAGATTTGATGGAAAGGTTCTTGAAATCAATTCTGACAGGCTTGCTATTCAGTTTGCAAGAAGAATGGATGGTACTTGATTTAAATGGCTTGAAATGAATGATATATCATAACAGGGTTCGTACGGTCCTTGAAAGTCCTTAAAAGTGCTTAAATTTTTCAAAGGAAATTTTTGGTGCTTAAAAGTACTTATTTTCATGCAAAATCTGAAAAAAGTGCTTAATTCTACTCTCATATTAATTCTTAATCAAAGGTAAAACTCTTCTGCATTTCTTTTAATTTCTGATTAAAAAAAAAATCTTAATCCCGCCTTGCCTCCTCCCCTTCTGAAATTTCACGTCCCCCTTCGTAATATCAAAGTTAAAAACTTTTTTTTAACCTTTTTCTACTCTCAGGGATGTAAGACCTACGCCAATTGCGTCAGACGAAGCCAAAATCGCTTTACTGCTCCAAGCTTCTACGAAACCGCTATTTTTTTTCATTTTGCACCAAACCTGCGCCAAAACGTACTTAGTGCCAAGATGAAATTTTGTACGATTTCGTCGATCCGAGAAACAAAAAAAAATTCATTTTTAACCTTTTTCTAGGCCGCTAATTGCGTCAAAAAAGCAAAAAACCTCGGTCAAAAGATCTCGAAAAATACGCAATGTTTGTCAAATGATCACGAAAAAAAACGTGAATTTTGTCAAAGGATCGCTAATTTCGTCAAAAACGAACAAAACGCGGTCAAAAGATCGTAAAAACGGTAATTTTGTTAAAAGATGGCGAAAAAACTCCGCAAATTTCATCAAAAGGTCGCAAAAAAAAACCATAAGTTTCGTCAAAAGATCGCGAAAAACATGCAAATTTCGTTAAAAGATCGCGAAAAACACGCAAATTTTGTCGTAAGATCGCGGAAGACGCACGATTTCGTCAAAAGATCGCGAATAAATGCGCAAATTTTGCCAAAGAATCGCTAATTTCGTCAAAACACGATCAAAAGATCGTAAAAACGCTATTTTTATTAAAAGATGGCAAAAAGACCCCGCAAATTTAATCAAAAAGTTGCAAAAAACACACGAATTTCGTCAAAATATCGCGAAAAAAATGCGCATTTTGTCAAAAGATAGCTGACTTCATCAAAAAACGAACAAAACGCGGTCAAAAGATTGTGAAAAATGCGAATTTCGTTAAAAGATCGCGAAAAATACGCTAATTTTGTCAAAAGATTGCCAAAAATACGCAAATTTCGTCAAAAGATCGTGAAAAACATGCGAATTTTGTCATAGCGAAATAAAGACCCCGTTAATTTTGTCAAAGGATTACCAATTACTTCTAAAAACGAACAAAATGGGGTCAAAAGGTTGTGAAAAAACGCAAATTTCGTTAAAAGATCTCGAAAAAAACCCACAAATTTCATCAAAAGGTCACAAAAAACCGCAAATTTTGTCAAAAGATTTAAAAAAAAACGCTAATTTCGTCAAAAAATAGCGAACAGCACACTGATTTCAACAAAGGATAGCAAAAAATACGCAATTTTTGTCAAAAGATCGCGAAAAATACGCGAATTTCGTCAAAAGATCATGAAAAATACGCGAATTTCGCCAAAAGATCGCGAGAAATACGCAAGTTTCGACAAAAGATGGCGAGAAATACGCAAATTTCGCCAAAAGATCGCAAGAAATATGCAAATTTCATCAAAAGATAGCGAAAATACGCAAATTTGTTTTTTATTAGCATTAGAATTTCAATTTGCTCCAAAAACAGTTTTTATGGCTACAAAATTAATTTTTGCTGCTACAAAAATGGATTTTACTGCTACAAAATTCGATTTTTGCTGCTACAAAATGGCTTTAGTGCACTTTCATACCTGTACTCTATTTCTTACTTTATATTGAATAAATAATCTGTCCTAAATTTCTGTAACAATTCATTCCATCACATTTCATTAAAATTTCACCCTCAAAATTTATCTTCCTCCGTTTTTCTTTGCTCCCCCACAGTACTCGAAGTTTAAAAACTCTTCGAAACTGTTTAATTATTTTTTTTTTTTTTGCTTTGTCATTTTATTGCCAATATAAATAATCAATCAAGATTTCTCTTCCCACCCGAAATTGGAATTTTCCTTTTGCCCCCCCCCCCCCCCCCCTCACACACACACACTTAAAGAACACATGGAATTTATAGTCTTTAAAACTCCTCTCAGTTTTTTTTCTTGGAAATTAAAAATCTTGTATTATCTTGTAAGGTAAATAAATAAGTCATCTAATAAACTCCCTCCCTCCCTAAAAAATTTTAAAAAATATGCTTGTTCCTTTGCACCCTCAACTTATAAAGTTTAAAATCTTAAAAATCATTGCTTTTTTTAAAACTTTTTCTGCTCCATTAGTTAATTTATTGTAACAATAACTAATCGATCTTACAGTTTTACTCCCCCCCTCCACCGAAATTGACGTTTCCCCGCCCTCCCCCTTACTTTCCAAGAATACAAAATTTAGTCTTTTAAACTGTAAGTTAATTATAAATCTGTTAAACTACCCCCCCCCACCCCCCTCAATAATAAGAAAAAATTATGTTTCTCCTTTTTGTTTATCTTTACAATAAGAAAGTATTGGATTCAGGAAAATTTTCGACCGATTTACACGTTTTAGGGGTCAGATATCCTGAAAAACATGTTTTTACAAAATGAGTCTGACTCTATCTGTATGTGACACAAATTTTGTGGGTGGTGTATCTCAAGAACTAATGCACAAAATTTAATAAAAATTTATATTCAGTTAATCCTCGATATAAATTAGTGTTGATTAGTTTTTGATGTAAATCGCCCTACAGGTGATGCTGCTATGCTGCATTTTTCATGATTTATGCCATAGCTATATCTCAAGAACTAAAGCACGAATTTTCATCAAACTTCAGATTCAGGTATACCTTGATAATTATAGGTGCTGATTATGGTTTGGTGTTAATCTCGCAACAGATGGCGCTGCTATGCTGCATTTTTCACGATTTCTGCAATAGTTATATCGCAAGAACTAATGCACGGATTTTCATCAAACTTCAGATTCAGTTAGATGTTTACATAAGTTGTTGCTGATTAGGTTTTGGTGTAAATCACCCTACAGGTGGTGCTGCTATGCTATATTTTGCAGGATTTGCACAGTTTTCAAGTCGTATCTCAAGAACTAATGCACGGAATTTCATATCTTTAGAATCCTCATGAGGGGCATAGACCATTTAATTTTGGCACTCTGATAATGAATTTTGTAGTATTAACATGTATGAGATAGTAGAAAGTTTTGGGATTTTCACATCTGACTAGTTTTTTCTTCTGCTGTATGTTATTTTAAAATTTTCTAAATTTCTACTGCCACATGGTGAAATCCACCCCCCCCCCCCCTTCCCGTCCGTTTGAATATTTAAAACTTTTACAAAAATGAAAGAAACCCTTTATAAAAAAAATGCATGTTATAATTTATTAGTTTATTTAATTTGAAGGTCCTTAAATTTTTTTGGTTTTGGTCCTTGAAAGTCCTTAAAAGTACTTGATTTTTATTTAAAGAAATGTGTAC
Organism: Maratus speciosus; assembly: GCA_963932465.1. Classification (NCBI taxonomy): domain Eukaryota; kingdom Metazoa; phylum Arthropoda; class Arachnida; order Araneae; family Salticidae; genus Maratus; species Maratus speciosus. The sequence goes on along the minus strand of OZ010789.1, from coordinate 14,308,038 downwards.
GAACCCTGCATAAGTTGATCCAGACCAAATAGAAGCTACTCTTCATCCACCTGAGTTTTCGACATAAATGATAGAATTACATCTTTTGCGTTTAAATATGACTTTACATTTGGAGTTGAATAAATTGTTATTTTCTTATTCTGGAACTTGTTTAGGCACAGAATGCACTTTCAGACTGCTATTATTTTGAACTTTCTGCAATAAAAATTAAAATTGGGTACATTAATGTTAGGCCTATGTACTAAAAATTAAAAGTATTAATTTTATTTGACAAAAGTAAAAAAAAATTATTAACCTTAATATTAATTTTGCTCTTATGTAAAAGTGTTTTGTTTATTATTTTTAATCATACTCTCAAATCTCTGACTTGGGTCAAGTATCCCTATACATTGGGATACTTGACCCAAATTGAAAGTTTTGAACATTTATATTTTTCTACCTTTTATAATTAATATTTCGGAATAATAATAATAAATATTGTGTAATACTTCATTAAGTATATATAGACTGCATTAACACACCCATCAGTAACGTAAAAAAATAATTATCAATCCAAAACTAACAATTGGGTCAATTATCCCAAGTTTCCCCTACATAACTTTCCAGGTCCTTCTGCACTCATGCAACCCCAAACCATGATACTAGCAGCGAATTTTATGGAACGTTTAAGGCATCCTTTATCAAATGCTTCTAGCTTCATTTTCCAAACTCTAATACCTTAATTACCATATGAAACACAAAACATACTTTCATCACTAAATAATATATTTTTCCAATCTTATATGCTTTTGTTTTGCAGTCATGAGAGGTTTTGTTTTCGGTACACGAGATTTAAATTTATGGAGACATCTTAATGTTGTCGATGTAGAAACCTCAACTCCTTCTTCTTTCCATTTTCGGTGCAAGATACTATAACTAGAAAAATGATGAATTAATAAACTTATAAAGTGACAAACATTTTTAGTCAATCAAACGTTCTTTAAATCTACATGGCAGACTAATTTTTCTAAAATATTAGCTGGGGGAAAAAAAAAGTAGTTTTCTTTCTTCTTCTTCAAACCTTTTATTTTTAAAAATAGCCAAAATGGCAGATTTGAGCTAAAAATACACTTTTACTACTTAGATTGCTTGATTAGTTAAGATTTACTAAGGATTACATTTCCCTTGATGATGACATATTCATAAGTACTAATTCTCTCTGTTGGCCATGAGTTTTCATGGCTATTGGGTTTAGTAAGCCTTTGGTTTTCTTGCATTCCTACATTGGGATTGGGGTTTTGCATTATGATTTTATTATGTTACCAGCAGGGTTGGCATGGTTTAAATCAATTGGTTAATCAACTAGTTTTTTAGAAAAAATCTAATATAATATTTTCTCAATTTTGTAGTGTTTCAAATTATTCGATATAAATAATTTCTACTTTTAACCAGCAGGGTTCATACTCATCAGGGGAATATGGGATTCATGGGAAAATCAGGGGATACATTTTGGGTTGTAAAATTCAGGGAATAATGCATAAAAATTCCCAAAACCTGGCAAAATGACTGGTTACTCTGGGAAATTAAGGGCAATTGCTGCTGTTCATGTGCTTTATGATATCACATCTGTCTACATCCATTCATTCACTAGATTCACCTTCTAACATCATAAGGTTTGATAACGGTTCAAGAGGAACTTAAAAAAAACTAAAGGACATTTTAAAATTGATATTGACACTTGCAGCCTTCATATTATACATTTATAATGCTTTTGAAGAACTAATAAAATTATGAAGTGGAAATTCTTGCAGCCAAGCTACCAAGTTTTTAAGGACAGCCTCACAAGGCAGACTTCCTCTGTTTTACACAAATTAATGTTTCTCTTTTAAAGTCCTTTTCATATTGTTTATATAGGTGATGTATAAACTTTATTTTTGAGATTATCTTGTTTTTATTTTATTTCTAAAAGGTGAGAGTGTCATGATACTGGTTTAAAAAATGTCGTTAATTGATGACATGTAAAATTTGTACCTCCCGAAAAATACATCAGGGGATTCTCAGGGGATTTTTTCTTGGAAAATGAGTATGAACCCTGACCAGGGATGTAGTGGAGGGTATATGCAGGTATACGACATATACCTTCTGATTTTTTTTAAGTTCCTTATACCCTCTGTTTCTCAAATAAAGCTATAGCGTATTTCCTAACCATGAACATTTAGGACTCTAGCATGTTCCCTCTGCCTATAGCGTAAACTCTCCGCATTTTTTATGGCTGCTTTTAACAGTCTTATCCAAGCAGTCACCGTGAGACATAGTAAGTCTAGGTTAATTTGTATGCATGTAGCATGCAAATTGCATGTGTTGATGAACATATTTGAAGCTCTAAAGGGAAAACTTAAAACATGTGAATTTAGCAAAGATGAAATAGACTAAAAATATCCAATACTTTGAATAAAATATTTTTCTTTGTGAAAACACAGGTTATTTACAAATAATAACATAAAATGACTTTTAAGATTTCAATCAAGCTGTAAAAGAAAATTTTCTTGATTGGGGAGATTATCTTTTAAGACTGTTCTCAACTGCTCTACTCTACAAGCGCAAAACGCTTTGACACATTTACAAATTCATTTTTTAACGGAAAGATATAAAATTGGAAGGCCTGACTATGGAAGCGATTTGGAATCAAACTGTGTTTTCCATTTTTGATAAGTAAATTGCCTATTGAGTTATAGGCAATTTTGATCACATGTCAAAGATGTTTTTAACCTTCCTTGAGTGGTTATTCTTCTTTCATGCGAAAATTCAATTCAAAAGACAATATTTTCTGAAAGATCTATTGCGTTTGCAAAAATATGGAAAACAAAGTTCCATTACATAGTATCTGAATAACAGCATCTGCTAGTTTCATGCATTTCCGAACAAAAATAAATTAAAACTTATGTCATAAAGTTCCCTTTCGGATTTGAGAACAGCCTTAAGAATAAAAAAGAAACTCAAAATAGGAAGCTGAATAAGAGGACACTGAAAAATTGGGTGCTAGCAAAGTACCTGTTTACTTTTAACTAAAATATGCAATAAGATACATTTAAATCATCTTATTGCATAATCGAATCTACTATTTAGATCTGACAAAAAAATGGGAGAAAATTGAGATAAGGTTCACTTGAAACATAATAAAAAAAAGTCTCATAAAAATGCTTAAAAGAGGTATATTATTAATTTTTAGTTTAGACATTTAAAAGTAATATGTATTATAACATAGCTTAGAAAAAATTCTGTTTATTTTACTGTTGCCTTTTTATTTATTTATTTATCTGGCAGTTTCTGAGAAATGTCAAATGACAATATACAATACTTCTTGAAATATGTAAAGACTCTACTGCTAAATTCAAATCATTCCAGGAATTCTCTATAAAAAGATTTAGGGGAAGACGGGGTACAATGAAACATTACTTGTAAAATCAATCAAATTTGTCATACAGAGTTGCAGTTTACATGCCTGTTTGTGTTCCGGGGAATCTCCGGAATTCCGGGGATTTGATAAAACTTGACCCGGAAATTCCGGAGTTACACAGGCATGAGATTCTTCCGCGATTTTCCGTTTTTTTTTTTTACCGTTTCTCGCATTGAGGATTTGTTCCAATATTTAAAAAAAATCGGTCGTCAGTCCGAAAATTCGGACGTAAAATATCACAAAGTTCGACAAGTGATCGCCGAAAAAACGATTCCGTCAATCGTTCGCAGAAAAAAATAGCCAATATCGCAGAAGAAACACAATTTTGTCAAAGGATTGTGGAAAAAACGCAATTTTGTCAAAGGATCGCGGAAAAACCCCGCAAATTTCATCACAGAATCGCGAAAAAACGCTGATTTCGTCAAAGGGTTGCGGAAAAATGACAACTTTTGTCAAAGGATCGTGGGAAAAAACACAAATTCCGTCGAAATATCGCGAAAAAACGCGGATTTAGTCTAAGGGTCACGAAAAAACTCTGAATTTTGTCAAAAGATCGCGAAAAAGAAACTAATTTCGGCAAAGAATCAAGAAAACACGCGAATTCTGTCAAAGGATCGCGGAAACACTATAATTTCGACAAAAGATCGAAAAAAAAAATGAATTCTATGTGAAAGAATCGCGTAAAAAACATTTCTGTCAAAGGATCGTGGAAAAACTCAAATTCTGTCAAAGGATCCGGGAAAAAATGCGAAATTTGTCAAGCAATCACAAATTCTGTCAAAAGACCGCAAAAAAACGCAAATTTCATAAAAGAAGTCGGAATAAACGCCTATTCTAAAAAAAGATCGCAGAAACAACGGGAATTTTGTCAAAAGATCGCGAAAGAAATTGGAATTTCGTTAAAAGATCGTGGAAGAAACCCGATTTGCGTCAAAGGATCGCCGACAAAACCCCGATTTTCGTCAAAAGATCGCAGAAAAAACCCGATTTGCATCAAAAGATCGCAGAAAAAACATGCATTTCGTCAAAAGTTCGCAGAAAATACGGGAATTCCATCAAATCGCGGAAAAAGCGCAAATTTTGTCAAAGGATCACAGAAAAAACTAAAGTTTGTCAAATGATCGCGGAACAAACTCAAATTTTGTAAAATAATCGCGGAAAAAACGGGAATTTTGTCAAAAGATTGCCGAAAAAAACGGAAATTTTGTCAAAAGATTGCTGAAAAAAAACAGGAATTTCGTCAAAAAGTCGCCGAAGAAATGGTAATTTTGTCAAAGATCGCCGAAAAAACTGGATTTTCGTCAAAATATTGCCGAAAAAAAGGGAATTTCGTCAAAAGATCTCCGAAAGAACGTGAATTTCGTCAAAAGATCGCCGAAAAAGCGCGAATTTCGTCTAAAGATTGCGGAAAAAATGGGAAATTCGTCAAAAGATCGTGGAAGAAACTGGAATTTCGTCAAAAGGTTGCGGAAGACAGGTCAAAAGGTCGCGGTTCCGTGACTCCATGAAAGTTCAGCCTTTTTTTTTTTCAGGGGATTTTATCAAGTGTTACAAACAGCCATGAGTTTATATATATGTTATACAACTATATGTTCCAATTACTGATGTGATTTGGATACATTCACACTTCTACAACAGTAGCAATAGAAGATTATTGCTTTTACACCATTGAAAGTAACTTTCTGTACTAAAAGTAATTTTGTTTCTTTTTCCTTGGTTTTATATGTAATAATTATTTTTTCTATACATTGTTATCTTTGGGTTGTTGTCTTCATCCCTCCAAAACCAAACTAAAAAAAAATAAATATTAGAAGTTTGAAAATAATTTTTTTTTTAGTAACCTCAGTGCGGGGTACAATGAAACACTTGCAGACGGGGTACAATGAAACATGTTTTATTACAGTAATAAAAATAGTAAATAGAATATATTAGAAGTAAGAGTAGGAAAACAGAAAAAAAAAGAGTTTTGTTCTAACCAGGTCAGTAAAAAATGCTCTTGTTAAGCAATTAAAAAATAGAAAAAGAAAAAAAGCTAAGAAGGGATTGTTTTGAAAACAAACTCTGCCTCCTACAAGGATGATGATCCAGATTTTTTTTCCAGTCCCAGCTGGTCATCGAAGTACTAAGAATGAGATATCCCCACACAACATGTATGGCACAAGCAGTATCCGTATAAATGGAAACATAAGGAAATATATACCGTTGGAGAAATCATACATTTAAATGAAGTCAAATGTGAAGTACTTGGTATAAAAAGACTCAAACCTAATTTTTTTTTTTTTTTAGAAACTTATATTTAAAAAAAAACTCATTGTGTTGAAACTATCATCCCATATTCCTTCAGGAGCAACTGAAATATAAGCAGAAATGCTAATTTTTGAAACTGACTTGAGCCAATTTAATATAAAATGAAAGGTATTTCTTAAACTAATAGAATTTTCTTTTTTTTCATCTTAGACTATAATATTTTTATCAAGTTTCTTATTAATCAAGTTTTGTTTCTGTATTTATCTCATTTTTCATAAAATAAACTATACTGGGTGAAAATTGCTTCCATCATTTAGAGTGTTTCATTGTACCCCAGCATACGGGGTACAATGAAACACTGTAAGACATTTATTTTTTGTTATTTTTCAAGCATAAAGATATTGTTTAGAACCTAATAAAAATTTATTTAGATGGGGAAAATACAAGGTTAAAAATATGCATTAATTACATTTTTGTGCATGCAAAATTGTGGATAGGAAAAAATAATTAGTAAATTTTGTTTCATTGTACCCCGTCTTCCCCTACTTTCAATAAAAGATGATAATCGTTCATGTAGTGTTGTTCTAACAGAAAAATCAAATATCTCAGATTCCAAATTTTTCAAAGAAATTATTTTGAACAGCAATGGGAAAGTATATTGTATTTATGAAACTACACCATATATTTATTTATAATACTGTAGTAATGTAAAGATTGTTTATTAAGATTTTTAAGGTATCAATGTTTCACTATGTAGAGCCTTTTATTCATGGAACATAAGACATATCTTTTACTAAAAATATTTATATTTCAATTTTCTACATAATTATCGTAATTATTTAAATTATTTTTAAATGAAGCTATATTATTTATATATCTAACAATGTTTATTTTCATCAATAAATATGCATGTATATGTAATAGGAAAATATATTTAAAAAAAAAAGGTTTAAACCAAAAAAAAACCCTGTGTTTTTTGGTTTTTTTGAAAAACTGGTTTTTTTACCAACCCTGACTTAAATCGTAGAACAGCATCTCGACCAGAGTTGAGTTGTTGTGAATCATTACAATTTAGTTATGGTTAAATATGTAACATTTTTAAACAAAAAAGCAAAAACCTGAAAATAATTCAAATACAAGCAAAATTAATAAAATGATAGTCAGGTAATATAGTCACTTAAGTAGGATGGTTTTCTGTTGGTGGATTTTTCTAGTCTCTGTTGGTGAGTGAGTGCTATTGGTGTGGGATTTAGTTATTGTAGAAGGTAAACGGGTGTTCAAATCTGATGAAAATCTGGTGTAGGTTTCTCACAATCTAAAAAGTTAGATTTCTTTTTAACTTCGTACTACGAGGACCTTTGTGGAGATGTCTTCTATTTCTTTCTAATATCTGTCCATCTTCCTTTAATATACAGTAGGATCGTGGTCTGTCAGCATTTCCTAGAACCTTGGTGAGTTGATTTGGCTCTTTCTGAGTACCATCTTTTAAAAATACCACATCATCTTCCTGCAAAGGTTTAAGTAATTTAGAGCCTCTGTCATAATAAGATTTTTGAGTTTCTTGTTGAGTAATGGAACTTCTGTCGAATCTCATCATATTGGTTAGTAGGAAAAAAATCTTCTTTACGAGGCATAATTCCATTAATTTTATGACCAAATAACAAATCTGATGGCGAAGGAATGTTATTGGATATTGGTGTATTTCTGTACTCTAAAAGTACTAAATATGGGTCTTTGTTATCAAAATCAGCTTTCTTAAGCATGTACTTAACAGTCTGTGTCTTTCAACCATTCCGTTTGACTGAGGGAACCTGGAACTTGATGCTTTGATCTGGAAATTCCAAGATTTTGCAAAGTTTTTTAACCTTGAACTGCCATACTGTGGTCAATCATCAGAATAAAGAAGTTTGGGAATGCCAAATGGTGCAAATATACCCTTTAGTGCTTTAATGGTAGCAAGACTTTGAGACTTCTGTTAATAAAGCTGTTTCCACATATTTACTAAAATAATCTATAACAAGCAAATGTTCTCGACCTTGGAAGTGAAACAAATCGGTTCCTAAAACTTCCCATGGGCCATGTGGAACTTCTTTTGGCATCAATGGTTCTTTTTGGTTTGATTTTCTATATGACAAACATGTTTTACAATTTAAAACAAGATCTTCTACTTTTGACATACCAGGCCAAAACAAAATTTCTCGTTCTCTGTTCTTGCATTTTTCAACACCCATGTACCCATAATGTATTCAATTAAGCATATCATTTCTAAGATTTTTTAAAACAACACAACGCGAGTTCTTAAAAACTAATCCGTTTGCAACTGTTGATTCTTCACGAAAACTAAAATAAGCCATTGCAACTTCAGGAACTTTAAATTTATTTTCTGGCCATCCTTCCAAAATTAAGTTAGATACAACTTGTAATTCAGGATCATTTTGTGTTTCTTTTTGAAAAATTTTAAACTTTTCGCTTGACATAGGAACACTCTCAGTAATCATACCAACGTATGCCTCGATATCACCTTAAAAAAAGTCACATGTTCCTTCTAAAAATGATCCAGATAAAGCATCTGCCAAAAACAATTCTTTACCCGGTTTGTAAAAAAGTTTAAAATCATATGGTTGTAAACGAATTCTCATTCTCTGTAATCTTGCAGGGCACTTATCAAAAGATTTATTAAATATTGCTTCAAGAGGTTTATGATCACTTTCAATTTTAAATGATCATCCAAAAAGATACTGGTGAAATTTCTCACAAAACGAAAACCACATCTAATGTCTCTTTTTCTATCTGTGCATAGTTTTTTTGAGTATTATTTAAAGCTTTAGATGCATATACAACTGATAAGTTATTCTGTAGAAGCACTGCCCCTAACCCATCTTTACTGGCATCAACTGATAAAGTGATTGGTTTCGACACATCAAAATATTGCAGAACCGGATTTTTTGCTAAAATATTTTTTTATTCCAAAAAACACTTATCATGAATATAATTCCAATTCCATATGTTATCTTTTTTAATTAAATCTCTCAAGATTGTAGTTTTTTCTGAAACATTTGGAATGAATTTTGAAACATACGTAATCATACCTAAAAAAGTTTCTAGTTCTTTATCATTATTAGGAGGCTTCATAGCTATAATTGCTTTAATTTTATCTTCATCAGGCTTAAGACCATCTTTAGAAAATTTGTGTCCTAAATATTTGACTTCTGTTACTCAAATTAAATTTAATATTTCTTTCACAAGCTTTCTCAAGAACTTTTTTAAGCCTCATATCATGATCTTTTTTATCTTTTCCCCAAATTAATAAATTATATATATTTCAACTCCTTCCTCTCCTCCAAAAACTTCTATGAAACACTTCTGGAGCTGAGCAAATGCCATATGGTAACCTTAAAAAACAAAACCTTCCAAATGGAGTGTTAAATGTTGTTAATTTTGAACTCTCTTCTGATAACTTAATTTGTCAAAAAATTGAGCACCAGCCATTTTAGAAGCAATATCTTCATATGTGGGTAAATAAAAATTTATTAGAATTTAAATACTGTGGATCTAAGCATATCCTTAAACTTCCATTAGGTTTACGTACATTAACAAATTCTGTGGGTTCATCAATCTTTTTAATTATCTTAGCATTTATCATTTCATTTAATTCTTTTTTCAATGGTTTCATTAAACTAATTGATACCTATCTACAAGCTTCAGCTTTACCTACAGCATCATGTTTGAGCTTAATACCGTAAGTAAAACCTTTTAAATTACCAATTCCCTTAAAAAGATCAGGATATTCCTTCAAAATTTCAGACATTTCTTCTTTGTTAGAAGTAATTGAATTTACCCTGTTTACTAAATTTAATTTAACTAAGGTAGGTAACCCTGCAGGAGCCCTATGATCACAATCAACTATTTGAAAATCTACTACTGCTTTTGCACTTTTAGACGTTTCACATATTAAGGAACATTTACCAACAACATTAATTTCTGCGCCATTATAATTAGTTAGCTTCATGTTTGAATTTTTAATTATACTTTCTTTTAAATTCAATTGCTTAAATTTATGTAATTACAACACGTTACATTGAGCACCCGTATCAAATTTTGCAAATAAATTTCTCAAACCAATCTTGTTTGTTTTTTATCTCATTATTTTTTATAGCTCCTAACACATATTTATTTGAATCATCATTTTGTGATCGTGGTATGCTCACTGATTCGTTAGTACATCATAACTTCTCAAAACATTAACTTTCTTTTTAAATCTACACATATTGTCAAAATGATTTAATTTTTGACAAATAAAATATTTTTTATTATAAGCAGGACAAGAATTTTTAAAGTGAAACTTACCGCATTTTCCACATTTTTGAGCTTCAAATTCTGTATGGTATTTGCGATAATTTTCCTTTCCAAGAACACTATTTTTACTTATTGCACTTGCATTTTTATTCACAACGTTTCTTGTATATGAATGCTGTGGATTTTTTGCTGCTTTTGATTTTATTTTGACTGCTTCCACGACTTTCTCTTCATTCAGCATTTTCATTTGCATTTCAGCAATTTCTTGTGTTTCACACATCTTAATACATTTTTCCAAATTAAGATCGGATTCACGGACAGCAATCTATCCTTCAGTTGTTGGTTCTTTATTCCACTTATAATTCGATCACGAATTAAACTATCTCTTCGTTCACTAAAATTACAAAGTTTCTTTAATGAAGTTAAAAACTCATCCTGTGTAGCATTGCAACCTCATTTCCAATATACAGTAGCCTCCCTCTTAACCGGCCTAAACAGGACCGACGGTTAGCCGGTTAAGAGAAAAACCGGAGAAGTAAAAAAAAAGTTAAGTAACTGTATATTTAATTAAATGCATAAGATGCATTTAGTTTTTTAATTTGTGTAGTTTTAAAAAAGTACATATATTCTATATTTTGCGAAATGAATACTATTTTTAATTAACTGAATTGATATTATCACAAATAATGAATAGTATTTAATACAAATTAAATTGTTCAAAATCTTCACACATACCTAAGTTGAAATTGTTCTACATTATGTAACTTTGAGTTAACCATAAAGAAATGAGAACCGAAATTTTCTTTTCTGAATCTTGCCTAATGGTGGGAAAAAAAGTCGGGCGGTTAAAGCGGAGTTCCGGATAAGAGGAAGGTATATTGTTTTGTTCAATGCGATCAAGCACTTTGGGTTTTCATTTGTATCATCTTTGTGTGCACTTTTGTAAGTTTGCTCATGTTTTAACTTTTCTAGGAAAGTAAAGCATTTTATATTTGGAAATTAAGACTATTCAATTTGGTAGCATGTGCTACAGTACTCATCAGATACTATTGTACCTACCTTGACTATCCGGTGGAAAACCATAATATGCTTGTCCAATTGACTGCTGATATGAGTGAAATCAAGTTGTTACTAAGTAAGATGCTTTTTTAAACTAATCTGAAAATAAATACAGTAAAATATGTTTAACACGAAAAATCGGTTAACATGAAATGATATAGTGGTCCAGACATTGTACTATGCAATTTAATACATTTATTTTTTTTTTTAAACACGTAAAATTTCATGTGAAATGTAGATTCGGACGACGAATCTAACAATGCAGTTCCTGTCTCCTCTACTTCAGAAATGCAAAAAATAATTAAAAGAGTGCACAGTTATTTGAATGCACTTTCGAATGGAGAAATGAATAAAACAATAGATGATCTCAAACAATTTGTGGACGTTATGGTGCTGAAAAAGACACATAAAAAATATATATCTAATTTTCCCCCAAAAAACAATAAATGCAACCTACTAGTAGTTTAACAGGAAATTGAAATAAAATTTGACAACATGGAAAATATTGTTGAGTTTTGTTCTTTTATGAATCTTTTAACGCGAAAAAAATTTTTCGGTCCCCTCAGTTTCATGTTAAACGTATTTCATTGTATTTTTAATTTTTTGCTATTTACAGTAATCCACAGAGATTGTGCAGATTTTAGAATTTCATGGATTTCTGGTCATTGCTTTATTTACATTTTTTAAACAGTAATTTGAATGTAATAATGCAATCGAAATTATAATTAGGGATGCAACGGATATCCGGCAAATATCTGATATCCGGCTGATTTTTCAATATCCGAAATACCATCAGATATCCGAATCACAATCACTGGATATCCGGCAATGCGCAGCACAGGATAAGAGAAATCTCTTGACAAAAACAATGCCGAAAAACTTGTGTTTATATTGCAAAATATGAAAGTAAGTTCACTATTCATGAGTAAAAGGTAATTCTCAAATGTTTAAAGAATTGCCAGCTTTCCTAACATTGATATTTGAAATTTTTATATTAAGTTTAAGAATTTACGTTTACATCTTTTAGAAAATTGTACCTTTACTTTCAGAATATAAAACAAAATTTGAAGTTGTTTATTAAAGTATGACTATTAATTTTCTTTCTTTCTTTTACATTTAACAATTAAATAGACCTATTTTTAGTTTCTTCTATCTTCAATAGAAGAAAGTATTGTAATTGAATTTTTATTTCCGGTTTTCGACGGATTTAGACATTTTAGGGGTCAGAGATCCCAAAACATGTTTATACAAAATGTCTGTCTGTCCGTGTGTCACCATCGTACCATCAAAAAATATCTGAAGTTATGCATAGAATTGATTAAATTTTTTTGTGTATGTTTTTCGGTGTGGCCAGCAGGTCCCTCTTCAGTATGGAAGTATTCTTCCGGAAGGCGGCACTGTAATTGCAATTTTTGTGCCATTTTCATTATTGTACCATCAAAAAGAGTATGAAGTTACCTATATAATTGAACAAATTTTTTTTTGCATGTTTTTGGCTATGTCCAGCAGGTTCCCCTTTAAATTGTAAATATTCTGCCAGAAGGGGGCTTTGTAATACAGTAAAAGCTCAACTAACCGGCATGCTCGGGAAACGCCGATTGCCGGATACTTGAAAAGTCTGGATAGTTGAGCGCTACAAAATCTGTCATAAAAGGGGGGGGGGAGCATCGACGTAAAAATTAAACAGGAAAATGGTTTTTAGGCTATTTTCCTGCCATTAGGGAGTTGATCAAATAACTCTTATTATTATTATTAAATTTGCATTTGATAAAATTCTTTCCGAGTAAAACATAAAAGTAAACAAATTTCTATATTTATTTATTAATATTTTATAAAGTTGTATTATTTATAACTTGACATCTCCCCTTTCCGGAAAAAGTACACAGAAGCTTGGAAAATTAACTTTGGTATGATTCACTTGTGTTACCTCAACTAACCTCATGGTAACAATAAATCTTTTCTGCATAGCTAAAAACGTTATCAGATGCAAACTGATAACGCCCGACTTCTCCGATCACGATAAAAACAAACTACACTCATTAGCTTTTTTTGTTTTTCTTGTTGGAGTGGCTCAGATAGTCTTTGGGGGGGGGGGGGGATTTCTAAATTTCTGAAAACTCATTCTATGTTAATAAAAATTAGGTAAATGGCCTAATTTATTATTATTTGAATTCGGTGAAAATTTGAACACAATCGGGCAATTAGCAACGGAGAAAGCAATTTTTTTTATATAATAAGTACGGGGGGAAAAAAGAGTACCGTTTCGTTCTTTCTTTTTATCTAGAATAATATTATTATTATTTCTGTTTACTGTTTAGGTTGATGAAAAATATTTTTCCTCGCTAATTCAACAACGCAAAACTTTGATGCAGTCTCCCGGCTGAGGAGAAAAAGTTTGAACTGATAAAAATCCAACAATAAAACAAAGCAAAAAGAAAGAAATTTACCCTGGAGCGACTTTTCTTTTTTTAATTTCCAGTTAAGTGTAGTTGATCCAAACACATCCAATAAAAAAATATTCTTGAGTAAATATATTTAAAATACAATATGGTATAAAGATCTCTTGTTACATAGTTCTTTTAAAATAATAATTTCTTGTTTTTGAATAAATAAAGCAATAAAAAAAAATAGTTTGGGATATAATTTCTCAGCATTTATTGTGTGTTTGATTGCGTTTCTTTCGATGTGCCAGGAATATTACGAAACGCATGTTTGATGTCCGTCTGTTTGACAGAAAGTTCTCTTTTTTTCACAAAACTTTAAAAAAGTAGATAAACTTTTCTCAGCTTCACTCCACAAAATTTTTTCCTCGATTTCAATTTCCAATTCTGAGGAAATATCATTTGTTTCTTCCTCTGGAGTTGTCATTTTTTTAATTAACTGCTCTTCTGTTAAAGTTTCGGTGACAGGAATATTTTTATTTATAGCTATCCAATTTTCGATTTCTGGCATTTCCAGTTGCGATACAGATAAGTTAGTATTAGGCCCATTTTTTAATGTTTCCATAATATCATGCAATTCGTTCCTTTACTTGGGTTTAAATCCTTCAAATTCTTCATCTGATAAATCAGAACAAAAGTTTACTTTAAATAATAATTTTTTCCACCCCCTTCAAAGAGTTTTTGGTTTTACGGCATTCCATTCACTGGCAAGATCATAAATGGCATCTTTTATTGTGGAAGCTGATTGAAATTCTGCCACCGTTGTCGGTGCATTTACGAGCTTACGCATGAAATGTTTTCGATAAATCATTTTTACGTTTTGTATGATTCCTTGCTCCATAGGTTGTATCAGAGATGTTACATTTGGGGTTGGAGGGGGGAAACATCACTGAAATATTGCCATATCTCAATTCTTCCTCGCTGGGATGCGCTCGGCAGATGTCAATTAGAGGAATTATTTTATTTTCTTCCAGTTTTTTTTCCTCGCTAATTACAGATGGCACAAAAACTTTTTAAAACCAGTAGGTAAAAATATTTTTATCCATCCAAGCACTTTTTTGATTGGTGTAAACTACAGGGAGATGTTTAATTCCTGTAAGTGCTCTTGGATTCTTAGACTTTCCTATTACTAACAGTTTTAATTTATGGGAGCCAGTTGCATTAGCGCAAGTCAGAATCGTTAGTCTGTGTTTGTTTTTCTTAAAACCATCTGCTGACGTTTCATTAGGACCAGCTAATGTTGAGGTCGGAAGGCAATGGAAATAGATTCCGGTTTCATCAGCATTATAGATGTGGTTTAGATCAATATTATTTTTTATAATAAAATCTTCATAAAAAGTAGAATATTCCTCTGCTCTTTCGTTATCTGCTGATTTTCGTTCTCCAGATATGTCAATTTTTCTGATTCCATGGCGTTTTTTGAAGCAAGAAAGCCACCCATCTGAAAACTTGCATTCTGTTGCAATATTTAATTTTTCTGAAAAATCTCTTGCTTTTTCAGTCAGCATGGCCCAGAAATAGGAACTCCTTCTTCTCGTTTTAATAGAAACCACTGATATAAACTTTTATCCAGTTTTTCATGCTGAGGTTGCTGCAGTGTTTTTCTTTCATCCGTTGCTTTGCTTGACTCTGCATAGGAAGCAAATGCCATCAACTTTTCTTTCCGCGATTTAATATCGTAAATCGTTGAGGATCCAATGTTGAATATACGCATCAATTGTTGTTTATTTTTCCCTCTTTCTAAATGTCTAATAATGTCTAGCTTCTGAGTTATGGTTAAAACAACTTGTTTCCTTTTATTAGGATTTGATTGATCTGCCATTTTTTAATTTGACAAAATAATATGACAGAACACGATTAATAAAGCTTGAGAGCAATTTACTAGGCTAGCTGATTAAGCACAAGCGAATGGCAGTAAAAATGTGCCAAAATGAAAAAAAAAAAGCATCAGCGTGATTTAAGCCAAATTCTAATTGGTCAAACTGAATGTGTAGACCCAAATGGGCAGGACAGATGACAGTTCTACAGACAGATGGAATTTTCTAGTAACTGCAGGGAAGGAGGGGGGGGCTACTGTGCATCTGGGGAAAAAATACGATATCTGAAATTACCATATACCCATCACAATTCTTAGAAAACAGTTTTCCTTCATGCTCCTGGCTTCCTCACTTAGCAGTTCAGTTTCCGGAAAAGATGTAACTTTCTACCATTTATCACGCCTCCCGCCCCCTCCCCATCTAGTTTTGCCAAGAGCAGAAAAGAAAGACCAAGCCTCTCTTCTCTTGTCTTCATTTTCCACCCCCTCCTTCTCTCTTTCAGAAGGAAAAACAGCTGACGCGGCGGACTATCGCGGACTATGACACAACATGAAGTTATTCTGTGCTAACGAGCTATAGACAGGTCTTTATGCTATATTTTTATTTTATAACGTTCACTGTTATGAACATACACACAGATCTGTTTTACGCCGAATTAGTCGCTGAGATAATTTGAGAATGCTAACAGTAAATTTCCTAAAATAGTAGTAAAAATTTCAACTGTTTGTAGGGAAAAAAAATAAACGATTTCTCCGAATTTTTCCAGTTAGTTGAGCTTTCCGGTTACTTGAATGCCGGATAACAGAGCTTTTACTGTAGGGATTTTTGTGCCACTTTCATTCTTGTACCATCGAAAAGTGTATGAAGTTATGCATAAAATTGAACCAATTTTTGGGAGAATGTTTTTAGCTATGATCAGCAAGCCCTCCTTCAGTTTGAAAATACAGGCAAAGTTCTTTAATCCACACAAGTTGGGACCATGTTGGATTTATGAGGAAACAACAACAGTTTTTCATGTCGTCAATTTCAACATACCTATTTGATACAATGTTGAAAAATATTGAGACTTTTGGTGTATTACAGTGCAAGAATTGAAACCATTAAGAATATAATCCAAACATGAAATTACCGAATATTAATGATGTGAATTATCACATTGCTACAAAGCGTAAACCAACTTAGTGAAAAATGTCCAAGCCGGGAATCGAACCCGGGTCCCTGGAATAGATCTCCAGTGCTCTACCACTAAACCACAAGGACGATGTCCAGCTTGGCATTTCTCACTTTTATAAGTCGGTAAGGCTGCTACTGCAGCACAAGATAGAGAAGTCTTCATGAGCACACATTCTAGTGGCGTAACATGAGACGCAAATAAACCCAGCATCGGTGAATATACAATTTTAATTAATTTTTCAACTACTTTACAGCAGTGAAATTACCTTTATAATAACTGTCTCCTTTTTCATAGAAACATGTAAAGTCTTAAGAATATGGAACGCTTAAATTTCCAAATATCGCTTGTTTTACACTTAATGATTGAAATGTTGGCTCAAATAGTTTCATTTAGATAAATTATTTCTATTAGTATCATGTTTATGAGTAATCTATAGTGTTAAAAAGTTCACATTTTAAAAGATTTCTTTAACTTGATTTTATTTGTGAAATCTTGGAATATGCACACACAGTTTGTTTTCATAAATTCTTGTGACACTTTTAATCGTTTCATTTATTTACAGTGGTTAAATGAACCAAAGATCGATTTTAATGTAAAAAAATATTATTTGACATGCATTTATGAGGGAAAAAAAAAAAAGATTTTCATGCCGTCAATTTCAACATACCTATTTGATACAATGTTGAAAAATTTTAAGACTTTTGGTGTATTACAATGCAAGAATTCAAACCATTAAGAATATAAACCAAACATGCAAAAAAATACTGGCTTGGTACTGACAGGAGTTCCACAAAGTAAAATAAGATTTTGCAATATAAATTACACATTATCAGGTGCAATATTTCATCATGGTAAATTTACATCAAGGGATCATTACACAGCTGTAGTTCGAAAAGACAAACATTGGTTTAAAGCAGATGATACTAAAATCTATCATTGTTCATGGCCAAGGTACACTAAAGATACATTTTATTTTATAAAAAAACCTAATCTTTTTTTGTAAGTTGACTCTCTCAAATCCACACATCTTTACATATGTAAACAATGAAACTTTCAGATATAAAGTCACAATTGCAGAATTTTTCAGTTTTATTTCACTCTGTGTGCATTTTAATATGTAATTCTTAATAGCATGATTGAACTCATGTTTTTCCATAAAAGGAGTTAAATTTATTATTTTTTTAAAATCAAGATATTGTTGATACCACTGGTAATCACAATCTTTTTACCAAATATATTTATGTATTAATCAACCTTTTTTAGTTCTTATTATGATGATTTTGATGTGAATTAATGGAAAATGTATCTTATCATTTTTATGCATATTCAAATATGCATTATTTACTTAACCTTTTGCTTTTAATATTTTATTCAGTTGTTAAATTATCTTTTTATCTTTTTAGTTTATTACTTTGCTTAATTATTTTAATATTTTACTTTATTACAATCATTCATTATAATTTTTATTGCATTATTGCTTCAATTTACCGTTTAAAAAATGTAAACAAAGCAATAACCAGAAATTCGCAAAATTCTAAAGGGTTTTGTATTGATATTAATACTGTAGACTTCCTCAAATCTGCACAGCTTGGGAACAGAGGTTGTGCGGATTTTAGAATTTTGCGGATTTCTGGTCATTGCTTTGTTTACATTTTTTAAACAGTCATTTGAATGTAATTAATAATGCAATCAAAATTATAATGAATGCTTAGAGTATAGTAAAATATTAAAATAATTAAGTAATAAACTAAAATAATAAAAAATTAGAAAATATTTTAAAATGATTAAAATATTAAAAGGAAAAGTCAAGTAAATAATCAATAACGTATAATTAAATATTCATAATAAAGATGAGATGCATTTTTCCTAAATTATTCAATGAAACTTTCCTCATAAAGGTACACTACAATTCAAATCAAAATCATAAAATAAGAAAGTTTTATTTCAGGTTTACCCAGACTTAATAATCAAAAAAGCTTGATTAATGCATAAATACGTTTGGCAAAAAGATTGTGATTACCAGTGATGTCAGCAATATCTTGATTTTTTCCAGAAATAAGTTTATTCTTCATTCATAAAAAAGCACAAATTCAATAATAACAAAAATTACAGATTAAAATACATATAGACCTGATATAAAACTAAAAAAAGTCAATTTTTGTCCCTACATCAGAACTGAAAGTTTCATTGTTTACATCTGTAAATTATGAGTGGATTTTAGAGAGTTGCGGATTTGAGGGAGTCTACTGTATACACTAATTTATCTTTCTATATAATAGTTTAATCATATATATATTTGTGTGTGCATGCATGTGTCTGATAAAGAAAAAAAGTATGAGCCTCCCCTACATTTTCTTGAGCACCCCCTATTATTCTCTTCTAGTTACAGCCTCGCAAACACATGGTACTGCATATGTGAATATGAAGTCTGCTCCTAGCCATGATAAACCTCCTGAGCAAGGATCTATGTTCCCTATTTCAACAGGTGAGCTAAGATAGATTTTCTAATGTTGTAATTTTTGCAGTAAAACTTATTCCTGAGGCATTCTTGCATCACTTTTTGAATTTATTACTGCAGTTATTAAGTTTGTATAATTCAGCTAGTGATATATATATATATATATATATATATATATATATATTTTTTTTTTATAATTAAGAATTATATACAAGAAAGGAAAGTTTAATATGGAATAGAACTTGTTTATATCACAGTAATTTGGAAAATAGCAAAATATAGCTAACTAGTAAAAAGAAAAAGTTATCAGAGCATATTTCTATAATTAGCAGTTTTCAAAAGACTACCTAAAAATTCACTCGACAGTGGCGAGTAAAATGATGCATTTCTCCACCCCTGAGAATGACACACCAACATACATTCATTTGAAAGTGTGTAAAATACAGAAACAACAGTAGCAAAAATAGGAAAATACTAAGATAGTTTAAATATGATATACTATATGAAGTGATATATATTTACACTTTGACAAAAAACGTCAAATCACTTTGATATGAAAAAAAAATATTATACATAAAACTGGAATGAAATTTTTATCTGAACTGTATAATCTGAATATTTATATCTGAAATAAATAACAATAATGATAAATGTTTGGAATGTATGTATTTAATATGCCAGAAAAGAAAAAAAAATACAATATTTTGAAGCAAAGGAAATATAAGATTCTTTGCTAATTTTTGTCAGATTAGGATAATGCAAGATGAATTTAAGAAAATGTGTGGCCCAACATTAACTACGATGAAATAGAACATTATTTATCGAAATTTTCAGCACGAAATAAGAGGCCATTAATTATGTTATATTTGGTGAGACTGGGGATTCCAGTTTTCATATTAACCATGTAAAATGAAAAATATAATATTTACCTCTTACTAAACATGATTCCTGAATGAGAGAAACGATAACTGTTTATATCAAACAATCAAAGAAACTCAATTGTTTTAATTCAAGCGTTGGATATTAAAATTAATCCCTTATTGTTGCTTCAGAATTGACTACTTTATTAATGCCAATGTGTCTGCAATGAGGGGACGAGGTGATGCGGGGAGGGGAAGCACAGAGCTCATATCCAGTCGAGACCTGCAGGGTGATGCCTATAGTTTTGTTTTGTTCTAATTTTCTTTTAAGGAATTTTTATTCAATATATTCTGTGATAATGTCGCAACACAAGCAGAAAATTGAAATATAACAATTTCTACAGATTCGATATAGACTAGACGACTACAAGCAATATTTTCTGCTTTCGAATGTCCGCATCTAACATTTCATTAAAAAAAAGTTTTACATTTTATAAATAAACATTTTTACTGCTTTTGAATGTCCACACCTAACATTTTATTTTAAAAAAGTTTTACATTTTACAAATAAGCATTTTTAAATACCTAAATTTTATCCTGAAATAAATAACTTACAATAAAACAAAATAGGCTAAATATTTTAATATTTTTTATTAAATTGAAATTTTTTCTTTTAACCCGAGCGCAAGGCCTCTCAAGGTGCGAGGCCCTGTGTGGGCACACCCCTAAGGACGGCTCTGACTAGATCATACAAATTATAAAAAATGAACTTACGTTGAAAATTTTTTACTTCTTTGATTTTGAAGATTCACATATTTCTGAAATTTGTAATAATTTTTGGTGTTATAATGTTTGATATGATTTCTTTGTGTTATTCTATTCAATATGAAATCTTGCCTCTTTTCTTGTCCAGATATGCTTTCTGGTGCCTCAGACACTAGGTGAATGCATCTTTCAACAGTGTGGGAATGGTATGGATACTTTGACCATTCCTTCGTTTTACCTACTTTACCATCGCCAAAATTTATTCGCAAGGCACATTCATCAAAAGAGCTGGTTCAACTCGTTGCCAGTTAATAACTGCATAATAATTCTTTGCTTTGAAGTGTATTTCTGGTTCTTGAAAAATCCTTAGTTCCTCTATTTTCATTTCTAGCACAAATTAGTTTTCGTATTGCTGAAAACCTGATATCCTCTCTGTTATCTGAGAGCATTGACAATAGCATCTTTTTAGGATGACAAAAGAAGCAATATTGTTGAACAACAGCGTCTACTCTTTTACTTAGATTGGGTTCAAAATATCTAGAAAACGGAATAAGTTTACAAATATGCCATGCTCCTTTTGTTTTGAAGGACTTTGTTTTGATATGGAACAATACAGAGGCATATATCGCCATGTTGTAAGAATAATGAGATTCTTAAGTGGATTTTCTGTGGCACTTACAACCTTAAAATTCTACCTGCAGTTGTCAGCCATTTTGAGTGAACAATTGGACCAGGGGTTTTTTTTAATGCCAAGTCAGGACCACCTTCACCGGGCGATAATGCTATGCAAATATGATATAACTTTTACTGATCATTGCTGGGAACCATTCTATCTATGTTATCTGGGATATATTCTCCATACTTACAGGGCCCGACTTATGCAGGGGCGGCTGCCCCGGGTCCCCCTTTTTAGGAGGCCCTCATGAGAATAGTCAGGACTTTCATTAAAAGGTGCCAAATGATTAAAATTAGTCAAAAGTGACCAAAATTCATATATTTTCAAACATTTAGGAAGGGAGTGCGGTCCCCCTTTTCCCCTCTGTTTCCTATAGCCTGTCCATCCATGCAAAAGCAAACTATATCATTAGAAAACTAATGATTAACATTTTATTATTTTCTTTTAGCCATCTTGTACGTAGATAAGTGGAGTAAAAGTTTGCAAAGAAATACTCGTATCTACCAATCTATCATTTTTTTCTACAATTACCCTACTACTATTTTTTCTTAAAGTTGTGACCATCTTTTTGTGACACTCTGTATACAGATGTGAGCAGTACTGGGTACAAAATTTATTCATATAATCAGGGCTTAATTTGCGCCGGAGCCCGGCTCCGGTACGTCTCTGTTTTTAGTAAATATTTAAATATTGATCGGAATTTACTGGAGCTCATCAATACTTCAATACAATTTCCAGTGCCCGGGGCAATTGCGCTTCTGAAAAACCAAAGTTTAAATTACCTTTTAATTTCCTTCCCATCTCCAAACTTTTGGCTTCTTTTTTACCAAGACATATGCAGGGCTCCCAAATGGTCCCCTTTTATGCATTTTGGTCCCCTTTGCTGGAAAAAATTTACTAATGTGGAAAAATGCCAAAAAACTCACAGAAGTTCAAATATTGCGTTTTACTGTAGCAAGCTAAAACATTGTAACTGGAATTCTTTCATGAAATTGCCGCACAATGTGAAAAGATGTTAAAATACGCATCGAAAATCTCATTAAAATTCAAGAATTCTCTTGAAAATTCGTGTTAGAGGACAAAATTTTACTACATTAACATAGAAGTTTGAAACAAAATTTAAAAAATCATCATAAAATGGTAAAGAAAACAAAGAAAAAAATTCAAAAATTGCTATGGGTATTCAATTTTATTGAAAAGAGGACAAAATTTAATAAGTTCTGCGAAAAGATTCAAGCTGGAATCCTTTTACGAATGTCAAAAAATCACATAAAAACTCAAAAATTGCTGTAATAAGCTTTATTGAAAAGAGGACATTTACTGAATTGGGCTAAAAAATTGAAACTGTATCCCATTTACTAGTGTGAAAAAGTCACTGCATAAAATCGCTAAAAATTCGGAAAATCAGGGAAGTCAAAATGTACTATAGTAGGGCTAAAACGTTGCATCCAGAATTTTTTCACAAATGGGGGGGGGGGGGGGGGGAATCCTTGCAAGATGTGAATTTTTTTTTTAATCGCTAACAATTTAAACCAGAGGATGCAATCGTGGAAAGACAAAATTTACTACATTAGGGTTAAAAGTTTGAAACCAAATTTCTTTTACAAATGTCAAAAAAATCACTGCAAAATGCCAAAAAACAATGAAATAATTGCAAAAAATTAAAAAATCACTGTATAAATTCCAAATGTGCAGGCCAACAGGCTATCAAAGCCAAAGAGCTAATGTGCCCACCGGTCCTGTATGTATGTACATATGTATATAACGCGATAACTCTTGATAGAAATATCTGATTTGCTTCAAATTTTTTTTCTAGGTTCATTCTGATAAGGTGCGCTTTCCTGATTCGTTTTGGGGGTTCATTGGTTAAGTATAAAGGGGGAAAAGGGGGCTAATTCCCTGCCCCTTAACTTAGATAAATGAGTTTTTCGTGCAGAATTATCAGATTTTCTTTTGAAGGTTCATTGTTTAAGTCTAAAGTAGGACATGGGGGGGCCAATACACCCCCCCCCACACACACACTTAATTTAGATAAACGGATTTTTCTATCCGATTTGCTTCAAATTTGATATACAGGTTTA
Organism: Maratus speciosus; assembly: GCA_963932465.1. Taxonomy (NCBI): domain Eukaryota; kingdom Metazoa; phylum Arthropoda; class Arachnida; order Araneae; family Salticidae; genus Maratus; species Maratus speciosus. The sequence continues at coordinate 14,284,728 of OZ010789.1, read as the reverse complement.
TTTCGATAAGGCGCATCGCTGATTAGATTTGGAAGTTCATTGGTTAAATATAAAGGGGGTGAACGGGGGCTAATACCCCTTTTAATTTAGGCAAATGGGTTTTTCTATCCGATTCACTTCAAATTTGGTATACAGGTTTATTTTGATAAGGCACTTCACTGATTAGATTTGGATATTCGTTGGTTAAGTATAAAGGAGGGAAATAGGGGTATAATCTCCCTTAATTTATTTTTTGAGGGGCATTATTCTTTGAAATAAGAGTATAATATACAATTAGTGTAAATAGCCTGTGAGCTCAATGCCATCAGTTCAACTGGGCGTTTTTCTTTTTAATAAGACAAACTTAATTTTAATCAGAAATTTTACTTAAGCTTATTAGTCAGTGAGATCTGAAAATCAACTCGCTAATGTTAAGCCTATGGACATGTAATGCATTCATATTTTTTAAATATCCACTTAGAAAATTAATATTTTTAACTTCTTTTTTCTGTGTACTCATTTGCAGGATGTCTTTTTTGCTCACAGGCCTGACAGCTAATGTGCCTGCAGGTTCTGTATGTACGTACGTATGTATACATAAGTAACACGATAACTCTTGATTGAAATATCCGATTTGCTTCAATTTTTTTTCTAGTTTCATTCTGATAAGGCACTTCCTTGATTAGTTTTGGGGGTTCATTGGTTAAGTATAAAAGGGGGGGGGGGATTCCCCCTTACCTTAGATACCTTTTTCATGCGGAATTATCAGATTTGCTTCAAATTAAATTTGGTATACCGGTTAATTCTGATAAGGTGCTTCCCTGATTAGATTTAGAGGTTAATTGTTTAAGTATAAAGAGGGGAATGGGGGCTAATTCCCCCCTTAATTTAGATAAATGGGATTTCTATCCTATTTCCTTCAATTTTGGTATACCTGTTTATTCTAATAAGGTGCTTCCCTGATTAGATTTGGAGGTTCATTGGTTAAGTATAAAGGGAGGGGGGCAGGAATAATAATCTAAATTAAGGGCTAATACCCCCCTTAATTTAGATAAACGAGTTTTTCTATCTGATTTGCTTCGAATTTGATATACCGGTTTATCCTGATAAGGCGCTTCCCTGATGAGATTTGGAGGCTCAATGGTTAAGTATAAAGATGAGAAACAGGAAGGGGGGCTAATCCCCCCTTAATTTATTTTTCGAGAAGCATTATTCTTTGAAATAAGAGTATAATTTACAATTAGTGTGAATAGCCTGTGAGCTCAATGCCATCAGTTTAACTGGGCTTTTTTCTTTGTATTTATTCACTGATCACTGTTACTCCGTGTTAAATTCGAAGAAATGCACTATACTTTGTAATTGCTAGTGTGCAACTCTGTTAACTGATTTGATATTTTTTTAGATGTATTAATTTTTAGTGTTTATATTTTATTGCAAATCATTTTTTTGCTCTTATAAATATTAAGGCGAGACATCAGAAGCTTAAAAATTTTTTTTTAACCTTCCTGAATCCATTGGTATGCCCAGTTTTTTTTCTGACCATTAGAAATATTTGTAAAAATTCATGGGAAGACAAGACATAGGATGCCACACCTACTCGCACAAAGGGAAGACATGAGTGGGACGCCATTAATTTTACTCTAGCATTTTATACTCATTTATTATATGTAACTAAACTTTATCCAGGTGTTTATATATACTTTAATTCATTTGTTTGATAAAACTTTGCAAGAACTTCACACAAATTAGAAGTGTCTTAAGTTTTGCAGCTTTTCGAAAAATTGTACTTTTCAGCTAAAAACCCCATTAAAACTCCTAAAGTACTTGAGTGATTTCAATAAAAAAAAAAATTTTGTTGGTAGAGTATAAATATAACATCATATGTGGTAGACAGTTTTAAAAATTTTTTAATTAGTTTCAGAAAAAAACATTTCTGAAAAATTGCCATTGTTCTAAAATAAGAAGTTTTAGTCGCAGAAAAGAAACTGTCTGCCATAAGTCTTGAGCATTATCAGTGAATAGGGAAATCAGAATTTCATCAAAATCGGTCTGGTAGTTTCTGAGGTAACAGGTCTTAAAGCTCGCATTTCCCCCCTATGACTGCACCCATTCTTGTCTTCCCTCAAAAACACTTTTCTGCTTTGTCATTTTGTAACACAAAGTGCAAGTTCACAAAATACAAGTTGCAGTTCAACACAAAACAAAATACAAAAAATTGGCATATTTTGATTGAACAATAAGGAGGTTTTAAAAAGGTGATGACATTGGTACAAACATTTGACCAACTATCGACACTCCCAAAGTCCCAACATCTGTTCTGTCGATATGTAATCAGAAAAGTCAATTTGTCATTTGCAAAGAGCAAGATTTGTGAATATTTGTTTTTTGGATCTCCTGAAAAATCCCATTATCTCATAAAGTACTCAAGCGATTTTGATATATATGTATTTTTTGTGGTAGAGTATAAATGTAAGATAACAGCATACATATGTGGCAATTTTTTAAAAATTTAATGAAATTTCTGAAAAATTTCCATTGCTCTAAAATTAAAAGTTTTAGTGGCAGAAAAAAACTGTCTGCTATAAGTCTTGAGCATAATCCAGTGAATATGGATTCCAAATTTCATCAAAATCGGTCAGGTAGTTTCCGAGAAAACAGGTCTTAAAGCTCGCATATTTCCCATAGGATTGCACCCAGTCTTGTCTTCCCTTAATAAAGCATTAATTTAAATTAAAAGATCCTTTAAGGAGAATTATCAATGTGAATACTGAATATTGAATACTTCCTATCTGCTTGCTGTAGAATATTTATCTGAGTGTACTTTATAGTTATTCATCTGTATAAAGATAACCAATTAATATATTTTGGGGGGTAATTTTTAAAAATTTGCTTGCATATTTAGGAAAACTCGGTGCAGTATTTTTAGACATGGTTTCCCAAAGTCCCCTTTTAAAATAAAATGGGTCCCCTTTCCCCCTTTTAGGAGACTAAAATGTGTTGGGAGCGCTGTAATAGTCATATCTTTAGAATCTTGTGATGGGCATAGATTACCATTTAATTTTGGCTCTTTGATAGCGAATTTTAAAGTGTATGAGACACTTTACATGTAACTTGTATCTCTCTATTCTAAAAAAAAGTAACTACCGCTGTCGCCGCCGCTGCCGGTTTTGAATTTTTTGTAACCGGAGGTCTTTCTTCGTTAATATTAAAAAAACTGTTGCATACAAAAATATGAAAATCGGTAGTATTATAGAAAAATGTTTGATAAACACACTGATGCAGACAGTTTTCAAATCGAAGAATTATTTTAAGAGATATTTAATGCCAAAGTTGGACAAAATCGTTCCATTAAAAAAGTTTTATAGGAGCAAAAACCGTACATAGAAATTTATTATTCATTTTTAGATCATTTTATGCGTCAGAATTTCCCGGTGTGCAGATTGCAGTTAGTTTTTTAATTTGAATAATTTTTCGAGGTTTTATTTCTATTTTAAATTCAAATTTTCAACATTTCGAGAGATATTTTTTACAAATTTTAGGAAATTGTATTAATTTAAACTGTTGCCAACTGTATAAACAGCGCCAACAGTAATGTTTGCTTCAAATTAAAAATTTATTTTACATGTGACTATTATAAACAAAAAATATAAAAAGCAGGAACTCATTGAAAATTACGTCATAAAAACTATAGTTACACGTGAATTTTAAATGAGAAAGAATATTGTAAAATAATAAATTCAGTAACATGCGTTAGAAGTCCTAAATAGGAGAATTTACGTCATATTACACTTATTACGTAAAATGAACAAAAAATAATATTGCAAAACAGTTTTAATTTAAAAATTGCGCGAGACATTTACTTGACATTTTAAGATGATCATAATATTTCATTTCTAACAAAAGTATTTTGACGTGAATATTAAAAAGAGAAAGAAAAGTTTGGTGAAAATTACGTCAGATTATAATTGTCAGATTCAAATTATAATTCAATCTTCCAAAATCTTTTTAAAGGCGATCAAATTAGCGTGCTGTTAGAGTCTGCGGTGTCTGAACGGGGGTTGACGAGCGTAGCTCGTAGGGGGCAGAGCCCCCTAGTGAGATAAAAGAAAGTTTTGGGATTGACACATCAGACTAGTTTTTTCTTCTGCTGTATTTGTTATTTTAAAATTTTCTAAATTTCTACTACCACATGCCAGGGTTGCTGGCTTTTAGCCAGGCCAAAAAAAGCCGGCCGGCTTTTTTGGTTTTAACCACTTAAAAAAAGCCGGCTTTTATTGAAAAAAGCCAGTTTTTATTTTTTAAAGTTGGTTTACAGTAAATTCGTTTTAAATTTGGATCAATTAATTTTTAATACACTTATAAATATTTTCTATTAAAAAAAAATATAGATTTCTATTAAATTTTATCAAATAAATAAGTCTTTATAACTTCTAGAAGGCAACTGTGAACGCATTATGTCTGAAAAAGAAAAAAAAAATATATATATAAACATTGAAAAGAATATAAGTTAGGCTCTAAACTGGTGTTTTGAAATTCTATATTATATATAGTGTTGACTCTAAGCTGCTTTAGCAGGGTGCAGTGCCCGGCGGCCCTTTTTATTTCCTTTTTGTGCCCGGCGGCTCTTTTAAACCCTTCCGATGCACCTGGCTGCCCTTTTTAACACTTCCCATGCACCCCATGGTAATTCAATTGATACCGGAAAAATATCGCAAATTCTAGGGACTCTAAACAAACCAATTCAAAATATGTTTTATGAACAAGGTACAAGTGTACCCTTTTCGAAAAAAATGTGCCTTTATTAAATAATAGTGTTCCCTTTTTGAAAAAAATGCACCCTTTTTTAGAACAGCGTTTCCTTTTGAAAAATGTACCCTTTTTTTGGAATAGTGTTATCTTTTTGAAAAATTCACGCCCGGCGGTCCTTTTTTTCTAACCTCAACACTAATATAGCTCCACATGTACTACACATTTTAAAGATTATATTTAATTAAAACTGTTCTTAACTGCTCTGCTCAACAAGCGCAAGATGTTTTGACACATTTACAAATTCATTTTTTAACGGAAAGATGTAAAATTTGAAAGCCTGACCATGGAAGCGATTTGGAATCGAACTGTGTTTTCCATTCTTTGATCCATCAATTACCTATTGAGTTATAAGAGATTTTGATCACGTGACAAACATGTTTTTTCACCCTTTTCTGAGTGGTTTCTTCTTTCGTGTGGAAATTCGGTTCAAAATGCTCACTTTGACACTATTTTCTGAAAAATCTATTGCATTTGCAAAAAAACAGCACAATTACATAGTTTCTGAACAACAACATCTGCTAGTTTCATGCATTTCTGAACAAAAATAAATTAAAACTTATGTCAGAAAGTTGCCCTTTTGGATTTAAAAGCTTTAATGACAAAATGTAGCACATCAAAATGGAAACATTCTTATGTGTCCATATGGAGAGATTAAGTTATAAATGTTAAAACAGAAATTAGAAAAGATGTTTCATTTGAGGAGAGTGGTACATAAGTGTATAAAAAATAGAGCATTTAAAACAAGAAAAAAAAAATTCTCCAAATAAAATTTTGAAAAGCTTATTGCTAAGTATATTCATGCATATGCTATTCATAATGTTTTTAATAGTGAGAAATGGTGGTGTTTTTATTAATATGACTATGTATAATTTCAAATGTTTGCTAGAAATAAAATAAGACTTGTATATTAATAGTTCTTAAAATTAAATAATAAAACATATAACTAAGTAACCATTGTCCTCTTTAATTTTATAAAGCAGTAAAAATGAAAAAATTGGCAGTTGGTATGGCCCTTTTAAAATTAAGTAATAAAACATATAACTAAGTAACCATTGTTCTCTTTAATTTTATAAAGCAGTAAAAATGAAAAAATTGGCAGTTGGTATGGCCCTTTTAAAATTTAGCTGACATATTTGCAATTCAGAATACAAATCACAAGCAAAATCATCTAAGTTTTATTCCAGTAGGTATTAATGTCCTCATTATTGAGAAATTAGTTACTTATTAAACTGTTAATCAATTAAATGTCATTAAAACTAATTAAAAACACTTTAAAATGTGTAGTTTATAATTACAATGCTTTATTGTATAAAAGCCAATTATGGCCAAAAAAAGCCAATTTTGGCCAAAAAAAGCCGGTTAAAACCAATAAAAGTCACCGGCCTGGCTTTTTTAAATTTTAGCCGGCTTTTTTGCAACCCTGCCACATGCTGAAATCCCCTTCCCAGCCACTTGAATATTTAAAACTTGTATTTAGAAAAATTAAACCCATTGTTTAAAAATGCATATTATAATTTATTAGTTTATTTAATTTGTAGGTCCTTAAATTTTTTTGGTTTTGGTCCTTGAAAGTCCTTAAAAGTACTTGATTTTTATTTAAAGAAGTGTGTATGAACCCTGTAAAAAGATTTTGACTTAGTTGACTTAGAAGTTTTTTTTCTTTAAATTACTTCTTATTTTGTAAATGTTTAAGTTTAGTAATCCAGTTTCAATTTTGATGGAATGGATATTGCCTAGACTGGAATAAAATTGATGCACCTTATCTTTTTATATACATAGAAAAGTACAGATTTTTTTTTTCTCCTTAAAAAAAAAAAAAAATCTAGATCTCTTTAAGATCTCAAAAGTAATAGAGAAATTAAAAAGATTTTAAGTAAGAGAAATTATGTGCAATTCATGTGAGCTTACCTCTACTTTTTAGAAAAGCACAATTTTACCATAAAAAATTTTTAATAAAAATTTTATCCTGTAAAAAAGTTGCACTTAATAATAATACTTTACTATGTATTAATTATTGATATAAGGACGTGGGTTTCAAAACACGTCGAGTTTTCTCTATACTACTGGTAAACCTGCACTGAAAAAAAACAATACAATCTGCAAAAAAACTAGTTTTATCCTGCATTTATAGCACAATGAAAACCAATGAACGCAGTTAGAAGTTTTACGTGATTTCCCAAAATTGGATCTGAATAAGGCGAGTTTTGAAACTCATGTCATCCTATACAGTAATAGTGAATTTTAAATATTACATGTGATGTATACTATGTGTGACATTTAATGTGAAATTTTACAGTTCAATGCAGTATTTGAGGTTTTTGACAGATGGTTTTTGTCAAGTGGTTTTTGACATGACGATTTAAACCCGTCATAAACTGACGCATGTCAAAATCCTGACACAAACATCTTTTTATTATTAGTTTAGATACAGTCAAATCTACATATAGTAATAGTCTGTCTAGCTGCAATACAGAAATGACTTTATATGTGGAGTGACCTAAACAGGGAATTGTGGAATGGGGGTTACCCTATATCTGTAAAACCTTATACCATGATTTAAATGTAATTTTATTCAGACATAGAGTGAAACTCCAGTTATCTAAGCCAATGTGTTCTACATATAATCCGTATTTGCAGAAATCGGAATAATTGGAGCAATCATAAAAAAATAATCTCTCATTAAAAGGCTAGGTCAGATGTATAATTAAAATATGATCACTTTTGCTACATACGTTTAAAAAAAAAATACATTTCAGTACTTATTTACATACATTTAAATGCGTCAATTAAACATGTCCAAGAAAGTTAATTGTTTTGCCGTAGACACCCTTTTGTATATTGCAAGGTCCTATACCTGCGTTATTATGGTGAAATACCGGCTTTATCTAATTATAAACCTCAAAAATTGTAATTAAATGTAAATTTTAACATTGTTTAAATAGGAGTTTTTTTTGAAAATTATATACAGTCAGCTTCCCAGAGCCAGGCAAGGTGGGCTGAGTCCCTTCTAGCAGCCTCTTAAGCACCTTCTATCCTTCATGATATTTTAACAATGACACAACTCTTACTTTAAAAAAATATATATATTGCAAACACTTTAAAATTGTCAAAATAAAGAAACACAACAAAAATCCTCAAAATTAAGATAAAAACATTTCAAGTAGTGTTGTATTATCAAACATGACAAAAGCATTCAGAATTGACACCACCGAAAAATTTCACAGTCCTCCTCTCTGACATCACCAGCTAGCTACAGCTTCGCAGCTTCCTCTAATCTGCAAAGATAAAGTTTGCCATTACTGAATTTCTCATGTAATTTTTTACTTCTTGATATTGATCTGGATAATTAGAATTTTACTGTATTTGTGTATTTTTTTTCTTCTGCATTCTAGTGCATTATTGTACTTATATATAAATTTCAGGCTATCGCTGTGTTAAAGCTGTAATGTTCCTTACTGGCTTCACTTTTATCCCTATTGTTGTCTACATGATTGTTCAGCAAGAAGATTTATTACCTGTATCTGGAAATGCTTATATTGCTCTTGGTGGTGCTATATTATATGGGCTTATAACGATGCTGATTCAGTATTTTGGAATATTTATTACTGCATTGTTCCTTAGTGTTGCTGTTCTACTAATAGCTTGTTTCTGGTACATTACTAGTACTATTTGGTTTGTTGCAGCCATTTTGATGGGATGTAGCCTTGCAGGTGCTCTATTGACTTTATTTTGGCAAAAAGGTAAGTACATTTTTGTGACAAATTATTAAGACAATATGTAATGTTAACCCCAGATATATAAGCTTTAAAATTTTTAATCTAATGTATAAAATATCATTATGAGATTGCATTAGCATACTTTTAAGACATTAATCAGATGCATCCAAAAAAAGTTGAATGCTTTCATAGCTGAATGTTTAACTATTCTCTTCATTGTAGTTAATTAAAATTTGAATTTTATCTCATTTATGCATGTATGTATCGGGCAGAGTTGGGCAGTTTTGAAATACATTTTCAAAATACATTTGTATTTTGTATTTTAAACCGATAACATCAAAGTATTTTTGTAATGTATTTTCTGATGGTTTTACAATGTATTTTGTATTTTGAAAATACTCAAAATACATTTTTTCCAAATTTCAAACTGCCGTGTTTAAACTGCTCAGATTCATTAAAAGGAAATACTGGACTATCTGTTTTGATTAATTTTCAAATTCATAATATTCAAATATAAACACACTTTTCGACTATTGCTGAGACAAGGAGATTGATGAATAGGATGTTTTGATACAACAAATGTATTCTTCCTGATTAGTTACAAAAATAACTTGTATTGTTACTAATAACTTGTTGCTGTAGGAATTTCAAGGGGGAAAAAAAAACATGTAATTGTGATAGATCTTTCAGAGTTGCGCAGGTGCAGCGCTATCGACAGTTGCCCATTGACCACACATATAGGGAGCTCAATTTTTTTTTCTGCTCTAGTAGTTTTATTTTAAAATATCGAAAAAGGATTTCTTAAAAATTCGGATGTATTTTGTTAACAGTTTAACAGATGATAAATTTTGCTAACAGTTTAACAGTGACAGCGAAAAAATTACTACAATGAACTATTTGACTATGAAAAAATGAAATTTATGACTTTGCAAATTTTGCATTCGAATTATTCCTACTTTTTATAAATATTTTTTAAGTGCTTTCTGTTTACGAATGTAAGAGCTTTCATATTTTTTCTGTTCTATATTAAAAGTTTCAAGACTTTCATAATAAGTGCAAATGATTTATTTCTTTGCGCTTATATATAGTTTGATATTTTACCAGAGTGTATTAATTTTAAAACTACGTTATACGAAGAATTCATACTTTTGTTAATAATAATAATTCAACTTGTGTTAAAAATTATCTAATTTTTAAATTCATATTTTTGCATTCAGTAATACATATTTTAAATTTCGTATGCATTATTTCTAAACTGCACCATAATAGAAAAGTTGTGCCTCAAATATTTTATTAGTGGAAGGTCTAAAAAATCTTTCGTAGTTGGGAGCTCTTATTAAACACACGCACATTATATAAAAAGAAAAGAAATACATTTAAACACATTTAAACAATTTTATTGAGTGTCATTGCACATATAAGATTATTATAAAATATGTTCTGTTGTAGACATATACTAAGAAAGACTGATACTTGGCTACTGTTTTTTATTTCTTATTCGCCAAATCGCTAATGTTGGTCAAAAGCCAGCGAGTACACTGATCTGTACCCATGCTAAGGCTCTGCTCTGCACATTTACAAAGTCACTTTCATTTGTAAGTAGATATAATTGCCATGTATTGTTATTCTGATAGAAAGCAATCAAGCAGTGTTTCCCGTTTTTCCATAAAAGCATCGATTCTTTCCTATAACGGTGTCAAATGTTTAATTTAATCTGATTATCAGGGACTCACCGCAAAAGATTGTTATGCAGAAGGAATCAATTATAGTTTAAGATATACACCTTTTATACGAAATTGTAAAAGATTATTCCACTCTTCAGCATATAAATATTAATTTCTGTAAATTTCATTCATTTTTTCTTAAAAATGCATAGATGCGAACTTATCCCTTTTTTGTGTTAACATTATTTCCTAATCATAATCCTTACCCTATTTAATCGCATAATTTGGCAATTAAATAACATTAAAATTAGGTAAAGATTATTTTTCAGAAGGACTAACTAAATAACTAACTAAGGAATACCTAAAGTGGAATAGTTGACAGCTAAGTATATGCTGATAGATATGTTTAAAAGTTTTATTTTGCTAAAGGAAAACAAAATGCTTTAAATTTTGCAAATAATGTACGAAATATAAATACAGTGGGACTCCAGTTATACATTTTGCTCGGGACCGGACAAGAAAACGTAGAACTCAGTAAAACGTACAACTCAATTAATGGTTTACCTCAACCATTTTTAATCGAACATTTTGTATAGAAAACTGAAGTTTTGTAAGTATTACTGCATCCATGGCATAAAATCATGGAAATGTAACAGAGAAAAAAACAAAGGTACATAAGAAAAATACAAAGAAAAGTTATTTTATAATAAAAGCTCTTTCAAAATATTTTTTACACATATAGTGATGAACATAACTGAATGAATAAAAGCACTATATGTGTGAATAAACGAGTGGGTTTTGAGCTAATGAGACTAAATACTGATGTTTAATTCTATCAAATGCCCCCCTCTCATTATCTCAAAAACCAAGTACTTCCAGCAAAAATTGAAACTGGGAAAACCTTTAATTTTTCAAACATCACCAAAAACATTTTTCGAAAACTATAAGTTAAAATCTAAAAACAAAACGCACGCTGATAAATTTTCAAACAGCAAAAGCATGAACCAAAACAAGGTCCCAAACGGCCAAAAAGACAAAAGTGAACCACTATAGGTTATCTTAAAAATTCGAAAACTTCTAACTTTAAACTTCAAGCATTGAAAAAGATTAACAATTTAACTTTACTTAAAAATTTCAAGAAAACTAACAACTTCTCCCGGTTTCCCAGCTGTTGGCAAGGGCCATGTGTTTTTAAATCTCACATTTAACGAAAGTAATTTTTTCCTCCTGCCCGTTATTTTGCTAACGATAACATTTTTCTCTTCGCGCGCTTTTAGGGTTAATGTAATAATATGACGTAAGAGGGTAGAGGTATTTTATTATTCAGACAGACATGCAGTTTCTGAGCTAGTGAAGAGTGATACTAGGTTTTTTGCTGCGAAAATGCGGAGTTAAGAAAGAAAAAAGGGTTCGGTTCGGATATTAACGGTTTTGACCGATAACCCTTAAAATTGTTGCGTTAATCACCCTTGAAATATTCGCTGCGAATAAGATGTATAAAATTTAACTGCGAAAAATTGAGTTATTCAGTAGGTGAGATACCGTCTGCCCACAGGATAAAACCTAAATTAAAATCGAAGGAATTAAACTGCGCCACCCTTTTGAAAGTGAGTCCTCTTTTGCGTTTTATAGTAGATTGAGTTCTTTGCGATTTTGTAGTATGATTATTTCTGAAAATGTTATTTCTATGTATATAGTGTATGATAATTATGTGTTTTGTTCTAAATTTAATTGTGTAAATATTCTATATTCTAAATTTTAGCATATTGCGCATAGTCAAAATTTAAACAGTGTGTTATGTTTTTATGTTTAAGAATTGTATATACAAATGTTTCATTAAAGTTAAGATTTATTAATTTGTTTTGGTTTAAATTTGAAGTTTAATGTGTATTTTTTTTTGAGTAAGTATAGCCGCCCTGCGGGCGTGTCATCGCAGTTTAGCGGCACATTTCTATGTCATTTTTTAAGTTGAGTTTCTGACATAGAAAGTGGCGAGCCAGCCAGGATACGAATTTGATTTTTTAATATGAGAAATAATCATACTAGAGGTTAATTCCATTTACGTTAGGAATAACAATAACTGATGCCGCATATTTAGTATTTATAATATATTTTCGTTTTCATACTCATCATGCGGTGAATTTTTATTTATTATGTTAAATTATAATTATAATGTTGTGATTGTCGAGTTTAGAATTTATGAGAATTTATGAGTTATTGTTAGAATTATAGATAAGATTTGTATTTGAGATTTTGAGTATACTTTCATTTATATAAAAAATGAATGTTGATACGTTAAAGAAAAAACGTGCAACGGCACGTAGCTCTTATACTAGAACAGCTAAGGTTCTAAAGGACGAACTAGAAAAAGAGCAACCGGATAAATCCATTTTAGAGGATAAATTTGTTAAATTACAAACAATAATTAGTGAATTAAAATCTTATGACTCAGAAATGTTAGATTTAATGATAGCAGCTAAGGCTACTGATGATAATTTAGAAACGGAAGTTATAAGTTGCGAGGAATATTCCGATGAATTTATAACGCTCAGCCGCCGAATAAAAGAAAAAATGGATAATTCAGACTTTAAAATTAATATGAGCTCTAATGTTGAGAATAGTGTAAATACATGTAATGAAAAACGGTACAAATTGCCGAAAATTCAAATTAAAAAATTTGATGGTCAGCTGTTAAGTTATCTTTCGTTCTGGGGCCAATTTAAAAAAATCCACGAGGATAAGAGTCTGGATGATGTTGACAAATTTCATTATTTAGCTCAATCAATGTTACCGGGGACTCGAGCTTATGAGTTAATTGAGAGTTATCCCTTGACTTCGGACAATTATCCGAAAGTCATTTCTGCGTTTGAGGAGCGTTTTGGTAATAAAGAAATTTTAACTGAGATATATGTGAGAGAATTGTTAAAATTAATAATCCAAAACGTACGTTCACAAGGTAAAGATAAGTTACCCCTGGTGTCATTGTTTGACAAAATTGAGTCCTATCTCAGAGCACTTGAGTCTTTAGGTGTACACCAAGACTCCAATACTGCGTGGCTATATCCTATGGTTGAATCATGTTTATCGGCTGAAATGATTAGGGTGTGGCAGAGAAGCGTTCTATTTAATAACAAGGGACCACGTCTCTCAAATCTTTTAGAATTTTTGCGAAAAGAAGTTGAAGGGGAACAGAGAGTCAAACTTGCGCGGTCGGGGTTTGAAATTTCTCCTCCCTCACGTGAAGAACGCCCTAGAGAAGTCAAATTAAAAAATAAAAAACCTCCCATGAGTGCTGCAAGTTTGGTAGCAACCAAGGAGCAAAAGTGCGTATTTTGCGGAAAAAATCATGAGAGCAAAGAGTGTTTTTTGGCTCGGTCTTTGCCCCTAAAAGAAAAGTTAGATAAATTAAGAGAGTTAAAGTGCTGCCTACGCTGCCTTAAGCCTGGACATTTTGCTAGAGATTGTAAATTATTTATACAATGTCATGTATGCAAGCGATCTCATCCCATTATTTTATGTCCCGAGATTCAGGAAAAAAAGAGTGAGACTGTAGGGAGTGCAAAGGGGTCGACTATGGTACAAGCTACTATGTCTACACCTTCGTGTATGAAAGAAGTCTTCCTTATGACATTAATAGTTGAAGTAGTGTCAGGGGGCATGAGGAAAAAAGTCAGATGTCTTTTAGATTGCGGATCTCAAAGGTCGTATGTGCTGAAATCTACAGCCGAAGCTTTAAACTTAGAAATCCTTTCATCTGAGAATTTAGCGCATACTCTGTTTGGGGGAACAAGAACTGAGTCTAAAAATCATAAACGATATTCTATGAGATTAAGTCCTGCAGGGAGACGTACTGAATATCAATTCTCCTTTCTAGATCAGGAAAAAATTTGTGGAGGGATACCACGCGTCTCTAAAGGTCCATTATTGAGGGAATTAAAAAAGCATAGAATTTGGATTTCAGATGTGGGTGACGGTTACCCTGAAATAGAAATTTTGATAGGTAGTGATATTTATGGACAAATTCTTACAGGTGATGTAATTCAACTTAATGAGGGTTTGACAGCCATTAATACTAAATTGGGTTGGACTTTGTGCGGAGAACCAATAGGATTAAATGTTCAGAGTTTTGAGGGTGCCCAATCCATGTTAGTAACCAATCTTCATGTTCAAAACATGAAAGTTTCTGATATGTGGAGTTTGGAAACAATTGGCATTGCCGATGAAGCGCAAACGTTTTCCAAAGTGGTTGAGGATCGATTAGCTCAGGAACAATTTTTGAAGGGGCTTCATAGAAACGAAGATGGGAGATATTGCGTAAGCTTGCCCTGGGTTCATTAAATTTCCCCCTAACATTTCATCTAATCGGCATATTGCAGAAAAAAGGCTTTTTGCTACTACTCGTAAATTGAAGAAATTAAATAACTTTGACGAATACGATAAGATATTTAAAGAATGGCTGTCGGAAGACGTAATAGAAAAAATCCCGGAATCTGAAAAGAATGAAAAGGGACATTACTTGCCACATCATCCAGTTATCAAATTAGATAGTTTAACTAGCAAAATTAGGCCCGTTTTCGATGCCTCGTGCAAATCAGATAATTCGTTGTCGCTAAATGATTGTTTGATAAAAGGTCCGAATCTCGTAGAAGAAATCCCAGCGATTTTAATGAGGTTTAGAGAAAAAGCGATTGGCGTAACTTCTGATATTAGACGAGCGTTTTTACAGATTGGCATAAAGCGGGAAGACCAAAATTATCTGAAATTTCTTTGGTGGGAAAATAACAAAATTTGTGAATTCCGCCATAAAAGGGTTGTTTTTGGGGTTACCAGTAGCCCATACCTGTTGGCAGCGGTGATCTCATTCCATCTTAAAAATATTCCTAAAAAATTCGAAGTTGTTGCCCAAAAACTTTCAAGTTCCTATTATGTTGATAACTGCGTAACCTCAGTTGATACGAGAGCAGAGCTTGAAGAATTTATGAAACAAGCAACTGACATTATGGCAGAAGCCAAAATGGAATTACGTATGTGGACCTTTGGTCCTGAAAATGAAACGTTACCTTCACAGAACACTGATACTGTCTCTTCCGTTTTAGGTCTTCAGTGGGACCGTATAAATGATGAGTTTATAATTCCCTTCAAACATGAGCAAATCGCATCAGGCTTATCAAAAAGAGAACTTTTATCCATAATTCATTCTATATTTGATCCACTAGGCTTCATTGTGCCGATAATTGGTACCTGCAAAATTAATACTTCAAGAAGCATGGGCAATTAAGGCAAATTGGGACTTACCTTTGCCAGATGAATTAAAAACTCGGTTCTTAACGTGGTACCAAGGATTGTCTAGTATTTCCCAGCTTAGGTTTCCTCGTCGCATAGGTTATGGAAAAACAGATACTTGGTCATTACATGTCTTTTGTGACGCCAGTAGAAGCGCTTATGCCACGGTTATATTTTTAAGAAGTGAAGACGACGGAAAGGTTCATGTGAGGTTCGTGGCAGCAAAATCTCGTGTATCTCCATTGAAGAAGGTGACAATTCCGCGCCTCGAGTTACTTGCGTGTGTTTTAGGCGCACGTCTAGCCAAATACATCTCTGACGCTGTGTTCTTGGAAGAAGTTCCAATCTACTACTGGACGGATGCGACTGTAGCTCTTTGCTGGATACAGCGAGAAGAAAACTGGGGTGTATTCGTAAATAATAGAGTCAAGGAGATTCGAAATCTGTCGAAGAAAGAATGCTGGAGACACATCCCAGGAAAATTGAATCCTGCTGATATAGACTCTCGTGGCTGCACGTCCCAGCATCTGCTGCGATGCGGTTGGTGGGAGGGGTCTGAATTTCTGAAAGCAACTCCCAAGGAATGGCCTGAATTTAAATTTTCTCCAGATGAAGAATTAATCGCATCAGAGTTAAAAAGAACAAAAATTATTAACCTAAACGTGAAAATAGAGAAGCCTGAGTGGTACGAACGTTTATCCAGTTTTTCTAAAATAGTGAGAGTTTTCTGCTGGATGTTGCGGTTTGTGAATAAACTGAGAAAGAAGCCTTCTTATAATACTAACACCCTAACAGTGGAAGAAAAAACTAAAGCTGAGATGATTCTGTGGGGTATAGAGCAGAAAAAGTATTTTCACGAGAAAGAAAATTCCGTCCATGGTTTGCTGGTGGTGCGAGGTGATGACGATGTTCTTCGAGTGAAGACTAAAATCATCGAACGAGATGATGAACTGTCCTTTTTATATCCAGTTCTTCTTCCGTCCAAACATTACCTAACTGATTGTTTGATATGGCAATATCATATACAGTATTGTCATGCGGGTGTGCAGATATTGGCTGCCAAATTAAGGCAGCAGTACTGGATCATTTCTTCAAAAAGAAATATAAGATCTTGCATCAACCGTTGTGTCGTATGCAAAAGATTCACGGCTAAAGCTTTAACTGCGCCTCCAATACAGTTACCCCTTGACAGAGTAAGGGATTCTGCGGTCTTTGAAACAACAGGAGTTGATCTGTGTGGACCTCTACTTTTAAAGCCAAAAGGAAAAGCCTGGATCGTATTATACACTTGTGCAGTGTATAGGGCAATTCACCTTGAGCCCCTCACGGCACTCAGCACGGAATCCTTCCTGCAAGCTTTCCGAAGATTCATCGCCAGGAGAGGACGTCCGTCAACTGTGTATTCCGATAACGGAACCAACTTCAGAGGAACGGACAATGCATTGAAGAGGCTTGATTGGCAGAAAATCTCTGAAAATGAGTGTTATCCAATCAAGTGGAAGTTCAATCCCCCTACTGCAGCCTGGTGGGGGGGATGGTGGGAGCGTCTTATTCGTTCAATTAAGACTTTACTCGTGCGAATTTTAGGAAGATCCTCTGTGAATTTTGAAGAGCTTTTAACGATCGTTTGTGATGTGGAAGCCACAATAAACAGCCGTCCATTGACTTACATTTCCGATGATTCTGATGAGCTCATACCCTTGACACCCTCCATGTTTCTGCAAGACATAAAACAAATAGGAGTGCCTGATCTAGATTCCATCGATTCCAACAAACTGAATGTGCGTGTGAGCTATTGCAACACTTTGCGGCAAGAACTGAGAAATCGTTTCCGCAGAGAATATTTGGGTCAACTTGTTCAGAAGGCTAGTGATAAATGCCAAGAACTTAAAGTGGGGGACGTTGTCCTCATCGAACTTGAGAATAAAAAACGTGTGTTGTGGCCCATGGGCAAAATTGTGAAAATCTACCATAGTAGAGATGGTGCTTCCAGGGTAGTACAGGTGAAAACTAACAACGGTTGTTTGACACGACCAATTCAGAAACTATATCCACTAGAAGTTTCAACTGCTGGAGATCCTGTGCTCACCCTTGGAGCGGAAAATAGATCCAAATATGGAAGGTTGCTCAAACCACGTAAGAAATAATGTGTAAGACTGTAAATAATGACTTTTATTTCATTAATTTAGTTATTGAGAACTGTAATTTATCATGTCATGTCATTTTTATATTGTATTGTGTTTAATTAGTTATTATTCTGTTTTTTATGTCATTTTATTTGATTTAGTAATGCTCAGTTTAACTTTAATTTCTAATATTAAGAATTTTTTGTGAATTATAATATAGTTGATTTTAAGAAAATCAAGGTGGGAGGATGTTGGCAAGGGCCATGTGTTTTTAAATCTCACATTTAACGAAAGTAATTTTTTCCTCCTGCCCGTTATTTTGCTAACGATAACATTTTTCTCTTTGCGCGCTTTTAGGGTTAATGTAATAATATGACGTAAGAGGGTAGAGGTATTTTATTATTCAGACAGACATGCAGTTTCTGAGCTAGTGAGGAGTGATACTAGGTTTTTTGCTGCGAAAATGCGGAGTTAAGAAAGAAAAAAGGGTTCGGTTCGGATATTAACGGTTTTGACCGATAACCCTTAAAATTGTTGCGTTAATCACCCTTGAAATATTCGCTGCGAATAAGATGTATAAAATTTAACTGCGAAAAATTGAGTTATTCAGTAGGTGAGATACCGTCTGCCCACAGGATAAAACCTAAATTAAAATCGAAGGAATTAAACTGCGCCACCCTTTTGAAAGTGAGTCCTCTTTTGCGTTTTATAGTAGATTGAGTTCTTTGCGATTTTGTAGTATGATTATTTCTGAAAATGTTATTTCTATGTATATAGTGTATGATAATTATGTGTTTTGTTCTAAATTTAATTGTGTAAATATTCTATATTCTAAATTTTAGCATATTGTGCATAGTCAAAATTTAAACAGTGTGTTATGTTTTTATGTTTAAGAATTGTATATACAAATGTTTCATTAAAGTTAAGATTTATTAATTTGTTTTGGTTTAAATTTGAAGTTTAATGTGTATTTTTTTTTTGAGTAAGTATAGCCGCCCTGCGGGCGTGTCATCGCAGTTTAGCGGCACATTTCTATGTCATTTTTTAAGTTGAGTTTCTGACACCAGCTATCAAATCGTGACTAAAAAAAAACTACGTCTCCACTTCCCTTAAGGAAAAACTGACCAGCAAAGCCACTTCAAACACGGGCACAAGCTACGGGAAAAGAAGTTAAACAGCTTTACCCAATTACAATAATTTTACACTTGAAAAAAAAATTTACAATTTAAATATAAAGGTTTAAACAAATAAAAATTTGAATATGTACCTAAGCATTAACACAAATTAACACCTTCTATTTGAAGGGTTAAAAACTGGCAACATTAGCTTGACCATCTTGACAATAAACATAATTAATCTTGAAAAATTCAACAATTTTTACAATAGGACAACTTTGTTATAACAATAACAAAAAGAATATGCATTTATGCAAACAATAATCAGCAACTTGACTTGGCTCCTAACGTAACTTAATCAAAAACTTCTTAAATTCAATTGAAGAAAACACAAAAATAAATTCAGCATCTGAGCTTGGTAAAAATGTAGACATATAGAACTGTCCATTTCCGCAAACTTTCATACGTGGACAACCAGCCAACCTTCCACTCTTCTGTGCACAGATTATCTCACAGATTCTCACAAACAATGAAGTCTCAGATGCCTAAAATGAAACAAGTATCAAAGAAAAAAAAGCATGACATAAAATTTCAGTTATCAATCAAAAAAATATAAAACTTAAAGTCTAAAGAAAACTTAATACATATTTCTGTCCTACAAAACAATATCTATTTTTAAATAAATATTCAATTTTTCAGGAATGATTAAAAATTTAACGTTACAAAATTCTATATTAATGGAGCCAAAGAAAAATTTTATTTACTATTTTTGAGTTTACGATAATCCATAAATTTCTGCCTAGCGGTGCGCCTAAGCTACCAGGACAAGAACATGGATATCAAAAAAAGAAAAGATTACTATTTTATATTAAATTCCGGAACTGGTACACGGGAACTAATGTGACACTCTTATCAAAAACTAAATAAAATGGGACTTACAAAATTAAAATTACTTGTGCCCAAGGTAGGCCCTGATGCAGTAGTAACCCCCTCCCCAAACCCCCGTGAGAGTTCTCTGTCATTTACCTCCCTAGGGGCCACCCTCCCGAGACGGTACTGAGGGCTGATCGAACTCCCCGGAAAAAATGTAAAAAGAGGCACCAGAACGGACATTTAAATGTATACCAGAACCGACAAAGCTTAAAAGGTCAAGAGGTCAAAAATACCAGGAATACAATGAAAGAATATACATATTCAATTCATTTTTACACTTTACAATACAATACTACATTATCACAATTGCCAAGGCACGCATTCAATAAAATTATAATTATTCAAAATTAAATTCTGAAAAAATAATTAATAAATCTCAAAAGATCAAACTTAACCAGTGGCTTTGTGAACACATCGGAGAGGTTGGACTTAATACGAACAAACTTTAAAATAAATTCCTCCCTGTAAACCAAGACCCTTACAAAAAATAACCGGACGTCAATGTGCTTTGATCGGTGATTTTCAATAGGTGATTTGACAAATTCTATGGCCGCCTGGTTATCAACGTAAAGTCTGGCTTTATTTCCGTTTGCCCGAGTGATCTGCTTATTCCTGCACTCCTGCAGTATCCGGTCGTACCAAACCAGATTTTTGGAGGCTTCAGTCAGTGTGACAAATTCAGAACTCCATCGTTGAAAGGCTCATACACTTTTCTTTGAATGTTCGCCAATCAACGAGGGATGTGTCCAGCATGACTATCTGTCCTCCAATCGAAGTTCGGTCGTCCCGGTTAGCTGCAAAGTCTGCATCCGAATAAGCAATCAAAAAGTCCGAGTTACAACGTAACTGGAGTCGGTAATGCCTTGTGTACTTCACATAACCAAGCAATCTTAGAAGACCTTCCCAATGTATAAAACCTGAATTAACCTGAAACTGGCTAAAAATATTTACAGCGTATGAAATGTCCGGCCTAGTGCGACTTGCAATAAAAGATAAACAGCCTAAGACATTGCGATAAGGCAACCTAGACATGACTTCTATAGCTGACGAGGATGCAGGACAATCAACCTTGGAGAAAACTGTACCCTTGCTAATGGGCAAGCTTGAAATGGGGATCTTAAAATTTTTAAACTTTTCACAGACCTCATCAATATATCGCGTCTGGTGAATCTCTAAAGATTCCCCCTCTTCATCAAATTCCACACCTAGCAGTTTCCGAGTCCTCCCCAAGATTTTTAAGTCAAAATGATTTCTAAGCAACTTTAATACCTCGTCGAATTGCCTTTTTGTTCTTGCCAAAGATCACAATGTCATCGACATACGGTAATAAAACAATATTAGATTGTATAAACACAATTGCAAGATATAAATTTGATAAAACCTAATTTTAATAAAACTTCATGTATTTCGTAAAACCATTCGCGGCCACTTTGATGAAGTCCATACAACGCCCGATCCAGCTTGCAATAAAGATGCTGCTTTTCGGGAATGGTGAACCCGGGAGGTTGGGACATATACACGTTCTCCTTCAGTGGTGCATATAGGTAAGCGCTGGTCACATCACACTGAGTCTGAAGCCATCCGCAACATGAAACCAAGAGAGAGAAAAAGAACTGGATTACCCCAAAATTCACCACAGGGCTAAACGTTTCGTCATATGAATCTCCCTTTATTTGTTTAAAGCCCTGGGCGACTAAACGAGCTTTAAAGCGGACAATTCTTCCAAATTCATCTCTCTTGATTCCGTATACCCACCTACAGCCTACAGGAGAAACGTTGGCAGGCAATGGAGCCAAATGCCAAACGCCCCGTTCACGCATTACCCCGATCTCGTCTTGCATCGCTGCAAGCCACATCGTACGTTGCTCAGATTTAATAGCTTGATTGTAAGTATTTGGTATAGAAATAGGTTCATATAGTCATGCACTAGGATTCAATTGATTAGATTCGGGACTAGCGGAGCCATCGTCACTGTTGGGACTGGATATTGTGCCTGAAACTGGACCAGAATACAAATTTGAGCCTTTAAAATCAAAAACACCAGGAACAAACCTGATATGGTTCCGGTTGCAGTACCTTTCAACTTCATTCAATGACCTAAGACGATCGGGTTTACCCTGTTCATAATAATAAACATCCACCCGTTTATCAGTCTTTCTTTGAACTGGAGCACGTCACCAACTAACTTCTCGTAAGGGAATAGATGGCAGCTGATCGTCCGTATCAGAATCGTTGCTGACAACCCCCTCCCCACCGGGCAGCAAGTCAGGTGAGGCGTTGGAGGGACCTGGAATTCCTTCAGGTGTTACCTCAACAACCCGCTCATGCC
This sequence comes from Maratus speciosus, assembly GCA_963932465.1. Taxonomy (NCBI): domain Eukaryota; kingdom Metazoa; phylum Arthropoda; class Arachnida; order Araneae; family Salticidae; genus Maratus; species Maratus speciosus. Next base: position 14,262,774 of record OZ010789.1, on the reverse strand, counting down.
GACTCACAATCCCCGCGGGAAAGAGATCGTCAACCCCGGATTCTTGGCCCATCACAGCTTACTGCTCTCAGGATCATACTTTTTAGTTTCATCCACAACAACGTCAATGGATTCTATTATTTGGTTAGTTTCCGGAATCCATACCCTGTAGCCCCTGGTCCTAAATGCATAGCCCACTAAAATGCCACGTCTGGCTCTGGGTCCAAGTTTGCCATTTCTCCGCTGCTTTGGTATGCCCACATAAACTACCGAACCAAAAGGTTTCAGGTGCTTAACAGAGGGTTTGTGGCCACCATACAATTTACAGGGGGTTTTGGTCAAAGATCTAGGGCAAACTCTATTCCAAACGTAAACAAAATATTTGACAGCTTCTGGCCAAAAATTTAAGTCTAGATCACTGTCCGCCAGAATAGTCCGAGCCCCGTTTGTGAGGGTTTGCATAAAACGTTCCGAAGTCCCATTCATCTGAGGGGTGTAGGGGTTGGTAAGCTCGTGGTGCATCCCCCTAGACTTAAAGAAATCTAATAGGTCATTGTTTACAAACTCCCCACCATTATCGCTTCTGAAATTTTTGACCTTTCTATTGAGGAAGTTCTCCGCCCTGATGATATGGTTAGTCACAATTTCATAAGCATCGGACTTAACTCTAATAGGGTAAACAGAAGCACGTCTTGAAAAATCATCAATAATGGTGAGGAAATAACGTTCACCGTTAAGGCCTTCAACTTGATTTGGGCCCCAAATATCTGCAAAAAGTAGGTCCAAGGGTCCTTCAGAACGAATATGACCTGTGGGTTTAAATGAAACTTTCTTATGTTTATTAATTCTACACTGGTCACATTTGAAATTGGTGTCTTTTAACATAGGTAAACCCCAAGCTCCCCCTTCTTTACATGTATGAACCATGATAGCTGGGCCCATCCTACGATGCCAAACTTCCATACGATTCTGCTTAACTGCAGAATTGGCCTCATCATTAGTTTTATTTGTATCGGGTTTGAGAACTCGAGGGAATACCTGATAGATGCCTTTCTTAAGGTATGCATTAAAAAGCAAGTCCCCCCCCCCCCTCTCGTGATGGTTACTTTGCCACCTCCCCCACAGAAAGTAGCTCCATGCGATCCAGTTGAGGTCCAGAGATCAGATTATGTCTGAGTTTACTTGAATACATTACATTTTTAAGTATTAAAACTTTATTGTTAAACTGCAGCCTGACCTCACTACGACCCTCAATCTGGAACGACATGTTCTTAATTGCTACGTTCATATCCTTATCGGATAATTGCTCATAATTAAATATAAAAGACCTATCATTCACAAAATGGTGAGTGGCTCCTGAATCGAAAAGCCATTTAGAGTTAACATCAAGACAATTTACATTAATATGTGATACAAAAAAAGAATAATAAGTTAACTCACATGAGCTGTCATAGCATTCATCGTCAGAGCAAACATCTTGGCTAGTTACAGAGCAATTGTGAATGGGCTCCTGGGCAGGACGATGTGGGGTCTGGCGACGTCTAGGTCTCCTTTGACGAGGGCCTGGAGATAAGGTTCTGCTAGGCGCTGTATCTCTAGAGCTTGACCGGTGTCTGGTAGTGCTAGAATGCCTCCCTCCGGGTGACGAGTGGAAGTTACGATGACCCTCACGAAAATCTGGACGAGGAGAAGGGTATTCAAGTCTGGGTAGATGATTCTGAGTCATGGCGGTCACTTGATCGTGCACCATTTAGTCGAACACATCTACTATAACTACTGGTATTTCTAGAATTAACTTGGTTTCTCATTCGATAGTTCTTTTGTACGTGACCAGATCTTCCGCAATTCCAACAGTTCACTTTGTCAAACGGTCTCTTCTTAACAGGGTTTAAATTCAATTAGTTAACCTGTAAAGGATTTCTTGAGCTATCGAAATCACGTACTTTTAGCCTTGTCTCCTCTGCCAATAACTCATCAATAATTTTATCAAACTTGAATTCATCCTTCTTCCATCTTAAAATTGATTGCGCTATTCCATCATATTTTCGGGGGAGATAACACAGAACTTGAAAACTTGCATAACTCTCGGCAAAACTGGTGTCTATTCTTCTGATTTCGTTATAAATATGCAATACTCTGGTAGAAAACAAGCTAATTGATTCATTTGGAAGTATTTTGCATTCAGTCAACTCCGTGAATATTTTCATATGCTGAGATCGTGAGTCAGGACAGTAATTAATTCTCAGTTTCTCCCATGCAGATATTGGATCAACGCAACCATCGATCAAACGTTTAAATTCTGGCTCAATATTCAGAAATATGATCGACAAGACCTGATTCGATCTTATTGTATATGATTCCACCTCGGAGACATTCATTTTATCTTTATCTAGTATCGGAGCTTTCTCACTTCGATCGATAATACTCCAAAGATTTTTCTCCAAAAGTAGGTACTTTAAGTCAATAGACCAATTTTGATAATTCATGGAATTCAATTTTGGTATGTTTGGACCAGCCATTATTGCATTTTATTAAAAGCTATTTAATTAAAAGGATTTTAAAATCTTATGAAGTTAAAAAATATATCTCAAGCTTTTCATCTTCAAACCTTACTGACATAGTTGCCCCCCCATCTTTTCTATCATTAAACTCTGCTTTTTATTATATTTCAATTTTTGCTTCACTTTTCACACCCATAACCCGTATTAGGGTAGAAACCCATCTAACATGTTTAAAGGAGCAGAGTCTTAAAGATAATTACACATACGTAGTGAAAGCTTCGATGAGAAAATAATCTAACTCGCAACACAGAGTGATGAGGAAGTAAAAGAGTTAAACTAAGAAATTGTATCTTGTAGAAGAAGCACAGAGTCACAAGTTCTGGTGAAGATGAACAGTTTATTGAAATTAATTATTCACATACTTGATCTTTCAGCTTGAGAATCATAACATTTCTTTTAAAAACAGATAGAAGTTAAAATGATGATTACAAATACAACAGGATGAAAAAAAGGACTAGATATTACCAACATACCATACATTAACTTGAGTCAAGCTGTTTTTGGAAAAACGTAACTAAACTTGCTGATATCACCGGTAAACATAATTTAAAGAAACGCAGAAAATGAAAAACAAACTTATTTAAATAGCTAGAAGCTAGATCCCCGGTAACGCTAAACATTACCCTTGCTTGACACATCAAACAAGCTTAATACTCAGATGTGCGTCTGCCGTTGAATGAACCGACCACGGTATAAATACTATCTGGTCGATGACACGTACCGGAAAAATGCTCATTCGCTAGAATGTTCTATCACGTGACGTGAACACAAACTTCATGAATAATTAACAATTACTGACGAATCAGATGATTCGTGATATGCTGCCATCTGGTGCCATACGGCAAACCGACTGAATCGATTACTTCGATTAAGACGTTATCGATATCGTGTTCGACTGACATGCCGTGAAAGAACTAAGCGTCAATAAACTTTTAAAGTAAATTAAACTTAAAATAAAACCTATTGCAATTTAAAAATATGGACAGCAAACTTAAATGGTAAGTTAACAATTAAATATAATAACAAATTTGTATTTAATAAAAGAAAAAGTTACTTTTACTATTGTGTAATACGTAAACAAAGTAAAACGATCTTTTAACTAAAAATTATGAAGTGAAAATAGCTATGAGGATGAATGAACGTAACTGAATGAATAAAAGCATTATATATGTGAATAAATGAGTGGGGTTTTGAGCAAATGAGACTAAATACTGATGTTTAATTCTATCACTTATAACTCAATAGGTAATGGATGGATCAAAAAATGGAAAACACAGTTCAATTCCAAATCGCTTCCATGGTCAGGCTTTCCACTTTTATATCTTTCCATTAAAAAATTAATTTGCAGGGACCATGCCAGGAAATTAAGGCTATTAGCTAACACATTAGCCAAATTTGAAAATCATTAGCCAAATTTATCTTTTATTAGCCAAAAGTGTATTATGCATATATTATATTATGTATACAGGTATATATGATATATATATATATATATATATTACATGTAGGTATATATCATATATATAATTATTATCATTAACCTTTTCAACTCTGAAGTAGTCTTATTTAATAAATTATGTATAAGTAGTTTTTTTCACAATCTTTTGACGAAATTTGTGGTTTTTTGCGATCTTTTGATGAAGTTTACGGTTTTTCGTGATCTTTTGATGAATTTTGCGTTTTTTCACGATCTTTTGACAAAATTTGGGGTTTTTTTCGCGATCTTTTGACAAAGCTTGCGGTTTTTTTCACGATCTTTTGAAAAAAAATTCATCCTTGTCCCGCGATTCTTTGACGAAATTTGTGTTTTCCCGCGATTCTTTGATGAAATTTGTTTTTTCGGCGAAATTTGTGATTTTCCTGTGATCCTTTGACGAAATTTGCGATTTTTCTGCAAATGATTGACAAAATTAATATTTTTTGGCGACCAGTTGTCGAAATTCGCGATATTTTTTGTGTCCGAATTTTCGGATTGATGACAGATTTTTTTTAATTTTCGGAAAATTCGGAGCAAAATCACCCCTAATTAGCTGGCCGAGAAGAAGAGAAGGAATATAGAATGGAAATGCAGCCGTACGCGAACTCGCGCTAAAAACGGAAATTCATTTACATTCCAGAACATGATTACAACAACAAAAGAGTCCCAAAAAAATCACTCGCCAGCTTTTTTGCCACAATAGTTTTTCTGTTGCCAATTTCATGGTATATTCGCATTTGGCTAGTTGGCGAATGGTTAGCGCGGTCCTGAATTTGTAAATGTATCAAAACATTTTGCACTTGTTGAGCAGAGCAGTTAAGAACAGCCTTAATAATGCAACCGCTTTATAGTTATTGCTTGTACTCCTGAGAAACTGCTTTACTATGTCAGAAGCCGCCCAAAGCATCTCCGAAGTTTGGGCATCGATCGATCATTCTAAGTGGGATCATCATCATAATCAGACACATTGTCAGTCGGCAGAAAAGGGAGGCAAAATGTAGCAAGAATTCTGAAATTATTTTCAGCAAAATGTAAAAGTGAGACAAAATTTCATCCAGAAACACAAAACGTAACGTATAACTGAGGGGAAAGGTATAACTCAGCTAATTTTTAATGGCAAACTACTGGTACCGTTGAGTTGAAATGCAATTCAGGTAACGTATAAATAGAGTTCCACTGTATGCAGATTGGAGTGACAGGGGGTAAGGGGGAATGGTACAGTTGTTGTACCGGTACCACAGAATATTAGGGCTCTGGTACTTTTTTTTTTAGAAATTAAGCCCTGCATATAATACAATATGCATGAAGTTTAGTACTAATCACTTCCACATTATTCACAAAAAAATCTATAGATGGATAGAAGCCCCCCCCTCCATCCCAGAATTATTTTGTCCCATTTCCCCCCCCCCCCCCCCATAGCCTAAGTCGGGCCCTGCATACTTATTGAAGAAAACTACAGGCATCTCCTTGCAGGTTTTGAATGATGTACCAAATGGCCCACAAAAGGCTGTAGAACCAATTGCTGCATCATGTAAAGAATTTAGTAAATGTCATAAAGGCTCACTTATATCATTTATATAAAGCACTCATATGACTACTGTAAGAGTCTATTGAGTTCAGATCCATCAGGGTAATAATTTATCCTTTGTGCCCAATATTTACTTTTATTCTGTCGCATCCAATTACTGTAAGCCCATATAATTGTATGTTATTTGAAAAATATATATATTATTGCTTTAGCTTCTCCTGTTGCAACTGAAACATTTCCAATATACTGAGAGTAAGGTTCCTTTACAAAAGTATGTTACTCCTTTGTGGTTTTTGTGTAAAACTTTGTGCTCTTCATCACTTGCACTTTTATGTAATCTTTTCTATATAGTAAAAAAAATGAAGTTTTATTCATTTAATAATAAACGATAAACATTTTTTCATCTTTTATAGAGAGTACTTTTTACACTATACAAATTATTCTTTAACTCTTACTTTTACATATATTTTTTTGTTCAAAACTTGCATAAAAATCAACTTTCGTCAAATATTTATGTGACTTGGGACACTGGCTAAAATTTATCAGATTTTTAATTTTTTGCCTGTATGCTAGTATGCTTAAAAGACAACTTTCGTACCCCACACCAAAGGTAATTTAATTAATATATATATGTATATATATATATATATATATATATATATATATATATATATATATAATTTTTCATAAAAATTTCAATTTTTAACTACATTTTTGAGACACTGGAAGATATGAATGGATTTCAATAAAAAAAATATTTAATCTAATATACATAAAAGACAACTTACAACAAAAAACAACCCCACACCAAAAGCAATTAAAAAAAAAAATTGTTACGTTTTCATAAAAAAAAAAAAAAAAAAAAAAAAAACGTGAACTAGTATACATAAAAGGAAATTTTTGCACCCCATGCTGATTTGATTATCCACATTTTGATTTTTCGATCCACCCTATTGTACATATTAAAAACACTTTATGTCTGTGTTAACTAAAAAAGAAATAAAAACTGGCTTTCTATAAAACTGTAAAACCTGATTAAACTACATTTGGATTCTAGAAAAATGTTTAGGAACATATAAGGAAGGAGAAATATTGTGTAATTAAAAAAAAAAAAAAAAAAAAAAAAAAAAAAAAAAAAAAACCCCACGGAAATAGAATTTTATCATCCAATATTTATTTTAGGCAATCTTACAACAATTATTTTTAAAAACCGAAGCCAAGATATGTAGTTTTTAAAATTGGCACTCTGGTTAAAATAAAGTGAACTTAGAGGTGATTGACAAGTGCAAGGGGGTCTAAGATACATGCCGCTGCTTGAAATTTTATCGAAAACACAGGGGTGCAGGAGACTTGCTAAAGTATGAATGAAAGCGTTTGTTAAACAAAAATTTAAATGAAAGAATGCTAGGCATCAAATTTGGTGACTATGCATAACTTTGTGGTCATGAAATGCAATAATTTAGTTGCATTTGACGGCTAATGATCACTAATTTCTAACCCTGATCAGAACTCTATTTCTTTTCCAGTCTCCAACAGTAACTCCTTCAACACACAGATATAACACACCTTTAATAGATCGCCATTTATCCAACTGGTTCAATGCATCAATTTTTATTTCTCCCGAAGCACCATTTCTCTTCCATTTTTTTTTTTTTTTTTTTTACTTTCCTCCTCATTTTAATAGAATTTCATGATTTAAAAAAACACTACTGTGAAGGAAAATGACAGCAAACATAATGTAAATGACTGACTGCTAGCGCGACAGGTACCATTCTTGTCTCTTGTTGCTGTCCCCCTTTTTTTTAACGTGCATGCACAATTAAAATAGTAATATAGCAAAAAATTCAGAATTTTCAAGTTATAAAGAGTTTTAAAATATTATAGAAAAACTGACTTCTTCTCAATGCAAAAACAATACACGAAACCTGTTGCTAAAAGGCGAAAAAATATATAACATAAAAATCAGAAGCCACTAGCACGTACATGGTATATGTGAACCATTCATGAGTTTCAAGTCCTTGTAAAATTTCTTCTTGTTGTGAACGCTGTTTTTATACAAGGAAAAAATACTGAAGTAATAAGATTACTTAAAAGCATAAATCTATTATTTTTGTGTTTTTCAAAAAAGTTTTGTTATATCAAACCTATTCAGTTTTTACTTTCTTCTATCTTTAATAGAAGAAAGTATTGTAATCGAAATTTTCTTCGACTTCCGGTTTTCGACGGATTTACACATTTAGGGGTCAGATATCCCCAAAAACATGTTTATAGAAAATGTCTGTCTGTCTGTGTGTCCATCTGTCTGTCGCCATTGTTCCATCAAAAAGTGTATGAATTTATGCATAGAATTGAACCAAATTTTTATTTAAAGTTTTTGGCTATGGCAAGCAGATCCTCCCTGAATTTGGAAAAAATTCGCCGGTAGGGGGCACTATAATAAAGATTTTTGTGCGATTTTGAATATTGTACCATCCAAAAGTGTATGAAGTTATGCATAGAATTGAACCAAGTTTTTATTTTAAGTTTTTGGCTATGGCAAGCAGATTCTCCCTGAATTTGGAAAAAATTCGCCGGTAGGGGGCACTATAATAAAGATTTTTGTGCGATTTTGAATATTGTACCATCCAAAAGTGTATGAAGTTATGCATAGAATTGAACCAAGTTTTTATTTTAAGTTTTCGGATATGGCAAGTAAGTCCTCCCTGAATTTGGAAAAAATTCGCCGGTAGGCGGTGCTGTAATAGTGATCTTTGTGCGATTTTGAATATTGTACCATCCAAAAGTGTATGAAGTTATGCATAGAATTGAACCAAACTTTTTTTTAAAGTTTTCGGATATGGCAAGCAGGTCCTCCCTGAATTTGGAAAAAAATCGCCGATAGCGGGCGCTGTAATAGTGATTTTTGTGCCATTTTGAATATTGTACCATCGAAAAGTGTATGAAGTTATGCATAGAATTGAGCCAAATTTTTTATGTTTGTTCTTGGCCATGGCACGAAGGTCTTCCCTGAATTTGGAAAAATTCTGCCTGAAGGGGACGCTATAATTGCGATGTCTGTACCCATAGGCGTAGCATCGGGGGGCGCGTGCCCCCCCCCCAACCTTCTGTAACCCGGGCGCTTTTTCAAGAAGGCTCACGTTTTGAGCACTTTATCGCCAGAGTAAGGGTTGGCGCGGGGATGAATTCAACGCTACGGACCCTTTTTTGTTTGTGACGTCGTACGTGTAGCGAACAGCAATCTCATTCCTTTGCTGAGAGGAAGAGATGTGCTTTTTTTCATTTGTTTTTTCCACAATGTAAAAAGCTAGACGAAATGTTATTTCGCCGTGGTTTGCAATTAGAACCTTGCTGAAAACAAAAAATCTTTTTCAGATTAAAATAACTTTTAATTGCACAAATATATGTAATTCAAACATAAGTTATTTTTTTCAGTTCTATAATATTCATTTATTTCATTAATTCGCTATATGTTCGAAGAAATAGAGAACGTATTTTAAAAAACAGACATAAAAATTTTCTTTAATAAATATAATTGTATTGATCATGTTTTTATGACACAATTGAACATAGTTTTATTAGTATTATTACTGAATTAATTTAGTTTTTTTTTATTATTAAGCGGCATAATTGTGTGACGTGTTGATTGCATTAATAAAACACATTTTCACTGAAATAATTCATTAAAAATTAATTGTTTTTAATTTAATTGCGATTAGACGTTAATAGGAAGTTGAAACTAAAATCAATTCGATTATAATTAGATTGAACGATAAAGCATAAATTATTTAGCCGTATCCTGCAATTAAATCTATGAGCTAAAATAATTGCAAGTTGATGCATGCAATTAAATCAATTACTATTACATTTTAATATTGTTAAAATTTTATCATTACTTGAGTTTTTATGAAAAAGACATTGGTCTGTCCCTAGTGCACAAAATTAAAAATCTTTAAAATTCTTCAGTTTTTATTTAAAAATTTTTGCCATATTTTTAAATATTTTTTCGCCTTAGTTGTTTTATTTATTATTTAAAAATAATAATTCCTCATATTTGAATAAATCATGTAAATTCTTCTCTCGAAGAATCTCCCCCCCCCCCCCCCCCCCCCACACACACACACTTTATATTTCGTCATTCACACACATATTGCTCTATTTATTAAGTTGAAGTGGCGATAAAATAATGCTCAATCGTCTGAGGCAACCTCCCATTTTGAATTTTCTCTCGAATGAAATCCCCCCCCCCCCACACACACACACTTTATATTTCGTCATTCTGCACACATATTGCTCTATTTATTAAGTTGAAGTGGCAATAAAATAATGCTCAATCGTCTGAGGCAACCTCCCATTTCGGGCGCCAAATGAAGATTTTGTTTGAATGTGACTTTTCTGTTGAAAAGGTTCCAAGAAGGCTGTTCTATTCTTTTTGGAGCTTTCTTTTTTCCCGTCTTGCTATGGGCGTGACATCAAATGATTGTCCGGTACAATAAAAACAAACGGGAGAATGAGTCAGGGTTTGAAACTATGGGGGGGCAGAGGGGCATGTTGTCTGGGAGCCTCGCGCAGGGAACGTCAGATGAAAATTTGGTTTGTCGTTTTATACAATATATATATATATGTGCGTGTGAAATTTGTGTAAAAAATATTTTCTACCCGAAAAGTAAAAAAGAAAAGCTTAGTACAGTGCGTTAAAAATGTCAAATAGATAAAAAGATTCGCGTACAAGACAGCAATAATAACCCCATTCTTTTTCTTATAATTACTTTTTTACATGCATATCGCCATATCTGTCCTTAGAGGAGGCGAGGTCAGGTGACCGACTGGGACAATAAAAACCAAGCGGTCGAAAATTCACAAAATAAAAAGTAAAAACTTAATAATTTTGTTGTTGTTGTTTTGAGTCAGACATAAATTTGAAAATTAGTATTAAGTTCAGGAAAGTATCAAGACATATCAGTCTATAAATAAGAAGAGTGGTATAAGTGATAATTCCGAAAAACTGATGTAGATAGTACAGGAAGATATTTTACAACACTGGAATTCATTTTTATACCTACAGTAAATCGTGGTTGTTTAGTTCCTAAAACAATGTGACTCATATCACTATGACATTAAAGTGCCCCAATTTTAATTTGTAATGCTACAACAACAGTAAAATCTCGAAAAATGAAATCCGTCTATTATGGAATCGTGTCTTAAATGAAAAAACTACATGGTTCCAACAGTTATACCTCCTAAGACGGAAACCTGTATAAAGCGGAATTATTTCCGCTTCCTTTCGATTTTTTTCCCCAGGTTTTAATGAATAAATATTTGATAAAGCTGGTTATATATTTCAATATTATGTATTTTATTGTTACACATTTAAAATTAAGTCCGCAACTAGGAATTTTCATAAATTTCTCTTTGTAAATTTACTTTGCAGAGGAAGGGGGAGAGGGTGCCAAAATCGACGTTTCCCCGGGTGAAAATATAGCTAGTTTCGGCCCTGGAAGGAGTGCACAAGGTAAAATGTTTTAGTAAAGCCTTTTAAAAGGAAAAAAAAAAAGAGTATAGCATTTGCAGTGGTACAGTAAAAAAAATCTCTCACAGGGCACCATCATGGCTAATAAAGTTGCCCCTGCCTTTATCCCCCAAAATGATTTTTTCTCTTCTTTTTGCCATTTCTAGGCGTTTTTCCACCCTAGGCGGAAATTGTAAAATGCAGCTCTGTTCCTTTTGGTGCAATTATTTTTTGCATTAGTTTTGGTGCATTATTTTTTGCATTACTTTTTTGGTGCAAATTTTTTTTTCTTTTTCTTTCTTTTTTTTTTTTTTTTTTTTGCAACCAACCAAATCCAGTCTTAGAGAGAGGAGGCGAGCTTGGGCGGCTGCCCGTAATTAAAAAAAAAACCTCACCCAGGGCGCCATCAGCCGCCCCTGCTTTTACCTTTCCAAATTACATTTCTCGTCCTTTTGCCATTTTTAGGTAGGTGACAACTGAAAAATGTTGCCCATGCCTTTTACTTAAATTACTTTTTTTTGCATGCAGATCCAGTCTCAAAGGGCACGAGTCGAGCAACTGTCAACGAGTAAAAACTAAGGGTTAAAATATATGCAAGATAGAACAGTAACCCCCCTTTTAATGTTTTTTAAAGAATATAGCCCGGGCCAAAACTAGGGGGGTGCAGAGGGGGCATGTGCCCCAGGCGCCAGAACAAAGGCGAAGAGGGCGCCAAATGAATCGTTTGTCGATTCATACAAAAATGTGTGTATATATATATATGAAATGCAAAGAAACTCGCGAGCTAATGTTAAACTAAGAGAGCGTTCTTTTGAAATTTCTCGTTTGGATTTTAATATTTTAAAATTATTTTTTTTTCTTAGGATAGTTTAAATTGATCTTTAGCGTTGCTATATTTTTAGGTTTTGGAACCGGTACTGGAAGTGAAGGTAACTTTATAAAAATCTGCAACCAAAATCTAAAAAGTAAACACTAACCCGGTTAGAATTTAACCTCAGTTTTTCTAAGTATAGGGGAAAAAATCATTTAAAACTGTTAATATGCAAGCGAGAAAATTTAAAAAGATTGCTCCCATACGTTTAGCATTAGCGTTCCAGTTTCTTCGCGTGACTTGTGTAGGCTCTTAACGCTCAAGCTAATGTTAATCCTATGGAAGCGTCGTTTACATATTTCTTGCTCTAATTTTAATTATTTAATGATTTTTATTTTTTATGAATTATATTTATTTATTTATTTTGCATAGGGTACCTGGGGCAATAATATTTATTGTGCGTGAGGAGATGAAGGGAGGTTGTGGTCGCCAAAATCCATGTTTTCCCCTGCCGCAAAAAAGGCTAGTTTTAGCCTTGAACGTACGATTGATATTAAGGTTGTACTCATTGTGCAAATTATTAAAAACCTTCATTTGTCACAGTTTTAAAAGGATATGTGATTGTGTATTATACATGGGATTTTCAGATAAATTAATGTGAAATTTATATTCACATATTTTAGGATTCTGATTTATTGAGACTTTTACAAAAACGATAAATGACAGTAATTTTCAATTGCTGATTTTTTTTTTTTTTTTTTTTTTTAAAGATGCAATCAAATTTAAAACTTTTTAGTATGCAGCATTTCACCCACTCTCTCTTCCCCGAAAACAAAAAAGCTTTAGTTCTCAACCATTAATACGGTGCTGGTCAATCATTGATATTTAGTCAGTAGTTGTAATTTGATCGGTAGAAGGAAAATTTTCCCAACTGCAAAGCTGGTGTCCAGTCACCCAAGTAGTTTAATTTCAGTGAGTAACACAAGGAACTTTGACCTCTGAACTTGTGTTTCCCTCTTGTGCAAAGTGAGATAATAGGAGCGTCTCTACCTAACCCCTCTCCACACTCCTACACGCACTTGGCTTGATATGATCTGGTTGATCTGGTCATTTGTGAGAATGTACTCATAGTTAAATGTTGTTATTACTATTTTTTAAACTGATCAGAAATAAATGAGCCACATAAAAACAAACGCGATAAAAAACAGGAAATTTTTATAAAAAACTCAATAACAAGCGATGTTATGAAGCACACCATGATTCTAAATTCATTCAAGTCTGGCTTCAAAAGGATGAAAATGGAATAGAAGGTAAGAACATATAGAATTGTTTGTTTTATTAAATTAATAACGTTTTCAGAAAAAACAAAAACCTCCACTCAAAAATGTGATTATTTTTGACACATTCATAAACTCATTTCTATTCCCATTTGCCTGAAAATTACAGATGTTAGCATTCAGGTGCTTAAGAATCGAGATTTAAAGCGGATTACTAAATGGATCCGTCTTTTAATTGTCAGCCTTTGAATTTGGAAATCAAAAGTCCAACTTTGATGTTATTTTATTTAAAAAAAATTAGAGATTTTTAGAAAAAAAAAGTTTTTATTCTACTTCATAAAAGCATCTCAATTGTAGGGCTGCCATTGCCGAATGACACTGAAAATAGTAGCTTTAGTAGCCTCCAACGAAAAAAAATAGTAGCATTTGTATGACAATAGTAGCCAAAGTACTCGCATACACACTTTAAAAAAAGGAAGAATAATTCTATCCATAACAATGAAAGGACTTTATGAATGTCCACATTTTATTTCACAGTTTAGGCTTCTGCTCAAATCAGTGAATAAAGAATAGAGTGATTTCTTCAAATGAGAAAGCAAGTTATCCAGAAAATAAGGACCTAATGTTTCAGTACAATAAAAATTATCTAAATCACTTGGAAACATAGCAGTAAAAACTTCTTGCAAATCATCCCCGGAACTACTTTCCATCAGGCCTTTCATTTCAAGAGTTTCTTGGAGAGAAAAAAGAAAAGTTTTATTTGAGGGGAAAGGTTAGAAATAACGTGTGGGATATCGCAAATCCCACACAAAAAAGGAAAATCCCGCATAATAAAAATATTTGTTCGTATGGAATCTTCCAAATTTATTTCTTGAACAGGCATATGATTCGTATGCGATTTTTTTTTTTTTTTTTTTTTTTTTTTTTTTTTTTTTTTTTTAAATTTCGTGAAAGTCACGATTTTTTTTCTTCGAGAAATCCACAAAATCAGTTCATCAAACAGTCGCGAATTTTGCCATTCGGTAACGGGAAAAAAAAAAAAAATCGTCGATATCAACAATTGGCTTTAGAAAAAAAGAAGTTTTCGATCAGTCGCAAAAAAAAAAAAACGTGTAAATTTCGCCTAAAGATTATGGAAAGAACATCGAAATTTTTGTCAAATAGTCGCGCAAAAAATCAAGAACTTCCTGAGTCAGTCGACAAAAGAAAAGATCATTTAAAATAATCACGAATTTCGTCAAAAATCCCTGAAATAAATACTGAATATCATTTTCGTCAACCGGTTCGTAGAAAAATTCACGAAATTTGGCAAAGGATTGTATAAAGAAAATCGTGAATTCCACGAAACAATTGGCGGAAAAAAATGCGAATTTTGGTAATTGGTCGGGGATAAAAATCGCGAATCTCCTTAAAGGCCCGTGGAAAAATATCTTGAATTTTATCAAAGGTTGTGGAAACAAATGGCCTTCGGTCACGGACAAATTATTACAAATTTCGTCAAAAGAATATACAAAATATTACGAATTTCGTCAAATGATGAAGAGAAAAAAATTGCAAATTTCGCCAAATGGTTGTGGACAAAAAGATGGCAAGTGTAATTCTGGGTTTAAAGAAGAAAAAAAAAACATTCACAGCAAATTTTTTAAAAAGTTACAGCAGAGGGAGGGAAAGGGGTGGAAATCGCCTCCCGGTGCCAATTATGTGTTTTTTTTTTTTTCGCAATCCTTTGACGAAATTCCCATTTCCCGCAATCCTTTGATAACATTTGCGATCCCTTTGTGAAATTTGTGTTTTTCTCGCGATCCCTAGACGGAGTTTGCGTTTTTTACGATCCCTTGAAGAAATTCGCGATCCCTTGAAGAAATTTGCGATTCCTTGGCAAAATTCGTTTTTTATGCAATCTTTTAAACAAAATTGGCGATTTTTTTCTGTGAACGATTGTCGAAATTGATTTTTTCGGTGACCATTTGCCGAAATTCGCGATATTTTATTTTCCCGAATTTTTAAAATTTTCGGAATCGGATGCCTTAAATTTTCAGAAAATTCAGAACAGAATCATCCCTGAAAAGACACAAATTTGATCAAATAATCGCATAAATAATCGAGAATTAAAACAAATGATTGCACAAAAAATCAAGAATTTCGTAAGTTGGTTTTGAAAAAAAAAATCACGAATTTCGATAAACTGTCGTGGGAAAGAATCGCGAATTTCGTCAAATGATATCTGAAACAAACAGCGAATACCATCAATTGATCACGGAAAAAATATATATCGCGAATTTCGACAAGTGGTGGCGGAAATAAAATTTTGCCAATCTGTCGCAGAAAAATTCACGAAATTTTGCAAAGGATCGTGGGAAAAGAATCGTGAGTTCCGTGAAACGATCGCCTGAAACAAAAATGCGAAATTTGGCAAAGAATCGCGAAAAAAAAAAAGATTGTGAGTACCGTGAAACGATCGCCCCTTAAAAATCGGGAAATTTCCAATAGGTCATAGGAAAAATTGCGAAATCTCCTTCAACAATCGTAGCAAAAGATGGCGAAAAGAAATAACTATTTTCGTCAATCGATTGGGGAAAAAACGCGAATTTTGCAATTCGTCGCAGAGAAAAATCGCGAATTTCCAAAAGCAACTGTAAAAAATCTTGAATTTTACCTAAGGTCATGGAAACAAATGGCGATTTTTGTCATTTGGTCTCGGAAAAATCATCGCAAAATTTCGTCTAAAGAATGGAAAAAAAATTACGAATTTCGTTTAACGATCACAAGAAAAAAATTGCAAATTTCGTCAAATGGTCGCGGACAAAACAAAACAAAACAAAAAAAAAAAAAAAAAACACATTTGGTTAAAAAAAAAAGGAAATTTAACCAAATTATAGCGCAAATAACCACGAATTTTATAAATCGGTCATGAAAAGAAAATCCCGAATTTTCGCAAACGATCTGGAAAAGAATCTGTAATTTCATCAAAAGATCTCTGAAACAAATAGTAACTACCATCAATCGGTCGCAAAAAATATACATCGTAAATTTGGACAAGTGGTGGAAGAAAAAAAATCAATTTCGTCAATCTGTAGTAGAAAAATCTGCAAAATTTGGCAAAAGATCGCAGAAAAAATCGCAATATCTCCTTCAATGATAGTATAAAAAGATCTCGGAAATAAATAGTTATTTTCATCAATGGTTTAGGGGGGGGGGGGGGGATCCCGAATTTTGGAATTCATTGCGGAAAAAATCACGAATCTTCTCAAACAACGGGGGGTTGAGAAAGTGCATTTGGGAAGATGACTTTACAGGCGCTTTGAAGAAAAAGGCTGAATATTTTCAGCCAAAATATTCGCTGAATCCGGAAAAAGTCGCCTACTGCTTTCTTGAAATAATCGCTTTTTAACAGTTTTCGGCCTAAAATAGTCACCATAACCGCCGGATGCTGAAAATAGTCGCTAGGTATAGCATTTTAGTAGCAAGTGGCAGCCCTGCAATTGTATGTTAAGAAAAATCGGAATTTTTGAGAAATTGAGTCGGGCCGGACCGGGCCTGATTTAATTGATTTATTATGGGCCGAGCTTGTTTTCACTGTTTTTTTTTACGAACCAGGCCTGGCCATAAACTGTGAAAATGTAAACGGGCCGGGCTCGGATGGAACTTTTAATTTTCATGCCGGCCTGGAAACTGTGGCACGTGCAGACCTCTAGTGTTCCCCCAGGGCCGTGCAAAGAGGAGGCTAAAGGAGCGGTCGCCCCAGGCGCAAAATTCATGCTGCGAACCACGGTTTTATTTGTTTATTTATTTAGTTTTTGTCCGCCGATCATTTTCCGGGAAATTTCTTTTTTCTTTCTTGATCATTTTTTTTACTATCGCAAAACATCATGACCTCTCTAACAAATAAGTGTAATTTTCTCTTATGTTATTTAGTTGTTCTGAATTTCTAAATTAAAATTAAACATTTTAAAGTTCCAAAATAAATGCGAAATATTTATTCATATTATAAATATTATAGAATTTATTTATGTTTCTGCACTTTATCAATTTTATTACACCCATTACAAAGAGAAAGATTTTTTTTGTTTGTTTGTTTGTTTGGGGGGGGGGGGGGCAAAATTGAAAATTCGTTAAGGGCGCACTTCTCACGGCCTTGGTGTCCCCCCAAAATTTCTGGTCACGCTATGCCTATGTCTGTACCATTTTCATTAATGTACCATCGAAAAGTGTATGAAGTTATCTATATAATTGAACCAAATTTTTTGTGTATGTTTCTGGCTATGGCAAGCAAGTCATCCCTGAACTTAAAAAAATTCTGCCAGAAGGGGGCCTATAATTGCGATGTCTGTACCATTTTCATTATTGTACCATCAAAAAGTGTATGAAGTTATGTATATAATTGAACCAAACTTTTTATGTGTTTCTGGCTATGGGAAGCAAGTCATCCCTGAACTTAAAAAAATTTTGCCAGAAGGGGCCTATAATTGCGATGTCTGTACCATTTTCATTATTGTACCATCGAAAAGTGTATGAAGTTATGTATATAATTGAACCAAACTTTTTATGTATGTTTCTGGCTATGGGAAGCAAGTCATCCCTGAACTTAACAAAATTCTGCCAGAAGGGGGCCTATAATTGCGATCTCTGTGCCATTTTCATTATGGCACAATCGAAAAGTGTATGAAGTTATGCATACAATTGAACCTAATTTTTTGTGCATGCTTTTGGCTTTTGACAACAGATCCTCCTTGAATTTGGAAATGCTGCACAGTAAAGGGGCTCTATGATAGCGATTTTTGTATACTTTTCTTGATTTTTCGTAGTTCTATTGTCCATCAGCGGCTCATGCAAAGGCGGGAACTCGCTTCCTGCTAAGCCGGCTATCCGCAAACATCTGATAACAACAGTATAAGCAAAAACTAATTATTTTTACAAATATCATAATATAGGTTAACTCATTTTTAGTTCGTTTAATTGACTGAAGCAGAAATTTAAGATGAAAATCAAAGTTGGTATAGTATTGAACTAATAATATTGAAATATTAACATGTGTAATTAGTTTTTGAAATATTAAGATGTATAAGATAGAAGAAAGTTTTGGGATTGGCTCATCCAACTAGTTACTACATAAAAACTTTTGCGGATTTTAATTTTAACAATTGATTTATTGACATTTTCTCTCCCATTCTTGTAAATTATGTATGATTCTCAGTAAAAAATTGTTATGAGAGATGTCTAAACAGTTTTGAAATGCTTCCAGTTCATTATGGGAAGATGTTATATAACCGAAGATCTCACTCTGCCCCCAGTAATTCAGGTGCTTCCCAAATTAATCACGAGCCAAGTTCCTTATCTTCAATAGCTAACGAAGAACCTAATGGTAAGTTTTTCAATTTTTTGTTTTTATTTTGTTTTAAAAAAATAATTGATATTTAATTAATAATCCAGAAGGAACCAAAATGATTTATTCCAAATCTGCCGAAAGATCTCCCTAGAACACCCTGCTGTTTCTTGACGGTTCCTAAAAACGAATGGCGATGACACGTATGAAGCGAAAAAAGAAGGTTAAAAACGCAACACAAAAATCGCAAATACTGATCTTCACAAATGCGACATTTCGATCCTTTTTCTGAAAAATGTTCTCCCCTCAAACATCGTAAAGCAAGATCCAGGTGGTCGCAGGGTTGGCATTTTTGCCAGGACAGTTGCAAAAACTGGCAAAAACCAGGGCAAAAATGGGAAAAAAATGGCAAATTCTTATTTGACTTTAATGTGTAATAAAATCTCTATGCTAATAAGGATAATAATGCTATAAACAATTAATTTTAATAACATCATTTAATATTCTTATTTAATTTGCTAATTAATAAGTATAATTAAATATTTTTACATATTTTAAATCTTTATAAAATAGGTGGGATTCAGTCTAATACTTAGGAATTTAAGAACCAAATTAAAAATCAGATATCTATTTTATTTATTTATTTTTTTTTTTTTAAGTAAAATGTTTTGTCAAGCATTAATATTTTTTTAATTATCAAATGGCTATAACTTTTACTTTTGTTTTATGTAATGAGTCTTAAAAATATGTAAATATTTAAGTTTTTGGTACTAATTTATAATTATTTATCGGATGAAAATAGTGTTTTACAGATAAAAAAGTAATTAAATTGAATATTATATATTGAAAAAACTATCTGTTATGTCTGTTAGAAAAAACTATCTGTTAGAATTTTTTTTACCTCCTTCTTGCACGCTAAGAAAGGGATAAAAAGTTACATTCTTTACTTTCAGTAAGTAGTCTATAGCCAATTTATCTTTTTGTATTATATCCCTCCCTTCCCCCTCCCCAAATACTCTTTTGAAATTCTCAAATCCAGCAGTCTATTGTCAAATGACCACAAGACAGACAAGGTTCCATCCATTGTTCAGTATTTACGTTTGTGTATCTTATATATGTTTATTAGTAATCTAGGTGAATATTGCACTAAAATTTCAACTTTCTATTGAATTCGATGTCGATGCTGGATAGTATGAAGTGCCAAACTGCAGAAAAACTTTATAAAAATGAGCGTTTAAGGCTTGACCAGGAATTATGTAATTTAAATAAAATAGTCTGTTCCGGATAAGGCTAAAGACGCAGAGACAGAACAGCTGTTAGTTTTTCACTGAGGATGACCGAGTAAGTGTCGGTCTAAAACGTTTTGTATTTTAAATGACTTTAATGTGTTTTTAAAGGATTTTATTATACTTGACACCTGTAAGCAATGTATTTACATTTGTGTATCTTATATATGTTTATTAGTAATGAAGGTGAATATTGCACTAAAATTTCAACTTTCTATTGAAAAAGAAAGCTGTAAAGCATGGTTGTGTAAAATTAATCCCGACTTTATATCTTATGTTATTAATTTCGAGCTAAAAGAAAAACCCTTCCTTAATTTATATTTTGCAGAAGAAGTCATTAATAGTGTCAGTGCTCACAATTGGTGGAGAAGTATCAAAAAAGCTTGTGAGATTTCAAAAGACCTGTTCATTCGTCGCACACCTTCAAACATGTCCAGCAAGTAGTGCTGCTATTGAAAGATTTTTTTCAAATTTTTCATTTGTGCAAACTAAAATTCGAAATAAACTGTCCACAAATACTCTATCTAAACTAGTTTATTGTTATGCTATGCTAAAACAACAAAAATTAGGTTGTGATGGAGATATCGCTGAATTATTTGAAATTGAATAGTGTTCTGCTTTATATAATTTTATATTAAAAAAATTGAATTTAGAATATAATTGTTTATTTAAATTTCTAACACATATAAACATTAATGCTTTACTCATTTAGAGCCTCTACAGTTCTATTATGTGAATAATTGTATAAACAATCAAGTTTTCTATTCATTTATATAAAATTAATATTTTTTTCATTTATAAATTATGTTATAAAAGTTGGTATTTGTTCATAAAATGCATAAATACACATATTTAACTTAAAGAGTTCAAAAATAAATTTAGAGTATTGATATCTTAACTAAGTATTAAGTTTCTGTTTTCTTTCGTGAAAATTTTTTCTCTTTTTCTGGCAAAAAAATTAAATGAACAGCCTATTTTTGCCACCACTTTGGCAAAAACCTATTTTTGCCGGGACGGTTTTTTCCAGGTTTTTTCCGCCTATGGCAAAAACTTGCCAACCCTGGGTGGTCACTAATTACAAATACTCAACGAGGTTCTAGGTGATGATAATTCTAAAGATGACACTTCTGAAACCATTAAGTGATTTAAGAAAAATCGTTTTGCTGTTGATTATCTTTCTAAATAGTTCAACTTGAAAATTCCTTGATTTTTTTTTTTTTTTTTTTTCAGCTAGAAATAGAAACAAATATGGTTATTTTATATAAGTACTAAATTATTTAATTTTAATGCTTGTATTTTATATGTCAAATTTTTATTTTAAGTTTTCGGATATGGCAAGTAGGTCCTCTCTGCATTTGGGAAAAATTCGTCAGTAGAGGGGGCGCTGTAACAGCGATTTTTGTGCGATTTTAAATATTGTACCATCCAAAAGTGTATGAAGCTATGCATAGAATTGAACCAAATTTTTATTTTAAGTTTTCGGATATGGCAAGTAGGTCCTCCCTGCAGTTGGAAAAAATTCGCCGGTAGGGGGCACTATAATAGTGATTTTTGTGCGATTTTGAATATTGTACCGTCCAAAAGTGTATGAAGTTATGCATAGAATTGAACCAAACTTTTATTTTAAGTTTTCGGATATGGCAAGCAGGTCCTCCCTGAATTTGGAAAAAAATCGCCGATAGCGGCGCTGTAATAGTGATTTTTGTGCAATTTTGAATATTGTACCATCCAGAAGTGTATGAAATTATGTATAGAATTTTACGAAATTTTTATTGTAAGTTCTTGGCTATGGCAAGCAGGTCCTTCCTTAATTTGGAAAAAATTCGCCAGTAGGGGGCGCTGTAATAGCGATTTTTGTGCCATTTTGAATATTGTGCCATCGAAAAGTGTATAAAGTTATGCATAGAATTGAGCCAAATTTTTTATGTTTGTTCAAAGGTCATGGCAGGACGGTCTTCCCTGAATTTGGAAAAGTTCCGCCTGAAGGGGGCGCTATAATTGCGATGTCTGTACCATTTTCATTGTACCATCGAAAAGTGTATGAAGTTATGCATATAATTGAACCAAATTTTTCGTGTATGTTTCTGGCTATGGCAAGCAAGTCATCCCTGAACTTAAAAAAATTCTGCCAGAAAGGGGCCTATAATTGCGATCTCTGTGCCATTTTCATTATGGTGTAATCGAAAAGTGTGTGAAGTTATGCATACAATTGAACCTAATTTTTTGTGCATGTTTTTGGCTTTGGACAACAGGTCCTCCTTGAATATGGAAATGCTGCGCAGTAAAGGAGCTCTGTGATAGCGATTTTTGTATACTTTTCTTGATTTTTTGTAGTTCTATTGTCCATCAGCGGCTCGTGCAAAGGCAGGAACTCGCTTCCTGCTAAGCCGGCTATCCGCAAACATCTGATAACAACAGTATAAGCAAAAACTAATTATTTTAACAAATATGATATAGGTTAACTCGTTTTTAGTTCGTTTAATTGGCTGAAGCAGAAATTTAAGATGAAAATCAAAGTTGGTATAGTATTGAACTAATAATATTGAAATATTAACATGTGTAATTAGTTTTTGAAATATTAAGATGTATAAGATAGAAGAAAGTTTTGGGATTGGCTCATCCAACTAGTTACTACATAAAAACTTTTGCGGATTTTAATTTTAACAATTATTGACATTTTCTCTCCCATTCTTGTAAATTATGTTTGATTCTCAGTAAAAAATTGTTATGAGAGATGTCTAAACAGTTTTGAAATGCTTCCAGTTCATTATGGGAACATGTTGTATAACCGAAGATCTCACTCTGCCCCCAGTAATTCAGGTGCTTCTCAAATTAATCATGAGCCAAGATCCTTATCTTCAATAGCTAACGAAGAACTTAATGGTAAGTTTTTCAATTTTTTGCTTTTATTTTGTTTTTAAAAAATAATTGATATTTAATTAATAATCCAGAAGGAACCAAAATGATTTATTCCAAATCTGCCGAAAGATCTCCCTAGAACCCCCTGCTGTTTCTTGACAGTTCCTAAACACGAATGGCGATGACACGTATGAAGCGAAAAAAGAAGGTTAAAAATGCAACACAAAAATCGCAAATACTGATCTTCACAAATGCGACATTTCGATCCTTTTTCCGAAAAATGTTCTTCCCTCAAACATCGTCAAGCAAGATCCAGGTGGTCACTAATTACAAATACTCAACGAGGTTCTAGGTGATGATTATTCTAAAGATGACACTTCTGAAACCATTAAGTGATTTAAGAAAAATCGTTTTGCTGTTGATTATCTTTCTTAATAGTTCAACTTGAAAATTCCTTGAATTTTTTTTTTTTTTTCAGCTAGAAATAGAAACAAATATGGTTATTTTATATAAATACTAAATCATTTAATTTTAATGCTTGTATTTTATATGCTTCATGTGAAATAAAAGTGAGAAATTTGCATAATTTTCAGACAATTAAAAATGAATTTGCAACAATCTTCTTTGCCAAAAATAATTAAGAAATATCTTTATAGCGAATATTTAATGCATGGATGATAATAATTATAATAATAATAATAATTAGTAACTTCATAATTTCTTTATCTTGCATGTTACTGGTAATGTATTTAAATAAAGTTTGTCTCAATAATTATAAAAGTTGAAATTAAACTTGAGTTAAAAATATTTATTTTTAAGAGTTAGGTTAGGCAATATAATATTGATTAATTATTGTAATTATTTTTCTTAATTTTTTATAAATTCAGTCAACCACTGTCTTTTTAAACATTTTCATTCGTCGAATTAGCCAAGTTATTAGTGTATCAGCTCACTAATACATTATTATTAATAGTAGTGGTAGTAGTATTTTCTACAGACTAAACAAATATTGAAAAAAATTCTACTTAGTTTTGTGTTACTAGAAGAAAAAAAGACCTTTCTGTCAGATTTTGCTCTATTCTAAAAAATATATACACCACCACCGCCACTGTAAATGAATTTTTTGTGACTGGAGGTCTTTCTTCGCTAATTGTGTATATTAAGAAAACTACTGCACAGAAAAACAGGAAAATGAGTAGTATTATAGAGAAATCTTTGATAATCATGCTAAAGTAGACAATTTTTAAATCGAAGAACTATTTAAAATGATTTTTAATGTTAAAGTCAGTCAGAATAGGTCCATTAAAAAAGTTTTTTAGGAACAAAACTATGCATAGGATTTTAATATATTTTTCTAGGGATATACTTCTCAAGCTAGTGGTGTGCAAACAGCGCTTATTTTTTAAATTTTTATGAAGTTTTTTTTTTTTTCAATTTTTTATTCAAATTTTCATTATTTCAAGAGAATTTTTTTTTTCATATTTAGAAAAGGTAATTTTTTATGTTGATGCCAATTTGTAAAACAGCACAAAGTTTTATATCTCCTCTCCAATAAAAAATGTATTAAAAACAGAAATGAAACTTTAAAATAATAATAAAATGATCAATTGTTAAAAGCAGAAAATATGGAAAATTATGTCATACAAATTGTATTTACACGTGAATATTAAAAAAGTAAGAAAATCTTAAAATAATTAAATTATTACGCGCACGCAAACCGAATTTAATGGGGACAAATACGTCATATGTAAAATACATATTGTCATATGAAAGATGCCTAAAATAATTAAATTATTATGCGTGAAAAACTGTTAATAGGGAAAATTAGGTCATATTTAAAAAGTTCAAATACTGATCCCCATACACTTTTAAATGGAATAATATATTTACACGTGAATATTAAAATAGTGCAGAAATAAAAACTGTAATTAAATTTTTGCACGCAAAACACATTTAACCCTTTCAGGGGCAGTGGTATGTTTATGAAACCACTTAATTTTAATTCTCAAATGCGACAATGGTACCAGGATTTTAGTATTATTTTTTTTTTATTTATTACATATGTGAAACATCGCTTTTTCTTATTTGCAAATAAATTTGCATGTAAATTATGGTGCCAATCATTCATTTCAATATTTTAGCAATGGAAGTGCTTTGCCCCTGAAAGGGTTATTGGTGAAAATTACATCATACATTTAAAATGATTTTCTTATGGACAATATTAATGGGATTTCACATTGCAAATCACATGGTGTACAAGTAGTGCGGCTAGCAAACAATGGCAGATCCAAGGGAGAGGTCACGGGGTCATGACCCCCCACCCCCTCTGAATACCAACGAAAATATTCTAAAGATTATTTTTTAAATGAAATATACAGTAGAGTGCTGATTATCCGAGTTTCCGCTTTAACCGAATTAATTTCTTCTGATGGATTGATGGCATCCATTATTATGAAACAGCCATTATAAATTAAGTGTTAGGTGAAGATGAAAGAGCAGCCGTAAAAAGTTAGAACTCTGATTTTCTGGTCCTAATGGGGAAAAAAATGGCCATATATTTTTCCCCCATTCTGACCAGAAAATCAGAGTTCTAACTTTTTACAGTTGCTCTTTCTTTCATCTTAACCTAACACTTCATTTATAATGGCTCTTTCATAATAATGGAAGCCATCTGTCCATCAGAAGAAAATGATCCATTCCAAAGGTATAAATTCTATTGAAAAAGCTATTTAATACTTTGAGCAGAAAGAAGAGGCTACACTTGCAATTTTCATGAAACTAATAAACTGCCAATGTGTGCGGTTTAGTTACCTCTAAAATTTAATACAAAATTTTGCCATATTTTTAATCGTTGACAATTGAAGAGCTGAGTTTATGAACATGTAATGCTACATTTTCTATAAAAAAATTTTATCTTTTGGATGAAAGAAAGTGTTATGAGGTGAAGATAACATGGTGAAGATAAAATACTAAGATTCTATTTAGTCTGGAAGATTTAAGACATTATTCATTAATATTTAATAATGTCAATAATATTTATAATTTTTAATATTTGAAAATTAAATATGAATAAGTTATTCTGAGAGAGTTTGGTACCATACCTGTTAATATTTTAAACACATGGTATCAAACAGAAAATAAATCATTAAAATTTACAGCAAAAACTTTCACTTCAAATTTCTTCAAATGTAAATTTCTGTAACATCTTAGCTCTTCAATTGTTAGACTTTTTAAACTGAATTTCTGGAAGTGACAGCTAATTCTTCCATTGTGACGACATTTCTGAGGCTGTCAACTCGTAAAACTTGGCTAAAAATCCTAACTTTGACAATATTTTCTCAATGGATCTTTGCTTTTATAAGAAAATGGGAAACTCTTTAATTTCTTGGTATCTGAACAAAATCGGTAAATTTTATATTTTTACGAATATTAATGCAATTTTTTTGTATTTACGAATGAAAATGATCGCGAAAGTATCAGAAAAGTAGTTAGTTTGAATTTGGGAATAGCTTTCAATATAAAAAATAAGATAATTAGCGATAAAATTATTTTTGAAACAGCAGTATTTGTTATGAGTCTACTTTGTGAGAAGTTTAAATTAGAGCTTATTTTGAAGTAAACATTTTAGTAAAATTCATAATTTATATTATATAATGTAATAATAATAATAATAATAATAAGACACGGCATAAAATAATTTAAAAGAACACAATTTCAAAGCAAATCGGGATATTCTATCTGAAAGATGTATATCATCTACCTGCATATAGGGTGGTTCATCAGTAATAGACCAGTAAGAAATGATTTTTGATTTCTGAATTCTACAATGGAAAAAAAATGTGCAGTTGCTGACGGATTTTCAATTTGCAACAATTACCGTAAATATAAATAATGCTGAAAATGAAATAGGGAAAAGCTTCAGAATTACTAAACTCATACTTTTTTTATATTTAGGAAATTTACAGAAAAATACTTTAATAATTTTTTTAGAAGAAAGTATCTGGATAAATTTCTATTAAAAAGTAACCGTGAAAATGTGGTACTAAACATATGAAATTAGTCTCACATTATTTGAAATATAATATCAAGAGAAAGTGCTTTTATATTTTTATTAGAAAAAAATAGCTAGATAAATTTCTGTTAAATAGTTAATAACAGTGAAAATATTGTACTAAAAATGTGAACTTAGCCTCATGTTATTTGAAATACAACATCAAGAAAAATGCAGCAAGAGTTAATTCAATTAATTCAATCAGTGTTAAAACATAATAGCAACCATATTCAATGTGCAGTGCATGTTCTTGTTGTTTGAGCGCGAAAAGTGAAAATTTCCGGAACTTGTCTTGATCTTATTTCATTTCTCATAAAGCAAGATAAGTCTCTTCCAAACTTTATTGCAATATTTTTACTTTTCTAAGGTTATTAAAAGAAAGGAGAAAGAGTAAACATATTTTATGGGGAAAAAATATTTAAAAATGAAAAAATACTGAAACATTGAAATCCAAACTGGCTGCTTTCTGACATATTCACAAGGTTATTGTTAATGCAACAAATGCATTAGTGATTATTAGTATTAGTGTAAATCAAGTGTATTAGTGTGTAGTTTATGTTAATGCAAAAATTGTTCTTCATAAACTAAGAAATCGAACAGCATTTTTCATCTTTTTATAAAGACAAAAATATTGTGGAATATGCCATCCAAGTTTGCGTTTTAAGCCGATTTTCGGGATTCTACAGCCCGGAAAAGCTTGTTTTTAGAAAACAATTAATTAGAACTCAATATGATATACAATCATCGAAAATGCAAAATGTTGTTTAATTTTAAATTATCTCAATAGTAATGACTGATATTTTCATGCATTTATGCATAAAATGAATCGGTGAATATATCAGTTTTCAGTTGCTGAGTTGTGGGAAATATTAAAAAAAAAAGGCCTTAAGTGTTATAGTCGTGCATAAAATTTCTAATTCTAAAGTAACGCATTTCAGAGGAGAGGGAGGGGGGGGGGGGGGGTGAATTAGCAAGTATGGAACATTTTTATTTTATTCATATGCTTTATTTCAAAGAATTATTACATGATAATATCTTGAAAATTAATTACTTTACTATTTCGATTCATTCAAATCAGGATTGTTCGATTTAAATCAGCTTGATTTAAATCGCGATTTAAAACATGATTTAAATCAAATGATTTTTTTTTTAACATTGATATTTATGGGTTAAATAAGAATCAAATTCATCATTTGTGTTATAAGAAAAGTAATTATTCATTTCAGATTAAAAATTACTTTGTAATAACATTAAACAAAACTTTTATAAGATCAAAATACTATTATTTTATGAAAGTAAATGCAATTGTATTAAAAATATTATCAATCCATAGTGTATTCCTCAAAAATATTGATAAATGCTCTCTCAATTTTAAATTGTTTTCTTTTTTAAATGATCAGTTCGTTTTTGCAACTTAAATGATTAAGCTATTGTTAGTACCTTATTTGTGCATCTGTCCAGGATTTGTGTCCTGTATTTTTAAAGTTTTTTTTTATGGAAAAATCTAATCACAATTTTGTGAATTTGAAAAAATCATTATATATAGATTCTTGTTTGTGTTTTTATTTGTATTTTATATCTTTAATTTGAAATTGATGTTGTCTCAAATACGTGCCCGCTGATTGTGGGAAAAATCTGTTTAAAAAATATATAAATGACAAAAACTCTTATATTTAGCAGTAAAAAGGCTCGAGATAACTACCACAGGAAATGAAAGAGGGGGGCGGGGGGGATGCAGTATGTTTCCACGACTACATAATTTCTGTGCTAAAATATTGATGTAACTGTAAAAATCAATGACTTATACGTAACCTTTTTTTTTTTTTTTTTTTTTTTTTTCACATCGAAATCTTGAGTGAAATTCTTTAATTTTTAAACTGATTATTGCTGGAAAATCTTGTATTTCCACCACCAGGGACAGCAATATGTCCTATATTGCCTTCGACTCCGTATAGCAGGCATGCTGCATACTGTGTAAATCTGTTCGATCTAATTTTCAGGGGACACACTCTATTCTAAACAAACCACTTTCAGAACGAAACGCTGACACGTGTTCAGCTGCTTATGGCACTGTATAGTAGGTATGTTTTGTACGCTCTGTCATATCAGTTAGTTCCAAATTTTATTGCCAGGAAGCACACTCTGTTCTAAACAAACCATCTTCAGAACAAAGCTATTGAAAACCAAGTTGAATGAACCAAACCCCGTTGTGACCAGACCAATAGGACCTGAGATAGGAAAGCTCCCTTGGTGGAAAAAAAGAACTAAAATATGTAAGGCTATTGATATCAAGTTGAATGAACAAAACCTCATTTAGTGCATAGGACCTGAGATACTTTAAATTTTAAAAATCTTGAATTATTATACAAAAATAGTGATATGTGCTACTCATAATTTACTTCAATGGTATGGAGTGTCATTATTAAGTTAATCATCATGTTTGGAATTAGTCTCTATTACAATATCTAAATTTCGTCCAGGGATCACATAAAAAAAAAGCTAATTTCGTTCCCAGTAGCAGAAACAGTGCAGCATGGAAGCGGGCGCTGCAGATTATTTTAAACCTTGCAGATTAATCCCCCAACTTAAAAAGAAATGCTGGGCTTAAAAAATAGCTGAAATTTGCTTTGTCTCTAGATTTATAGTATTTGTTGTATCCTTATATTATATTTTCTTTATAAATGAAAATTTTGCTTACTTTAAGTGTTTCTGTTATTTCTTATGATAATAGGCTTATTGGGTCGCAGATAAATTTTAGTTTGCTGCAGACTGATGCCAAAAGTTCTGCTTCTGAGATTTCACCAAAGAATTGCAAAAAAAAAATGCAAATTCCGTAAAGAGTTGCAAAAGAATGTTAAATTTCGTCAAAAAAAATCGTGAAATTTCGTCAGAAGATTGCAAAAAATGGCAAATTTTGACAAAAGAATGTGAAAAAACAGCAAATTTTGTCAAAGGGACGCAGAAAAAAAAAACGTAGTTAGTGCCGGGAGTGGCAGTGGATTTCCCCCCTCCCCCCTCTGTTGTAACCTTTCAGAAAATTTGCTATGAATTTCCAATTTTTTTTTTTTTTTTTTTACACAGAATTACCCCTAGTTTTTAATTAATAACTTGCCTAGTTATCAGAAATTTTAAATTCTGAGTCTCAGTGCACCAGAAGAGGCTTTCGACTACTCACAAAAATTTTCAGCTTTGTACGTGGGGTAGATTTTGCTAGCCATTGCAGACACACAAACACACAGAATGAAACTTTATAGGTTTACAATTTATCATTTCAGTATCCATTTTTTTTTAACCATTTGGAAAAAATGGTTATTGTCCTCGTCAGGGTAGGAAATCAAAAGCATATCTGAAGCTTTTTATTGGTTTAATCTGCATTTTATTCGTTTTCTGATTGGTCTATACACTAACCTTTACTTTCAACAGAGATGGGTACTTCTGTTGCCACTATGACAAAAAAGTAATAAAAAGTACAAAAAAAAAAAAAAAAAAAAAAACAGAAACAAATTGAGATACAGCTTTCAAACAAATTGCATTTAAAAGTACATTTTTTTCTGTATACGACAGTGTAAAAAGTAATAGTGTGGTATGTTTAGAAGTTTAAGAATGAAATTTGATTTAAAATGGGTCGTCAGATTTCTTGGAAATTGGATGATGGAAAAGCCTTTACCCGAACAGCCAATGAAATGCTTGGATAATACTGCTGTGCACTAATTTCATGCTGTGTGTTTCATGAAATCTGACGGGTCGCAGGCGATTTTTGTCACTTGCAATTTTTATGTGTAATAACACTATTAATGTTTAATTCATGGCATACGTAATGTAGGATCAACTCCGTGTGATTTTTTTATGTCTTAAATTTTTGTCTTTGAAAAAATCATTTTCCAAATAGTCGTTGTAATTTGTTAAATTGCTGCTTTTTTTTTTTTTTTTTAATCTACAAAAACTTCCATTTGAAATGGATAAATTTATGGAGCTTTTCAATGCATAAATGTAGCTCAAAGATGCCAATTCATTAAAATTTCAGTAGGAAACTATTGATTTTCTGGTTGACTCCCACTCATACATTTTACAGTATATTTCTTTCAATTTTTTGTTGCTTTTAAAAATATTTAAATTTTTAACTGTCACATGAATTTTATGTGATTCATTCTAGATCACTGTGCTGTGTGCATTTGATTTGTTCCTAGTCTCTTCACTCATAGCATAAATATATTTCATAGCTGAAATTTAGTAACCAATCTGAAATAAATGCCATTTATGATTAAGATATATTTTATTAAATAAAATTTCTAGTTAAAATTGGCATATGAAATGGAAGACTTGCAAATTATCATAAATTGATATCAAATTGATAACAAAATGTAATTTAGGAAAACTCTAATCTCAAATTTTGTTCTAAAAAAATCTTGTGGTCAGCATGTCAATCAATCTACCACTGTGCTGATCAACATGGCATAATTTGCTGTGTTCAATCTTTATCCGATCACAACATAAATGTCAACATCCGTGTGATAGTTACTTCAATAAAATCTTAAGACCAAAAATAAATAAAATCGCACAATACTTTGAACATATGATTTTTACAGTGATTTTTATGCAGCAAATGTTTTTCTTTTAAATTTATCATTGAAAAGGTCAAAAAGATGTTAGATTTATTGAATTTGTTGCTGTTCTTTTCCTATCTAAATTTGAAATGTTTATTAAATAAAATTTCTAGTTGAAATTGGCATATGAAATGGAGAATTTAAAAATTATGAATAATTGATACTAAATTGGTAACAAAATGTAACTTAGCAAGGCTCAGGGATGTAAAAATTTTAAACGTTATATCATGGTGATCAGCATTTTAATCTTTGCCAATGATCTACCGCCATGCTCATTGGCATGGCATAATTTGCTGTGTTCAATGTTTCTCTAATCGCAACAAAAATCAAATGTCAACATCCATGGAAGGCTGATTAAGACAAAATGGCAGTCTAGTATTCTTTAGGTCCTTCTTTTTATACCATCGCCAAATTAAAAGGAAAAAAAAAGCGGGAACATATAGATGCATAGTTAGATAAATATATGTGGAGCACCACTTATACGTTTTTTGTTTATACGTTCTTATCTGTTAAGTGGGGTGCTGGGTATGTGAATACTGAGAGTATGAAATGAATTTAAGATAATTAATTCATATATAACTAACCCAAACTCACATTTGAAATCTCAAAACCCACACACCCAACAGCCCACTTTGACCGGAGTGAAAGTAGCAGTACATCGCGCCATGAAAAGTTAATTTAAAGTTATTACAATTAATATTAATTCTCTTCTATTTATTATTTAATATGAGAATCAAGCTGAAATAATTAATCTCACCCTTCGAACATATTTTCAAATCACACTTAAAATGATGAATTTAAAATAAATAATATTCAAATATAAAGAACACACAGAAAAATAAATTTTAATACTTCTTTATTTAATATTCTTACGATTAATTATATATATGAGGAAAATATCTGGCCAGATTGAATAAAAAACAAACTTTTAGAACATGAAACATATCTTAAAACATCAATAAGCAATAAAAAGGGACATTATGAAATGTAAATTTCTAAATTTCATTTATGATTAACAGAGAATATAAATGTAAAAAAAGGGTTGCTAGGAATACAAAATAGATCAGGTTGTTTTGAAATTGCAATCTGCAGCACTTAAAATGTTCAAACTTTAAAGAATGAGTCACTAGGAAAAGAATGGCTAAAAGATAAGCACAGTTCCCATCAAAGGAATCAAAATCTATTTTGCTTTAATTCCATATATCGCAAATTAGCTTGATCAATCATGGAGACGATGATTTCACAGTTTCCTTTGTTTAAGGTGTGAATCATGAAATCACTAATTTTTTCTCCCGTGATAAAGTTAAGGAAAATAAAAATTTTTTACCTCCAAAGAACGAAGACACTCGTATCATGTCTGGTAGTTGCGATATTTCTAATAATCGATCTTTATGAAATCTCATCTTGATCATCTTCTATATCTAGTGAAACACTAGATATCATCCGCTTCCGAGATATAAAATCTCTAATGGTCTACATATGAAGACAGACTTTTCTCCATCTTTCGAGATAATTGGATAGGGCATTTCTTTTAAGGATCCATAAGTAATGCTAAATCGTTTCAAATATTCCTATCTTGTATTTTAGTTATTACAAAATAAAAAGATTAATTTATCAGACAATACATTTATAGGATAGCCAACCAACCGATGTGCCGATTATATCATTACAGCACCACCAGCCGGCCGCTTCCTATGTCTTCTTCCTTTCAGAGCTGACGCTTAAGAGCGAGAAAATCGTGTCGCTTGGGAAGCAACGAAGTTAGTGGCAAGCCTGTGATTGGCTGGTTTGATAACGTTCTCAAACGAACTCAAAAGGACTATTATTTGAAAAATGAATCAAAATAAATTGTTTTTGAATGAAAATTAAAGTGATAAAATTTATTATAAATGGGATAAATTAATTAAATTTAGATATTATTTCTTAATTTTTGATAGCTGAAAAAGTTTAGAAATTATATTTGAAATATCTTTTTAAAGATTGGCAACACGAAAACGAAACTTTGAATTTAAAAGTAAATAAAGATTGTTAGAAAGATAAACAATGTCATAGGCTATTCCATAATTTGAAATATTAAAATTTTAGGGGGTAATTATTATTAAATTAAAATATTTGAATTGTTTTATAAAGGAAAAAGTTATGTTATGTTTTTATGACATAACATTATCATTTATACTTTTTGTTTTTAATGGTCCTGACAAAATCCAATGGATATTAACGTTAAATAATTTCATTTATACGTTTTTTTCAACAAGACAAGAAGAGAGAAAATGTGCATTTCAACCTCATATTCCCAACTCCCGATTGTCCAGTCTTACAAAAGGCATGTGACATTGACCAACGCCTGCCCAGTTGAACAAAAGCCATACACCTAAAGAATGCGAACATCCCACTTTCTATAGATAAGGGTTGTTGTGCTCTCCCCAGGCCCACCACGGCAAGTTCTTTTCCTGGCAGCTTCAGTGTCTGGATTTGTATTATTAATTAGCGGTTCACAATGACTTTGTGTAATAGAAAATCTCTGTCGTTGAAGGAAAAAATGTGAATTTTTTAAAAAGTGGATGAAAACCAACATTTAAAAAGAGTGGATCTTGCCAAAAAATTAGGTTTACCGGTTTCAACTTTAAACACACTAATTTATAAGCGTAAGATTATCGAGGAAATCCATCATCAAAGTGGATGTAGTGCTTCAAAAAAACTTCGAATTCAAAGCGGAAAATTTGCTGATGTTGAAAAATTGCTTTTACAGTGGTTTAATCAGTGTCGTAGTGTAAAAATTCCCATCAGCGGTCCTTTGCTTATGGAGAAAGTGCAAGAAATTCGAAGATGCTGAATGTGAAATACGATGCATCATTTTCTTCAGGATGGCTTCATAAGTTTAAATTAAGACATGGCATAACAAGCAAAGCTATAAGTGGAGAGTAAAATCACTAATGAAAATTTTCTTATTACTATACATCACAAAAGTTGCAAATTTCGTGACCTGTTCATGACGTTCGAGTGCTGATTATCTCATGACAGATTGAATTTCATGATTCTTTTTTCACGATCATCTGACGAAATTTGCAATTATTTCCGCAACCATTTCACATAATTCATGTTTTTTTTTTTTTTCTGCAACCGTTATTGAAATTGGTTTTTTTCTCGTGACCATGTCAAAATTCGCAATGTTTTTCTGCGACCAACTGACGAAATTTCATATTTGCTTCTGTGATCTTTTGACAAAATTCTCGATTCTTTTTCACGATCATTTGTTGACGTGCATCGTGATTATTTTTTTCTACCACCAACTAATAATATTTGTAATTTTTTGCAAGATAGCTACACAAAATTTCGCATCTTATTTCACGATCATTTGAGGAAATTCCTCTCGACGATTTGACTAAATTTTCGTGAGTTTTTGTGCAATCTTTTGACTTAATTTCGCGATTTTTTTTTGCAATCCTTTTACAAAATTCAAGATTTTAGTTTGTACAACCATTTGATGATATCTGCATTTCTTTTCGCGATCTCTGATCAAAGTACAGTAAAAGCTCAACAGGCATGCTCGGGAAACACTGATTGCCGGATACTTGAAAAGTGCGGATAGTTGAGCGTTACAAAATCTGTCATGAAAGAAGGGGGGAGGGAGCATCGATGTAACAACGAAACAGGAGAATGATTTTTAGCCTATTTTCCTGCCATTAGGAAGTCGATCAAATAACTCTTTTTATTATTATTAAATTCACTTGTGTTACCTCAACTACCCCACCTCACAGTCATAATGAATCTTTTCTGCATAGCTAAAAACATTATCAGATACAAACTGATAATGCCCGACTTCTCCGATCACTATAAAAACAAACTGTACAGTCGTTAGCTTTTTTTTTTGTTGTTCTTGTTGAAGTGGCTCAAATAGCGGAGTCTTTTTTTTTGGGGGGGGGGGGATTTCTAATTTTCTGAAAATTTATTGTATGTTAATAAAAATTTGGTAAGCGGCCTAATTTATTATTATTTGAATTTGGTGAAAATTTGAACACAATCGAGCAATTACCAACGGAGAAAACAATTTTTTTATATAAGTAAAGGGAAAAAAATAGTACCGTTTTGTTCTTTTTTCATCTAGAATAATATTATTATTTTTGTTTACTGTTTAGGTTGTTGAAAAATATTTTTCCTCGCTAATTCAGCAACGTTAAACTTTGATGCAATCTCCTGGCTGGGGAGAAAAAGTTTGAACTGATAAAAATCCAACAATAAAACAAAGCAAAAAGAAAAAAACTTACCCTGCAGCGTCTTTTCTTTTTTTAATTTCCAGTTAAGTATAGTTGATCCAAACACATCCAATAAAAAAATATTCTTGTGTAAATATATTTAAAATACAATATGGTATAAAGACCTTTGTTACATAATTTTTTTTAAATAATAATTTCTTGTTCTTGAGTAAATAAAGCAATAAAAATAAATAGTTTGAGATAAATAATTTCTCAGCATTTACTGCGTGTTTGATTGCATTTCTTTCAATGTGCCAAGAATATTACGAAATACATGTCTGATGTCTGTCTGTTTGAAAGAAAGTTCTCTTTTTTTTTTCATGAAGCGTTCTTTTATGAGATGCAATTCTAAAACTTCTTGAGCCGAATACTGTGAATGTTTTCCCCAAAACTTTAAAAAAATAGATAAACTTTTCTCAGCTTCACTTCACGAAAGTTTCTCCTCGATTTCATTTTCGGATTCTGAGGAAATATCATTTGTTTCTTCCTCTAGAGCTGTCATTTTTTAATTAACTGCTCTTCTGTTAAAGTTTGTGACAGGAATATTTTTATCTATAGCTATCCAATTTTCGATTTCTGGCATTTGCAGTTGCGATAGAGATAAGTTGGTATTAAGCCCATTTTTTAATGTTTTCATAATTTCATGCAATTCGTTCCTTTTCTTAGGTTTAAATCCTTCAAATTCTTCATCTGATGAATCCGAACAAAAGTTTACAGTAAATAATAACTTTCTCCATCCCCTTCGAAGTGTTTTCAGTTTTATGGCATTCCATGCACTGGAGAGGTCATTATTGGCATCTTTTATTGTGAATGCTGATTGAAATTCTGTCACCGTTGTCTGTACATTTATGAGCTTATATGCATGAAATGTTTTCGATAAATCATTTTTACATTTTGTATGATCCCTTGATTTATAGGTTGTATCAGAAAAGTTACATTGGAGGGGGGGAGAAGCATCACTGAAATGTTGCCATATTTCAATTCTTCCTCACTGCGATGCACTCGGCAGATGTCTATTAGAATTATTATTTTATTTTCTTACAGTTTTTTCCCCTTAACTTCAAGCTCGCTAATTAGTACAGATGGCACAAAAACTTTTTTAAGCCAGTAGCTAAAAATATCTTTATCCATCCAAGCACTTTTTTGATTGGTGTAAACTACAGGGAGATGTTTAATTCCTGTGAGTGCTGTTGGATTCTTCAACTGTCCTATTACTAACAGTTTTAATTTATGGGAGCCAGTTGCATTAGCACAAGTCCGAATAGTTAGTCAGTCTTTGTTTTTCTTAAAACCATCCATTGAAGTTTTATTAGGACCAGCTAATGTTGAGGTCGGAAGGCAATGGAAATAGATTCCGGTTTCATCAGCATGATAGATGTGGTTTAGATCAATATCATTTTTTTTTAATAAAATCTTCAAAAAAAGTGGAATATTCTTCTGCACTTTCGTTATCCACTAATTTTCGTTCTCCACATATGTCAATCTTTCTAATTCCAGACGTTTTTTGATGCAAGAGAGCCACCCATCTGAAAACTTGCATTCTATCGCAATATTCAATTTTTCTGAAAAATCTCTTGCTTTTTTAATGAGCATAGGCTCAGAAATAAGAACTCCTTTTTCTTGTTTTAATAGAAACCACTGATATAAACTTTTATCCAGTTTTTCATGCTGAGGTTGCTGCAGTGTTTTACTTTCATCCGTTGCTTTGCTTGACTCTGCAGTGGAAGCAAATGCCATTAACTTTTCTTTCTGCGATTTAATATCATAAATCGTTGAGGATCCAAAGTTGGACACATGCATCCATTCTTGTTTATTTTCCCTCTCTTTCTGAATGTCCAATAACGTCTAGCTTCTGAGTTATGGTTAAAACAATTCGTTTCCTTCTATTAGGATTTGACTGATGATATTTTTTAATTTGACAAAAAGTTATGAAAGAACACTATTTATAAAGGTTGAGAGCAATTTACTAGGCTAGCTGATTAAGCACAAACAAAAATAGTGAATAGCAGTAAAAATGTGCCAAAACGAGAAAAAAAAAGCATCAGCGTGATTTAAGTCAAATTCTAATTGGTCAAACTGAATGTGTAGACCCAAATGGGCAGGACACATGGAAAGTTCTAGTAACTCCAAGGGGGGGGGGGGGGGGGGGGAGCTACTGTGCATTTGGAGAAAAAAAAACTAAGATATCAGAAATGATCCTATCCCCATCTCAATTCTTAGAAAACAGTTTTCCTCCATATTCCTGGCTTCCTCACTTGGCAGTTCAGTTTTCTGAATAGATGTAGCTTTCTACCGTTTATCATGCCCTCCCCCTTCCCCATCTAAGAGAGATCAAGCCTCTCTTCTCATGTCTTCATTTTCCACCCCCTCCTCCTCTCTTTCGCAAGGAAAAACAGCCTTCGTTGCAGACTATCGCGGACTATGACGCAACATGAAGTAATTCTGTGCTAACCAGCTATATATAGTTCTTTATGCTATATTTTTATTTTATAACATTCACTGTTATGAACCTAAACATAGATCTGTTTCATGCCGAATTAATTGCGTAGATAATTTGAGAATGCTAACAGTAAACTTCCTAAAATCGTAGTAAAAAATTTTCAACTGTTTAGGGGAAGAAAAAAATAAACGATCTCTATGAATTTTTACAGTTACTTGAATGCCGGATAACAGAGCTTTTACTGTAGCAACATTTTCCACAGTCATTTAGAGAAATTAGTGATTTTTTTGTGAAGATTTTTTTTTCCAAAATTTTCAAAATTCTTGATTTTTTTCTGTAACTCATTGGCGAATTGATTTTGTGGAATTCAAAAGAAAAAAAAACGTGGACTTTCACAGGAAAAAAAAAAAAAAAAAAAAATTGCAGAACAATCACAGGTCCATGAAAGAATTTAAGGAGACAAAATCACGCAGAGCTTTTTTTATTGTGCGGATTTTCCCATTTTCTGTTAGATTTGTGCAATTCTGAATGTTTCCTGTTCCTCAAAGAAACTTTTTCCTTGTCCTTCTCCAGAAATCTCTTGAAATGGCGCCTCTGTAGAAAAAACAGAAAAAAAAAGAAGTCGAAAGGGACTTGGAAAAAGTTCCATTTTAGTCAGGTCTCAGCAAGTATAATTGTATGACCTTTTTTCATCGAAATTTGATTTTTTTTTTCCCTTTGAGGAAAAATTCTATTATAGACAGGCTTCATTTTCACAAGTTTTACTGTAATACATCTTTTTTCAGACCTATACTATAGAGTGGATGGTCTAATAGTCTTTGAGGATATCTGTAAAAATGGAACCTATAATAGAATCCTGGCTAAAAAGAAAATTTTTCATATTCAATATATTGAAATTTCACTTGCTAAGATGGAAACCTGTTTAAAACGAAATATTTCATTGATTCTAGAGTTTCTGTATTGAAAGATTTTACTGTTTTTGAAAGCATGATTCAGTTTGTTTCTCGTTCGGGAAGGGGGGGGGGTAGATGCTTGGATCCTACCCTTAGCTATATAACTTCCCTCAAAAAGTCTTTGTCCCCCCCCCCCTCCCCCAAGAAAATTCTGAAATGGTGCCCCTGGATGTAGGCGCAAAATTACAGAATTTTTTAGTTTTATATCATTCCTTATGCATTTTAATATGCAATTCTTGATAATATGACCGAACTGTTTTTCAAGAAGGAAGTATACATTTATTTCTGAAGAAAATAAAGATATTACCAACATCACTGGTAATCATAATCTTTTTGCCAAATATATTTACGTATTAATCAAGCGTTTTTGGTTATTTAAAGCACCGTTTCCAATGCATTTTTCAAGACACCTCGGAACTGGCATTTTATCCCCTACATTGTTTCCAATGAACAAGCCGGTTTGAGGGTGAAACTAGCCTAGGTCATTTTTTCCCCGAAATCAGACCTGCAATCTACTAGGTCAGTAAACCTGCTTTACGGAGAATTCTTTTTGGATAAACTTTCAGAGCAACGCTTGCTGAATTGCTTATGTATTTCAATGGCGTGTTGATGTTTTAGTGATTAATTTTAAATGTTATTAATTGTTTTGTTATTATTTTTTAATCTTTTTTTAATTTTTGGAAATTATTATTTTTTGTTAAGGCTACAACACGAATAAAGAGAGTTCGTTGGTCATCTAATGAAATGAAGCTTCCGACAGAAAAAAATTTCGAACTTAATGTGATTAGTTGAAATATGAAGCATAATAAAAATGAAAAGGTAGCGATCAATTAGTAATGGTAAAATTTTTTGGCTTTTGAGAAAATCTGAGTTAATATTTTCGCAATATTGTAATGTCAACAATACAAAGTATTAATCTGTATTTTTTTTTTTCACATTTCATTTATTAACCCCCGGTATGCTATTTCTTTCTCCCAGCAATTAAAGTGTCATCTCCAAAAAATATCGTTCCGTTGTATAAGCCAGCCGTAAAACAAAGGATCTATCATTGTACAGAATAATCTCTACTGCAATTTTTTAAACTTCTAAGAATCGCACATTTTCAATTTTTATACCGTCGTTTTGGGGAGAAAAAAAGTAGTTTTAAATGCAATTTGTTTGAAAACTGCATCTCAATTTATTTTTCAGATATTAATTTTTTTGTAGTTTTTTAGCGCCGTTTGTTTAATTTTGGCAACTCAAGTACTCCATTTCTGTAGAAAGTAAAGGAAAAATAGTTGGGAAATAGCAATTATATCTTTTTGTTTCCAGTTTCCCATAAAACAGAAGAAAAAGTAATTAAAATACATGCTATTTTGAAAAAAAAAACATAAATGAATGATTTCTGATAAACATAGAGCTGTTATAAACTACATTTAATTTTAAGTAACTATATATTAATATTACAAACAAATGAAAGCAAATAGATCATTAGATAGCCGATATTTTTTGTCGAATTTCTTTTTGCTGGATTTGTGTATTATTCTGAGATAGTGACGTCCTACTTTAGTGTAGATGTTGTTTAAGACTGGATCGTAAATGAGGAATTCTTCATCGGATGCGAATGACGTCGTTTTATATAAAATAAAAGCTTGCGTTTGAAGTCTTAAAACTGAATTATCTATATTTATATACATGTATATTTTTTTTTCCATCGGGAGCGACACTAAATTCTGAAAAAGCAGAATTCCTGTTTTCTAGTTTCTGCCCCCCCCCCCCCCCCCCCAAGGATGTCATCAGAATTTGCAGAAGTGATTTTTTTTAATGATTTCTTGAAGAAAATCCTTTAAAGTGCATTGTTGAAGCTCTTGATATTTTAGTTTAATAAAGCAATATCTTTCTTTCAGTCTAATTAGACAGAAAACTAAAAGCAAACTATGAACTTTATTTGAGAAATCTACATTACTAAAAAACTTAACATTCCTCAGATATATAATAAAAGCGGTGAAATCTACACAAAAACAAAATTAGGCAGCATTGTAACTCTAAAAATTGTAGCGTTTTGCAAAAATTAATAATCGATTATATGCCTTATTTATAGGCAAAAGGAATGTTTGTAATCCAAATATCTGCCTAAAATATCTACATTTTTTTTCGCACAAAGAGAGGAAAAGGCCTTTGTAATTGTAACAAAACTATGTATGATTATCAAATATTAGCGGTAACATGCATCATTTGCAAACAATAGGTAACAAAAATTAAAAATGAAAGTAGATTTTTTGGATTTTTATGTAATTTTTTTCTGCAAGATGCTGAAAACAAGCGGATTTCTCAAATTTTTAATAACGAACAATTCGCTTGGTGAAGAAAAACAATGTAAAGGGTGTTCTAAAAATCAAAAATACTATTTTCAGACAATTTTTTCTTATTTTTATTCTTAGACATATGAGATTGGCAAGAGCTATTATTCAGAAACTACGAAATTGACGTTTCCATTTTTTGATAAAGCTAAAGTATATTTAAAATAATTTTGTCAAATTTAACGTTTTAAGCATATTTTTGGGGTGTAATTGCTTAAAAAAGGTCGTCATGAGACAAAAGTCACTTATAACTCAAGATATAATACATTTATCGAAAAAAGAAAAACGCTATTCGATTTCATATCCCTTCAATAGTCTTGCCTTCACATTCCATGCTTTCGCGCTTAGAAATGACTTCGTGAATGCGTACATTGAAGAAGTACATTGGATCAGAATACACATCCTTTTACCTTCAAAGATAAAATCTATATAAATACAGATTTCAACCTCTTTGGGACCCCTTATAAGTGAGCTCTGCCGTTTATGGCTGGTCCTGATACCATTAAATTACTATCTGATAGCTTAAGAAATTCATGACAAAGGATTATAGATTTGTCAAATTTTTCATTTAAGAAATACAACAACCCTTTACTATACGTGAGATTCAAACTTAATTAAAAGTATCTAAGTAGTTGTACTAAAGGGTGCTTAAAAATGAGCTTAAAAATTAAATTAGAATCAAAATTTAAAAATAAAATAAAACTAAAATTTAGAAAATTAGTAAAGTTTAGCAAATTTTAAAATTTATATTCGAAGAAATTGCTTGATTTTTCTTAACTTGTTTTGAATCTGAATATTCTATACATGTAGTGCTGAAAATTATTTTGTTACCGTTCTTAGGCGTATGATAACTAGATAATAAATAACATTGATAAAATGCAAAAGTTATTTAGAAAACATTAAAAGGTAACTTTCGTCCTCAGGATGTTCAAAACAGATTTAAGAAATTTTAATAAAATCATTTTTTCAAAATAAAATATTTTTCTTATTCTTTCTTTCTCTTTTTTTTTCCCATTATAACTAACTCGTATTTGTAGATCCTTGAAAACTAAAATTTGAAGCTTTATTTAGAATATAAAAAATTTTATTATGAAATTTTCACGATGCAATAAAATTTGAAGGCTAAAAATACTATTCCAATAAATTGGCAACCATCTTTTACTTACAATTCTTGAATAAAAACATCATTTTCAGATTTCCACAAATTGTGAAAAATGCAACATTTGAACTTTTAAATTTTAAATGTTTGATCATTTTATTATAATAGCTCAACATCATCCGTCATCGGTCTTTCACCTGACCAAAGATCACAAATCTGATAAAGATAAGTTAAGCAAAATTTGAAAAATTTATGATATACAGTGTAACTTCAAAAATCCGGCATCAAAACCATCTTTCCCTTCCTTTTTCTTTTACACTTTCAAGTTATGGGATGAGAAAAATAGAAATTCTTTCTGAATTAAAAACTTCAAGATCGAAAGTAAAAATGCAAAAAAAAAAAAAAAAAAAAGAATATCTGACTTAATATTATTTTTTTCATTTGTCAGAGGCGATTATATTCTGAACACACTTTCTGGGAGCTGCACCGTTGCTCAGCAAAGGCAGCAAATTTGGGACAACTTTGACAAATGCATAGCACAATAGTATATGGCTATACGAATTTTCGGCAACGGCGACATCAATGCTGAAGAAGTATTTCAGACTTTCACATTACCCGTGTAAAGACCGCAATTTATGAGCTGATTGAACACGCAAAATTTTAAAATGTATTAAGTGTCGAAAAAGTGATATAGATAATTGGTTAAGCATTGAAGAAAATGCATCTAGAACGAACAATTTAATGGACAGATAGATCGCTGACGTTGTGCTAAATAAAACCGCTGATAGTGCTAGTAGCAACTCAGAAGATGAGGATGA
Source organism: Maratus speciosus (assembly GCA_963932465.1). NCBI lineage: Eukaryota > Metazoa > Arthropoda > Arachnida > Araneae > Salticidae > Maratus > Maratus speciosus. The sequence continues at coordinate 14,219,610 of OZ010789.1, read as the reverse complement.
ATAACCAACCGAAGGAAAGGTGTCACTAGAAAAATACATAAATTTGACTAGAGAATTAATATATGGTTTAGAGAAATAAAACTGTATTTCTAAAACCAACATTTTTCATCTGTATAAAATGAAAAAAAAAAAAAAAAACTTGTTAAGGAACGACCAAAAAAATTGAAGTAAACAAAGTGGACATCGATGTTACCGAAATTATAAGCGAAGAAATAATTTCACTCTTTATTAGATTTTTTATTTCTGTAATATAGAAAATATTAAAGTAAATTTTTTTTTATATTTAATTCTCTTTTTCTTACATAATTTTCACTTATCATGAATTAAATTATGACTAAAGGCACCATTAAGAATATAATCATTTTCAGACATTTAATATTCCTAGGAGGTAGTTTTACATTTGATATTCCCAGTTACTACTTTTGACATTCCTTCAAAAATCCGGCATAGTCTCAATCCCGATGATGCCGGATTTTTGAAGTTATAATGTACTAGGCCATTTATAATGAAATCACCATGCATAATTTTACGAGTAAGTTTTGCATATCGCTTCTTCTGTTTACATCGGAACTGGACTAGCAGCCAATCACGGTCCAAAAGAACACGTTACGCAGCTTTCAGATTTTTAAAGAGGTTTGGTTTTATGCTTGCGTATGGAAACGGGTGCAAAAAGAAAGCAGGTACGAGAGCCGCATCTCACCCCTTCCTTAAAAGCCGGTTTGGTTTTAATGCGATTGGAAACGGTGCTTTAGACTGTTTAAACCTGAAATAAAACTTGCTTACTTAATGATTTTTATATGAATTAGTAGAATACACCTTTATGAGGAAAGTTTCATGGAATAATTCAAGGAAAGTGTATCTCATCTTTATTATGTATATTTAATTATACATTATTAATTATTTACTTTTAATAATTTAATCATTTTAAAAATTATCTTTTTGTCATTTCAGTATATTACCTCACTTAATTATAATATTTTACTGTATTACTATTCATTATACTTTTGATTGCATTATTACATTCAAATTACTGTTTAGAAAATATAAACAAAGCAATGACCACAAATCTGCATTCTAAAATTTGCACAACCTCTGGTCCCAAGCTCTGCCGATTTGAGGGAGTTTAATGTATAATATGAAACTTGATTTAAATAAATTAACTCTTCAGTATGCACTCAGTTTTTTTACCGTGTTTGTAAAACCTTTGTCATGGGTAAATATTAATGTAACTTTATAATTGCAACTAATAGTATAACAAAGATTGATCTTACTTTATTTTACACATGCTATTTTTTAAGTTAAGAAATAAAATAAGGATATGCCTAAATTTTTAAAGTTACTCAAAATACTTCTATTATACATACACAAAGTCAATCCTGTCAAGACATGGTTGCAAAGACTGGAAAAAGTTCCATTTTAGACAGGCTTCTGTTTAAAGAAATGTTATTAATTATACTTCTAAGATACACTACCTGGAGGGATGATTCTGTTCCAAATTTTCCCAAAGTTTAAGCTATTCGGTTCCGAAAATTAAAAAAAAAAACGGTCATCAGTGCAAAAATTCGAATATAAAAAATATCAAGAATTTCAGCAAATGGTTGCCAAAAAAATTTAATTTTTGTCAATCATCCCCAAAAATAGCTGATTTCGTGAAAGGATCATGGAATATAGATGAGTTTTGTCAAAATATCGTGAAAAAAGCTAGAATTTCATCAAAGCATCACAGAAATAGCAAGAATTGTGTGAAAAAAAACATGAATTTCATCAAAAGGCCACAGAAAAAAATGAGATTTTTGACAAATAATCGAGGAAAAAACGTGATTTTCATCAAAGGACCCTGAAAAAATGTGATTTTCGTCAAGACCCCCCAAAAAAACATGAGTTTCGTCAAAGGAACACAGAAAAAAATTGGAAATTTCATCAAAGGATTGTGGGGAAAATGCAAATTTCGTCAAAGGATTACAGGAAAAAAGAATTTCGCCAGGGCCACGAAAAAAATGCAAATTTTGTCAAAGGATCGAGGAAAATATGCAAATTTCTTCATAGGAGTTTTCGATTTTGTTTACAAGTTTTTTTTTAATTTGGATTCTTTTACTTTCGGAAATGGCTTCGAAAGTGAAAATATCCCCATTAAAATAAACCTGCAAGGGAATCAAAAAAGTAGAAAATGGCCTTTGAGATTGACCTCAGCTAGCCAATTCAAAAATTAATAAATAAATAAAATAAAAATATTGAAATGCAAATGAAATTTCTAAAAAAATTTCTTCCATTGGATTAACATTAGTGAGTGGGTATTTTCACATAAGTCATTAATCTGTCCTACCCATGTGATAAACAGATGCAGCAACTGGATACTGATTGCATTTCCAATTTAAAATCGCACATGTTTTCTAAATTCCTCAGGATTTCACTCTTTAATGCTTTCATTACAATGCAAACAAACATTAAAGTACTATCAGGTAAAAAGATAATTTATATGTTTAAAATAAATACTTCTTTTTCTCATTTTTGCTTCATGAAATATTTTTTGTTGAAACGGTTTCCTTTTACTAAATGAAACATATATCAATGGAACGCTTATCTGATTCTCACAGTGTCCAAGTTCTCGGAGCTAAATAAACAAACTGCAAGTCGTGGTTAGCTTTTTTTTTTTCTATCGAGTCTAATAGTGGACCATTTTATGAGTGGCTATAATTTTCTTAAAACTTGTTATATTTTAATAAAAGTTTGGTTACAGCCTTAGAAATCTGCACGAGCCTGGGACGGTGAAATGAAGACGAAATTTCAAACGGGCCAGGCCGGCAGAATTAGGACAATTTTTTCAATGGGCTGGGCCGTCAAAAAAATTAAGCAGGTTGATATAAAAATTTATGCGTAGCTGATAAAATATGAGCCATTTTCAATAAATATGACTTTTGTAAGCAGAAGTATAAATGTCTGTTACGAGCCAATGTGAGTTTGATAACATCAATGCAGAAAAATAACATTTCTATCGCAGAGATCGGCATCCGACATTTACATGGTGTCTGTTCCCGCGATTAATTGATTCGGCAGACTCGTGCCGGGCCGAAATCAGGCTTTCATTTTTTTTTTTTTTTTTCTACATAGTCATGCCGGGATGGAACTTGTCTGAATCGTTCTCAGGATGTGCAAGGGCAGGCATTATGTTTTGTAAAAATATTAATAACGATAATGAACTTCTGTTCAGTATCTTTGGATTTGGAAATATACCTTAAGGTGGTCCTCAAATTCACTCCTCAACAATGCAAAACTTTTCGAATAATTTTCCGACTTATTTTTAACTGTAAAGGTACAAAGTTGAAAGGCCTGACTAATGAAGGAATTCTGTTGGAAATATTTAATTCTTTTAAGTTATTTTTAGCTTACCAACTGCTTATTTTAAGTTTTAAAACCCCATTTAATCATCTTGTCGTCCACCCTGCAGAGAACACGTTTTTGTCGCGACTGTGGAGATGTTTACGTTTTCAATCGGCGCTCGAGTCGAGTTGAGTTATCTCATGGTTGCTTTTCGGAAGGAAACTTCCATTTTTCAGGTTCTATAGATGGCGCTGTCGTTCCAGAGATGCACGACGCTTCATCTTTAGATGACGTTTGCTAGGCTGTGATTCGTCCAGGTAATTAACTGTCCATTTCGCGGTATTTTATGCAAATGTCTTACTTTTTGAGGTGTATATATACCTGTATAAATTTCAGAGATGCATGCTTGCTCTCACATGCAAGTATCAGTTTGTTCCCATCTTGGACGAACGTTTGATTGTAATGCTAATGGGGTATTCTTTTGAAACACTTGAAGATATGTTCTTAGCTCTAGTAGAGCTCTGTCTAAATTTAAATTAATGTTTCTTTTAGTTTCTAATAAATGTGTTTGCTTTTGAAATCTTTATCATTTATCGACACCATCTCATCTCTTACATTTTCAGATAATTCATTAATGAGTAGAAAGAGTATGTTTTTCCATATTTTTGGGAAAGAGATTCGAATCAAATAATTTTCCATTTTTGATAAATTACTTATAGAGATATGAGATTCTTGTCACATGACTGTAGGTTTTTCTCCTTTCCCGTGCTATCGTTTCCAGAAATTCAATTCAAAACGCTAACTTTGGTAGTATTTTCTCAAAAATATACTGTTTTATGAAAGAAAATATATTAAATTAAATTAAAAATATTAAAATAAATAATAGTAAATAATAAAATAAATTAAATTAAAATAAAATTGTTTAATAAAAAAAAAGGCCATTCCTATAGTTTCTTAATAAGAATAACTACCAATCTTGCGCATTTCCGAAAAGGAATGATTTCAGAAATGTGTCTGAATGTAGCTCCTTAGGATTTGTGAAAAGATCTATATATATATATATTACGCTAACATATGTGGCACAGAAATCACGATTACTTGTTATTGTCTAATGGCAACGCCCGAGAAACTCATCCCATTCGTTATTGTGTAAAAGCCCTTTGGCAGGATTTAGGGCGATCGGGTTTATTTACATTTCGCCGTGGAGGAAAGAGCACCAACCATGATGTTTCGCTCATTCGCTGCAATTATAGAGCTTCAAAATATCATTTGAAATGCCCGTAAAAGATCTCGGTGAATGCTTGAAAGTGAAGAAGTCGAATTAGGAACAGAAAATCGAAATAGATTGGATCGAGGACACCATTAAACACAGAGCATAAGTGATAATAACCGTAGCATGCATTCGTTGCTTCTGAAATAGAAATTACTGATTTAAACATTCCGGCGCATAATTGTGGGACTTTGAGTAAAACATGCAATTTCTGCAAAGCACTGTATTGGAAATGCAAATTAATCATCAGCAAGAAATTTACAAAATGTTGTCATGATGTTAAAGTAATTTTGTTTATCTCCCCCCCCCCCCCCACCCCCATCTCTGTACAGACATGTGATACAAATTTCAGGTTCATTTAAGAATATTATTATGGGCAAACCAGAAGTAAGATACAATAAAACCTGCTTAAACGAAAACGACCAGTGATAAATTCCGTTTTATGCAGGTTATTTAAATTGAACAAAGCATAATAGCATTTTTGGAGAGAGCGGGGTGCTGGAACTTTTTCCTTTTTTTTTTGTTTATTGAAGGATTCCTTTATAAACAGGCTTTATTCTATTAGAAAATAAATTTGCTGGATGGTACTTTTTTTAAAAATCTATCTAGTAATATTTGCTTACAATTTTATTATTTCTTTTTCAGTATTACAGTTTATGTTGTATTTGTAATTGCTTTTTTATCTAAAGATTTTAAATAAAAAATTAAATTATTGAAAATATAATTAAATTTTAATTAAATTCATCAATTAATTTGGAATAAAAAAATATGAGACATATAAAAATTAAACTTAATCTGCGACTTTACACAACTTTGGAACTGAACAAGAGTCGGCCCTGGTAATTTGCAACGTCTCCATCCCTACCCCCCCCCCCCCCCAGTTTCTGTACGGACCTGCGATAAAATTTCAGATTCATTTAAGGGCAGGTCAGTTTAGTAAGAGTATAATGTACAATTAGTATGAATAGCCTATGAGCTCAATGTCATCCGTTTAACTGGGCACTTTTCTTTTTTAGAAGATTTCTCCTGGATTTCTCAAATAAGAGAGGATATAAATGAAGTTTTCAGAGATCAAGGTGAGTTGCTTAAAATTAGATAAGCACCAAGGGCCTTGTTTTGAGCACGAGACTTAGTTAGCACTTCTCCTTCATTTTTCTAATATTAACACGTTGAGTGCCACTGAAACTGAAAAATTTAGGATGTTTTAAGTAATTTTTAAGAAAGTATAATCCTGTAATAAATAAATTTTCAGTAATTACTTAAAACAATATATATATATATATATATATATATATATAGAGAGAGAGAGAGAGAGAGAGAGAGAGAGTTTTATGTCCTATTTTAAGACCGTCAGTAAGGTTCAGTGGCACTTAATGTGTTAAGTGCAACATACTTTAATTTGCAGTTAGATGCTGATGAAGTTTTGCAAGCATCCATAATGCATTCTTTCTGGGTGCAATTTTTGTTGAGTTGAATGGATTTTGCTACTCAAGCTCTGCTCATAATTATTTAAATATAGTGTCTAAGCTGTAATAACTTTCTAAAGTCTGTTTACATTAAGATTATAAATGTGTGCTCTACAGCCCTTGATAATTTCCCAATGACAGTCAACAACCTGTCTATGAGAGACTGTCTCCCATTTAAATTTAGTTTCATGACATTGAAGTTCTTTATGTTTATGTTGCATGTGTTTATTCTAGAAAATTAAAAGTGTGGGCAATTTTTCAAAAAGAGCACACTTGTACCTTGTTTAAAAAATTACTTTGAGCTGTTTTTTTAGTCCCCTAATAGATTTTGCATTATTTTCTTGTGATCAATTGAATTTCGCGATTCCCACCCCTTCCCCTCCTATCAACTGATCAGTTTTCATGATCAGTTCATATCAACTGATCAGTTTTAATATGAGTTCTATTGTATAACTTTGTATAATTTGTTCACTTATTTTAAATATATATTTGTGATTTAATAAAATAGTTCATAAAAATCTGTAATTTTCAAATGTTATTTTTAAAATGCTCACTTTACTATGGACAATGTTTTTTTCTTTTTTTTCAAAAGTTTCAATTCATGTAGTTTTCATTTTGCACCAACTATTATTGGCGACAATGGTGTCCGTATAACGGAAAAGTACCATAAAGATTACTGAACCACATATTTACAGATTATTAAACATTCACAAATATATTTTGGAAAAATATAGAGGGACTCATTAAGTTACTTGAAGGAAAAAAAAATCTTTTCTTTGTATATTGTGTGAAAGCTTTTGTAATGCTGAATTCAAAAATACATTTTGTTTAATTTTAGGTATTATATTTTTAGAGAGATCGTCGAAAATGCGGTGCAAAAATATGTTTCCCTCATCCTCTCGACTGAAACTAAAATTATGAAAAAATTAGAGGTACTAGACATTAATTTAAACCTTGCAGGAAAACTATAGCGATGACCAGAGGCGCCATTTGAGGGCCCCCGCCCCCCCAAGGAAATTGATATTTTAGAAAATTTATCTGTCATCGCAGGTCAAACTCAAAAGAATTTTAAAAAATTACTCAAAACCTAAAATAGCTTGTCAAATTTTATTACAATAAAAACATGTATAAATAAACACTTTAGGTATATAAACTAATAATTATTAAAAAAAAAAATTCTAATTTGCCAATTTATCTCTTTTTCCAAGTCTAATTTGCAAATTTCGCATTTTTTTTTTCTGCGGTCAATTGACGAATTGATTTTGCGTCGCTCTGCAAGAAAAATAAGCAAATAAATAAATAAAATAGCATGGTCTTCCCTTGAAAATTAAACAAGAGAGAAAAATCATGCGTCAAGCATAGATTATGAAACACTTTCCAACACATCATGATTGCTTTAGCAAAACTTAGCCCTTCAATAAGGTAAACAATATATCTAATTAAACATTTTAGAAAACATAAGGACTTTTTCCTAGAAATCCACACAAACTTTGCAATTATGTAAAATAGCAAAGGAAACTGAATCAGGTGAAACTTGCACGTGAAGTGTTGTGCTATGGTATATAAGAGGATAGCCATTAGCCAAGAGATCATTAAATAATCTGTGTTTTCTGAGAATAGAGCCACAAGAGGAGTGTCTATGTATTATTGTGTACAAGTTTTACGAAAGCAATATTCATCAAGGAGCAAGTCCATCGTGAACTATTTATTTTCCGAAAATATCACCAAACGAACTACATACGATGTTCTAGAATGTTACTAGGAGGGACTCTCGGCCAAAAAAGAACTGGGATCGGGTAGGAAGGCAAAAAAAAAAAATCTCCAAGCCAGAGTTAGAGCAGTTGAAAGGACTGTTTGACGAAAACGACCGAGTATTAATCCATCCCATGCCTTCGAAATACAGTGTTTCACCTAACCACCAACAAAAGGCAATCACTAAGAACCTGAACATCAAATATTACAAGAAATGGTCGTAACAGAATGAACAGAAAAACAAATGGTTGCCGTGAAGACGAAGTGTGGTCACTTGTTCAGAAAATTCTCTGATAGAATATTCATCTTTGATGACAGTGACGGCTCATATTTTAAGCTCAAGCGTTCCATGTTTAACTATAACGGTGGCTATTATACATCTGACGTCTCTACGACCCAAGATATCATTAAATTTTCTACTAAAGCAAAATTCCAAGACAAGATCCTCGTATGGATTGCAATGGGTCCGAAAGGTTTGAGTCGTCCGTTCATCCGAAAGTCTGGGTTCGCTGTCAATGGGCAACGATATTTGAACAAGGGCATTCGCCGTCTTCTTATCCCCTACATCTGTAGCAACTACAGTGACGGTGATTACGGTATCTGGCCAGACTTGGATAGCAGTCATCTCTGCAAAATCGTTCTCAGCCATTTCCGCCAGCAAAACTTCACTTTCATAAAGAAGTCTGACAACCTGGTTAGCGTTCCCCAAATTTGACCAATTGAGCTGTTCTGAAAGTATCTGAAGTCAAAAGTGTATGCCAAAAGCTAGAAAGCAGGTAACATCCAGAAATTGATCAATCGAATCAAGTATTGTTTCAAAATTATGAACTTAAATTTTGTACAATGTCTAGCAAGTACCACCAAAAGTAAAATTGATAATGTCAAACGAAACGGTTTAATTGAAATCCGATAACAGTTTTACAGAGGAATGTGGTTATTGAAGTCACCGTACAGTGCCCATTTTGAGTTCTTTATCTCGTTTTTTAATGACTTTCAAGTCAAGAAAAGTTTGTGCAGATTTCTAGGAAACAGTCCTTATACCACATTTAAAAACCATATTTCAATAATTACCGCCCATAACCGTAAAAGTAATCCAGTTCTTTTGTGAAGCTCTGTATATGATCTATAAATTTGTACATATGATACACAGTGTGCTTAAATTATGTTTAGTAAGAAAATGCATAACATAGTAAAAAATTCCCCTTCAGCAGTTTCTACCGATAGGGGGAAACGTACTTAAATTCTTTTGTACAGCCCTGTATATGACATACAGATTTTAATACACACCACATATTAATGCTGAAATTTACAAGCAATGCTTAAGCTACTTAAATTACGCTTCCATGAGTTAATATCCATAGGCGATTATATATCCAGTTCTTTGCATAGTCCTGTATATGATTTTATTTATATGCAGCAAACTTACCTTAGTATATTATACTAAATGTAGTTGAGCTTGAAAGACAACTTGATGCTGCATAACTCAAATTAAAAATAACATCTTTAAGCAATTCCTGCTCTTTCTCAATAATGCTTACGAATTTTTCTGTGTGTCTTACGAATTTAAAAATTGCTCTGTATATGTTCTATAGAATTTATGTACACCATGTAGTATTCAAAAATTTAGTTGAACTAAAAAACCATACCATAAGTGAAAACGGACTTGCAGCAATCATTCCTAATAGCCAAACTTCGCATACAGATTTGTTCCCGAAATCTTTTATGTGTCCCTGTAAATGAATGATAAATGCAATCCCCATCCTATTTTACTGCAAGCATTTTGTTGTTAGCTTCAGTAATATATATCAGTTTCATCATGTTTGAAATAGTGCAACATAATTGAAATATGCTGCGAACAGTTTTTACCCGTAGACCATCAAGTAATCGAACTCTTTTGCATAACCTTGTAAATGAGTGATGAATGCTTCGCACCCCATATTCTACAGAAAGTATGTATTAGCACTAGAGATGAGACGGACTCAACCCGGACCTGACACGGGTTTGATTTTTATACCAGCCTTCTGGCTCAGGCCCATTCTTTCTCAAATTGGCAATTTTATTTATTCTCGTACTCATGTAGAAACAAAAAATAATTTTTTTACCCCTTAAAAATTAATTATCCCATTGCAAGTCTTTTTAATGCTATTTTGATCAGGAGGAAAGAGAAATAGATTTTTTTTCTTTTAGTATTTGTCGAACATTATTTTGAAAGAAAACTTGTGATATTTGATGATTTATGTCTGTAGTTTAACGCGAGTAATGACCTATTGATGTTGGCGGCAATCAGAATATGGCACCATTAGGATACTGTTTAATTGGAATGTTTATTTATTATTACTTTTTTCAGAGATCTAACGTGAAATATTTTCTTTTACGTCAATCAGCATTAGCCTAAGATTTGCAAATTTTTAGTCTCCTATTGCCTGCGATTGTAATCGCTCTTTATATGAAAATAATATTGCTGATTTTATTCATGCTTCTTCTTGAAGTCTGCTCATTCTGTGGCTCTGTTCTTCATATTCATACAATCACTTTCATATGTAAGTAGATAAAATTGGCATGTGTTGTTATTCCCGATTGAAAGCAATCAAGCAGAGTTTCCTCCTTTTCTATAAAAGCATCGGATCTTTTCGGTAACGGTGTCAAATTTATAATTTAAACTTATTTTCAAAGCCATGATAAATGCGAAAGATGTACACCTTTTATAGGAAACAGAAAACGCTGTTTGATACTTCGTCATATAAATCATAATTTCTGCAAATTTCATTAATTTATACATAAAATGCTCTTCGTTATTGTGTCCATCAGAGATACCTACTTGTTGCGGGAGAAAAATTTAAAAATCTTTTTAGGGAAGTATATTTCTATTTGACATTAAACGTCTCTTTTGATAAGATTTAATGTAAATTTCATAAAATTAATTATGTGCTAGAGATTAACAGTTGTTAAAAAATGAGATCTATTACATTTAGAACAGCTTTTAAATATGCATTTTTGTTAAACCTTTTTTTTCCGTGCATACTTTCGGTATCGGAATCGGGCTCTGATGGCACAAACTTTTTCGAATTCGGATTTAAAATTGTTGGCCCCGGGCTCTGAAAAATGAGCCCGAACTCATCTCTAATTAGCACATTCAGAAATTTTTATCAATTTCATTATGTTTGTAACGGAGTAACATTATTAAAATACGTCACAAATATTCTTTCTTCATAGACTATAATATGATGGAATACTTGTGAGTTCTCCCGGACGCGAACTGTAAGTGCTAAACATAACATTACATGTAGTAGTAATCTTTTAGTACACCCCAATAATGTATATAAATGTTATTATGTTTAAATACTGTAATACAACAATATTAAAATATACCGCAAATGATTTTACCCGATAGACCATAATCTAACGGAATACTTTTGAGTCCTCCTGTAAATGAACTATGAATGATACACACTTCATTTTGAATACCGAACATTCCATTGTAAACATTAATAACATATATCAATTACGCGTTAATCTGAGTATATTTACGTGAGTTAGAACATGACCAGACGGGCAGACAAACCCAATTCACTTTTCAACTGCGTTGGAAAGTGTTACAAATATTTCTTGAAGAATCCCATGCTTATGAAAATGTTAAGAATGGCATGCTATTTCAAACCCTTCCCCTCAAACAAAATCTTGACTCCTCTCCCCACTCTAAAAAACTTATTAAATGGCTTTCTGTCCTGTCCGTAAAGCCTGCAAAGTCCAAAAAAAAAAAAAAAAAAAATCTCCGTTTTAGACAGGTACCCTTCTTAGCAAGAATAATTATATAGTGCTTTCTTCATAGAAACTTAATTTTTTTTTTTTTCCGTTTACGAAACAATTCTTTTTTTGACAGGTTTCGTATTCGCAAGTTTTACAATAAATGTAATATACCTATACTCTTCAGAGGTATACTATAGAAAGGATGTTTTAAATGCCTTTAAGAATACTTGTAAAAAGGGAAACTGTCTATAATAGAATACTGTCTTAAACGGAAAAAATGTTAGTCACTATCTTGAAATTATACCTGCTAAAATAAAAAAAAAACCCTCCTTAAAACGGAATTTTTCATAGGTTTTCGTTTTGATGGGAGAGAGTACAGGCTCCCCACCCCACCCTTGGCTATGCCACTGTCCTCAAAGACAGCCTTGCCCCCCCCCCCCCCCCCCCCAAGAAAATTCTGAAATGGCGCCCCTGACGATGACCCTAGGTCACAGACCCTAGTTTTTGAGAAAAGTGAATTTTTCTGTTACAGACAAATTTAGATTTGCAGGTATTCATCAAAGGTGTTGAGAAGCGTTGGAGGTACCTATTGTAGCAGCAGTATAAAAGTATTGTTGATAATGATTTTCAAAAAAAATCATCGGTAATTAGCCAAGATATTAACCTTTAAAAACAGGACCGTTTGGACATACATAATGACAGGGGCAGTGTATAGACTATGTACCATCGGCTTTTAAAGTCCAGATAACAACTTTTAATGATACATTTGTATAATGCAATGTCCAGTAGCAGTATAAAAGCTATGAACGTCAAATTATTAAAAGCAGGCTAATTTAATTAGAATTAATCACAAAAATACTATGGGATTTGCAACTAGTTTACATAGTGGATCTCTCAGTATGCCTCCCGTGTCTTTAAAAGTTAATTAAAAGGGTTTTGTTTTAGTTGCACTGTAAAAAAAAAAAAAAAAAGATTATTAGTACACTGAATTTAGTTTAATGAAATGTCAAATGAAGTTTAAATAGGCACTACTTTTATTATCAGTACTGAATTAAGTTCATCATAAAGAGATTTGGGTAAGTTTTAAAAAAAAGAGTTATATAGAAAAGCAATACAGTATACTCTCAATATCTTGAAAACCTCGATATGTCGAAAAATAAATTTTTCTCCTTGATGTTACATATTTATCTAATGTTAATTTTAATTCTTATCTCGAAGAGTTTTCACTCAAAACCTTGTTATGTCGAGTATTTTTCGAAGTAAAAAATCAATCCATTTCTTCTCTGCCGTTTTGATAATGAGGAAAAATTGGGTCTTTCAGGACCATTACCTAGCGTTATTGCGGCCCAAGCTAAAGATGCTGTTCACGTACTAAGACGCTTCGTAGAATGCTCTGAAACGTGGAAAATGATAACTTTCAAAAGACATGTCGCCGGGCCACAACATTTGGCTTTTTTAAGCAATTCTATCAATTAAGTCCATTTTATTATTTACTAATTCTTTTCAATTTAATGTAATTATTTTCTACTATTTTAAAAATTAAAATTATAATTGCTGTATTTAGACTTATTGTGATTTATTATTACATACTTATACTTATTCTCATCTATCATAACTGTAATTTTTATAACATTATTCCGTACCTTGTGTTTTATGTGAATTTTTACATTTGGTTATGACCTTGTTATCTTGAAATTTTTTTAGTGTCCCTTCGACTTGGAGATATCGAGAGTATACTGTATTTGATATTATTTAAACTTCATATCTCTTTGAACTTTTATGGTATACCCATTCATACTTGATTAATATTAACACAATTATTCCAATTGGTAAACAAATCATATTAGATTTGTTTACCAATTAGAATAATTGTGTTAATATTAATCTAGTGTAATTTCGTATCCAGCGATTTCTGGAGTTCCATTACCTGAGATTTATTCTGTTGAGCTGAACCAGGTTTCAGACCAGATGCTGTAATCATCAAGGTTAGCTGGGTGAAAAAGTTCAACCAGAATCGTCCGGGATAGCTCAAATGGCAGAGCACTGGCGGCTTCAGCCAGGAGGTCCCGGTTTGAATCCTGGTCCGGACATTTTTTGCCCAGTTGGAAATTTGCTTCTAACATTCATACTTTTCTAGTATAATAGCTATACCCAACCTTACATTGTATAGTTTTTTACAAAGTCTTATTATCCATTTAGCAAAGATTTTTTTAATAATACAGTTAATAATTCATACATTTATTGTACGGAACCTTCTGAGCATGAGTTTATTTTACAATCGACTGAAGAATTTCACTCTCTTTTTTCTCATGATTGAATGCTGAATTTTGAACCAATTGACAAATTTCACAACACAGTCGTGATCAAAATTTGTGTATTAAATCAGGCCGGGTTAAATGGGCAATTTTTCCCAGGTAAATTAAAATGCCAAAATTTGGACGATGATTCTACCTTCCACACAAATAATAATCTTAACAGTTGCTACTGTATAGCAAAAACTAGAAAATCTGAGGGAATTTAAAAATGAGTATTAAAAACAAGGAATTTTACTAAACTTTGGTTCTTTGCAAAATTTATCCGTTGAAATTTTGAAATTTCTCAGAGGAATTACTCTGGGAAAATTTAATTTTTTGCTCAGGAAAGTGCAAGGAATTTGATTGCCAAAATAAGTGGAAATCCTGATCTCAAATACAATCTTTGTGAACACTTCATAGTCTAACAGTAGATGGGAATGACTTCATAGTCTTAATAATGATTTCATTATTTTTTTTCTGTTCTTAAAATACATATATAGATATGATCCCTTTAATTTAAATCACAAATTTTATACTGCAAAGCTAACAATTGTGTGTTTCCCAATTGTTTCCAATATAAAAATGCAAGTAAATTAGTACAAATATATTTTATAAGATTCAAAGAAGTGAATAAATAAAACAAAATAATCATAAACTGTTAACAAAACACATCATCTGTTCTTTTCCAGAAATATATTTTTTAAAAACCCAGCCCGGGCAGGCAGCTACCCACTACAATCCTGTATTAAATGGGTTTGCATTAAAGTTCACGAATTGTCGTCCAGTGGTGCATCTAATAAGAACCTATACATATAAAACAAATCTTTGACAATTTTTAGTATTTTAAGTCATAAAATGACATTTTATTTGTTTTTATCATTAAATAACTGGTTATCTAAATTAGTTTATAATGGCTATTCTAAGCTTTTAAAAATATCAAAGAGCCACTAATTATTGTCCCACATAATTATTGGTTCTACATTAAAAAAAAAGCATTGTAAAGCTTGGGAATTTTTTTATTTTATTTATTTATTTATTTATTTTTTTTTTTGGGGGGGGGGGGGGGTAAAAAGTCACTGTCTGACACAAAAATTCTATCAACAAAAAGACACATCCAATAAAATCTTGGAAAAGTGAACTTACACTTGTATATGTGTCATAAAATATATCAAGATTACTAATTAGTTCTATATACTGTTTTATTAATTATTAACATCAATTTTTTCAATAAACAAGTTCACTAGATTTCCCATTATTTGAACTGTTAAAAGTGTCTGAATTTTGATTTTTAGCTATCCAATAATATGGATTTTCTAGGGACAGTGATACAGTTATTTAACGTTGATTTTGAGCATTTCAATGATATAAAATGTTTTTATAAGACTGCAATGAAACTCAAATAGTGTTTCATGTGATAACAAAAGAATGTGCTTTTCTTTTTTCTTTGGAAAAGTTGTTCCACTATGAAAATTACTCCTATAGAATTAATATGATTTAATGAATAGAATATTTATGTGAAAACCATGGGTAAGTGCATTGTTCCCTCCCTTTCACTCTCTTTATTAATAATTAACTTAATGAGCTTATAAAAATATGTACAATGAATTTCATTATAAAAATATAAATGAATTATTATTGACATGTTTAAAACTTCAGAATGATTTTAGTAACTTATTAATTATGCCTTTTTTTATTCAATCTAAGTGTTTATTTAAAAAAAGAATCAGTAATTGTTACAAAATATTTTTTGCAATGATGATTTTAATAATTTTTAAATGTCATATATGTCCTACAGTAGAAAATATTTCACAGAATCAGGTGAGTTATATTTGTGTTTTGTTTTGCCATGAAGAAATCGTTTTTTATACTGTTTACTTTCACAACATTATCTATGTGATGAGAACACTATAAGAAATCTCTGGCCATTACACTAAATAATTTATTCCTTTTCCATTTATGAACAATTTAAAATTTTTGATATTCTGAATTTTAACTTCAATAAATTGTAATTAATTTTCCATTAATTTTAAATCCCTTTAATTTCTTTTATTTTTAATTTTTCATGACATAGTTTTATTACCATATTTTCAGGCGTATGCACTACACATATGAGTTTGAAAGTGTAAAATATTCTAAGTGCGGCTCTTATGCCAGGACGGCGAGTATGGTGATTTTTTCCTTTTACAGCAATGTCTTATGGCTTTTTTTGTTATACCAATATCTTATGACGCTATTTCCCCTCCTTTGATCAATAGTTTCATGTTCACGAATTGGTACCAAAACATTAGAAAATGTCTCTCACCCGCAGATATCCGAGAAATGTTATTTATTTTTAAACAATCAGCAGGATGAATAACTTTTGTCTCACCAGTTCTCAAGTTAAAAATGATTACATTTTCCATGCATCCGTCAATAATTACTTTACCCTCCGGATACTGGAATGCATCTACGATTGATCTACTTAGGAAAAATGTCTTCCATTTGTCTAAACTCGTCTTGTTAGATCTTCCCATAAGTTCGCAATAGAATTTAGATCAGAACTTTTGGGAGGTCATTTCAAAATTTCCATGTCTTTCTTCTGGAACCAGATTTTTGTCTTGTGGCTTGTATGGATATTTGCATTATCTTGCTGATAAATCCATTTTTCACCTGCCAGAAGTGCTGCAACAGGTGAAAGTATTTTTAGATATGCCCTTTCAATTAAGTTTTCCTGAAAGAAATGCAAGTGACCGTTGAACGAAAAGCATCCCCATGTCATAATGGATCCACTACCTAACTAATGCTTAGAAAAGAAATTTTTTTCTTTTCTCAAATCATGCCAATAATATTTCCAGCCATCAAGACCATCTAAGTTCCATTTCTTTTCACCGGAGAAAATAACCTGCAGCCATTTGTAGTCCCGAGTCATCATTTGTCTTGCAAACTGTAAACGTTAGGTTTTGTGGCTAGGTAGTAAAGAAGGTTTACTCAATTTTGGTGTGCATTAGAAATTCACACATCAATAAATTGTATTGAATATTTTTTTTTTTTTTTTTTTTTTTTTTTTTTTTTTTTTTTTTGCAATCTTTGAACCTTGTCGTTTGTAAAATTTCTTTACTTGAGCAATTTTTACAATGCTAACTTTAAAACTCTCCTTTCATCTTTGGGTGACAAAGCTTTTGGTCTGCTTCCAGTGTTTTTTTTTTTTTCATACTTTGTTTTTTAACCTTAAAAAATTGTTGTGACGATTTTAAATCTTCTTATCTTTTTTGAAATAGACCTACAACACATTCCTGACAATGCAAAAGATTCAGCAGCACCTTTTTTCAATGAGTTTACTTGATTTTGGCATTATAAAATTGATTAAAACTCTTAATAGAAAACGTCAGAAAAATCTTTATACAGATGGGTTTTTAATGCACAAATGAATAATAATTATACAGTACATTTTTATTAAAAAAAAATAGTAGTGTCCTTAAAGTTTTTACACAGGCAAAAATAGCGTTTGTTTGCATAATTATTATTTTTTCACAATAAAAAGCTCAAGGATACATTTTGTTGACTTTTATATTAGTATTTCCACTTTATGATTTATATTAAAATGCCATTTCAATATCACATTTTAAATTTATTAAATTTTTAAAAATGTTTTGCTGTCCGTAAAGTTTCTACACACATTGTATTAAACACTTTTATATTAAATAGATTTCACTATAGCTAAAGCATCTAAATTGCAAAAATGAAATGGTCATTTAAAAAAGAAAACAATTTAAAAATAAGAGAGCATTTATCAGTATTTTTTGAGAATGCAATATGGATAGATAATATTTTTAATACAGTTGCATAAAATAATAGTATTTTGAATTTACATTAAAAAAAATATTTAATGCTATTAAAAGTTAATTTTTAACCCTTTCCGGCACGGACAGACCTGCCAACTGCTACGATTTGGACCTTTAAACTACGATGCTACGAAAATCAATCTCAAACTACGATTAAAAGGAAAAAAAAAACACAAATGCATTTTTTTTTCCATTTGAGATTTTTAGTCTATGCAGCAAATCTTTCAGGAGTGATTCTGCTCTGAAATTTCCTAAATTTTAAAGTATTTAGTTCCGAAAGTTTTAAAAAATTGGTCATTAGTCCGAAAATTCAGACATTAAAAAAGCTCAAGTAAAAAAAAAAAAGACTGCAAAACAAACTTCTTAGCATAAAACCCCCTTAATGGATATTAACCATGAGGGAATCGTGCATCTGTAAATTATTATACAGGAATTCCCTTCCCTGGAAACAGGAGTGCTATTTTAAGAGTTTTTTGAGGGCAGTGGCGTAGCTACATTTTTTGGCACCCGGGGCAGGAGGAAATTTTGCACCCCTCCCCTAAAAAAATAACCACATTGTTTTTCCAAGACGAAAGAAAGTATTTTTGACTTGTACCGGGAGGAAAAGGCAGCTTCACTTTTTCTTGTTTTTAAGTTTTCAGCTAATTTTACTCAAACACACGAAACTAAAGTGCATGGAACCCGATTATAGAAGATCTCTAGTTTTCGTCAATACTTTGTATGGGAATTTCAAAAGCTTAGTGGAACTTTCAAGGATATGACTGCTGGTTTAAGCGTATGGAACATTGAAAATAAATTTTCAAATAACTACATTTGTTAAAACTCCTAAAATTCGCCCGATTATGGAAAAACATCTTCTGTTTCAAAACTAGAATTCTTCATCTTCTTCATTTGAAGTTTTAAAAAACTTCACTAATAAGATAGAGGGAAAACCAAAAAAATTTCTTGAATCCTTCTATCAAGACTTAAGGATTATGCAAGAAATAAATTATAATTTTTTGTATATTTTTATTTTAGTTTGAAATTCTTAAGGGGTCGCCCTTTTGAAACAGGATGGCAGATCAAGATAGCCAACGAATTTGGTCGAGATCTTAATAAACCCTTAATATCAAATCGAGCTCAATCACACTCAAATCGGTTTATAAATACGAGCGCAGTCGCATGACAATGATCAGATATTTATAGAGAGAGATACATACTATATAATAAGTGAAAAGGATAAGAATTAAAATTCTTTTAAAATTCCAATTAAAATTAAAATCCCAAAGTTCTTTTCCCTAACTTTAAATTTTATATTCTTAAATCCGCTTTACCCCTTGTAACTTTGTTTCCCAGCACAACATGTATTACGTTCACCCTTAAATTGAGAGAATAACTTAAGATAAAAAATGCTGACGTTTGGACAATTCTCCTTTGTTTGTGATTAAAGCCTTGTACGTCACAGATTCCGGGAATTTTGTGGATCTTGACCACATGTCAATCAAAATCTAATTAACCAATTAAACTAAATGTTTCTCCCAAACTGATACCTTCGTCCCCTGCTGGAAAATATTGCCATTATATTAGCAAGAACGCACACGAAAAATATTAGATTTTGCCCGATTGAGATGACTGCACAACCTACGACCATGTAGGTCCTGAAATTGACGTAAATGGCTCGTGAGACATCCGATGGCACTCGAGAACATGATTGTAAGATGCAGCAATGAAATAAATGAGTACAGTCCATAAAGAGGTTCCCGAGTCAAATTCAGTTCTCCCTGTTATTCCTTACATAGATATAGATAAACTTTTCTCTAATTCATATGCGCTGAATTTAAGTATATATCAAATATATTTAACTTTTAAAATGACGAGAACAGACATTTGTACTGGTCGTACAAGGAAGGCTGAAAAGTCCTGCTTTGTTTTTTATACGATTTAAGAAGGGAAAATTCGGGAATAGGTCACCCAAATTTTATTATTTGGCTTTCCTCAATACCAATTCTATGAAAAAATGGAATTTCCAATAAAGAAGAAATAATATCTTTACTTGTTGTTCTTCCAGCTAAATCCCTTTTGCATTGGTTTGCAGAAGACCCCATTACACGAAAATATTCTTATAGAATAAAGAACACAAAAATCAGTGTAAAAAACCAATCTATGTATGTTCTTGTGTGACGGAGATGACTAGAAATAGACCGCACATGCAAGTCTGAAAATTAGTATGAGGATAGTCCAAGGCAAGTCCTGATGCACGTGAGGCTCAGATTTCTAGTTTTTTGATAATTAGCCGAGAATATTAATTAACTTATCAAAAATGCGTTTTTTTTAAATAAAATTATAAAATCGCGCGCACATCTGAACCTGATTCCACAGCCGAAATGGAAGAAATTAAGAATTTTCACTAATCAGTGAAAACTAAGGAAACTAACTAAGACATTGATTTGAAAATTTCAGAGCACACATAGAAAAATATTTTACACCTGTGTATAATAGAAACTCTTTGAAAATCAGTGGGTAATTTTTTAATTTTTTCAAAAAACTGATAGCAACAGTACAAAAGCTCTCAGAAAGTTCGAAAAGAAAGAGCTCAAAACATTCATTAAAAACCAAACTAAAAAGAGATCTTTTTCCAGCCGACCCCTCCATTTAATTTACCAAAATCGATGGATCAGAGATTATATCACTGTGGACAATCAACTTAATTATTAAACGTTCCCAAATGCTAAAAGTATAATTTAAAATCATTTTATCAATTTAATCGAAGATTATTAGTGCGTTCTGTGGCAAGAGTTTTGTGATATGAGTTAAGAGGTCACCCACAAGCGTTCTCCTCTTTATTTACATTTAAAAGTATGTTTTCCTAAACAGAGTCAGATAATATAGAACACGCGAACGCCGTTCGCAGAAAATTTTCAAACTTTGCAGACAGTTCTGATGGTTTTTTTTTTTTTTTTTTTTTTTTTTTTTTTTTTTTTTTACAAATTTTTCATAAAAAAAATTATTCCCCAGGCGGAGAATCTGTGTGAGGCCCGTCGCAGACTTGTGAGAAGGTCTGCAGATAACAGGGTGTCTACAGAATCTGGAAATCAGGGAATCATGGAAATGTCAGGGAACTTTGTAAAAATAATCGAAAATCATGGAAATTTGTCTGTATTCCGAAAATATTTGCATTTTCACCTTGCCAGCCAGACTGATTCGTCTATTTTATGTACCATATTTTTTCACATGCTGATGGGTCTTTCCCAATATTTTTTAAAAGATGCCCATGGTATGAGTTTTTGATATTTAACGCAAATTAAGGTGATCAGATGTTTTTATTTTCTGTACATTAGCATAACCTGATCAGGTGGCCAGCTTAATCCAATAGCTATCCCGTCATATGTAGATAAGTCTTAGAATTGAATATTTTTCAGAACATGAGGAAATTTTCTGGTCACCCTAGATCCTATGGCCACTATATAAGGTTGTTGTACTAAATTTTGAGTTCGGATTTATAAAACTGTCGACCAATACGTAATGAATATTAGGCAATTTTTATGTTTTTCTCTTGTCTTTTCTCCCAAATGCGATATTAGTAAGCTGGATAAGTGTGCTATACTAGGAATCGGCATACATGAAAAAATACCGTATGTGTATTGTTAATAATGGGAATCAGGGAAGTTTGATAAAGATAGTCGGGGAAATCATGGAAAAATCAGGGAACTTTTTTTTTAGAATTTCTGTAGACACCCTGGATAAAGAGAAATTATTTGCCATGTACCATGGAAGAATCGCCGTGGCATATATATTTTTAAAACTTAAAAATCTTGGAAGTGCGGGGCTTATGCCGGAACGGCAGGTACAATGCTTTTTTCTTTTTTATTTGCCAGGGCCAGTAGCAGAAACAGTGCAGCACCGAAGCAGGTGCTGCAGATTATTTTAGTCTTTGCAGATTAATTTAACAGATTAAAAATAAATTTTGTATTGAAAAGTAAATATTAAATGTTGATCTCTTTTAAATAAAGTTTATTTGGTTGGAAATTTTAGTGAATGTTTATATATGCGCTTATTTAGCATTTCTCTGCGATTTGCAATGACTTTTTTACATTCGAAAAGGGAGTTCGGTTTTAATATCTTAGTAAACATTATCCTCTTTTCAATCTTTTCAATAAAGTCTAATTCAGAAAACTGGAGGATTGGGGGGGGGGTTGAGTTGAGAGCATGTAACGTAATGTGAGGGATTGGAAAGAGGACTTTTTCACTTTTGCTGTTAGCGGCGATATAGGACTTAGGAGGGGCGTGGTGTTTTTTTGCAGAAAATTTTTAAGAAATTATTTGAGTTTGCAGACAGTTTTACATTTTATCTAAGTCTGTTCCTAAATATAGAATTATTTTACAACATTGCCCTTCGAACAGTAATAGGGCATTCTTTTCTCGGATTCTACGGGCCAGATTTCAATGGGAATTGATTCATTCAACTTAGCTTGCGATTTTCTTGCAGTTTTTAGACCCCCCCCCCCTTCAGTGCAGGGGACGCATTTTTATTTCGGGTTCTATGGATTCAATTCAACTGGATTTTGCTCATCCCACTTGATTTTAGATTGTCTTACAGTTTTTAGTTCTATCTTCCACCGCCAGGGGGTATTTTTATTTCTGGTTTCATGGGACCGCTTTCTGCAGAATTTTTTTCATTCAACTCATCTTACGATTTTCTTTTCAGATTTTCCAGCGTGTGCGCAACATGCCTGCTACACGGGGACGTAGGCAACGAGGACCCATGCTGGAGATTCATTTTCAAAGATATAAATTTGAATGGAGGTTTTTAGTGGATACCACTCCCGGTCTACGTTGCCGAAGACAGTAGGGACCCATCCCAGACATTCATTTTGAGAGATTCATACATACATACATACATGTGTATATATAATTTTAATATGTACAGAGGTTTTAATAATTCGCGGTTCGTTTGGGAAAATCGACAGGCGGGTCAGCTAGTATACAAATGAAAAATGTTCTTTTGATACCAGAAATGTCACTCCAAGTTGCAAATAAGCCGTTTGATTTATAAACTGGAGGCTAGACAGTTAGAAACCTCCATAAGAGATTAACAATTATGGATCTCTCCATCCCCCCCTCCACACACACACACCTTCACCGAATTCCTTCAAAACATTCAAACACACAAAAAAAAAGAAAAGGTGAACAATTTTTATTTATTGTCAAAATATGTGAAATAATTCCGGATTAAACCTCTTCTCAATTTGCCGCCCCCTATTTAATCTTTTTGCTCAATCAATTCAGGTACATAATTATCTTAAGTACCAAGTGTGTTGAGCCATCCCTAGAAACATTTACAGAAGCTTTTCCTTTCTTCATTATTTGTATATAACAAAATATCTTACTAAAGAAAACATTCACACACACAACAACAACAAAAAAAATCAACAATTCTTATTTATTGTCATATTATAGGAAATGATTTCGGTTTAAACTTTCACTCAAGTTGGCACCCTCTATGCAATCTTTTTGCGCTTCAATTCAGGTATATAATTATTTTATGTACCAAGTGTGTTGAGCCATCCCTAGAAACATTTACAGAAGCTTTTCCTTTCTTCATCATTTGTATATAACAAAATATCTTACTAAAGAAAACATTCACACACAGACGCAAAAAAATCAACAATTCTTATTTATCGTCAAAATATGTGAAATAATTTTGGTTTAAACCTCTCTCGATTTGGCGCCCCTTGGCCTAGGCGCCCGGGGCAGACGCCCCCTTGCCCCCCCCCCCCCCCCCCTCCCTTAGCTACGCCACTGCTTGAGGGGCAGGGTTTGAAATATTGTGCGGAATCGCATGATTTGTACAAAGAAAAGGAAAGTCCTGCATAATGAAAACTGCTGTGCAGTATTTCCCCCTGAACATTCTTCCACAGACTAATGATTCTTCTGCGAGTATATTTTAAAATTTCTTGGAAGCCCGCAATTTTTTTTCTTTTATGGAATTTTCCTAAATCAATTCATGAACCGGTCGTGAAAAAAATTGAGAATTTCTTCAAATGATCATGGGAAAATATCTGATATTTCATTTAAAAACATAGAACTCAGAATGAATTCAGAGTGGAATGACAAGTTCACCTTGCGTTAAAATATCTAAAATTAAAAACTGTTTACTAAAAAGGTGCATAAAAAATTTATTAAAATATTCCGTTACATAATGAACTGGTCTTTAAAAACTTAAAAATCATTGATGTTAAAATCATATGATAACAGAAAAGATGATTCCTGAGATCTTTCGACCGCAAATGTGATCATTTTCAAAGGATACTTTCACTGGAATGCAGTGTTGCCAGTGGGCTACTTTTTTTAAATTCAGATTTCTTGATTGCCACCACTTTTTTGAAACGTTAAATTACCTTTGCTTTTGCCTTAATTAATATGTCATTAAACAAGGCGTATTTTACCATTTCAAAAAACTGGTGCCAGTCAAGAATCTGAATTTTAAAAAAGTAGCCCATCTGGCAACACTGCTGGAATGTCGCATTCACTGAGCTATTTATACACCAGTCTGGGGGGAAAAGGATGTCTATTATTTGTTGGGGGTGTCTATGAAGTTGTTTTGTTCCGATGCTGAAGTGTTAGATATTTTTAAAACATTAAACCAAGTATGAGGTATGTCATAGGATAAAACATCGTTACATACACTATTTTCTTTACTTAAAATCTCCAATGATTCCCTAATTCTCAAAGCATAATAATCTGATGTAGGTATAATAACTTTTGCGTTTTTGAAATCTATTTTTAAATTTTGGCGTTGATTTAATCTGGAAAGTGCTGTAGATGGTCAGTTAAACTTGATATCTCTCATGTGCTCTCCTAATCTTTCTTTAAATTTTTGAGTGGTCATACCTATGTAGCTTAACTTCTTCTGTTTTTCCGTTTGAAATGGGATAGTATAAACCCCTGCAATTTCCTTATTAGGTATGGGATCAATTTTCCTTTGAATTATATATTTTAGTTTTGTAGGAGGTTTGGCTATTAAATTGATATCAAATTTCCTTAAGGTGTATTTTAATCTTGCATATAATCTTGGTACGTAATTGAAGCTACAGATTCTAAGTTCTCTCATGTTTATTCTTTCTTTGTGATTTTTCTGCTTTACTTCATAAATTAATTTATTAATGTGCTGAGGGGAAAATCCGTTTTCTATTGCAATGTGTTTGATTGTATTTAATTCATTTTGTAGATACTTTTCACTGCAAATATCAAAGGCTCGTTTTACGTAAAATCTGTAAGCAGAAATTTTATATTTGAAAGGGGAGTTACAGTCATAAGAGATGGTATTATTCGAATGGCAATGCTTCCTGTATACTCTTCTTTCTAGTTTTCCCTCATCCATCTTTCTTATTAGTTCTGTGTCCAGATATGGTAAAACCCCCTTATTTTCTCCTTCAAAGGTGAATTTAATGTTCGTGTCTATTTCATTAACTTTCACTAAAAACTCATTTAAGGTTTGTATGCCATGATCCCAAATGATAAACACATCGTCTACGTAACTGATCCATAGCAATGGTTTTAATTCAAAATTTTCCCTTATTTGATTTTCTATAGGTCTAAGCTTCAGCTCCGCCATTAAACCTGAAATGGGCGATCCCATTGCCGCTCCCTCAGTTTGTCTGTAAAATTTATCGTTAAAAATAAATACATTATTTTGCATGACTAAATTGATTGCTGATTTTAGTGTATTCTGTGTGTCATTACTAGAAGCTTGGATCTTATCAATTGATTCTTCTATAATTTTCACAACCTCTTTGATGTCTTTAATGGATAGAGAGAAACTACATCTAGACTAGCAAGTATACTATTATGATTTACTGTAATATCTTCGATTTTCTTTACTAATGCTGTTGTAAAGTCAATTCCATAATTCGAGAGTGGAATAATTGTTTTCAGATATGGCACTAATGCTTTTTCAATTCCATAAG
Source organism: Maratus speciosus (assembly GCA_963932465.1). NCBI lineage: Eukaryota > Metazoa > Arthropoda > Arachnida > Araneae > Salticidae > Maratus > Maratus speciosus. Next base: position 14,193,996 of record OZ010789.1, on the reverse strand, counting down.
TGGGGAGTTCTCTTTGTGATCCTTTAGACGACCAATCAACCTAGGGGTAACTGCAGTTTTATCAATTTTTACTATATTTTTCATCTCTGCCGGCCATTTACCATTCTTGATTAAATCCCATGCTTTATCACTGATATTGACATTATATGATACTGAAATGTGTACAACTGAAAAAAGACCCTAATGTCAATATCAGTGATAAAGCATGGGATTTAATCAAGAATGGTAAATGGCCGGCAGAGATGAAAAATATAGTAAAAATTGATAAAACTGCAGTAAGATATTACAGTAAATCATAATAGTATACTTGCTAGTCTAGATGTAGTTTCTCTCTATCCATTAAAGACATCAAAGAGGTTGTGAAAATTATAGAAGAATCAATTGATAATATCCAAGCTTTTAGTAAGGACTTACAGATTACACTAAAATCAGCAGTCAATTTAGTCATGCAAATAATGTATTTATTTTTAACGATAAATTTTACAGACAAACTGAGGGAGCCCCAGTGGGATCGTCCATTTCAGGTTTAATGGCGGAGCTGAAGCTTAGACCTATAGAAAATCAAATAAGGGAAAATTTTGAATTAAAACCAACACTATGGATCCGTTATGTAGACGATGTGTTTATCGTTTGTGATCATGGCAGACAAGCCTTAAATGAGTTTTTAGTGAAAGTTAATGAAATGGACACTAACATTAAATTCACCTTTGAAGGAGAAAATAAGGGGTTTTTACCATACCTGGACACAGAACTAATAAGAAAGAAGGATGAGGGAAAACTAGAAAGAAGAGTATACAGGAAGCATTGCCTTCAAATAACACCATCTCTTATGACTGTAACTCCCCTTTCAAATATAAAATTTCTGCTTACAGGTTTTACGTAAAACGAGCCTGGAATCATTGGAGATTTTAAGTAAAGAAAATAGTGTATGTAACGATGTTTTATCCTATGACATACCTCATACTTGGTTTAATGTTTTAAAAATATCTAACACTTCAGCATCGGAACAAAACAACTTCATAGACACCCCCAACAAATAATAGACTGATCCTTTTTCCCAGACTGGTGTATAAATAGCTCAGTGAATGCGACATTCCAGTGAAAGTATCCTTTGAAAATGATCGCGTTTGCGGTCGAAAGATCTCAGGAATCATCTTTTCTGTTATCATATGATTTTAACATCAATGGTTTTTAAGTTTTTAAAGACCAGTTCATTATGTAACGGAATATTTTAATAAATTTTTTATGCACCTTTCTAGTCAACAGTTTTTAATTTTAGATATCTGATATTTCGTCAAAGATCTCAGAAACAAATAGTGATTATCTTCAATTGTTCGCTGAATAAAATCTAATTTTGTTAAAAGTTCAGAAAAAAATTGAAAATTTCGTCAAAAAATTGCAGATTTCGATAAACTATTGAGGGAAAATATTACAAATTTCTTCAAAAAGTTGCGGAAACAAGTAGTGAATTTTGTTAATTGGTCACGAAAAGATATCGAAAATTTTACCAATTGGTCGCGAAAAACTGTTGCGAATTTTGCTGATTGGTTGCACAAAACTGTTGCGAATTTTGCCGATCTGACGTGATAAACTATCGCGAATTTTGGCAACTGACATCTTAAAAAATTAATTTCGTCAAAGGATCGCAGTAAGAATGTGAATTTAGTCAAAATATCTCAGAAAGAAAACGCGAATTTCGTCAAAAGATCATGGAAATAAAGCACAAATTTCATGGAAAGATCAGTAAGAAAACGCAAATTTCATCGATAGGTCAGTAAGGAAATGCAAATTTCATCGAAAGATCGCGGAAAGAAAATGCGAATTTAGCCAAAGGATCGTGTAAAAAACGCAAAATTCATCAAACGATTAAGGTAAAAAATGCGAATTTCATCAAAAGCTTGGGGTAAAAAGTGCGGATTTCAACAAAGAATCGTGATCGAAAAACTTGAATTACGATTGCAGGGAAAAGAATTGCGAATATCATGAAATGATTACGGGGGAAAAAAAAACGTGAATTTCGTCAAAATTTACTGGACTGAGCTAAAAAAAAATTAGAACTGGGCTCCTTTTACAAATGTTTAAAAAAAAAAAAAAAAAAAAAAAAAAAAAAAAAAAAAAGCTGCAAAATGAGAAGAAGCTCAAAAAATCGTATAAAAAATTTTCAGAGAAAAAAAATTACTATATTGAGTTGAAAGACTGAAACCTTATTCCTTTTACGAATGTCAAAAAATTGGCTGCAAAAAACCAACCAACTAAGCTCCAGATTAATTTTAATTTTGAGTGCTACGATTTCTCATTTTCAAAAGTTGGCAGGTCTGGGCACAGGCAATTTTTGTTGTAAAATGATGAAATGATTGATTGACACCGGAATTTTAAAATGGCTTTTTTAGAAATTAAAAACATGTTACTTTAACTATTCATTGTAAAAGCAAAATTTTACTAAAATATTCTTGGTGCCGTTCGTAAGTTTGGAATTAAAATTAGGTATCCCGACCTGGACACAGTGTGCCGGAAACGGTTAATCTGACATGAGTCTTATAACATAAATGATGAATTTGACTCTTATTTAGTCTGTAAATATGTAATGTTTAAAAAAAAAAATCATTTGATTTAAATTGTGATAAAAAATTTAAATGAAACAGCCATGCCTTGTAATATAAAATTCTGCTTCATATTAAATAAATCCCTGTCATCAATTTTTAATATTATGCAATATAATGTAATTCAATATGAAATTTAAGGAAGGTAAAAAGTGGATTTTTGGATTATGACATTAGAAGGTGCAAAATAATCATAGAATGTTATCAAACCATTACGAGAATAAGTGGTGGAAAAATTATGTTTGTCAAAAATCAGATTCATTCATCCCAAAGCTTTTACTTAATGTGTTTTCATATGAATTAAACTTTTTGACTTCAACTATTGCTTGTAATATTCAAATAATTTATAAATGCATAATGACCAATCATTATTTTAAAAAAGAATTAAATACATACATTGCATTCTTTAAAAGTTCATTTGATCTCTTTCAATTAAAAAAAAAAAAAAAAAGCTGCATTAGCAATCAATCAAGCCACAGGCAGCTAGTTTGAATAAAAGATTTTTATATATTTGATTTTTAATTTGGGTTATTTTCAGATCTCAACTTGGTGCCTTTTTTATAGAAATATTTTTCTTTGCGATATTTTTTTTTTCCTTTCCACTAAATACTATATGTGGGATTTATTATCCTTTGTTTTTAATTAAACCTTAAAAATTCTGTTTTAAGGTGCTCCACCATCAGATGTTGTTAGCATGAGACCCGATGGCTCTATAAGGCCTTCTGTCAAAGTGAAAAATGGTTATACACCTCCAAATTTTATGTAAGTATTAAATTATTTTTATTATTTATTTACTTGAGTGATATAACAGTAATGACAAATGCTTTAGTGGTAAAATAAAAAGGGTTGCTACGCTACCTGGAAAAGTCAGCGAATTTCTATATTTTATCCAAAATTCTGGAAAAGTCAAGGAATTTAATAAAATTTCATGGAAGTCATCAAATAAATACAACATATATCCCATGTCAAATGAGAAAAATCTTCCACATTTTTGTAAATTCCAATTTTTAGAAGTTTTATTTAATCACCTCTTAAAATTTCCTCTTTTCTTTTTTCCAACTGTCATCTCCACACATACTTTAAAAATTTTAACTATTTAATATAATTTTTTGAAATTTTTCTGCAATATTTTTTTATTGACACTTAAGGTAACTAATAAATCATTTCAAATCTGCTTAACCTCCACCCTGAAATGTTTGCTTCTCAGCTTCTCAACCCCCTTTGCCTAAAGTTGAACTTAAGTGAGATTGTGATAGATGGTGAAGTAAATTATCATTCAATGCAAAAATATTGTATATGTATATATATTTTTTTCATTTTACAGGACACTTACTTTGAAATATTCAGAAATGATTAAGGAAAGCAATTATTACAGTCCTAAAAGCATTTTTGTGTGTGTGAGGGGGGGGGGGGGGGACAGTGCATATGTGAAATTTTAATTGTGATATATAGTTGAAAATATTTATATTTTCATGTGGTACAATATTTATTTTACTGTCATCTTGTCTAGTTCACACTACACTGCTAGACTGAAATTTTCATAAAATGCACCTGGAAAAGTCATTCTTCTACATGAGTAGCAACCCTGAATAAAGTCAATTAAAAAAACTTCTTAAAACATCCTAAAATTTAAAAATGCAAAAGTCCTTTCAAAAGAACTTGCATGTTCTATGGTCGAATATTGAATCATACAATCAAAAAAGTATTTAAATAAGCAAGGCTCATGACTCTAGCCATGATAATGTTATATGAAAACCCTACTGATTATCTTAATTGAAGTAAGCTGGAAAATTCAAATATTGTGGTGATATGATGTCATGTTTTTGAAGCTCATTTTAACAGGAAAGACTGTGACAAAGTTTATTTCTTAAGTAACAGGTTCAGAAGACAGATGATAGAAACAATACATGATGTTTATACCATTTATATATATATATGAGGGTTGCCTTTTAAGTTTTTTACAAAAAGCAGGAAGAAAAAAATTTTTGAGGGAACAAACTGTTTTATTGCTTTTCAAAATATTCGTCTTTAAGATTTATACACTTTTTCATCCGTTCAAACCAATTCTTGAAACAGTTTTTAGACTCTGAAGTTGATATCTCAGAAACATAGTTTTGGAAGGCATCAACAGCTTGTTGAGGTGATGAAAATCGCTGCCCATGCATTTTTTGTTTGACATAAAGGAACAAGAAAAAGTCGTTAGGCGACATATCAGGAGAATATGGGCAATGAGACATTAACTCAATATTTTTATCCTTCAAATAATCAATTGTTTCACGTGCTCTGTGGGAGCTGGTGTTGTTGTGATGAAGAATGATCTGGCGTTTTTTGCTGTTTTTCCTGATTTCACTGATGACTTTTGGCAAACAAATTTCTGTATACCATGTAGCGTTAACAGTTTTTTTTATCCTGTACAGAGGTAGACGGGAGGTGCTGGATTCGATCCCAATCGCGCCCGTCGGCCTAATCGTTCGGAGTTTTCGTGGTTTTCTTCGAACCTTGGATTTCCAAGCGTTAATACGGGTTAGGTTCCCTTAGAAAGACCCCCACGAAGGGCACTCCCCCCTGGGCCTATATCCCCCGTGCAGATAATTGGCCGTCATAAATACAACCAACCTGTACAGAGGTTGCAATTGTCCTATATTTCCTATATTTATAAAATAACCTTCAAAATGTCCTATATTTCTCTAACTATCCTATATTTCAAATATTTCTCTACTTTTTCATATATTTGGTATTAATATCGCCGCCCGCTAGCATTTACGATCATTTCTGCTGTTTTGTTTTTTTCCGAATTTCAATAAAAGAGCAATAGCTCAATTCTGCATTCGATGCTCCCGCTTTCAGTCAATTACAAATGAGAAGGAGGGTGTGGCATAGATCGCTGGATTTTTAAACACGCCTTCAAAGCAGGAAATTAAACGTCGATGTCTGCGGAAACTGCTTAATCTCCTTGGCTTCGCTATCCGTTTATTTCTCTTATGTTCCGCTTGTTTCTCTCTCTCAGAAAGAAATCTTTCTGAATGACTTGATGTTTTCACGTGCGTCGCTTTGCTTGCTTGCTCACTCACTCGCTGATTTATTTCTGTCGTTCAACGTTGTGCTCTCTTTTAATGCGATTATTTTAGCTTCTTTTATCGTGTATTCAGCTGTGATACATAGTTTTTATTTATTTTAAATTCTATTTTAGTTTTTATTTATTTTAAATCTTTTGATGATTTTTCAAATTTGATGTCTGGAAACGTCTGGCTAACTTTTCTTTCGATCTCTGTTGACGCCAGCATCACGTGATATGTGGGTGTGCGGAGAGAGGGAGGAGGACACTGTTTTTCAGAGTAGAAGCGATTTTGAGAAGTGCAGACGTAAGCCGTGCCTGTTTTGCCGGCGAAAAGTTTTGATTTATAAAAATGGAAGTGAGTCAGGGGCTATGAGCATCGGGGATATAGTAATTTAATAATATAGTGAAGTGCAGCTTTTGGAGAGAAATGTGAAGTGGTTGTGCATCTTTTGAAACCTGTAATTCATTGTACATAGTTTTATCATCATTGTATCGTCATGTAATGTCATTTTTGTGTTTTATAAATAAACTAAATATTCTGTGTTAAAAGAAGGAGTGCTATATTTACCGAGGAATACACACCTGGGATGGTTAGTGGATTTCGAGCGTATATCACAAAATTCTTTTTGAATTTTATTTTTAATGTAAGCATCTTTGTAAAATTGGATCATTTCTTTAGTTATGCAAGCTTTCCCGTCAACAGCATCTTTTATTAGTCTCAAACCTCTTATTGTGTCAAGGTTTAAAGAGGATCTTTCAGACATTCTCTTATTTTGAGAAAATCATCTTTCTACAAGACGCCTGCCCATGTGAACAAAGCTAAGATGGCTTTCACTAAAATCCCCAAATATTTATATTAGGAAGTTGTTTACTGTCAGTCACGGAAAGGACATTTTTCCAGTAGCGATCTACTGGTTGCCAGGTCACATTAAAGCCCCAGTCTGCACAGATATCCTCAGCATTTACTCAAATGTTCCACTCATCTGCGAGTATGTCAACATCACTTTCCGATATTACCTGGGGCAATATATTGGCTAGACATCTTATAGATGGTAATGTTGATTTGGCAGGTTCCTTTCTAACCAGTGGGTGCGAAACTTTTAAGTTTTTCGAAAGCTTATTTTTCAGTGGTAACTTCTCCTGCAAATATTGGGTGACACTTATATAAAATGCTTTAGCATCTGCTAAAAATTCCGATTTTAAGTCTGCAAGCAGTAGCAGCAAAATCTTGTTTGTACTATTTCCTACATTTAATGACTTTAAAAAAAACTGCTTCTTTGCGAATACCAATATTTACCAACTCCTCACCATATTTATCGTTCAATGCTGACTCATTCACAAACATCTCATAAGCTTTAATAACAGTTTTGATAGTTCATCATACAAAATGTCGATCAGTGTAGTCTTCTCTTGAAATAATTTCAAAACTTCTTTAAAAACACCCCCACCTACACTAATCAAGAAACTCAAATATACAGGTGTCAATGGAGATTCTAACATTTTTTAAATACACATGTACCTATCATTTTTTAACAGTCTATGATTGTCTCTGGGCAAGTCTTCAAGAAAATATACTTTCAGTATCGGAAGCAATTCTAGGGCCCTTTGTAAAACTGGGACTATACTTAAACCAACAGTTGCTTACAAACCGCAAAATCTGAATTGAATTTTTCCTTTGTCGTTCTCAGGTCTTCTTGGTGAAATGGAAAATTTCCAAACCAACAATGTATATTTTCCAGGAAATCCATGACGTTTGAGAAAGGATCACATGCCAAATGCATTGTGAACTACAGGTTCAAACACTAATTAGGCCAAATTTTCTTGTACATTGCACCTCTTTATTCAAAATTTTAAAGGCTGATTTATTTACATTGGGATCATCTGATCCTAACATAAGCAAATAAAATATTTTAGCTCCCTTTTAGAGGCTTTCATGACATTCAGTATGCTGTTTGCTATGTCTGTTGCAGTTGCATGACCTAACAGCTCGCTTCCAATATATTTTTCGGAGATTCCACCAATTGTTTCACTCCAATACCTCACAGAAATGTCTAATTGTTTTAAATTCTGGTCATTCAATGTCTTATGATACATGAGAGTGGGAAAAAAAGGGATTCTTGCTTGAAATCATCAGTTATTTGTTTTAAAAAATATGGGCCAAGGCCATGAGATATGGCATATATTTTCCTTGAGCCTAACTGCATACCTTGTGACAAAGAGGAATCTGCAGACATTTCATAAAATAAATTTTGTATGCCATCCGATGTTTGAAATAAATAATTACTTAGGGTCACATGAATTATCCATAGAATCTCAGAACGGTGGATTTTCTCTTCTTCCTTTAAAGTCCAAGTACTCTATTCACTTTTTTAAATTTTATATTCAAACTCAAGTTTTACCACCAGTAGAATCCACAAAGCGAGACTGAGACTTATTGCTTTGTTTTTCAAAACTCTCTTTATGCTTCATTTTTTTTTTTTTTTTTTTTTTTTTGGCATGCTGTGTTACTTGCGAATAATCACTGTTGCTCATGGGAACTGGACATTGACTTGACAAAAGAGACAACAAGCATTGTAATCATCTTTACCCTTTACAAGCCATTCGCCGACTATTTTCCCAATGAACATGAGTCCTATCTATCCAAGCTTCACGTTCAGTCATCGCGTTAATCCTGAAATCGGTTAAAGATAATATTGATAAAGGATTGACAATTTCATAAATTTGTAAATATTCATAATCTGTTAATATTCATACTAATCACCTGTAAAAATTCATACTTATCTAGTGAAAGTATTAATAGAAAAAAGAAAATCCTATGTATTTTGTTTAATTTTTTATGGACTCAACAAAAATGTTAAAAAAAGAAAAAAAAAACTGTTTTACAAATTGGAGACTTGCTATTGTAGAGGTACGTTTGGTTTTATATTTGTTTTTTAAGATTATAACTTGATTTAATATCATTAATTATGGAAAATTTATAAAGTAATATGGATCATGTGTTTTAAAGCAAAATATTTCCGATAACGTAATTTTCTAAATGTCCTATATTTAATGGATTGGTCACTTCTACCCCTGTCTAAAGGAATGGTTGCGATATGTCCTGCAAGGCCGAAATGTTTGTGCAAAATAGAATGTATTGCAGTCTGTGGTATGCCAGGGGATTTTCTATCTCACGCTACGTGACATGCCGATCTTCTTCAATCATCTTGCATCAATGTTGTTTGGAATCACTACCAATTTTGGTCGTCCTTCATCACTGACGGACGCACGACCGAGACGAAATTTTGCAAACCAATTGTAAACAGTCTTTTCTGATGGTGCTTCATTACCAAAAGTTTCACGGCATTCTTGTCGAGTGAGGCCTTTCTTAACATCGTAAAAAATCATCCACCAGAAACCTTCCATTTTTTTCACTCACTTGTTTCTTTAGAACTGTAAACAAAATACACAGACGATTTCTAAGATGCCACTCATTCCAAGATTTTTAAAAAATGTGAATTTTATGAATATCCTAAAGACAAATTTCAGTAGCGCCTTCTATTGGTCGTTTGTAAGAACATAAAAGGCGTATTACAGCTGATGATTCACGTAGACACTCACAAGCATATCTACTTTAAATTATCATTAAGTAAACTGAAATATAAAATTAAATTACAAGAAAACAAAACTACTTAATGTATAAGAGTTAATTCTGAAGGAAAAGGACCTTTTCCTTATGTGAAACATTAAGGAAAGGTTACTAGACACCAACAGACTTCTCATATAAGTAGACCCGTCACGTGATGGAGGGCAGAGATGCATGCCAAACCAGTTTTACTCCCGGCAAAAGCTTCTCGGAATCTCGAGTAGACCAAGAACGAAATCCGAAAGTTGCCAATAAAAAGGGATCACTGCCAAAAAAAGACATCCTTTTGGCGATGAAAGAGTAAAAACAGGTTGGATTCAAAATCTGGCTGAAAGAACAATGGGTTTCGTCTCTACTCCAAAATTGGGGTTAATGTCTCTTCCAAAGTGTCATAAATAAATTTAATACATTTTTTTTTTAATATATGTATAATAAACGCTTAATCGCCTGTTACACTATTATTCTATGAAATCATCCATCAAACAACCAATACCTGATTTCACTGATTCTCTCAAAACATGCCAAATGTGGCTTATGTATCTTGTTCCCCCGAGCTCTTACAAATGAAAGTGACTTTGTGAATACACAGGGCAGAGGCTCATTAATACACTGCCTGCATCCCTAATGCTGCAGCTCTAATTTGCAGATGAGAAGGCATGCTTTTTTGATTTGCACCAACTGCATGTAGAAAAATTATTTAATTTTTAAAAATACAGAAGCATTTTTTCAGTTGTTAAGACTTGTTACCCTTTGAACTACAGGTATGGATTTCCAAAATTTGTAAGGAGTCACTGGCTCCTAAACCCAAAAAATCCATTGGCCACATTACGAAAAAACAATAGCATTTATATGAGGGGAAACTAAACAGAAAAACTCGGGAATTCAAAGTGAAAAATAATTTATTTAATACAGTCGGACCTTTATTTAATGAACCTCTATTTTGCGAATTTCTCTATTTTGCAAACTTTTTCTTGGAACCAAGAACATTTTGCGAATTTCTTCGTAAAATAACCTCCAAATAGCGAAGTGCATTCTCTATTTAACGAACTTTTCTTGTGATCTAGATTTTTTTTTTTCTCCTCATTTCTCAAAATATTTTTGGACATTTCAAACTTATTCTTTCTTTAACATATTTTATGATGTTCAATGGCCAACTGGTTTTACCAGGCACCTTCTTTGTCAGCAGTGAGAATTCGGTAAGTACGGAGGACGAAGACGATAATCCCTTAGAGTAACGTAAAAAAATGTCGATACAAATGAGGAAAAAAAGAAATTAACCATGATGTGCTGATTGTATTTCACTTAATTCTGAAATTGAGACCTCGGAAACTCTATCGGAATTGGATATTTTCGACAGTGTGAAAAATAAAAACAATACAGCAATGAATTGTAATGAAGACGAATATGAGGATGATAGAAATGATCATGATGCAGGAATTAACAAAACTTCGTAGGATGAAATACTAAAATCATTTGAAACAATCCGACGCGGAGTATAGTTAGAAGAAAATACGCATGAAGGGATTTTTGGTGCATTGCAAAGATGCGAGACGTATTATGAGAAAAAGCACTTTTTAAAAGAGAAAACTCAGACAAAATTAACAGAGTTTTTCAGAAACTAAATTTAAGGACGCATATGTTAATATATGGTTAAAATTATTTTTTATACTAATAATAAATACGATGAGGTCATTAAAATTCGCTAATTTTAATGTAAAACTATTTACTTTAAATAGAAAATACAGTGTATTCCCGGACAATGTTTTGTTTTCCTTGCAAATTTCAAAGACTTAAACACATAGAAAAAGTGAATTGATGGATATTGGTAGGTAAAACAAATCGATATAATTTATTAAAAAAAATGTGATTAATTACTTTTAGTAAAAGTATATAGTGTTTATAAATTAAAAATATGTTTTATGTAGTTTAAAGTATTTTAAAAGGTGAATCTCTATTTAACGAATTTTCCATATAACGAACTTTTTTCCGGGATTTAGCGACTTTGTTAAATAGAGGTTCGACTGTATTGTGTACAACAAAATGCAGATTAATTGCATCGAATGTGTATATTTAATTTAATCATACAATTCTTTTAATTTGTATATTAAGTATACTATAAATCTTAAACTATATACAGTCAGAAGATACACTTTAAAAAAATGCTAAGCAATATTAAGAAATTGTAGGAAAACAATATTTTTTTTATTTTGTTTTTATCATACAAAAGTACATATTAAAAAAAAAATTGCAATGTGTGTGATTATTTTAAACGATAAAAAACAAAATAGTTTTTTATAGTGCATTTGTTTTTCTGTAAGAGAAGTTACTGTTGTCAACTACTGTCACAAACTGTTAGCAAAATTGTTTAGTAAAATTAAGTTTTATAAAGAACACTGCTACTCGAATATATTTAAAGCAGTAGTTTACTGTGTAAAGCATAGATCATTCTAAAATGCTATTAAAAATCAATAATAATAAAGTTTGTTGTGTGTTTTAGTCTTAAACCTTCTTCCTGGAGTATGTTTTGAAAAAGTGTAGATATTGGTTTTGTATATATAGTTAAACCAGATCGTTCTTCAGAATAACTACTACGTAAAATTATGTTGTATTAAAAATTCAACCCATTAAATTATTATCGTATATCAGTAATATTATCTGCTATAAAATTTTAAATTGAAATTTAAAGAAAATTTAAATTAATAACTTATTCTTTCTCCATTAAATTTGGGCCACAGGATTTTATATTACCCATAACCTATTGACAAATTTCATGATATTTTCTCGCGACAGATTGGTAAATTTTGCATGACCGACTGAATTTTGCTGAATAGAAATCATGGAAATCTGTCGCTTGGCAGAAAAGGGGCAACACTGTAAAACATATGGCAAATTAGGCTCCGAAAGTTAGTGGCCAAAGAAAAAAATTTAGTCACCACATGGCGACTGTGAATCTGCACCTATACTTTGAACTATTTTTACTATTTGAGTATTTTATAATGCTTTTTCAGCATATTATTCAATGGTTTTATGAAGAAAACTGATTAGATCAAGAAAAAACACAATTTTTATGGTAAAATTTGAAAAATTTACTAAAAAAATTTGAGATTTATTTCTATAACTTTTTAAAGATCAACTAACAAAAACAATGAGTGTATGTTGAAGTTTTGGCATTTTCACCATACTGGTTTATTAAGGAAACACAAACACAGAAAATTTAATTTAAATATTGCAACTCTGATGCATTAAAGGGAAAGGAAGATGAAAAGGTTTTTTTTCATCTATTTATAATCATTATGTAATTTCAATCAGAATATAAGTACAATATAACTTCTTTAATCCGGAATCATTGCGATTACGGATTGCAGAAGTTTTGAAACTAGAATGCATTTAGATAACTATTAATACTAATATCTTTCATTAATATGGCAATACAAAAATGCAAAGAACTTGGTAATTTAAAATAATTGAAAAACTTTGAGAAAAATCAATTCAAAATGCTCTAAAATGTATATATATTTTAAATACCGTACATACTCGCGTATAAGTCGACCCCCTAACTTTCGAATGCAAATTTTGGAAAAAATCAAAAACCCGCGTGTAAGTCGACCCCCTAACTTTTTGCTTCAATTTTGCACAAAATCAAACCAAAGATTTTACTTGCCATTGCAAAATGGTAGTAAGTTAACAAAAACAAATCATTGAAAAATTTTTAAATGATAAATTATTATTATTTGTATATTTTATATATTATTTTTTTATTCATACACATAAAATGCTATATTTCTGCAATATTCGAAGTTTTTGTTTTTTTAACTAACTCGCATATAAGTTGACCCCCCCAAATTTGCTTACCGAAAATTGTCAGAAAATCCTCGACTTATATGCGAGTATATACGGTAATTATATACATTTTATGCAGTGTCTCCATCCATTATAAGTTGCAAAAACAATAACCTTATGATTTATAAATACTCATTAAATAATACAAAACACAAGAATAACAAACATCATGAAAATTATTTTAAAAAAATTTAAGACTTAGAATTAATTTAAAAAATAACTGTATAATCACATTAACATATTTAAAATAGTGATTATAAGGGTAATGTTATAAAAAATTTAATATATAGAACCTACAAATATTGGAGTAAGTCACAAATTAAATACTTAGAAGCAATAATAATAATAATGAAATCCAATTTTACGATGTTTTGGCCGCATCTTATCTTTGGAAAAAGAAAAATTGTAAAATTACCGTTAATTCTAAATTTTTACAAATTAATATGCAAAAAAGACACCTATATTAATTACATATTAATTTAGAAAATTCTTACAATTTTAAAACCGAAAGAAAGTAGTAAATTACGCAGTCTTTTCATTTTTCTTAATAATTTTCTGAAATTTATTCACATATGTACTATCTATTATCTTTAATTGAAAATAAAAACGAATAAATGTACTGAAATGTCCCGATTGCAGAAGTTTCTGGATTAAAGATGCTATACTGTACTAGAAATACCTAAATACATTTTAATAATGAAATTGATATTTTTGCCATTTTCTACAAAGTGAAGAAAATTAAATGTTAATTATGAATAAATCTTATTTTTTGCTTATTTTACTAAAATCTATATATTTATTTCAGTCCTGACAATGAACTGGTGAACAGCATTTTCCCAGTTGATATAAAAACAGAGCAAAGAAAGCTTCAAAAGAAACTTGCTGAAATAAAACAATTAAAAACTCTTAAATCCTTTGGCTTCGTATTTACTGATGTTCAGGAAGATAAAATCAACAGTTTTGAGCGCATGCAAAATGACTATAACGAAATGCAGGCAAAAATGTAATTCACAAACTAAAAATAAATTTTTTTAACGGGTATTTTGCTCTTTATTTTATGTTTCATTTCTTTTGAAAAATTGTTAGTTATTAGTGGCATATCCCCGTTTCTTATTGGGGTTCAGAATTTCCCTTCATGCTACACATGCAGTAGAACCTGCTAAGACAGAATTGTAGCAGATTGATGAAAATTTCATTTTAGACAAGTTTTAGTCTTAGAAGATTGAATTGTTTTGTACTACTTTAACCAAAGCAAGAATTTTTATTTTTATGGCAAATTTCCATTATAATTCCATAACTATGTGTATATATTTTATATATAATTAATGAAAAATTATTGCATAACAGGTGCTCAAAGCAGCTCAAATTAAATGCAACAAAATGTATTTCATCAATAAATAAAAATGCAAATACACTAAGTTTGGAAAGAAGGTGTACATCAACAATATTTATAATATTTATCCCAAAATTGAATCAATCAATTGAATCAGAATTGAAAAATCCCAAAACCTTCAAATTTAAATTACACAGGTAAAATCTGTCTGTTCTTCATCAATGGGTGAACAGATATACCTAACTCCACCCCCACTGTTTAAAACTTGCAGGTTGCACACACCTATCCTGCACTCAAAACAAAAGAAAAACCAAACTATTGTCATTTTAGATATAAAATTTTAAAGGCAAATAAATCAAACCCAAATAAAAAAGCAGTATAAATAAAGCATAAGTAAATTACAAAACAAAAACAACAAACTCTTCCAAAAAGTTTGTTTTTTGTAAATTTGAAGGTTTTGGGATTTTTATGGTTAAATGTTATGTTGTTGATGTACACCTTCTTTCCAAACTTATGGTGTATTTGCATTTTTATTTATTGATGAAATATATATATATATATACGTGGTGTATCAGGATTGGGTGGGAAGGTAGCAAAAGAAGACAAGCTCATATGAGTGCATGGTGTTCTAGAGGGTGCTGTGCATCCACAATTTCTGATCACACACAAAGATATTGGACAAGTCCAGTTGGTACTCATTCAACAAGGTGAGTTTGGAGAATGAATCATTATACATTATGCAGATACAGTATAGTACCCATTATCTGGAATTCCAAAATTCAGAAGAACTTGAAATCCAGAAAAAAAAAATTATTCAAAAATTTTGTATATTTTTACTATAATTTTGCAACTTCTGAAATTTTTAAAAAATTTTACAGATTCTTAATTTTTTTTTTTTTTTTTTCCAGTCCATTGTTTCAATGTGTAACAACTAAATTATGTTACTTTAGTGGCAGGGGAACATAGAGCCGCCCCTCTTTCCGAAATTAGAAAACAAATCATTTTTCTGTCAAAGTTTAGTTTAAATTTTATATTAAGATTCATTGAAAAAAAAAAAATCGTCAAATATTTCGCCCCCTGCCCCTCACTCTGAAAAAATATTATGGCTATGCCATTGTGTTACTTGAATACACATTTTATATCGGATTTCTATTTATTTGTTTGTGCATTCCAGAATGATGCTCACGGTTTCCAGATTTTTTTTTTAATAGTGCAAGAATTTTGTTTAAATAATTTAAAAAAATTCAGAAGATAAGTTTTATTCATATTATACATGGAATTGTTTAAATTTTGTTATTTTTATGTTTTTGAAAAAAATCGGGGAAAACCTTCTTAATGGGAACCCAAAATCGAGAAAGCCTTCGGTCCCGAGGATTCTGGATAATAGGTCCTGTACTGTATACATCTAACTTGCAGTGCAGCAAGGAACAATTGTGGGAGAGTTACCCAAATGTATTCAGAATTGTAGCATTTAAAATTTATATTTATTTATAAAAATATGCATAAATTTAACATCCAATAACATTTAAAATGTTAATGCTGATATAGCATATTTTATTGTGATCTGAATCCTTAATGTGTTCCTATTTGATACAGGTACCTTGTAACGGCTTTATAGCTTTTTTCACTTGTCACCAATCTTGTAGTAAAAAACCCAAGGTTTACACTATAGGTAGAGATTATACACTAGAAGAGTCACAAACATTTATGGCTAAAGTTTGTTTGAGAAACAGAGTACTGTGAAATCCACATACTTGGGGACTAAAAGTTTTGTAGATTATAGATCATCCCTTTATTTACAGTTTATTTTTTAAAGCCTGACTATAAATTAGCAACAACTGAACAAAAATTACAATGATAAAGAAAAACAATGTAACATTGGTTGATTATATTTAATAACTAAGATTAAAGAAAATTTAAATTATATACAATATAAATTTTAAACATTGACACAACACAATGGTAGTTTTGGTTTGTTGTCAACAATTTTTTTCTGCAGTCTGTGAACACTCATTACTTCTTGCACTGCGATAAAATTTTGTTACTCAAGGAAATTTAAATATTTATGTCCAGTTTATATGTAAATACATTGAAAAAATGTACCGGGTGAGCCAAAAGTTTGATAAAACTTAAAAACTCATAAAAAAGGAAGAAATTATGATAAAGTAGTGCGGTTTGCAAGAAAGGGTTCACAAGGTAGTCAGGTTGTTTTTAGTAGCCAAAAAAAAAAAAAAAATTGCTAAAAAATCCCATGATGCTGACGACCTGAAATACAATAAACAGGACAACAGTAGTGTAGAATTTTCTGGAGGTCATGTGGAGCATTTGTTTATTGAAAGAACAAATTAAGGGAGCTTATTGTTGGCCTGTTCATTGTGTTTCAGGTCATCAGCGCCCTCTACATGTGATTTTTAAACTTTTATTTTTTTTGCTAACAAAAATCCAACTACCTTGTGAGCCTTTTCTTGCAAACTGCACTCCTTTATCATAATTTCTTCCTTTTTTATGAGTTTTTAAAGTTTTAATGAACTTTCGGCTCACCCGGTATATACCAAATTTAACTGTTACTGACAATTTTCATTGTTTACATTCCAACATCTTGTTCGGATAATAGGCAATTGCAGATTTCACGAGCTTTTTAAAGAAATCCAGGAGGTATATGGTATATACGTCTGTATACTCTCCACTACATCCCTGCTTGTCATTGAACCAAAAGCTTCTGTGGTAAAATCTACTGAATAATGAGTTTGCATAAATGCCAGCCACTCTGAGTTTTTAAAATGAGGCTGTTGTATTTTTCAAGAAGAAAAACATCTTCAAATTTTTCTTGCAGAAACTGATAATTTAACAAGAATTCATAACAGATAGTTGGCAGGAGAAAAGTAGTTTGGTAGAAAAGTAGTTATCTAAAACATCCATAATTCTTCTGGGCTTCTGTTTTTTTTTCCTTTCAAGCTTTTTGTACACCAGTTTTCGTACAGGATGTCTACAAATTAGTTGGGAAATTTCGTAAGTTAAGAACTTCCGAAATATTAAATGAAATGAACTAGTTGAAACTCAAAACTAGTAGTAATACTGCCAAAGTTTATTCATAGATGGCGATAGGTGTCATAACTGACACTATCGCTTAGCAGGCGGAGGTGTTATTCAATGGCTACCACAATCACAAGATCTTGCACCGCTTGATTTTGGTGTATGGGCAAAGGATCAAGTGTACAAGCTGTCACTTCCTGCATCCATTCCTGAACTAAAATCAAGAATCTGCGCTGCAATTAATAGGATTGACACAAATCTGTGGCAAGAAATGAACATTTGCAGATTCACGAAAGGAAGTCCCGTCGAACATTTGTGATGATGGTAAACTTGAACTATTTTCTATCTTACAACAATATGTATTTAAATTTTTTTTCCTGTCAATTCTATTCAATAAACCATTCTTTTTGCCCAACTAATTTGTAGACACCCTGTATTTCAATTTTGCAGTTTTCATAAAATGTTACATTTTCCTAACAGTTTTATTTTTCATGGACTAGTTTTTTTCCTTTAAGGACTAGGGATTGACCGTAAATTTCGCCGAATTTCAAATATTCGGTCAAAGTCTATACTGAATATTCAGTAATCGAATACTTAAACTTTTTAATAAGCATTTTTGTATATATTAGCTTACTTTAATTAAAATTAAATTTTTAATTTAATTCAGTTACATTTTTATTCTTAAATCTAACTATGCAAAAATATTTGGCTTCTTTCCGCTTACAAATTCATTAATCCATCACTTATTTTTTATTTTATCACTTATCCAATACCCAAAATAACTAATGAAACTATTAAACTACTAGTATATACCCCCCCCTTCCCCCCCCCCCCCCCCCCCCCCGCCCATAAAAAATGACGGAGTGTTGATCTGTGTTTCATTTTTATAAGACTTAATACAAACAGACAGAATGAAGGTTTTATTATTAAAGGGTTTGTAGAAAAGTACATTTTAAGAATGGCACGATTTCTACAAATACAAATGATGAGGATATATATATATATATATATATTTACTCAATATTCGAATTCTGAAATATTTCAACAACTGGCCCAAACAAACAGCAATATTTATTGCAACAGTTACAATAATCAGCAAAGGGAAAACCCAATTTCTGAAGATTACACAATACATTAAAATTAAATATTCAATGCATTCAAGTTACTATTATTATTTTTTAAAATATCTTATTTTTATTTAAAAAAAATCTCAATAATGAATGGCTCAACAAACTGCTTTCTATTAGGAATGAATGAAGGCAGCGGTTTTACTCATCAATTAATGAAGCTATGTGTGTTCATTTCTAAATATGGACTAGTGTCATTTATATCTATTGGCAGCTAATTATAAATGGAGGAACTTTTTGTTAAAATTGTAGTTTTCTATAGGAAATATGCAGGGTGCATTGATTTAATTCAAGATCAATTTTTAAAAATTTCAGCTATCTAAACTCCATTCCTTATAAATAAAAACCAAAAAAATTTTTTATTCATAAATTTTAATTAAATTTTATCAGTTTTTAAGAGCTTAGCTTATATCCACTTAAAATTTGCTTGCTTTTAAAATAAAATTTATATTTCTTATCAAATGTAATAAAAAATAAGTAATATACAATTCAGGAATATATTAATGGACCTTATGCAGGTGACGTCAGAGCTGGCGGTTTGTTGATCTGTTATTCTAGCCACTGCACCATCAGAATGGCCACTAGCAGATGACTTTATCTTTGACCCAGGTTGAGTGCATACATTTTAACTGAGGATTTGCAAACTTGGGAAATTTTCTGGCATACAGAACAACATTTTGAATTTATATTACTATATATTAGGTACATGCTGCCACAACAAAGAATTTTTTTGCGGTATTTTTAACAAACAAGCGTTTAATAATTCACACTACATAGACTGCTATGCTAAATACCGCCAGCAGACGAATTTTAGCCTCGACCTCAGGTCGCGTGATTAAAGTCCATTACATCAATTCAGATAAAATTTCGATTTTAACATAGTAAAAATTGCAATAAAAACAAATTCATTAAAAGAATGTAAAAAAGTACTTCTTAGTCATGCTAATACATTCATGATAATATCTTATATTTCAATTACACCTTCGAAAAAAAAAAAAAAAAGAAAAAATCATTTATAATGTAAACAAAAAAAGCGGATAAATGTTAACCTCTTAAAAAATTAATAAAACTAACTTTAAATTCTATCAAAGGTATCATAGTAATAAAAATATTCATTTTATTAATATTGAACGAAATTTTAAAATTACATAACGAAAAGTTTAAAAAATGATCCCAAATTACATCACTTACGTCCTGCATTATGCACACACATATATATATATATATATTTATACAGTAGAAACCCCCCCCCCCCCCTAATCCGAACTAATTGGGACCGATGTCTGTTTGGATTACACGAAATCCTGGAAAAATAGAAAAGAAAAAGGTGCATGCTAAAAAAAATTCAAGTTTTAAGTACTCAGTAGTACAGCAAACCTCCTCTAATCCGGCGTCCTAAGGTCAGGCATGCTGGATAATCCGGCACAACTCTCGGAAAAAATTTTATTCCTTGTTTAATCACTCCTGATGTTTATGTTAATCCAATGGAAGTTCAGAATGAGGAATTACGTAACAACTCATTACAAACTGTTCAAAATCGCGAATGTATAAAAATTGATAAATGATCAATTTATCAATGAAATAAGGGAAAGACGCCCTATCACTTTTTTTTTCTCTTTAAAAAAAATAATAATAAAGTGGCCTTTGTCTTGTTTTTTGTAGTGCAGTTGAACTGATGTACCTGTTCAGAATGTTCACATACTTTTCAATTCTTCTACTTCTAAGAAAATACTTATCCAAACCTGCCAGCAGTCTTTATAGCGAAAATTTATTTTCTGAAGCTGAAGAAATTTACAAATAGAAAAAGAGCATATTTCAACCAAATAATGCCGAAAAACTGTTATTTTTGCACCGTAATTTGTCCATGTTATATTTCGATTACAAATAGTAATGTATCTGCTTTTATAAATGATCACTTATCATTGAATCATATTAAAAATGACATCAAAAGAGCATTGGTCATCACGTATGTTTGCAACTAGTAATACTTTACCAAGTGTTTTTCATAAACTAATTAATAATTTGGAATATAGTATTCGGCCAAAACTGAATGTTCGGTTTACATGCCGAATACCAAACCGACTATTCGGTCAATATCAAAACTTTTCAAGATATTTCCTGTTCTTTCCAATTCACCAAGCTGCAAAATAAACTATCATCCAAGCAAGCAGTGACACAGTCAGAATTTGGCTCTGGTGGGAGGGATGGGGTGTTGATAGTTAATATCTAGTTTTTGCCACTTATATGAACCATTGCTGAAACAAATCAGTCTTTTTAATGACTTGAAATTATATTGCATTGTTGCCAATCTTCTTCTTTTTTCTCCAAGTCTATAAACATGTACAAAACCAGCAAATGTATTTAATAAAATTACTTAATATTGTCTTATTTCTGTGGGATAGTTATCTGATTTTTTTTTATTAATTTAAATTTCTCATTCAAAGTATTATTATTATTATTTTTTTTTTTTTTTTTTTTTTTAAGAAAGGAAAAACCCAGAAGTTTGGCAGGTATGATAATGCTGTTTTTTCTAAATAGAATCAGCAGCTATGCTGCACATGATTTATTCAAATAGCATTTACTATATTAGAGTTACTGAATGCACCAATAGCATTACAAAATTATGTTAGATTTGTACAAAGGGTTTAAAAATAGATGACAAACTTTAAGAGATGGCAGAGAACTCTATAGCAAGAATTTTTGTACAAGAAACCAGGTTCGTAATTCATTTTTTTGGTCAAATATACAATGTTACTCTAAGCCAAAGCTGAAATATTGTCTCGTAATCTATTTCAATGAAGATTTTGATAGAAATCAAATTTTGATAGAAATAATCTTCAATCTATTCTATCAAAATTACCTTGCTTTGGGAAAAGTAACAATACCGTTGGAATATCCACGTCCAAACAGCAATGAATTCACATTTTGGAATGTATTTGTCATCAATTGAATTACTTTTGCACTTTTCAGTTCTAAACAAGGTCGAATTTTTCATTAAAATGTCATCATTATTGTTAACTTCTAAAATATAGTTTTTATATTCTGTTATAACGTAGTCTTTAAAAAAAAATGCAGTATTTGATAAAAGTTCTCCAAAAAAAAAAAAACTTCGCTAATCATAATTCCTCTAAAAACGTCGCAGAGTTTAAATGAAACGGAATAAAAGGCTAAAATGTATGTTTAACAAGTAAAAATTAAATTTAAAAAGTCAAAAACCCGACTGCGTAAAAAGCGAACTAATTATTTCTCATCCATGTGAAACTATTTTTTATATTACTTATTTGTTTTATTTACTTGTGACTTTTATGACTTTGATGACTTTTAAGTTGTGTTTAATGGTTAGTTCCTATCTATAAACACTGTTTTGATGACGCCTATAGATGTCTATGAAGGTTAGGAGTTGCTTTAAAGCTAGAGATCCTACCTACACAACTTCCAGGTTGGGTAACATTTAAACGTAGCTCCCGACTGTAAAATAGTCAATGGAACATCATCTTCATTTTGAAAGAGCTATCAATTGATAGGCCACTCAATAGGGTGCGTTAAAAAAAAAAAAAAAAAAAAAAAAAAATTCGTCTCTACCGCCATTTTGTATTTTATGGCCGCCATTTTGAATTTATAAAAACTAAACCTATCCTATAACCATCGGACGATTAAGACGAATCAATAGAGGCCTCATTCATTAAAATCCACCCAGCCGTTGGGATGTTTCGAGGGTATAAAGAAATCCACATACCCAGATATGCGTGAAACACATAACCCTTCTTGGCAGTCGGGAAAAAAAAAAAGAGAGAAACATTAAGACGGTTTTTTTCTTCAAGAACCTTTTTTAATTCTATACTTCCACCAAGCTACAAAATGGATACCCCTATATATCCCCTGCAGATTAATCGAATGCGTTAATCCAAAGAGGAAAGCTCCATTTTTCTTCACTTGACAGCCCGACATACCCTTCTTGACCTTTGAGAGGGGGATACCGTTCGGTGTGGGCTTCTGCGTATCTATATCCCAAGCTTATTATACATACAGGTTGGCTCATAAGTTTTCCTCCAATCAGAGGGATCTCCCCCTGCTACGTCACACGAATCCAAAAAACGAGACTAGAGTCGAAATTTGCCTTAGCTCTATGCAGTTAATTGCTATACAATTCTAATTGATTTTTTTTTTAAATATACTTTTACTTTTTTTTTCGCTTCTAAAGAAATAAGAGACCTTACTTTGTAAAATTACATGGGAAAAAAAATTAATTTTTAAAAACTTTACAGTGATGCAGGAGTTAAAAATAAATAAAACAATTTTAAAAGAAAAAAAATTATAGCTGCGCTTATAATCTTATTCTTTTTGCACTTTCTCTTATTTTATTAGTATATATATATAGTATTAAATATGAATTGAATTGCCTATTTCCAAATTTTTGTTTTAGATTATTTATTAAATTATTAAAATAGTGGGTTGCAACTTTAATTCATTTAATTAAAATGTATGTTTAGATCTAAAATTTCTACATATTAGAAAAGAATAAAACAGTAACTTCTTAGAATTACGTTTATAAAACCTAATAAATTTTTAAATACTTTTAAATTGTGTAAAACATAAAAATATATATATATATATATATACAACATACGAAGTTAGTATTCTTAAAAAAAATATTTATGGAAAATACATAGTACAATTTTACAGGATTCTTTAAAACCAAGAACTGGCTATTTCCAAATGAGGGAGGAAAGGGGGGGGGGGGGGGGGAATTAGCGCTCTCGATAACTAATAACACCATGATTTTATTTTGTTGAAATTCCGATTCAGTTCAACTTTTGCCCCCTTTCCACCTTCTTTCTGCACTATTTAAATGTCCGTCAGTTGATTTAAAACAAGGCTTTTTTTAACATGCAGATTTTGAGTTTTTTCATAATTTTAGCCCCCACAACTTCAAGTTTTATATCGTCCCGTTAAGAAAGTCTGTTTTCTGGGGCGGACCAAGCCCGTATTTTACTTTCTTTCTGAAGGCTCGGCCGGGCCAGGCCTAACGTATTTTAACATACCAAACCGCGACTGGCTTCCTTCATCCTAGGTCTGCACGGAACGAAATTTTCAATCCCGGTTTCGACCAAACCCGTGTTAAAGTCATTGTGTCCGACTGACCTGATTCGTGCAAAAATCAGTAAAATTTAACTCAGTCCAAAAATTTTTACAAAAAATGCATATATTTTTAAATTGGCATTATTCTACAATTAAACTTTAAAATACAGTAAAACCAGTGAAAATAACCTGCCTATGACGGAATATCGTCTTAAACGGAAAAATGTGTTGATTCATGCAAAATGAATATAATAATACCTAAGAAAAGAATGGACTACGTTTACACCTCCTAAGAAGGGAACTTGCCTGTAACGCATTTTTTTCTTTACTATGTGATACCGCCTTAGGAGATTTTAGTGTATAGCATTTTTCAATAAAAGGAATATGGATTGACGCTATTAAATGATAAGTGAAACATTTACATAGATTCATTAAAATAAATAAATATCGCAGCCTCTTTAAAAATGAAG
This sequence comes from Maratus speciosus, assembly GCA_963932465.1. NCBI lineage: Eukaryota > Metazoa > Arthropoda > Arachnida > Araneae > Salticidae > Maratus > Maratus speciosus. The sequence continues at coordinate 14,169,831 of OZ010789.1, read as the reverse complement.
TTTATAAACATGAAAAAAGAAAAGCTATAATAAGTATTTTTCGTCAGAACAAAACAATTTTTAACCCTATCGACGTAAAAAACTATGTTTGGTAGAAATTCAGTCAGGCCTGGCCGGGCACGGGCTAAGAGTTTAACTTTTTTTTCTGTTGGGTCCGCTCGGGACCGGGTGTGGATATATTTTGAAAGCATGTTTAACGTAAAATCTGTTACTGTATGTCCAAAGGAGAGGCACTGTCTTAAATCGACTTTTAATAACGTGCATTCAAAATGAGTCAATAACTCGTCACTCAGCAGGGAAGGATCCAGAGAATCGTTTTGGAGAGGGCGCTACCGAGTGACATATATCAACGTAGTCATAATTTCTGTTGGTCAAATTATTCCTTGCAGTTAATTATTAAATGAATACACTGTACAACAGTGGTTTTGTCCTAGAACTAAAATTAGTTGATTCTAGATCAGTTTTTGGCGTTGATTCCGAATATGCTTCCCGTTTATCTCTAGGTGAAATTTCATAATGTTAAAATGATTTATGCCTATTGGTAAAACCAACTAAATGCATTTTTTATTGTGATTTCAACGAAGTTTTCAGTTGCTTTTTTTTACCTTAATTTTTTTTTAAAACATTTCATAAGTTAAAAGAGTTTATGATAGTACTTATTATGGCTGGAGTTGCTGCAAAAAGTGTCGAGCAAGCAAAGCGAGCTGGGAGCGCGTAGTGGTTTCCTTTCTGAATTGTGTCGCAATTCACGGGGGTTGGCGAACGTTAGTGAGCAGGGGGCAGAGCCCCCTAGTTTATTTATTAAATGTCTTATTTTTTTCTTTATACTCTTCTACTACGGTAATTATTTATCTTACTTTTTGTTTTTTTAGTTATAGTGAAGTTTTTAAAACATTAATTACACAAGCCTGAGAAGATTGTGTTTTTTTAGCTTTTGATAATTCATTTTTATGTATTTTTTAGCGCTGAATCCGAAAATGACCTTTATTTGTGGTCAGGATTTTTTGCAGATTGTACATTTCAAATATTAAAAGTAAAAAAAAAACAGCGAAAATATCATACTATAAAACAGATGTGATGGTTGTGTTTTTTAACTTTTGGTAATTGATTTTTATGTATTTTTTAGCGCTGAATTCGAAAATGACCTTCATTTTTAACCATCACGTCAAGATTTTCGCAAATCGTAAATTTCAAAGTTAAAAAGTAAAAAAATAGCGAAATTCTCTCAAAGGAATTTGTCAAAGCCTTAAAAAAAGAATGTAAATGTTTTAAATACATCTGCGACACCAAAATATAAGAGGATACCAAGTTAACCCCTTAGAGAAAATAAAAGGAAAAGAACGAAGCAGTTCAAAGAAACTTCCACGCATGGAATAAAATTGTAAGGATTTTAAATACACAATATTTTACATGCTTAACTGTAAAAATGCATAGTATAAGGAAGAAAATGAATAAATTATTATGAAAAAGAAGTTACGTTTATTTTATAGTAGCAGATTTTCGCACTATTTCGACTTTTTAAAAATTTGCGATTTGCGAAAAATCCTGACGTCATGGTATGGTAAAAAATTAAGGTCATTTATGGATTCAGCACTAAAAAATACGTAAGAACCAATTATCGAGAGCTAAAAAACATAACCATCACATCTATAGTATCCAGGGATGAGAATTTTTCGTCTTTTGGCGGATTTCCGCTTTTTTTTCTCTCGAAATTCCGCCTTTTTTTCCTAGGATTCCGTATTTTTTCTCCTGTAAAATTTTGCTATTTTCCGAAATTTTCAATTTCCTATCGATTCCGCTTTTCTTCCGATTTCGAAAGAACATTCAAAGGTGATGAAAAAACGGCAAATTTCGTCAAAAGATTGCGAAAAAGTGACCGAAAAGATCGCGAAAAAGCGGCAAATTTTGTCAAAAGACCGCGAAAAAGTGGTAAATGTCACCAAAAGATCGCAAAAAACTACAAATATCGTCAAAAGATCGCAAATAAACGGCAAATTTCGTCAAAAGATCGCAAAAAAGCGGCAAATTTCGTCAAAAGATCGCGAAAAAAACAGAAATTTTCGTCAAAAGATCGCGAAAAAGCAGAAAATTTTGTCAAAAGATCGCGAAAAAAGCAAACTTTTGTCAAAAGCACGCGAAAAAGCGTCAAATTTCGTCAAAAGATCGCGTAAAAGCAGACAATGTCGTCAAAGGATCCGAAAAAAGCAAAATTTTGTTAAAAGATCGCGAAAAAGCAGCAAAATTTGTCCAAAGATAGCGAAAAAAACGACAAATATCATCAGAAGATCGCGAATAAACGGCAAAGTTCGAGAAAAAACGGTAAATTTCGTCAATAGATCGCAAAAAAGTGGCACATTTCGTCAAAAGATCGCGAAAAAACTACAAATGTCATCAAAAGATCGCGAAAAAACTGCAAATTTTGTCTAAAGATTGCGAAAAAGCGGCAAATTTCGTCAAAATGGCGCGAAAAATACATGTATTTAGTGCTTTTAGTGTATCCTCCCCTTCCTCCCTCTTTTGTAACCTTTCAGAAAATTTGCTGTGAATTTCAATTTTTTTTTTTTTTACTCAGAATCTCTCCTGATTCAGAATTCACATTAAGCTGGCTTTAGGTCCTGGTCCAATTTGCCCGTGTGACCAAAACTAACTAACCATTGTGATTTTCACTAAGTTTTTCATATTTTTTGCTAAAAAATTTATTAAAATTATGACACACAAAAACCCTATTCTTAATTAAATTATTTCATTTTCAGGAGCGATCATGATTCTGATAAGTCGAGCATTTCATATGACCTACGTTTTAAGAGCTGTGTGTAATTTGGCTATTTTCACTCCTGTAATGTAGTATACAGGTTTGTGCGCTTGTCTCCATTTGCCCGGAAATCAGACCCTGGTTTTATTTCTTAAAGTATCTTTCACGGATGTGGTACAATTGTTGTACATCACCTTTGTGGTACAATTTTTTGTTTGCGCGTGGTTTCAGTCTTTTTGCTTTTTTACAATTCTCATCCCTGAGTATCAGATTTATGAAAGAGGGAGTGCCCTTCAGAAATCTGAAGGGGCCTTAACATCCTTGAAAGTCAAAATGTGTCATCCAAGTGCTCTTCATAATCTATTGATTATTAGTCAATCAAAATTGACATTTGTCACCGAGACTCAGGTCTGTTTGCACAGCTCCTCTGCAAGAGGCAGAAAGAAAGCGAAAAATGATAAAACCAAACAGTGAACTGTGAGTGACAGTATGGCAGTATTTTCACTTCAAAACACCTAGAAGGACTTTCATTAAGTAAATACATAAGGGAAGAACAAATTTATTAAGTTGGCTTTAAAGAAATCAACACCATATGCATTTTAGCTTTTAACTGACTAGGATTAGGACATAATCCTTTTTTGTTCATTCATCAAATACCCCTTGAAATTTACCAATGTGGGTGACAATAACAATACATTTTTTGCACATTAGTGGCTTTCTTCAGAAAACGTTAAGATGCTTGAATTTTTCAAAGGACCTTTCTTTTTCTTGCTTCTTTCTTTCTTTGGAAATTGCTACGAATCCTATTCTTTTTTCAAGGAATAGAGCACTCCTCAAAAATACCATTATACAGAAATTAGAATTGCAGCTTCTTTGAAAGAATGAAAATGTTCCCACCCTTTAAAGGGCTTCAGATAACGGTGTCAATTTTCTGTTGTAGAGAATCAACAAAAGGTACACGAAGTGGCATCGTCCCCCACCACAACCCATAGTGTCAAAAATTATGGCGCCATATGCCTTTTGACAGGAGATAATCCTTTTTTGTTCATTAATTGCCGAAACTTCAGTGAGATTTACCATTGACACCCGAAAAGTGTTTGTTTTTCGTTTGCTTGTCTGTCTGTTCCGCGAAAACTGCCTTTAAAAGCATTGGAATTCTATCTTCGTGGGACGGCCGCCCCCCTCCCCTGTGGATCCGCGCCTGGAGGAATCTTATCCTGGCGCTATTTTATGCGTTTTTTGCGCTATTTTATGCGTTATGCGGCCCTTTGGCGAAATTCGCGTATTTTTTCCGCGATCCTTTGACGAAATTTGCTTTTATTATATTTTCTTATATAAAATGCGCGTTTTTTCGCGATTCTTTTGCAAAATTCGCGATTTTTTGACGAATTTCGCGATCTTTTGATGACATTGACGAATTTTTCTGTGAACGATTGATGAAATTTTTTTTTCGGCGACCATTTGTCGAACGTCGCGATAAGCGATGGATTGGTATTTTTTTTTAGGGGGCGATCGCCCACCCCCCGTGGATCCGCGGCTGTCGCTCAGAGGCATGTAAGTCACAAATTTCGGATTTTAATATCTCTGCGAGTTTTGCAGATATCGAGATGAAATTTTTTATGTTTAATTCAGGAATGGATAAAGAAAAACTTTCTAATTGGAAATTTTACTCTACGAAGGCCGTATAAAAATTTAGTTTTTCTATTTTCACAAATAGACTCCACATGTAGTTGCAACTTATGTCATTAAAGTTTGCACCTTTTTTTTTCTTTTTTTAAATAAAACTTTGCAATTGGAAGTATTGTGTCTAGGGGCAATATTTAAGCCCGTTGTTTCTATCTTTATGATTCACCCTGTATATTGCGTAGGCTAATTGCGAAATACGGCTCTTTACAATAAGTAGCCTAGGCTGTTTGCAAAGAGAACGGCTAATTGGGGAATCATCTTACTTATCCCAATCGGCCTGCTAATTTTCTGGCTTATTGCCTAAGAGCCTAAACAGCTTTAGGTTAATTGGAAAATGATCATTTGTTTCTCAGTTAGCCTGCAAATTTTCAACCTTATTACAAAGAGCCTGTGGAGAGTTAGGTTAGTTGGAAATTATCCATTTATTTCTCGATCAGCTTGACTTTTTTTAGACACATTGCAATGAGCATATGCAGTTTTCGGCTAATTAGAAAATGACCACCTGTTTGTCCAAACAGCCGAGTTTGATCCAGGTTTATTGCAATATTTCCAATAAAAAAATAATAACAGGAGGGGATTAAAATGCTTATAAATATGTATAAGACTACATTCACTAACCTTATACTAAAGTATAAAATTATAATCACTAACCTCAGACACTTAATCTAAGGTTAGTGAATACCGTAAGTCCAGCGCATAAGCCACGGCTGAAATGACGTAAAAGTTGCTGGTTTGGTACAGACTTATTTCAGCCGCGGCTTAAACGCGAAAAATTAAGGTATACTTCATTTTTCTTTCTAGGGTATATTTTTCGCAAGTGCACCGTGCAGAACTATCAATGAAATCTGTAGATGAAGCAGAATTTTAATATTTTCCAAGAATGCATAGAGATGATTGGATGCAGAACAATAATAATTCTAAAGCATATAAGAAAAAATTAACGTATCAATGGAATCTGCAGGTGATACAGATTTTTAATGCTTTCCCAACATTAAGCAGAGTTGCTTAAGAAATTAATTATAAACAATGTGAAAGAGAATTTCTGGAATAATGAAATCTGCAGTTGAGGCAGATTTTTTGTGTTTGTCCAGCGCTATATGTAGGTTGCTAATAGTGTTTCGCTGAATGAAAATAATTATAAAAAAATATATAATTTCTGTGTCAATAGAATCAGGAGATGAGGCAGATTTTTAATGTTTCCCAACATTAGATATATAAGATGGGTTCGTAAATGGAATCACATTAAAGAAATATGTCAGAAAATCCCTGCAATAATGAAATCTTCAAATGAGGCAGATTTTTAATGTTTTCCCAATCTTACGTAGAAAAGACTAGTCGAATGTGCCAATCTCAAAACTTTATTCTATCTCTAATATGTTGCTACTTCAAAATTTGCTACCACAGTGCCAAAAGTAAATGGCAATCTATGCCGATCATGACAATTCTAAAGATATGAAAGTCCGTGCATGAGTTCTTGAGGTATGACTATCGCTAAAACCGTGTAAATCCTGCAAAATGCAGCATAGGAGCAACACCTGTTGGGTGATTTACACCAAAACGTATTCTGCAACAACTTATGTCAACGTCTAACTGAATCTGAAGTTTGATGAAAATCCGTGCATTAGTTTTTGAGATAGATCCATTGCAGAAATCTTGAAAAATGCAGCTTAGCAGCGCCACCTGTTGGGCGATTTACACCAAACCGTAGTCAGCACTAACTCATATCAAGGCCTAAATGAAGCTGAAGTTTGATGAAAATCTACGCATTAGTTCTTGAGACAGAGTCATTGCGTGAATCGTAAAAAAAAAAAAAAATGCAGCACAGCAGCCGCACCTGTCGAGCGATTTACACCAAAAACTAATCAACATCAATTTATACCAGGGACTCGAAAAACAAACCATTGAAATAGCTAGACAGGGGGGGGGGGGGGGTTAATCCCAAAACTTTCCTCTATCTCATAAATGTTAATACTTCAAAATTCACTATCACAGTGCCAAAATTATATGGCAACCTATGCCCTTCGTGGGATTGCAAAGGCATAAAATTCTGTGCATTAGTTCTTGAGATATGGCTATTAATAAAATCGTGTAAATCCTTCAAAATGCAGCATAGCAGCGCAACCTGTTGGGCAATTTACACCAAAACGTAAACCGTACCAATTCATATCAAAGATTAACTGAATTTGAAGTTGGATAAAAATCCGTGCATTAGTTCTATTGCCGTAATTGTGAAAATGCAGCTTAGCAGCGTCACCTGTTGAGCGACTGACACCAAAAACTAATCCGCATCCATTTATATCAGGGACTCACTGAATATTAATTTTCATTAAACTCCGTGTATTAGTTCTTGAGATAACGCGCCCACAAAATTTGTGTCACATACGGACAGACATTTTGTAAAAACATGTTTTTCGGAATCTCTGACCCCTAAAACGTGTCAATCTGTGGAAAACCGGAACTCTGAAAATTTTCAAGAATCCAATATTTTCTTCTTGTAAAGATAGGAGAAAGTGAAAATTTAGTCTTCACTGTGAAGGTCGCCTCGCCGCTACATGATCAAAGGATTTTTTAGGAAATGCGGGATGGCAACAGCCGGAGAGTGAGACTGTCGAAAAGGCGTGCTGCGAGCATGTTCACAATACCTACTCGGTTCAGATTCGACACTAGTATTTCTCAGTATATTCTTCTGGTATGAACATTTGAATATTGTGAAACAATTATTTTTGATTTTATCTCTACGTAATAACGATAGTTGCCTAATTCTAATAATATTATAAATGTGAAAGTGTGAAAATATTTGGCTGAAATCAGCGTCAAAACGGATAATTAAATGACTTTGTATTCATTACGCATTATGTTCACTTTCCCCCCAATGTTTAAAATTTTGACAATAGTTAATAAAATTTGCACATTTTATTTGTTTGTAATACATAAAATAATTGTTAGAAGCAAGTAGAAAAAATATTTACTTTATAAAGGAACTATAAATAATGAAACTGCAAAACATTTTTTTTTTTTTTTTCAATATTGCTCAAATATATGGAAAATGTAAACTGGCAAGAATTATTTAGCAATTTTACTATTAATATTTCAACATAAAGTAAATATTTTCGCATTATTGAAATTTCGTTGGAGATAGTTACCATTTAAAGTATTGACATTTTTTTACAAATATATCCACTGTAAATTCAATATTTTACCAATATTGGTACTATGGTTCAAGTACCGGTGCTTAAAATTAAACGTATTTTTGTATTCAAATATATATAGGAAATATTAATACTAAGTTTCGCTTTATTTAATGACAGACTTTTGTCGATTAAATGAAGTGAAAATACTATATAATAAGTCCTAGTAGAAATTTTGAATTCAGAATTCCGTTAAATTGGCAACACTGTTAGCAATGAATGCAAATATTAACACAATATAGCCAAAATAACTAATACTGGTTTTCAGGGTAACTGTATTTCTGGATTTTTTTAATCACTATTTCCAAATAGTAATCGTCGCATTTTTTAATCTCGTAATTTATAAGGCGAATATTCGTATTAGAAAGCAAGAGTGGTTATAAAAAATGCAGAAACGTTGACACTCGTGGATTTTCGCATCAGATGCATTTTTAGTGAGGTTAACATGTTTGTTCCTATTTTATTGACTGAAGTAATACTTCAGTGTCAAATCAATTTTCATATTTGTTTTCTTGGAAATGCCATAATATTTAAAAAGCAAGAGAATATTCTAGTACTACATTTGATTTAAAATAAATTTTATAACTTTCATCATATGTATTACAAACAAATAAAATGTATACATTTTATTTACTTATGGAAAATTTAAATATAAGAAAGATATTAACATAATGGAAAATGAATACAAAAAAAGTTAATTCTCCGTTTTGATTCTACTTCAACTAAATAAATTCACACTTGCACATTTATAATATCATTTGGATTAGGATACTTTTATTACTACATGAAGATAATAACAAAACTATGTATTTTAAAATATTTAAAATTTCATACCAGAAAAATATACTGAGAAATACCAGTGTCCAATCTGAACCGAGTAGGTATTGTGAATATGCGTGCTGCGACCTAGATTAACGAACCATGATAATTGGCCGGTTCGTGATACCATGATGTTGATGAGGAAAACAGTAGAAGAGATGTAGTGATCTGGTTAAATACGTTTAATCAATATACATTTGACGAACGCATTAACGACAACACACACACATAACATTACTTAATCATACGCTGCAGGATTACATCAGCAGTCCGATTCCCGCAAGGTGCGAAAGGAATTCGAACGTTCGTTACGACGTCACGTGAAAACGCTCTTTCGTATCGTATCCTAATTCGTATCTGGCAAAAAATGCTATTCTGGGATCAGATTTTCGTACATACGAAAGCGATTACGGATGCTATACAGCGTCCGAAAAGGCGGTGATAGCTCCTCCCTGATATCACGATATAACCAATGAGAATCCATCATTTATTAATTGACGTAATCATTATCATATGGTAGTTTCATCCTAAAACGTGTAAACACAAAACTAATGACAGTTTAGTGGTGTTTGAAATTTGCAATTTTTGCTGTGTAAGATAATTTAACATTACAGTCTTAATGAAATTCCTGTTATAACGTAAAGGCTGCTGTTCCAGAGTGTCTGCATACTAAGGATCTGAGTGTGACGAATTTAATTTAAAAGAACACAAAACTTTTGCCTGAATACATATTGCCTCATGTATGTGTTGATTAAACGCAACATACTTTGGCAATAATGATTCAGTTAGGTATTTCTACAAATGATCCTCCAGCACCAGGAAAAAGATAACTATGAAATTGTTCTATGCCAGTATACAAGGAGTACTTGTTCCACAGTTATACTACAGACCTTAATAGGTAGGAAGCCAGCAATATGCATTTTTATTATTTATTTTAAAGCTAAAAAATCTCACTGTTATAGGAGAAAATTTTAATTTTAGCGTTGTTTAATAAGAGAATTTTTTGTAGTTTAGACGAAAAAATAGAATGTGAGAATTAACATAATATACAAATGATCATAATTATCTACAAAGCTAGTACTTAAGTTACCTGTTTTGTTGAATTTGTAGATTACTTTATTATTATTCATTTAATGCTTTATATAATTAATATCTGTTTGATATAATGCAGATTGATGTCTGAAGATAATATACATTGAGCTTTCATAAATCTTACCATAATTTTTTCCCCTTTTTTGAAAGTCATAATCATATAAAACAAATAAATGTACTTAAAATTTTCAAACTGAAGAATCCTGAATTTCAATGGCTTGTGCATTTTATAAATATAAAGTATGAACTTTTTTTTTTCGATAGTATACAGAAAATGCAGTTTTGACCAGAAAACCAGAAGGAAATTAATTTATTGTTTATTCAGTATTCCACAATGTAATAGAAAGTAATATTTCCCGAAACAAATTGAAGATTTTATCTTGATACTAAAGTTTGTAAGCTTCTGTAAATGAAACTATTAAGTGAATAATATGTGTATGCTCAGGGGTGACGAATTACATAAATTTACTCACCACTCATGAAGTGATTTTTTGAAGGGAAAGAAATTTTTTTTATTCATTCATTATATTTAGTGTTATACCCAAATATTCATATTTTACTTAGGTGGCAGGATTCATTCATTTAAACCAGCTTGATTTTAACCATGATTTAAATCAACTGATTAAATGAAATATTGATTTAAATTAACTTTTCAGCAGTTTTTATCAGAAATCTATGTCAAGATAGTTTGTAATAAATATGTTTGTCCAAAAATACATTGCAAATTTAAAAAGTGGGATAGCCTTTTTGAATTTTATTTAAATTGAATATTACATTTTAAAATATAATCATAAATAGGGAATAGGAAAGATAAGGATATTTATATAGTGTATGTAGGATATTTGTTAAATTGCAGCTAGCATAAGTGAGGGTTCCATATTGTTACAAGACAATTTGTTTTATTTATTTCATGATTTCAAAAGTAAAAGCGAATTCACATTTTCAAATCTCTGTTTATATTGCTCTCTTTTTTTTTTTTTTTTTTTTTTTGTTTTTTACTATACTAACTATATTTAATTTTTATATGCTTAAACTATTTCAAATTTACCAAGTGAATGAGCTTTTTTTTCAGATTAAATAAGCTTTTCTAATTATTAATTTAATTTTAATGATTTAGTAAAGGGTATTTCACTTTAAAATTAAATTTTTATTAAAAAAATCATAAACCCTACTAAAGAATAAAAAAAAATTACATGGTGAGTAGAATGTATTACAACAGAATGCAATTCTGAGTCTTAAATGTTTCATTGGGAGGAACTAAAAAAAAAATGAAACTTTTACTATTATCGAGGTATCTCTTCTAATGTGATTAAATTTGTAAATAAAATGCCCCCCACCGAAAAAAAAAAGCTTTTGAAATCTATTCTTTGTAAAAAAAAAAAAAAAAAAAAATCACATAAGTTAGCTCTTCTTCTATTCTTTTTTTTTTTTTTTTTTTCATTTCATTTCTTAAATTTGCATTTTAAAAATAGATAATAAAGAAACGTATTTAATTTAAAATGCTTATTTTCATGAATCAAACAAACAAAATGAATAAAGTTATGCATTTTGTATGTTTTTTGCTTAGCCTTGTGATGAAAATACAAATTACTATATTTAAGATTCTGTGAAAAATCAAGGAATAAACGCAGTGAATACATATGTAAGATAGAAAATGCTTGCAAATTGGATTTCTAGAAAGCTTTAAATCAGTATTTCAATATTACAGCACCCCCCCCCCCCTTTCCTACCAGCCTAACATTATCTTTACATGTAAACAAATGTTTTGTCAGCCCTTTTCATCGTATTAAAATAGTGATTGATAGTTCTGAAAGTCAAAATACTCATTTAATGCAACTTATTTTTTTCTATATATTATATATAACTCTAATAAAAGGCATATTTTCAACTGTTAAAGGTTTTAATAAAACCTCCAAAAAATTCAACTTTATATAAGTATTGGAGCTGTTTACCTTTATGCAGAGATAATCGGCAGAAGCTTTCAAAGTTATTATTTGTTTTCATTTGTAATTTAACTTTTATATTATCTTTCATATGCAAAATACAATATTTTGCAGCATTTCAAGCTTTTATGATTTTTTTTCTATTTTTTTTAAGTGACATTAATAAAAGCATATTTTTATTTTCTATCATAATTTTTCATGTTAATAATAACTAAGCTCTTGAAATCTATTCTTTGTTAAAAATAAATCACATAAGTTAGTTTTTTCTTTTCTTTCTCTTTTTTAAAATTTAATTTCTCAAATTTGCATTTTAAAAACAGACAATAAAGAAATGTATTTAATTTATAATGCTTATTTTCATAAATGAATAAAGTTGTCCTTTTTTTTCGCTTAACCTTGTGATGAAAATACAAATTATGTTTAAGATTTTCTGTAAAATATCAAGGAGTAAAGCACTGAATACATTTGTAAGATAGAAAATGCTTGCAAATTGGTTTTCTAGACAGCTTTCAATCACTATTTCAACATTACAGCACACCAACAACCTCCCCACCCCTTACCAGCCTAACATTAGATTTACATGCAAATAAATGCTTGTCAGCCCTTTTCATCTTATTAAAATAGTGATTGATAGTTCTGAAAGTCAAAAGACTCCTTAATGCAACTTATTTTTTATTTTATATTATATATAACTCTAATAAAAGGGCATATTTTCAACTGTTAAAGGCCCGGGCGCAGAATCGGCGCGACGCTGCGACGCACGTCGCAGACTTTTGAGAAGGTCTGCAGACTATTTTTCAACTGTTAAAATTTAGAAAAAAAAAGTTTGCTAGAAATTATTTGCCATGTGCCATAATAATAGGATCCACGCCACATGCGATTGACGAAGCTCCGATTACCTTTAAAATATAAATAATTCACGGAGAAAACTCTAGACACGCGATCGTGAAACGCCCATTATTAAATGAGTCAATCCTCGTAGGGGTGATTTAGAAATTTTAAAAAAATCGGTCATTACTCCGAAAATTCAGACGTAAATATCACAAATTTCGACAAATATTCGCCGTAAAAACAGTTTCAATCGTTCAAACACGTCAATCGTTTGCAGTTAAAATAGCCAATTTCGTCAAAGGATCGCGAAAGAAAGGTGAATTTCGTCAAAAAATCGTGAAGAAAAAACGAAATTTTGTCATAAGATCAAGAACGAAACGTCAATTTTGTCAAAAGGCTGCGGAAAAATAGCAACTTTCGTCAAAGGCTGGCGGACAAATGCGGCTTCCGTCAAAGGATCGCGGAAAAAAAATACTAACTTCGTCAAAGGGCTACGGAAAAATAGCAACTTTCGTCAAAGGATTGTAGAAAAACGCAAATTTCATCAAAGGATCGTGGAAAAAACGCAAATTTCATCAAAGTTCGTGGAAAAAACACAAATTTCGTCAAAGGATCGCAGAAAGAACGCGGATTTTATCGAAGGATCGCTAAAAAATGAGATTTTCGTCAAAAGATGGCGAAAATTTTGTCACAAAATCGAAAAAAAAAACCAATTTCGTCAAAGGGCTGCAGAAAAATAGAAACTTTTCACAAAGTATGGCGGGAAAACGCGAGTTTCGTCAAATGATCGAAAAAAACGTTAATTTTGACAAATGATCGCGGAAAAAGCGCGAATTCTGTCAAAGGATTGCGGAAAAAAAGAAAATTTCGTCAAAAGATCACGGAAGAAACGCGAATTTCGTCGAAAAAGCGAATTTCACGAAAAGATCGCTAAAAAACGCGGATTTCGCTAAAATATCGCGAAAAAACACGTATATCGTCAAAAGATCGCGGAGAAAACGCGAATTTTTCTCAAAGAATCGGCGGAAAAACGCGAATTTCGTCAAAAGATCGCGAAAAAAACGCGAACATCGTCGAAAGATGGCGAAAAAAACGCGAACATCGTCCAAAGACCGTGAAAAAACACGAACGTCATCGAAAGATCGCGAATAAAACTGAACATCATCGAAAAATCGCGAAAAAAACGCAACCAGCATCGAAAGATCGCGAAAAAACGCGAACATCGTCGATAGATCGCGAAAAAAACGCGAACATCGTCGAAAGATCGCGAAAAAAACGCGAACATCGTCGAAAGATCGCAAAAAAACGCGCATTTCGTCAATGGATCGAGGGAAAAAAGGTGAATTCCGTCAAAGAATCGCAGAAAAATTTGATGCAACATTGATGTTTTCACGAGATTTCTTTACAGCTGAGTGGCAGGTTAAATATTATTTCGCCATGTTTTCAGTGAAAGCATGTTAAATTTTGAATTGCACAACTAGCTAAGATTGCTAAATAAAACAATGCATTAGAATTACTTATAGTATTTGCATGAATTAGTCAAATTTGATTTTCTAAGAATTTCAATCTGCTCCAATAACAGGTTTTATTGCTAAAAATGGATTTTACTGCTACAAAATTAGATTTCTGCTGCTTCAAAGTGGCTTTAGTGCATTTTCATCCCTGTATTATCACATCTATATATAATTTTTGATATTATCACATTGTATCAATCTTTTCAAAAATTTTAGAAATTGGTGTTCATATGTTATTTTTACTGTTATTCTGTTTTCTAACTTCACAGAAATTTTGACAAATTTTATGAAAGATTTTTCAGTTAGTGGTATTAAAAAATTTTGAGGACCACAAATACTAGGGGGGGGGGGGGGTGCATGAGGGATTGGAAAGAGGGCGTTTGTCCTTAAGTTCTGCAGATTGTTTTTCAAGTTTCTATCTGTGTTGCAGACTGCAGAAAAAAATTCTGCTGCTGGGGTTAAAGGTTTTAATAAAACCTCCAAAAAATTCCACTTTATATATAGCAAAGCTGTTTACCTTTATGCAGAGATAATCGGCAAAAGCTTTCAATGTTATTATTTTTCAAGGGTAAAATTATTTTTATATTATTTTTCACAAGCAAAATACAATATTTTGCAGCAGTTCATGCTTTTATGATTTTTTTCTATTGATTTAAGTACATTAATAAAAGCATATTTTTATTTTATATCCTTTCATTTTAATATATTTCATGTCATTATTTATAAAACAAATTTCAGAAATTAACATATATGCTTCATTATAAAAGCTAAACTGACTTATCCACAAAATAAATAAAAATGAAATATGTATGTTGTATGTGACATGCAGTAATATAGTTGATTGAACATGATGTTCACATTGCTTGAGGATAAAATTTGTTTATTGTAAATGGGTGGCAAGAATGTAAACAAGTACAAATTTAATAGTGCAATTGATATATTGAAATACTTAATGTAAATACTTTAAGAAAGGCTAAAGAGAAAAAACTATTCACAGTCATTAAGGTAAGACTGGCAATATAAACAGTTGTTTAAACAATGTTTAAATGAGATGTGCTGATAAAAGTATTGACTAAGTAATTTGCTACATGTTTTCAAAAACAGTAAATAAAAAAAAGGAGAAACTAAATGTAAATGACACCCCCTCCCCCCAACCCACATTTCTCTCAAAAAAGAAGCATTTGAAATCAATTCTTTATATATAAAAAAAAATACATTTCAAATGCTTTTTTTTTTTTTAAAGATAATAAAGAAATGTATTTAATTTTTTATATTTATTTTCAAAAGAAAATAATAATAAAGTTTTTTTCAACACTGATGAAAATAAAATTATTTCTATTATTATTATTATTATTATTTTTCGAGATTTTCTAGGAAACATCAAGAGTAAAGAAAAATTTAAATCTCCCAAAATATATTCATGAAATAAAATGCCTGCAAGTTTAATTTTTAAAGCTTTCAATCACTATAGCAACACACCATAACCAACATTCTTTTTTCCTTTTATTTTTACAGGAACATCAATTAATATTTATTTATCATGCATCTTATTAAAATAGTGGTTGAAAATTTAAAAAGTGATACACATTCTTTTAAAAAACTTAATACCTTCTTCTTTTCTTTTTTTTAAATATTATAAATCTAATGTAAAAAGCATATTTTCAACTGTAAACAAATTAAAATGAATAGCTTTTTTTAAAAACTCCATTGAACTTTACTCGTCTGTTTTACTATACAATTTATTATGGAAGTAAGTCATTTGTCTGCTTTTGATATTACTTAAACAATTTCTATAAAATCAAGAAGAATTATTGTTATTATTTTTTTAAACACTGTTTAAAAGTTCAAACTTTCTACTTTTACAGCAGTCAAAATTTAATTTATGTATATTTATATGTGTGTCATTAATGTATAAAGCACATGAATAAAAGTTTCACATTCTTAATAAATAAAATTTTTAAAATTTTCTCCAAAAAGGATTGTAAAACTTTCATAAAAAGCAATTTTCAAAGAATATAAACCACAAAAATAAAGTTAATTAGCAAGCAAATCAAAGATGCTTATAAAACACTCATAGATTTTTTTTTTTTTTTTTTTTTTTTTTTTGTCTGAAAATTTTATTCATGTAGGTATGAAGTTGATTTTGTAACTGTAGTAAAAAAGATTTTCGCTGGTATTTTAAATTTTAGATTATTGTTACTATAACATATGCTATATAAAAAAAAAAAACTTTAATAATTAAATTCTAGAATGTATTTAGTATTCAGTTTTTGCCTTGATATTTTAATATTGGAAATGCATAAATAATTAGTAACAAAGCCATTCAAATTTTGTAATAATAGTACTAAATTCTAATATATTTTTGAAAAGATGATTTCATGAACTTTATTTATTTTCACATTTATTAAAAAGTAATTCTCACACATTGATTGATATTTTAATAAAATTTGAAGAAGATTATAAAATTTCTGTAATTTGTTTAATATATGTGTACTTTAAAAGCTAACTTTCAAATAGAAAATAAAGATGCAGAAGTTGTGTAAGACAGCAATAGATGCAGGGTTGAGGTATAATTATATAACAGTAATAAATAAATAAAATGAAGCTAGAAAAACATTTTATTCTTCACCATTTTTCAAAAATACAAGGAAGTAACAGTATATATTTTTCTTACACATAGATATAATAATTTCAAAAATTATATTAATATTAAAATATATCTCAGTTTGATGTATACCTCAGTACAGATTATTTCATATTCTTGTCAACTTTAATGGGAAGAGGTACATCATACAGCAGATTTTCAGCTAAGCATTCATAAAAACCTAAGGTTTTATGTAAAATAAATAAATAAAATTGGACATTAATAGCATGTATTTCTTGGTATAAGTATTATGTTTAAAACTATATAGCATATAACAATTCTTTATTAATTAGTTAAACTCTCTATTATATTTATTAATTAAACTCTTTGTATAACTAACTGCATTTGTAGTAGAGCATCAACTCCAAATTCTTCAACCTTGAAATTTAATTTTCTTTCAATGATTAAAAGAAAAGATTAAATTTATTTTACCCATTTGACTTTAAATAATTAAATATAGATAAAACAGTTATAATTGAAAGCAAAGTGTTTTTATTTATTATAATAATTATCATTCATTTGTTGAAAAATCCAGTCCGCCCTCCCTTTTGGATTTTGATCAGAGGGTACCAATGCAATGAAAATATCTCAGATTCTTCCAATTATTTAACAAATTTATCTTCATTTAAAAAGAACTCTACAACTTTAAAATCATTTCCAAACATCTGTTTGTTCTTAAAAATAAAAGTATTTTTATAATGTACATAATTTATTTTAAAATAAATGAAAATTAAAACCTCCCCACATCAAAATAACAGATTAAACGCTCATTTTTTACCGAACACATCCGTCTCACTCTCCGGCTGTTGCCATCCCGCGTTTCCTAAAAAAGTCCTTGGACCATGGTGTAGCGGCGAGGCGACCTTCACATTCACTAGCTTAGTTAGACATAGACACCCACTCGCGTTAACGAAATCTGCCAATAAGACAGTTTTTAACCGACTTCAAAAAAAAGGAGGAGCTTATCAATTCGACGCGTACGTATGTTTTTTTTTTTTTTTTTTTTTTTTTTTCCTTTAATTTATGTTACCGATTGCTCCAGAACTTTTTGTCTGATGTATGTCATTTTTGTTTTAATTGAAAGAGGATACTCTCAAATTGGTACCACTTCCGTTTCATCGAAATTGATTCAGTAGTTTTTTAGTAATTCGACAAAAACCAATAAAATGAAGCATTTCTCGCAAATTATCTTTTGTTGTTGTAACCGGTTTCTCAATCATAAGCATAAAACTATGTATTCATATACGTTCTTGGCGCAATTTGGTGAAATATCGCCAAATTTGGCGACCAAAATAAGTCGCCATAAATGAAGCCAACTTGGCTGTAACTGGCTAATTTGGCGATATTCCCATTCAAATTCAGTAATGGATCTTCTCCAATGTTTCTTAGCATTTTCTAATCGGCAGTCATATTTACAATTTTCAATTGCCAATCGCGTTCAAAATAGTAATTTAATGAACGTTAATTAAATATATAACGTTATTAAAAATGCTAAATACAACTAGCAACTAAATGAATACAAAACAATAATTGGTACTTTTCCGTTATACGGACACCATTGTCGCCAAGCGTAATAGTTGGCGCAAAATGAAAATTCACGTGAATTGAAACATTTGAAAAATAAAAGAAAAAACATTGTCGATAGTAAAGGAAGCATTTTAAAAATATAACATTTGAAAATTACAGACTTTTACGAACTATTTTATTAAATCATAAATATATGCTTAAAAAGAGTAAATAAATAACTGTAAGTAATAAAGTAAAACTCATATTAAACTACTGGCATAAAATTACAAATATCTTGTATCATTGTTGTAAACTAAGGGTGCACAACCTTTTAAAGAGAAGGGCCACTTGTTAAGATATCTGGGTTGTCGAGGGCCACATCAACAACAGGGAGATAGGCTATTTCGAGAATGTGATTTGTGGAATCAGATAAAAAATATGGTTCAGGAGGAGGGGGTGGAATTTTACCCCTCTAGGTTCCATTAACCAGTGAACATATCCAAATCAGTTGGTAAATAGAATATATCAACAATCTTTACGTTTGTATATATAATAGATATAGGAAGGTTCATTGTCAAGAAGTGATAATATTCTTTGACTTTATTCAGGAGAGTAAATTTTGTTTTATTAAAAGTGCTAAAAAACAAACATAGGCATAAAAGGGGCTAGAGCCGGAAAAAAATGTGATCTTTATGAACGAAAGGGAAGGGGGAAATTAACGAAATTTGAGATTTTCCCGTGCCTGATCAACGGAATTCGTGATTTTTCCGCGCCCGATCGACGAAATTCGCTATTTTTCCGTGCCTGGACAACGAAATTCGCGATTTTACGGAGCCCGATCGACAAACTCACGAATTTTTTGTGCCTAGTTAACGAAATTTTGTGATTTTTTTCGTGCCTGATCGACAGAATTCGCGATTTTTCCGTGCCCGATCGACGAATTAAGTGATTTTTCCACTCCCGATTAACGAAATTTCCGATTTTTTCCGTGCTTTGACAACGAAATGCGCGATTTTTCGAGCCCGATCGACAAACTCACGAATTTTTTGTGCCCCATCTGCGAAATTTGCGATTTTTTCCGCCCTTGAGCGGCGAAATTCGCGATTTTTCCGCGCTCGATCAACGAAATTAGCGATTCTTAACTGTGACGAAATTTTTATTTTTTTTCCGCGGCAAACTGGTAAAATTCGAGATTTTTTCTCGCGATAAACTAACGAAACTCACGATTGTTCCTCAGCCGATCAACGAAATTTTCAATTTTTCCACGCATCATCGACAAAAATTCGCGATTTTACCGAGCCCCACCAACAAAATTTGCGACAAAGTTCGTTGTGCCCGAGTAACGAATGCCCGATCGACGAAATTTGCGGTTTTTACGAACCTGATCGACGAAATTTGCGATTTTTTCGCTCCCGATCGATGAAATCCACGATTTTTTCTCGCGATAAACAGACAGGCTATTGTTCTACAGCCGATCAATAATATTTGCAATTTTTCCGTGCATCATCAACAAAAAGTGAAGATTTTTTCGTGCCCGATCAAAGAAATTTGCGTTCTTTCCGCGCCTTCTCGACAAAACTCGTGATTTTCTCGTGCCCGGCCAACGAAATTCGCGGTTTTTCGGAGCTCGATCGACAAAACTCGCTATTTTTCCATGTCCGATCGCCGAAATTTACGATTTTTTCCAAGCCTCATCGAGAAAATTCGCAATTTTTCCGTGTCTGATCAACGAAATTCTTGATTTTTACGAGCCTCATCGACAAAATTCGCTATTTTTCCACACCCGATGAACGAAATTCGAGATTTTTTCGCGCCCGATCAACGAAATTCGCGATCCTTAACTGACTGACGAAATTCACGATTTTTTTCCTGCGACCTATGGAAAAAATTGCAATTTTTCCAGTTATAAACTTACGAAATGCGCAGGCCACACGTTAACCCATCGCGGGCCACAGGTTGTGCATCCCTACTGTAAACATTTCATTGATCAACGATCAGGGTTGAAATAATTGGCGTATTAGCATACATTTTGGCATGGTGTCCGTATAGTACCCAATAATTTAGTGTACAGTAGTTTAGTTAAATTAAACACATAACATCAGACTGGCGGCATATAATATATATTATACATATCTATATTATATTATATTAAACATATGTATGAATGCTTTTTGATTGCCTTTAATATTTCCACTAGATAACATTAACGATAACTTTTCGGTATAGGGGCCGTGGAGAGAAAATGAAATTTTCACGCATATTTTCTGACAACCTATTCACTGTCTCATATACACAAGCAAGTTTTTCAATCTTTATAAATTTATTTATTGTAAACAACCATTTGTCTATTTTTATATGCAAACAGAAGTTGAGCCAAGATCCCTATAC
This sequence comes from Maratus speciosus, assembly GCA_963932465.1. Taxonomy (NCBI): domain Eukaryota; kingdom Metazoa; phylum Arthropoda; class Arachnida; order Araneae; family Salticidae; genus Maratus; species Maratus speciosus. Next base: position 14,149,468 of record OZ010789.1, on the reverse strand, counting down.
TGGAAAGGTACAAGATTAACAACATAGAAAAAAAAAAAAAAGGAGTTACTGTAATTAGTATTACAGGTAGCATTGTTGATGCGGTGTAATTTACATGGCACCGAACTTAAACATCAGTAGACATAAGCATAATTGTGAAAGCAAGTCAGTGAGTTACGCAGTTATGAAAACATCTGAATTGTATCAAGAAATGAGAGCAAGTAAATTGAAATCAGATTGCACGATACCTAACAGCAAACATGGTTTAAAGTAGGGGTGCACAACCTTTTTTTAGAGAAGGGCCACTCACAAAAATGTCTGGGTTGTCGAGGGTCACATCAGTAATTTGGAGAGAATTCTATTTCGGGGAGGAGGTCTGTGGCGTATAATCAGATAAAAAATATGGTTTTAGACGGGGGGGAGGTTACCCCTCTAGGTTCTCCTACCCAGTCAACATATCCAATTCAGTTGGCAAGGACAGATCAACAGTTTATGTTTGTATATATAACACAGATATAGCAAAGATTGTTTTCAAGGAGTGATAATATTTTTTGATTTTATGTGGGGGAGTAAATTTTCTTTTATTAAAAATGCCAAAAAACAAACATAAGCATGAAAGTGGCTAGTGCCGAAAAAAATGTGAACTTTATGAATGAAAAAGAGGGGGAAAGCCAATCAACGAAATTTGAGATTTTTACACACCTGATCAACGAAATTCGCGATTTTTTCGCGTCCGATCAACGAAATTCGCGATTTTTACGTGACTGATTGACAAAATTTGCAATGTTTTCGAAGCCGATTAACAAAATTCGCAATTTTTTCGAAGCTCATCAACGAAATTTGCGATTTTTCCGCGCCCGATCAACGAAATTCGAGATTCTCAATTGACTGACAAAATTTGAATTTTTTTACTGCGGTAAATTGACAAAATTCGCGTTTTTTCTCGCGATAAACTAACAAAATTCACGCTTTTTCCGCTGTTGATCAACAAAATTTTCAAATTTTCCCCCCATCATCGACAAAATTCGCGCTTTTTCCGCGCTAGATAAACGAAATTTGCTGTTTTTCCTAACCTGATCGATTCAATTTTCGATTTTTTTTGTACCCGATCAACGAAATTTCAGATTCTTAACGGAGTCTGACGAAATTTGCATTTTTTTTTCTACGGCAAATTGACTAAATTCGCGATTTTTTCTCACGATAAATAGACAAAACACGCGATTTTTCCGCAGCCGATCAACGAAATTTGAAAATTTTCCGCTCCTAATCGACAAAATTTGCGATTTTTCCGCACCCGATCGACGGAATTCGCAATTCTTCACTGACTGACGAAATTTGCAATTTTTCCCGCGACAAATTGATGAAATTCGCAATTTTTTCTCGCGACTGACGAAACTCACGATTTTTCTCAAGCCGATCAACAAAATTTGCAATTTTTCCGCACATCATCAACAAAATTGATGATTTTTCTGTGCCCGATCAACAGAACGAAATTTGGGATTTTTCTGAGCCCGATCAACAAAACTCGCGATTTTTCCGTAGCCGATCGGTGAAATTTGCGATTTTTTCCGCGCCTTATCGACAAAACTCGCCATTCTTAGCTGACTGACGAAATTTTCAATTTTTCTAGCCGGAAATTGACGATTTTTTCCTACGATTTATGGAAAAAAATTGCAATTTTTTTCCAGTTATAAAGTGACGAAATTCGCAGGCCATGCAGGTTGCGCATCCCTAGTTTAAAGGAAATGAGAATATCATAAGTTGCTTCCGAAAGTTCTATGTTTTGAAGGACTATGCTCACTAAAATACGCCAATTAGTATGCAGGCCGATGACACTTTAACCAAGACTATTAAATGAGCATGACGATGAATTTCTAATCTTCCGTAATCGAGCCCACAGTTAAGTCTAGCGTGAAACAAAAAAGATATCAGCAACAATGTGGTTTAATGTAAATGTGGGTATCATAAAAGATTTATTTCACAAAAACGCTTCAATACACCAAATCATATTAGCTCAGAAACGCCAATTGGCTGTGGACCCAATAACGGTAGATTACTTAGTTTTATAATCACCACTACCCAACGTATTCCAAATGATGATGCAGTGGAAGACATTTTAAATAGACGAATGCATCCAAAGTCCATAGAATTAACATTACGGGGGAGAATTCCGAAGCTGAGTGACCAGCCTCCAAAATCCTTCTTGGCAGTCGGGTAAAAAGAGAGCTGGATTTCGCATTTAGCCTACGACAGCAGATATAACAATGTCGAGTAATAAATTTCGGACATCATATGAAACGGTAAGAGTGATGGTGCAACAATGATTCATTTATTTGTTATATATAACAATGTCGACTCATCAATTTCGAATTTCCTCTGAAATGTTAAAACTGATGACGTAACATTGATTAATTGTAAATTATAACAATTTAAAGCAACAATTAATTTCAGTTCAACAATGGAAAATGTTCGTATTGAGTGAGTGAGAATTTACAACAAGCCTCATTTGAAGAATGGTGCGATTAGGTTGAGGCAGGACTCTAATTGGAAAAATCCTTTAAACGAAGCCCACCCAGATTACTCTTTGGAGGGGGCTAGTATATTTTAGAGTGGCCAAATCAGCTCAATTTTCTATCATTTGACTCGATTGTACGCCCGTGTCGGGTCCTGACTTGAGCAGAGCGGTAAGTAGAAGTTCTGAAAGTTTTTTGTGGAACAAATTCTGAATGATTTTAAAATGTTCGATAAAGAAATACAGTACCTAAATGTACCTTGGATTTTGCGATTTTCCATATGCTTCTTTATTTGAATAATTTTAAAGTGTGTTTTCAATCAAACAATTTAATGTTTTGTAAGAAAATATTACGAAGGTTAGAGTGGTTGAACGGCCCTGGTCTTGAGAAATGCTACAGCATACAAAGTTCTGTGTGTAAAAAGTACAGTTCATGAATAAAGTATGCTAAAAGAAAAAAAATCGTCTAAAAACATAAAAAGTACATGCAGTAAGCTGACGAAACAGTCCTATACAGGGATATACAGTCTATTCTTTCTCTATCCTATCTAGAGCGTCTATTCTTTTTCTCACCGTTACATGTTTAAAAGACTTTTTTTTTTTAGTTTCTAAATAATAACCATGCTAATATTTTGAATTTTAAAAGAAAATTTATAAAAGATAAGAAATTGTGGTACAAAATCAATATTTTTAATTTTTAAGTAATACCTATAAAAAGTAATAATAATAATATTTCATAATTTTAGAAAACTTTAAATAACTAGTTTAGTCTCGGGGTCTGGCAAAGGCTTCAGCCTCGTAGTCCCCCCCCCCCCCTCGTGGATGTGCCAATGAAAGCGCTATTTCAAATATCATTGTTGACTAAACTTTTTTTTAAAAGTAGTATAAGACAAACCAAGACGAATACAGAAATAAGACAAGAAGCAAAAACAATTTCAACTATAGTCGGATGTTGGCAGTCTTCTATCGCATACATGTTAATACTTCCTGAAAAATGCAGCGACACTGGAACGGTCATTTACACCAAAATCTGATCAGCAACAACTTAAGTCAACTTCTATAACTGAATCTGAAGTTCGATGAAAATACGTACATTAGTTTTTGAGATAGAGCTATTGCAGAAGTCGTGGAAAGTACTTCATAGCAGTGACACCTGTTGGGCAATTTACACAAAAAACGTATCAAGATGAATTTATATCAGGTTCTAACTGAATCTGAAGATTGATGGAAATCTGTGCATTAGTTCTTGAGATACAGCTATTGCCGAAATCGTGAATAATGCAGCATAACAGCGCCGCCTATTGGGCGATTGACACCAAAAACTAATCAGGGACTCACTGAATCTAAAGTTTTATCAAATTCCGTGCATTAGTTCTTGATATAGAGCGCCCACAAAATTTGTGTCACACACAGACAGAGAGACATTTTGAAACTAGTATGTTGTGGCCATCACAAAACTTTCTTCTATCTCATACATGTCAATACTTCTAAATTCGATATCACAGTCCCAAATTAAATGGCAATCTGTGCTCATCATGAGAATTCTAAAAAGATGAAATTCCGTGCATTAGTTCTCGAGATAGGACAGTCGCTGAAATCGTGTCAATCCAGAAAAATGCCTTATAGCAGCGCCATCTATTGGGTTATTGACACCAGAACCTAATTATCATCAACTTATGTCAACGTCTAACTGAATATGAAGTTTGAGGAAAATTCGTGCATGAGTTCTTGAGATAGAGCTATTACGCTAATCATGACAAATGCCAGCGCCACCTATTGAGCGATTTACACCAACACATAATCAGCAGCAATATTAATCAAGTTATACTTAAATCTGAATTTTGATGAAAATTCATGGATTAGTTCTTGAGATAGAGCTATTGAGGAAATAGTGCAAAATGCATCACAGCAGCGCCACCTATTGGGAGATTTACACCAAAAAGTTATCAGCACCCAATTATATTAAGAACTAACTGAATCTGAAAATTCATGCTTTAGTTCTTGAGATATTGCTATTGTGGAAATCATGAATAATGCAGCCTAGCAGCGCCACCTGCCTGGCGGTTTACACCAAAAGGTAATCAGCACCCATTTATATCAGGAACATAAAGTTTTATTAAATTCCGTGCATTAGTTCTTGAGTTAGACCGCCCACAAAATTTGTGTCGCACACCGACAGACAGACATTTTGTAAAAGCATGTTTTTCGGGAACTCTGACCCCGAAAACGTATCAATCCGTCGAAAACCGGATTTCGAAATTTTTTACGAATCCAATACTTGTAAAGATAGAAGAAAGTAAAAAAAGTTACAGCGAGCACAGTAAGGTCGTGGGAAAAAAAAGTAAACACCCCTTACTAACCCTGCAAAAAATGATCGTAGAAGAAAGTAACTCGTACCACACGATTGGTTATAAAGTCTACTTTTAAATGATGTCTATAAAATTTGTTTAACCTATTAAAATGAACCATAACTTTGTTTTTTTTCAATAGCAGTACACAATTCTGACAGCATAAATGAACTCTACACCCTTCCATGATCTTAAAAACAAATTTTTATGCAATTCGTATGATAATTTTCCGAGAAATTACTTATTTTAAAACGAGCGTATTTTAGGGGCTGTATCCAAATGGAAATTCAGTTCTGGACGGTTGACCTTCTGGATCAAGGCATCTTAAGGGCCACTGAAGCAGTCATTGAAGACTGTTAGATGACAGGATAGCGTAAGAGATTCCAAAATATCTAGACGGCCCCTTAAGCCATCATTTTGCCGTTTCTTAAGCATCATTTGAAAATTAGTTGGAAGAAAATTGTGAAATTTTGGATTTCAATAAAGCAGGACTTAATAAATCTAAATCCATTAAAAAAATAGTAGGTTGCAAATCATAATTTTTTTCGGATATTAATTTCATAATTCATATCATAAATTTATAAAAATTGCAAATTCAACGTATTTATGTTTGGGTATTTTAGTAATATTGCCACACAAAAAAATGAGCACATTAGGAGTATCATTTCAGGAGATAGTAATAAAAATATGAAAATGTAATTTAACATGAGAAGCACTCAATTTTAAATGTTTATCATTCAAAAACTTATCATTCAAATGACTTGAAATTAGGTGTCTAGGCTTAGTTTGAACCGAAGATTTGAAATATCTTGTTAAAATTGGGTATTGCCATTGAAAAAAAAATGAAGTTTGGGTTTGTTTTAATAGGTAGATGGCCTCTTAAGCCAATTTTATGGACATCATTTAAAAGTAGACTTTATTTCTAATCGTTCGGACCAGTAACTTTCTTCGACGATAATTTGTTGAGGAGTTAATAGGGGTTGTTTACTTTTTTTTCCACGACTGTACATATGCAAAACAAGACGTTGAGGGCCAGAGCAACGTCGCGCGGGACCCTGGCAAAGGTATGTATTGCAATAAAGGACTAATACATTTTATTTTTAAATTGGATATATCATGGAACGATATATAATATAGATAATAAAATATATGAAAAATACCACTACTTTCAACAGTTGTATCGAATTTGCCTGTTAAAAAAAAAAAATAATAATAATAAAGCTAATACTCTTTTTTTTTTTTCACGAAGAAACATTTAAAAACAAATAGAGAGCAAAAGCATTATTATTTTATACCACAAGCAGGCCCTGACTCTCGCACAGGCACCCTGGGCAAGAAATTTCTGAGGGGCACAGACTTTTTTAAGTTCATCTAAATTTCCATTTAAAAAAATCATAATTGTGAAAAAATGCGATATTTGAGATAGTAATACGATGAAATGATAAAAATATATCTCAATTCTGGTTAAAAGTACTATTGAATAAAAAAATAGAAAAAAATATTTTATTTTATTTTTGGATCTGTTTTCAAATTTTCCGGAAAAATTATTTTTTTGAGTTGACACTTAATTGTGTAATACACTGTTTAAAAAAAAAAAAAAAAAAAAAAAAAAAACACTCCTCAAATTGATAGAAAAAAATACTAGTGGGAAACCGTTTAATTTACAGATTTTTTATGAAAACAATTTTTCATAAAAAAGTCTATCCGTAAATTTACCATTGTAAGGGGGGTCGAAAAATTGAAAATGCCCTAGGCACAGAAACTTCCTAATCAGGCCCTGACCACAAAAAAAAAAAAACATTTTTACGAATTGTTAAAAGAAATTTCGGGTTTCCTAAGAAGATTCCACTCCGTTTGGGGGTTGTGCAAATATAACTTTATCAACTTTTTGGTTATTTTGGACACCTTCCCCTTACGATATCATATGTTATCATTCCTGGAACCCCTCCCCCCCCCCTTTCCAGTAATGATATTATCAATGTATGTATAAAAATTCAATAGATTTTTGGATTTTTTTTATTTTGTTTGAAGTGATATACATATATGGTTACATTTATTTCATGCAATTTCAAAATTGCATATTCACCGATGCTGGGTTCATTTGCGTCTCATGTTACGCCGCTAGATTGTGTGCTCATGAAGACATTTCCATCTAGTGCTGCAGTAGCAGCCTTACTGACTTATATAAGTGAGAGATGCCAAGCTGGGCATCGTCCTTGTGGCTTAGTGGTAGAGCACTGGAGATCTATTCCAGGGGCCCGGGTTCGATTCCCGGCTTGGACATTTTTCACTAAGTTGGTTTACGCCTTGTTAGCAATGTGATAATTCACACCTTTAATATTATATATATATAATAATACATAACAATGTCGATAATTCGTGTGAAATTGTAATTTATTTATTCATTATATATAACAATATCAAATAACGAATTTCGGACTTCCTGTGAAAGGATAAAACAGATGACGTAACAAAGATTACTTGTAAATTATAACAATTTAAGCAATAATTAATTTCATTTCAACAATGGAAAATGTTTGGCATTTAGTAAGTGAAAATTTACAGCAAACTTTATTTGAAGAAGGGAAGTCGTGCAAGTAGGTTGAGACAAGAAATCTAGCGAAGCTTATGCTATATTTTCATTGGTAATGTGTAAAAGTGATCCAACATTAATTTCTTTCTTTCTTTCTATATATATATATATATATATATATATATATAAAGTAACGATTTGGAAATGAACCAATGAAAATCTGCGTAGATACCGCGAAACGCATCTGATTGGCCAGAGCTTTCTGACTCTAAGGGGTTACCAAGGGGGCGGCTCTGTCGCCAAACGTAGACAAGTTTATCGCCAACTTGGGCGACCAAAATGAGTCGCCAAAAGGGACGCCAACTCGGCGCTATTTCCAAATTTCGATAGACACCCATTGAAATTCAATAGGGTTTACTTGCTTGTAGAAAATCAACAAATTGGGATATTTCAATGCAACAAAAACTAATATTAGCTTATGAATAGAGCTTAATCGAACTATTTACACAACTTTTAAGCACAAACACTATTTACAATATTCGTAACACTATATATATAATTTTACACATATATGTTGCCGGAAAAAAGACGGCGAAGTGAAAACTTCAGAGGAGAGGAGATTTATATGATAAGATTATTTACCGTAACTACAAATTATTGAACGCATAGAAAATAAAGGATCGCGGACCGATCCAGAATCGAAATGCGAATAAATTACGTCTGGGGTTCGCTAGAAAATAGGGATTGCTTAGCGATACCGAATGGAATTGCGAAGCGATCACGCGGGGTGTTGGTGAGCGTAGCGAGCAGGGGGCGGAGCATATGACAATGTCAGATAATACATTTCCGACTCCATGTGAAATGGTAAGAGTGATGATGTAACAATGCTTTATTTATTTATTATACTAGGGTGCTATGCTCGTCAACACCCGTTCAGACACCGCAGACTCTAACAGCACGATAATTTGATCGGCTTTAAAAAGATTTCGGAAGATTGAATTATAATTTGAGTCTGAGAATTATAATCTGACGTAATTTTCACCAAACTTTTCTTTTTCTTTTTAATATTCACGTAAAAATACTTTTGTTAGAAATGAAATATTATGATCATCTTAAAATATCAAATAAATGTCTCGAGCAATTTTTAAATTTAAACTTTTGCAATATTATTTTTTGTTCATTTTATATAATAAGTGTAATGTGACGTAAATTCTCCTATTTAAGACTTCTACGCATGTTTATGAATTTATTATTTTACAATATTCTCTCTTTTAAAATTCACGTGTAATTATAGTTTTTATGACGTAATTTTCAATGAGTTCCTGCTTTTTATATTTTCTGTTAATAATAGTCACGTGTAAAATAAATTTTTAATTTGAAGTATACATTATTGTTTGCGCTATTTATACAACTGGCAACAGTTTAAATTAATAACATTTTCTAAAATTTGTAAAAAATATCTCTCGAAATGCTGAAAATTTGAATTTAAAATTGAAATAAAACCTCAAAAAATGAGTCAAATAAGAAAAATAAATGCAATCTACACACCGGGAACTTATAACGTATAAAATGATCTAAAAATGATTAAATTCTCATGTATAGTTTTTGCTCCAATAAAACTTTTTTAATGTAACGATTTTGTCCAACTTTAGCATTAAATATCTCTTAAAATAATTCTTCGATTTGAAAACTGTCTGCATCAGCGTGTTTATCAAACATTTCTCTATAATACCACCAATTTTCATATTTTTGTATGCAACAGTTTTTTTTAATATTAACGATGAAAGGCCATGCTTAAGCATTCAAATTGGATGTGGATCTACCCGGAATATCTACGCAGATTTTCATTGGTCCATTTCCAAATCAAAACTTTTATATATATATAGAAGGATATAACCATATCAAATAACGAATTTCAGACATCATGCGAAACGGTAAAAGTGATGATGTAACAATGGCTTATTTATTTATTATATATCACATAATTTGAAATAAAACCTCAAAAAATGAGTCAAATAAGAAAAATAAATGCAATCTACACACCGAGAACTTATAACATATAAAATGATCTAAAAATTATTAAATTCTCATGTATAGTTTTTTGCTCCAATAAAACTTTTTTAATGGAATGATTTTGTCCAACTCGAATGTCGAATAACAAATTTCGGGCTTCCTGTGAAACGATAAGAGTGATGATGTAACAATGGTTTATAGAGAGTCCATCGAAATTTATTTAAGAGGTTCAGGAGTTTGTAACGATACATTATCTTTTCGTATCCCGAATTTATGGGTTGAATGGTTGGACAACTTACGGAGTCGCGACATAGAGGGAACACGTGCGATCGCGAAAATGTAGGGCGCGTTACATGATTACTTGTTCATATTCGATGATTTTTTCCCTTTTTCATATGCATTTTATTTGTAATTGTCTGTTAAACATTCTGATGACAACTCCAGTGAAAGAGTTGAAACATGTCACTATAGATTTTCAATTTACTTTTAATGTGTTTTTACGCTAAGATGCTGTATATTCCCACGGTCGCCATCTTGGATTTCTTGGCGATTTTTTGTTGGCGTTGTTTATCGATAAGGCAACCCCGTTAAGCCTTACATACGCATAAATCACTGCTTGGCAACATTTACTACTGGCTATTGGGTTTTCACGCCAAGAAAAAAATCCAAGATGGTGGCCGAGGGAATATACAGCACCTGTTCCTGTTTTTATAACGCAAATAAATATTTTAATAGTGTGAAATAGTTTATTTATTCATTATGTATAACAATGTCCAGTAACAAAATTCGGACTTTCTGTGAAATGATAAAAGTGATGACGTAACAAAGATTATTTCTTAATTATAGCAATTTAAAGCAACAATTAATTTCAGTTCAACAATGGAAAATGTTCGGTATTTAGTGAGAGAAAATTTACAACAAACTTCATTTGAAGAATGGAAGTCGTGTGAGTAGATTGGGAGGAGAAATCTAGGGAAGCTGATGTTGCATCCTCATGTCTAATGAGTAAAAGTGACGCAGCAATCTATATATATATATATATATATATATATATATATTGCTCTTATGTAGCCTGGAAAAAGGCTGAATTTGCCTTTTGGCAACAAACGCAGTAACTTAAAATTAATTTACCTTATTACATTCAAGCAATCAGAAGTGTAATTTTACCACTGAAACTTGCATCATATTTGAAAGAAAAAATTTAATGGTTTTAACACATAATGTAAACATATTAAAATGATTCTTTTGAATATGCACTAATCGCGGAAGAGCAGAACACTTATTATACCGGGTGTCCCAAAAAGGACTGACTGATTTTAAAATTCAATAACTTGCAAACGGTGACAGATATTAAAAAAATTCTTGCAGGAGGGTTATGCATAAGGTCAAAAGTTTTATTACAGTGATTTTTAATTTTAGTTCGATTTACAAACAATAGATGGCGCTGTAAGCAATAGTCGCTAAATTCAGGCTCGATTTTTGGTACTTCGTGGCCCGGATAATACATTTCCATCTCCTTTTTCTGCATGGAACAAGATAAAGGACCAAAAATTGAGCCTGTATTTAGCGACTATTGCTTACAGCGCCATCTATTGTTTGTAAATGGAGCTAAAATTGAAAATCACTGTAATAAAACTTTTGACCTTATGCATAACCCTCCTGCAAGAATTTTTTTAATATCTATCACCGTTTGCAAGTTATTGAATTTTAAAATCAGTCAGTCCTTTTTGGGACACCCGGTATATTAATAAATAACATTAAGTAACCTGTGTAAATAAAAGAAAAGCAAATAATCTATCATAGTAAATATTGTGTAAAGAGAAATTTTCCTGATGAAGAAAATTACGTCATTCGGAAAACAAAAAATGCATTTTCACCAATAGTATAAAATATTTTACTACAACTGTGTCCGTGGTGACGTCATATTCAGTGACCTTTACTCCTGCATCTAAATAGGCTGAATTGCTATTTATTTAAACATCCTTGGTATGCAGAAATTAAAATATTTCTGAAAATTACATAATTTCTAATTAATTATAATAAATACTTAATGAAACTCATTAATTTTATAACAATTGCTTAAATGACGCTTTAATCTCGAAAGGAAGATGTTGAAAATGATGTCATATTTGAAAGAAAGGATGCATTCTCATATCATAGATTAACATACAAGATGGGACATTTGCGGCAAAATCTGTAATGGCAACAGTACTAGCGTCACTACCGACAAGGGGGAAGAATTAACAAGTCTCCGAAATTTACCTATGTTGAAGAAATATGTTTACCCTCTACGGTTTGAATATCTATTCTTTCCTGAAACGAAGAAGAGGCAGACGATATTATATTTATGTTTGATTTATTTAGCTGTTTTTTTTTTTTATTTTATTGTCCTTGTTCGCTCAGCTTTAACTTACAAAATGATAATTATAATAATAATATAAAAGAAAAACCCCAGGAAATACTGTTTAAAGCGTAAATATGTAAGTTAATGAGATAAAATTGTAAGAAATTAAATTCGGGTATAGTGTTGATTTTTTCACATCGAACACAATTTTATCAGTATCTATGTTTTGCTTTTTTTTTAACTTTTAGATTTATATAATTCTAAAAATTTGAAAAAGGGAATTTTTCGCTATCTGTAATTTTCTTATTATTTCTTGTATGTTAATAGCATAAATATTATTGAACTGATTGTACGTTATTTACATTAAAAACAATCATTTTATTTTATCTATAAGAAAGTGAAAATGCGTAAATTGAAAAAAAATTATTGTCACGGTTGTTTAATACATTAAACTTCATAAATTAATAAAACATCGTCTGTAAAAAATTTTCTACCAAATGGGAATATTTATGAAAGTTTCTGGGACTTGTAGAGTGCAATATTTTGTATATTTTTACATTACACCATCGCTTTATGTAGCTTTAAATCCAATTATATCGCATTTACTTGACATATTATATTCAAGAAGAAATTTGATCTTGTTTTTTGTTGCACTTAAATCGCTCACCCATCATATGCGAAAATATATATATATATATATATCCGTGCATGAACATAGAATAGATATTTAGATATATAAAATAGAATATCTATTCAATGTTCATGTATCGGTGTAAGATTCTATTGAAAACGTAAACATGCCACATTAAAAAAAAAGAAAGATCACAATAAGGTAGACGCTCAATAACAAAAATATTACAAGGATGGGAAGTTTCTTCCCCATTGTCACTAAAAGCGCTGCGATCGCAATCACATTACCATTACGCTCTATGGAAATGTCGTATGTTAATCTATGTCTCATCTACACTCAAAAAGTGGGATGGCACACGGTAGAATTGTTTCAAACAAACAACCGATTTATGGGTAAGTTTTTCATTGTGTGAAGGAGTAGTTATCGATCTGTTTTACGGTCAACAAATTTCGCGCTTCATGTGAAAAGATAAGTGTCATGATGTAACAATGGTTTATTTATTCATTATATATAACAATGTCCAAGACTTTCTGTGAAATGACAAAAATGATGACGCAATAAAGATTATTTCTTAATTATAGCAATTTAAAGCAACAATTAATTTCAGTTCAACAATGGAAAATATTCGGTACTGAGTGAGAGAAAATTTACAACAAACCTCATTTGAAGAACGGCGAGTAGATTGAGAGGTGGTATCTAGGGAAGCTTATGCTACGCTGATGCTACATCCTCATGGCTAATGTGTAAAAGTGGCGGTGCAGCAATAATTTATTTATTTATTATGTATGAGAATATCAAATAATAAATTTCAGACTTCATGTGAAATGGTAAGACTGATGGTGTAACAATAGTTTATTTATTTATTATACCGGGTGTCCTAAAAAGGACTGACTGATTTTAAAATTCAATAACTTGCAAATGGTGACAGATATTTAAAAATTTCTTGCAGAAGCGTTATGCATAATGTCAAAAGTTTTTTTACAGTGATTTTCGATTTTAGTTCGAATTACAAACAATAGATGGCGCTGTAAGCAATAGTCGCTAAATACAGGCTCGATTTTTGGTCCTTTCTCTTGTTTCATGCGGAAAAAGGAGATGAAAATGTATTATCCGGGCCACGAAGTACCAAAAATCGAGCCTGAATTTAGTGTCTATTCATCGCAGCACCACCTATTGTTTGTAATTCGAACTAAAATTGAAAATCACTGTAAAAAAAACTTTTGACCTTATGCATAACCCTCCTGCAAGAATTTTTTAAATATCTGTCACTGTTTCCAAGTTATTGAATTTTAAAATCAGTCAGTCCTTTTTAGGACACCCGGTATATAACAATATCAAACTAGTTGGATGTGCCAATCCCAAAACTTTCTTCTATCTCGTATATTTTAATATTTCAAAATGTTGTTACAAATGTCAATATTTCATTTTTATTAGTTCAGTAACGCTATCAACATTGACTTTCATCTTAAATTTCTGCTTCAGTCACTGAATCGGAGTATAAAACGAGTTCATCTCGATCATGATATTTATTAAAAGCCATAGTTTTTCGTTATTCTGTTGTATATCAGCTGTTCGCGAGTAGTCGGCTTATCAGGATGGGAAGTTCCCGTCGATTCAGGAACCAACGGTGACAATAAAACTACGAAAAATCAAGAAAATTAAACAAAAATTGCTATTACAGCTCCCCCTACCGGTAGATTTTTCCCAAATTCAGTGAGGACCTTCTTGCTATGGCCAAAAACATACACAAAAAATTTGGTTCAATTCTATGCATAACTTCATACACTTTTTGATGGTACAATGGCGACACACGGACAGACAGACATTTTGTATAAACATGTTTTTTGTGATCTCTGACCCCTAAAACGTGTGGCAATGTCAAATAACAAATTTCGGACTTCATAAGAATCTCTGTAATAAAAGCTTAAGTCACGTGACTGACATCAACAGTTCCGGGGCTGACCACTTCACTTTTTGCATGCCAGGCGGCCATTTTTGTTCTTTAATGTTAGCCGGATGCAGGTGATAAATCGCCAAATATGTCCCATCGCCATCATTTCATCAATATTATAACAGTTCAAATAATGTCACTGTCATGAACAAATACGCACTGACCTCCACTTTTCACATGCAAGGCGGCCATTTTTAATCAAAATTATTTTTCCGAATAAAACAACATAAATGTTGCCATGATAGCAAAGAATTCTTGGTTCTTTTATGTTAGCCACGTGCAAATCTCGCCAATAGGGTTTTTTTACTTTCCATTTAGCATTTTTTTTTTCGCGTGGTAAATTAAAACAATGCTTTGATGTTTAAATTAAATGTCATGGTTATTTATATTATTTATTATTTTCTTTTCTTGTTTTTTAAATAAAGAAATAAGTGAAAGTCATGGATTTTAAATGTTTCAGTTTTAAATTGAAGATACGACGGGAAGAATGTTTGACGATTTAACACTTACGCCCGGTTAACATAAAAATACAGAGTTCTTGATTTCTCTATCAGAATCTTCCGATTTGGCGAAGGATTGATCAGGCAAATTAAATTATGAATAAAAGTAACATGATACAATGCTTAACATACGTTTAAGGGAGACCAAACTGGTCGCCAAGGACATCTAGTAAGAAGGATAATGATAGTTTTCATAGCTTTATACCACACACACAGTTCGTATGGTATTACCGATATTAATCCTGTTCATTAAAAGAAGAATGTAACATTTATACTAGTGAAAATATAATATAGATTATTTATTTATATATAATAATGTCTAGTAACAAATTTCGGATTCCTTGTGAAACGATAAAACTGATGACGCAACAAAGATTATTTGTAAAATTATAAAAACTGGAAAAAGAGAGTTGGATTTCGCATTTAGTCTACGACAGCACATATAACAATGTCGAGTAATAAATTTCGGACATCATATGAAACGATAAGAGTGATGATGCAACAATGGTTCATTTAATTGTTATATATAACAATGCCGATACATAAATTTCGGATTTCCTCTGAAATGTTAAAACTGATTACGTAACATTGATTATTTGTAAATTATAACAATTTAAAGCAACAATTGATTTCAGTTAAACAATGGAAAATGTTTGGTATTTAGTAAGGGAAAATTTACAGCAAACTTTATTTGAAGAACGATAGTCGTGCGAGTATGTTGAGAGCAGAATTGGGCAAATTTGCAATTGCAGATATCTGCAATGTAATTACAATTTAGGTATATGTAATTAATTACAGTTAGTAAACCCTCTAATGTCAATGTCGTCGTCTAAAATTTTCACCTCTTCTCCAAATTTAACATCAAATTTCTCTTCTACTGAGGCGAATGCTTGGTGATCTTTTTTTCACCATAGGTTGTTTTGCGCAAAATAACATTAAGGTTCCTTTATTTTTTAACGCGAATCTGTGAGAAAAATGACCAACGTTCGAAAATGCGGAATCTTACTGGCAATTTAGTTCTCGAAGAGATGGTCCCTGCTTCTGAATCTTCAAAATCGCACACAGGCCCGCTCCTTCGTTGATTTCAAGCAGCTATTGAACATACAATCTCTGGCTAACTTGAGGGGAGGAGGGGTTACAGTTACTATAAGACCC
This sequence comes from Maratus speciosus, assembly GCA_963932465.1. Classification (NCBI taxonomy): domain Eukaryota; kingdom Metazoa; phylum Arthropoda; class Arachnida; order Araneae; family Salticidae; genus Maratus; species Maratus speciosus. Next base: position 14,133,502 of record OZ010789.1, on the reverse strand, counting down.
ACAAGTTACTATAAGATACAAAAGTTACTATAAGACCAGACAAAAGAAAACAGGACCCAAGAATAAAGTTGTAGATAATTGAGAATTGAAGAATCCTCGTAACACGCCTTCCCTTCTTATCAGAGTGATATATGTATGGGGAGATTTTGTTTACGTTCAATATAGGAATAATTATTTTCATTTGTAAAGTCTTGGCGTAATTAAATAATTAATTAACAGAACTATGCCTGTACCAAGACTTCACTAGCGGACTGCGTTCCCACAGGCAAGATACAATTCATCTTTAATGGATAATAAGAGAATATATCGAGGTATTCTAGTTCCAATGTTTCGTGACGTTAGTATTTCTCCCCGGTCCATCCCTTATGGATCGTTTTCTCCTTCAGGCGACCTACTAGGGAAGACAGTTTCAGCATCTCGCAGACGGCATGGCAACAAGCGCCAGCTGAGGACAAAGAGGCTCCAATGAGAACGCAGGGCCTTGGCCAATTGGAGGAGAAACATGCCCGTCGGTTTGAGAGCGGAAACTGAGGATGGAGACGAGGAGATTTTTTTTGGAGAGAGAGGACTCTTGGATTTTTTCGTTTAAAATGTATTATAAAATGAAATATATTACTAAATAAAAAATAACATAAAAAAATATTTTTTTTTTTTTTTAAAGTAAACCATAAATAAAAAAATTCAAAATTTTGATTAAATGAAAATAGAATATATATATATATATATATTCTATTTTCATTTAATCAAAATTTTGAATTTTTTTATTATTTTTTTATGGGTGTTGGCAGGTTCCTCTGTTTCGATCTTGTGAGCGGGAGTTCACTATTTGTGAAAGTCTGCGAAAGTTCTGTTCGTCGACCCGGGTAAATATCGAGAGCAGTCTTTTGTCTGTTTGAAGATTCTCTCAACACCACGATGTCCATTTGGTAAGCGACTCTCGTATTTGTCCCCTTGCGTGAGGAAAATAGAGAGCATCTGCAAATTCTCTTCTCGGACCTTCTACGAAAGTGTGAAAGGATACCGACAGTTTAATTTAGGTTGTTTGAAGACGCGGAAGAAACTTGATCGAAGAATCTTTCTCACCAAACGTCTCCACTCGATTTTCCTTATAAAATATTTTTTGATTTCGTTAAAATACATGTTCTCGATGCTTCAAATCCCATTAAAAAAATTGTAAAAGAAAAAAGAATCACCCGATAAAATTTATTATAAAATGAAATACATTATTAAAATGAAAATAAATAAATAAATAAAATAGAAATATATTTAAAAAATAAAGAAAACTATAAATTAAATTATAATATATTAAAAATTAAAAATATAATTTAAAAATTATAAAAATAAAAATTCCTCCAATTAATAGAAATAAAAACCCAGCCAAAACTAAAAATAATTGTCCCGACATTCTATATCCTAGTTTGAGACGGAACGCTGGGTGTTGGCAGGTTCCCCTGTTTCGATCTTGTGAGCGGGGGTTCATTATTTGTGAAAGTCTGCAAAAGTTCTGTTCGCCGACCCGGGTAAATATCAAGAGCAGTCTTTTGTCTGTTTGAAGATTCTCTCAACACCACGATGTCTATCGGGTAAGCGACTCTCGTATTTATCCCCTTGCGTGAGGAAAATAGAGAGCATCTGCAAATTCTCTTCTCGGACCTTCTACGAAAGTGTGAAAGGATACCGACAGTTGAATTTAGGTTGTTTGAGGACGCGGCAGCACCTTGATCGAAGAATCTTTCTCACCAAACGTCTCCACTCGATTTTCCTTATAAAATATTTTTTGATTTCGTTAAAACACATGTTTTCGATGCTTCAAATCCCATTAAAAAAATTGTAAAAGAAAAAAGAATCACCCGATAAAATTTATTATAAAATGAAATACAGTATTAAAATGAAAATAAATAAATAAAATAGAAATATATTAAAAAAATAAAGAAAACTATAAATTAAATTATAATATATTAAAAATTAATATTATAATATAAAAATTATAAAAATAAAAATTCCTCCAATTAATAGAAATAAATACCCAGCCAAAACTAAAAATAATTGTCCCGACATTCGATATCCTAGTTTGAGACGGAACGCTGGGTGATGGCAGGTTCCTCTGTTTCGATCTTGTGAGCGGGAGTTCATTATTTGTGAAAGTCTGCAAAAGTTCTGTTCGCCGACCCGGGTAAATATCGAGAGCAGTCTTTTGTCTGTTTGAAGATTCTCTCAACACCACGATGTCCATCGTGTAAGCGACTCTCGTATTTATCCCCTTGCGTGAGGAAAATAGAGAGCATCTGCTAATTCTCTTCTCGGACCTTCTACGAAAGTGTGAAAGGATACCGACAGTTGAATTTAGGTTGTTTGAAGACGCGGCAGCACCTTGATCGAAGAATCTTTCTCACGAAACGTCTCCACTCGATTTTCCTTATAAAATATTTTTTGATTTCGTTAAAATACATGTTTTCGATGCTTCAAATCCCATTAAAAAAATTGTAAAAGAAAAAAGAATCACCCGATAAAATTTATTATAAAATGAAATACATTATTAAAATGAAAATAAATAAATAAATAAAATAGAAATATATTTAAAAAATAAAGAAAACTATAAATTAAATTATAATATATTAAAAATTAAAAATATAATATAAAAATTATAAAAATAAAAATTCCTCCAATTAATAGAAATAAATACCCAGCCAAAACTAAAAATAATTGTCCCGACATTCGATATCCTAGTTTGAGACGGAACGCTGGGTGATGGCAGGTTCCTCTGTTTCGATCTTGTGAGCGGGAGTTCATTATTTGTGAAAGTCTGCAAAAGTTCTGTTCGCCGATCCGGGTAAATATCGAGAGCAGTCTTTTGTCTGTTTGAAGATTCTCTCAACACCACGATGTCCATCGGGTAAGCGACTCTCGTATTTATCCCCTTGCGTGAGGAAAATAGAGAGCATCTGCAAATTCTCTTCTCGGACCTTCTACGAAAGTGTGAAAGGATACCGACAGTTGAATTTAGGTTGTTTGAAGACGCGGCAGCACCTTGATCGAAGAATCTTTCTCACCAAACGTCTCCACTCGATTTTCCTTATAAAATATTTTTTGATTTCGTTAAAACACGTTTTCGATGCTTGAAATCCCATTAAAAAAATTGTAAAAGAAAAAAGAATCACCCGATAAAATTTATTATAAAATGAAATACAGTATTAAAATGAAAATAAATAAATAAAATAGAAATATATTAAAAAAATAAAGAAAACTATAAATTAAATTATAATATATTAAAAATTAAAATTATAATATAAAAATTATAAAAATAAAAATTCCTCCAATTAATAGAAATAAAAACCCAGCCAAAACTAAAAATAATTGTCCCGACATTCGATATCCTAGTTTGAGACGGAACGCTGGGTGTTGGCAGGTTCCTCTGTTTCGATCTTGTGAGCGGGGGTTCATTATTTGTGAAAGTCTGCAAAAGTTCTGTTCGCCGACCCGGGTAAATATCGAGAGCAGTCTTTTGTCTGTTTGAAGATTCTCTCAACACCACGATGTCCATCGGGTAAGCGACACTCGTATTTATCCCCTTGCGTGAGGAAAATAGAGAGCATCTGCAAATTTTGTTCTCGGACCTTCTACGAAAGTGTGAAAGGATACCGACAGTTGAATTTAGGTTGTTTGAAGACGCGGCAGCACCTTGATCGAAGAATCTTTCTCACCAAACGTCTCCACTCGATTTTCCTTATAAAATATTTTTTGATTTCGTTAAAATACATGTTTTCGATGCTTCAAATCCCATTAAAAAAATTGTAAAAGAAAAAAGAATCACCCGATAAAATTTATTATAAAATGAAATACAGTATTAAAATGAAAATAAATAAATAAAATAGAAATATATTAAAAAAATAAAGAAAACTATAAATTAAATTATAATATATTAAAAATTAAAATTATAATATAAAAATTATAAAAATAAAAATTCCTCCAATTAATAGAAATAAATACCCAGCCAAAACTAAAAATAATTGTCCCGACATTCGATATCCTAGTTTGAGACGGAACGCTGGGTGATGGCAGGTTCTTCTGTTTCGATCTTGTGAGCGGGAGTTCATTATTTGTGAAAGTCTGCAAAAGTTCTGTTCGCCGACCCGGGTAAATATCGAGAGCAGTCTTTTGTCTGTTTGAAGATTCTCTCAACACCACGATGTCCATCGTGTAAGCTACTCTCGTATTTATCCCCTTGCGTGAGGAAAATAGAGAGCATCTGCAAATTCTCTTCTCGGACCTTCTACGAAAGTGTGAAAGGATACCGACAGTTGAATTTAGGTTGTTTGAAGACGCGGCAGCACCTTGATCGAAGAATCTTTCTCACCAAACGTCTCCACTCGATTTTCCTTATAAAATATTTTTTGATTTCGTTAAAGTACATATTTTCGATGCTTCAAATCCCATTAAAAAAATTGTAAAAGAAAAAAGAATCACCCGATAAAATTTATTATAAAATGAAATACAGTATTAAAATGAAAATAAATAAATAAAATAGAAATATATTAAAAAAATAAAGAAAACTATAAATTAAATTATAATATATTAAAAATTAAAATTATAATATAAAAATTATAAAAATAAAAATTCCTCCAATTAATAGAAATAAATACCCAGCCAAAACTAAAAATAATTGTCCCGACATTCGATATCCTAGTTTGAGACGGAACGCTGGGTGATGGCAGGTTCTTCTGTTTCGATCTTGTGAGCGGGAGTTCATTATTTGTGAAAGTCTGCAAAAGTTCTGTTCGCCGACCCGGGTAAATATCGAGAGCAGTCTTTTGTCTGTTTGAAGATTCTCTCAACACCACGATGTCCATCGTGTAAGCTACTCTCGTATTTATCCCCTTGCGTGAGGAAAATAGAGAGCATCTGCAAATTCTCTTCTCGGACCTTCTACGAAAGTGTGAAAGGATACCGACAGTTGAATTTAGGTTGTTTGAAGACGCGGCAGCACCTTGATCGAAGAATCTTTCTCACCAAACGTCTCCACTCGATTTTCCTTATAAAATATTTTTTGATTTCGTTAAAGTACATGTTTTCGATGCTTCAAATCCCATTAAAAAAATTGTAAAAGAAAAAAGAATCACCCGATAAAATTTATTATAAAATGAAATACAGTATTAAAATGAAAATAAATAAATAAAATAGAAATATATTAAAAAAATAAAGAAAACTATAAATTAAATTATAATATATTAAAAATTAATATTATAATATAAAAATTATAAAAATAAAAATTCCTCCAATTAATAGAAATAAATACCCAGCCAAAACTAAAAATAATTGTCCCGACATTCGATATCCTAGTTTGAGACGGAACTCTCGGTGATGGCAGGTTCCTCTGTTTCGATCTTGTGAGCGGGAGTTCATTATTTGTGAAAGTCTGCAAAAGTTCTGTTCGCCGACCCGGTAAATATCGAGAGCAGTCTTTTGTCTGTTTGAAGATTCTCTCAACACCACGATGTCCATCAGGTAAGCGACTCTCGTATTTATCCCCTTGCGTGAGGAAAATAGAGAGCATCTCCAAATTCTCTTCTCGGACCTTCTACGAAAGTGTGAAAGGATACCGACAGTTGAATTTAGGTTGTTTGAATACGCGGCAGCACCTTGATCGAAGAATCTTTCTCACCAAACGTCTCCACTCGATTTTCCTTATAAAATATTTTTTGATTTCGTTAAAACACATGTTTTCGATGCTTCAAATCCCATTAAAAAAAATGTAAAAGAAAAAAGAATCACACGATAAAATTTATTATAAAATGAAATACAGTATTAAAATGAAAATAAATAAATAAAATAGAAATATATTAAAAAAATAAAGAAAACTATAAATTAAATTATAATATATTAAAAATTAAAATTATAATATAAAAATTATAAAAATAAAAATTCCTCCAATTAATAGAAATAAATACCCAGCCAAAACTAAAAATAATTGTCCCGACATTCGATATCCTAGTTTGAGACGGAACGCTGGGTGATGGCAGGTTCCTCTGTTTCGATCTTGTGAGCGGGAGTTCATTATTTGTGAAAGTCTGCAAAAGTTCTGTTCGCCGACCCGGGTAAATATCGAGAGCAGTCTTTTGTCTGTTTGAAGATTCTCTCAACACCACGATGTCCATCGGGTAAGCGACTCTCGTATTTATCCCCTTGCGTGAGGAAAATAGAGAGCATCTGCAAATTCTCTTCTCGGACCTTCTACGAAAGTGTGAAAGGATACCGACAGTTGAATTTAGGTTGTTTGAAGACGCGGCAGCACCTTGATCGAAGAATCTTTCTCACCAAACGTCTCCACTCGATTTTCCTTATAAAATATTTTTTGATTTCGTTAAAATACATGTTTTCGATGCTTCAAATCCCATTAAAAAAAATGTAAAAGAAAAAAGAATCACACGATAAAATTTATTATAAAATGAAATACAGTATTAAAATGAAAATAAATAAATAAAATAGAAATATATTAAAAAAATAAAGAAAACTCTAAATTAAATTATAATATATTAAAAATTAAAATTATAATATAAAAATTATAAAAATAAAAATTCCTCCAATTAATAGAAATAAATACCCAGCCAAAACTAAAAATAATTGTCCCGACATTCGATATCCTAGTTTGAGACGGAACGCTGGGTGATGGCAGGTTCTTCTGTTTCGATCTTGTGAGCGGGAGTTCATTATTTGTGAAAGTCTGCAAAAGTTCTGTTCGCCGACCCGGGTAAATATCGAGAGCAGTCTTTTGTCTGTTTGAAGATTCTCTCAACACCACGATGTCCATCGTGTAAGCTACTCTCGTATTTATCCCCTTGCGTGAGGAAAATAGAGAGCATCTGCAAATTCTCTTCTCGGACCTTCTACGAAAGTGTGAAAGGATACCGACAGTTGAATTTAGGTTGTTTGAAGACGCGGCAGCACCTTGATCGAAGAATCTTTCTCACCAAACGTCTCCACTCGATTTTCCTTATAAAATATTTTTTGATTTCGTTAAAGTACATGTTTTCGATGCTTCAAATCCCATTAAAAAAATTGTAAAAGAAAAAAGAATCACCCGATAAAATTTATTATAAAATGAAATACAGTATTAAAATGAAAATAAATAAATAAAATAGAAATATATTAAAAAAATAAAGAAAACTATAAATTAAATTATAATATATTAAAAATTAATATTATAATATAAAAATTATAAAAATAAAAATTCCTCCAATTAATAGAAATAAATACCCAGCCAAAACTAAAAATAATTGTCCCGACATTCGATATCCTAGTTTCAGACGGAACTCTCGGTGATGGCAGGTTCCTCTGTTTCGATCTTGTGAGCGGGAGTTCATTATTTGTGAAAGTCTGCAAAAGTTCTGTTCGCCGACCCGGGTAAATATCGAGAGCAGTCTTTTGTCTGTTTGAAGATTCTCTCAACACCACGATGTCCATCAGGTAAGCGACTCTCGTATTTATCCCCTTGCGTGAGGAAAATAGAGAGCATCTCCAAATTCTCTTCTCGGACCTTCTACGAAAGTGTGAAAGGATACCGACAGTTGAATTTAGGTTGTTTGAATACGCGGCAGCACCTTGATCGAAGAATCTTTCTCACCAAACGTCTCCACTCGATTTTACTTATAAAATATTTTTTGATTTCGTTAAAACACATGTTTTCGATGCTTCAAATCCCATTAAAAAAAATGTAAAAGAAAAAAGAATCACACGATAAAATTTATTATAAAATGAAATACAGTATTAAAATGAAAATAAATAAATAAAATAGAAATATATTAAAAAAATAAAGAAAACTATAAATTAAATTATAATATATTAAAAATTAAAATTATAATATAAAAATTATAAAAATAAAAATTCCTCCAATTAATAGAAATAAATACCCAGCCAAAACTAAAAATAATTGTCCCGACATTCGATATCCTAGTTTGAGACGGAACGCTGGGTGATGGCAGGTTCCTCTGTTTCGATCTTGTGAGCGGGAGTTCATTATTTGTGAAAGTCTGCAAAAGTTCTGTTCGCCGACCCGGGTAAATATCGAGAGCAGTCTTTTGTCTGTTTGAAGATTCTCTCAACACCACGATGTCCATCGGGTAAGCGACTCTCGTATTTATCCCCTTGCGTGAGGAAAATAGAGAGCAACTGCAAATTCTCTTCTCGGACCTTCTACGAAAGTGTGAAAGGATACCGACAGTTGAATTTAGGTTGTTTGAAGACGCGGCAGCACCTTGATCGAAGAATCTTTCTCACCAAACGTCTCCACTCGATTTTCCTTATAAAATATTTTTTGATTTCGTTAAAATACATGTTTTCGATGCTTCAAATCCCATTAAAAAAAATGTAAAAGAAAAAAGAATCACACGATAAAATTTATTATAAAATGAAATACAGTATTAAAATGAAAATAAATAAATAAAATAGAAATATATTAAAAAAATAAAGAAAACTATAAATTAAATTATAATATATTAAAAATTTAAATTATAATATAAAAATTATAAAAATAAAAATTCCTCCAATTAATAGAAATAAAAACCCAGCCAAAACTAAAAATAATTGTCCCGACATTCGATATCCTAGTTTGAGACGGAACGCTGGGTGTTGGCAGGTTCCTCTGTTTCGATCTTGTGAGCGGGGGTTCATTATTTGTGAAAGTCTGCAAAAGTTCTGTTCGCCGACCCAGGTAAATATCGAGAGCAGTCTTTTGTCTGTTTGAAGATTCTCTCAACACCACGATGTCCATCGGGTAAGCGACACTCGTATTTATCCCCTTGCGTGAGGAAAATAGAGAGCATCTGCAAATTTTGTTCTCGGACCTTCTACGAAAGTGTGAAAGGATACCGACAGTTGAATTTAGGTTGTTTGAAGACGCGGCAGCACCTTGATCGAAGAATCTTTCTCACCAAACGTCTCCACTCGATTTTCCTTATAAAATATTTTTTGATTTCGTTAAAATACATGTTTTCGATGCTTCAAATCCCATTAAAAAAATTGTAAAAGAAAAAAGAATCACCCGATAAAATTTATTATAAAATGAAATACAGTATTAAAATGAAAATAAATAAATAAAATAGAAATATATTAAAAAAATAAAGAAAACTATAAATTAAATTATAATATATTAAAAATTAAAATTATAATATAAAAATTATAAAAATAAAAATTCCTCCAATTAATAGAAATAAATACCCAGCCAAAACTAAAAATAATTGTCCCGACATTCGATATCCTAGTTTGAGACGGAACGCTGGGTGATGGCAGGTTCTTCTGTTTCGATCTTGTGAGCGGGAGTTCATTATTTGTGAAAGTCTGCAAAAGTTCTGTTCGCCGACCCGGGTAAATATCGAGAGCAGTCTTTTGTCTGTTTGAAGATTCTCTCAACACCACGATGTCCATCGTGTAAGCTACTCTCGTATTTATCCCCTTGCGTGAGGAAAATAGAGAGCATCTGCAAATTCTCTTCTCGGACCTTCTACGAAAGTGTGAAAGGATACCGACAGTTGAATTTAGGTTGTTTGAAGACGCGGCAGCACCTTGATCGAAGAATCTTTCTCACCAAACGTCTCCACTCGATTTTCCTTATAAAATATTTTTTGATTTCGTTAAAGTACATGTTTTCGATGCTTCAAATCCCATTAAAAAAATTGTAAAAGAAAAAAGAATCACCCGATAAAATTTATTATAAAATGAAATACAGTATTAAAATGAAAATAAATAAATAAAATAGAAATATATTAAAAAAATAAAGAAAACTATAAATTAAATTATAATATATTAAAAATTAATATTATAATATAAAAATTATAAAAATAAAAATTCCTCCAATTAATAGAAATAAATACCCAGCCAAAACTAAAAATAATTGTCCCGACATTCGATATCCTAGTTTCAGACGGAACTCTGGGTGATGGCAGGTTCCTCTGTTTCGATCTTGTGAGCGGGAGTTCATTATTTGTGAAAGTCTGCAAAAGTTCTGTTCGCCGACCCGGGTAAATATCGAGAGCAGTCTTTTGTCTGTTTGAAGATTCTCTCAACACCACGATGTCCATCAGGTAAGCGACTCTCGTATTTATCCCCTTGCGTGAGGAAAATAGAGAGCATCTCCAAATTCTCTTCTCGGACCTTCTACGAAAGTGTGAAAGGATACCGACAGTTGAATTTAGGTTGTTTGAATACGCGGCAGCACCTTGATCGAAGAATCTTTCTCACCAAACGTCTCCACTCGATTTTCCTTATAAAATATTTTTTGATTTCGTTAAAACACATGTTTTCGATGCTTCAAATCCCATTAAAAAAAATGTAAAAGAAAAAAGAATCACACGATAAAATTTATTATAAAATGAAATACAGTATTAAAATGGAAATAAATAAATAAAATAGAAATATATTAAAAAAATAAAGAAAACTATAAATTAAATTATAATATATTAAAAATTAAAATTATAATATAAAAATTATAAAAATAAAAATTCCTCCAATTAATATAATAAATACCCAGCCAAAACTAAAAATAATTGTCCCGACATTCGATATCCTAGTTTGAGACGGAACGCTGGGTGATGGCAGGTTCCTCTGTTTCGATCTTGTGAGCGGGAGTTCATTATTTGTGAAAGTCTGCAAAAGTTCTGTTCGCCGACCCGGGTAAATATCGAGAGCAGTCTTTTGTCTGTTTGAAGATTCTCTCAACACCACGATGTCCATCGGGTAAGCGACACTCGTATTTATCCCCTTGCGTGAGGAAAATAGAGAGCATCTGCAAATTCTCTTCTCGGACCTTCTACGAAAGTGTGAAAGGATACCGACAGTTGAATTTAGGTTGTTTGAAGACGCGGCAGCACCTTGATCGAAGAATCTTTCTCACCAAACGTCTCCACTCGATTTTCCTTATAAAATATTTTTTGATTTCGTTAAAATACATGTTTTCGATGCTTCAAATCCCATTAAAAAAATTGTAAAAGAAAAAAGAATCACCCGATAAAATTTATTATAAAATGAAATACAGTATTAAAATGAAAATAAATAAATAAAATAGAAATATATTAAAAAAATAAAGAAAACTATAAATTAAATTATAATATATTAAAAATTAATATTATAATATAAAAATTATAAAAATAAAAATTCCTCCACTTAATAGAAATAAATACCCAGCCAAAACTAAAAATAATTGTCCCGACAATCGATATCCTAGTTTGAGACGGAACGCTGGGTGATGGCAGGTTCCTCTGTTTCGATCTTGTGAGCGGGAGTTCATTATTTGTGAAAGTCTGCAAAAGTTCTGTTCGCCGACCCGGGTAAATATCGAGAGCAGTCTTTTGTCTGTTTGAAGATTCTCTCAACACCACGATGTCCATCGGGTAAGCGACACTCGTATTTATCCCCTTGCGTGAGGAAAATAGAGAGCATCTGCAAATTCTCTTCTCGGACCTTCTACGAAAGTGTGAAAGGATACCGACAGTTGGATTTAGGTTGTTTGAAGACGCGGCAGCACCTTGATCGAAGAATCTTTCTCACCAAACGTCTCCACTCGATTTTCCTTATAAAATATTTTTTGATTTCGTTAAAATACATGTTTTCGATGCTTCAAATCCCATTAAAAAAATTGTAAAAGAAAAAAGAATCACCCGATAAAATTTATTATAAAATGAAATACAGTATTAAAATGAAAATAAATAAATAAAATAGAAATATATTAAAAAAATAAAGAAAACTATAAATTAAATTATAATATATTAAAAATTAAAATTATAATATAAAAATTATAAAAATAAAAATTCCTCCAATTAATAGAAATAAATACCCAGCCAAAACTAAAAATAATTGTCCCGACATTCGATATCCTAGTTTGAGACGGAACGCTGGGTGATGGCAGGTTCCTCTGTTTCGATCTTGTGAGCGGGAGTTCATTATTTGTGAAAGTCTGCAAAAGTTCTGTTCGCCGACCCGGGTAAATATCGAGAGCAGTCTTTTGTCTGTTTGAAGATTCTCTCAACACCACGATGTCCATCGGGTAAGCGACTCTCGTATTTATCCCCTTGCGTGAGGAAAATAGAGAGCATCTGCAAATTCTCTTCTCGGACCTTCTACGAAAGTGTGAAAGGATACCGACAGTTGAATTTAGGTTGTTTGAAGACGCGGCAGCACCTTGATCGAAGAATCTTTCTCACCAAACGTCTCCACTCGATTTTCCTTATAAAATATTTTTTGATTTCGTTAAAATACATGTTTTCGATGCTTCAAATCCCATTAAAAAAATTGTAAAAAAAAAAGAATCACCCGATAAAATTTATTATAAAATGAAATACATTATTAAAATGAAAATAAATAAATAAATAAAATAGAAATATATTTAAAAAATAAAGAAAACTATAAATTAAATTATAATATATTAAAAATTAAAAATATAATATAAAAATTATAAAAATAAAAATTCCTCCAATTAATAGAAATAAAAACCCAGCCAAAACTAAAAATAATTGTCCCGACATTCGATATCCTAGTTTGAGACGGAACGCTGGGTGTTGGCAGGTTCCTCTGTTTCGATCTTGTGAGCGGGGGTTCATTATTTGTGAAAGTCTGCAAAAGTTCTGTTCGCCGACCCGGGTAAATATCGAGAGCAGTCTTTTGTCTGTTTGAAGATTCTCTCAACACCACGATGTCCATCGGGTAAGCGACTCTCGTATTTATCCCCTTGCGTGAGGAAAATAGAGAGCATCTGCAAATTCTCTTCTCGGACCTTCTACGAAAGTGTGAAAGGATACCGACAGTTGAATTTAGGTTGTTTGAAGACGCGGCAGCACCTTGATCGAAGAATCTTTCTCACCAAACGTCTCCACTCGATTTTCCTTACAAAATATTTTTTGATTTCGTTAAAACATATGTTTTCGAAGCTTCAAATCCCATTAAAAAAATTGCAAAAGAAAAAAGAATCACCCGATAAAATTTATTATAAAATGAAATACAGTATTAAAATGAAAATAAATAACTAAAATAGAAATATATTAAAAAAAATAAAGAAAACTATAAATTAAATTATAATATATTAACAATTAAAATTATAATATAAAAATTATAAAAATAAAAATTCCTCCAATTAATAGAAATAAATACCAAGCCAAAACTAAAAATAATTGTCCCGACATTCGATATCCTAGTTTGAGACGGAACGCTGGGTGATGGCAGGTTCCTCTGTTTCGATCTTGTGAGCGGGAGTTCATTATTTGTGAAAGTCTGCAAAAGTTCTGTTCGCCGACCCGGATAAATATCGAGAGCAGTCTTTTGTCTGTTTGAAGATTCTCTCAACACCACGATGTCCATCGGGTAAGCGACTCTCGTATTTGTCCCCTTGCGTGAGGAAAATAGAGAGCATCTGCAAATTCTCTTCTCGGACCTTCTACGAAAATGTGAAAGGATACCGACAGTTGAATTTAGGTTGTTTGAAGACGCGGCAGCAACTTGATCGAAGAATCTTTCTCACGAAACGTCTCCACTCGATTTTCCTTATAAAATATTTTTTGATTTCGTTAAAACACATGTTTTCGATGCTTCAAATCCCATTAAAAAGATTGTAAAAGAAAAAAGAATCACCCGATAAAATTTATTATAAAATGAAATACATTATTAAAATGAAAATAAATAAATAAAATAGAAATATATTAAAAAATAAAGAAAACTATAAATTAAATTATAATATATTAAAAATTAAAATTATAATATAAAAATTATAAAAATAAAAATTCCTCCAATTAATAGAAATAAAAACCCAGCCAAAATTAAAAATAATTGTCCCGAGCCCGACATTCGGTATCCTAGTTTGAGACGGAACGCTGGGTGTTGGCAGTTTCCTCTATTTCGATCTTGTGAGCGGGGGTTCATTATTTGTGAAAGTCTGCAAAAGTTCTGTTCGCCGACCCGGGTAAATATCGAGAGCAGTCTTTTGTCTGTTTGAAGATTCTCTCAATACCACGATGTCCATCAGGTAAGCGACTCTCGTATTTGTCCCCTTAGGTAAGGAAAATAGAGAGCATCTGGAAATTCTCTTCTCCGACCTTCTACGAAAGTGTGAAAGGATACCGACAGTTGAATTTAGGTTGTTTGAAGACGCGGCAGCAACTTGATCGAAGAATCTTTCTTACCAAACTTCTCCACTCGATTATCCTTATAAAATATATTTTGATTTCGTTAAAATATATGTTTTCGATGCTTCAAATCCCATTAAAAAAATTGTAAAAGAAAAAAGAATCACCCGATAAAATTTATTATAAAATGAAATACATTATTAAAATGAAAATAAATAAATAAATAAAATAGAAATATATTAATAAAATAAAGAAAACTATAAATAAACAATTTCAAAATTATAACATTAAAAATTCAGCAAATACAAAATTTTGATAAAGTGAAAATAGAAAATAAATAAATAAATATATAAATTAAATTATAATATATTAAAAATTTAAATTATAATATAAAAATTATAAAAATAAAAATTCCTCCAATTAATAGAAATAAAAACCCAGCCGAAATTTAAAATAACTGCCCCCACATTCGATATCCTTGCAGGTTCCCCTGTTTCCATCTTGTGAGCGGGGGGGGGGGTCATTATTTGTCCCGTTAAGTGACAGAAAGTGAAAGTCTGCAAAAGTTCCGCACCAAACGTCCCCACTTGAAGAGAATATTTTATAAGAGAATATTTTTGTTTTCGATGTTTCAAATCTTATTAAAAAAAAAAAAAAAAAAAGTCTATAATATTTATTATAAAAGGAAAATAAATAAATAAATAAAATTAAAATATATTTAAAAATAATATAAAGAAAACTATAAAAAGTCAATTTTAAAATTATAACATTACGAATACAAATTTTTGATAAAATGAAAATAGAAAATAAATAAATATCTATATAATTTAAGGGAGTCCGGGACGCAAATTCACAATCACTCAATGTCGCAGCGCTTTTGATGCCAAGCTCTTTAGCCAAGGGCTTTGGCGAGTAAATGAACTTTGACCCGCATGCAAGTCTGAAGTTAATTTCGATCTTCGATGTTTCTTACATTTGACAGCCTATTTTTACTTTCTTCTATATTTACAAGAAGAAAGTATATGATTCGTCAAAAATTTCGACTTCCGGTTTTCCATGGATTTATACGTTTTAGAAGGTCCTGAACACGATTTCATGGTTCTTAGAAAATGTCTGTCACTCTGTGAGTCTGTATGTGACAAAAATTTTGTGGGCGCTCTATCTAAAGAACTGATGCATGGAATTTCACAAAACTTTAAATTCAGTTATAACTTGATATAAACTGGTTCTGATTAGTTGTTGGTGTAAATCGCCCAAAAGGTGGCTCTGCTGTGCTGCATTTTTCACGATTTCCGCGATGGCTATATTATATCTCAAGAACTAACGCACGGAGTTTCATAAAACTTCAGATTCAGTTAGTCCCTGATATAAATTAGTGCTGTTTTTGGTGTAAATCGCCCAACAGGTGGCGCTGCTGGGCTGTATTTTATACGATTTCCGCAATAGCTGTATCTTATGAACTAATGCATGAATTTTCACCAAGCTTCAGATTCAGTTAATTCCTAGTATAAACTATTTCTAATTGTTGGTGTAAATCACTCAATAGGTGTCGCTGTTATGTGGAATTTTGTACAATTTCCGCAATAGGCCCATCTCAAAATGCACGGATTTTCTCCAAATTTCAGATTCAGACAGACGTTGACATAAGTTGTTGCTGATTAGGTTTTGGTATAAATCACCCAATAGGTGGTGCTGCTAGGCTGTATTTTGTTGGATTTACACGGTTTCAGCTATAGTCATATCTCATGAACTAATGCACGGAATTTCATATCTTTAGAATCCTCATGAGGGGCATATATTGCCATTTAATTTTTCCTGTGTCATAGCGAATTTTGAAGAATTAACATGTATGAGATAGAAGAAAGTTTTGGGATTTGCATTGTTTTGGGACCCGACTAGTTGTTTATGCAAGAATACCAGACGAAATAATAAATGCTTATTTCATCGTCTGAATAATTATATATGCATTATAAACAAGGGAAGTATTTAATCTTATAGATATATGTTCTATAAGTAAGATCTTTCTTTTTCCTAAGCTATTTATTTATGGAGTTTTATAAGTGCCATGGGATGTGCTGCCATCTAGTGTCAGAATACTGGATACAAAACAATCATCTCCTGGATAATGCATTTTCGCAATATATGCATGTATAGTATAGTGTGAACAAGTGAAATGCTTAATCTTTTTATAGACCCACTCTGTAACTTTGGCTTTTCTTTAAATGATAACCAAAATTAAATAAAAATTCACTATAATTATCTTAGTTACTAGTTGAGAGTATGCTAAGATAAGCGATTTGTTGATGGTTGAAAACAGGTTAAAAATATCCAAAAATGCTCACACAACCCTGAAAGTTTCTGGTTCATAAAAAAAATAGGACCTACCTACTTTTAGAATGACTTTCATACTTTAATGAATTTATAAAATATTTGTTTAATCCACTGACAGACGAAAGTAATTTTGTCTACCAGCTATTCATTGAGATTTAGAAAAACTCCATATTATCTTATTAAGAAAAATGTCTATACTTAGCTTAAGGCTGCTCAACTGCTCTGCTCAACAAGTGCAAAACGTTTTACACATTCACAAATTCATTTTTTAGCGGAAAGATATAAAATTTGAAGGCCTGACTATGGCAGCGATTTGGAAATCGGATCCAGAAATTCATTTAAAATGCAGACTTTAACCGTATTTTCTGTCAGTTTCAAGTGTTTCTGAACAAAAGAGAATTTCAAAATGTGTCAGAACTTAGTTCCAGTGGATTTGAGAATGGATTTAAAAGTTATTAATTCATATCTGTCAACCTTCCAGTTTTTAAATGTCAAACACACTTTATACCACAATTTTTTCTGAAGAAATTGAATCAAATAAGTACCACATGAAGAGAGGGGGGGGGGGGGGCAGTGATATATTATTAAATAATAAAAAAGCCCTATAATTAAACAATTTTATTAAATTTTTGGTGCCATGTATGGTATATGTTTTTTGATTCTAAAAAATTGAAAGGTTGGCAGCTGTCTTATTTCTGAATACCTCAGCAATAATATGAATAAATAAAAGGAAAAAACTTATTTTATTTAATTTTCTAAGATTTTCTGTAAATTTAGAAACTATTTTGTAAACAACATTTGTATTCTCAGGTTATGCAAATAACTAAATCAAAATTCACCAGTGGTTTTTAAGGATAACCAATATATATGTGATAGAAGAATAAGGCCATAATTAATTAATAAAAGGAGTTTAATGGTTCTAGATTATAATTTACACATTAAGTTGTTGTTATTGAGTTATACTGAGACTATATTGAGTTGTAATGTTATTGAGTTATAATTCAGAACCTCGATATCTCGAATCTGTGGGGAAGAGAAAAAATTCGAGATATAGAGGTTTCGAGTTATCAAGGTTTTGACAAAATTACAAAATTTAATCTCTCAAACTGCTTTTTGCAGTAAAAAATAAGATTCGTCAAAAACTACACATAATCTACTAATAATTAAAAAATTACACTTCTCAAAGTTTTAATAATTTCAAAATTCTGTTATACACAAACTTGTTTTGATTAAATAATATCCAATTCGTCATTAAGAAATGGCGAATTGAATATTATTCAGAAGTTTCTCACAATTTGGGCTCAATCATCAACTTTGAAGTTATGGATTATCGCTTAGTCGAATGATTGTCCTGGTCGAAACTTCAAAGTCCTGTTTGGCGGTAAAAATTTAACAGCGATACTTTTTAGCGTTGGAAGATTAGAGTGGGCTTTACAATTGTCTATGAAGAGGAGAACATGTATTTTACTTTTAGGCACTGTTTTACCGATTCCTACAAGCCAATCAGCAAAAATTGCGTTTGCCTCGAAGCCTTTATATTTCATCTGTACAGCATTAGAAATGACTTAATTTTAGTAAAGCACCTCGGCTTTTTAGATCGTCCTATCATAAGAGGAGGAAGCTTTTCTTTACCACTTTGATTTGCTGCCAAAACCACAATTACACGAAGCTTACTTGGTTTGCCACATTAGATTTCTTCACCTTTGAATGCAGACGTTTTGTTGGGAAAACTATGGTACAATAATACAGTTTCATCTGCGTTAAACACATCGTCTGCATTATAGTCTTTTAAAAGAGAAGTAAGTTCTGAGAGCCACTCTTCACAGCTAGCTGAATCACGTGGTGCACTTTCACTGCAAAGTTTCCAAAAAATGATGTTGTTCCTTTTTTCGGTTTCAGAAGCCTTTTTCTTACTCTTTTTAAAAGACAAGTTTTACCCTTTAAGTTCTTTGTATCAACAAAGGGATAAAAGAATGTGAAACCAGATCAAACTACTTCTACAGCTGACGGAGAGTAAAAAGTCAAACTAATTTCTGTGGAAAATATTTCGACATATCAAGGGTTTTGGAAAATATATTTCGAGATAACTATAGAAAATACATAAGAATTTTGATGGAAATGCAGGGGAAATTTCTTTTTTCGAGATATCAAGGGTTTCGAGATAAGGAGGTTCGAGATATCGAGGTTCGACTGTATTATATTTACACAGTACGGGAGGGTAGGGGGTTTTCTGCGGCATACGCCCGCAGCATCGAAGACTTCATATCGGCTTCTGCTCTCGTCTAGAGCTAGAAAAATACGTTCAAACTCGGTCACTTCGAAATGAAATCTGAACTTTGGTTGTTAATTGTTCCCGAGCAAAAAGGATGCCAAGCTGCACATCAGCAAATTCAATACTATCTGCTGTTCTGAGGTTACAAGTTTCCTCATGGAAACCGCTGACCGAATCTTATTGCTAGGCGGAGAATGTTATGGGAACTCTAAAACCACAACTCACATATATGTAGTATATTTATTACTACAACTGTAGAATGAAAATGGAAAAACCAATAATACTATTTGGATACGTTGACTTAATATGGGGGGAAAAAAAACCTCCTTAAATTCTGTAAGGGTATCTATAACATAAAAACATTCGAAGAAACATAATAAACAACTACCGCAAAACTGACGAGAACAGAATGCTGCATACGCGCAGTTCGTTTTCTCGCCAAAACGCTTGGCTACAGAGCTTGGTGTGAAAAGCGCTGGAACGTTGAGTGTTTGTGAATTTGCGTCCGGGACACATTTTAAAATAATTTTTATTTATAGAGTTATAATTTTGAAATTTTTGTGATGGTTAACCATACCATTTGCAAAGAAAATCACATGATAAAACATCTCATAATTTTTAAAATAAAATTTTTAATTTAAAATTTAGAATTAAAGTAAATTAATTGAAAAAGACATGTTCCAAGTTTGAACCGTTTATCTTTAACGGTTCTTATGAGTTATAACAATTTAAATTCGAGAAATGGGGAAAACACTCATCATGAAGGAAAACGCATTTTCACAAGAAGTCGCTTTCACGACAACCATTGCTTGAAAGCTAGATTTTGAAAACAAACCAAAACGTAAAGATTAATACAGTAAATTCTGTCCAAGGCGGAATCGATAGGGACCGATGAAATTTTCCGCCGTAGACAATATTCCGCCTTATGCAAAATACCCCCCCAAAAATAGATAAATAAATAAATAAGTAAAATTTAAAAATGCACTAGTTGGATATTTTTTTTGTACATTTGTAACTTTTATTACCGTTCTTTAAAATTTAAATTTTTAATTTAATTAAACTTTTTATTAAATTTATAGTCTTTAATATTATTTTAAAACATTATTCGAACACCGAAATAAACAGTATTGATTAGAAATTGCTTCAGTTCTGGAATTTAATGAAAAATATTCACTTTAACAATCATATACCTCATCTTTAACATAGTTTCTGACAAGACGGAAAATAATATTTTATCAATGCTTGTTTTCACTTCCGGTTTAACAAGCATTCTTCAGTAAAATATTATGAATCACATTGCGTTATTAATTTTTATGGTTAAAAATTACCATAAAGTTAAATATGGTTCTTTTGAATTAAACTTTATTAATCTATTACGAAATTTAATTAAAATGTCCGAGACTATTTGATACTATACATATCAGTTTTAAAGTTTCATGAATCAAGTGCATTTCATTTTTAAAATATCATTTTTTCCGCCTTGTGCAAAATTTTCAGTTCGGTGGGACCTTATAAGCCTTTCCGTTTCCGCGTTAGGTAGATTCCGGCTTAAACAGCATGGATTAATGTTATTTGCTTTGGGATCGTCACGTTCCCATTTTATTAAAAAATCTTTCATTTTTCATGGCAAAAACATGACACCCCCTCCTTTTCTGTATGCAATTTTGTAAAAAGTCATTGCGATTCTTTTGTTTTCTTTGAAAGTCAAACTTTGTGACATATCAAAGTAAAATTGTATTCCTAATAAACAATTAAATTTAAAAAATCAAAAAACCCGACTGCGTAAAAAGCGAACTAATTAATTATTTCTCATCAATGTGAAACTATTTTTTTTTTTCAATTCCTACTATTAGCTAACACTCTCCCTATATATATCTTGTTCAAATTTTCAATCGTTAATAAAATACTTATTATTCATCCAATCAAGCTCAAATAATTTTTTTAAAACTTGTAGTGGATGACACTTGATGTTAATCCAGTTTTTTTCAAATATTAATTCATTAAATTAATTAATTTTCAATAATCGAGAGAGCCCTCTTCTTGATCAAGGCATTTTAAGCGCCACTCAAGAGGAAAGAAGAATGGGCGAAAAAAAAAATTCCCTTACATTCTCTCTAAGTAGGAACTGACTTAAAATATTTTTTATATTACTTGTTTATATTACTTACCTAATTTTTTTATTTACTTGTATTGATGACTTTTAAGTTGTGTTTAATTGTTAGTTCCTATCTATAAACACTGTTTTGATGAGGTCTATAGATGTCTATGATGGTTAGAGTTGCATTAAAGCTAGAGATCCTACCTACACAACTTCCAGGTTGTATAATATTTTAACGGAGCTTCTGACTGTAAAATAGTCCATGAAACATTTTGAAAGACCTATCCAATGATGGGCCACTCAATAGGGTGCGTATTTTTTTTTTTTTTTTGTCTCTACAGCCATTTTTTATTTTACGACCGTCCTTCTGAATTTATAAAAACAAAACCTTGCCTATAACCATCGGGTCGTTAAGACGAATTGATAGAGACCTCATTCATTCAAATCCATCCAGCCATTGGGATGTTTCAAGGGTATAAAGAAATCACATACTCAAATACGCGTGAAACACATAATCCTTCTTTTCAGTCGGGTAAATATTAACCCTTTGTATAACCGCATTGCCTATCTGCAACATACCCAAAAGTCAATCTTACACAGTAGGGCAGGGGTGATTGTGAATTCATGAAAAAATACCTGAAATTTTAACGAGAAGGTGGTTTGGTATGGAGAGAGAACATATAATTTATTGCAGGGAGGTCCATTTCTCTCATTATGAAATATATTACTTTTAATTATGACTAACAATCATATAAAATTGATATTTTAGTGTTATTTTATGAATTTAACTATCAGAAAAACTGGAATTCCACTATTGGAAATTAAATAAATACCTGAATTCAGGTATATTACCTGAACACAATCACCCCTGCAGTAGGGTTAAAAAGGATATTTTATTGATCGCTTTTATCTTCCAACACAGCAGTTAATCTAAATTGTTCATAGAATTCTCAACAGATGGCAATACCGAGTTCATTTTTCATGCCAAAGTTTTATGGATCATTTGAGCCATTCCACGTCGTTATTTCTAAAATGGACTTCATAAATTTTATAAAATGAAAAAAGACGGAGACCCCTAAAAATAGATTTTTTACAGAGGTAAGTTCGTATGCTTGTTAATTTTGTATTAGAAAATTGACAAATACTTATGAGAAGTGTATAATTTTCCACTTATTGCAAATATGAAAAAAGGGTACTACTTAGTAATCCCGCCGACCAAAAATCTATCGCCAAACTATAAGATTAAATGGCAATAATGGTGGATCGTAAATGTCACATTCACTTGACTCGACTTTAAGGAAGTTGCACGTGTTTACGTCATCAAGTGATTTTTATTTCAACGTTTTATTTGTATTTTTATTAATGTCATATTATTTATTTGTTCTTTCGTTATTTAAAATAAAAATTATGTCAATTTGTATAATTTGGCGATTTATATAATTTGGCAAAATTGGTCGGCAGGATAATTTTAGTAGTACCCAGGGGCCTCACTAAGGGGGACGGGGGGGAGCCTCCTCCCTCAAACATTCACGAATGTTATTACACTTGGCAAATTTGTTTAAAAACTTTAATAAAAACTATAATATATTTTCTATTTCAGATAGACTTGGCAAAAATTACAAAACTAATTGGGAATATTATTAAACTTTTAAAAAATAAGAACTATATTACATTTTCTAACTATGGTAAGTTGGCAAAATTATAAAACGAGTTGGCAAATACTGAAATTTGACTTGGCAATTTAAGGTTCTCTCCCCTACCCATAAAAAGTCTTAGCGATAGCGCTGGTAGTACCGAAAAAGTTATCTTATAATCAAAAATATTTTACTTTTATGTTCCACATCTTTTAAATTATTTTTACTTTTATATGCTTAAAATGATGTTGTCTAACATCTAACAAGGGAACCACTTTTGGTGTTGCTTGCACCTAGCATCGAGACCTGGTGCATTTTGTAGCACTATACATAAAAGTTAGAGAACCGATAAAATTTCTCTGTTAAAATCATATTTTATATACTTTTAATTTATTATTATTACATTTTTGTTTGTTTATTTGGGAGTTTTTGTTGCTGGGAAGATCATTGAAAACTATTTTTTAGCGAAACAGAAAATAAGCAAGCTATTTTCTTTTGAAATCGAATGGAATAAAGTTTCGAATGTTTAAAATGAAATGTTGCTGTATTAAAGGGTCCTTTGGTAAAAGTAATCATAAAGTAAATTAATATTTTTACACAAAATAGAAAAATGACTGTGGCTAAATAATATCGGACATTGCAATTTCTAGCTATTACAAATTCAGCTATGACATTTGGCTAGGGTTGCCGGAAAGCTCTACTTTTGAAAATAAACGCCAACTGTTTCCCGCCAAAAATATGAATATAATGGTGCAATTTGTCAAAATCAAATTCGTGGGTTTTTGAAGGAATTTTCGAACTTTTTTCAATATTTTATACTTATTATTAACTAATTTATATTTTTAAATTCTTTTCTTTAAAAAAAAATACAATGTTAATAGTCCAATAAGTGGTCTCAAAAATTGCATTTTCAGAAAGTTATGCCACAAAGGGCAGTGCCTAATCAACACCAAGTGGAAACCAGGGCACACAGGCTGTGTTAAACAGCCCCTTGAAAAAAAAAAAAAAAAAAAAAAAAAAAAATGCATTATGAACTTGACAGGCAGTTTTATGTTCAGTTCAAAATATAAACCCTGGCTTTAATAAAACGAGTTGGATATTGCACGTCAAACATGGCAAATGAGGCACGTTCATACTATAGCAAGTTTTATAAATATGTTTTTGCACTGCCTAGTGTACTGAATGTCTATTGGAGCGCACTTCAATAAGTGCCTATCCACTTGATTCTGTTCGAAAGTCTGTCCCATCCTTAAAATGCACTTGCAATCATTTTTTCCCATGGGCCGTCCTGTAACGGAAAACTTTGGACTGTCATTCAACTCTACATCCGATTTTCATGAAATTTGAAATGACTTTACAAAATTATGCAACCATTCTATAGTTAAAATTTAAGACCCTTCGGTTGGGTTGCTCTGTTATAGGCGGATGGGCAGACAGACGACTGCAGGTGCTATGTATTTATATAATTACGAATGCACCTAAAAAAGAACACATTACAGATGCATGTAAAAATGCTTTAAACAATTACGGGAAAGTAGGTCTTCTGTACTATTTAAACAGAGTGAGTAAAACTGTAAATCTAAGGGACAGCATGAAGCATGCCCTATCTCTTCTACTCTGGATTTCGAAATTTATACTGCATTTTATTGTCGTTAGTGAATGAATGGTAAAAAAATAATTTTTTCTGAGAATGAATGAAATGAATGAAAATTATAAATAAATGTAAATTAAAGGTACACATATATTAAGACAGACTATAAATACAATTAAATACAATAAACCCAGCTGGAGTGAAAAATTAGCCGGGGCCAGGACTAGAACCTGGGTAGACAGCGTAATGTGCTGTTGCTCTACCGTTAAGCGACCCTGGATATTTCTCACGAATAAACCAAGTTGGGGAACGCCACTGTCCACTGGATGACATGACAACGATGAATAAATTTCTTTTTCCATCGATCCACACTATATATTAAAGCACATAAATGAACGTCTGAATTCCATTTTTAATTATTAAAGGTACACATATATTAAGACAGACTATAAATACAATATATAAATATTTATATATTTAATACAGTTAAATATATAAATTGTATTTGGGCGATTCTCAAGAGGTGGGCAGAGGACACAAGTCATAACTTTAAGCCTTTCAAACATAACTTTAATTATCATTGACTTTATTTATTTATTTATTTATTTTTTTTACACTGAGTTTTTAATTCTATTCAGAGACAGAAAATGACATAATTTATTGTAAAAGCCTTGTATAAATATCTTAAAATTTTATTATTTTATGCTAAAGAGGCCAACATAACGTTAACTGCTCCAATGGACCACCAAGAAAAAGAGTTTTAACTTTTTTCTAGGTGGTTCTAATGGTAAACAACGAATGCATAAAGGAAACGGGTGATTTTTTGATAATTTCGTTAAGAGATGGCAGGCTGATTGATTGGAGATAGAAGGACTTTTCTATAAAGAATTTTTCTGTATTTTGTTATGTCCGAAAGTAACATACGTAACAAAGTATTTGATTTTATTATTACAGGGTTCATACAGAGTTGGGAAGAAAAAATCCAAGGAGTACCCAAAAAATCCAAGGACTCTAAAAAATTTTAAGGATTTGCCTTTTTTTTTTGTTGTCGATGTTGTTTTGTGCTGCATCGTTATGTGATATGCACACTCCAATTTTTAATACCCAATTTGGAGAGAAAAACATTTCAAAAACAAATTTCACTCTATCAGAATCTAATTGTTAGTGCTGAAATTGCACAGTATTCACAATATATTGCTTAATGATTTCGTAAGTTTAAATATAAAATCGACAATCTACTGGGGTGATTCTGAGTAAAAAAAAAAATTCTGAAATTCACAGCAAATTTTCTGTAAAGTTACACAGGAGAGGGAAATCAACTCCCGACACTAAGCTATGCGTTTACTCCGTGATTCTTTGACGAAATTCGCGTTTTTTCGCGATCTTTTGACAAAACTTGTGGGGGTTTTTGCGAGCATTTGACGAAATTTGTGTTTTTTTCACGCTTTTTTTACGAAATTTGTCGATTTTTCGCGATCTTTTGACGAAATTTGCCGTTTTTTCGCGATCTTTTGACGAAATTTGCCGTTTTTTCGCGATCTTCCGACAAAAATTTTGGGTTTTCGCGATCTTTCGACGAAATTTTTGGGGGTTTTCGCGATCTTTTGACGAAATTTGTGGGTTTTTTCGCGATCTTTTGACGAAATTTCTGGATTTTTTCGCGATCTTTTGACGAAATTTCTGGATTTTTTTCGCGATCTTTTGACGAAATTGTCAGGGATTTTCGCGATTATTTGACGAAATTTGCGTCTTTTCGCGATTATTTGACGAAATTGGCGATTTTTCTGCAAACGATGGACAAATATTTTTTTTTCGGCGACCATATGTCAAAATTTTTGGATTGGTGACCGATTTTTTAAAATTTTCAGAAATGAATGCCTTACATTTTCGGAAAATTCGGATTAGAATCACCCCTAGGTCATATAAATAGAGATTAGTCAAACCCCAAACACTTATTATGTATATCACATACATGATACATCTTAAAGAAAATTTTAAAAGGCAAAAAAAAAAAAAAAAAAAAAAGAATGCTAAATGTAACATACAAGAAAAAATATAACAAGTTTTGAATTTATTCTTTTAGAACAGCGGTAATCGCTTTCTTTGAAGGTGAAATTTTGACGAATTCGCATTTTTTTCGCGATCTTATGATGAAATTTGCGTTTTTTTTTTCGCGATCTTCTGGGGGAAATCGCGTTTCTTTCGCGATTTTCTGAGAGAAATTCGTTTTTTTTTTTCGAGACCTGGAAAAATTCGCTTTTTTCGCGATCTTTTAATGGAACTCGCGTTTTATTTCGATTGTTTAACGAATCTGACGTTTTTTTCGCGATCTTTTGGTGGAAACCGCGTGTTTTTCATGATCCTTTGACGAAATTTGCGTGTATTTCGCGATCCTTTGACGAAATTTGCGTGTTTTTCGCGTTCCTTTGACGAAATTCGCGTTCCTTTGATGAAATTCGCGTGTTTTTCGCGTTCCTTAGAGGAAATTCGCGTGTTTTTCCCGATTTTTTGAGGAAATTCGCGTTTTATGCGATCTTTTGAGGAAATCTGCTTTTTTTCTCGATCTTTAACGGAATTCGTGTTTTTTCGTGATCCTTTGAGCAAATTCGCGTTTTTTCGCTGTCTTTTAAGAAATTCGCGTTTTTTCACGATCCTTTGACAAAATTTAAGAATTTTTTCCGCGATCGATTGACGGTATTTTTTGGAACATATTTCCGAAAAACGCGATTTTTCCGAGATTCTTGGCTAAATGCCAAACATCGATAAAATTTAAAATAAAAGTCGGCTAACAGTGTCGAAAAACGGACTTTACGGACCTAATAATTGAAAAACGGACCTAGTGGGAGCCCTGCTATTAACATTACCCTACCCAATCAACGTTGTGCTTCAAATGAATGACGTGCAATTTACCGTGCATTTTTCAATCACAATTTTTTTCTTCCTCGGCAGCAATTATCGCTTGCGTCCGAAGCCGCAATAGAATATAAGGAGTTTCTAAGTAGTGGTTTGCTTATCTAAGTAGTTCTAAGTACTACTTGGGAACGTTTTCATTTCTAAGGAGTTTCCAAGGAGTCTAAGGAGTCTCTGCGAACCCTGTATTATTATTACTGGATAAGAAAAAGTTAATTATACATATATATATATGTATACAGACACATTTACTACATTCTTAGACTTAAGAATTTTTTAAATACTAAGAGCAACGTCCAAAATCTGTAACGTATGTGCGAAAGAGTGTCCAAAATTTGTAACGTACGTAACTGCTAATTAAATGCTTTAATCATTAATTTTCCAGAATAGTTGCTGTTTGTGTATAATTTTGTAGACATACTATTATAAAATATTTATATATTATATTTATAGACAAAATACTATACTATTAAAAAAAATTGGCCTTAAATTTGAAAATTTTAAAAATTACATATAGTTAACGTTTAATGATACCACCTTTTGAGAATCTCCCATTT
Source organism: Maratus speciosus (assembly GCA_963932465.1). Lineage (NCBI taxonomy): Eukaryota > Metazoa > Arthropoda > Arachnida > Araneae > Salticidae > Maratus > Maratus speciosus. The sequence continues at coordinate 14,106,010 of OZ010789.1, read as the reverse complement.
ATAGTCTGTCTTAATATATGTGTACCTTTAATAATTAAAAATGGAATTCAGACTTATGTGCTTTAATATAAACGAAAATTTTCATTCATTTGTATCTTCAGATAGAGTCAGTAGTCAGGGCCTGATTACTGCACAGGCCAACTAGACCGCGGCCTTGGGTCCTTTGCAAACGAGGGCCCCAAAATGAGTAAAATGATTTAGAAAATGTTTCTTAAATCCCCTAGAATTTTTTTATTTCAAGCTCTGATATCTGTCACCTCTATTGGCATGTTGCTCGTGCTTTTCCATTTTCTAAAAAAGCTTAAATTAGGAATCCTGTAGACAAAATATTTTTATGAGAATCAGTTAAAAATATATATATTTGTTGAAAAAATATTTAAGGTATTATATAGTATCAAACAGCAAAAGAGATTTTAAGTTAATCTGAGTTTCGTGAACATTTTTATAAATTTCTCAATACTCTAAAAAAAAAAAAAAGCTCTATCTACTATTTTGGTCCTGAAAAGCTGCTCAGCCTTGGGCCCCAGACAATCCTAATTGGGCTCTGTCAGTAGTGTATCAGATCTTCAAATGTATTTTGGGGCCCCTCTGAAAATGTGGACCTGTATACCCCTGTGATAATCAGGCCCTGACAAAGGGTTAATAATTTTAACTTTTACAAAACTATAAACCAGTGGTGTATTCATACGGTAGGCTGATGGGGATCCAGTCCCCTCCGAAAATTGTAGTAAATATCAAGCTTAATTACAAAAGTTTAGGAAAATGTAATGAAACCTGCTAAGATGAAACTCAAAAGGAACCAAAACTAGTTGGATGTGCCAATCCCAAAACTTTCTTCTATCTCATATATTTTAATAGCCGGCTTAGCAGGATGGGAAGTTCTCGTTGATTTATGAGCCGCCAGTGTACAATAAAACTACGAAAAATCAAGAAAGTCACACAGAAATTGCTATTATAGTGGTACCTTTCATCAGAATATTTCCACATTCAGGGAGGACCAAAAACATGCACAAAAAATTGGGTATAATTCTATGCATAACTTCATACATTTTTCGATGGTACAATATTGGAAACTGCACAAAAAATCGCTATTATAGCATGTCCTTCCGGTGGATTTTTTCCAAATTCCTTTTTGCCGTGACCAGAAACATACTAAAAAAATTTGGTTCAATTCAATGCATAACTACATACACTTTTGGATGGTAGAATGGCGACAGACACATGCACAGACAGACAATTTGTATAAACATGTTTTTTGGGATCTCTGATCCCTAAAACGTGTCAATCCGTCGAAAACCGGAAGTCAAAAAAATTTCGATTGCAATACTTTCTTCTATTGAAGATAGGAGAAAGTAAAAATATTCTGTTTAAAATGTTACATTTTCATCTTAGAAAGTGTGTTCTTTCGCAGAGGCCCTTTTTACACGCATTTTATTAGGTAAAACATGATATGTGGTGATTAACACTAAACGTACCGATATTTTTTCATACCTATTCCTACCGAAAGGGGTCAAATAACCCTTATATAAAAAGTTATCTATTTTACGAAGTTTGATACCCTTTGGTGTATGAATAAAATATTTTTTTTTTCAAATAATTATTACAAATTGTTTATTTATTAACCCTTTCTGGCGCGGAGTAATTCTGTTTATAAACTGATGAAATAATGGACTGACACCAGAATTTATAAACGAATTTATTAACTCTCTTATTTTCATGTGCATTATAAAAGGAAAATTTTAATTAAATATTCTTGGTGCCGTTTGTCAGTTTTGGAATTACAATTAGGTGTCCTTTTTTAAGGACACCACCCTCGAAAGGGTTAAAGTGAAAAACAATTATATTTACACACAAAAAAAAAAAAAAAAAAAAAAAAAAAAAAAAAATTATTTCAAGAGATTTGAAAATTTAATAATTAGATATTGTGCAAATTTATTTTATGTTCACCACATATTTTTAAGATTATTTCGTTCTCGATATAACCTGAAATGTTCAAACTAGAATCTCACTCGGAATAAAGTCAATTTATAATTACATCATCACACATTAACAAATAGGATGTAATACAGTAGAATAAAGGATGTAATAGCAAAATTATGCAATTTACTAATGTTCTTACAAAATAAAACATTTATACCTTTATGACTGAACATAAATTTATTCAGGGGTCAAATGACCCCTTGCGTTAGTTAAGCCTAAAATATTTTTTTCTATGCAAAAAAAAGTAGTTTCGGAGATGAGGCATGTTAAGAAATAATAGGATCCTATATTTTAATAAAAGTCGTGAAATATAAAGAAATTTCGTAATGTTTAAGAAATTCCAACAAAAAGGGTCATTTGACCGCTCGCGGTAGGTTTAGTGTTAAAAGTACATTATTAATTTTAATTACTGTATATACTCACGTATAAGTCGAGGAATTTCTGACAATTTTCGGTAAGCAAATTTGGGGGGTCGACTTATACGCAAGTCAGTTAAAAATTAAAACCAAACACTTCAAATACTGCAAAATTATGGCTTTTTATGTGTATGAATAAAAAAAATAATACATAAAATATACAAATAACAATAATTTATCATTTAAAAAAAATTCAATGATTTGTTTTTGTTTACTTACTACCTTTTCGCATTGGCAAGTGAAATCTTTGATTTGATTTTGTGCAAAATTGAAGTAAAAAGTTAGGGAGTCTACTTATATGCGGGTTTTTGATTTTTCCCAGAATTTGCATTCGAAAGTTAGGGGGTCGACTTATACGCGAGTCAACTTATATGCGAGTATATACGGTAGTTTTAAAAACATTAATAAAAGGCTTACACTTGCTATTTATCAGTTGAAAACCTGTGATTTAAGATAACGCATAGGCATCTTCTCAGTATGAACTGCAAAAATTTGAATATTTTTTTTTATTTATGTAAATGCTTGTTATGTTATAGACTTGTTATTCAACTCATTACAGCACTGTGATGTTTTATTTTATTTCCGTAGCATTACAAAATATTGACAAAAAAGGTTGCTCTAAGCAGTGGCGTAGCTACATATTCAGCGCCCTGGAGCAAGTAAAGTTTGTGCGCCTTCTTGTCACTCAAAAAAGTTCTGCGTAATTTTGATTTGAAGTTACATATATATATATGTGTGTGTGTAACTAGCTGACCTGCCCGACGTTGCCCGGGCCCGTTATAAGTTTGTATGATTTTATATATTCCAAAAGTAGTTCAAATGAACCCGGTCTTAGGGGTGGCCCACTGCCTTCAGTAGTGTCTAGTGTGTTCCCGACAAGCCTCTTTCTGAACTAACCTGTGGCCTGGGTCCCCGCTACGAAAGGCAGTGTATAAGGCAAGGGCAGCTGACGTCACTGTTGGTCGAATTACTGTTTGTCAGCAAGAAAAACTTGTTCATTCATTATGGCTCCTACAATACACATGAACTCCAGGAATTTGATTGGTCTTTAACAGACTGATTTAACAGATCTATGATATGATTGCCCTACGTCGCCAAGTTGATTCCTGCAATGATCGCTATGCAAAAAACGTAGTGGTAGATTGATTGACAGAAGTGTTTGTTTGTAAACATGCCCTTTCTTTATACCAGGAGTGTTCTGTACGCGCCGGAGACAATCGAAAACCAAGTTGAATGAGTCAAACCCCGTAGTAATCGGCTCATAGAACCCGAGATAAGAATGTGAATCCTGGCAGTGAATCTATAATCTTTAAAACAGTCGTAAGCTAAGTTGAATGGACCAATTTCCGTCGAAATAGGGCAGATAACAAAAGAGAAAAGAATGCGCCATTAATGTTCAAAAATGGTGGTAACAGAAGTCTAACACAAACTTTATAATACAAAAAGTAGTTGAATCGTAATCTAGGTTGAATGAACCAATTCCCGTTGAAATCGAGCCCCTAAGAACCCGAGGAAAGAATGCGCCTCCAAGCAGTGGAAGGTGTTTGTGACCCCCACCCCCAGTAAATTTAACAAATTACCTTTAACATTAACGCGATATTTAACTCACGGCTGCAGTGAGTAAACGTAAGTTGATGCCTGAAAAGAAGATTAATATTCGAAAAAGGTGGTAGCTGGAGTATAAGAAAAGTTTTTAGTCGTTTATAAGTAGCCGTAGAACCCTCGAACTATGCTAAAGAAAATTACAAGACAATCGGATAATTTTTAAAGAAACTGCATCAAGGACCCTTATAAGGCAATTAATATTCAAAATTGGTGGTAGCTGAAGTGAGAGTAATTTTTTTTGTTATTCATTTAGTAGCTGGGGGACGTAAGAATTTGTTAGGAAAAAAATCTTAGTGAATCGGACCATTTTTAAGGAACCTATAATAGGGGGACCAAAAAGGGCCAACTGATAATTGAGAGCAAGACCGAAGGTGAAAACATGTTAAAATGTCCTAGTACTTAGCGCTTTAGATTTTCAGTTAGTCGAAATTAAGTATAGGGTATAAGTACTAATCAAGTACTAATCATTAGAAATTTTTTTCAAAGAACTGCTTAAAGAGCTCTTGGGTCCCAATAAAAATATGAAGGTGTTGTCTCGGGGAGAGAAGTCCAAGACTCAATTTTGAAGTTATGCAATGAGAGTGTGACACAATTAGGGGGTAAAACAGCATGGCGCACAAAAAGTTACCCTAGGGGGCCAGTGTCTTAACTGAAATGTAGAAGCGGAAGAAAAACTAAATGAAAAAAGAGCTCCAAAATCGAAGATCGCATTAAAAGCAGGCAATTTATTAACAATTTAGGAGCTTTAGGAACACAAAAACTTCAAGTGGCTCTGTACCAAGCCCCAGTGGTCCAGGGTCACAACTGGAATGTTGCGGGGCGAAAGGAAATTTATTTAGTATTTTACATAGTAGTTAAATGACGCTAGAACAACGTCAAAGAAAATTGCAAGATAATCGGATAAAGCTGCACCAAGGGCCCCAAGAAGGCGATTAATATTCAAATTTTGTGGTAGCTGAAGTGTAAAAAAATTTTTTTGTCGTTCGTATAGTAGCTGAATTTCCTAAGATGTTGTTACAAAAAAAAGTTAGTGAATCAGACCATTTTAAGGTAGATATTTGGAGGTCCAAAAGGGGCCAAATGATAGTTGAGAGCAGTTCCTTAAGATAAAAACATGTTAAAAGGTTCTAGTACTTGGCGATTTAGATCTCAATAAGTCGAAATTAAGCATGGGGTATGTGTTAATCATTCGAATAAAATTTTAAAGAAGCGCGATAAAAAGTGAGGAAAATTCTTTAAAAAGGGCACTAGGTGACCTATAAAAGTGGGAAGGTGCTGGCCCGGGGAGAGGAGTCCAACTCTCAATTTTAAAGTTATGTATTGAGAGGTTGACAATATTAGGGGGGGGGGGGGGGGAATGCATGGCGCACAAAAATTTCAAGGGGCCCTAGTTCTTGACTGGAATGTAAAAACGGAAAATAACTAAATGGGAAAAGGGCTCCCAAAACGAAGAAGATCGGGGCAAGTTATGAGCAATTCAGGGTATAAAAACTGAAAGGTGCTCTGGGGAACCAGTCATAAACAATTAAAAATCTGAGCTCCAGCCGCATCAGGACCTGTCTTGGACTACCCTCACCCAAGTTTTCAGACTTCTATGTGCAATAGATTTCGTTAGCCACCACACACAGGGCAAAACTTTCTTTTATTAGTATAGACTAGCTGACCCACCTGGTGTTGCCCAGGCCCGTAATAATATTCTTAAATGAACTTGGAATTTGTAGGATTTTATTTCTTAAGGCTGTTCTTACATTCAAAGGAGCAACTTTATGACATACGTTTTAATTAATTTTTGCTCGAGAACGCGTGAAACTAGCAGATGTTGTTATTCAGAAGCTTTGTAATCGAAAGATGTTTTCCGTATTTTTTGTAAACACAATAGATATTACAGAAAACACTGTCAAAGTTGACATTTTCAATGGAATTTCCCGACGAAAGCAGAAAAGCCAGTCAACGAAGGGAGAAAAACGTCTTGTCATATATCTTTAACAAGAATGTGTGTGAAATACGCGCTCCAAAAATCGGTTTTAAAAAAAACAGCCCTGCTCTAATTTATATACAAAATTGCTGACCGCCGTCGTTCTGATTATCACATTTATAGACAATATTGAACAAGTTAGAAATTGCTCGTAAAACTTGGCAAATGAGGTGCTTTTGTACTATAACTAGTTTTATAAATATTTTTTGCATCGCATATTGTACTGAATGTATATTTTAGTGCACTTCAATAGGTGCATATCCATTTCATTCTGTTCGAAAAGCTGTAACATCATTAAAATGCATTTGAAATATTTTTTTTCCCACTCACCGTCATGTAACGGAAAACGTTTGACTGTCCCTGTCATTAAAGCATACATCCGATTTTCATAAAATTTGAAATGACTCGACACAATTTTGCAGCAATTATACATTTAAAATTTCAGACCATTCGGTTGGGTAGTTTTTGCTCTGTTATAGACGGACGGGCGGACGGACAGACAGACGAACTGAACGACGACTATAGGTGCTACGTACTTATATAATTACGAATGCACCTAAAAAGGCCCGTTTTCATATTAAAAGGTAATTTTTTACAAAAAAGAATGTTTGAATTACATTTTCTTTGCTGAAAATATTCTTTATAAATATTTTTGTACAAAGCGCAAAAATCAATATAATAAAATTTATTATAGAGGAAATTACAATCACAGCATTGTACGAATACACGAAGCCTATACACATTTCAAACAAATACTTAATACATGATTTTACAAATAAAATAAAATACGTATATACAGTGGACTCTCTCTATCTGAACACTCTTTAATGTGAACACCTCGGTATTATGAACACATTCCAAGGGCCCCGGCGAAACTCCATAGATTTAACATAAGATGAACTCTCTATATTCTGAACACTCTCTAATGTGAACACCTCGCTATTATGAACGCTACTTTTGATCCCCATTCTACTCCGCCTCTCTGTAAACTGAACGTGTGTTTGTAATTAAAAATTCTGGGAATTGTTTCAGAAGAATAAAAATTTCAATAAACTCGATTTAAAAATAAACAGACAGAATCATTGCCAGATTTTAAGTATCTGCTTGATGCTGTAATTTGTTTGAATAATTGAGATAAAATCTTCAGTTAACAAAACATATGTTATAAAAAAAAAAAAAAAAATTGAAAGAATATTTTTCAAACAGGTATGCCTTTACGTGTTCTACATCTAAACTAGCTAGAACATTCTTATATTTTTAATAAACAAAAAAGTCCAGATATAAAACTGTTGCCATTTCACAAAAAGTAAATCATGTTAATCAGATAAATAAAATGAACAAAACAATCAATTTTTATGCAAAGGGATACAAAAAAAAAAATAATAATAATAATGTAAAAACCATGTCAGGAGAGTCCCCCTCTCCAGAGCCGAGATAAAAATAGAAAGATTATGCAACAGAAAGGCCCCGCCCCCAGTGACAGATAAAAGTCAACAGGTATTAGAGGGAGTGGCTAAAAAAGGATTATGGTTTCTTTTCCGCACACCTCTATGGGGACCATCGCTACTGTTTCTTTCTTCCTTTTGCTCGGCAATGGTAAATTTTTGTTCGCCGTTTCTCTACAGTTGCAGGGTAAGAAGCATTGCACTTATGCAGCTATATTGGAAATAAGTAGAAAAACGGAAAGAACTGAAGCTTTAGGAGAAATACGAAGTTGTTCAAAAATTAAAATCAAACGCAAGTCAAAGGAAAATTGCATGTTGAGTTTGGAATTTCAGTAGGTTAAGTCAACACCATGAGCAAGAAAGAGAAAAAAATTCTAATCGCTTTTGAACAAATCAAATGAAATTTCCTCAAACTGTAGAATTTTCAAAAAGAAAATGGGAAACAAGAACATAAACAATCGCATCTGAAGTTTTATTGCCAAATGAGAATGAAGAATCTTCTTGTACGAGACCCCTGCTAAAGAAGATTGCTCTTAATTTTACAGAAAAGGAGAAAATAATGGAATTCAAGGCATAAGAAGGATGGTTGACTCGCTTCAAAAATCGGTATAACATCGAATTCAAAATAATCACTGGTGAAGCTGCAGACGTAAATATCGACACTGTGAAGGAATGGAAAGAAATCTTCAGGATATATTGAAGGATTTCGACGCGTTTAACATTTTCAATGCCAACGAAACTGGTCTTCCAAATAAAATCCTAACAGAAGCAAGCGAGAAAGGTGTGGGCTTAAAAATGTCAAAAGAAAGACTTGTCGTGATGCTCAGTGGCAGTTTTATTTGTGAGAAGCTCTTACCACTTGTGATCGGAAAAAGTGAGAAACCACGATGTTTCTAAAATGTGAAAATCGCATCATTGCCTATGTAAATTAAATTGAACAGCCATGATGACATTCACAAATTTCTCACAATGATTGGAGGGTAGTAACGAGATGATGAAGAGAGAAAGAGAAAAATTCTTCTTTTTGTGGATAATGCCAGACGGCACACACAAACATGCAGCTGAGCAACGTGAGTCTGAAGTTCCTGACCACCGAATTCTACTTTTATAATCCAAGAACTGGATAAAGGAGTAATCAAGACCTTTAAAGCTCACTACCGAATCCATTTTTTGAAGGCAACCAAACTAACGAAGAAGGTCAACGTTATGGATGATATCCATTGGATATCAACAACTTGGAATGAAGCAACTTCTACGCATTCCAAAGCTGCTTCTACAAACCTGGATTCCAATGTGAGAATGAGCAATTCTTATAGAGGAATAAGAAGCAACAGGTGTGAGTGACTTGGGGTCAATTCTCCAAATGGTCTATACTGAACCTGGAGCTTATCTTGGAGCCGACGGAAGCCTTCCAGTTTGCGATAACAACATCGTTGAAGCGGAAGAGGATAGTGAAGAAAACGTAAAGTCAGAATAGACCGATGAAACTAGAAGTACGCTTACCTTCAAGCAATATGGGCAAGGGATTTAAGACCTGTTGAACTATGTAACTGAACATCACCCGAAGTCTTTCCACTTTTTAACCCCTTAACGGTCGCATTAAATTGCGGTTTAAAAAATCAAATTGCTTATTGGCACCAGTTTTTTTGAAAAAGAAATATTCACCTTATTTAATGACAGGTAAAATGATACCATATAAAGCCAATTGCACTATTTTATAAAACTGGTAGGAATCAAACAATCTGAATAAAAGACACAGCCCGCGAATATCACGGGAACGAGAATTAAGGGGTTAAACAACTGACTAACATGTACACTGCACAAGCACGCACAGTGCAAAAACAAACTAAAATTACTCACTTTGTTAAATAACGTACAGATTTTGTTTTTAAGTAATATATTGTATATATGTATGTTTTGTAAAACTTTTTTAATTAAAAAAAGAGACGGTAGATTACAGGTTCGACTGTATTCACTTTGACATTGCACTAGCCGCCAATTCTAAATTCAGCACGCCCATCTCGGTAATTGGCATTTTATATAGTCTATAAACTCAATCGTTGTAGTAGTAATGCATTTATTTCGCAGTCTCCCTCTATAATGAACACCCCCATAATCTGAACATTTTTGGTCGGTCCCATGCGTGTTCAGAATAGAGAGAGTCCACTGTATATATATAAAGAGAGGCCACGCTCTTTGGTACAAGACAGACTGAAAATTCTTGAGGCAGACCATGTACAAACTGGTCACAGAAAAAATTCCAGAATATATACGTTAGTGTTTAAAAGATTTAAATGGTCCTCTGAAGCAAAGAAACTATCAAAAAAAAAAAAAAAACAGTTCTTCTACCTTGCAAAGAGAAATAAAAATCATTAATAAAAAATGCTTCAAAAAAGTGATTTAAAAAAAATATTAAATGATTTAAGGTTTTTTATATCTAATGCTTATAGCAAATTTTAAAACTATTGGTTTCAGCTGATGGAGGGAGCAGCTTTACCTGGTATAGGGCGCACCGACCCGCACGTCGGTTGCCCGGCGGGCCAGTCTGAGCCTGCCAGAATGGGACTTAATTTAGTAAAATTCTTTTTTTTTTTAATTATTATTGTTTATAGGCCTTGTTTCGGCATTGGCGGAATGAAAATTTATTGAAAATTATGTCTTTAGAAAAATGTTCAAGCTTTATGAATGAAAGAAAAACACGACGTCTTTATCACTAGTGGAAATATTTCGCTTCTGTATAAAATTAGGAACTAAGTTTTTATTCATTCTTATACTGTTTTGAACAAACAATATTTCTGTAAACTGTTCAGAAAATTGAATGGAGCAACTCCAAACATTTTCTTTCCTTTTTTTTTTTAAATCTAAAATTCATTGACTACTAATATGTGCTATCAGATGGTGGTGGAATGTGCGCGTGTGTCGAGGGAGTAGGCACAGCCTGATTATGGACTACGCAAACTCACGTTACTATGTTCGAAAAATATGTTTTGCCTTATTTAATCCTAAAATTCTGTGATTAAAAAAGGTTTAATGTGGAAAATTACTGTTAGAAAAAGTGGTGTAATTTTGCATAGGCTATAATTAGGCCCTAAGGAACACTTAATTTGGTACTTAACTTTTCTCTCTTTTTGAAGCTTATCGATTCTGCATTTGACATTTGCAATATTTTCAAAATCTCAAAAACAATACGCACAAAATTTAAGTTGCTGTTTTTACCCCCCCCTCCCCCATCTAAATTTTGTAGCCGTGGGCTGATGTAGAATATGTTTCAATCCGGCTCTTATTATTATTTTGTAATCTGTATTGATGCATGTTTAGTTTCCACAAAACAAACAAAAAGAAAAAACCTTCAAAATTTTCATTTATTGGTTTTCGTTTGTAAAATGTTCAATAATTTTCTTAAACTTCTCACGCTATATTTTTTTCCCACATCGTAAAATCATTTTCGCAAATTACTACTGTTACATCGTACATATAGGTTTCTCAGCGGTGAATTCTTTGGCTACCATTATTTCCGTACAGTAATCATCATGATAAATGTCTAAAACATTTCTAATAGAAATGTACCAGAAAGGTTACTGTTTGCAAATAGTAGTAGTCACTAAAGTGGCCGATGTTAAATAAATTGAATAAGCCCGGTTAAATAAGTTTTGATTACTTTAAGATCTGAAAATCTTCAACAGTCGTCTACAGAAAAGTTACAGAAAAAAGTAAGGCATGCTGAAACGGTGTTGGAGAAGTTACTCGAGGCTGCAGTGTGGTATGAATTAAAACTTGATGAATAGAAGTCATTTTTTTCAACTGCGTCTGAAAACATGTTTTAAATCGAAATAGTTGAGGTTAAACACAAGGTAAAATATCATAGAAATATGCTGATTGTAACAAGATTCATCTATAATGTCTGATTAATAATGAAAAAATATACAAATATTTTAAGAAATCTTTTTTTCGCTTTTCCTAATTTTGCGCCCTTAGGATTCGTGCGCCTGGAGCAGTTTGCTCCAACTGCTCCACGGTAGCTACGCCCCTGGCTCTAAGGTTCTGTAAGTCTTTGAATGCTCTTAAATAATTTTAAATTTTCTGTTTACTTCAGTTTTATTTACTATTCATTGAGATGAGTAAATAATTTATTTAGTATTCCGTTTTAGAAAAATGTGGCATAACCATTGAATTATACTTGCAAAGACAAAAACAAGCCTAAAACTAACATTTTCCCAATCCCATGCGATTCCATCTTAACAGGTTTAATTGTATAATAGATGCATTACCTGCTATGATAGAAACTTGTTTAAAGCGGAATTTTTCCAATTTCTTCTGATTTCCTCTTGGAAAATTTTACTATATCTCAGCACCCTTTGAAATGATAAGTCTAGATACGCCACTGCTATAAACGACTATTTATTTAAAAAATACAAACAGGTTCAACAAAACAAATATATTTATAAGAGATTAATAAATAGCAAATGGAAAAGAAATTAAATTAAGGATCTTAATGATTGCAGCAATTTCACGCTTCTTCATGACCCACTGTAAAGAAATAGAAACAAGATATTAATACACATAAACACTTTCAAAATACATAAATAAGCATAACATTTTAAATTTTTCATACAGCAAGACAGGAAAATCGAATTAAATAAAAATTGATTTGGAAAAAAGAAACAAATTTTTATCTTTAATTTTCTCTAAATAGTGTAATATATCTTGCATAATAATCTTAAACTAAAATTTCAATTTTTTTCACCAACAACAGAGCACAGGCATCAACAAAGGGGAGGACCACTGCCTTTTTAGGATTTTGATGTTTATTTGACTAAATTTTTATTAATTCTAATGATTTTGAAAAATATAGTGAAAATTTACTTTTTGCGATTGGCATAAAACAATTAAGCACAAAGAGAAAAACTAAAAATTTTCTGAAAGACAGTTTGGAGTCCTGTTTATGAGTTAAATTTATCTTAACCTGGTAGTAGTCACCTGTCGGTCCTTTTACTGCCCATATAAACATATCTGAAAAATACCGTGTAGCTGACTTTAAATATTTCTCCACCACCATAGTGATGAAGGGGGTGATTTCGTGGGATTTTTTTTAAATATCAAATTTGTTTACAAAATAGGGGAGTGTGGGTTAATGGAATATTACATTAATTATGCCTTTCTTTATCTCCGCGAATTTGCGGAAATCTGCATTTTATGTGTTAATAATTTTGCCTCTTGTATTTTTTCTGTCCGCTTTCCATGCGATAAATTCGTAAACAAAACAAAAATAAATAAAAAGTCAACTTTCAATATATTCCCCTCCCTCCCTCCCCAATTATTGGATGAAGATGCTGTTCAAGATTGCTTCAATATAGACAATAATGCTCCACTTAGTCATCAGATGACATACAGTAAAATTTGTGAAATGATGACTAAGATGCATCTGATGATAGTAGTGATGATGATGACAAGAATAAGGAGGTAGAAAAAATATCTAATGAACAAATGATATTTTACACTCAACAATTAATTCAAGGCATGGAACAAAGAAGTTATTTCCATAAACAACAAATAATGCCCTTAGATAAAATTCAAGACCAGCTTGTAAAAGAGAAACGTTACAAGCAGCCAACTTTAAAAGGATTTTTCCAAAAAACTAATTCCCAAACATCTGCATCTGAACCCCAAAACTAAATTTCATTCTTGATCTTGTTCATTTGTAAGTTTTATTATAATTTAAAATTATCACAACTCTTTTTTTTTTTTTTTTTTTTTTTTTTTTGTAAATAAAAATTAATTAAACTTTTCCTTAATTGTGTTTTATTGAATTAATTCAACAAATGTGTAATACAGTATTTTTAATATTATTTATGCTAACCAGTATTTCATATTTATGTACATTAGAAAACATTTGTGGTAGTGTTCCGAATTACGGAAAAACCCCTTATCCGGAATGCCCCAGGTCCCAAGGATTCCGGATAACGGATCCTATACTGTAATTTAAGTAAAGTGCCAATTTATAAGTGCATTGAAATGTAATATTCGAATATTAAGTGAAAAATGTTTCTTATTTTACATTTTCTGTATGCAGAGAGCAAAAAGACTGAGTAGTGTGAGTAATAATGTTCTGAAAAAAAGACGCGACTACCCACGGGTTAATAACATAAAGGGCTTTGTTCCTCTGTGCTCTTTGACTCCCCCCCCCCCCCCCCCCCAAAAAAAAAAGTTTCACTTCTTCATTTTGAAAAATGCTGGTAAATTTTTTTTTCTAGTGTTGCTTGTTGTATTCATATTGTTTATAAATCATCTTGCAGAAAATGTTCTGACCCCCCCCCCCCCCCCAAAAAAAAAAATTAATATTCCTGTTCATATTACAGTCGGACCTCGATATCTTGAACCTCCTTACCTCGAAACCCTTGATATCTCGAAAAAAGAAATTTCCACTGCATTTCCATCAAAATTCTTATGTATTTTCCACAGTTATCTCGAAATATATTTTCAAAACCCTTGATAGGTCGAAATTTTTTCCACAGAAATTAGTTTGACTTTTGGCTATTGTCAGCTGTAGAACCAGTTTGATCTGGATACTGATTTCACATTTGTTTATCACTTTGTTGATGCAAAGAACTTAAAGGGAAAAATTTTAGGCTTCTGAAATGAAAAAAAGGCACAACGTCGTTTTTTGGAAACTTTGCAGTGAAAATGCGTCAGGTGATGCAGCTACATGTGAAGAGTGGCTTTCGGAACTTCCTTCGCTTTTAAAGGATTATAAAGCAAATGATGTGTTTAACATAGATGAAACTAGATTATTCTACCAGTTTTTCCCCCACAAAGCGACTGCATTTAAAGGGGAAGAAAGCCAATGTGGTAAACAGAGTAAACTTCGTCTAGTTTTGATGAATCTTATTTTTTTTATAGCAAAAAGCATTTTGTGAGATTAGATTTTTTAAATTTTGTCAAAACCTTGATAACTCAAACCCTCTATATCTCGAATTTTTTTCTCTTCCCCACAGATTCGAGATATCGAAGTTGTACTGTACTAAAAAAAAGAAAAAGTGGCCTGAGCTGTAAAAGACGTTGATTGGCACATTCATTCCAAAATAGTGTTCTTTCTTTTTCTGCAAGTTCCCATGTACTAGATTAATAGATTTAATTGAAACTAAGGATCCAACAAATATTTGACACAGAGGTACAGTCGTGGAAAAAAAAAGAGTGAACACCCCCTACTAACTCCTCAACAAATTATCGTAGAAGAAAGTGACTGGTACTGAACGATTGGAAATAAAGTCTACTTTTAAATGATGTCTATAAAATTTGCTTAGGGGGCCATCTACATATTAAAACGAATCCAAATTTCATTTTTTTTTCAATGACAATACCCAATTTTAACAAGGTATTTCAAATCTTCGGTTCAAAATATGCCTAAATCCAAAATTTCACACTTTTCTTCCACGTAGTTTTCAAATCATGCTTAAAAAACGGCAAAATGATGGTTTAAGGGGCCGTCTATAATAGGAGTGACTAGATATTTTGAAATTTCTTTTGCTGTCGTGTAATCTAGCAGAAAGCATATAAGAATTATAAAAAATTACCTTGATATCCATGGTTTAATATTTAAAAAATAAATAAAAATGTAAAATAAAATTCAAGTAAAAAATTTAGATTATAAATCGCTAACTGCATAAAGTTTCAAATTTGGGCTTTTAGAGAATGAGACTGATAAAAATAAAATTCATGGCAGCTTTTGATGGTTGTGCAGTTTAAAATAAATTAATTAAATAAAAATAAATATTGTTATTTAAAAAAAGAAAAGAAAGAAAAAGAAAGAAAGAAAAAGAAGAAGAGAAAATACCATAGTAAGTAAAAATAAATGCTTTACCCAGTATTTTTAGGTAAATTTCTGATAAAAAGCAAGCGTAATGGGTTGTAAATTTTAAACTTAAAATTCTTTCACTTCATTGAATAGGTTAGACTGCCCTCTATTGCCTTAAAGAAATAGGAATCACTTATGCAACATAGAAATTTGTCACGATTTCAATAACTAATTTAAAAGCGACTCATTAAAAATTCAAGAAAATTTCTAATGACATATTTAAGTTATTGACCGTCAAATCTTGACGGGCACTATCTCGTAAGCTATATAGCATCTTTGGTAAGGCCTAAATTCAGCCTTCATCCATCTTTGTTATATCAAAAGATTAAAATTGAGGTGTATCCTATTTATTGAGTCATTAAAATTTAATAGTCATCTGCCTTGTAAGCCGTTCACTTGGAGTAGGAACTATCGCTTCATCACATTGTGCATGCATTCTATCCAATTTTTAGGATGAACCTTAACCAGAAAGGGAATATTAATGTTTTTCAGGGACTGTAACAGTATGTTTTAATAATTGCACGAACCAGAGAGATATTTACCATAATTTCACAAACTGAAATATTGTCCTGGTTTGCTCCCATACATTCCAAGACTTGACTTTCCCCAAATAGCGCACATACTGCATATGGTAATCTTAAATTAAAATTTCAATTAACTTAAACTAAAATTTCAATCAAAATTTCTCCTAGTGACAAAGCACGGTCATCAACAAGGGGGAGAACCACTGCATGCTTAAGGATTTTGATATTCAAATGACTAAATTCTTATTAATTCTAATGATTTTGAAAAATGTAGTCAAATTTATTTTTTGCGACTGACATAAAAATTAAACATAAAGACAAAGAACTAAAAATTTTAATGAAAGACTGTTTGGAGTTCTGTTTATGAGACAAATTGATCTTAATAACGGGAAGGGCTTTGCCCCTTTTCTACTCTTTGAAGGAAAAAAAAAAAAAAAAAAAAAAAAATCTTTCATTTTCCATTTTGAAAAATGCTGGTAAAAACTTTGTCCAGTATTGCTGGTTACATTCAAATGTTTAAAAATTACCTTGATTATTTTAACCCTTAAATGTCTGATTTTTCAAAAATCATTCTAATAATGTTTTTTGGCTTTCATTTTTTAAATAAATCATGGGAAAAATTCTTTAAAAAATCATATTTTGTTTTAAGTATGGTTTAAGGCTAAAAAACAGTTTGTTACTCATCGGCAATACTGGTCTTTAATTGAAAAAATAATTTTCCTTGATAAAATTCTATAATATTAAACACACAAGAATTTTAGGAACTATAATAAGAAATAAATTTTACTTGCTCACTGCAGAAGAAAATAGGGTATTTCGCAAGCTTCCAAACAAAACAAAAAGAACAAGTAGCAACAATTGAAAAAGTAAATCTATTTTTATTCTTAAACACAAGTGTTGCCATCTACATGTTGAAAATCGATTTAATAATATTTTCAGAATGTATTTTATTGGCAACGTTAGGCATTATAGCTTCAATATTATTCTAATTTATTTTAGAAGCCTAAATTGAGTATGTTGGCGAAAAGCAACACCCGGCATTTAAGGGTTAAGTAGACCAAACCTGTGCAACAAAGCACAGAATTCAATCAAGATTTAACTGCATAGCACAGTGTTTCTCAACCTGTGTGCCACAAGAGATTGTCAAATGTGCCGCGAGAGATTTTGGCAAATAATTAATTTCAATAAATAGTTTCAAATAATTTCAATAGGATTTGTCAATCACCTCCTAGCTGACTTCTTTTTAACCAATAACTGATAAAACTGACGAGAGAGGCACCTGTCTCTAAAAAGCTTGCGCACTTAGTTCAAAAGCCTGGTTTAAAACTGCTATGCACCTGTCAATCACCTCTAAGCTAACTTGATTTTAACCAATAACTAATAAAACTTACCTTAAAAACCACACCCTTAAAATTATTGCACTACTTGTTTGAAAGCATGGTTTAAAATTGATATTTGAGTTCAGTATAGCTTCTAGATGACACGAGTGTTTAAAAATGGCAAAACGCGATATAACTTCGTTTTTTTCCTTACCATTTCCAAATAAACGTTTAAAAATCGAAAATAAAGAACCGCTAGATTCTAACAATGAGAATTCTAAATTAATTCGCAAAGAAGTCAGCAATTCAACATTCCTAAAATGGAAAAAAGAGCACCCATGGCTCATTCAAGAAGAAAATTTGATGCTATGTACCCTATGTAAAGAATATGCTAAACCGGAAGAGACAAACTTTGTTAATGGATGTCCAGCATTGAGATATGAAACGGTAAGTAATTTCATTCTAAGAATAATTTGTTCTGTTATTATTTTTCTTTTATAAAATAATATTCACTGTCACTCATCTCTCCACTGAGTAAATTGCAAAATCGGGAACTATCAATTACTTGAACCTATTACTTAGCTTTATCGCCGATAATGCGAATTGAAATTAATTTCAAATTTCACTCACAATATTATCTACTTTGCATATTTTTTTTCCTAAGTTGATTATTCAGAAATACTATCAAAATGCGGCATTTTGAACCTAATTTCCGACGTCGCAATTCGGGAAAGTCGAAAAGTGTCGTCATGTGACACGAATCGCGATAAATAATTTATTTCCCAAAAACGAAAAACTCATCAGAACCACCTATCAGAAATAAATTGTTACTTTACGCGATATGTTCGTAAATATTTAAAATAAAATGCCCTAAAAAAATTTTAAATATTTTAAAATAAATAAAAAAATAATTAAATTTGAAAATAATTTCTAAAAGATGTATTTACCAAATATGGAAAACGCTATTCGATTACATTAGTTTCTTGGTAAGAAATCAACTCCCAATTTCATGCATTCTTAAACAAAAACTAATTTAATTTAGAAAGTAACTTTGGATCTTAGAACAGCCGTGCACAAGTAGCCTCATTATAATTTATTTTTCCCTCTTTAAAGCGAGAGCAACTATTCAAATTCTATTCATATTCAACCTCACATATAAAAAGAACTCTGCAAATGTTTCAGCGGAAAAAAGAAATTATTGCGCTGCAAGCAAACAGAATAAGTATACAAAAGAAAAATAAATGAAAAGCCAGCTCTGCTTGTGCTTTTCCTTACTATTAAAAAAAAAAAAAAAAAAAAAAGATATCTTCGTTGTTAATGGAGGGATTTTCTTGAAATTTTCAGCAAGTTGCAAACATAGTAAATTACGCAGTGAAACAAATTTTTATTATAATGTAATAAGTGATTAGAAAATTAGAGCCTCTACAAAAATCACTCACTATAGAACAATTCTAAAGAAGAACCAATGCAGTTTGTTTTGTTTACTTAAACACCGTGAGGTTGGAAACGTTATCAAAATAAGATGATCTGCTTTGGATGGATAACATTTTGTTATGCAGAAAGAAACTGTGTGGAGATTTTTTTTTTTTTTTTTCGTATTCTATTTTAAAAACATCCGTTATCTGGTAAGCATGCAGGATAATTGGCAATAGCCGTAATTATTAAGGATTGAATTGATGGAAACGGAATTTCGGCGTTCTTTCTCTTTTCGGCCGAAAACAAAAACATTGGAACTTTTTTTTAAGTAATCAGTAATCAATACATACATAATTATTAATTATATGTTTTTATTAAATTTATATAATTATTAATTATACATGCTTATTAAATATTTATAACTATTAATTATAAGTGTGGCCAAAATTGGCTCTGAGTGCCTTAGTCCCAAAATTTTTTATTTTGGGATATAAATAAAAAAATTATAATTCCATATAAAATAAAACGTAATTAATTTATCAACGAATACAGAAATATTTTCTAATTACAAGAATTTTATTTATACTTTTAAAATATTTTGATTTTAGGTATACATACAATGTAGGTTTATTTTTTATAATACTGTTTGTAAATGATTATATGTTATACTAGAACTTTCTCAAAGAATATTCAAAACAGTTCTGTAGTTTCAAACTAAAAATTCTCTATTTTTTTTTAAGGCTGCAGCTTTTAATGAGCGCGTAAAACAGTTTAGGCAAATATGTGTTGCTTGCTTTATAATTTGCATTCACGTCTGAGTCAGTCATGACTGATAATTATAAACAATGGAATTCATAGCAATAGTCTCATTTCAGCTGTGAGTAAAGTTGAAAATATTCGAAAGAAGATTTGGAATACACAATCTCTGTCGAGTTTTGGTCCGATTTCATTTTCGGCAAAACTTGGATTTTAGGCCGAAAATGAAATGAAAGTTTCGGTCAGTCGATTTCTAATTATTATTGTGTCAGAACATTCGGCCTAGAATAATATACTACCAAAAAATTGATAATATTTCCAGTAATTGAATAATCAATAGTACAAATTTTATATCCTCATTAGTTTTGGATTAAAATTCTACCAAGAGGAATATATATATATATAATATATATATATATATATGTATGTATAAATATATATTTTAATGTATAATTTAATAAAAGATTTACTTTTTTAGGGGGGAGAGAGGGATAAGTAGCATACTGTAATTTTATTTTGTTTTGCAACATCTCTATGTAGGTGAATAAATAACTTAAAATTAATAAGAAAAATTAAGTCATTTTTAAATTTTTCATCATTTTTACAGCACATAAAAAATATTTAATTAAAAAGTTCTGGCCTTTTTTAAAAAATTAATGAATTTTATTTTGAGTTTGTATTAAAATATTATTTTTTTTCAGGTAAAAAAGCATAGTATGTCTGCTACGCATTATAATTCTTGCAAAGCAAAATTAGCCAAAGATAATCCATCTAAAGCACCACTGATGTCTGCAGTTAAGAAAATGGATTCCTAATTACTTTCGAATATGGAAAAGCTCTTCAATACAGCATATCTAATTGCTAAAGAGGATTATGCTTTTGATGACTCCCAGTTTATGTGCACTCCAACAAAAAAATGGAATAAAGTTTGGCAACACATATGTGAATGATAAAGCAGCTAAACAATTCGTTAAATATATTGCAGAAAGCATGAGATCAGAAATTAAAGAACAGTTTTCTTCAATTGATTTTTTTTCTATGATGGCTGATGGATCCACTGACAGGGCAACAATATCATCAGAAATAATATATGTTTATTATTTGTATGAAGGAGATGTAAGATGTACTTTTATTGGTTTGAAAGAATGCGAAAATGAATGTGCTTCTGGAATAAAATCCACAATAGAAACTGCTGTACAAGAATTTATACCAGATTGGAAGGAAAAACTGGTTGCAGTCAGTTTTGATGGTGCTAGCGTAAACATGGGACCTGTTTCTGGTATTGTCAAATTAATGGAAGACGACTGTGGAGATTTAGCAACAGTTCACTGTGTAGCACACAGATTAGAGCTAGCTTTAGCTGATGCACTAAAATGTGTGAGGTATGTTACTAATGTTGAAGACACAAGGAATTTATTCCTTTTACCACAACAGTGCCAAACGTACAAGGGAACTTAAATCGCTCTCCGAAATCCTTGATGAAAAAGTTTTGCGGCCTGTTGGTTTGCATGGCATTCGATGGTTGCAATCACGGCATCGAGCTGTTCAGGTTCTTATTAAGAACTGGCATGCAGTTATAATTCATATGGAACAGGTTGTTGCTGCTGAAAAAGAAAAGACAGAATGTGCAAAATTAAGAGGATATTTAAAAACCTTGAAATGTGAAAGATTTTTGAATTTCCTTCATTTATATGAAGATATTTCTCACATTCTTGCAAGACTTTCTGAAACTTTTCAGCAAAAGTTCTTGCTTCTGAGCGATTTTTTTGTAAAGTTTGAATCTAGTAAAGAAAGACTTTCAAAAATGATTTCTGAAGATGCAAAAAGCCTCCAGGAGTTTAAAAATGCCCAGAGTTTTCAAGGTACTGAAGTAAAGTATAAAGATATAACACTGTCTCGGAATGATTCGAATTTACGTTTGTTTAGACCGGAGAAAGCTTATAACTGAAATAATAGAATCTTTAAATAAACGGTTCTATAATATGACAAATGAAACCATCTTTGCAAATTTAAAAATATTTGACCCATGCTCCCTTTATGAATTGAAAGAAGATGATGAGAACAAAGTTAATAATCAATTAGAAGAACTCATAAATAATCTTCCACACAATGTAAGAAAAAACATTAATAAAGATGCATTAATCGAGGAATTCTCTGACTATAAAATGTGGACTAAAGATAAGTTAAATATTCCATGCAAAGCTGCTTGGCAGCGATTAATCGCAGAATCCAAATCTAATACGAGTTTTTATAACATCAGGAAAATTTTGGAATTTGTTATGGTTCTTCCCTTGAGCATTGCTGAATGTGAAAGGGGTTTCAGCCAACTTAATCTTATTAAGACAAACACAAGGAATCGTTTGTCACTTAATTTGATCAATGACATTCTTTTAATAAAACTGTATGGACCAACATTAGATAATTTCAATCCACAAAAAGCCATTAATTTATGGTACTCTGATGTAACACTCGGTCGAGTTAGGAGGCCTGATTTTAAAAATTTAACGAGTTAGAAGGCCTGATTTTAATTCAAGATATTATTTTAATTTTTGTATTCTTTGTTTGTGATTTTTGTATTTTCAACTTTTGTATATAAAAATAATTAGTAAATAATAATAATAAATAATCAGCTATATAAAAATAATTAGTTAAACATTTTTCTAGCATCCATATGTTGTAGTTTAATCAAATTTTACTGTTTTATAGAAAACCAGTTTTTACTTTGTTTTAGTGATTAACAATGATAGTGTTTTTAATATATACCCCCTTACCCTTAACACATAAAAATAGGAACAATATTAATGTTAACACGGTTGTGAAAAGAAATGAGAAAATACGATACAACGTAAAATTGCAACCATGAAATGCAGTTTGGCACCTAGAAAATAAATTGTAGGCGTCATTTGACGCCTTACTTAAAAATCCCAATTTCTAACCCTGCTCATACACCTGAAAGCTGTTTTTTCAGGTCGAAAAAACACCTACTGAATTTTTTCTTCACGAGATTTAGTGCTTGAAGTTCAATTTCTCTCAGACTTGTTTGAAAAGCTGAAATCTCTGAATTTAAGCCTTCAAGGTCCATTCGAGAATATTGTCACATCGACATGAAATCAAAGTCATTTGTAGAAAAATTAACACTGTGGAAATCTGAAATATCAAAAGGAAATTTTGACTGCTTTTCGGGTGTCAATGAAATTCAGTCGAAAAAAATAACTGCAGACGCACAATTGCCAAACTTTAAACGTCTCTTAAAAATTAATTTCCTTCGCTTTCCGTTGACAAATATGAAAGGTTAATGGACCCATTTGTAATTTGTAAACTAAAAAAAAAAAAAAAAAAAAAAAAAACCCAGCTGATTGATTTGCAAAATGATAAGTCTTATCGTTCAACATTATTCGAGAAAAATTGGATAAGTTTTGGCTTTGTATCCAAAATTTGTGCCATGCAATCAATCAGCTAAAATTTTTCTGCCTTTTGCATCTTCATGGTTCTCTGAATTTGGATTTTCAGCATTGACAGAAATCAAGTCCAAAAAGCGAGAAAGGCTTTTAAAAGTTGATGATTAAATGTGAACTTGTCTGGCGACGGAACTTCATTTTGATTTAATTTGTTCATGAAAACAGGTGAAGCCCTCATTGAATAAATTTTGTAAATATATATAAATTTTTTCTATCGTTCAACTTTTAAATTTTTTATATTCACATATTCAGGTGTGCCGCAAATAACTCCAGATATTTTTAATGTGCCATCAACCAAAAAAGGTTGGGAAACACTGGCATAGCAGATGTAATTGAGCATAAAAGTTATCTATGTATCTAATTGTAGTACTGTAAGTAAATTTTATCGCTTTTTTCTGATACTATGTTCACACTGGATACCTTAAGATATCTCAGGCCGCCAAACTCTCTCAGAGAGTTTCGACTTACTTCGGCTAGATACAGGAACGACCACTCACTCTCGTTGGCTATGAAGCTTCGCTTTTACTGATTGGCTGTTGCGGCCGTTTTTGTTTTAAGCGCATGTGCATACTTTACTTTTGTTCAGATCACAGACACAGTGATGCTACTGAGATATCTTAAGGTATGTTTTTCGATGTGAACAGGCATCGAATTCTGGGAGGGTACCACTTCAAAACTGGCAGTCTAAGATATCTTAAGTTTCTAGTGTGAACAGGGTTTTAGATTTTTACAACAACCGTTAAACCTCCCTAAAGCGACGACGTTCTGTTCTAGTAAAAATGGGTCGCTTCGAGAGGTGGTCTCTTCATGGAGGTCATGATTAAATCTAGATTTTAATGGTTGAAAAAAAGGTAACAATTCATGTTACAAAAATTTATTTTTGAGATTATGAAAAAATATGAAAAATTAAGTATCAAAACAAAAGTTAATAACTTCAGAGTTTAAAAAATGAATACATTGATGTTTGCTTTAGTTTTACGGCTTTATCTTATAACTTTTATTGCCAAGTTCAGTAAATAAATGCCATTTTTTTTTTGGATGGGAACAAATAATGACAATTTCATTAATTCATCTATTTCTTTGAGTTTCCTGACAGAATAGGGCAGGGGAGTTCATTGACGGTTGTTCTTAATTCATTGCCTAAATAGGCACAAAGAGGTTTAAAAACATAAAAGTTACTGGATTAAAAAAAAATTCTAAACTTAGTTTAGAAGTTTGATGAATAATGCACTCCCCGAAATTATTTTTCTAATAAAACATTCTTCAAGTGACCCGGAAAAAACGAAATGTGTTTCCTTTTCTTCAAAGAAATGGGTCGCTCATGGAGGGAGTTCAACTGGGAGGGTCTCTGAATGGAGGTAGAATTAGTATTAAGCTTATGGGAATAAATTTCGTTCCATAGAAAACGGGTCGTTCAGGGAAGTTTCACTGTAACTGGTTTCTTTTTTTCTTATTTCGGATATCATGAATAACAGTCAATATGAATTTATTTTAAGGCCCTGTGAAATTCATCTTTATGAGGTTTGACTGTATAAATAATAAAAAAATAATTGTCATAAACATTGTTATTTTTAACTATTGTCATCCAAAAAAGGGTGTTTAAAGAATACTTTGAACAGGGTAGGTAGGTCAAAAATTCATGACACACAAGAGTGTAGTTTAAACAGAAATGCTTCTCATGATCAAAGGTATTTTGTCTGAAAATTGTCCATAGAAGGTTTCCTTCAATTTGTGCAGTTAATTATTTCCACACATTGAATGCGAAAAAACTACAATAGATCCACAGCCAACTTTCTCTTTAATATATCCTTTTTAGTGTATTATTGTACAGTATTGCATAAAAAGTACACATGACAGCTTGACTTGAAATTTTAAAAAAGTTTATCCAATTTTTAAGAACTTCCATTAATATAAACATGTGAGCTCATTTAATAAGTAAAGAAATAAAGTAAAAGCAGTTAATAATATATTATTAACTGCAGTTCCATTTATCTTATCACCCTGCTCTCATAATACTAATTATATATCTCAATTACTCTGTAATAATAATATATATTTTCTCTAATTAAGTTTAATCCAAGAAACTGCTACTTCTACTTTCAACTCTAATAATTATTGGCTCTCTCATTTTCAAAACAAAGTGACGTATTTGTATAAATAAACAGCAATGAGTTATTAAAATATTCTGTGATGAAGAGCTTAGAAAATCTTGAAAGTACTAAGAAGTTTTAAATAAAATGTATATTTTTAACTTGTAACATCTTTCTCATTATTTTAATTGCCTTTTAAGTAAAACCATGAACTTTTTTAAGTTCATATAATATATTTTATGTTTGAACCACGGTGAAATATTGCGTTTAGTGTTATGATATTATCTTTTAAAGCTATTTTCTTTTTAGGCATTTTCTGCAAATTTTACTTTAAAAAATTTGATGCCATCTTGCTTGAAAAAAAAAAAGGATAATTCATTTTGTGCTTTGTTTACTAATCAAAATATTCTCTGAACTAATCGAGAGAACATCTAAAAAAGTTTACCGCACTAAGCAAAGGAACCTTCAAATCTTTAAAAAAAAAAAAAAATTACAAATTAATATATATATATATACAGTCGAACCTTGTTATCTCGACACTCTAATGACCAGAAAAAAGTGTCGTCATAAGCGGAGTGTCGCGGTAACCGGAGTTGGAGAAAATTTTTTTATAAAAAGCAGTATTTTTAATTAGTTTAAGACAAGTTTAAATTCATAACTGTTCTTGCAGTTTTAAGCAATAAAACATTATTATTAAACAAAATAAACAAAAAAACAAAATTGAAAAGAATAAAAATCAGATTTATGATGACTTGTCTTCTTATTGTTACATGAAATATTGATGAATTAAGATTTGCTTATCCCTAGATGTGCTTCCTACAATTCTTTTTTCACTATTATACAAAAAAGTATAGTCAATATTCGTCGTTTCAGAATTGGATGTTAGATAATTTCTGATCGTTTCAATGCAATGCAATGCTTTGGTTTTAGCCGGATGAAAAACGGCGTGTAATCACAAGAAAGTGGCTCCTAACCAGAACAAAAAGACCGCGAGTAGACTGATACGTCTATCTGGAGCTTAAGTGGGTCATTCATAGCAGTGGGTTTATTTATTCACATAAAGGATTGATGTAAAATTTCTCATTTTTCTCAATGGGTATTTTAGACACTTTTGTGAAAAGTTTGGCTAAGACATTTCTTACCGCTTAATTTCCGAGCTTATGAGATGGATTATAAAAAATGGACAATTTTCCTAAAGCGTCGGGATACCCGGAGTTGAAAATTATTCAACAACGTAAAATCTGGAGTTTATTTACATTAAAATCATATACAGAAAATCGGGACTTTGAAAAACTGATGTAAAAAGCGGAGTGACGTGAAAACCAGGAGCCGGGATAACGAGGTCCGACTGTAATACCACTACCATAATCATTTTTTGCACAATGTACTACATTTTAAAGTGTGGAATGAAATAGAGTAAGGCTTGAATAAGATTGAAGCAAGAAAGAGCGGACATGCTGTAATATTATAGAACATTGTATGTATAAAATAAACGGTTTGTAATTTTGGTGGTTTTGGTATTGCTTTGAAGGTATATCTATATATATATACTATGGTATGGAAGGCACTATCTACGGGCAATTTTGGGAAATAAACTTTTGATTAATCAGAGCTTTTAAGAAGCCTTTTTGTCCAAATTGATTCTCAAATGCCATTTTTTCTTTTCAAATTTTAAAATGTGTGAAGGACTTTTGATATACAGCATAGGACCTACTATCCGGCATCTTGATATCTGGAGCACTCTAAAAACCGGAATGCTAAACGATCTAAACGTCAAAACTTAGTAAAAGATTTCATTTAAAAAAAAAATTGCAGTTTTTTCTTATTTTTTTCTTCATACCTTACTGAAGAGTTAACATGCTTTATAATTCAATATTTTGAATATTTTTAACTTTTTCTCATACATCTCAAGGTACTATAAAATCCCATTACTCTGCCCGATGCAATGAAAAATTGTAATGCAGTCAAAGAGGATGATGATGCTTCATGGCTGTGGGAAGCGCATGCTAATAGCAAATCGTCACAAAATAAGAATTTTTGTATAATTTGACAAAGAGGAAAACATGTGCAGTAATGACTAAATCTATACTAATAAAAAAAAAGTTGTTTGTCCGTTTATCTGTCTGCGATGGCTATTGAAATCTATTGCATGTAGAAATCTGAAAACATGTATAAGAGTAGTCCAAATCCTACCATGCTACTCAGATTTTTTATTTTTTGATAATTAATTGACATATTTAAAACCTCTTTTCCTGTTTTTTATTAAAATTTTTTATTTATTTGTTATTTACCCTTTTTTTTTTTTTTTTTTGTTTTTTATAATCAAACTTTTTCTCAATTGTACTTTAGGTTAACAAATTTGTAGCACAGTATTTTCAATGTTATTTATGATAACCTGTAATGCAAATTTTAAAATATTTGTGGAAGTGTTCTGAATTACGGAAAAACCCTTTATCCGGAATGCCCCAGGCAGGCCCTTATTATCGCATGGGCAAATTGGGACTTTGCCAGGGGCGGACTGGCATAGTTTGGCCCACCCTGCCAGACTTATGCATTGGCCCACCAACCCCATTCGACAACCCCATTGTTAAAATGTTTGAATACTGACTATCAACACGGCCCTTTGCTCTAACTCTTTGAAGATGACTTATCTTGAATTCGAGACATATTAGCATCTTTGTAATCGCTTATTTTCAATTGGTAGTAAATTTATCATTAAAAAAATCTTGTGGGGAGGAGGAGGGGAGAGAGAGAGAGATTAATTTGCTTAATTTTTATTTATTTTTTGAATGTGTGAACAATTAAAAGGTATATACGTAATAAATAAAAACGTTTGAAATTTCTTATGATAATTCTGTTCAGATATTTTTATTCTTTGTACTTGTATTTTTTTTTTAAATGTTTGGTCCAATGGCGGGTTAATTGTGCTGTCAGCATCGGCCAAATGTAACGTTAGAATAGATGATGGCTGTTTGTGATGGGGCTCCCAACAGGAATAGGGTGTCACTTACCCTAACCTATGCACATTGACAACACGTAGAAACATCCATGCCAGACTCGGAGTTTGGACCCAGGCCCCTTTGGAAAGTGTCCCTATTGACCGGAAAGAGTTAGTATTATTACTATTAAACTGACACACATACATTGATTAATTTGTTATTTGAAATATCATTATATTTATTTCTACATTTTATTTTATTATTTGAAATTATCAACATATATACACTTTGTACATTGATTGATATTTGTTTAAAATATCAATATATAGTACCTGAAAATTGAATAGTTAGTTTTATACCCTCACTATTAACTAATTAGAATTTCAGATATCTGAACAATTCTTTTGAACTTCAGACAACTCCATCTATTATCTTATCATAATCGTAATCAAAATATCGTTCGACATTGAAAAGGATAAAATCATCCGACAGTTCTTGTCCCAGAGATGAACGCAAGCGGTTCTTTATAATGTTAAGTGTTGAGAACAATCGTTCACAAGACACTTCAGTGCATGTACTTATAAGCTAAGTACAAGGTTGGATAAATACGACTATAGACATTCAACTCGCACAATAATTCTAATGCACAAGCTAGGCATTTTTTATTAACTTTACATCGATTCTCAGCATCTTTAATGAGCTGTTCTGAATTGTTTGTTTCTTTGTTGAAAGCGGCTAAGAGCTCGCTACATTGAGATTGCTGCTGCAATAGCGACTGATTATAATCAGCATAGTGCCGATAAAAATGCAGCAACTCTTTTCTGAGTTAGTCTTTCTTGACTTTCCCCAAGCCAGACAGAGTACCAAAAGCTTCTTCCGCAAGTTCATTTAACAATTAAACCTGACTGAAGCGGCAAGGATCGAACCAGGCAATGTCTTTCATGAGCGAGTCATTTCCAGCAAATCGTGTATTCAGCTGCTGAATAACTGTTTCTAAGATAGCATTTATTTGATTTGATTGCCTAAGAGGGACTGCTCGTTTACCTTAAATATTAGGTTGTCCCAAAAGTTTCTTTCATTTTTTTTTAACAAAAAATAAGCTGTGGAAATTTAAAAAACGGTGAGATTTTATTGAAGTATATATGTGCTATTGTGTTCAGCAAACTTTCTCCTACCTCTCCGGAAGTCTAATATAGTGATGGGCGATAACGAGATGTTTTTCTCGATTTTCTCGATTGTATGGACATCTCGATATTTTTCGATTGTATAAATTTTTTCTCGATGACTACAGTTTGCAAATTTCTTTTATAAATCATATATTATGTATTATATACGTCATACATTTATCAAGAATCGTCTGTGGGTGAACTGGAATGAGTCGATGTTAATAAAGACTAGGTGACTTCGACCGCTAGCGGGCCCCTCCTTTAATCGGGGCCCCTAATTTATACGTAATCTTGTAATATGAAATCACGAACAGGTTACCCGCTATATACGGCACTGATATATGATAGCAGGCAGGTGTGGTGTGCACGCACTACAAAATCTTGTAAAAAATATAATATCGAAACGAATGAACGTCGGACCAGATCTCTTGGGGGAGGGGTCAAAGAGAGCGGAGGGGCACAGCAGCTGCATAATATGATTAAGTCGTCACAGGTCTTTAGGCCTTTCCAACCATATGTCACATGAGAAGTCTGGATCTGAATTTATAAAAATGCCCTCCCCGTGAGGGGGAAAGGGGGGAGGGGTGCGGGAGGTGGATAACATGAGTAAGTGGTCATAAGCCTTTCCAACAATATGTCACATGAGGGGTCTCGGCTAAATTTAGAAAAACACCCCCGTAGGGGAAAAGTGGGGGGGGGGGGGGCGGTCACCGGAGGTGCATTACATCAATAAGTAGTCGCAGATCTTTCCAACGATATCTCACATGTGGGGTCTTGGCTAAATTTGGAAAAGTGTCCCCCCCCAGGGGGGGGGAGGGTTCAAAATGGGGGAATGGACACCGGAGGAGCATAACATCAATAAGTAGTCACAGACCTTTCCAACGATATCTCACATGAGGGGTCTTGGCTAAATTTGGAAAAGTGTCCCGCGGGAGGGGCAAATTGGGGGAGACTGTCAACGGAGGTGCATAACATCAATAAATATTCACAGACCATTCCAACGATATCTCACATGAGGGGTGTTGGCTAAATTTGGAAAAGTGCCCCCCCCCGGGGGGGGCAAAGTGGTGGTAGGGACACCGTAAATACATAACATCAATAAGTAGTCACAGACCTTTCCAACGATATCTCACACGAGGGGTCTTGACTAAATTTGAAAAAGTGTCCCCCAGGGGGGGCAAAGAGTGGGGGGGCTGTCACCGGAAGTGCATAACATCAATAAGTAGTCACAGACCTTTTCAACGATATCTCATAAGAGGGGTACTGACTAAATTTGGAAAAGTGTCCTCCGGGGGGGGGGGGGGGGGGCAAAGTGGAGGGGGGCGGCCACCGGAAGTGCATAGCACTAATAAGTAGTCACAAACCTTTCTAACGATATGTCACATGAGGGGTCTTGGCTAAATTTGGAAAAGTGTCCTGAAATTTCATATATTATAAATAATATTTAGCGGAGGGCTCCATAAAAAAATCCGATCTAAAATGATAAAAGCGGAAAAAACTACCCTCGCAGTGGGGGCCAAATTGGGGAGGGGAGGAAGAAAGTCTCATAATATGAAAGAGTCATCCGAGAGCTTACCGATGACATATCACATGACTGGTCCAAAAAAAGTTTGAAAATTGCTCCCCCTCTCTCCCCCCGTGGGCCCACTCTTTCACCCCGGAATTCACACAGCCGCCACTTTAAAATTTTTATATTCAATAAATAATATTTACCGGAAGACTGCATAAAAAACCCATATTTAAAGTTATATTTAAATTTATTATAGAAATCGGCTACAGTTTTAAAAATTTGTTCGCCCTTTCCCCACCCCCCTTTGAGCGAAGAAAGGTTCATAGTATGAAAGAGTGGTCAAAGGGCTTTTCGATTATATGCCACAGGAAGGGTTCGGTAAAATTTTTAAAATTGCACCCCATGAGTCCACTCTAACGTCCTCCTCCCTCGAAATCACCCGACCCACCTTCCTCTTTGAAAATTTTATATTTAATAAATAATTTTTATCGGAACGTTCCAGGTATGTGACATCTTGGTAGGGCTAAAATAAGAGAAACTTTGAAAATTAAAGCTTCATTTCACAGCTCATTGTCATGCCTTTTTCTCTATCTCGTCCCTTGGTACTCTCGATAAATTTTCTAACTTTTCTTCTCTGCCGAGGACGAGAGAAATCCTCGAAAAGCTTCTCATAGCGAAATGTTGAAAAGCGCGAGAGAAATCCTCGAAAGGCTTTTCATTGGGAGATTTCGAAAAGGACGAGAGTAACAAGCGAGAGGCTTCCCATCGGGAAAGGTTGAAAAGGGCGAGAGGAAACTCTCGAGAGACTTCCCATCCCGAAAGGTTTAAAACCGCGAGAGAACCAACCATCGAGCAGCTTGCCATCCGGAAGCGTCGAAATGCTGGAAAAATCATCGAGATGAGATTTGCCGAAATGCGAGATGGAAATGAAGCTTTTAGAGTCAAACTTACCGCATTTCTGGTTTAAGTCATAATTTCTCAAAGGAGTCCATCTGCTTATCCAATCTCTTTTTAGCTCACAGGCTATCTAAGCCTGAGAGCTAATGTACCCGTCGGTTCTGTGTGTATGCATCTACGTACGTACGTATGTATGTACGTAACGCGATAACTCTTGATTAAAATGTACGATTTGCTTCAATTTTTTTTATGTTCATTCTGATAAGGCGTTCCACTGTTTAGTTTTGATGGTTCATTGGTTTAGGAAAAAGGGAGAGAAGGCGGGCTGGTCCCCCCCCCCCCCCTCCTTAATTTAGATAAATAGGTTTTTCATGCAGAATTCTTCGATTTGCTCAAAATTTCGTATACCGGTTTATTATGTTAAGGAGCTTCCCTGATTAAACTTGGAGGTTGATTAGTTAAGTATGAAGGGGGGAAAGGGGGATAGACCCCCACCTTAATTTAGATAAATGGGTTTTTCATGCAAAATTATTCGATTTGCTCCAAATTTGGTATACAGGTTCATTATGTTAAGAAGTTGCCTTGATTAGATTTGGAGGTTTACGGGTTAAGTATAAAGGGGGAGAAGGGGGCTAGACCCCCCTCCCCTTAATTTAGATAAATGGGCTTTTCATGCAGAATTATTTGATTTGCTCATAATTTGGTATACCGGTTTATTATGTTAAGGAGCTTCCCTGATTAAACTTGGAAGTTCATTGGTTAAGGATAAAGGGGGAGAAGGGGGGCTGGTCCGTCCCCCCTTAATTTAGATAAATGGGTTTTTCATGCAGAATTATTCGATTTGTTCCAAATTTGGTATACCGGTTTATTACGTTAAGAAGTTGCCTTGATTAGATTTGGAGGTTTACGGGTTAAGTATAAAGGGGGAGAAGGGGGGCTGGTCCCCCCTTAATTTAGATAAATGGGCTTTTCATGCAGAATTATTTGATTTGCTCCAAATTTGGTATACCGGTTTATTATGTTAAGGAGCTTCCCTGATTAAACTTAGAAGTTCATTGGTTAAGGATAAAGGGGGAGAAGGGGGGGCTGGTCCCCCACTTAATTTAGATAAATGGGTTTTTCATGCAGAATTACTCGATTTGTTCCAAATTTGGTATACCGGTTTATTATGTTAAGGAGCTTCCCTGATTAAACTTGGAGGTTCATTAGTTAAGTATAAAGGGGGGAAAGGGGGGTAGACCCCCTCCTTAATTTAGATAAATGGGTTTTTCATGCAGAATTATTCGATTTGCTCCAAATTTGGGATAACGGTTTATTATGTTAAGAAGCTGCCTTGATTGGATTTGGAGGTTTATGGGTTAAGTATAAAGGGGAGGGGATAGTCTCCCCTTAATTTAGATAAAAGGGTTTTTCATGCAGAATTATTGGATTTGCTTCAAATTTAATATACCGATTTATTCCGATATGGCGCTTCCTTCATTAGATTTGGAGGTTCATTGGTTAAGTATACAAGGGCGAAAAGGGGGCAAGTCCCCTTAATTTAGATAAATGGATTTTCATGGAGAATTATTCAATTTACTTTAATTTTTTTTCTATGTTTGTTCTGATAAGGAGCTTTCCTGATTAGATTTGGAGGTTCATTAGTTAAGTATAAAAGGGTTAAAGGTGTTAGACCACCCTTAATTTAGCGATATGTTCCTTTTTTTCATGCAGAATTATCTGATTTGCTTCAAATTTGATATACTGATTTATTATAGTTAAGGAGTTACCCTGATTAGATTTGGAGGTTCATTGGTTAAGTATAAAAGGGGCAAACGGGGGATATTTCCCTTCATTTATTTTTTGAGGGACATTATTCTTTGAAATAAGAGTATAATATACAGTTAGTGTTAATAACCTGTGAGCTCAATGCCATCAGTTTAACTGGCACTTATCATTTTATTGCTATTAACCGATGTGGGTTATGAAGCATAGTGGTTTATGTATTCAGTTCTGTATAGTCCTAGTTTCAAACTTTACTGTTAAATTTAGTGTCATTTTGCCACGAATTTTCAATGTTTCTCTTATTTTAGCTCTGCCAAGCAGCCCCATACCTGGAGACTCAGATAAATACTATTTATTAAATATAAAAAGTTCAAAGAGGAAGGTGAGTGAATTCTGGGGTGCGCAAGAGTGCACAAAGGGAGGGGGGGAGGGCGGGTAATTTTCAAACTTTTACCAAACCTCTCCTTGACATATCATCGGAAAGTCCTTTCACCACTCTTTCATATTATGAACCTTTCTCCTCCCAGAGTTGAATTCCGGAAGGGGTTCGGGGGGGGGGGGGTGACTTTTTTTTTAATTGTAGAGATTTCTACAATAAATATCATTAAATGAGGTTTTTTAATGGAGCTCTCCGATAAATATTATTTATTAAATATAAAATTTTAAAAGTGGGGCAAGCGTGATTTCCGGGTATATTCTAGGATAAAAGAGGGAACCCACGTGGGAGGGGTAGATTTCAAACTTTTTTTGGACCAGTCATTTGATCTATCATCGGAAAGTTTTCGGTTATCATCGCAAAGTTACTCTTTCATATTATGAACCTTTCTTCTTCCTTCCTTTGTTTGGCGCCCCGAGAGAGGCACTTTTCGAACTTTTTTGAAATCGTAGCGTTTTTAAACATTTTAGATCGGATTTTTTTATGGAGCCCTCCGATAAATAATTTTTAATACAGTCAAAGATCTATAATCTGCACTCCCATAATCCGCAATTTTCTATAATTCGCATTGCTTAATGAATGTAAACAATTAAACAAATTTACAAATTCTTGATCCAAAAATGATTTTTTAAAAGAAATATCTGAAAAATTTAATTATAAAAGTGAATACAATCAATTTTTTAATACAAGAATTTGAAAAATGCATTTTTTGAGATAGTATATTAAAGTAATTATTATATATCATATTTAAAATAGTACCCAGAAATAAGAAAATGACATATAATCCATAATACTCCATAATCCGCAATATTCCATAATCTGCACAATCTTTGGTCCCAACTTGTGCGGATTAAAGAACTTTGCCTGTATATGAAAATTTCAAAGAAAAGGATGGGCAGGGTATATTTCGGGGGGGAGGGGGGGCCACGATAATTGGAATCCTGGGAGTTGGGACTCTTTTCTATCTTTTGCTGACACCCCTCATGTGATATATCATTGGAAAGCTCTGTGACTACTATTTCATTTTATATATCACCCGCGCCCCTCCCCTTACTTTGCTCCCGAGCGGGGGCACTTTACTAAATTTAGCCGACACCCCTCATGTGCCATATCGTTGGAAAGTCCTGTGACCACTTATTCATATTATGCACTTTCCTTGCCCCTCCCTCCTACTTTGCTCCCCGCAGGAGTTCGTTTAATGTACTCCAGTCGAAGACTTTATAAAAATGGGGAAATTAAAGATCCAATCTCAAATGACGTAGAAAAATCAATAAAAAATTTTGATCCCTTTTATCATCCTTTAGTTCATATTTTTGCCACTAGGGGGTGCTTTTGATTCTTATTTCTTTGGCCATTTTGGTACTAATTGCCGAAAAATTCTAATTTTTGATACTTAAACTCTCCTTACCGCTTCATAGCTACTCGCGTTTTTTCAGCTTTTATCAACCAGGGGGCACCCTTACAAGACTTTTTCAGTCTTATGGCTCCTTTATAGTTTCCCTTTGGTTTGTTGTTTTTTTATTCCATCTGTTTTCAGTTATCCTATATTTAATAAAATCTGCCTTATATATATGTAAAAACAATGATTTCAATAATCGATTCTAGAACATCTCCTTTGTAGATTCTCGGAAGTAATCGATGACTGTATCGATTGTGTATTTTATGATAACGATTTTTTTCGATTGGTAAATTTTCGAGAATCGCCCATCACTAAGCCCTATCACTACTATGAAATTTTCGGCCAGAATAATAGCTAAGTTTTCCAATAACTGTTTTTAGCTTTTCTCGTTATAATCGATTGTAAAACATCTCGATTGTAGATTCTATGAATTAATCGATGGCTGTATCGATTGTGATTTTTTACGATGACGATTTTTCTCGATTGTCGAATTCTCGAGAATCGCGTATCACTAGTCTAATAATGCCTTCTTGTCAAAACACTTGTGATTTGATTGCAAAATACATATCGAAGTGATTTTTTATTCATCCAAAGAGTTTTTTTTTTTTTTTTTTTGATGAAGAGAACTAATTAGATAAAGGGACAAATAGTAATCGCAGCAGCGTGCGAAGAGAAAACTGCGCCTGGGACGAAGTTTCAATTTGCGTCCCCCCCCCTCCCCCCGCAACTTTTCTTTCTCACAGGTGTCAAAAAATTAAAATGTTCTGAAACAGAAACAAACTTTACTGAATACATATTTCGCGTTTATTTTGAAACTTCAGCTTTAATTTTAATTCAGAAATTTCAAAAAACATAAGAGAAAATTGCACTTATATTTTCGCAAACGGGATCTGGGAAATGGGTGTAGAAAAAATGTATCTAAGAGTACAGTCAGAGCCCGATTAGGATTGTTTGGGACCCAAGGCCCAGGAGCTTTTCAGGGCCTCTCCTAACTAAAATGCAATGAAACCTCTTAATAGTGGACATGGACACCTCGAGAGCGCGGAATTAGTCCGCTTTTTGAATGTGTCTGCTTTTGAAAGGTAAAAATATATAGATTTATAGATGTTGGGGATCGAAAAAGTGTCTGACAAAAAGAGGTGTCCGCTATTCGGGAGCATCTGTTACTGAGCTTTTACTGTAGTAGTTAGCGATATTTTTTGAGAGTATTCAGAAATTTTTTCGCATTCTATAAAAATGCTCATAAGAAACCCAGGTTAATTATAATTCTCTTTTACTGTTTGGTGCTATAATACCTTAAATATTTCGTCAACAAATATTTCTTTAAAATAATTTTCATAAAAATATTTTGTCTACAGCATTCCTAAATTAAGTTTTTTTAGAGAACGAAAAGGCACGAACAAAGTGCTAATAGAGGTATAAGTTAGTTAGATATCAGAGCTAGAAATAAAAAAATTCTAGGAGATTTAAGAATTTTTCCCTAAATCATTTTACTCATTTTGGGGCCCTTGTCTGCCGTTTGTCCATGGCCACGGCCTAGTTGGCCTGTGCAGTAATCAGGCCCTGAGTACAGTATAACACTATAACAGCTTGGAACGCCTTTTATATTCCAAGAAAGAAACCCCATGCTATTTTGAGAGTATATGTTTTTGTCGTAAGCACAGACTCAGAAAAGAGAAGGCTAATAATGCAAATACCCAAAACAAGTTTTGACAAGAAAAAAGTCCTTATTCATAAATTTGTATTTCGGTGTGCGTGTGTGTGTGGGGGGGGGGGAGGGGGTAAAGGACAATGGAATAACTTTGAAACGAAAAATGTGCGTACTTCTATTGGGGAAAAAAAATTCCCAATATGTAAATATACATTTTATTTTTCAACAAAAAGAAAAATAGATGTTTGTAGTATAAATTTGGCGTCCCTCAATTTTCACGCCCGGGGTGACTGCCCCCTTTGCCCCCCACTTTCCACGGCTCTGAGTAATCGGACGCAAAAGATGTCTGGAGAGTAGGGAGTGTGGGTTAGAATTAGAACGTCTCAGTCGAATGCAAGGAATTTAAAAGGTCAAAGTTTGTCCCAAAAGTTTCTTTGCAATTCACATGCCATTTTTTAATCCATCTTGCCCCACTTTCTGAAAACAAACATTTTTCACATATACTATGACAACATCTGCAAAAGAAACATACAACAAAACGTATTTTTTAAAATAGTGGTGCGAATAGAATATAAAAAATAGTTCTAGTGGCTGCCCTGCCCATGACCTGATGAAGCGCAACATTACAGATCGCATTTTCATCATCGAAAAAGATAATTTTTTGAAAAGATTGGTGCCCGTGGGCGAAAGTTGGATACTTTATAACAACCTGGGACTCAAACAATCCTGATCCATCCTGTCACTAAAGCCGGAATCCTACATAAGTAAGTTTTGCTCTCTATTTGGAGGGATTGGATCCACTATCAGCTACTTCCACCAAACCAAACCACCAACTCTGAAAAATACTGCTCGCAGCACGACGAACTGAAAGCAGCAATAGCCAGGAAATACCCAGAATTAGCAACTGTCTTACAT
Source organism: Maratus speciosus (assembly GCA_963932465.1). NCBI lineage: Eukaryota > Metazoa > Arthropoda > Arachnida > Araneae > Salticidae > Maratus > Maratus speciosus. The sequence goes on along the minus strand of OZ010789.1, from coordinate 14,068,497 downwards.
TATGACAATTCTAGGCCACACGTATCTTTGACTGTCTTGCATTCGATTGAGATGATTTGGCCCACCCTCCTTATTCTTCAGACATTGCTCCGTCCGACTACTATTCGTTTCTTTCTCTCAAAAATTATCTTCACCATAAAAAATTAACTCTTTGAATGACATAAAAAAAGTATTTTGCCATCAAATCCAAAATATTTTGGAAAGAAGGCATTATGAGACTTCCAGAGAGATAAAAGAAGGTTTGCTCAATAGAATGGCACATACATACTTCAATAAAGTATCGGCGTTTTCAAAATTTTCATGATTTATTTTTTTATAAAAAAAGCGAAAGAAACTTTTTAGGACAACCTAACACTTCTGACGGTGACCCGACAATACTTCTTGCCTCATCGTGGGAATATTCACCACATCGACGTTTCACTATAGATATTCTCTTTTACGGTAGAAAACTCTCAATTTCTATGGAGTACTCTTTTTATATTAGTTGCTTCTGAAAATGTTCCGGAAATTTAGAAGCATTTTTCGGAACCATATCAAAACTATTTCTTTTGTGTAACAGATGGGAAATCAGGGTTTGGATTTTGTTAGCAGCAGTTAAGTAGTACAGGCCGCTTATCTGCAGATACTTCGATGTGGGTGTAGATATATTGAAAAGGCCGCTGAAAATGGTTGCTATTAATATATACTGAAACTCGCACCAATTATCAATCAGTGATCCTGTCGAAAAAGACACATGTGACGGGAAATCGTCCATTTTGGTGATAGCTTGCAGACACTTAAGCAATGTACTTATGTTGATCTTTAAAAGGTTTTGAAGACTCGTCAAACATACTGTTAAGTGCTCGATCCTTACTCCACCACATTAGTAGCATTTACTTTTTGTAATCAGCGAAGAAGTTTATTTCCACCTATAGACTCCTTATTCATTGAAGTTCATACTTTCATTCGCTTATATGACTGAGCTAAACACGGCTGTAGCTTGCATTTCTTTGTCAATTTGCAATATTCTGTTGAATCTGTCAGGAGCAAATTTAGTGCATATCAATGCACATGCTGTATATTTGGATTGTCCTTTTTCAGTTATGCATAAAGAGCTTTATATCTCCCACTCATATTTGCTGCACCATCAAAAGAAGTGGCAACTATTTTTGAAGAAGGGAGTTTAAACTTTTTAACTTTTTCTTTTAGTTGGAGATAGAGGGCTTCCTCTGTTGTTTTGGAGGCATCAACCAATTTTAAAAGCCCAACCTTCACTTTACCATACTGCACATAACGAAAACAAAGTGCCAACTGATCAATTGCCGATATATCTTATGTAAAATCTACTTCAATACTGAATGAATCTGAGTGTTTTACTTCATCTGCAATGTTTATTTGGATCTGAATGGTGAGATGAGCAGTTAACTTATTAATTAATAACTTAGACAGGAATGTAATCAAAGAACCCATGAATTTCCATGTCTGTGGGATTTTGATTTTGTTCTACTTTCTGCTCTATTCTAGACTTCTTAATTTTTTCTAAAGATCTTCTTTCTTGGCTTCTCTTCATAGCCTGTTCTGCATGACCGTGCAAAATTTGATCATATTTATAAAGCAGCATTACCAATCTTAAAAATTTGCCGCTACTATCTCTATTATTCAAGTCTATAGCTGCCTCCTCTCGTTTTACTCTATAAGCTAATATTTGCCTCCCAAGACCCTTGATCTGTAGATCATCCCTAGATATCTAAGCTAATCCTTGCCTATATTTTGTCACTAAGCAAATGTTTGCTGAGACATACATCCTACCAAACAACTTCCACCCTTCACTGACCATATGTGTTCTTTACTTTATCGCCTGTCTCTGGGCTTCTATACAAAATGAGTAATTTTCACAAATCTTTCAAAGATTGCTGATGGGAGAGAGAAAGAAGAAATTAGGACTTACCTGGCCAAAAAAAAGGAGGAAGGGGGGAGAAAAATTGAGTTTCATATATTTTTTTTTTTTTTAGTTTTATTGAAGAGAAAAAAACCCTCCAAAAATTTATTATTATTTTGGCCCACTACACACGTTTGGCCCACCCCGCGATCGCGGGTTAGCGGGGTGGGCCAGTCCGCCCCTGGACTTTGCCTAGGGTCCCTGGACCTCATGGGGCCCCCAAATTCATATATTAATTTATAAAATATTTCCTTTTTTTCCTTCCCAATTCCAACTCTGAAAATTTTCAAATACAAAATACAAATTTTATTTTTAAAGATTCTACTAAACTTTCTGAAAAGCAAATTTGATTTTGAACTCGCAGAGCTCAATGCTTTGGCAAAGCATTGAGCTTAGTGGTTGATTGCTCAACCACTATTAAAAAAGAAATAATATTTTGATTTTAATAGCTTGTATTAGTAATGAAATTAAATCATATCTAAACTTTATCGGTTAAAAATAATCAGTTCTAATTGTCATGAGATAAATTTTCTTCCAACTTAAGAGTTAAATATGAAAACAAACCAAAAATTGCCATCTTTTTAGATTTATTGAAAAGACACTTTCTACTTGTGACGTAGAATGTATTTGATTTGATATTATATTGGGTTTAGTACAACTTAAAAATATGTAAAAGAAGGTAATTTGATTAACACATATTTACATGTTAGAGTATTTGACACTCTTACGTAACTTGAAGTTATTAAATTTATCCTAAAGTAAAAAAACAAGTTGCTAAAGTTGTAATAACAAAGTTTTGTTCTGTACTAAGAAAAACAGTATTTCTATTAATTTACTTAATTTAGAATTGGCGAAGCTAAGAATTTTCTTCTATTTAAAATCCAAGGTAAGAAAATATTGTTTATGCATTACACATATTACTGTCCATCAGTTCTATTTAAATGATTCCGATGGGGCCCCCTAATTTATCTTTGCCCAGGGCCCCAATTAGTCATGATCGGGGCCTGGCCCCAGGTCCCAAAGGATTCCGGACAACAGATCCCATACTGTATTCCCAAAAAAATGCAAAATTTAAGCAGGATCATGAAGAGTATTGAGAATTTAATGGATGAAGTTTTATGAACTTGGCACATTATTTAACTATTTCAAATCAAAATGGAAAAAATATAGGAATGCAACAATTCATACCTTTGTAGGCATATTCCAGAGCACTCGATATGGTTTGCATGTCATTCTCTATACTTTTGGCCCAGTTTTCTACATCCCCGATTTCCTTTAAAAAAGAAAAAAAAAAACTTACTACATTAAATTCAATTGCTAGAAGGTGTAAATTTACACTTTAAAACAAGTAAAAATATGTTTACTTTGACTGCTTACATGTATCAACTCTACCTAAGTCATTTTTAAAACAAATAAAAATATTCTAAAATTAAATGGTCTATGAAACGCAGGGTTCGGTAATATATATCAATGGATATATAACATGATATATAGCTTGATATATATCCAATATTTATTTTTAAAATATGAAGATTTATGATATTTTGTCTATTTGGTATTTTCAAAATATCACCATGCAAGATAATTTTTATATTTTCTTCAGTCAATCAAAACAAGTATAAATGAAATTTTCAACAGTTATTGATTGTGTCCAGAGTTTCCCACAGATTTAAAAAAGGGCACTTTTGGATTCCGAAGGGCATTTCTTGAAATTTTAAAGGCATTCTTTTGATTTTTAAAACTACTTTTTAATATTTAATAGACAGAACACGATTTTAAAGACAGCAATGACTATGCAAGTAAATTTTTTAATAAACAAAGGAGTAAGGCACTTTTTTCAGGTGGGGCAATAAGGGAGCTAATTTTTTAAACGAGGTTCAAGGTGGGTGCTATCTTGTAAACCTAGGGGCAGGCAGGGTGCAGCAGCCTCCTGAAACTGTCTGGGGGAATCTCTGGTGTCATTCTGTAGATAAAAATCTTTTGTCTCTGGCAGTGATCAATATCTTTTCCAGCTTTATGTTTGAATCTTTTATTTTTAAATATAGAACTAATAATTATGTGAGACAATTAATTCAGAACAGCCACTGAAAGATAAACTGTAATTTAGATAATTATTTATATACAGCATTATTATTATTAGAAAAGGATCTTTTTGATTTAGTTGAGTTTAAACTGTACAACAGGATATGGAACAAAAAATAAGATTACATTTGTTAAAATTCTTCAATAATAATAATAAAAAAAACTACTTTGTATTTAAAATTTTGTTTTATAAATTATAAAACTTTCTTGATACTTGATACAAATCCTATAATTTAAATAAGTGTATAAAGCAAATTGTATCTGTTTTCAATTAGTTGACCTTCAATTTTGTTTTAAGTGGAGAAAAAAAAAAAAAAAAAAAAAAGATAAATGCATATTTAGAATATTGTTTGATTAAGCAAGTGCAATATGTTTTAGTTTCTAATTTATATTATGCTTGAAAATGTTTATTATCAACAGTAAATTGACTATTTTGAAAATATCGGATATATATAAAAAATATCGGATATTTTTGATATTTTCAAAAATATCATGATATTTACGATCCCTGATGAAACGCCATCATTCAATTTTTCACATATTCTTTCATATTATGCACATTATTTTTATTTTACTTGGATGCTTATTTTATTCAATTCCTACTATTAGTTCACACTCTCCCTATATATATATATATATATATATATCGTTCAAATTTTCAATCATTAATAAAATACTCATTATTCATCCTATCAAGTTGAAATAAATGTTTTTTAAACTTGTACTGGATGACACGATGTTAATACAGTTTTATCAAATATTAATTATAATAATTCATTAAACTTTAATTAATTAATTTTAGTTTTATAGGGGAGACAAAATGGCGGCCATTTGTTATTAAAGCATTTAATGCATCTTCATATCTATAAGGGGGGTTACCATAAGGGGGACCCAGTTCTGTCACCAAAAGGGACGCCAACTTGGCGATATTTCTAACATTTTGCCAAATTCCCATAGACTTCCATTGTAAACCTACTTGCTTATAGAAAATCAACCCATTGAGATATTTTAATGCAACAAAAACTAATATTAGCTTATGGGATTACATTAAATTTTTCTTTGATAACCTAAGTAGGAATTGACTTTAAAAACAAAATTTTTATATTACTTGTTTTCGTAAACCTTGAGTAGTACAACAGAACCTTGATTATCCGAAGTAATTGGGACCAACCATCTTATGGAAAATCGAAAATTTTGGATAATCAAGAATGCTTCCATTTTAAGATTAAGGAGAAATGTATGTGATATTTCTTATTATGGTAACAAGCATGGGTGCAAGATCTTCAGTCTCAGGACTGATTTCAGTCTTGGTGAGATTTTTAACTGATAGTAAATTCTACTTTATGTACTTAAATAATAGAAATTTTACTAAAAAAAACTTTTAATCACTTTCTTTTATTATAAGAGATGAATTTTTAGCCACAATGCAAGACATGGAAATCTTCTAGCCTATTTTCATTGGTCATTCTTAATACACAGAAAAGTTTTCAGTCTTGGCTTGGATGGACTTCTTGCACCCATGGTAACATGTGCTTAATAAAAATAAAGCAATAGCAAAATAGAAACAAGAATAAATTACCTCAATTTTAATTTTGAAATTAAGTACATTTTACATATATCACAAGGGTTTGAAAAAATGTTTTGTTTGTCACAGTTTCAATCGCCTTTGCTTTGAAACTCTATCACGAAGTTTTTCAATATTTTTAGTTCTCGAGTATCACAGTCTTTCTGCTGCTCCAACCACACCAAAACATTCAAAAGCTTCAGAATGGCTTATCTGTTTGTTTTGTTCCTTTCACTCTGCAGATTATGGGAGCTCAAGTTAAATTCAAAGGAACTCCAAGAAAGGGGATCGAAAATATAATAAGTACTCGTAGTTTGGAATGGACCGCTTGCACACAAGGAATGTGCCAGTAAAAAAACAAAAAACAAAAAAGCTTTAAAAATGGATTTTGGTTAACTGAGAGTTTCAGTTAAAAGAGGTTCTCTACTGTACTTGTTTTAAAGTGTTCATTTACACCCTTTAGGAATTGAAATTAATGTAATATTACAAGGTGTTAATTTGCTATATATTTTAAAAACTTACTGTTACTAGAACATAATACTTTTTAGTACTTCATTATCCCGTAAAACCACTTTCCATTTAAAAAAAAAAAAAAAAAAACTAACTTTGGGATTTAATGCTAAAAACGTCTGATCGTGGCATCACAATCACTTGACATCAGACGCATTTAACATGTTTGTTATGTCATCAACTGATTTTTATCAGTATTTTTAATGATGTCTTACTAATTTATTAATATTGTATTAATTAAAATAATAATTATGTCATAACAACATATATAATAATCACTTATAAACAGATTAAGCTAAATAATGCTATAAAAAGTGATAAAATATCTTTATTCAGATTGACAATCGTTTCATCGCACAAACGGCGACATTTTTTGAAGATCATTCATGATAGCAGGTGATACCGCCGGATACTGCTGGCGCACCACTTTAATTGGTGCCCCATATTTCTAACTCCCTCCACCCCCCACCCCCACCCCGAAAAAAAATTAAACTTCATATTTTTTTTTCAGGGAGTAAAAATGCATTGCTGCCAAGCCAACCTTCCGAGCGTTTTCTCCAAATCAAATAAACGAATTCGGAACCAGAAAATTTATTTAATGAAATGTGTCTAGTTTCTACAGGTTTTTTTTTTTTTTTAATTTCATTTATTAAATTAAATTTCTGGTTAAAAATATTGTTGTTTGAATTAAAAATAAGGAATGTTGTCAGTTATGCAAATAACAGACATCCCTAAAAGGTGGGTGCTTCAGTTGTTTGCTCCCACAATGGCATACCTCCTAAGTAAATCAGCTTCTTTTACCTCCATCACTCCCAGATTTTTTTAAATGCGATTTTTATATACTTAAAACAGTTCAAATAAACTTTAATTTGGAAATATAGCTGTGTTGAATTAATCAATGGTAGGACTATGACACAAAGAAAGGGGTGATTGTAATATTGTAAATACAGTCGGACCTCTATTTAACGAACCTCTATTTTGCGAACTTTTCCGCGGAACCAACAACATTTTGCGAATTTCTTCTCAAATAACCTCCAAATAGCAAAGTGTATTCTCTATTTAACGAACTTTTTCTTCTGATATATTTTTTTTTCCCCTATTTCTCAAAATATTTCCGGACACTTCAAACTTATTCTTACTTTTACACATTTTATAAAGCTCAATAACCTTGAATTAGTTTTACCAGGTGCCTAACTCAATGAGAGCAGTAAAATCCCTGTCATTCTTTACATTTAATTCAGTAAATGCAAACTTTCAATATCCCCCTTTCACACTTAAAAGGGCTGTTCTGTTAGTAAATAAGTTTCAGTAATTTTAAGGACGCATGTAGTAATACAATGCTTAAAATTACTTGTTATAATAAATACGATAATGTCATTAAAAATTCATTAATTTTAATGTAAATATTTAATTAAAATTGAAAATACAGTGTATTCCCGGACAATATTTTTTAAAATTCTTGTTGTCTTTGCAGATTTCTTTTTGATGGGTAAAATGAATAATAATAAAAAATAAATAAATATGATTTATAAAAAAAAAGTGTGATTAGTTAAGTTTTTTAATAATGTTTTGTGTTTATGAATTAAAAATCTGTTTTGTGTAGTTTAAAGTATTTAAAAAGGTTCATCTCTATTTAACGTATTTTCCACATAACGAACTTTTTTTCGGGATTTAGTGACTTCGTTAAATAGAGGTCTGACTGTACACATAAAAGTAGAAAAATATTTTTTCAAATTATGATGTTTGTAATACACCGGAGTGCGTTTATGGTACTTTTATCTCTTTTAAAGTAATGTAACATCAATTAAGATGCGCCTTAAACAATTACCACACATAAATCATAATTAGGGGTGCATGTCGAAAATGTCCAGAACATTTGATTTTATATTAGCAAATATAGAACCCCTATGCTGGCTATGTAACAATTGTTATGAAAAATGCACATTCATTTCGCTTTTACATTGTTAAGAAGCTAAGCAAAACTTTACCTTGTCACACTGTCAACCCTTCCTTCTCTGTGAGATTTTTTTTTTTTTCGAATTCTCAATTTTCGTGCAATGAATCTAAGTTCTAAATTAAAAATATCTATACTAATAAAACAAAGTTTTGCTCTGTCTGTGTCTGACTGTGTGCGATGGCTAGCAGAATCTACGGCACATACGAGGCTCAAACTTTTTGTAAGGATAGTCGAAAGCCTCTCCTGCTAGTGCACTGTGCACCTAAGTTTCAGAATTTTAAATCTCTAATAATTAGTTGAGAAATTAATTAAAGCCCAAATTAAAAGAATGAAAAGTATTCATAATTCAACAAGAACATAGATTTTTTTCGAACTGTAGTTAACTTCTTCAAAAACTCGAAGAGAAGGGGAGGGGTTAATAGAATTACAGAGCTGCTAGGGCGATAAATGTACTGAGACTTTTTAAAAAGTACTGTACCTTAAATTCTACTCGGCCTGGACAACTCGAAAATTGCACTTTAAAACTCTAAATTTAAAAGCCAGTCTTTCGAAACCACAATTGATTTTTAGGCGATGATTTTTTTTAATTTTTTTTTGGGGGGGGGGGGGGGAATATTTAAAACCGTACCATTTTTTACTGTTTTAGATGAGGATTTTTGACGGAGCTCTGGGATAAATATTACTTCAAATATATAAAAATTTCAAAAGTGTACTTACCACTATTTTCGAATAGCAATTTCAGTAAATAACTTAAATTCTTGCTTAAGTCTGCCACCCCCTAGACTAATATATACCAATCTATGGCTAATGACTAATATATACTGACTATGTGTAGGTTGTTTAACAGAATTTCGTTCAGAAACAGTTTTGTTAAGAATAGATTTACTCCTTGTGTAGGAATGTGGAACTACAGGATTCGGGATTTGTATTTTTGCAAGATTTTGCAGTGCGTACGCAGAACGCCTGCTAAACTCTCATGTCATATATCATCGGAAAACTCTCGAGCCACTCTTTCATATTATGAACCTTTCTATCCCTCTCATTCAGATCCCCCCCCCCCCCCTGGGGGTCAATTTTCTAACTGAGCTCCTAATTAAACTGCAGCAAGATTTGGGCAGCTTATTTGAACGCTTGACCGAAGGTAAAATTCTTCACGAGCCTTGGATTGGTGATGTCTATATCTGGCCCCAGATTATTAGGGAGCATTCCCTCGTGGCGAGGGGGAGATAAAATGAATTTTTTCATGTGACATATCGTTTTAAAGCTTTTGGCCTGTACTTTACTAAGCACTCACTCCTCTCCTCTTAACTCATTTTTTCATCAGTAAATAGAGGTCATTTTAAAGTTTTAATTTGTTCATTATTACCACATACAATTTTCCAAAAATCATGAAAAAAAAATACTCAACAAATCTGAACAATTAGCAGCTTCTCCTCCATTTTCACACAATGAGCGGGTATGTATTTCAGAAAAAATCGAGTTAAAGGTATAAAATCATACAAATTTAAGGTTCATTTAAAAATCATCAAAGGGGGGATGGGTATCGTTCGAAAAAGCTCTTAACACAGAACTTAAAACAAAATATATTTGTTTTACTCTTAGATACTATTATATTTTCAGAAATTCGTTGAAAATGTATGGCAAAATTATGCCTGCCCCCCCCCCCCCCCTATTTCCGAATCTACTGAAAATAAAATTACAGAAAAATTAGTAGTAGTTGGAATTTATTTAAATCTTGCAGGAAAACTATAGCAATTATCCTAGGTCATATAGTTTTTCAGAAAATCTCAGTTTTCCGTTATATATAAACTTTATCTGGCGGGCTCTCAGCGGGGGAGTTGAGAGGAGTTTGATGTACCTATCGACACAAAATCATCCGAGAAATGTCGATAATGATTTTCCAAAAGAATTGTCAATAATTAGGCGAGATATTAATAAAAACCTATCTAAAAAAACGTGGCACAGACCAGAGTGCCATGCAACTTTGCGACCTCCTTTCAAAGCGCACTTGGCACAATGGTAAGATTAAACTTTGTACAAGGTCTTTGTTTTAGGTAAGACAGATCACAATGATAAATAGTCAGCATTTTTCAATTTAATTGCATTCAATTATTGAAGGCAATTATTGAAAAATATTTAATAAAATAATTCCAAGTTTTTGAAAAGTCTTATTCATTTAACGACTATATTTTGTAAGATTACAGTTAGTAATTAATAAATTTATTGTATGAACTCTCTGTATACGAGTGAGACTCGCTTTTTACCGATTATTCTTTGTTCGAAGCAAATCTGTAAAATATACAATTAAAATTTCAGTAAAACATAATTCATTTTGAGGTTGTTCTCAAAAACATGTTTCCAGACTGTAAATGACATGAAACTTTCTTGCATGTTCATTGGATCATTTTTATGCGTTGCATACAATGATAGGCGTGACTATTAAATTTGTTTGGAATCGAATGAAGTTTTTCATTTCTTTTTTTACATTCATTGCATTTTGAGCTACATCCTGTTTTATTTATTTATTGTTTTTGTTATAATGTAGCCGATTGCTATGATTGATTTGTGCTTTTTTCGGCAATTTACTTTTACATGGGTACCATGTATAACCTGGAGGCTTATGGTGTTTTACTATTCTGCAATACAATATCTACCCGTTTTTATATCGTCAGTATGTGTATCACTACCAATACTACAGAAAGATAGAAGTGTTATAGATTTTCAATTATTTGAATAATGGAGCCTTCCATGTTTGCCACCAGCTGTAGTGTGTCCCTGCTTTCTGAAAAGCTGGACAGGCCTGATCTAGAGCAGGGATGTCAAAAGGGACATTCGCGGTCGCCCTTCCGAATTTTTTATGTTTCTAGCTTTTTTTAAATTTATTTTAGGTGCTTGACGACGCTCTTAAACCTTCTGTGGTGCCTTAAGACCGTGACCCTTCGACAATGAGGCGCCTTTCGATCGTTACCTTTTGACACCGTTGCGCCTTTCAGTTTGAGACTCTCCCCTAAAAAAATAATTGTTAAGGGAGGTGGTCTTCACTATAGATAATAGATTGGGAGCCGGCAACACAGATAATCACCTCAGGGAGTTCACGGATGAAATTCTAGGACTAGTTAAATCTTGATTCGCTTATTAAAACACAATCGATCAGCCAAGTCATATCTTGGTGGAAAAAACCCAATTTGAGCGGGTGACGCGTAGGTTTACCATTGTGTTTTCCTGCACCCAGTCCTCCCTGTTTTCATACCTTTGGGTACAAGGAAACACAATGATAAACCTATGAGTCAACCACTAAAATCGGGTTTACAGGTGTTTTCCACCCCGATAGGACTTGGCAGACCGATTGCGTTTTAATAGGTGAATCAAGATTTAACTAGTCCTAGAATTTCACCCGTGAACTCGATCAGGTGATTGTCTGTGCTGCCGCCTCCCAGTCTATAAGAATGGGCATTCTCCAAACTAAGTACTACAACGTATGTATAAGAAAACCAAAATAAAAGCGACTAATTTGTAACTTACTTTTAAAACTTGACTGAAATTTTCGACTAACTGCAGCCACTGTGCAGTCTGCTTAGCAAAGTTAGTCACATTGACATGCAATTCCTTAGATTCGTGGTCTAACCTTTTTTGATTGAGATAGGCTTGGGCAACTCTGGAAGAAAATTTATTATTTGTTAACACATTGTCTTTACCCATACTTTAATTAGAAAAAGTGAACATCATTATATAACAATAAAGTAAAACATCATTGTATGGTTGGAATATCCGCACCTTTTGTCTGCTTGGAAATAACTTCAAAAAATGTGGCATTGAAAATTTACACTTTTATTTTACGTTTATATTGAATATTATATATTTTCAGAACCAGGTAAAGCTTATGCATGAATTCTTTTTATTTTAATGCACCCTCTCCATCATGCATATTTTCTGGTTATTTTTAACATGTAAATTGTTAATTAATAAATATATACGAAATTTCTAATATTATTTATTGAATGGTATTTTGTACAAAATAAATTGAACGTATTTTATGCATGCATTTGTTTGTATTTATACTGCATCAAGTGATGAAATATATAAACACACTTGCTAGACTTTTTTTAACAGTTGTATGTCTATTCTCATATAACAATTTCTTCTGTTTTATTTATAATATCATTTATATACTACAGAAAAATCCAATACTGAATACTTTTTGTACCATAATGAATATATTTTATACAGATGATGACAAAAACTACACTTGACTGTCATTTTTTTTACTGTTCTGCTGTTAACTAAACTTGATATTATTGTAATATCTCCATTCTAAAATTTCTAATTTAGTATATTTTTATCTTAATTTTTGATGTTTTATTTACTTTGCTTAAATTAAAATACAAACATTTCTATTTGTAGCATTTCCATTATTAAAATGTTCATGACCATTCATAGTTTTTAGGTTACAGTAATCCTAGGTTACAGTAAACATTTGATTATTCATGAAATAAAAAATGAAGAACATTTCAACATTCACAAATACTGAACTTTGTCATTTGTGAATTTTGTTTTGTAAAGAATATCTTTTTACTAAGTAAACTCGCCTTGTTTTACCAATTCCATAAACTATTTGACACTGGACATTGTACTGTATAGCCTAAGTTTTGCGAATTTAAGCCCTTGTGTTGAGGCAAAATATAGATCGACAATTCCCAGAAACCCAAAACATGACTTGATGCTAATTAAAAAAAAAAAAAAATCCCAAATTTTCTAAAATTCAAAATTTTTAATACAAATGGAAAAATTTCTGCAAAAATTGTATGGAAATTTTTAAAGCTTCAACAACAACTTGTTGAGAAGACATAGAATGCGGTTCTTCACTGGTGAGGAGCCTTAAATTTAAAAGAGTAATCGAGGCCGCAGCTTTTCCTTATATGGAAATTCATAAACAAAAGATCTTTTCTTCTAAACAATCATACATGAATAAATTTTTTCAGTCATCCACTAGCAACTAAACTTTGTACAATATATTTATGATTATTCAAAGCATGGACTTTTTGATGCTTAATAAATATATTTTTACGTTTCGATTACTTTTCTCCGATTAAAAAAAAATCCTAAAACCTAACCCCGTTTTATGCACGGGAAGATAGTTTCAAATTTTGACATTTGCGGAGGTTTCCGCGAACCTAACCCTTGCGAATGTTAAGGGATTATTGTATTTTTATTTGTTTCTGTTGCTACAATTCATTTTTGATTCAACAGTGGTTCTTATGATGACTGTGTTAAACTGTGTTGATAGAATGAAGTAGTAATACAACTATTTTTAGAATTATAATTACAAATATAATAAAGAAATGTTTTTGAAGGAAATTTCTTAAAGAAAACATCACTGGGACGTTCAACACAGTTCAGAAGGTTGTGAAAAATGACAATAATGTGATAAAATCAAATCAAAACTAAATGGATAAGTCTGGTTTCAAAATGACTTTAAGCATATTTAACTCTTTAGCTGAATAAACTGAACTCAAGAAAATGCTAATAATTTTGGATGAAAAAGAAAATAAAGGCACTGTAAGGGTAGTAAAGAATTTTTGTATTCAAATAATGATTACTCATCTAATATTATAAAAATTTAATTTAACTATAATTTTCGAAACATCATGTTCATCTTGAGATTATAGAAAATATTTAAACATACAAAAATCAAAATTACGATTTATGTTACTATAAAGTAGGCATTTAAATCATGAAAAAAAAAAAAAAAAATCTTAATGAATAAAAAATATTTCATACAACTGCTCATATTTCGTCAAATGTATAATATACTAGTGTAAATGTCCGTCCTAGGACAGTGTGTAGAAATTTTGGTTTTTCCCTCAAAATTTGAAATTGATAAAAATATTCGTATACAGTAAAGCCCCGATTATCCACGGTGCGGTTTATCCGCAAAGCAATTTATTATTATTGTTATTATCATTAAAGTCAACAGTAAGGAAAATACAATAAGCTCCACTGATAAATATAAACAGAAAAATTCATGTATTCGAAAGTAATAGAATTATATTTCTAGATCCAGTTGCCATGTTTAAATGCCATGTGTCTTGATGTCTTTTCTTGATTTTATTAACAAAATGTAAACACAGCATTTAAAATATTTAACAATTAAATAAGACTATTATGATAAATTCCAGGGGAGCATATCAATTTTTAAGATAGAAAAGGTGTTTCCAAAGCAAGAAGTAAAAACAAGTGACTGATTTTTTTAAAAAGGTGTAACTCAACGCCTTTTGTACAGTATATATGGCATTGTTTCTTGTTTACTGTTCTTTATTTCAGTAATTTAGACGTAAAGCAAGAGTTTCTGCTGTACTGTTCATATGTATGTATTTTAAACATTTTATCATGTTTTTTGTACACTAAAATATAGTTTTTATGTTGAATTTTCTTTTTATTATGGTTGCACCCCATTTCAGTCTTTTTCGGGTTATCTGCGGTGCCTTTGCCACCCAATTCCGCGGAAAATCGGGGCTGTACTGTAGTATTATTCCATCATGGAGCTATTTTGTTAAAAATCATAAAAAGCCAGTAAATTGAAATACAGTTTTCAAACATTTTACATTTGAAAGTAAAATTTAAAATTATGCAATGTTGAGAAGTAATTAAGTTCACAAAAAGAAAAGGTGGGGGGGGTAATTGAATTAATGATTCATCAAATCAATTTTTCCAAAATACATTAAATATACAAAAACGAGAACATACAAACTAAAGACTATGATTATTACATTAATACTCAGAAAAATAGAGCACTTTTATGTTAGTTTAGCGATGTGATAAATCACCAAATATTGTTCCCATTGACATCATTCATATTGCATTAACTTCCTTAAAATATACTAGGGGCCTCTACGAGCTACGCTCGCCAACCCCCGTTCAGACACCACAGACTCTAAAAGCATGCTAATTTGACCGGCTTTAAAAAGATTTCGAAAGATTGAATTATAATTTTTTTTAAAGTGGCGATCGCCCTATAAACGGGTTTCTATTCATTTCTCTTTGATTGGGGAATTTTAAGGCCAAATCAGCTGCTATTAAAAGATACAATGGCTGTTTCCGTCTTTGATTAAATAAAATCAGTTAAACATTTCAAAATAAGCTTATATAAAATGAATTAAGTAAACAGAGTCTATGTCTCTCGGTATTTTTTAACAAAGTGCAAAGAAAGTATTTTTTTAAATAAGACATTTTAAATGTATCATTTTTAATCTGATGTAATTTTCCCCAAACTTTTTTTCTCTTTTTAATATTCAGGCGAAAATACTTTTGTTAGAAATGAAATATTATTTGCGCTGTACTAACAAAAATAGTCGAAAAGATCATCTCAAAATATCAAATAAATGTCTCTCGCAATTTTTAAATTTAAACTGTTTTGCAATATTATTTTTTGTCCCTTTTACGCGATAAGTGTAATGTGATGTAATTTATACTATTTAAGACTTCTAACGCATGTCAATGAATTTATTATTTTACAACATTCCTTCTCTTTTAAAATTCACGTGTAAATATAGTTTTTATGACGTAATTTTCAATGAGTTCCTGCTTTTTATATTTTCTGTTAATAATAGTCACGTGTAAAATAAATTTTTAATTTGAAGTATACATTATTGTTTGCGCTATTTATACAGTTGGCAACAGTTTAAATTAATACCATTTTGTAAAATATGTAAAAAATATCTCTTGAAATGCTGAAAATTTGAATTTAAAATAGAAATAAAACCTCAAAAAATGAGTCAAATTACAGAAATAAATGCAGTCTCCACACCGGGAAATTCTAATGTATAATATGATCTAAAAATGATTAAATTCCCATGTATAGTTTTTGCTCCTATAAAACTTTTTTAGTGGAACGATTTTGTCCAACTTTAGCATTAAATACCTCTTAAAATAATTCTTTGATTTGAAAACAGTCTGCATCAGCGTGTTTATCAAACATTTCTCTATAATACCACCGATTTTCATATTTTTGTATGCAATATTTTTCTTAATATTAACGAAGAAAGACTTCCGGTCACAAAAAATTCAAAACCGGTGGTGGTGACAGCGTTAGTTACTTTTTTTTAGAATAGAGATAATCCTTTAACCGGTTTCATTTAAAATACTATCATTCAAAATACAATACATATATTGCATACAATTAAAATACATGCCTTTCACTCATTTCATTTAAAATACATCATAATAATAATAAGTACCATAGCATTTTATTTCTACTTCAAAGCACTGTTTCTAAATCACACATGCAAAAAAATAACTACTATTGGGGAGATTTGCCCTCGGATAACATAAAAGTACCAAAAATAGAATTGAGTTTTCTAAGACTTTGATTTTAAATTAAAAACTATTTTCAGTACTACTTAGTTATCCTGTCGACCAAAAATCTATCGCCAATAGGGCTGGACGATATCAAAAATTTAATATCGCAATATATCAACGAGTTAATATCAATATCGGTGATATATCGCGATAACTACTTTAAAGTGTGAGGGAATAGAAAAATTTCTTATTTCTAAAGACAAATGGTATAGTAGGAATAATTTTATTGCAAATAGCTGTAGAAAGCAAAGAATTAATGTTTTATACCTATTTGCTCACGCAATATTCTTTAAATAAATAAATAAATAAATAAATAAATATATATATATATATATATATATATATATATATGCTACAAATAAATACTTTAGAAAAAGGAACCAATATTCGGTATCTATTTGCACTGATATCATTGATTACATAGTGATTTTCTTTAGCTTGTTCTCGATTCTTCCTGTTTTATGTATTATTTAAGAATAACTTTTTAACTATTTAATTTTATCGCGTAAACGGAGAATATTATTTAAAAAAACTTTACTAGATAAACTAAAATGTTCTCAATTTTAAGACGTTGATGATTTTAAAATAATTAAAATAAATGAAAAGCAAAAACTGAAACAGATTTAATGTCATAATTGCATGTACTCGTAATAGTCTTCAGTGAATGACAGATGCAGCAGAAATTTTATTTTTTAATCTTTTTCTAAGAGTATCAATACATTCTTAATAGTTAAAATATTTAGAAAATTTCTCTGTCTTTATACCTTCGTATTTGTTTATCTATGGATGAATAAAACATTAAAAATTTTAAAATATACATATTCAAATCCCATTTGGAAATAGACCTATGCTAAGTAAAGTTCACTTTTTTATAAATATTTTGTAAATAACATCTAGATCCATAGCAACATATTTTCCAAAAAGAAACTAACAAAAAAGAAAAACATACCATAAAATTTTACTTGATTACGCAAAATACTCGGTTTGATATTTAAATCTGTTTTTTATTTGGAAAGTGCCACTGAATTTAAAAGCAAAAAAAAAAAAAAAAAAGAAATGTTGCAAATGAAAAAAATAGAAATAAAATAAAGTTATTGGCTAACAAAAACAAATACATAAACAAAACAATCGATATTTTGCATTAGATTTCAAAAAGTTCGAAATCAGAGAGAGTCTTGGTTAGTTCAAAGAGATCATTGCATTTTAAATTTATGAAAATACTCATAACATTTATTTTAAAAGATTAATAAACAAAAAAAAAATTAAAACATTAATAATCATATAATTATTTACAAATGAATATACATCTTATAGATACCCACGCCTTGTCCGGATGGGTTTTTAAAAAGCCTTGATGACAGAAAACTACCCCCCCCCCCCCTCATTTTAGCGCGAGAACACACTATTCAAATTCTATTCTTTTAAATAGTATAAAAAGGACTCCGTGAAAGTGTCATCAAGTTTGCGGTGCTTAAGTGCAGAGAAAAAAACTATTGAGTTGCAAGCAAACAAAAAAAGAAAAAGAATGAAAATCAAAATCTTCTTTTCGTTACTGTTAAAAAAAATAATAATAATAATCAATAAATCCATATCTCCTACGAAAATTGACCGATTTCTTTCAAATTTTCAGCTAGTTGAAATAATAGTAAATTAGGCTGTGTAACAAATTTTTATTAAAATTTAATTATTTATTAGAAAGTTACAACGCCTTCTGAAACTTCGAATGAAAAGCAGGAAAGCACCTGCAGTTATTTTCGTTTATTCATCTCGCTCCCAGAAATCGGAAGTCATATGTTTACACAATCAGATCATTATGTTTTGCAAAGCAGAAAGAAACCATGGATAGAGCTTTTATTTGTTTATTTTTTCTTTTTAACTCAAATATCTACTTTAGTTTTATTATTTTTATATACTATCTTTTTTCAGTATTGTAAACGTGTTTCTGATGTAAATAATTTGCGGGGAAAGAGAGTGTTCAATGTGGATAGATTTTTTTTTCTTACGTTAAAAAAATTCGCTATTAAAACATCTGCTTTAATATTATGGTTTTTTAGTATTGAAAACGCATTCTTGACGTAAATCACACACTGTTTTTTGTATTTTGGGAGAGGAGATGGGGAGGGGGGCGGCGGTAGATATATATATATATATATATATATACTAATTAAATTGAAACGAAATTCGGAATCGCCAAGGTGCAGTGGGTGCTGGATTTCGAATTTTGTACTGTATATTTATGTATAAAAATTCAAGTACAGGATTTTTCAGATTATTTGTGCGTCTGTGCCGGCCATAGAACATGGTATATCAATGTTAGTGATCTTGATCTGATCACTTAAGCAATTATAAGCACATAAACCTATAAAATTTTTAATGTAAATTAAAATGAAAGGAAAATGTGGTTAAAGAAAATCAAAACTTTTGAACAATGAAAAAAGAAAATAGATTTTTAAATTATTACTCTGTAGTTTTTGAAGCAAAAATAAAACTTGAAAATTTCTATTAAAACTGTATTATATAACTATTATTTTTACCAAAAAAGAGAGAGAGAGAGAGAGAGAAAAAAAGTAAAGTAAGGGAAACTATCAATTCGACGTATACTGGAAAAAAGTTCAAACCCGACCCAGTCTTCAAATTAGATTCTTGCATCGTCTCAGGTTACCCGATTTTACCCGAACCCGACCCGACACGCGGTTCGTGTTGACCAACCATTTTAAAAGAAAGTCAGGAATATATTTTATGAAAAAAATTATATATTTGAACATTGATGGTATATGTATTCAATTTTGTACTAAAAAGATAAATTTGATATTACAGAATAATTCTTTTTTATATTGTATTAAAATATGAATTTATTATCTTCCACTTCGAGTTTGTGATGAAGTGTGCCGGGTGTCGGTCGGGTTGACTTTAAGCAGAGTTTTCGGGTTTGTCTCTGGTAAGAAGCGACCCGTGCCGCACTACACCCTGAGTGAGCAGAAAAAAAAGGCCGACCCAGCCTGCATGTCCAGAGCAAAAAGCAAACCTAATGTCTAATGTCTAACCTTCAGTCTAATGACACGAAATTAATCCAAGCGTTCCAGCCCGGTTTGCAGACATCCAGTATAATGGCATTTAATAATATTACATTTACAGACTTTAAAAATAAGGCCCGGATGTAGTAATATTTTTTATTTTATTGTTCTTTTTTGTCTTTTTGCTCATTTATGTCATTTTTTAAAACAGGATTTTTTTTTGTCTTATTTAAAATTAGATAAATTATATAATTAAAAAAAATCAGAAATATATTTTCATTGAAAAAATTACAACTGAAATTCGTTTAACTAATTTCCACGCCCGTGTGAATATTATCAATAAAATCAATCAGTAAAGTAAATCATATAAATAAAGTAAATCAGTAAAATAAAGTAAATCAATTCTTACCTTGAATTTAGTCCATCATATTGTAGAGGATAATTATATCTAAGATGACTCCATAAATTAGAAGTAGCTTTTGCAGATACCGGTCGAACGCATATACTGCATACTGCAATTTTTTCATTTATTACTTCACCATTTTCATTACCTGGGCATCCAAAATATTGCCACACGTTACTCTTATTCGCTTTTTTTGAAATCACTTGATTATAATTCGGACAATTTACCCGACACCGTACGTTCATCTTCCTATAAAATATAAAATCACTACCGATAACTCGTTCGAGACGACCATACGAACGAGCATTGAATGAAGCCTATAGACAATTATTGACTCAACATTGAACAGATGTTCTAGCTCATGTCATTGGCCAGGACGTATCAAAGACTTGATATGTTCTGATAGGTCTAGACCAATAGTAGCAGCGAAGTTAAATCAACGACGATTAAAACATTCAGTAACGAACGGGCGTTCGTATGTTGATATATTAGAATATGAATTATTCTGTGTCTGGGATATCAACGAAAGACAGATTATCGCGGGAGGGGAGTTTAGAATAAAGCGAGTCTGCGAATAAATACATCTATCGGATGAGAGAAAGGATTGAAGAAGTCATTGGCCAGGACGTATCAAAGACTTGATATGTTCTAATATGTCTAAACCAATAGTAGCAGCGAAATTAAAACAACGACGATTAAACCATTATTCAGTAACGAACGGACATATGCATGTTGATATATTAGAATGTGAATTAGTCTGGGTCTGGGATATCAACGAAAGACAGATTATCACGGGAGGGAATTTAGAATAAAGCGGGGCTGCGAATAATTGCATCTATCGGATGAGAGAAAGGATTGAAGAAGTTATTGGTTACGCAATATTCGGCGCTTTTTCTTCTTACGGTTCGAAGTCGTGGTGCGGAAAAAAATGTTATTGGGATATATAAGTAGAGCCAGAGATTAGATATCGCTATTGGGATATATCGTTAGAGTCGGAGCTTACATATTGTTATTTCGATAGTTAAAAAATATCAATATTTGACCGATATATTGATAATTAATCCAGCCCTAATCGCCAAACTATAAGATTAAATGCCAATAAGGGTCGATCGTAAATGTCACAATCTCTTGACATTAAACATGTTACACATGTTTGTTACGTCATCAAAAGATTTTTAATTTGTATTTTCATTAATGTTATACTAATTTATTTATTCTTTCGTTATTTAAAATAAAAATTATGCAATTTATAATTTGACGAAATTGATTGACGGGATAACTAAGAAGTACCCAATTTTTATTGATTCGTAGGCGAATGACGTCAAAGGCATATTAACACTACAAGAGTTAAAATAAATATTCAATGCATGGAAGTTTTTAAATTTTTATCATTGAATTTTCAAAAAGGAATGACTCGCTACTCATTGTTTACATTTGTAAAATGAATCACAATTTCTGAAGTTTGTTTGTTTATATTTATTATTATTGTTTGTAGCTGTTGTTGGTAGCTTCGTTATTATTAACTAGAATATAGCCCGTCAGAATGACGTGTTTGCATTTTCAAAAGAATGATATAGCATTGCATTATAAAAAGAATTATGAAGTAATACATTTTATCTTATCTGACTAATAGGATCAAGTGGGAGTAAAATAGTTATAAAAACAGCCCATTTTTCATTGAAATTTAATTTGCAAGAAAGAACTTCACTCACAAAATTTAAACAACTACTCACAAAAAACATGCAAATTAGAATTAATAATGCTATTTTAAAATATAGTGTCAATTAACTTTCGTCTTTGTTCATTGCTTTAAAAAAAATCAATAACCTTCAATTTCTTATAAATCAGAATAATAATAATAATAAAAAATTAAATAAGAGTCCTTCACAGATTAATTGCCGATAGCTGACGCAAAAATAATAATTATATAACTTAAATTTTAAAAAGTTTAACTCAGGTTAAATCCTGATTTTTTTTTAAACATGCATAAAGAAACCTATAATAAATTTTGATCATTAAAAATGATCCTTTATCACTTAAGTAAATTGCAACTATTAATTTCATTGACAGATTTTTTTTCTCAATTTCTTTTATTAAATTATAAATTTATTTTCCCTACAAAATACAAAAATGCAAAATTTTATTTCCATTGATATATATATAATTATATTTTATAAGAAATACTATTCACTTTTTCTCCCAATGTCTTCAGCATTCAAAGAATTTCAAAAGAAACTTCTTTTTTTATTTTAACTACCAATAGATGGCGCCAGCAAAACACAAAAGTTCACAATGAATGGGATGCAAACGAATGTGTACTTATGGAGGGAGAGGGCCAAACTATTTTCAACTGAAGTTATCTCAGAATATATACATAATTGGATGTAAGTCATCTCTCAAATGTTAATTTATTTTGAATAATTTTTCTACAAATGTAACTTTTATGAAGTTTTATTCGAAAAAATAATTTTCAATAAAAATGGCCGAATGGAATATGATAAAGCGAAGTGGGATCCGGATGAGTTCAACCCCGGAAGCGTTATACATTTTGTGCTGTTATATATATAATTCAGAACTTACATTATAATTGCACAGTTTTTGAAGGTTTTATAGCAAATGAAGAAGAATAGATGTGATACAATGTAGATTATTTGGCTCATTGAGTTCACAGCTGACATTCCAGAATGAGTTAAAACTCGATTCGCATATTAAAACAAAATCGGTCAGCCAAGTCCTATCTTGGTCAAAAACCTGATTTTAGCAGTCGACTCGTAGGTTTACCATTGTGTTTTCCTGAAACACAATGGTAAACCTACGAGTCAACCGCTAAAATCAGGTTTTCACGTGTTCTCCACCCAGATAGGACTTGGCAGACTGATTACGTTTTATGTGAATCGAGTTTTAACTCACTCAAAAATTTCAGCCATGAACCAGATGAGATGATTACCTGTGCTGCCGCCTCCCAGGCTAACCTTATTTACGGCCGCAATCAATGAGGCAGTGCAACCGGAATTGTGAGGTACACACAGATACTTGGATTTTATATAAATAGATTCCATTTGCACTATATTGTTTCTACTACATTTTGTCAAATTTTCTCAAACTGATGCTAAATTTAGTTTTAAACACTATGTGATATAAACAAAAATCATGCAAATTTTTTTTTAACTTCTTCATGAATATACCTGCTTTTCTTACACAAATGAATACATATAGTGTACAATATTCACATACTTGTATACTGTAGCGATAGATTCTCTTGTGCATTTTATTTTTCAGGGTGATACCAAATATTTTTTTTCTTTGATTTTTTTTGTTGGCCCTCAAATTGCCCTAATCTAATCATCGTTAATAAATACGAGGTCAACTATATTCTTCATAATCACGAAGTTCCAGAAAAATCCAACAAGTATATTTTTAAATATTCGACAAAATATCTAAAAGTGTCTGGCGATTAATGGTCATATAGTAATGGTATATATAGATTACCCTTTTTTGACCATAGCATCATTTTGGGCTACGAAATCACTTTTATGAACAAATATCACACTATGAATTATACCTTTGCCTCAGAAGCATTGAACAGCAGATCATTTTACATTCAGAAATTGCCAACTTGTGTAAGCCATATTAAAACATTTTTATTTTTAAATTACTTATTCATAGAAAAAGTATATCTTGGCAAATACAATTAAAACAAAAACCTTTTTCTCTATTTACCTTTATTTATACAGTACAACTATAGAAATAAATTAACTTTTTGTTTATTGAAGTGACTCGTGTTGACTCTAAGCCGCTTTAGCAGGGCACAGTGCCCGGCGGCCCTTTTTATTTCTTTTTTGCACCCGGCAGATCTTTTAAACCCTTCCGGTGCACCTAGCTGCCCTTTTTAACACTTCCTATGCGCCCTGTGGTAAAGGTCAAAATTAGCACTAGCCACCGGCCACAGGGCCAGTAAATGAGGAAAAGTGGCTAGTGAAAAATTGTCTATCCGCGGCCACCTTCCGGCCACTTTTTTACATGGGGAGAATAAAATTTTCTTGCATTTCATCAAGGATTCTACTTTTTTTGGTTCTAATATATTTATATTAACATATTTATTTGGGCTATTCAGTTTTAGATTAATACTTATAGAAACTTTACTGTTTGGTATTTTTAAATAAAAAAGTGGCCACTAGTTTAAAGAAAGTGGCCACTTAAAAGACTAGTCCTACCGGCCAGTGGCCGCTAATAAAATTTCCCAGTTTTGACCTATACCCTGTGGCCATTCAATGGATCCCAGGAAAATATCGCAAATTCTAGGGACTCTAAACAAACCAGTTGAAAATATTTTTTGTGAACAAGGTACAAGTGTCTCCTTTTTGAAAAAAGTGCCCTTTTTTAGAATAGTGTTCCCTTTTTGAAAAATTTCCGCCCAGCGGCCCTTTTTTTCTAGAGTCAAAACGAGTGACATAACTCAAAATTATTTACATTGCGCCATACTCCAAATCAAATGCATTCTGATTCTATTTATAATTAAACAACTCATCAGAAATTTAAATATTTTTTTACTTTAATAAGCCCAATCCATTTCATTTTTAAAAATGGATAGACAAATTCACTTTCTTAGTGGAAAAAAATAATAAAACAGTGTTATTACCCAACATTTAAATGGTCTACCAAAGCTGAAGTCAAATTACTAGCAGCTACGACAGCAACTTTTCTTTTTTTCTCTAAATAAAAACGAAAAATTATTGTAACTGAGAATATCACATAATAAAAGAGAAACAGGCATCTCCACAAAAATTTAATTAACAAAGAAAGGGAGGGAGGAACTCATATGATTCCTTGCTTTTTTTATTGTGACAAGGAGGAATCCAATATAAGTAGAGTAGAGTGCCGATTATACGAACAAGTCGGACTGACTCTAGTTGGGATCAATGGACAGACAATTTAAGGGACTCTACTAAAACCTTCACACTTTATCCAGGCTTAGGGCTGGCAGCACCCGTTAGTGCTAGCGTGTTTAAAAACTCTTTTAACTTTTTTTATCATTTAAAATTTTCTTTTTCTCTTTTTATCATTTTCTCAACTCCAAAGATTATAATTTAAACAAAAAAGCTTTTTTTCCAATGCTGCCCTATCTCGAATTCTTCTTAAATACCTTAGTTGAATAGGATCAGAGTTCTTCTGCCGTTCGAGCCATTTTATAGCTGTTTCCAAACAGTCAAAGGCTTTGTTGTGTGGTCATTTTCAGAGCCTTCGTTTTCATTTCTTTCATTTCTTTTTCATCTTAAATCTTATTCACAATCTCATCATCATAAAAAAAAATTGAGAGAAATAGGTTGTTTGGATAATTGGAAGTTCGGTTCATTGGAGTTCTGATAATCGGCACTCTACTGCATGACCTTTTTAATATCAACAGTCATTTTTTATACTGACTGTCATGCAATCATAAGTTGCTTACAGTTTAAAAATTTGGTATTTTTATTGAGCCGGACACAAGTTGTAAAACATCCAATAGTGTTCCCATCATCTTCATTCGTATTGCATTCAAAATAGAGTAATCCCTTAACATTTGCAAGTTTTGATCATTCGCAAGGTAAACTAGTTGGATGTGCCAATCCCAAAACTTTCTTCTATCTTATACATCTTAATATTTCAAAACCTAGTTACACATTTAATACTTCAATATTATTAGTTCAATACTATACCAACTTTGATTTTCATCTTAAATTTCTGTTCAAGTCAATTAAACGGACTAAAAACGAGTTAATCTATATCATGATATTTGTTAAAATTATTAATTTTTCCTTATTCTATCGTTATCAGCTGTTTGCGAATAGCCGGCATAGCAGGAAGCGAGTTCCCGCCGCTGCATGAGCCGCCGATGCACAATAGAACTACGGAAAATCAAGAAAAGTATACAAAAATCGCTAGCACGGAGCCCCTTTACCGCGCAATATTTCCAAATTCAAGGAGAACCTGTTGGCCAAAGCCAAAAACAAGCACAAACTTTTTGGTTCAATTGTATGCATAATTTTATACGCTGTTCGATGGTACAATAATGAAAATGGCACAGAGATCTGAATTATAGCGCCCCCTTCTTTCAGAATTTTTTCAAGTTCAGGAAGGACTTGTTTGCCATAGCCAGAAACATGCACAAAAAATTTGGTTCAATTATATGGTTAACTTCATACACTTTTCGATGGTACAATAATGAAAATGGTACAGACATCGCAATTATAGTGCCCCCTTCTGGCAGAATTTTTCCAAATTCAGGGAGGACCTTCGTGACATGACCAAAAATAAACACATAAAATTTGGTTCAATTCTATGCATAACTTCATACACTTTTCAGCGGTACAATATTCAAAATGGCACAAAAATTGTACAAAAATCGCTATTACAGCGCCCTCTACGAGCGATTTTTTTACAAATTAAGGGAGGACCTCCTTGCCATAGCCAAGAACTTAAAATTTTTTTTGGTTTAATTCTATGCATAACTTCATACACTTTTCGATGGTGCAATATTCAAAATCGCACAAAAATCGCTATTACAGCACCCCCCTAATGGCGAATTTTTTGCAAATTCATGGAGGACCTGCTTGCCATATCCAAAAACTTAAAATAAAAATTTGGTTCAATTCTATGCATAACTTCATACACTTTTCGATGGTACAATATTCAAAATCGCACAAAAATTGTTATATCAACGCCCCCTACCAGCGAATTTTTTCCAAATTCCAGGAGGATCTGCTTGCCATAGCCAAAAACTTAATAAAATTTTGGTTTAATTCTATACATAACTTCATACATTTTTTGATGGTACAATGGCGACAGACAGACGGACAGACAGACGGACGGACAGACGGACACACAGACAGACAGACATTTTCTATAAACACGTTTTTTGGAATATCTGACCCCTAAAACATGCAAATCCGTCGAAAACCGGAAGTCGAAAAAAATTTCGATTACAATACTTTCTTCTATTGAAGATAGAAGAAAGTAAAAATTAACATTTCAACATTCGCGAATACTTAAGGGTGTTCTTAAATCCAAAAGAGCAACTTTCTGACATAAGTTTTAATTCATTTTTGTTCAAAAATGCATGAAACTAGCGGGTGTTGTCGTTCAGAAACTATGTCATTGAGCTTTTTTTTCCGTTTTTTTGCAAACGCAATAGATCTTTCAGAAAATAATGTCAAAGTGGGCATTTTGAGACGAATTTCCACATGAAGGAAGAAAGAGACTCAAGAGCGGGCGAAAACAAGTTTATCACGTGATCCAATTTCCTTATAACTCAATAGGTAATGGATGGATCAAAAAATGGAAAAAACAGATTCCAAATCGCTTCAATGGCCAGGCTTTCCTGTTTTATACCTTTACGTTAAAAAATTAATTTGTAAATGTATAAAAACATTTTGCGCTTGTTGAGCAGAGCAGTTAAGAACAGCCTTAACTTGGTTATTTGCAGATTTTATTTTATAAAGGATATTATTTACAAAGTAAACTCGCTTTGTTTTACTAAGTCCATAAACTATTTGACACTAGATAGCTGCATTGTACTGTATAGATTAAGTTCCGAGAACTTCAACCCTTGTATTGCGGATCAGTAATTCAGAGAAACCTAAAACACAAATTGATGCTAAAAAAAAACCTAAATTTTCCAAAATTCAAAATTTTTATTGTATGTGAAAATTTTTCTGAAAAAATTGTACAAGAAATTTTAAAACTTCAACAACAACTTGTTGAGAAAGCAATAGAATGCAATCCTTTAAAAGAAAAATTGGTACTACTTAGTTATCCTGTCGACCAAAAATCTATCACCAAACTATAAGATTAAATGTCAATAATGGTTGATCGTAAATGTCACATTCATTTGACTTTAAGCAAGTTAGACGTGTTTACGTCATCAAGTAATTTCGATGTTTTATTTCTATTTTTATTAATGTTATACTCATTTACTTGTTCTTTTGTTATTTAAAATAAAAATTATGTCAATTTGTATTATTTGGTGAAATTGGTCGATGGGATAACTAGGTAGTACTAAAAAATCAAGGCAGCAACTTTTCCTTACATGGAAATTCATAAACAAAAAATCTGTTCATATCAATAAATTTTTTCAGTCATCAATTAGCAAGTAAAATTTGTACAATATGTTTACAATTATTCAAATTTATTTATAGCATGTACTTTTTAATGCTTAATAAGTATATTTTTACACATCAATTACTTTTTTCCTTTAAAACAAAATCCGAAAACCTAAGTCCCTTTTATGCACGAGAAGATAAGTCTCAACATTCCTGATTTTGGCATTCGCGAACCTAACCCTTGCAAATGTTGAGAGATTACTGTACATAACTCCATATCATTTGGCAATGAATCACACTTTCTGAAGCTCGTGTCAAGCTTTTTAACCCCCTGACCACCCAGCAAAAGAGCAAATTTGTAATGTTGTTCTATCTGTAATTTTTTTTTAAATGCTAAAAAAAGATGATTTTTCAAACATGACATACAAAACTTAATTATGTATTTGAATATATTCCTAGAGAGTATTAATCATGACTCAATGTCTTAAAACATTAAAACTGCATTATAAATGTAGAATTACATTAATTTAAACAATGCTTCTACTGCAGTGAAACCGTAGCTTAGTGAACTGATGTATATCAGTTCATGGTGCTGAGAAGGTTAAAAAAACATCAAGGCCCCTATACTGGAAAAGAACCAATTTTTATCGATGATATTGGATAACACTTAAAAACCTTTTTTGTAATTCATTAAATAGTTTTAAAATGATCTTATTCGTCCCAATTAAATGGTGTTCTGTCTGTATCCACAGAAAAAAAAAGAGATTTTTTTAATTCACAATTTCAAGGTTATCAGATGATGAATAATTAAAGAAAGGAAAATGTATGGTATTTTTTGGTTAGCCAGGTGCCAGTGTTATATATAATATGTATATGTGTTTGTATATATACAATATACATATACAGGAATCTGTTTAGGAAGAAATTAGGACCCTTCACAAAATTTTTCAAATCAAAACAGGACGCTTCACAAAATTTTCCAAATCAAAACAGGACTTTTCACAAAATTTTTCACCTTAAAAAAGGACCCTTCACAAAATTCTCTGTCTTAAAAATAGGCCTTTTACAAAGTTTTTCAGCTGAAAACTAAACATTTCACAAATTTAATCATTTAAAAGTGAAATCTGGCCTGTCACTTTTATATATATATAAAAAATATATGTATTTTACATACATATATCTTCTTAAAAACATATAAAAAAGAACCTGAATATAATGATCATTTCTAATTCACAAAATTAGGATTAGATTTTTCCCAAATGTAAAAATTTCACAAAAGTCCTGAGAGAAAAGTCTGGACAGACTCCTGATATATGTGTGTATATGTACACGCATATATAACACTGGCGCTTGGCTAATCGAAAAGTATCCAATTTATTGAGACTTTCATATAAGTAGAGATGTTATAAAGAATCTACTATGTCAAATGTAACAAAATTTCGCATGCATACCAGTTAGATCATGTAAAATAGAGTTATGAATTTAAAAACAACAATTCTTTACATTTTCAGCACCCAGTGAAAAGCCTCACTGCAGACTGATTTTCGGCAGTGAAATACAATTACAGATGCATTTCACTACTTTTGAAAAGGGACAGAACGCATTTCAGCCATTCCATGGGAAACGGACAAAATGTCCCGCCTACATAAAGACCTATGGGCAATTCCACGGTTACTCTTGTTACATTTATGGTGGTGTTTTAACATAGAAATGCATTACTTTTGATGCCTTTTTTTTAAATGCACAGAATTTTTTGCTGTATAATAAAGAAGAATGCCTACTTTTTGTATTTGTGCAAGAAAAACATGATAAACTTTATTAGTTTTATAGACTGAGTCATCTAAAGTATGGTTACTCTTGTTACCTGAAAAAGACATAAGTTTTTTATTCCTCTACATTAATGACTATTTTATCTAAACTACATACCAAAATCTTCAAATTTAAAATTATTTCAAAAAAGGAATGATTACTTATTAAATGACAGCCATCTAAAAATTTTAAATTCTAATATATTATTTAAAATTGGAAAAAAAAGGTTACTCTTGTTACAAAAAAATGGTTACTCTTGTTACATTCCCCTTTAAAGATTTGGTAAGAAAGTTATAAGGCACATTATGAGTACAAATAATTATATAATAATGCATTTATTAAATTTTATCAAAGGGAAAATGATTTCTAGAGTTTACAAGTGATGGTAAACTCAATATTTTTACAATTTATACCGCCTCCTGGTGGTAAACATTGAAACTAAAATATATATGGCTATGGTGCATAATATGAAAGGGTGGTCAAAGGAGTGTCGGCTAAAGTTTGAAAAGGGTGAAGGTTAGAAAAGTTGCTAAAAATACAGAAGTTAGAGCCCAGACGGGTAAATAATGTACGATTTTTTGAAATTTTTATGATTTTTCGTATGATCGCAAGTGTTCTGCTAGAAGTATGCAAAATTTCACATCTCCAATTTAATTAGAGGCTGAGTTAGGAAAATTACTTAAAATACACAATCAGAGCACAGGGGGGTAAATATAAGACTTTTTCAAAATTTTATGATTTGTCGTTTGATGTGAGGTGTTCAGCTATAAGCAGGGCTGCAGATTAGGAGTCTGGCTTATTTTGAGCGAAAGAGTCAGAGTTGGATCTGTTAAAATTCCCGGAGTCAGAGTCGCCCATTTTACAAGCAGATCTGCGTTGTCAGAGTCAGGCCCATTTTTGAGCAAAAGAGTTGGAGTCGGATCCTGTTAAAATTTCTAGAGTCGGAGTCGTCCATATTTCCCACCGACTCTGCAGCCCTGGCTATAAGTATCCAAAATTTTAAGTCTTCAACTTAATTAGGAGCTCAGTTTAAAAAAAAGCCCAAAATGCACAAGTTAGAGCCCAGAGGGGTAAATATAAGACTTCTTCAAAATTTTAAGAGTTGTCGTTTGATGGGAGGTGTTCAGCTATAAGAATCCAAAATTTCAAGTCTTCAACTTAATTAGGGGCTCAGTTAGAAAAAATAAGCTTAAAATGCACAAGTTAGAGCCCAGAGGGATAAATATACGACTTTTTCAAAATTTTATGATTTGTCGTTTGATGTGAGGTGTTCAGCTATAAGAATCCAAAATTTCAAGTCTCCAACATATATAGTTTCTGAGAACGGGCTCTGTGACGGATGGACAGACAGACAGAGGACTGAGACGAATAGAGTTTCGTCAGATGAACGAAACCATAAATACTTAACTGCTTTATAAACCTTGGTATCTTCTAAATTTGCTTGTTCTTAATATGTAGAATTATTAAAAATATTTACTATGAGTAAAAAAAAAAAAATCCTGGCATTCTATAGAACAAGAACATGTTAATTTGTTCCTTAATTTATGCTGAGTTGAGTTGTTAATATGCCAAACTTCTGTTTAACTGTTTATAATAGCTTCAAGTTTCATGTAGCTATTACAGGTAGTGTTGAAATGATGAAAAAATTGGTTAAAATCATTTAATAAATTAAGAAAGTTGTGGTTACTCTTGTTACAAAGAATCTAAAGTTACTCTTGTTACAAAATGAAATTTAAAGTAATAAGTCATAATTTTTATAAATTAATATCATACTGTTGAAGATTGCACAAATAACAGATAAGCAACACATCTATATGGATAATTGTGATTTTAATTTATTTTTTTCTCCTTAGGATAAACTTTTATATGTTTTTGGTTACTCTTGTTACATGTAAAAGAACAAATTTATTAACCTTTTTAATTAAAATATTATGTATATATATATATATTTTTAATATTAACTAATAAAAAGATACTTACTACTACTGTAAAAAATAAAAGTGTAGCAAAACAAACAAAACTATTATGATTGATTGGCATTTGAAATAGTATGAAATTCAGGCATATTTGCTGCTAAAAAAAATGTTATTTTGTAACCCATTTACAAAAAAAATACATATAAATATAGAAAAATACCTCAATTTTATTTTTCTTTGGACTTTTTACTAAAAAAAGATATATAATACACCTATGTCTTAAGAAGAAAAAAAAAACGTTCATGATGTCCTACTTTGCATGGAATTGCCCCTATATTTATCAACTTATAAGTTGTTAAAATATAAACTATACATTAAAATTAACAGAATAACCTATATTTTCATATTAGAATAGTTATTTTAATTTGAGGATGCAATAGAATTGTTATATGGAATGGTATAAGTTTTAAAATTTTCACATTTTAAACCCTAGATCAGGGTCAGCGAACCTTTTCGCCTCCGCGTGCCAATATTTTCTCAAAAATACTTTACATGATCATGGCGTGCCAACAAATTTAGTGGATCAAAGTAGAAAAATTAATTAAAATACGGATTTTAGAATTTAAAATTGATGGGTAACATTTTGTAATATACTCAAGTATTTTAAAAAATCCTATTTCTCTAGTTGTGTCTCGGATGCCAAATAATTCAGATCAGCTTCGTATTTCAGTTTTTTCTTAATAGAATGCCAACTGAATTGGAGACTCCTGACAACACGTTTCTACTTAAGTTTTTCATACTTTTCATGCCCCCCCCCCCCCTCCGCCCCCAAAAAAACAAATAAATAAAAATAACTATCAGAAAAAAATATATCAAAATGGCTTCTTTAAAAAAAATCTCTTACTATGGAATTGAATTCGAAATTCAACCTTATCATAATTTTACCATCAGCATTTTTGCTTATGTTCATTATTTCCCAATAATCTCCTAATTCTCTCAATATAAAAAATTTTTGATCCAATATTGAGCTAGATTGGGATTTATAAAGTTGCATTTCAGTTTATTCAATCTGTATAACAGCGACAAGAACAAATTAGAAAAACTTATCTAGTCTAAATTCAAAATAGTGCAATTTGTGCATTTTCATTATATGAAAGGCTGGGGTGCAAAGCATGGCAACTGACATTTTTTATTTTTATTTTTTTTCTGACTGACATTTTTGTAAAATTATTTAACTGCATCGTAACAATTTCCTAGAAGTGCAGAAATTTTACACAATATATATTATATTTATTCAATAATTTTTACATCTGAATTTACAAAATGAAAATTATTTGTACCTAAGTCCTAAAATAGTCTATCAGGAAAAAAAAAAAAAACACATGTAAGTTAACAGAAGTTATATTCTTAACAAATCAGCTGTTTTGCAGGAAGCAATCATAATAGTTTTATGTGTATTTTCTTTACAAAATTTGAAAATTGAATGTATCAAAAATTCCATTTTGTTAATTACCTTGATTTACACATGAGCCCTGCAATATTTTAATTTAGAACATGAGTCTATGCCGTGCCGAAAATAATCTCCTGCGTGCCATAGGTTCGCCATCCCTGCCCTAGATCTTAGTAAGCTACCCTTTTAGGGCTATTCCATGTAAAATGGACAAAATATCCTGTGTGCGACACTTACATAAATACCTATATCTGTTGGCCTATAAGTTGTTAAAACAAACTATACATTAAAAATAACAAGAAACTCTAGATTTTCATATTAAAATGGTTGTTTTAATTTGAGGATATAATAACATTGTTAAAACAACAGAAATGGGTAGAAAAGCTGTCCCAAACACGACATAGAATGACCCATTTCGCCAATTTAAAAAAAAAAGGCAGGGTACTACACACTGAAATAATGGTTTAACAGGTGCACAACATAAATTTAAATATAAAAAAGACAAAATTATAATGAACTCAAAACATAAAATTTATTAAATAAAATAAAGTGAAGTGAATATGTATATAAACATATAAATGAATCATTACCTAAATCCTCTCGCTTTACAGCTTGTTTTGCTTGATGCTCTTTAACGATACTGGATAACATTTTCTGAAAGTTAAAATAGAAGAACCATCAACAAGTTCCACTTATTATCAACTGTAATAGGAAATTGCACATCAAATTTTAAAAAATAAATAATTTAAAAGTACTTTTTAGTTATAGTGGCCTCCACAATTATGATTTATGCCAAGATTGCAGTTATGATTTTGTAAAGATCGTTGAAAAATTATATAATGCATAATACATTCACATTATTTATGTTTTACCACCCATATATACATTACCGAAAAATCCTGATTTTAAGCCCCCTTCGAAAGTAAGTTCTCCAACCATTTTTAAGCAGTTATGATTTTCTTTCCATTTCAAAATATAAGCCCTCCCCCCCACCTTTTTTTTTCACAAACTTTTTTGCGGAAAAAATTCATTTAAAAGTCTAAGGGTCATTTAAAAGTAATTTTGAATCTGTTGACTTTTCCATATGTTTTTACACAAACTTAATAAAATCCCCCCACCCCTCCCTCTGAATGAAACGTCCACTTCCCTTCTTTGCCATCCCTCTTCAGCACAAAAAGTTTAACATCTTGAAAATCTTAATTCCTTTGTTCTATTTGTTGCTCGCTAGTAACAATAAGTAAATAATCAATTATATAAAATTACACTCCTTTCTCTAAAAGTTCATCTTTCCCCCCTCAGCAAAGTTTAAAATCTTTAAAATTAATCTTTTTAAAATTTTGCAATGTTTCTTATTTTGTAGTAAGAAGATTTCATCTACATAATTTCATTTAATTTCACTTATCGAAAATCCTCATCCTCTTTGAAATTTTTGCTCCATCATTTTGCCTCAAAGGGAGGGGGGGGGGGGGGATTCCTAAATGTGTTGAAGGAAAGTAAAAAATCTGTTTTACAGTTTGGCTGTTCTCTGTGAATCACATATATATTTTATGTTTAAATAGAGAGATTAAAAAAAAAAAAGGTTCTTACTATGTGTGTCTTTTAAATGGGGGGGGGGGGGGGGGGAAGGCTGGCAATGAAAAAAAAAGAGAACATTTTTTTTTTGGGGGGGGGGAAGGATGAGAAATAACTTAAGTGGTTATTTAAATATTTTTTACAACAAATTTACAAATTGAGCAGAAAAACAAAATTAAATTATAAATATTATAGACGAATCTGGAGGACTCATTAGCCCAACTAACCTGTAACAATCAAAGCATCTGGCCTGATTTCAGCTCAACAGAATAAATCGAAGGTCAATTTTGGAACTGCAGTAAACGCTGCATGCATAATTATATTAGATTAATTTTTAACACAATTATTCAATTGGTAAATAAATCATAACAATTGTAAATTTCCAAGTGGGTGTGTCCCTAGTTCGAATTCTGGTCCGGACTTTTTTCACCCACTTGGAAATTTACAACTGTTATGATTTATTTATCGATTGAATAATTGTGTTAAAAATTAATCCAAAGCAGACTTGTATAAAACCAAAAACTTTCCATGCACATAAATATTGGGTCAAAAATTTTCTGCAAATCAATTTAATGTTTAATAAAATTACGTGTTATATTATTTTAACGATATGAATTAAAAACCATTGTTTAAAATAACTGCTATTTTAAATTCAAAATTAATTAATATTAATAAATGAAAAGTAATTATTTTAATTAAAAAATACGCAAAAATCCGTGATAGGAAGGTGAATTTTTTTCAATTATTTTGTCAATGCATTTACAAACAGCCCCATTCTTAATACTGTGATCTCTTCGCACAAAATGCCAGTCACTCTTAAAACACTACGAAATTATTCGATTTAACCACCGTCGCCGTGCTAAAAAGTCACTGCAGCCGCCGATGGAAAATTAGGGGGTGTGGGAAATAGAAATAAAAGGGTCTGTGATGTCACAACAATGTTTTGATTCCTCACACTTTGAATTGTGGACAAACAATATATAAATCGTACATAAAATTGGAGAATATTTTAAATTTCCTGTATAAAAAAAGAAAGTTAGTACAAAAACAAAAAATAGTTTTTCTTTTCTTAACTTTTTTCCGC
Source organism: Maratus speciosus (assembly GCA_963932465.1). Taxonomy (NCBI): domain Eukaryota; kingdom Metazoa; phylum Arthropoda; class Arachnida; order Araneae; family Salticidae; genus Maratus; species Maratus speciosus. The sequence continues at coordinate 14,032,788 of OZ010789.1, read as the reverse complement.
TAAGTTCCGAATCTTTCAGAAAATTTTCCGTGCATTGCATTTGCGCGTGTGTCTATATTATACAACTCTGATCCAAAGTACCTATTGTTTCCAATTTACACACATGAAAAAATAAAAGCTGTTATGGGAGAAGAAACAATGCTGTCGGCGATATATGCACCCGGCTAACATAAAGGTACCCACATTTTCTTTCGAAACTATATAAAGATTTAACAGCTTATAAACTATATGCTCATGCTGTAATTAATACACAAAACTAGGGTAGATGTGCCAGTAATGGACACCCCTTGATATTTTTGGTTCTGAAAAAAAAAAAAACATAAATTTTTAGCTTTAATTATTTTTTTTTTGGAACAGATGTGTTATTATCCCACCCTCCGCCATCTTGGATTTTTTTTGGCGAGAAAACCCCTTTTCCGCCAAGTAGTAAATGTCGCCAAGCACCCGTTTATACGCATGTTTGGCTCAACGAAAATAAAATGTAAATAATAAACAAAATTCGCTAAACTGGCAATCAATAATCCGTGTATGAGCGCTTCGCGCACATTTAACGGAAAAAAAAACATCGCCGAATTCAGCATTTCTCGCAATATAGCATTCTCAAAATTCAGCAGTTCTCGTCTTGTAGCAATCTCAAAATGTAAAAAACTCTTAAAACAGCAAAATATACCTAAAAAACGAGACTCGCTAAAATGGCAATCAGCAGTAGTTGTATGAGCGCTTCGCGCTCATTTTCCGAAAAAAAAACATCGCCGAATTCAGCATTTTTTGCGACATAGCATTCTCAAAATTCAATAGTTCTCGTTTTGTAGCAATCTCAAAATGTAAAAAACTCTTAAAGCAACAAAATATACATAAAATTATCAACATACCTTAACAGACATCTGCTTTCTTGAAACCTACAGCACAAAATATAACACCACCGTCATTTTCCAAAATAGGCTTAATACGCATTGACACGCTATAAACAAACTCCCCTTTCATGTCAAAATTTTCTCATATTTCTTAATTACTTCAGCAAGAGTGTTTAAACGGACTACAGAAACAATAGTCAATAAAATACATCCAATAAATTTAACATAAAAATAAAAAGACAGCCATAGAACACGATATCAAAGAGTATCTGGTACAAGAGTCAACCAAACGTCAGCAACGACACCCGGCAGTGAAATGAATGTTCACGCTCTCGCGTCGTAAAAAAAGGGGTTGCCATAATAAGTTACTAGACGCCAAACGCCGGGGTTGCCAGAGCGACGAAAATCGCCAAATACTCAACATCGCGGAGGGTGGGATAATAACACATCTTAGCCTTTTTTTTTTTATAATTCCCCTTGCATGTTTTATAAAACTGGTTTATTGTTGACACTTTTAATCAAACCAATCAAGAAGCAGAAAATAATGTTTCAAAGTTTCACTGTTTTTCAGTGAAAATCTTAATGAAGAGGCTAAGAGCTGGCTTCGTTTAATTAATTTATATATTATTTATTCTCTTGCAAAATTTGAATGTTTTTGTTTGAGTAGCAATAGAAAACTTAGAATTTTATATAGCCATTCACAAAATTTCACTTATTTTTAAGGTTTTAAGAGGGGGTGTCCATTACTGGGATGGCTAATTAGTCATTTTCCAGTAATGGACATCCCATGCAGACATTGCTAAAAATACAATTTCAGTAATGTTTATAGTGCATAAAATATTTGGACTTAATTGCAAACCTAAATAATCAAATTTAATTTTTAAATTATACTTACCAAACTGTAATAACACCAAAACTTTTATAAATAGCTGCTTTTAAGTTATTTTTTGTGATTAATAAAATTTCAATAGTTTATCTTTTTTTTTAAATGTATATGTACCTTGCATATTTTATAATCTGGCAATCAAACCAGCCAGGAAGCAGAAAATATTGTTTAAGAGCACAGTCAAAGGGGGTTCCTAGGGCTTAATCCCTCTCTGTTTAAGTAAAAGCAATTAAGTTACAGAAGCTATTAAAAATCTATTTCCTGTCTTAAACATTTCCTTGTGCACTTCTGACAAAAAAAAAAAAAAAAAAAAAAGAAAAAATGTAATATTAATGAAAGTTATGGGCATCTAATATTCATGAAACTAGTAAATCTGCAGATCAGTGGCCTAAAACTAGAAGTTTTATTTTGAAATTATTTTATCCTAGTATTTAAAATATTCAACTCATAGTATCATTTCTTTCATATTTATAATATTAATTATTATAAATGATATGTCAAGTAGTCTCTGGAAGATTAGTTTTGTCTCACTATTTTTAACAATTAAATACTAATATTCCAAAACTTTTTTTAAATGACTTTTTAAATCCCCCCACTGTTTCAATAATTTGATAGCTGTAACGGCCTGATATTTAGTATTTTAAACTACCCATCTAAAATAGTTAAAACATCGATCTTCTGATAATTACAATAATTGATGAAAACAGTAAATGATTATCACAAATATTTTATTAATTACTGGTATCCTAATTGTTAAATTTGTTTGACGATAACTATTTTGTTAATATGTATTCATTAAATTCTGGTTCTAAATACAGTCATAAAAAAAAAATATATTTATTACTTTTTATGGGGTGTCCATTACTGGGCCAGAGGGTGTCATTACTGGGCTTTTGATATATTTCTGTTATTTAAAATTAAATTTCGATTCATATTGGGGAATGAGACTATAAGAATGGTTAAATATTGTTGATAGGTTAATATAATATTGAAAAAACGGGAATATAATAATTATAACTAGGGTAGATGTGCCAGTAATGGACACCCTTAAGGAATTTCTGTAAAAATTATTTTTTTATTAATAGTTATAATTATTATATTCCAGTTTTTTCAATATTATATTAATCTATCAACAATACTTAACCATTCTTATAGCCTCATTTCCTCATATGAATAGCAATTTAATTTTAAATAACAGAAATATACCAAAACACCCAAAAGCCCAGTAATGGACACCCTCTGGCCCAGTAGTGGACACCCTCTGTTCCAGTAATGGACACCCTCTGTTCCAGTAATGGACACCCCATAAAAAGTAATGAATATAATTGTTTTTATGACTGTATTTAGAACCAGAATTTAATGAATACATACTAATGAAACAAAATAGTTATTTTTAAATAAATTGACAATTAGGATACCAGTAATTAATAAAATATTTGTGATAATCATTTACTGTTTCCATCAATTATTGTAATTATCAGAAGACCGATGTTTTAATTATTTTAGATGGATAGTTTAAAATACTAAATTTCAGACAATAACAGCTATCAAATTATTGAAACAGTGGTGGATTTAAAAGGTAATAAAAAAAAAGTTTTGGAATATTAATGTTTAGTTTTGTGTCCCTATTTTTAACAATCTTCTAGAGATTATTTGATATATCATTTATAATAATTAATATTACAAATATGAAAGAAATGATATTTTGAGTTGAATATTTTAAATACTAAATAAAATAATTTCAAAATAAAACTGTAGAACTGATGTTTGAGGCCACTGATCTGCAGATTTACTAGTTTCATGAATATTACCTATAACTTTCATTAATAGTATTACATTTTTATTTATTTTTTTAATAAGGAAACATTTAAGACAGAAAATGGATTTTTAATAGCTTCTGCAACTTAATTGTTTTATTTAAACGGAGAGGGATTAAGCCCTATGAGCCCCTCTTTGACGCCTCTCTTAAACAGTATTTTCTGCTTCCTGGCTGGTTTGATTGCCAGATTATAAAATATGTGAGGTATATATATGTACTACACAAAAAAAATAATAATAAATAAAATAAAATATCAAAATTTTATTAATCACATAAAATAACTTAAAAGCAGCTATTTATAAAAGTTTTGGTGTTATTACATTTTGGTAAGTATAATTTAAAAATTAAATTTGATTATTTAGGTTTGCAGTTAAGCCAAAGTATTTTATGCACTATAAGCATTACTAAAATTGCATTTTTAGCAATGTCTACATGGGGTGTCCATTACTGGAAAATGACAAATTAACCATCCCAGTAATGGACACCCCCTCTTAAAACCTTAAAAAGAAATGAAATTTTGTAAATAGCCATTAGTATATAAAATTCAAAGTTTTCTATTGCTACTCAAACAAAAACATTCAAATTTTGTAAGAAAATAAATATTATGTAAATTAATTAAACGAAGCCAGCTCTTAACCTCTTCATTAAGATTTTCACAGAAAAACAGCAAAACTTTGAGACATTATTTTCCGCTTCCTGATTGGTTTTATTAAAAGTGTCAACAATAACATAGTTTTATAAAACACACAAGGGGGAATTATAAAAAAAATAATTAAAGCTAAATATTTATTAGTTATTTTTTTATGAACCAAAAACATCAAGGGGTGTCCATTACTGAAAGGGTGTCCATTACTGGCATATCTACCCTATTAATAAAAAAATAATTTTAAAAGAAATTCCTTAAGGGTGTCCATTACTGGTACATCTACCCTATATGTTATAACTCGTTAAAAGAGGATATTACCACTTGAAATGTTGACTTCTATTTCAAAAATTGCATTGATATTCTGAAAGAAGACATTATTCCAAGTTTAATGGTACCTTTCTTATGATTTTATTATTAATGATATGCGAATAAAAACTTTTTTTAAAATCATTTTTGATGCATATTCATTTTTATGCACCGTGGAGCTTTTCAATACAGTACAAAATCCGGACCAATAGAGATTTTTAAATTTTGTATTTAATTTTAACCTATTAATAAATTTGCCAGCACTCACAATTTTTAGATGTAATTTTTGTTTTTAATAATATATAAGACCTTATTTTATAAATTATTAAAAAACAACTAATAAAATATCTCATTTACTATCATGTTACACAATAAAAATGAAACTCAACGTACTACGATAGTGAAGAGAGTACAAAGATAACATTCACAAATATACAAACGAATATTTAGCAATAATACAGGCAAGAATTACTAAACACAAACTTATAACGAATATTAAAACAAAGATTCCTTACTTACTACACACAACACGGAACGGAAAGGAAAGTAAACAAAGAGTGTGTTCAAGAAGCACGCGTGCAGCGCGCGCGAGCTCAGGAGTCAGGAACATGGAGTGGGTCTATATCATGGATGTAGTTTGTTCAGGTAGTGTACAGGTAGACACGTAGTGTGTTCAGGAACAGATCATGGATTTGATTAATTAAGGTGCTAATTATAAAGATATTTTGATGCAAAAGCAATGTGTGCTAGATGGCCGAATGGATAAGGCAGTGAACTCGAGACTAGGGATTGTGGGTTCAACTCCCTCCGATCCCACATTGTGTCACAATTTTTTTATTGGTTGTTTTATATTTTTCATAATGAATAAGATATTTTTGATGGAAGATATATTTTTATTTTTATTATACAGAGGCACGTGTATTTTTATTATAATAATAAAATACTTATTTAAATGTGAGAAAATGAGGTATTTCGAGATGAAAGTTTTACATCTGAACACCTCAAAGTTTCGTTTCTAAGTATGTATATATATAATGATATAAACATTAAGCAAATCCAAATGAAAAAATAATATATATCGCACGTAGGATAATTCCTTGATTTTTTTTTTTTTTGAGTACTTTACGAGTGAATTTTTATCGAGACTAGGCTAGAAATCATATTTTACTTTGAACATTATAAAAATAAAATGTAATAGTTGTAGGTTATTTTAACTAAAAATATCTGTAGATATATTTTTTAAAGAGATAAAATATATAGGTCTGCTGTCTAGTTTTATAGTGAATAAAGTATGATTAGAATGTTTATAAATTTTCTACTGAAAGTATAAGTAAGTATTTTGCTTATACTAACAGAATTTTGAATGCCATTTATTTCTCATGTTTTATGATGTATTTTGGTCTGTTATCCACACGGTATTAAAATATGCAATCATAAAATAAGAAATATATATATTAAAACCTTCTCTGAAAAACTGTCTAACTAACAGTGCAAATTCCATTGAAATCCATCCAGTATAGTAGATTACAAACAAATCTCATATGTTGATATCACAATCTTGGTTTACTAACAGCATTCTATTTATCACAGAAGTTATAAATCAACTGATAAATCATTTTTAAATAAATAAAAAGAAAATTGTTAAAATTTTTAAATCACCAGTTGAATTCTTAAATTGTATCAATCAACCTACCAAACAAAGCACAACCAATAACACATAAGCAGAAAACGCACAATCACGTGATCAAATCGCCCACACAATTTTTTTGAGCAGCTTGAGCGGAGTTTGTGTGCGGTTGGTTAACTAATTTTAAATGCTAAATGGGCTAAAGTAGATAAAGAAGGTCACGTGATGTTTTTCCCGACTATTTTAGATTTTATCTGAGTGAACATAGGCATGTAGTCCTGTTACGAAAACATGTTTTGGAAGGATAAAGAAATATAGTCGTTGGTTTTACCTTTTTTGAACCATAAAAATAATGAAATAATTGAATTATGTTAAAATTCCTTTCTTCGATAAGATCTACTCCATGGCATAAACTTCTCAGCGCGCGCGCTGCGCGAAGTGCACCTCTGAACACGCTCAAATTGATTTTGATTGGTTGGTTGGTTGCAGAAAGCATCTTTGATGAGTAGCCGATTACAGAGTAAAAGACACCCCGGTCTACATCAGCATAGTTATAGCGACTAGAATACATAGTGTGGAAATCGGCTATCCCTGTAATACTTAAAAAAGCGCTAAAATATTGTATCCCTTAAATATGCAACGATACTACTGCTGCAATATACAGATCGCAGCGACATTTACAGGATATTTTCTACAACTGCAAGGTATTGCTAGTCTATACAATGAAATACTAGAAAATTCCGCAGATGTCGCTGCGATCGACACTTGGCATTTTAGCAGGCACATTTAAGGGATAAAAATTTTTATCACTGTTTGGATAGCATATTTCCACACTAGGTATTCTAGATGCTGTAGCATAGTGTACCCCCGCTTTGTACCAATCACCGCGTAAAGATGATCCACTCCGTGTGACATTTTAAACGTCATGAACTGGCCGCGTATGTTGTTGTTCGCGGTTAGCCATGGATCGCTAGGCAAAAATGTAGTCGGTAGATTGGTTGACGAAAGTGTTTGTAAACATGCCTTTTTCCACACTTCCCTAAAGAACCTCTACATGAAAGTGTACATGACCATGACAAATGTTTTTGTCCAAACTATGGCAAATCTACATTCCAGAGCTCGATTAGATTAGGACGATTCTATGTAATCAGCTGATGACTTTTTCATTCGCCATTTGAGCGTATAGTCCAAGAGCCGGCAGCACAAAAACCTATGTTATCAAGCACAAGGGGAAAAAAACCTTCATTTTATGGAAGAGTAGAAGTAAGGGAATCTAATTATCCATGTCTGCCGGTAGTGAACTGGTGCATAAGCCAAAAATTAATACCACCAGTGGTTGACTCGTAGGTTTATCATTGTGTTTTCCTGCTCCCAGTCCTCCATGTTTTCATATCTTTGTTTGTAGGACAAACACAATGATAAACCTACGAGTCAACCGCTAGTGGTGTGGTATTCATTTTTGGCTTATGCACCACTTCACTTCCGGCAGACATGGATCATTAGATTCCCCTACTTCTACACAGCTGTAAAATAAAGGTTTTTTTCTTGTGCTTGATAACATAGGTTTTTGTGCTGCCGGCTCTTGGACTAGTACATCAGCTACAGATGCTTTCCTTCGATAGAGTGTCTAAAATAAATAGTGTGGAAATCGGCTATCCCAGTAATACTTAAAAGAGTGCTAAAACATTGAATCCCTTAAATATGCAACGATGCTGAAACCCGAAGAGCCGATCGCAGCGACGTCTGCAGAATATTTTTTAAAACTGCAAGAGCTGAAGACGTTTGCATTGAAAATATCCCGCAGATGTCGCGGCGATCGACTCTTCGTATTTTAGCATCATTGCACATTTATGGGATTCAACGCTAAATTGCCTGCCGAGAACCAGTTAAATTTTATAACCCCAGGGGTGATTCCGAGTAAAAAAAAATTCTGAAATTCACAGCACATTTTGTGAAAATTTACAGCATAAGAGGAAATCCTCCTCAGAAGAAAGATAGGTGTAGAGAGCAAACCCCATTGTTCTTTCAGCCAGAACTTGAATCCAACATGTTTCGCTCTTTCACCGCCAAAAGGATATCTTTTTGGCGGTGATCCCTTTATTGGCAACTTTCGGATTTCATTGTCGGTCAACTCAGGATCCGGCGAGAAATTCTGATGAACTTTTGCCGGGAGGAAAACTGGTTTGGCGTGCAGATATGGACTTTACCCGAGGCTAACGAAAAAGACAGGCTACCGCGGTGGGTCCGATTCTTCTTTTTTTACAGACCGCTGGAGTCATGTGATGCTCGAATGCACCAATGAAGGTGTGCGAACAGAGCATCACGTGACTCCAGCGGTCCGTAAAAAAAGACGAATCGGACCCACCGCGGTATCCTGTCTTTCTCGTTAGCCTCGACTTTACCCGAGGCTAACGAAAAAGACAGGCTACCGCAGTGGGTCCGATTCTTCTTTTTTTACAGACTGCTGGAATCACGTGATGCTCGAATGCACCAATGAACGTGTGCGAAAAGAGCATCACGTGACTCCAGCGGTCTGTAAAAAAAGAAGAATCGGACTCACCGCGGTAGCCTGTCTTTCTCGTTAGCCTCGGACTTTACCCATGTGACGTCAAAGTAGGTATATAAAAGGAAAACACCAATAAGCGTGCAAAAATTTTTAACGCTGCTTCCCCTTCATCCAGCAAACAGTCATTTTCGGAGGCTATATACCTACAGAGGCGTGGCTTTTGCCATTCCTGGGTGAAGTCCATTGGGGCCTACTTATATGAGAAGTCTGTGAAATCCCTCCCGGCACTAACTCTGCGTTTTTTTGACGGCCCTTTGACGAAATTTGCATTTTTATCGCACTTCTTTGACGAAATTTGCATTTTTTTCGCGATCCTTGGACGAAATTTGAGTTTTTAGTTTTCGCAATTCTTTGGCGAAATTCGCTTTTTTTCTTGCAATCTTTTGATGAAATTAGCGATTTTTTTCTGTGAACGATTGACGAAATTGGCCTTTTTTTCTGCGGCATATGTCGAATTTCGCGTTTTTTTTTTTTGTCTAAATTTTCGGACTGATGACCGATTTTTTAAATTTTCAGAACAGAATCACCCCTGCTCTACCCGTATAAAGGACAGAGATATAACAGAGACTTCAAGAGCGGAAATTAATTATAAGTTTGGAGATTCCAGTCAGTTCTGCGGTTCAGGTGGCAGCAATATTTTTCATTGCGGATTAGTTTGAATTATGTTTTATTGCTGCGGACCAAGTTGACTTGCATTACTTCAAATTCGGATCAGGTAAAAAATGCATGAATTTTGTTATAGCCGGGATCACTAATCGGTCATGAAAAGGGGAAAAAAGACTAAAAGACATCAATGGATGCAGCAAAGTCACATTGTAACAATCTCAAAAATGAATGAAATTCTTTAAGGCTGCAATCACTAATGCATGCATGAGTACTTAGCACCCATGAAAAAAAAAGTCATCACTGAAAGCAGTAAACTAGGAGTAAGCAAAGATGATTCTAGGAGATGCAGACTTGAACATTGTCTCCAATCACACAGAAGTGGGGTGAATAGGAACAGGATAAGTTCAAGGAACAACGAACTCAGAAATGGAGCTATGGGATATAGAATTATACAAAAACGAGAAGGAAGGTGACAAAATCGGATTAGTTCTGAAGCGCACAGGGCAGTTGGGATTTTACGCAGACAAACTGCTTGAAAACCCCTAATGCTAAGCGATAACTTCACCTTACTATTTAATGGGCTTTGTTATTATCCCCCTTTTCCTGAAAGTGCTCATGGGTATTAACGGCAAAGAAAAAAACTGGTGACAAACAGCTAGCAGCGAAGATCCGATGCAATGATACGCTTGTTTTCCTTCTGCCTTAATTCTTACTTCCATGCTATGGGGGCATTATTGCATTACAGTATTACTAAAACAGATGTTTGGATTAGAATTATCTTATATAGAAGGGCAACAAATATGTAAAGTTTTCATACAAAACTTTTTATTAGAGGAAATGTTCAGCTCTTGACATTTTGGGAGATACCTTCTCAACGTCAGATAAAGGCTCAAATTTTTTAAGGCCAGTTACTTGTTCTTCAATGTAAATCGTACTAATAGAGACAATTGAAGAGTTTAGATGATAAAGATGGTAAATGTCAGAATCATCATTTTGAGAAAATACATTTTGAACCACTACAACTTCTATAACTGCTACTTTAATTTATCAACTAAAATTAAAAATTTTTATTGTCAAATGACTCTTTTATCAATTAAAATCCCTGTAAGTACTCACTGGATAAGTAAGTACTATTATAGGACTGCTTCTTTCTTTATATCTAAGGTCAGTTCCAATTCAATAAAAAATATTTTGAAACTTCTCGAGTAAAATGTCAGTGGGATTTTTTTAAATGCAAATGTTTTGCTATTTCTCTTAGTCATGTTATTATTATTTTTTTTTATACACTTATGAGCTTAGAAAGCAAAATAATCGAAACAAAATTATCTACTTTTAATAATTTTAAATGCCTGAATTGCAAAGATTAGATGAAACTGTTCCTAAATATTAAAAATAGACATTAATACATATTTTATAAACAAATCTTGATTTAAATGCATGAAATGTCACTTTTTACACATATTAGCATTTTAACATTAATTAACATTTTACATTTTTACACATATTAGCTATAATCTGATTTATTTTAATGCTATGTTTCTGTATTTTATTATTGTTCTTGTCACGTTGAGGTATCAGGTACAGCTACGTAACTGGCATGACCTCAAATGATTTAATAAAAACACCAATAAAGTGAAAAGATTACGTTCAACGAAAAGAAAAAGGTACAATCACATGCAAGAGTGATTCAAGGAACTAGAAAACTGCAAAAGCGCTAACATACAGACATACAAAAAATATCTGTGAATAAAAATAAAAATACTCTTTATTTCTATATCTCTTACTGCTTAATTATTTTAACCCTTTCCGGCACAGTGTGCCTGGGTTAGGATACCTAATTTTAATTTCAAACTTACGAACGACACCAAGAATAGTAAAATTTTGCTTTTACAATGAATAGTTAACCACTTCACCGGCTGCCCCGAGATAACTCGGGGGTAAAAGCACTGTTTTCCCATACCCTTCGCCGGTGAAGTGGTTAAAGTAACATGTTTTTAATTTCTAAAAAAGTCGTTTTAAAATTCTGGTGTCAGTCAATGATTTCATCATTTTACAACAAAAATTACCTGTGCCGGAAAGGGTTAAAAAATTCCTTTTTTATTGCAAGAAAAAAAAGAAATGTATTAATCAAATTTCAAAATATAAATCCGGAAATTACAAATGGCTCTCCTCTGTCCCACCTTTCTTCTTACAAAGGCCTGTGGGGAGCACATTAATTCCACACAGTGTTACAATTTGTGCAACAAATTTTCATAGTACAATTTGTTTGATAGCAGGAGGTCACAAATAATGTAATTTTGAAGCTGAAATTCCCAGAATCTGTTTTGCATATTCATATTGCTGAAATTGTGTTAAGTTTTCAGAGTTTTCCTTTTACAAAAGTTGAAAACATCTGCGCTTCCCTTCAGATGTCACCCTTAGACCCTTGAAGGCATGCATATAAACGGGACAAAATCAAGGGTGGAACAAGATTTTAGAACAAATGTGATTATAGTGTGTGAAGTTTTTAAAATAGAGAATAAAATTGTGAAGTAAGTTAAACAGCTCACCCAGAAAATTTTTTAACACACCAACATAAAAAAACAATACAGAAATGGGACAAAAAAAAAAGTAAGCGTCTATCGTCTATTTTTTTTTTTTTTCAAAGGGGAGAAGCAGCAGTTAAACACTTTTCAGGGGGGTGGAGGGAAGTTCTGTCCTATATATAAAATAGTTTTAAACACATGATAGTAAAAAGAAAATGGAACAAAAAATTGCAGCCCTCCTGATGAAAAATACCTTTTCTTCTTCTTTCAGTGTTTAATCAATTTAAGTTTGTTTTTACTTTTTAAAATCATCAGTAAAAATTTGATTATAATTAAATTTCAAGACACAAGGAGGGAAAAATGCTCTTGTGGGCATCCATGTATGGACTCTGCCTATCCTTTTCAGCATAGAATTCGAGTAAAGCAGCGTTTTTGAGCATCCCTACCTACATCCTTTATGCCAAGACTCTAGTGGAAGCCAGGAGAGAAAGAAAAAAAAAAATGAAAATTTGAAATCTGACAAATTTAAAAGGAAAATTCATCCAATCGAAAACATTGAAAAGCAGGAAGGGAGTGCTTGGGGCCCTGAAGCTACCGAACGACCCCTGTTGCGTCGAGCTTATTATTAGTCTGGGTCAGCAGTTTTTTACCGCCACAGCGAATGGCCTCTTTCCGTCCGCAGCCCTTTATTCTTCTCTTATTCCGACTCTTTTGCGGAAGCCAGGTTGAAAAATAAAATATTAAAACCGGGCAAATTTAAAGGGAAATTACACAAGTTAAAGACGCCGAAAAGTGGGAAGGGAGGGCTCGGGGCCCTAAAGCTATCGGACAACTGAGCAGCTTCAAGCTTAATATTTGTCTCAGTGGCGGTTGAAGTTGGGTCAACTACCGCAAAATTCGAGTAGAGAGACTTTTCTGAGTGTCCCTACCTACGTCCCTTGTGCTGAGACACTAGCTTTAGACACTAGCTAAGGATTCTTTTAAATATCTGCCTCACATTTTGAAAGTTATTCAACTTTAAAATCAAAAGGACACCAGCTACTTTTAATAGTATTGTAATATTTGTATTTTTATTTGCAATTATTTTTTGCATTTTTTAAAAATTGTATAATTTTATTAAAAGAATGTTAAACAATGAGCAATACAGAAATGGAAGAAATCAGAAAATTCAAAAGCATACATATGTAATGACCTTTTTGATGAACGCTTTTTGCTGATTCAATTTGGAAAACCCTATACTTGCTTAACACAATATAGTAGTTATATTACATAATATAAGTTAATATCTTATTAGGATAATCAACTTATACACGGTCACACATATACAAGAAAAATAATTTATTAAAACATATTCCTTAGTTACAGTCATGTAAATCAACATTTACAAATGTTTAATAATGCACAAGAAATATTATACATCAAAACTTATGTGTAACAGTTGTGTGTTTAGCATGTTGTGTTACAACATGTGTCCTTTAAGAACCTACATCAGTCACTCGGAGAAACTTGAACGCTACTGTTATGAAGAAAACTTTAAAGATTTCGCTTCTTTTTTTTTGGCATAGGATACCTGAGGGTGATATCTTACATTGTGAGTTTGTACTTTTTTGATTTTGGTTAGTTTTTTTTTTTTTTTTTTTATTTGAAGGTTGTTTCATTTTAGAAGCAATTCAGAAAGTGTCCACATATAAAATTTTTTAAAACCAAAATCGAAAAAGTACAAACACTGTGGGAACCGGTTCTGAAACTATCTTCATATAAAAAAAAAAAACTGTAACCAAAATCGGTTTTGTAAAAAAAGGGGGGGGGGAGTGCTTGAAATATTGTCATGTTTATTTAATACAGTTGCAGTAATCCAAGGGGCAGTCAAAGAGTAACTCTTTATTACCATAACATAGGTACCTAATCGCCTTCAAAGTAGATTTGGTAAGAACACACACACTGGCTCCACTGCTGCTGGAAACAACAATGAAAGTCCTGTTTTGGCATCTTCCCAAGTTCAGCTGTCATGTTTGTTTTGATGTCTTCTACGGTATCAAAATGGTGACGTTTGAGAGGATCTTGGGAAAGAGACAGAAATCATCATGCTTAGTGTATTCATTTATCTTTCGTTTGTAAGGTTAACGAAGTCTCTGAAGCAGACTTTTCCAATGTGCACATGAACTTGATGTTTGCTTTTTGCTCGTACTTCAACAACATCACACCAACTGATTGATGAAAATTCACTAATAAACTATCGAGAAATAATATTCAATGTATCCAAATGTGATTCTTGTTAAATATTCCAATATGGTAATATTAATTGTGTAAGGATAGATATTAGATCGTGAGAATTTTATCATTCATGTGTTCAAAATTTTAAATTTCATTTATTAATTTGAGGAGTAACTTTTCATATTTTCTTGATTTATTATAAGAATCACCACATACACAACATCTAACATTTAAATTAATTATATAAAAAATTCCGAGAAATCGATATTTTTGCATCTCGGCTGGGAACAAATTCTGGTTGTTAATATTACAAAATTTGTAGCATAACTGCAAGTTTCAAAACTGGCTAAATTTAGCTCCACATCCACGCACTGTAGTGGTATGGTTCTGACTATTTTTAGCTTTGCCCATGCACATGGCACGGTTCGCAACACTGATCACCACACATTCCTACCTTCAGCTACACTACTGTCATGCTGCCTGTTATGAATTCCATTAGTAATACTAAAAATGTGATTTAAATGAAAACAGAATTAAATTTAAAAAATCAAAAACCTGACTGCGTAAAAAGTGAAGTAATTAATCATTTCTCATCAATGTGAAACTATTTTTTATATTACTTACCTATTTTTTTATTTACTTGTATGGATGACTTTTAAGTTGTGTTTAATGGTTAGTTCTTATCTATAAACACTGTTTTGATGAGGCCTATAGATGTCTATGAAGGTTAGAGTTGCAGTCAAGCTAGAGATCCTACCTACACAACTTCCAGGTTGTGTCATAACGGAGCTTCTGACTGTAAAATAGTCAATGAAACATAGTCTTCATTTTGAAAGACCTGTCCAATGACATGCCACTCAATAGTGTGCGTAAATTTTTTTTTCGTCTCTACTGCCATCTTTTATTTTACGGCCTCCATTTTGGATTTATAAAACAAAACCTAGCCTGTAACCATCGGACAGTTAAGATGAACCAATCGAGACCTCATTCATTAAAATCCATCCAGCCGTTGGGATGTTTCGAGGGTATAAAGAAATCCACATACCCAGATACGCGTGAAACACATAATCCTTCTTGGCAGCCAGGTAAAAAGAATGAATGTTAAAATACTACACAAAATTACATACAATTATGAAAGAAACAAAAAAAGGAAACGGGGAAGACCATGAAAGAACTGGATGGATGATATTTCAAAGGCAATGAGGTGATAGAGATCTGGAAGAGAAATGGACCGTTGACCAGAAAAAATGGAAAAAGACTCTTGTAGATTCTTCGGATGGCGGCATCTGACGCCATAAACCGAGTTTATATATATAAAAAATATAGTGATAGTAAACAAACAAATTAATTATATTGTGGTATTGAAGAGTTGCAACAAACTTCCATGAACTTTTTGACTGCCCCTTGTACACTTTCCAATTTTCTTCAAAAACCTTCTCTATTTTGTATGTTATTGTCATGCAAAACAACTCTATTTGTTAAATATCGGTTAAACCTTAATTTTTGACACATGGATAACTATAAAAATCAAAGCTTATGAATTCAGGTGTTTAAAATGGCTACGTTCGTGATACTTTAAAGCATTTTTGTAATGAAATGTCTTGGGACAAAAAGGACACACAAATCTCTTCACACTGTTGTGAGTGGCCACATGTCGATTGAGTGATCCCCTCTGAGTGAATCTGTTGCCACAAACATTGCACTTGTACGGAAACGCCTGCTGATGGATGTTTTTGATGGACTGGTCAAACTTTATAGTTGTGTTAGAAGACAGCAGATTCGTAAAAGTGACAGGAGTCAGTTGTCTGGAATTCATACCTGAAATAATAGAAAATATAACTTTAAATAGACTTACATACAAATAAGAAAGATAACAGCTGTTTATACAAAAATATATACCATTGAGGATGTGCAAAAATTACTTCACTCATGGTGGAAAATGCAAAAAATTAAACGGTTAGAAAGAAAACAGGAAAATAATATTGTAGAATTTTCTTTTAGAAAGTTCAAACTTTCACTTAGCATCTAGCGACAAATATTGAAGGGCTCGATTATTCACATGACTGGAAATATGGAACATTACCTCATTATAGTAAGGAGGGGGGAGGGATGCCAACTTGGCATTTTTTTACGTGCGTTCATAATTATATAAATATGTAGCACCTATAGTCGTCGTTCGGTCCTTCCGTCTGTCTGTCTGTCCACCCGCCTATAACAGAGCAAAAACTACACAACCGAATGGGCTGAAATTTTAAATATAGAATCGCTGCAAAATTTTGTCAAGCCATTTCAAATTTTATGAAAATTGGATTTATAGTTTAATGACAGGGACAGTCAAAAGTTTTTCGTTACAGGACAGCCAATCAAAAAAAATTATTTCAAGTGTATTTTAATGTTGTTATAGTCTTACGAACAGAATGAAATGGATAGACACTTATAAAGTGCACTAAGATATACATTCTGTACACTATGTGGTGCAAAAAATATTTATAAAACTAGTTATAGTACGAACGTACCTCATTTGCCACGTTTGATGGGCAATTTCCAACTTGTTTATTCAGAAATACCGAAAGAAGAATTTTAGTTTAAATAACCAGGAATCGTGTGTCATTCAATAAAGAAAAAATTGCTATTCTTAATTTCTGATATGAATTCGGAATTTCTTAATAAAAGAAAGACCAAACTGGTAACCTGGTTGGAAATAGCAATATCCAGACACCTTATAAGATGCAAAGACACCTCACAATGTGAGTAATCAGGAGTCCTTTCACATGTAAGACTCGATATGAAAAATAATTGCAGAAAAAAACATAAATTACAGTAAATTTAGAATTACATTTTTCTGTGAGAGGCTGCTTCAAAAAAAAAAAAAATTTAAAGAAAGGAGTAAAAAATTGAGTGCCGCCTATACTAAAAATCATAACACTACTGATTTTAAAGAAGCATTTTTAAAAATGGATTTTTATATTTTTTTAACTTCAACTAGCAAGAAACCTTGAAAAGGGTAACGAGAAAGACTTCAAAGGGCATCCGCAGCTTTAGATAGCCTTGCTACAGCCAACTCACAAATGAAGAAAGAGGTTTAAGACTAGCACTGATCAATAATCGTTGTCACTAGTCCTGTCTACATCTAAAAACATTGTAAGATTATATATGCCTCTTGGCCATTCTTTATTTTGAATTATGATTATAACACAGCTGCCACTTCTCCGACTTTTTGAATACCAGTATACAGAAAAATTTTGTTTTATTTAATTGGAATATTTGAGGGATTTAAAAGAACAACGTTTCCTCTAAGATAATAGTGGTGCGCAAAAAGCTGGAAACTTGGCAACTCTGTTATAATTTAACCTTTAAAATCAAAATAAGGTTACAATCAAAATAATTAATGTAACCTTTATTTTAAATAGGACCCTTTTGAGGGAATGCAAAACTTACTTCAGTAATGGTGGAAAATACAAAGAAATTAAATGTTAGAAAGAAAACACAAAAACAATGTTGTAGAATTTTCGTTTATAAAAAGTTCAATCAATTGGAATAAATGAAATGTGCATGGAACATTTTAAAATCATGAAAACAATGAAAGTTTTAAATATGTAGAGAATAAGTTTTAATTAGTAAATAAGTTCTAAATACTCAATTTCTTTCTTAAAAATCATTTTAACTATGAGTAAATGTTTGATTATTATTATCAGTTCAGAAATGTGTCTTTATGTCATGTTTATGTTTTCAATAGAATCTTACACCAATACACAGACATAGAATACATATTCTATTTTATATATCTAATATCTATTCTATGTTCTTGCACAGATAGGAGGTTTTTTCTTTTACTTGATGAGTGAAGGATTGAAGTGCAATGTAAAATAAGGTAAAAATTTCGTCTTGAATGCTATATATCAAGTAAATATGATATAATTGGATTTAAAGCTACATAAAGCAATGGTGTAATATAAAAGTATGCGGAATATTGCACTCTACAAGTTCCAGAAAATTTCATAAATATTCCCATAGTTGGTAGGAATTTTAGGAAAATTGGGTAGGAAAAATTTTTACAGACGATATTTTATTAATTTATGAAGTTTAATGTATTAAACAATTGTTACAATAATCATTTAAAATTTACGCTTTTTCACTTTCTTACAGATAAAATAAAAAGATTGTTTTTAATGTAAATAACATATAATCAATTCAATAATATTTATAATATTAACATATAAGAAATAATAATAAAATTACAGGGGGGGGGGGGGGGAGAGAATTCCTTTCAACAAATTTTTAGAATTATGTAAATCTAAAAGTTAAAAATATATAGAGGTACTGACATGACACTCAATACATTTTTATTCAATATGAATAAATTAACACAATACCTGAATTTTATTTTTTACAATTTAATCTCATAAACTTACATATTTACATTCTTAACAGAATTTTCTAGGATTTTTCTTTTATTTCTGATATTATCACTCTAATTATCATTTTGTAAGTTAAAGGTGAATGATACAAGTATGATTAAAAAAAAAAGCAGCTAAATAAATAAAGCATAAATATAATATTGTCTGCCTCTGATTTGTTAAGGAAATAATAGATTTTCAAAACATGGAGCGTAAACATATTTCATCAACATAGGTAAATTTCGGAGGATTGTTAATTCTTCCCCCTAGTCGGTAGTGACGCTAGTGCTGTTGCCATTACAGATTTTGCCACAAATGGCCTATCTTGTATATTGATCTATGCCCCTGTTCAACCCCCTTCCCTCCCTCCCCACATGAAACAAAATCCTGGCTGAGCCTAAGGATCCCACAAGCTTAATAATGATTGATTTTTTTTTTTTTTTTTTTTTTTTTTTTTACATTGAACAATTTTTTTGAATGAACTCGCAATGCAAATATGCTAAGATAAATTAAATCATCTCCAATCATAACATTATACATTTTAGTTGTTTCAATTCATACAAAATAAGATGAAGTATAATAATGATGAATATTATAAGTATATTACTGGATGAACTATTTTTATGATTGAGCTTATTTGAGCCAAAAGATCAATAGAAAACAAAGTAGTACATCAAGTGTGATTTTATGACAGCACATGTGTGCTCATCTTTGAAAGCGAAAACAAAGCTGATCCCATGTTCATTTGACAGTTAATTTTACTGGATTCAATGCTCCTTTTTTCTCATATTGTAGTTTTGTAGCTACAGTTAATAAACAACAAACTTGGAGAAGGAAAAAAACATATGTTGTAAACTAAATGCTTACAAGATAGAAAACAAAAGATTAGGCAAATAATCTTTCAATGTTCAACAATTGTAAAATATTTTAAAAGAGTAAACATTATTTGAAATTCAAATAAATAACAATTAAGAAATTAAAATTTTCAAAAAAAGATTTAATTTTCTTATGTATATATAACATACGATGATTTAGTTTTTCACTACCGCTTTCTAATCACTCTTAAAACTTTCTATTTTTTACTGATTTTAAAAGATTCATAATAGAAAAATTCCAAGCCAATTCAGAAGACGAACCTCCCTCTCCCTTCTTCTAGTTTTTTTTTAATTTTTCTGCTCCTGATAAACATATTGTGAAATTTCATCCAAATTTTCCAAATCCTTAATAAGCTCTAAGATTTCAGTGGATTATTAAAAGATATTGGTATCACTGAGGTAAAACAGAAACATAAACTGGAAGTAGACAGTAAAATTAACAGTTATCGACAGTTTACAGAGTCTGATAAAAGGAATCATACACTGGTTTTGGTAAATGCATTTATTTATTTTTACTCAGTTTATATCTGAAATTTTAATGTCAAAATGGTGATTGGAATATGTGTAACATTATAAAAATGTTACACATATTTGTTCATCTCTCATTTCAACAACCCTTTCATTTATTACTCAAGTATCAAAGCTTAGTTAGACAATTTTTGGTCCGATTGACTGAAATTTCAAAACTGAATAACAATACAACCCTACAAATTATCACAATGTCTAACCTAACGTATGTGATTCCTAAAATGTCAGTTTAATTTGACATCAAAATAACAAAAAATCAAACTTACGGTATACATTGTAGGGTAGTTCAATTGAAGAAAAAAAACTCCAATTTTTGGCACAAAATTTTCAAAAAATCACAACTGAAATGTAATAACGCTTTCTGCTCAAACTTTTGCTTTCTTTTGCATACTTTGAATTTCCATTTAAAATGAAGATCATTCTAGTTTCTGAGCATGCATGCAAAAACCAGGTATGATTTCTTTTGACAGGCCCTGTAATCAAGGACATTAAACAACTTTTACTTAAAAATTTATTTCACTATCAAATTTATAGTATCAGATATGTTTTTTCACATTTTTAAAACAGATTACAAAATAAATAAATTTCATATTAAAAAATATATAAATTTATTTTTTAATCAAAGGCAGCAGAATACTTGGATGGAAATACTTCTTTAGAATGCAGCTTCTTTGAATGCTCAAACAATCGATAATGTAATTAAAGCACAAGATTTCAGAAGATTAGGCAGGGCAAGGCAACCAAAACCAAATGACAATCTTATCTTACTACCATTTTTCACATAGATATGAAAACAAAATAGTAAATATCTATAAATTCCTTTCTTAAATCAAGGGACATTTCAGATGATGAACCTGAAAAAAAAGATTAAGTATTTATTAGCGAAACAGCACCGAAAACTGCCGATATAAAGCAATTAAAATAATAAAACTTTGTAAAAAATAACCATAAAATAAAAACAAAACATAGGACGCGTTTAGAGCTAAAAATATATCAGCTCGTTATCAGCTACAGTAAACACGTGTCCGTAAGCGGACAAGGTCAAAAAGGAACTGAAAGGGAGAGAATGTTGCAAAGAATGCGACAGATGGCGCTGGTTGAAAGGGGCACATACAGAAGAGAAAAGTGTTGCCAAAAAGATAGAAGAGAAATTGATAGGAAAAAAATGGAAATAAAAGAAATAAACAAAATTAAATTAAAATAAAAGAAGTAAATTAAAAATATAAATAATAATAATAAATAAATAAATATAAAAGAATAAAACAAGAAAAAAACAAAAGATTTTTTTTTTTTTTATTAACAAAATAAAAAGAAGAGAAACAAGAGAGGAAAAGAATTACAAAAGTAATTTCCACGCTGGAGATAGGAAAGGAGATAATAGGATTAATTAAGTATTTATAAATTTACATAAATAGATAAGGAAATTATATCTGAAGACTTCCAGTCAGTTTCAATTCTAAGTAATCAAAGACATATCTTCAAAGTTTTTTTTTTTTTTTTTTTTTTTTTTTTTTTTTAATAAAGACAATAAAAAATTCTTTACAATATTATTGCAGTAAAATCGGAGAAAATAGAGCTTAGATAAATCTATATTATAAAGCAAAAACAAGCCTGTGAGTAACACTGATGTCATATTGATAGTGACAATGACCTAACCTATAAATTTTGGTTTTACTGTAATTTTTTCAACTTCTAAATATCGCACAATTTCAATTTTTATGCCTTTGAAAAATTGGAGGGGGGGGGGGGGGGATTGTATTTTTGAATACAAGCTGCTTGAAAACTGTATCTCAATTTACTGATTTTTTTAAGGATTTTGAAATAATTTTCAATTATAAATGTGTTCAAATTTACATGCAACCCAATGACAGAAGATTAATCTGTTTTCGCTTAAAACAATGCAAATAGTTCAACATGTGTTTGTTTCCATGTAACAATCCATAACAAAATTGACTATGAAATTAAAACTTCACAAATTTAGCAGATATGTAACCAATTACATGCTTAAACAGTCAGAATTACAAAGGCTGCTATAAAAAGAGAAGTGTTTGGAGATAGACTGCACGCTTGCAGCTCCTATTAAAGTACCAGAAATGCTTTTTGTTGTCCAATTTGGGAAAATATACTAAATGCAAAAAATCTATTAGAGTTTTAAACTAAGAACTATTTTCATTGATGTTCTGTACATCAGGCAATATATTGTGAATCTGCTACACGAGTATGTATAAAAGAATCTTGCTTTAAACAGACAATTTTCATGATCCTGTCAAAGAAAATAATAATTATACATGCTAAAATCTAAAACTTGTACTAAGAGTCCAATCAAACAGAGAAAGTAAGGAAACTTTAAGATTTGCATACAAGAGAAAGGAAATGAAATGGCGTCATAAAGTTGCTAAGTTAATTTCAATGGTCTGCTTGAGTGTTAGATTTTGAACCCTACATAATAAATTGAACAGTGTTTAACTCTGTGAAAGATTATTAAGTCATTTAAATTCCACATTTCAACAACGTTACTGATAGATTTTATTCTGTCTAGATGCAAAAACCAAGAACTAAACTATTTCATAAAATTTAGCATGTGTTTTCCAGAACTCTCAATTTGCATCAAAATATAAAATATTTCACATTCCAAATAAAATTATTTTAATACAATAATTGATAAGACCAGGACTTCCCAGGTTACAGAATATAGGCGAAAAACATTTTTTTAAAATAGATTTTTTACCTTTAATAAATTTTTTGAGAATACCCACTAACAATACTAAATATCATATTTATATGAAAAATACAAATAATGCGTTTAAACAACGTTTTGAAATTTATTAAAAGAGGTAACCGCCGCGGTGAGCGGCCTTTATGTGGAAGAAAGTTGTCTGCAGCCCTTTATTCTACTCTCTTATTCAGACTCTTTTGCGGAAGCCAGATTGAAAAAAAAAAATTGAAAATTGAAACCAGACAAATTTAAAAGGCAAATTGCACAAATTAAAGACACTGAAAAACAGGAAGGGAGGGCTCGGGGCGATGAATCTACCGAACGACTCTTGTTGCTTCTAGCTTATTATTAGTCTCGGCGGCGGTTGGGGGTGGGCGTATTGGCCTCATGCTAGGATTAATGGCAGAAGAAATCTTTAAAGATCACTATTTACAATCGGCCTTTTTGATTCTGTTCATTTCAGTGGTTTAAGCACTTTGTTCAATTATTTATTGACTGATGAATGTTTTAATTTCATTATGTAATAAAAGCTGGAAACAAATGCTGAGCTATTTATATCAATTTAAGTGCAAACGGATTTATCTTTTGTAATCAATAAACTAAAAAAAAAAAAAATGCTTGAAAAATATTTTAAAAATACTAAAAATTAAATAAATATGGATACAGATTTCAAACAAATTGCGATATAGTTTTCAAACAAAATGAATTTGAAAGTAATTTTTTTACCCCTATTCCACGGTGTAAAAATTAAATATGTGATATTCAGAGGTTTAAAAAATTGCAGGTTAAGTTAAATTTAATTGTCTGCTGTTACCACCATCAAAAAGACATCAGCGTTACACACATCTGTCCTTTATAATATAGATAAGCAGATAATCGTCAAAGGTGCTGCCACCTACTTTTAACATACAGTAGATTCCAATATTTGGGACAACATGTCAAGAACAAAATAAAAAAATATCATTAAATTTACATCTGATAATTAGAGCAGTCACTTTATGAGGACACTGACCAGAATCTACTGTAATACATTTCATTTGTGTATTCATAACAAGTATTGTTATTTAAAAGTCTAACAAGTATCTGATGACTTTTGTGATATTGTATTCAAAACTTTTTATACAAATTAGTGAATCAATGATTAAGGATCAAATTTCTTTCTAATCCTGAAAAAATGCATAATATATAAAGATGTGAATTATTTATTATTACAAGAACAGAAATCATTTTAAAATCTTTAAGATACATGTAATTATTCAATAAATTTTGATTTTCTAAGTGTCCAATCACTTTTGAGTGCTACTATGTGTGTGATGGAAAAAGTTGCAGTTAAAGTGATTTGTGATTGATTCATGCCTTTATCACATGGCATTTGTTGATTAACAGTTCAGGAGTGATTGTAAACACGCCTAAAAAAATTCTGGAATACCATACGTATTAAAAAGGTTATTTGGTTTTAAGAGGTGTATGCAAAATTACTTAAAAAAAAAAAAAAAAAAGAGAAAATTGACAATTTTTTCTACAAATGATTGCTGAAATTGATTATTTTTTTACTGAGCATTAGTCAAAATTCGAGATATTATTTTATGTCCAAATTTTCGAATTGATGATCAATTTTTTAAAAATTTTGGAACCGAATGCCTTAAATTTTCAGAAAATTCGGAACAGAATCACCTCTGAGAGAGAGATAGATGGCAGACAGACAAACTGAATCCATAAACGCTTTTCAACTATGTTGGAAAGTAGTAAAAAGAGAAAAGCATTTCAAACAGATTTATTCTGATAAAATCTAATGGTTAGTGCTAAAATGGTACAGCATTTAGAATGTACTTCTTAGTAGTTTCATAAATGTGAATAAAAAATGGCCAGTGAAGTGTCATAAATACTGGGACCAGTTTAAATCCAAATACTCATACTATATCATCATGCACCTTGATTTTAAAGTGCACTTAGAAAGAGGAATCTCTTTCATGCCATATTTACTTAATAAGTTCGGCACAGCAATAATATTATTCACAGAAATATTATTCATTGTGTAAGAAACAAATCTCCATTTTGTACACTTTCAATTAAATTTTTGAAGCTACCATAAATTGTACATCAGGATAATCTAATGTATTCTTAAGAAGCACATAGAACCTCTTTTATCCAAAACTATTTTAACCAAAACTCTCAGTTAACCAAAATCTATTTATTTATTTTACTATCACATTCCTTGTGTGCAAAATCCAGTTTGAAATTTTTTTTACTATTATATTCCTTGTGTACAAGGGGTCCTTTCTGAACTACGAGTACATCTAAATATTTTCAATCCCTTTCTTACAGTTCCTTTGAATTTAACTTGAGCTCCTGTAAGTTGCAGAGTGGAACGAAGAAAACTAACAAATTGGCAATTCTGA
The DNA here is from genome assembly GCA_963932465.1 of Maratus speciosus. NCBI lineage: Eukaryota > Metazoa > Arthropoda > Arachnida > Araneae > Salticidae > Maratus > Maratus speciosus. The sequence continues at coordinate 14,007,824 of OZ010789.1, read as the reverse complement.
AGCTTTTGAATGTTTTGCAAAAGGTTTGGCATGGCTGGAACAACAGAAAGACTGTGATACTGGTGAACTAATAATATTAAACAACTCTGTGATAGATCTTTAAAGCAAAGGCAACCGAAACTGCGACAAACAAAACATTTTTTCAAACCCTTGTGATATATGTAAAAAATTCTTAATTTCAAAATTAAAATTCAGGTAATTTGGGTCAGTCCCAATTACTTCGGATAATCGAGGTTCTACTGTACTTTGTTTAGTTAAGGAATTCTAAGTACTCATTGGAAAATTTTTCATTCCTAAGGAGCCTGTAAGCACACTGCTTTAGGAATATCAGAAAATATCAAAATATATGTATATACTTCAATAAAGAAAATGGCCCTTCTGTCTTATAATTTTTATTATAAATTGATTACAAATCATTTTTTAAATAAATATACATATATATGCATATCGCTTCATATTAAATATTCCTTAAAACATAATTCTGTTAAAAAATAATTTCCTATAGTGCATGAAAGTTGTTACCGGAAAATGGAAAAATACAAAGCAGAATAAGTTTTAATAATGACAGCAAGCAAAGACAATTTCACTTCACTTGATGCAAAAATGTAGACTTTTACCACATTATTTAACATTGATTAGTATACACCTAACTTTTGCTGTATTAAACATTAACTTTATCTCGTGATATTGACAGAAAGGACACTTTCAATGCATATGACATGCTGTATGCATCCGAAATACAGTATTTTCAAAAGAGTATTACATGCAATCAAAGTGTTGAGTAGCAAATTATTTTTAAATGAATATAAGTTTCATACAGTTATTTTTACTACAATTCAAGTGTTATTATTAAATACGAAATAAATGTGTTTAAATTAAACTTATTCAGATATTAACAAACACATTTTAAACTTTGAAAAACTAGGGGGATGGGGGTCTTTTTGACTTTAACAATAAATTAATAAAAAATGGATTACAATTTTTTAAAATTAATAAATAAAAACTATGAAGACAAAAAAAAACTTGCACAATAATATTGATTAATAAAAACATCAGTAACACAAATTGCATACTACATTCATTCTATCATTATTGTTTTTTAAATTATTTAAAAATTGTCGTAATGCACTTGTGTAAAAAAAAAAAAATCACTATTAATAAACTTATACATATTCCAGTTTATTTCCATCAAGATTAAACCAGAAGACAAAATAATGTATTGTAAATTCCCTTATCAAACATAAAACTGTTTCAACACATATACTCAGGACACAAAAATTTTAGCTAAGTTACAATAAATATAAATATTTTATTAATTACAGTTTACAATGAAAAACAATTCAGTATGAATCCATATATAAAATAAAATGATAAGATCTGTAAGTGATAAAAGTCATTCATTTTTTGAACAAAGGGTAAACAGTATGTTCCCAATTTTCTTCCCAGCGTAAGCCTCTAGAATGCTGCAGATTTCTCTTGTAGGTGACAAGGTCAGTTTCACTATCAGGAAAACCAGCAAAAAGCTTCTGCAAGAGATTAAAAAAAAAAAAGAGAGTGATAAGGGAGAGGAAAAATTAAATATATAATGATGCAACATATCTTTTAGTCAGTTCAACATAAAATGAAAAACTGTCTTTTCATTAACAGATTTTAGTTTAGCATGAGTCAAGCAAGAGTGTTTTTTTATATACATTTAACGGTATTCACATTAACTTTAAAGGATATGGTAGCCATAATGGCAGTGAACCTAATTACAGACCGTATAAAAAATGGACGCTAAATTTTTGTTATATCAACACCATGACAAAGTATATGCAAATGTGCCATTTATTTCAACCCTGGGGAATTTTATTGGAAAGTTGACATTTGCTATTTATTGAACGTGAATCATTTATTATTATTATTTTATTTTAGCCTCACAAAACATCTTAATCAAAAAGATTTATTACTAAATTACAACTTTCATTTATTTCTGATGTTGAGAAGGACTTTACCATTTAGAAGTTACTTGATGATGGTGAAGCTGCAATAAAATTGTATCAGGACTTTGAAATCATACATACATACAGTTTAGTTAAAAAAACCATGAATGTCTTCATTCAAAAAATGAAATGCTTACTGCCATGCTAAGAGAAAGTTGTTCCAACATTTACAATTTTATGCCTGCAGTTTAAATTGAGTTTTGTTGTTTTACTTTATTGTATAATATTTAATTGTTCTTTTATTTTAAGTATATATTTGTGCTCGTTGAATAAAATAGCTTGTGAAAGGTGTCATTTTCAAATGTTTCATTTCATGAGAAATTCATTTTGCACCAAATAGGTATTACGCTTGCCGACAATGGTGTTGGTACAAAGGAAAACTACCTAATGGCCTTTTTTCTTTTGCAATCAATTGCCAACTGTGACGACACTGTGAGCATAGCTCACAGGGGGCATAGCCCCTAGTGTTATAAAATTTACTTTAAATTATGTTTAGATTTGTATTATTATACGCAATTAATACATGTGAAATGACTCATAAATTATTAATAACCAGTATAATACAACCTACACTATAGGCTTAATAGAATTTCTCAGACTTTTTAAAGATTTACAGTCAAACTCGGTTAATACAAGAAGCAAAAGAATTATATAAGTCCTTGTATTAACTGTTATTTGTAATATCCATGAAGATAGTAAAAATTTTAAAAACACACACATAATTAAACTAGTTATCACTATTAATTGCTCGAATTATCTCAATGCTAACTAACATAAAATATTCAGTCTTACTTTTATGAGTGTTATTTTCATTAGACTGATCTTTTTTTTTTAAAAAAACAAAACAAAATCACAGTACTCCAGTCAAAGCCTTTAACTGCTTGAGGGGCAAGCAAAAATGTCTCTAAATATTGAATTCTCACCGGAATAATTGAAAATTTTTATTTTTAAATAAAGAAAAGCAGTTTTTCAAAGATTTTCCTCCAAAGTTAAAAATATAAAATTTATTTAAAATTTTTTGATGAGAATCTTGTTTAAATTAGGTGGGATATATTTTATCCCACCGCCCCTCAAGGGGATAAAGACCTGATAATTAAATGTGCAATTTTTGAACTATTGATTTCACATATCCTTTTCATTTTAACATTAGAATAAGAGAGATGAAATGGCTGATTGACATCGCCCAGAATCTGGTTTTGAAGGGGGGGAAAAAAATCTTCTATGTTCCTTCCTTTCTATGGCTTAGTTGCCTTAATCTTACAAAGAAATGCTTTTGAACTGTTCTCTCTACATTCCTTCTTTCTTTCATTCTTTCCAAACCTCAGAACATTCCTTTGCATTTTCTTGGGCGGTGGTATGTTTGTCTCTGTGGTTCCTTGAAGGTTGAAATTGTGTTTGGTAAAACTGATAAATAACAACATTTTGACAAATAGTTAAAATGCAAAAGTATTATCCCTAAGAGACTAAAACAATGCTCGACAAGGAAGGGATTTTTTTCCCAATATTTTGCCAAAAATCACATTGAAAATGTTTGACTCCTTTTGTAGCTTGTGAAAATATGAATAATTTAAAAGATGTACCATTCTTAAAGTGCTTGTTTTAACCATACTCGTATTTTAAAGAATCATAGTAAAATTATAAACAAAATGAAACGTGTCATTTACAGACCTGCCAACCTTTGATAATGAGAAATCGTAGCACTCAAAATTAAAATTAATCTGGAGGTTGGTTGGTTGGTTTTTTGTGTTGCGCAACCATCTTTTGACATTCGTAAAAGGAATAAGGTTTCAGTCTTTCAACTCAATATAGTCAATTTTTTCCTCCGAAAAATTGTATACGACTTTTAGAGTTTCTTCTCATTTTGAAGCGTTTTTTTTTTTTTTTTTTTTTTTTTTTTTTAACATTCAGAAAAGGAGTCTGTTTCTAAACTTTTAGCCCAGTGCAGTAACTTTTGACGAAATTCACGATTTTTTTCCCACGATCATTTAAAGAAATTCAAAATTATTTTCCCACAATCGTAATTCACATTTTTCTATCACTAAAAGAAATCCGCACTTTTTACCACGAACTTTTGACGAAATTCGCATTTTTTTACTGAGATCCTTTAAAGAATTTTGCGTTTTTTACAACGATCCTTTGACGAAATTAGTGTTCTTTCCGCGATCTTTCAGAGAAATTTGCGTTTTCTTACTGATCTTTCGATGAAATTTGCATTTCCTTACTGATATTTTGACAAAATCCACGTTTTCTTCCTGCGATATTTTGACAAAATTCACGTTTTTACCACGCTCCTTTGACAAAATTTATTTTCTTCTGCGACCAATTGACGATAATTATTTTTTTTTACACGGTCATTTGGCGAAATTCGCGATAGCTTATCGCAACCCATTGGCAAAATTCTCGATATCTTTTCGCGATCAATCAACAAAATTCACTACTCATTTCCACAAACTTTTGACGATATTCGCAATTTCTTTCTGAACTCTGAATGAAATCAGCGATTTTATTCAGCAACCAATTGAAGATAATCACTGTTTCTGAGATCTTTGACGAAATTCCCGATATTTTTACACGATCATTTGAAGAAATTCTCAATTCTTTCTGTGATTGATTCACGAATTAATTTGGAAAAATTCTGTAAAAGAAAAAAAAAATTCACGGACTTCCAAGAAATTTCAAAATATTACCCGCAAAAGAATGACAGGTCTGTGGAAGAATTTGCAGGAGGAAATACTGCACAGCATTTTTCATTATGTAGGACTTTCCTTTTCCGTGTGCAGATCGTGTGATTTTGCACACTATTTCAAATTGACCTTCAAAAAACCACCTACCCCTTCCCCAGATATTCTTAAAATGGCACCCCTGTTTCTAAGGAAGGCAATTCCTGTATAAATATTTTCAGAAGCATGATTCATTCGTTGTTAATATACATAAAGAGAGTTTTATGTCAAGAAGCTTGTTTTGCAGCACATCCCCCCCCCCCCCCCATAAGAATTTTTTAATGTCCGAATTTTCGGACTAATGACCAATTTTTTAAAGCTTTCGGAAACTAATACTATGAAATTTTGGAAATTTCGAAACAGAATCACTCCTGAAAAATATGCTGCGCGGGATAAAAATCGCAACTAGAAACAAAAAATGCGTTTGTGTTTTTTGCAAAAAATCGTAGTTTAAGACCGATTTTCGTAGCATCGTAGTTTATAGGTCCAAATCGTAACAACTACGATTTTTTCGTAGCAGTTGGCAGGTCTGCATTTACTAGATGGACATTAATCAGTCACTTGTATACAAATACCTGCTTCTTTTTTCAAATAAACATATTTTGAGATAGAACTTTTAATGAATAAATGAAATAAACTGGTAACACATAGAAACAAGACATTTTATTAAATAATTTTTCTAGTAGGCAAACATGTAATGCAATTGTGCATTGAAGAAATGAAGATTTAGTAACCAAAGATATTTGTGCCCTTTTTAGGGTTTCGTTCATCTGACGAAAACCTATTCGTCTCGCTCCTCTGTCTGTCTGTCTGTCCGTCACAGAGCCCGTTCTCAGAAACTACACATGTTGGAGATTTGAAATTTTGCATACTTATAGATGACCACCACACATCATACGACAAATCATAAAATTTTAAAAAAGTCGTACATTTAACCCTTTGGGCTCCCACATGTGTATTTTAAACAATTCTTTCTATGTGAGACTCTAATTAGGTTGGAGGCGTGAAATTTTACAAACTTATAGCTGAACACCTCACATCAAACGACAAACTATAAAATTTTGAAAAAGTCGTACATTTAACCCTTTGGGCTCCCACATGTGTATTTTAAACAATTCTTTCTAAGTGAACCCTAATTAGGTTGGAGGAGTGAAATATTGCATACTTATAGCTGAATACCTCACATCAAACGACAAATCATAAAAATTTCAAAAAGTTGTATATTTAACCCTTTGGTCTCCCACATGTGTATTCTAAACAATTCTTTTTAAGTGAGCCCCTATTTAGGTTGAAGGTGTGAAATTTTGCATACTTATAGCTGAATACCCCACATCAAACGACAAATCATAAAATTTTGAAAAAGTCGTACATTTAACCCTTTGGGCTCCCACATGTGTATTTTAAACAATTCTTTCTAAGTGAACCCTAATTAGGTTGGAGGAGTGAAATTTTGCATACTTATAGCTGAGTACCCCACATCAAACGACAAATCATAAAATTTTGAAAAAGTCGTACATTTAACCCTTTGGGCTCCCACATATGTATTTTAAACAATTCTTTCTAAGTGAACCCTAATTAGGTTGGAGGCGTGAAATTTTGCATACTTATAGTTGAATACCTCACATCAAACGACAAATCATAAATTTTCAAAAAGTCGTACATTTAACCCTTTGGGCTCCCACAAGTGTATTTTAAACAATTCTTTTTAAGTGAGCCCCTATTTAGGTTGGAGGTGTGAAATTTTGCATAATTATAGCTGAACACCTCACATCAAATGACAAACCATAAAATTTTGAAAAAGTCGTACATTTAACCTTTTGGACTCCCACATGTGTACTTTAAACAATTATTTCTAAGTGACACCCTATTTACATTGGAGGTGTGAAATTTGGCATACTTATAGCTGAGCACCTCGCATCAAACGACAAATCATAAAATTTTCAAAAAGTCGTACATTTAACCCTTTGATCTCCAACATGTGTATTTTAAACAATTTTTTCTAAGTGAGCCCCTAATTAGGTTGGAGGCGTGAAATTCTGCATACTTATAGCTGAGCATCACACATCAAACGGCAAATCATAAAATTTTGAAAAAGTTGTACATTTAAGCTTTTGGGTTCCTACATGTGTATTTTAAACAATTCTTTCTAAGTGACACTCTATTTAGGTTGGAGGCGTGAAATTTTGCATACTAGCTGAACACCATCATGCGACAAATCATAAAAATTTGAAAAAGTCGTACATTTAACCCTTTGGGCACCCACAAGTGTGTTTTAAGCAATTCTTCCTAACTGAGCCCCTTATTAAATTGGAGATTTGAAATTTTGCATGCTTATTATAGCAGAACATCTGAGGCCAGGCGACAAATTATAAAATCTTGAAAAAGTCTTACGTTTAACCCTTTGAGCTACCACGTATGTATTTTAAGCAATTCTTTCTAAGAGAGCCCCTAATTAAGTTGGAGACATGAATTTTTGCATACGTATAGCTGAATACCTCAGACCGCACGACAAATCATAAAATTTTCAAAAAGTCTTATATTATTTACTCCTCCGTGCTCTAATGTATATTTTAAGCAATTTTTCTAACCTCCGCCCTTTTCACCCGGGGAGCACTTTTCCAACTTTTGCCGACACCCCTTTGACCATTCTTTCATATTATGCACCATAGCCTTACATATTTGAGTTCCACTTTTTACCGCCAGGGACGCCTACTTATCTCGGGTGCTATGGGCCCAATCCCTTCGACTAATATATATACGGATAGTATGTAAAACGGAGTTTCGTTTGGATAGAGATTTGTTTAGAATAGAGTGCGCCCCTGGTTGCGAAACGTGGAACTAACAGATTTTTCAAAAGGATAAAGTGTTTTGAAATGAATATTAAACGAAACCCTCTGTGCGATCTGTGATCACACTTACCCACTTGTTTACTATATTATGCAGCATTTTCAGTGTGCCTATGGACCTGACTTTTGAGTACCATTATTTATAAATAATTTTTGCCTTATTTATGCCCAGAAAATTATTACAAGCTCCGCTATTAAATAAGGAAAATAATACTGTTTGGAAATAGTGGTGCTATATTCCTTGGAAATAATAAGGAATATAGACATCTTGCATTTTTTTTTTTTCTATTTTACATAGCTGTCCTCGCAATTTTGCATCTATTGAACTTTCTTTAATAATTTTGTTTGGAACAAGATGAGAAATACCTCGGATGCTGATAAAAGCAGAAAATTGACAAAAGTGTTCCAGTGCCATGGGCTTTCTGAATAATGATCTTACAAATTTCTTTAATAAAGCACATTTATTTTTATTTAGGTTTTTATGATTTGCAAATTGGAATTTTAAAGCCATTCAATGGTGACCAATGTAACATTTACAGTAATTGAAAGCTGAAGGAAATGAATTATTTGACATATACTTAGTTTCAGGGTTGGGTTTAAGCCGTCAAAAACCAGTTTTTGACGTGACATAGGTTTAAACCGCGTTTTAAGCGGTTTTAACCGTCAAAAACACCAATATTTAAATATGGTCAGGACAACAAAAACAAAAAAATGCTGTTATAGCAAGATACAACATGGCTTTTATTTAATGATTGTGCACTTTAGTTTTAGCATTTATTTTACTGTAATCAAATATTAAATTATAATTTATTTCTTTGTTTATGACTAAATTGCCAAATTTTTTATATGTATTTTTATTGTGGCTTTTCAGCATACTTGGTTGCATTTCTTATTTAAAAAACAATATATATATATATATATACAAACGTTTTGTAATAATAAGCCATTATAACAAACGAAATCAATCATGATAGTTTAATATAATATTGAAAAAACTGGAATATAATAACTATTAATTAAAAAACAATTTTTAAAGAAATTCCTTAATGGTGTCCATTACTGGCACATCTGCCCTATATACAGTCTTTAACAGAAATATTTTCTCTGCAGCATTTTCTTTTACAAACGCAGAACAATAAAAATAACATTTATTTTACAAATGAGAAAAGAATGAAATGTTAGGATAAAATGATAAAATATGATATTTTAATCCTTTTATCCCAATATTAATTTTTGTTAGTGACTGACCTCTTACTGATGAAATTATCTTATTTGTGGAATTTCTCCTAAAATTAGGGACAAATGAATAATTCGGCATACCAATAAGAAAAAAAAAAAAATGCTTAACTTAGTTTGAAACCTGTTCCAAAAGTGAAAGTATCCTAATAACAAAAATAACTGCAAGCAAAATTGAAAATTTAAAAATCGGTTTTTGTAGAGATCGACATTAGTTATCCAATGCAAAAAACATTTAAAAATATTGAAATATTAAACAAAATTTCTATCATAGAATTGACGTTATTGAGTGGGGTTTTCATTTCTACTTTGAAAAAAAATCATTTAAAAGTATGAAATTTCGAACAAGATATTAAAAAAAAAATATCTCCTGGAGGATTAACATTAGCAGGCGTGTGTTTTAACTTTAGTGAAGGTAGCTCCTTAAACAACCCCATCCATAAGAACATAATAGGGGGAAAGCAAGAAAAATTGGTTTTGTTGCAATAGCAATACTGTTTTGTACTGGAAGGGAATCTTTGAATTTGCTCTATCTTAAGGAAAGTAAATACCCTCATTACATACCAATTGTGATAGATTACTCTGTGCTTCTAGCCATGAAAAAATCTAAACAATTTATTTATCTCTGCAAAATTTAGATTAAACCTATCTAGTTTTAATGATTACAAATAATTAAGGATTTATTAACTGTTCATATTAAAAGCATACATTAATGATAAACTAAATCATTAAATAACAGTTAGGTAATTTTTATTCACAAATAATAATAAAAAAAAAAATCATACAACAATCAATTTGCAGTTTACCATATCCTATGCAAATAGGTTTCAAGAATGTATTTTTGCAGTTTATACCACACAGTTTTAATGTATTTATGCAGTTTTACTTAGAATTTATTGTTTAAAGCCCATCTAACTCTGCTAAATAATTCTTTTGGTATGATTTTTATTAAAACTAGATTTTTGACACTTTTGGACATTTTTGACAGAAAGGTTTTTGACACGACAGTTTTAACCATGGTTAAAATCGGTTTAAACCGTCGCATGTCGAAAACTTGCCAACCCTGCTTAGTTTAAAAATTGCATGCTAAAAGTTCATTTCAGTCTTACAACATTGTAATAGTACATTGTAAATCATAAAAAAAATCTTTAATACTAAAATTTGAATTAATCTCTAAATATTTTTATCAATTTAGAAAATGTGACCAATGTAACATTTTTTTTAACCTCCTGCTATATTGGTCCCATATCTTAATTTTGGTTTAAAAAAAATTAGAAATTAATTCAAATTTTAATATTAAAGATAAATTTTATGATTTATGAACCTATAACAGAATTATAATAGTGAAAAGAACCTTCAGGACACAGCTTTTAAAGTTATCACATATCAAATAATTGCCTTCATTTACTGCACATGTTAAGTTGGTCAACATGATGTGATAATACTAACAGATTTCTTTTATTATTTTGCATGTTCTTTTTCTATTTTGCATCCATGCGCTGTTGTTAAGCGTCTCTGCTTTCTTCCTCTTGCCAATCACGGCTTTCTTTCATTTTGCCTTCATTTTATATATTCTCTCGGACAAAGAGTTTTAGATCTAAAAGAACAACTAGTGAATTATTTTAGTTCACAACATTAAATTAACCCGGCAGGACACACGCTGTGAAACGTAACATGAGAACGGGCATGGGGTGTCAGTGTACCCCAAACATATTAAGTGGCATAAATACGAAAAACAACTTTAGAATTCTGTCTATTAGAGAAATTCATGATAATTACACTCTTTGTCATGAAAAATGATAACTGAAATGTTAAATTATCGTTAATTAAAAAAATTAATAAACAATAAATTAAAAGCACTCACCGACAGCAGATGAATATTTTCGGGTGTGGGGTGTCAAAACACCCTGCGCCCATCCTACAGGGTTAATCAAGTAAGCCATTATTTTAAAATGGGCATCAAAATATATTTTTTATATGACACTTTATCTAGATCATCTCAATATTATAATGAAAATGCTATTCATAAATTAGCAATATTATATCATTATTATATTATCTATTTTCAAAAATTTTTTACTGTAATAATAACAATTTTTTGATTAAAAAACTCTAAGGAAATAAAAGTCCTATTTTAAGTAAGAGTAAATAAGGTGAGTAGTAAGTTGTTCACTGATTTTTTAATTATATAAGCTGTGATAAAGCAGAAAAGTGAAACATTTGTAAGTCTCCCTGCATCCTGAATGAGTATAATTTGTTTACTTAGTCTCCTAGAGAAAAGCCATTTTTTACTGTATGGGAATGCAGGTGCTTCTTAAGGGGGCTGGTCACTCAACTCGTGATTTCCCCTCACTCCTGTAAAACCTATGGGCATTGGATGCATTCGTCTACTTAAAATATCTCCTCGGGAAATTCATATTTTTAACTTCTATTTTTTGTGTACTACACTTCCTAAAAGATCTCTCTTTTTTTTATTAGTTCTCAAACTATTTCTAAAGTACAGACTTCATTTTATAGGAAGTGTTAAAATCTTATTCATAGTTCGCCCGCTTTGAACACATAAAATATTAAATTCAGCCTAGATTTTAGAAACAGTTTGAAAACTAAGGAAAAAAAAAAGAGACATTCTTTAAGAAGAGTACACAGAAAAAAAAAGATGTTAAAAATATAAATTTCTCGAGAACATATTTTAAATAGACGAATGCATCCAAAGTCCATAGACTTAACATGAGGGAGGAGAATTCTGAAGCTAAGTGACCAGCCCCCTTAACTGCAAAATTCATTTTTTACATTTGCGTTATATAGAGAATTGCAATACATAGAAATGTGTTATAAATATCTTTTATTGTACATTCTACTCCCTCACACAAAAAATGAAAGACTTTCTAAGATGAATACCTGAATTTGAACAGTCAGCTGTCGGCTGGTTAGAAAAATCTTTCCATTCACACCATCTTTCACAAGTTCATCAAGGCTTGTTGAAATAAAGGAACAAAACAATTACTTTAAGAAACAATAGAAAATCTCAATATAAAGTCAAACTTGTCTATAATAAAATGCAGAAGAAAAGGATCATTATACAGATTGCATTTGGCATTAACTGTATAAACTTGACAAAGTAAAATCTATATTATAAAGTACAAATATATTCATCGGTAAAACTGATGATACATGAATGCTGGCAATAAGGTAGTTATAGGAGTCGTAATTTTAGAACTGGGCAAAGAATGTCCGAGCCACGATTCGAACTAGGGGTGTCTTGACTGAAGCTGCCATGTTATACCAACTGAGCATTCCCGGACGAATCTGGAAGACCCAAATTCACTCGGCTAACCTTATTGACCATAGCATCTGGACTGATTATATGAATCAGCTCAACAAAATAAATAACAGGTTACGGAACTCCAGAAAATGCTGTATACGTAATTACACTACATTAATTTTAACACAATTATTCAAATTAGTAAATAATTCATATGAGTCATAATTTTCCAACTGGATGAAAAATGATGGGGTTGGTAGAGCATGGCAGCTTGAGCCAAGACATCCCTGGTTTGAATCCTGGCACAGACATTTTTTGACCAGTTGGAAAATTATGACTCTCATGAATTATTTACTGATTTGAATAACTGTGTTAAAATTAATCTAGACTAAGATAGTTAGTTACAACTGTATGAGAGTTAAAATAACAGACTTAATCAAGAACCAAACAATGTTAGCTAGCTGCAGACCTGATTATAGAACTTTTCCCATACTTGGATATATATCGACATATTGCACCCTTGCTTCAAAAATGGCACAACTCAAAAATTGTGTTTTTTGAGTTATGGCTGCCATTCTACTTGGTTTTTATGCCTCTACCCATCACCTAAAGTACCAGATAGTGAACTGAAAATCCAGCCACCAGATAGCAGTTGTGTTTGCTATGGCATTGATCCGTTCACAGCCTGGAAACAGTTTTTCGCATTTCCTGAAAAAACAGAGTTTTTTGAGTTATGCCACTTTTGAAACAAGGGTGTGACATAATTATAAACTAGTTTTCCATAATTGTATTAAAATATGGATTAGTGTTCTCTTACCTCAAGTTTGGACCAGGTACAACCTTGCATGCCTTACACCCTTTACAATAAATTCAATTGTGATTATAATTGAAGAAAGCAAAAATAATAAATAAAATAGGAATGACAGTATGATCAATTTAACAAATATTTGTCCTCCCCCCCCCCCCTCCAACACACACACACTCCCTGTAAATATTTTTTTTTAGAAAAACAAACATTTGTTTATTTATTGTTTAAGTTATCTAAGCTGTGATAAAGCAGAAAACAAGCATTTGTAAGTCTACCCCCAGCATCCTGAATGAGTCTAATTTGTTTGACTTTTCAGCTGAGATTTTCCTTGGAAAATAAAATTTTAAACTGAGAATTTAGAGCCTACACCAAGGCAAAAATATAAATAAATCAAATTTAATTTAGCATTTGGTATGGATATACAGACATAGCACTACTCAATGTAGAGACATAATACATTGTTTTAGGATTTTTTTTTTTTTTTTTTTTTTTTTTTGTCTCCCGGAATTCTCAACTTCCTTGAACTTATCCTTGTTGATTACAAAATTAATAAAAGCATTTACATGCCATGTGACTAAATATAGTTAAAATTCACATGTTTTATTCATTTAATTATACATTTTTAAATTAGAAATTTCAGGTATTGAAAGAATTTTTATAAAAAATTAAGAAACTTTAAAAAGAAAATATTATAACAAAAAGGCATTACTTGCAGCATAAAATAATATATTTGCAATGGAAAACAATACTTAAGCTTTAAATGAAAAAGACATTCAAGAATTGTCATGTATAATATCTATTTTTTCTTACAAGATATATAAACTAAATTTATTATGGAAATTTAAGAATTATAATATTTACAAGAATTTTTGACACTCAGTATTAAAAGGATTTTTAATAGTGACGAAAATGGCTCATTTAAGCAATAGTATATGAAGAATTATTTGATTTAAAAATAAAAATTCTTTTACAGAAAAAAAGAAAAAAAAATGTGCAAATATAGCAAAAAGGAAGAAAAATACAGGGTTGCTACACATACAGGAAAAATGAAATTACCTGACCTTTCCCAAGTATATTTTTAAAAAATCCCAGTCAAGCAATGTGGTGCAAATTTCGAACTCTTTTTTTTTTTTTTTTTAATCATCAGAGCCTGCCCCCAATTACCAAGAACAAGCAGTAGACTACTGTTAATAACATTTAAAAAGGTGTTTCAAGATCAGTTTTCTTGTTTAAACATCCCTTCTTACATAGAAATAATTATTAATCGACTACTCCCTCATGACAATGTTTTGTGACTGTCGTGTCCCTGAAAATCTGCTTAAAATAGTAAATTTGTTAATTACAGTAGAGCTCCGATTATCTGAACTCCAATTAACCGAACTTCCAACTATCCAAACAGCCTATTTCTCCCCCAAATTTTTTTTAAACTGAATTTCCAGTTATCCGAACAGACTATTTCTCCCCAAAAAATTTTTAACTGAATTCCCAATTATCCATTGGCTTGGGATAAAATTTTAAGTAAAGAAAAAACTGCTAAAGGATCAGAAAATGAGGACTGTAAAATAATAAAGGGGATGGGAAGAATCTTAAGATATGAAGAAAAGGAAATTAACAAGCGGTTAAATAGTGAAGTACATGACCCTGGATATCAGATTTTAAATGATGATGAGATTGTGAATGAGATTCATGTTGAAAAAGAAATTGAATAAAATGAAAATGAATTCTCTGAAAATAACCCAGGTCCATCCCATAAGAGCCTTTGAATGTTTGGAAACAGCTATACAGCTATGAAATGGCTAGAACAGCAGAACATTAATCCTAATTGGAGATAGGGCAACATTGAAAACAACAATCAAAAACTTTTTTTGCTTAAATTATAGTCTCTGAAGTTCAGAAAATGATAAAAAGAGAAGAAAAAAAAACAAAAACAAATAAACATGCCAGCATAACGGGTGCTGCCAGTCCTAAGCTTAGATAATGTGTGAATGTTTTAGTATAGTCAGAAACATCCCATAAAATTGTCTGTCCATTTATCCAAACTACGGTCGGTCCTAACTTGTTCGATTAATCGGTGCTCTACTGTATACCCCAAAACAGGCAGAAATCACAAAACTCTGCAAAAGTCATAATTCTTATTGTTTTAAAATAACACTGAACAACCAAGGCAGAAAATACACGAATTCTGTTTTCTAGTCATTCTTAAAAAGGACTTGAAACAGAAAGCAAGGATAGACAAGGGATAGCCCATGATTTTTTTTATGTTACTAATGATGTCATATCATGGAATTTTTGCCAATATCGAAATCTGGCATATCAATGTTTCATATCATTATGCTTCGCGGCCCAATTCTAAGACTGATCGGCATCGATGCTTATTTTCTAGTCTAGCTACGATATCGCTTCAGCCTTTAGCTTACGAGCGTTTAGTTTTTCTGATGATAGGATGTCATACATTTATGAATTCCACGCATCGGGTGATGAATGACTGTATTCCAATTTAAGTATTGCATCATCATGCCGATGACACATGCCAGTTTCTAACTGGCTGATTTCTATGACTACATGTTTCATTATTACAGAACTGATCTTGATCAGATAGTATATATTTGAGTGACTTCATGTTCGGATGGCTCTCTTTTAACATGTTATAGAGTCAGGCATGTGCTTGTTTTTAAGTAAAGGCTCGTTCAATGAGCAAGTTATTATGTTGGCCGATGTTATGGCTTGATTTTGTTACATTTAATATATTTAATGATGTTTTTAATAAAATTATGTTTCAATTATACTTTAACTTCTTTCTGCATGTATGTGAACACCGATCCTTGAAACTCTGCTTTAAGTAGTTGTGGATTCTAGGCTTAATTTGCCCTAGCAGTTCGTTAACTAATACTGGCCACACAAAGGCATCAGAATCAGATAGAAGATTTCTCTTTTTATTCAATAAATAAGAATACAATTCCCTTTCAAGCTGAATTTTAGTGGATTGTAAAATGCATTAGGAAACTTAGATTATATTCTTGTTTCACAAATAATATATATATTTTCTTTTCAATTTGTGAATAAATAAAATTTTTACTGCACCCGAATCTGTTTCATCTCTAATGCATACTGAACCCATTAAGGGCAAAATAAATATTGTATCACTCAAAAACACAATTTTTCTTATTACAGATAATACTGATTGAAATTTCCAGATCTGAATCCTTCTAACAACTTGCTTTCAGATTTACAACGAGAATTGCTCTACTTAACTTATAACAGTTACAAGCTTTCAAAGTGCAAATACTTGTTACATAATACAGGCAAAGTTGTTTAATCCGCACAGGTTGGGACCAAAGGTTGTGCAGATTATGGAATTTTGCAGATTATAGAGTATTGGGTGGATTACGAGTCATTTTATTTAGCATGGCATAAGATAGATATGAAATCTAATAATTTAATATGCTATCTCATAAAATGCAATATTTCAAGGTCTTTTATTAAGGAAATTATGTATTTAAAGAATAATACATTGATAATTTTTATATAGTATTTATTATCAAAATTAAATTTTTCTTTTGCGATCAATTGCCGAAATTCGTGTTTTTTTTATCACGATTGATCATTGAAATTCGCAATTTTTTTCCACGGCCATTTGTCGAAGTTTGTGATATTTTTCAACAGCTCATTGACAAAAGTCACTGCGTGTTTTCGCGATCTTTTGATGATATTCTCGATTTTTTTACGATCGTTTCATGAAATTAGCGATTTTTTCCTCCATCGTTTATTCAACTTTGCCTTTTTCTACGATCGATTGATGAAATGCGTGATTTTTTGTCGATCGTTCCACGAAATTAGCGATTTTTTCCACCATCGTTTATCGAATCTCATGTTTTTCATGATCGACTAAATTTGCGATATTTTACCGCGACAATTTCTCGAAGTTTGCAATATTTTTCAGCAACCGATTGGCAAAATTCACGATATTTACTTTTTGTAAGCAACGCGGATTATAGAAAATTGCGGATAATGGTTGCGCGGATTATCGATCCTTAACTGTATTTGAATACTGAATATTTCAGGAACAAAAGCCCTAAAATGGGAAAAAAATGGAACCTATGAAAATGTGAAAGATTCTCACACTTTGTGGTATAAAAATCATGCTTATGGGGCGATGGCCATGTTTTATCAAATTCCATGACTCTTCACAATTTTGGAAATAATTTTGAATTTTCCTGATTTATGTAATGAATTTCCAAATTTCCTGACCTTTTCCCAGGTTCTTCAGGTAGCTTAGCAACCCCGAGAATCACACTCTTTTTATTTTAATTTTTCTATGAATATAAAAATTTGAAAACACAATACGTATGTTTCATTTACCAAGGAAAAGCTAATGCACACACTGGAAGACAGCATCCAAACATATCCACAACTTTCATCGGTAAATCAAGACCACTGGAGGAGGAATGCAAACTGACACCTAAATCAGCACAAGCTAGCAAAAAAGGAAAGGAAAGTTATGAACTGAGAGTCGATTAGGATACATTTTTGTAAGTTTATATTTTAACAATAAAATACAGAACTGTTAATTTATAATTAATTTACTTTACAGTTTTTATTACTAATATCTCAAACATGAAGATATACTGGAGAATTCTGCATTACAGTGACAAATTATAAGTAGCTAAACAAAGCAACAGAGAATCTACAACTACGTATAATCATAAATGAAACAATACCATCCTATATCATTCCTTTTTAATCACAGTTTTTACAAAACATTTAAAAGTACTTTAACAAAATGTTCATAGTTAACAATGAATCAGTTTGAAGTGTTTACATACATATATATATATAAACCAGTAAAAGATTATACTTAGCCTGAACTAGTGCACCCCCCCCCCCCTCACAGAACAAGAAGAATATAACTGTTTGTAAAAAATTAAAATTTCAACAAAAACTAGGAAAAAACAGGCTGCGGCCTCCTCGGCAGTGGGTTATATTTCAAAAGCAGCCAAGCATTCAAAAAATGTATATAAAATATGTATTAGTGGCAGTGAGTTTCGGCCAGAACAGTGAGTAGCAAAATGAAATGTTAAACATTCGATCATAGATAAAGTCACAAGAAAAAATTTTTTACAGCTCCTGGTACAATTTCATATTTATTTACAAATCGAAATGTGAAGCAGATCAAACAAAATTTACTTGGTATGTCAACAAACAGAAAATGAACGCATTAATGCTGATGCAGAAAATTTAGATAATATTCTTAGAACGGCAGGCATAACTAACATAAAGGCCAGCGAGTATGTGTGTCTGGGCAAAGATTTGGTAGTTACTGCCACACATTTCATTCCATACAGCAAATGGTGGAAGACAGGAGAGAGGAAGAGGGAATGGATTACAGAATCACCCAAAATTTCCAGTATTAACACATATACCGAAGATTTTAAGAACCTTCGTGAAATACAAAATTTTGCATTAAATCATAATGATGATGAGTTGCATAGAAACTCATATTGTTATTTCTTTTGGAGAAAGATAATTGCAGCAAAAAACAAAGCAACTGCTAATCACTAATCTTTTAAGTGTATTAAAACAATGAGGATTAATTAAAATGAAATGACAGTGTATTTCTATTTAAATGTATGTAATTTAGATTTTTTTAAAAATGAAACCTCTGAATAACACCCACCTCTGAAGAGCGGTCACTTTTCACCAGTCCCAAAGGTAACCGTTATTCAGAAGTCACACTGTATTTGTTTTATATATCTGAATTAGTCGTTTCATTAGGATTTTATATATATATATATAGATAGATAGATAGATAGATAGATAGGGTAGATTTATTTTTGCATTTCAGCTTTCCTTGTTTACTTTTAGATCTACACCATAACTGAAAGCTAAACGTCACTACATTTTAATTATAGTTACTCACTTTTGGCTTTACAATATAAAGCTTTACCTAATAATGACTTAACATTCAAAACATCTAAAAAAAAAAAAATAAATAAATAAAACTATTATATAAAGATGGTCTAAAATGAAATAAAAAAATCAAGAAGACTTAACTAACCAAGAAATGTTGGATAATCTTCAGACTTCAGCCACATTGTTGCAATTTCAATATGACTAAAAGCTTTGTCTTCAATTTGTTTTTCATAAAATTCTTTTAAAGGTCCCTTTCCTGAAAAATTGTGTCAAAAATAAGCATAACAAAACCAAAATAGTAGCAGTAATTAAAAAACTTTGATTTGCAATCATCAATTAGCATTAATAATTACAAAAAGAGCACGCAAAATACCAATGTAGACTATTTCCAAAATTGAAAGTATAGTCCTAGAAATGCAAAAGAAATATATATATAAAAGAAAGAATAATCTTACCAGTTATAGCGACTACTAAATTTGGAAGATTGCTGTAGCTTTCAGCTGCCAGTTCATAATCTTGGGTGGAAAAAAAAAAAAAAAAAAAAAAAAAAGATTAAACATAAAAGTTACAAATTTAACAGGGTTCATACTCTATTTGAATAACAAAATTACCTGACTTTTCCAGGTTTTCAAGACCCCATGTCCTAGAATTCCCTGGCCACAATTCACAACATTTTTAGAAATACAAATTAAAATTCTATATCTTAATGATTAAACTTATACGGCAAAAGAGGATGCATTGATACATAAAATGTAAATTTAACTCTGAAAATTAAAAACAATTAAACAAAAAAAAAAAAAAAAAACAAAAAAAACAAAAAAAAAAAAAACTAAAATAAAAGTAACTTTTTATAATTGAATTTGCACATATTAAACATTAAAATTTTTTTAGACAGTTCTGTCACCATATCATTTATTTGTGTTGTTACAGAAGCAGTTTTTTGTGTAAGTTTCAGCTACAGCTTTTCTGTTTTGCTTGTTTCATAATTTTCTTTCTTTTTATTATTTAAATATTTTTCATATCTCAACCTACTTAGCATGGCTCAACATTTCTTTCTCAAAGATATTGCCTATTTGATGACAAATTTGTATAGCTTTATGTTTAAAATGTGAATTTAGCAAAAATTCTACATGCAACTGAAAAATCTGAACTTTTTTGCAGACGGACCTGGGAACTCGCAAGAATCTTGACACATGATAGCAGATTAAAAAAAAAAAAAAAAATCCTTGACTTTCCCAGGCTTTAGAAAAAAATTTCAATTTTCTCTGACTTTTCCATGATTTTTTGAGTACTTGTCATTTTCACTGACAATTCCCCGTTTTCCAGTCGCATAGGAACATTTTAATAATACAGAAATGTATAAACAATATATTTCTTACGGTTATTCTCAAATCCAAAGCAACTTTCTGAAACATTCCTGAATTAATTTTTATTCAAAAATGGGTAAAATCTGCTGGTGTTCTTATTCACACACTAAAAAATCAAACAGAATTTTACATTAAAATAAAGGATACTCCAGAAAAGGCTGTCAAATTTTTTGATACGACAGCTTGTAAAGGTCACCATGAGAAAAAAATTGCTGGTAAATCAAGATGTAATAAATTTATCAAGAAATTAAAAACACTATTTGAGTATACCATAAAAAAAAATCAACGAATGCGTGTTAATTTACACAATCTCTCTCTCTCTTTTTTTTTTTTTTTTTTTCTTTTCACTTAAACTGGATGATAGATTACCTACTTAGTAAATATAATCTGTGATCTGGATTGAGACCGAGATTAAAACCTTTTCATGAAAAGTTGTTTCAGAGTATTTTGCTATTTAAATAATTTTTTTATGATTAAAGAAAAATGGCAAGTACAAAAATTCTATGAATTTGCAATAGAAAAGTTATGACGTAATATTCACTTTTTTGAAATTCATCCAACTATTTATTTCATTTTCATTTTTCACATGGAAATCTTTGTCTCATGTGGAAAAATAATTGTTGTGATAAGAATTTTGTGGATTTTTAATTGTTGGCATCTGCTATAATGAAAAATGTATAAATCTGATAGGAAATTCCTGTTAAATTGGAGAGTTTTTATTAATTAAAAATGAACTATAAGTTATTTCAATTCCGGATTACTTTAGTTGCCTCGGCTGTGTTTTATTACACATGTAGCTAACTGCACAATTGTACAATTCTGGTTTCCAAACTGTGGATTTGTATAGAATTACAGACAGACAGACAAATTTTCATTTTTATATATTAGATAGTATCGTTAATAATGGACGTAATTAAGATTATTTTACACAATATTTGACTATAACGTGCCAAGTCACTTCAGTAGCCATGCTTTTATGTTTAAACAAGTTGAAAAATTCACGTCAAACGTGGAAAACGAGGTGTGTTCATAACTAGTTTTATAAATATTTTTTGCACCGCATAGTGTACTGAATGTATATTTTTAGTGCACTTCATCAGTGCCTATCCATTTCATTCTGTTCGAAAGTTTGTAACATCATTAAAATGCACTTGGAATCATTTTTCCCATTGGCCGTCCTCTAACGTAAACATTTTGACTGTCATTAAACTATACATCTGATTTTCATCAAATTAGAAATGACTCGACAACATTTTGCAACAATTATATATTTAAAATTTCAGATCATTTGGTTGGGTAGTTTTTGCTCTGTTATATGCGGACAGACAGACAGATGCACCGAACGACGACTCTAGGTGCTACATATTTATGTATTTACAAACGCACCTAAAAAGGGTTTGTAAATGGGTCAGAAAGTTTTGCGTTTTGAGACCGACCTTTAACATTAATTTCCCAATGTTTTAATTTAAGTACACAGCAACTCTCAATAGAGTAAAACTTCTGTAACAACAAATGAATCTCTATCTATATTATAAAGGACAAATGTGTCTATGCATAACGCTGATGTCGTTTTGATGGTGGCAACAGCAGACGATTCTATTTAACTTTGACCGCAATTTTTTTTTTACTTCTAAGTATCGCACATTTTCAATTTTTACACCGTCGAATAGCAAAAAATGTACTTTCAAATGAAATTTGTTTGAAAACTGCATCGCAATTATTTTGATAAAAAATAGGGCCATTGACTCAATTTCAGATGTTTTTAAAATAATTCTCAAGCATCCATTTTATAAAAAAAATTTATCTCTATTGTGTGCAGACAATAACGAAAAATAAATCCTTTTGCATTTAAATTAATATAAAAAGCTCAGCATTTGTTTACAACTTATATTCCATAATGAAATTGTAGGATTAACAATTTATTTTTCCCATCCCTTTTCACTCCATTACATAATTATTACCTATAACATACTGTAAACTGGATTCCCGTATTGTTTTTCTCCTTTGCTCTATTTTTCAGTTGCTCATCAGGCATTTGTTTACATTTGGACTTCACAGCTTGACGGAGTTGCGAGCTTGCAGCGCACATTCTTTCTTGGCATACCGCCATTTCAGATTGCAATCGCAATCGTAATCTCTTTATTTGAAATTAATAACGTAAAGTTATTTTTAAGTTTAGTTCAGATTTAACTTACGTTATAGTTATTTTTAATGATATTTTTATCAGTTAGCATATTTTCACGTAATTTAAATGTATAAAATAGTATTAACCCCCTCACTGACAAGCCCGTGTTAATACGTTCACTAAGCTCCAGGTTTCACTGCAGTACAAGCAATATTTAAAGTAATATAATTCTATTGATTTAATGTATCTTTAATACATTGAACAATGATTAATACTTCCAAGGATTGCATTCATATTCGTTATTAAGTTTTTTTAATAAAATGTTGAAAGAATAATTTTTTTTAGCATTTAAAACAATACGCAGAGAAAACAACATTACAATTTTGCCCTTTTCTAAGACAGTCGGAGGGTTAAGAAGCATCATGGGTATGTAAATTGCATACTCGCTTTTCATTGGCTGTCCTCATGCCACTGGCATTTATAAGGTCTGAGATTCTGTTTGTAGGTTGTGTTCAGATGTTTTGCTTGTCTCAAGAAATGCACTGCCTTGTGCAGTGCTTTCATTAGTTTCAAAGTGTTTAAACAACCCTTTTCAAAGCTGAATCTCACTCCTATTTATAGCTAGGATATTTAGGGCTAGTTCGAGATGATATTTTCAAAAGTTAATGGTAGAATGTTAACGGCAGTATGCTTGCCATTATAAGTTTTTTTTTATCATTTCTAATGCATTTTTTGGGACAGTTATGCACTTATCTCTTACTTATGTCTCAAATTAATGAGAATTACAATAGAAAGTTTAATATCATGTTTGAATACCAGAATCCAGTAAATACCCTCATCCTGTGATGTATGATTTATAGAAACCAAGACAGTTTCTACTTGTATCTCTGAAACGTCATTAAAGTTTATGAAATTAACCACATTACCTCATCCAATTGTCACCACAACATCAATGTTTGAAAGTACTCTTTTCTTTAATTACTATGAAGATGGAGTGTGAGTATCCAAGTGTTAGATAATGATGAAAGTTATAGTTTTTATATGGCACGAACTGACACGATGTCACTCTGCTATGAGAAGGGATACATTTTGTGAATGTAAATTTTAACCCTATTGAGACCAAACACTTACAAAAAAACATTTACCAATCAATAAATAAATATATAAAATATCATATGTAAAACAAAAATTTAAGACGTGTAATTATATTATACACATTAATAACTTAAATGATGAGAATCAAAAAGACTGATTGTAAATAGTCATCTTTGGCGATTTCTCTTTTGGCTAACTCTTGGCATGAGGTCAATAAAAAGATACCGTTTTTAATAAATTTCAAAACTTTAATTTAAATGCATAATTACTATTTTTCATATAAATATGATTTTTGGTACTGCATTCTAAAAAAGATATTAAATATAAATATCTATTACAGTTATCAACCCAGACAGCATAAACACGCCCTAAAAACATCCAAAAGAGGCCATATTTAGGATAAGCTGATTTCCTGAGGACCGATGAAATGGTCCTCAGTGTTATCAATGGTCGACAATGGTCGACAGTTACAGTACAGTCAATGGTCGAGTTACAGTACAGTCAATGGTCGACAGTTACAGGACAGCCCAAGGGTTTTGAAATGTCACATCTGTCAACATCCTTAATGATTACCGCCTTCAATTTGCATTTTTCGAAATTCATGTGACATACATATGAGAATACATGGATGTATTGTTACTGAAAACATTTTTTAATAAATTGTATAGTCTACGATATCTTCATTTGTTAGATGGTTATTGTTGGGATATACAGAGACATATCCCGGGTTCTCGCTGCCACTCGCCATTGCACCAAATCACGACAAAATGCTCCATTTGGCGAGTAAACGAACAATTAGACTCGCCAAATTACGAGTGCTCAATTTCTGTTCTGTTTGTGTGTGCAAATACAATCAAGATTCTTATTCACGTTTCTGAAATATTGATGTCACTTTAGATGTTCAATCGCACCATTCTATTTTCATTGCTCTTATCCAATCTCTCTCAATACCAATTCAGTTTAGAAACAGCTAAAGTTTGCAGAAAGGATTATGTGATAGGTATTTCTCTATTGTCAGTTAATCCCTATCTATGCACTGGCGTCGCGCTGGTAAAAACACAAACTCGCCTCAAGTGCCAAATTGAAAAAAGTTTTGCTGGAATGTGGTATTGAAATTAGCCATTTACCATACTATTTATTAGTTGTATGTAAAGAATCATTGGCCGTCAATTTTTTCTATCAGTTTTGTTAGATTCGAAATCTCATAGTAATTTTTAGTGTATATTTCACAACGGTAAATCAAAAATAGCTGTTTTGAATTTTTACAAGGCTAACGAAAAAGAACGTCTACCACAGTGTTTTACACATACTTTTTTTTACTGGCCACTGGAGTCACGTGATGCTCGAATGCACCAATACAGATGTACGAAAAGAGAAAACACATCACTCTAGCGGTCTGTAAAAAAAGACGTGTGGAATGCACCGTGGTAGCCTCCCTTTTTCGTTAGCCTAGAATTTTTAATTAGTGTGCTAAAATAATTTCTGAAACATTTACAAATTTAGAAGACATTTAGAATGTGCTTATTTTTAATAGTTTCTGTGGCAGATACACGAATTTCTATTTTACAAGTAATTACAAAACATTAGGTTATTTTAGTTCAAATTCAAACAAAGGGATTCAATAAGAGGTTAACGATATATTTTTCAGTGTTTTATGGTGAATCTATTTTGCTAATATTTATTTTTATTTGGTTACTGTTTTTTATTTCTTATTCGCCAAATCGCTAACGTTTGTCAAAAGCCAGTGAAAACCCTGGACATACCCTATCTGATTCTGGAGAGTTGACACAGCCAGTGTTAGTAACATAAAGAAGCCGTGGGACATCCTTTGTGACTTTGTCTATCCTCTCTTTCTGCTTGAAGTCTTTTTTCATAGTTAGCGAAAAACAGAACTCATGCGTTTGTGAAATTGTAGCACAGTGATACTTTAAAAGAATGATAATTGTGATTGTTGTAGATTTCTGCCAGTAGTTGGGTATAAATAACAAATTTTCTATTTTAAACATGTTTTCAGGGACATGAAAATCACAAAATGTTGAGGTGAGAGTACTTAGGATTAATAATTATTTCTATGTAAAAAATACTTTTAACCCCTTGGGAACGAGCGACAGGTACACGTGTCACATAAGTTGCTCAGAATCCGTGATTATTCTCACCAGTAAATTTTTACTGTAAATTTTGCCTTATTTAATCCGAGCATTTTCCCAATTCAATTAGGCAAACATTTCTGTTTTAAAAATCTGGTGACTAAAGATTAAAAATTCAGTAAAAGATGCTCATCCCGAAGGGGTTGCCGTTAAAGGAGAAGTAATTTTAAAATGTTATTAATGATTTCCTACTGTGTACTTTTGGTATCTGATGACCTAAGTTTTCTTGGGCTTGAGTAGGGTTGCATTTTGAAATGTTAGGTTCGGCTCCAAAAAAAAAGAGTCCAAACTCAACTCCCCGGTAGCAGGAAGTTCAAGACAGGAGGTGAGCGTCGCAGATTTTCTTTTCTCTTTTGCAGATTGTTTTTCCATCGAACCTTTATTTCACTTTATATTATGTTTAGCTCTTTATTACTTAATACAAAAACTTAAGATTATTATTAAAAAAAAAAAAAAGAATAAAATGCATAAAGACATTACAGGTAAGCGATTGTTTGATTAATTAACGCTTCAACTGCAAAATATTTTAGCTGCAGATGATTTTCTGCCCCTGAAGCATCTGTCGCAGACACTTGCAGAATTCCCCACTACTGGGTTCAACTCTAATATCATGATGTAAAGAAAGAACTAAATATGTATACTTAAGAGAAATTTTTTTATATATATCTGACATTAATAACTTGCAAAAAAAATGTTGTTTAATATAATGTCTGTCACAAACTGTAACACTGATGTACCTAGATATGCACTCATAGAAAAAAAAAAAAACAGCCTTTTTATGAAGAGCACATAGTTTTTTTTATATGCATCAAATTTTCATAAGTATTATAATATAATTTAAGTGTAATAATATTTTTATAAATATGAAATAAACTGTGACAAGTTTATGGGAATAAACAAGTACCTAATTTTTTTTTAAATTGACATAAAAAAAAAATTCTTGGAAAACTAGTCAATAAGATTACACTAAATGTACGAAAAAAGTTTTTAGCTGAATTAACAGATTTGTAAATTATAAATTAATCAGTATACTAAAAACTTTTATGATATAAATTTTAAATTGCCACATACCTTCTAAAGCTGATAATAAAACAGAAAAATCTTCATCCTCTAAAGCAAACAAATAAATATAGATGAAAGACAAATAAATATAAATTCATGAGTACATATAGATCATAAATAATTTAGTCATAAATATAATAATAAAATGATTATACAAGATGGGTAGAAAAAATGTTTTATTGGTAAACTGCAGTGTTTTATTATGCAACAATTGGTTACTGCATTTATTTCTGATGTATATATTTGTAAAGGTAAATACATTCAAGTTTTGAATGGTAGAAAGGAACAAATTGATGTTGCGTTGATTGCAGTGTCACTTACAAATATGCTTATCATTTGCAAGATATTATTTTTAATGTCATTGAAGAGTGAAAATTGACCTGCTTGGAATATAATTAAGCATACAAAATGCTGTTTTGTAGTTAGTTGCAATTTTAGTACAATATCACATGGCTAGTCTTAACACAATTTTCTTAGTGCTCAGGCTCATCTGATTAATAATAATAATTTTAAAAGTATTTCCTGTTTAAAGAAAAATCAAAGATTATAAGACAAACAACTTTTGTTAATAGCATATAGTACACTACTATTGTAGCATATAGTACACTACTATACACATAGTATAGTGTACATGTGGCCAGAGGAAGACAAATGGTTGAACACCCGTGCTGTAAAGCATACAGGCTGGAGTTAGGATAAAAATCATGTCTCCTGTCAAAATTGGTAGAATTGTCATCTTCATTTGCTATTCAATTTCACAGGTGAAAGTTGTTAACTTCTAGGGGGAAAATGGCAAAACATAAATATATATATATATATTATATATATTATATATAATATATATATATATATATATATATATATATATATATATATATATACATACACACACACATACAGGGTGTCCAAAATATATCTTCACATGTTTAAAAAATAATTAAAAATAAACAAACAATGACATGCACTTACATTTTTTATGTTCCACAAAGAAAATATCAAAGTTTTTTGCAATATTTTATTCCACGATTTTAATGTGCGCACCATTAGTCCCGCAGTAACACATCGAATCTTGAGTCTATATGTGACTGCTACAACACATTCTATGCAGCATTCCAGAATCAACAGTCTGGATGGCTGCTGTAATTCGACTTTTCAGCTCATCAGTGTCACGAATTGGAGATTTGTAAACAATGTTTTTCACATATCCCTTTAAAAAAAGTACAAAGATGTTATGTCTGGACATCTAGGTGGCATGAGTGGCTAAAATATTGGAGATCTGAATTGCTAAAACATGCAAAAAACTTTGATATTTTGCTTAAGGAACATAAAAAACCATAAGTGCATATCACTGTTTGTTTATTTTTAAATATTCTTTTAAGTGTAAAGATACTTCAGACACCCTGTACAAGAAAAGCAAAGAGAGAATTTTACAAATGATAATTTAAAAAAATCTAATAAAACAAAGATCCACAGAAGATTTTCATTCCTGTTTATACTAAAGGGAGCAGAAAAAATGGGCAAACAGGAAAATAAACAAGGAAAACATTTATTAGAACAAAACTTATATATTTTTCAAGAAACTCTAATTTAACTCCATTATTTATTTTTTTTTTTAATCTTTCACCATTTTGAGAAATACAATTTTATAGTTTTCTTTTAACACTAATGGTGAAAAAAAAAAAAAAAATCAGTCCAAAAGGTCAAATTTTGTCCAATAAATCCACATTGATGAGTTCCCATTTTATATCATTTTGGTTGAATCCTCTTTAGAAAGATTTATTTTAACTAACAACTTACTAAATTTGAATGGGAAAATTAAGGGCTATTATTAAAATGTTGAATTTTATGATTCCCAAGAAAATTCATGAAGAACCTATTTTGGGGACCTATTTAAAGTAATCTTTCGAAATTCTAAGAATTGTCCATCAAAAGGTTACAGTAACGCTTGCATATGTAAGTTTTGCAATAACTTTGAGACTGTATTTTGGATGAAAAGCTGCAAACTGCGCTGAATGACGCCAATCATTGTCATTTGAAATGGTCTTCAAGTTGTTATCTAGCCTTTGATTAAACCTCTTCATCCTATTCAAAACTTGTCATCGCTCAATCACATATTCTAAGCTGTACCCGCGTTCTATGAATTCGAATACACTTTTTCCAGTTCTGAGACCAGCCTAATACCGCATTAGTTTAGAAATAGGAGTCTGTTTTGGATTTATATTTTTAGAAGATTTTGAATACAGTTATATCTTTATGAAAATAAAATTGATACACACTCTCATTAACACAGGATTGACAGGAATTTGACTACATTAAAATGTATACTTTTCATAATAACTTTCACTCATTTTAAACAGATACACAAAATGAAAAAGCAGTTGGAGAAAATAGGCTAGCTATACATATATATATAGATATGTGTGTGTAAGTGTGAAAATATCTGATTGCCCACAAATTAATTTTGAATCACAAAGTCAAAAGGGTGGGAGAGTCATTAGGTTATAATAGTTTATTAAATAAAATGAAATAATGCAATTAATATTCCATACATTATGAAAGGTTAATCCTGAAACTTATTTGAATGATTTCATTATACCACAACTTCTCTATCTTAAACAGAGCAAAGATATTGTATGTTCTCTTTCTGGTTACAGAGTCAGGACTGACCTTTAAATTATAACAAAAAGAAACATCAAAATAAATTTACAATATGCTGATTACACAATCAATTGCAACTACTCTAATTCCAATATCATAAAACACATTACATTACTTCTAAATCAGTATAAATGGATATAAATCTTCTTTTAATGACATCAAATAACTATAAAACTAATAAATCTATTTTAGTTATACCAAAATCATTATAAAACATATAACTATTAATCAAGAAACACCAAAGTCATTGAATTACTAATAAATCCTCAACAAGACTCCAAAAATCATTATAAAAGCTAATAAATCTATATTAAATGACCTTCAAATCATTATATACTCATAATTACTAGTTTAAGAGCCACAAATTTTAATAAATTACATTTTCTATCATAATCAATCAATCAATTTTATAATGTATGTTTCATACTATAAACAGACTTTGTTTTTCATGCAACAAATTATCATTATAGAATTAGGTTATAAACAATAGAATTGATGCTCAGACAATGTGTCAAGTTTGTCATATTTTCAAATTCATATTGCTGTAAAAAGAAATCACGAATGTTCAAGCATAAAATTAGAAACCCGTCAAACTGGTAGGTTCTGTCAATCTAATGTTAATTTTGCTTATGTTTCAATAATAACCCTTAACCAGAAACATTAAAATCCCGTGCACAAACGGAAACGTGCCATCTGTAAGACAGCTAAATTAAAAAAAATTGCTATAAAATTTTAAAAGGAAAATAACTCTTAATAATTTACTAAATAGTGAACTTAAACACTTAATATTTAATAGTAATGCATTAACAGGACCAATTTTTTAATATGACAGCATAAAAATAAGTTTTGAATGTCAGAGACAGAAAATATTTTGAAATTACACTTTATTGTTCAAAATATAAAATTTTCGTCATAATACAGTAAATTCTGTCTAAGGCGGACTCTGTGTAAGCCGGAAATCTGTCTACTGCGGAAAATTTTTCAAGTCCCAGCGAACCCATAGAAAATAACATTAATTCTTGCTGCGTAAGCCGGAATCTGCCTGACGCGGAAACAGAAACTGTTTTGAGGTCCCACCGAAACAAAAATTTTGCAAAAGGCAGAAAAAAGGATATTTTAAAAAAGAAAGGCATTTCGTTTACGAAACTTTAAAACTGGTTATATACTCAATGTCGAACTCGATAATAATTAAATTCCATAATATTTCAAAAGAGTTAATTCTAAAGAAGAGAAACTATTTAAATTTTAAGGAATTCTTGCTTATGCCATTTTTTCCTATAAAATTTTGTATTTAAAAGTTATTTTTATTATTACTAGTAGAGTACACATTTATGAAAATATGTGTTGCCTAAAGTAAAGTATAGTATGCTTGTGATGCGTATGCTTGTAGTTTAGTATGCAAATGAAGAATTCTGATCTTCACGTTTCTGAAAACGTTGAAGACAGCGGTGATTTTAAACATATCAGGGCTGCTTGGGAAGAATTAGATGACTCGAAAAATATTTTTATAGTACAAAGAAAACAAAAATACCGATAATAACAGACTTACCAAAAGGAAAAATAAGGATCGGTAAAAGATTTTTTTTTTTATTCTTTAAACTACTATGTGAAATATGAGATATGTAATTGTATTGGTTAAATTAAATTTCTTTCAATAAATTTGAGAATTAAAGCAATTTCATATTGGTAATATTTATTATTGTGTTTAAATTATGTTTTGCGAAATTATTAAAAACAATAAATTTAATAACAAGTCGGATTTCAATAAAAATTTCATTTTAAAGAACGATAATAAAAGTTACGAATAGGCCTGGGCCTTAAATCGATTTAACTCTTAAATCGATTTAAAGCTTACATCGGAAATCCGATTTAACCATTGGTCTTAAATCAATTTAAGCTAAAATCGGAAATCGCGATTTAGCTAATGTCTTAAATCGCGATTTAGCCATTATCTTAAATCGCGATTTAGCCATTGTCTTAAATCGCGATTTAGCCATTGGCTTTAAATCGATTTAAAACAAAATACTGATTCAGAGCTAACATCGGAAAACCGATTTATCTACTTTGATGTATCTACCACTTACATGCCAAGCTGGTGTTAAATCGATTTAGGAGGATCCGATTTAAGCAAACATCGCAAGCCTCAATGCTTTCCGATTTAAGACAAACAAGGCAAGCTGGTGTTTAAATCGATTTAGGACGATCCGATTTAAGCAAACATCGCAAGCCTCCATGCTTTCCAATTTAAGAAAAAGACGATTTAATGAAAACAAGGCAAGCTGGTGTTAAATCGATTTAGCAGGATCCAATTTAAGAAAAAGGCGATTTAAGAAAACGATGATTTAAGTAAGAATTGATATTTATTTATTTATTTTGTAAACAAGATTCAGAGTTTACGAGATTGGAATGTGTATTTTTCAGAAATTAAGAACTTATATAGTGGAAAGTTAAAAGGAAAAAGTAATGTTTAAATCTTAAAATCCAAATTCATCGAATTTAAATTTATATGCTAATGCAATCTTTTGATGATAAATTAAGTTTTCACATATTTGAGTAATATTGCAATATGTATTTTTTATTTTCCAATATTCTGTAATTAATTAAAATGTTTTAAAGTAGAATCCTGCATTGTTTCAAAAGATTGTTTTCCTGAAATTCATTCAGCATTTATATGATTAAAAATAATAATAATAATAATAAATATTTAAAATCCAAACTCATCGACTTGCAGTTTATACTTTTATGCATTCTTATGATGAAAAATTCATTTTTTATATGTTTTAGTAATATTTTAACATTTATTTTTTATTTTCTATTATTTTGTAATTAATGAAATTATTTCAAAGGTATAGTCATGCATTGTTTTGTGTATCACTATTTGGCCGTGATCCACATGAAATATTTTTCTTTTACTACTAATATTTTTTTCCTGAAATTGATTGAGTATTTATGGTTGGAAAAAAAAGAATAAAGTTTCATATTTAAAATCCAAATTCATCGAATTTCAGTTTTTATTTTTATACATTCTTTTAATGAAACATTCATTTTTCACATGTTTGGGTAATATTTTAATACATATTCTTTATTTTTTATTATTCTGTAATTAATTAAAATATTTTAAAATAGTCATGCATCAGATTTGACATCCGATTTCAATGCCAGTCACATGGATTGAGTATCTTGCTGAAATTGATTCACTATTTATATCCAAATTCATCCATTTTTAGTTTATATTTTTATGCATTATTTTCATGAAAAATTAATTTTCATATGTTTAGGTATTATGGGAATATTTTAGTTTTAATTTATTATTATTTTGTAATTAATTAAAAATATTTTAATAAAGTTCTGTAATGAGTCAAGTAACTTTATTTTTACAGCAGAATGAGGGAGGGCTGGAGGAGGCATTCATTAGATTTTTCTGCAGATCTGCGATTTTTTGACATTTTGCTATCATTAAAAAGAGATATATTTTAAGATTATATTTTATTACTAATCTTAAAGGATGGCAACAACCACGAAAAAAATCAGCAATTTCAGTGATGTGCTCCAAGGATCACACTTTCAATCCTTCTCCATCCGCTATATAAATGTCAGCATTTATGTTAAACAAATCTTATTTTAATCTAAAAGTTAAAAAGATATAAAATTGCACCTTATTTCTCATATCTCTCCCCCCCCCCCCTTTTTTTTACTACTTTTCTCATCATGGTAAATGAATAGTTAAATTCATCATTGAAGTCTTTTAATATGCTTCTGTTTTACCTCAGTAACTTTTTAAATCTGTGTCTGTAAAAAAAAAAAAAAAAAAAAGTGTATGTAGGTTGTTAGCAATGAAGTGCTATTTGAGCCCGCCCCCCTTAAGGAATTTAGATTGTAGCATGCATAACAAGTCAGACAAAAAAAAAAAAAATCATTTTCTTTTATATTACTTATAGAAATGAGTTTATAAAATGTATTACAATAGGTCACTAATTTTTAAAATGGGAAAAAAAAAAAAAAAAAAACTAGTGTTTTGGGACATTTAAAGCTTTTTTATGTGTAAAATATACTTCTTTTCAAAATTATTTGACAAATTAAAAGCTAAGTATACTAAATAATACAGGAGGGGGGGGGGGCACATAAAGATCGTATTCTGTTACTAAAAATTAAAAAATAGGCTTCCATATTCTAAAATGTAAAATCGGTGTTAAATCGCGATTTAGCACTAAATCGCGATGTTGGATGGATGATAAATCGATTTAAGAAATTTCTACATCGCCCAGTCCTAGTTACGAACGTAAAAAATTATACGATTTGTGCTTTTTTTTTTGGGGGGGGGGGGGGGGGGGGAAGCTTTTTTGCATAAGCCGGGATATTGTCTACCACGGAAAATTTTCTCAGTCCCGACCGATTCAGCCTTAGACAAAGTTTACTGTAATTAAATAAATGCTAATATTTTTATATATTTTGGTACGATATGAATTTAAAAAAAATGTTACGCAGTAAAATTAACAAAACATTTAATAGTAAATATTGCAGCATGTTCTAAATATCTGCATTTTTTATGCATTTTTGACAATGTTGAGTCACTTTCATGTTCAGAATTTATATATTCATCATCTGAAATACTTTCAATATCGCTTATGTCACTTACTACTTCATCAAACAATCTCATAGCAGTTTCTTCAGTCTTTTTTATCACTGCAGCGTACCCGCTTTGATGGCCCTCCATATCAATACCAGAGAGCAAAAAATTACATAAACGGAAACATGCCATCCCAGAGACTGCGTTGAAATTAAAATAATTTTTCTTTCAATAACTAAAAATGTGCAGGTGTTGCAAAAGGGTGGAGGGAGGCAGAGGACCAGTAGCGTAAGGATTAGATTGTGTGATAAGATTGGGGACGCATACATTTTTGTGTAAAGGGTACATATGTAGACGCAACAGTCTCACAGACGGCACATTTCCGGTTAAGGGTCAAAAGAAAAAGTGGTAACTGCAATATTTATTTTAAAATGTTGATTTTTGTATGAACACAATTTATGACAGTTTCTTTTGCTTCGTACTAAATAACTTTATCAGTTCTAATATGTTACTTCTAAACCCTGCCTAGAACTAAAAATATGAAGGAAAAATAAGATATTCAGTCACCTGTCCAACTTGTGCTGCTAACAATCAGTGCAGGTCTGTCTTTCAACATTTCAATTTTACCATTCACATTTTGAGTGAATCGAGTCTTTTCTGATTCACCGTTAGACGTCCTGAAAATAAACAGTGTTTTGTTTAATAGTTGTGAGACATAATAGGCAGGCTATAAAATCTTTCTCTGAGGAAATTCTTATCGAAGGAACTAAAAAAATAGAAATGTGTTATTTTTTTACTGCATTGCAAAAAAGTGACTCTGAGAATGATACTATACTATTTTTATTTGTAATTTAAGTAAAATTTGCTTTTTTCAAAAGTACGAAGCTAGATGGGCGGTGAATGACAACATCCAGGTTCGTAATGTATAAAAAGAAAGTTTATTGACGAAACATCAAGGTGAGGGCATGAAGTTACATGACTTTTAGAAGGCAATAGCAAAGGGGTGAGTGAAATATACCTCGGCTGTTTCTACGTAGCTACAGTCTTGCCAAAAACTTTGCCAAAAAGGTTACAATTTCTTAGCGGCGATTTTTTGAGAGAGATTTATATAGAATAATTGGCAGGATATCTCCGTTAGTCTTGAATTTTTTTAAAAGTTCCATAAGAATTTTAGAATGTTGTACTTTGACAATAGAGATGGGCTCTTGAAGTAAATATTGGAATTTTTGACTGCAGTTTAGCAAACCAAATAAGGAAATGTAAAGGAGACATTTATATTTTCTGCCTAGTTAGCTAAACTGAGGGGCAGGCTCTGGGATACAGGCTCTTAGCGGCTACCATGTATGGTCATGGAAGGGTGCAGATACGAATCGAAAGTGAAAAACATAGCAGATGGCTAATGTAGGAGATGCTTTGTGTCTATTGAGAATTTTAAAGATAGGGAATGTATTTAATAAATGAAGGTTATGCTATAAGTTTATTAAGATACGTGCACATGATTTTGGATGTAGTTGCAAGTTAACTTAATTGAAAAATGGGAAATTTTAGGATATATTAAAGGAAATGGGAGATTGTATTAATATATGATTTTTGCAGTGGCGTGGCGTGAAAATTTTCGGTGGTCATCGCAATTATTTAAGTTTGTGGTGAAAAATTATTAACTCTAAAATTCAATGGTTGAATGTTCAAAAAAGAAACTTTAAATCTTACTTTCACTTATACACGAACTCCAAATGTTCTGCTAAAACTGGATCGTAGAGTTTTAAAAGCTTATTAAGAGTTTTAAAATATTGCTTGGTCATCGCCGCATCCAGCGATGACCGGATGCCACGCCACTGGATTTTTGATATCATAGATACACATAAAAAATAAACACCCATCAGCACATGAATTTTAAAACATGCATTTTAGTAAATCAGAAAGCATTTTTGGAGGTGGAGCTGTAAATGAGCAAAGTAAAAAATAGAAATTCCTTCAAAGAGCATAATTTCCTTTATCTATATTCTAGTATACTTTGATGCAATACTTAAATTACAGTTTTTAGTATTACACGCATAAAACAGAACACTAAGTGAAATTTCAGGATGTACATTTTTCTAAATTTCAGGGCACATTTACCTGAATACATGACCATTAAAGAATTAAAATTTATTTAAGCTTGAGAAAATAAAATACCAATAAACTTGCACACACATAAATTCAAAACAAACAATTTGTAGAGATTATTTCAAGGATTCAATATAAAACAGAATTAATATTAATTACAGTCTAATCATCTGTATTAGAGCCATATACAAAGTCACATGTGCATCAAAGATTCAAAGTATAATGGTATCGCATACAGCATTAAACACAAATAAGGGTACTTTTCCTTTAGTCAGGCATCTCAACAACAGATTCAATGACGAATTTTACTATTTACTATCATGAGGGAAAAAATAAAAAATAAATAAAAGTAATATATATTCAAGAAAAAGGAGAGATTTTAGTTCTTTTTAGAGTTTAGATTTCAATAAAAAAAAGTTTAAATTCTGACATTCATGTTGTAGATGGATGAAGAAAAATCGAACACAGTCAACATCATTGCAATTTTTGTCATAAATTGTTAATAATGAAAAGTTTTTTTTTATCCAAACTGAGCAAAAACTCACAATTTTGATGAGTTTTGCAATTTTTTCCGCAATTAAAATTGATTAAATTTGTGATTTTCTGCTGATTGATTGGGGAAATTTTTTCAATGATTGATTAAAATAGATTGCTATTTTGTCCTTGTCTGATTGATGATGCTTTTCAATGACCGATTGATGAAATTTGCGAATTTTTTCAGTGACCAATTAACAAGGATTGGGATTTGTTTCTCTATCTGATTGATGAAATTTGAAGTCTTTTTCAAAGGCCAATTGATTTAATTCAATATTTTTTTCAGAATTTATGAAAGAAAATTTCAATTTTTGCCATTGCCCTATTGTGTTTTCTTTTTTTTGGTACTTGTTAGTTATCCCGTTGACCAAATTACTGTCGCCAAATTGTAAGATTGAATGCCAATAATGGTTGATCGTAAATGTCACATTCACTTGACAACACGCCATCAAGTGATTTTTATTTCAACGTTTTATTTGCATTTTTATTAATGTTATACTAATTTATTTGTTCTTTCGCTATTTAAAATAAAAATTATGTCAATTTGTAAAGTTTGGCGGGTGGTTTTGCGATTTATATAATTTGGCAAAATTGGTCGACGGGATAACTAACAAGTACCTTTTATTTTTACTGTGACTGATTGATGAAATTCAAAAGTTTTTCATGATCAGTTGGCAAAATGTGAAACTTAAAAAATGCTTTTCAACTATTTTTTAGCTCATATTTTTTTACTTTATTTTTCTGTGTATCTAATTATTTCAAAACATAGGTGCTGATTATGATAGGAAGAAGCATATGCCTTTTCTGTACATTTTTTTAGGGACTTTCCCCTCCCTATAAGTGATGGGGAGGTCTGTCAGTTCATCTCTCCAATTGACTTCTGTGCAGGGTTTAATTTCTAACAAAAAAAGTATCGAAACCTTAAGTACTAACAACTGTAGCATGCCTTTCATACTTGTTTAAAGCATGAATTTCCTTTTAAGTATTGTGTATCTGTGGTCCTTTGTTCATAACAGATAAATAACGATCTGTCGAACTAATATATACCAAAGTTTTTTTTTTAAATTATATACTTGCTAAGTTAGAAATGATTATTTTTGTTTGAAAGAGACTTTTTCAGAAGATTTTTTGAAAAATTTTGCACTACATTAGAAATGTTTTTGACATTCTTTTAAAATTATTAAAAAAGATTAAAAAAAAAATCTTTTCTAATAATCTACACATTAAATTTAAAAAAGACCTCTCGTCTCATATTTTTTGCTACTGGCATGCTATTTACTAGATATTTTAATTGAATCTATAATCAATTACATTTAATTAAATAAAAAGTATATACATTAGAAATAAATATATGAAAATGTCTTCATATATAATATTCATTGAAAAATAATACAATGGTAATAATGATAAATGAATAAATAAAATGTGTATGTTAATTACTACTACCCTCTTAATTACTTTTTTCCTATTTACCACTGGTAGCCTGATATAATAAATGTTAATTAAACTTATAGATTAAAGAAAAAAATGTACTTTTATTTTTATTTATATATATAATTTTTTTTTCAAGTAAATGCTTAAAAAAAAATAAAAATAATTTTCCTGTAATGCAAAATTTTGTTCTGAGAGTTAACAAAATCATCAAATCAAAATGGCAATTTTGATCAAATTTATTTATAAGGTTTATTTGTTTGACAATTAAACATGATAAATATGCACTTCCAATGCTCGATTTAGTTTCATAATTGAAAATAAAATAACAAATAAAGATTGTGACAAGCTGGAATCAAACCCACAAATGCGATTACCAGGTCATGTGATTCCTTTGGCCAATCAGCTACGTACTTTTCAACCTTCTGTTCAGTAAACCAAAGTCGACTGATCACAGGTCTTATTCCAAATATTAACCGGTGGATAGCTTTGCCAATCTAAGTTTTCTCAAATCAGAGTTGAAGGTGGGTGGTGAATTGACCAGTTAAAGTACAAGACATCATTTTAATTTAAAGTTCTTCACAACTTGAGTGAAGTTTCTCCTGCACATAAAGGGTTTCATTCTTTACATTTCTCCTTTGCAAATAATATCACTTTCAGAATCAAAATTTCAAACATAAACTCAAACTACTTGATGCACTAAAAAAATTGTACTCTACTTCTGCTATTGTTTTTAGAGTAAAAGAAAAAAAAAAAAAATCCTGCCGGCACTGTACTTCTATGACTTGTGGGTAGATAGCAATACAACATGTTAATAAAATTCCTCTTGATCTCCAAAAGGTTATGTTTTGTGAGTAAAGAGAACATAAAAGGTTAAAAAAGGTAACAAAACCAGGATTTCTTTTTTTACTTCAAGAAGTTTAAAACCTCCATTTTGGTTCTTAAAAATAAGTTTTTTTTTTTTTTTTGCTTATTTTTATTTGGAAAAGTGGTATTTTTAGTACACATGAAGTAACTTTGATCCTTTAACAACACCTAAAGTTTTAATTCTCATAGCTGTTTTTTTTTTTTTTTTTTTTTTTTTTTTTTTTTTTTTTTTTTTTTTTTAAGTTAAAAGGATGGTTATAATTACCCCACCACAAATTCACAATCACGTAAGTTTGGGGTAATTATGACCACTATAGTTTCTCTTTATACTTGCCAATACACATTTGTTTGGAGTAATTGAGACCACTTTGAAATCCAAAGTGACAAATCTGTTTATCAAAAATTTTGATAGACAGTTTCAAATTGCTATTTGGATCTCAAAAAGACTTCAGACTGGTGATAAAGAATATCTAAGATGAAATATACATTATGAGATTGAAGCAAATTCTAAGATTGAAACTAAATTTTACCATACACAGTTTTCTCCAATATGACGGCGGTCTCAATTACCCCCCCCCCCCCCCTCCCCCCGACCCTAATCCATTATAGGATTAATTAGACAAAACAGTAACAATAAACTTTGCAAACAATAAAAACTTAGAATGGATGAATTACTAAAATCTAAATAAAAAAATTAACAGGAAATATTTATAAAAACTTACAAAGAACTAAATTGGGGATACTCTGAACTAAGTCGAAGAAGGAAGGAATGTTTTTCTTCAACGGAAATAGGATGAAAGATATCAGGTGCGCAGTCATAGAAAACATGTGCCCTGAAAAATAACATCATGAAAAATGAAAGTATCTCATATGTTTACAAAAATTATATTGATACACTAATAAAAGAAAGATGCGTATGTATGCATAGGATTATTAGGAAAATTTATCCCAAGATAGAATTTTGAAAATTTGGATGAAACAGATCCAAATGCACCTGAGCCTAAGATTTTGGATCTTTTGTTATTTTATATTGAACAGTATGACCGGCATAATATATCAGTTCTCTGGCGATTTTGATTCACTCATAAAAAGAATCCAAATTCAAACTTTTTTGCCAGATATAGTAAAATTTGTCCTCTTTCCAATAAAGTTTATTTAAAATTCATGCAGCAATTTTTGCATTCTTTGTGATTTAATCAGAAGAAAAATCTCCATTTCATTGAAAATGAGAAGTTTGTTTTTTATCAACCAATATCTATTTGATACCTTATCCATCCAATCTTATATTTTACACTCTGTATGAAGCAGACTTTTGAGAATCAATTGAATTTATATGACTTTTTAACAACTTTAAAAAAAGAGAGAAATTTCATACAACCAAATGCAATTCTGAGAGAGAGGTGTCTAAAGTTACCTTTAAGCTAAAAAGCCAGTTGCTATGGCAAAAATTTTCCTTCAAAAATTATTACATTATGCAATCTTATGTAATTGAAGTTTTCAGGTTTTTTTTTTTTTTTTCTTTCTTGCAGACTTTTTAGTTACTGTATATACTCATGTATAAGTCGAAGTATTTTAGACAAAATTTGGGAGTTGAAAATGGGGGGTCGACTTAAACACGAGGTAGTAAAATAAAAAAAAATTGCAGATAGGTAATTGGCGAATGGACAAGCCTTTTAAGTAATCACATGAGAGATAAAAGCAGACAATAGTCATTTCCTTGTGACTGACAAAAAAAGCTTAACAATAATGTCTCTGTAATTGTTCTGCACCCATTTTCTCTTGGGACAGAATTCCCTTCAATACAGGGGCATTCCTTTCAACATTTTAATCCCCTTTTTAAAAAGAGTTCAACTTGAGAGTGCTTCTAGATATCTCTCCTAAAAGTCCTACAGTACAAACAGGGGCTTCGCCATGGGGGGGGGGGTTAGGGGGGGAGCCTCCCCCCCAATATATGTGAAGTTGGGAAATTCTAGATTTTTGAAACATTTACTTTTCTAGTAAAAAAATTACGAAATTTTTGTTTTGGTGATTATATTTCTGAGTACTGTAACAGTACACATGTTAAATTATCAAAAGAAATACAAAAAGAAATCAGACACACTCAATCTATTATTTTGTTTTTCAGTTCTACAAAAATA
The DNA here is from genome assembly GCA_963932465.1 of Maratus speciosus. NCBI lineage: Eukaryota > Metazoa > Arthropoda > Arachnida > Araneae > Salticidae > Maratus > Maratus speciosus. Next base: position 13,966,963 of record OZ010789.1, on the reverse strand, counting down.
TTATACATCTACCAGACCTAAATTTCTCTACTCCTATCCATCAATAGCTGATTATCCAGTTCCTTAATTTCCTCCAAAACTTTGTTCCTTTCTCAAAAATTTCACCCTACGTCCCCTTCTCGTCCCAAAAGAGAATCCTGCTATTTTAATCCAAAGGGATTGCATCTTCTTTTGAAAATTGGAGATCACTTGTAGCACAATAGAAAGGAATGTAATTACGTACTTGAAACACAGCTATGGGCAAGAAGATTTGATGAGTTTTCACAAATTGCACTAATTTTAGAGCTAATTGGATGATTTTTTGACAATCTTTTGCTCATTCTCGCGATTTTTTCCGCAAAAATTAGTTAACCCTTCGCTGTCAAGAAAAAAGTGTTATATGAGGAAATATGAATATAAGAAGTCGCTAGTTTACATAAATTTGTTACATTTATTTGTGTGTGGAAATATATGTCAGTCCTGTTCGTTTATATTTATAGGTGTTTATGAAATTTTAAACCAAAAATCCAGTGTTGTATCTTTAAAACTGTACTGAAAAATGACTATAAATCTCAGCACGAAAGAATCCTTCATAATAAGGAAAAGATTTTTAGTGCAAGGTTTTGGAGCATCTAAAAATCCATTCGAGGACGAAAAAGCTAAAAAGTGCACCATTTGAATATGGAACAGAAAAATGGCCATGAAAGCAGCCCATCAACTGAAGAAAAAATCGACAGGCATTGTAACACTGACACGTTGCACTTGAATAAAATTTTGAATCAATAAAGATTTCCCTATAGATAAGTTCACAAACAGTTATGAATATTAGAATGTTACTGAAGAAGCTGACTTCCAAAAGCACCGTAGAAAAATGGTTTCACAAAAGGGAATAGATAAAAATAATAGTACATCAATGAACATTGATACACACAAGTTTTACAGGAAAGAATTATAAGAAATACAAAATAAAAACTTAGTAATGGGCTTAAATGACAATGTTCCCTATATCAGGAGAATATTGCACCAATACATTTCATATTTAAATTACAATTGTGCAAGGCAAATTTGAGTATCACTAACTTAGGAAAATTAATAATGTTTCCATCTGGATATGAGAAACCAGATGTACATGACTTGCAGAGTCAAATAGAAATAAACCAAATCCCAACTCACTTAAAAAACCTTTTTCTCATGCCTTGAAATTGAAAGACTATTTGAACACGCCGTCAAACTATATACTCGTATCTTAACATTCACAGCAGCTTATCTTTATGGCGTTGCATCTAATGAAAGAATCTTTAGTCAAATAAAAATTTAAAAAATATATATTGCAAACTACAAAGAGGGATGACAGACTTGACAGCCTAATGATTTTAAAATGTGAAAGTGAAATAGTGGATTTTATTAAATTGGACAATGTTATCATCAGGTTGACTTCTTTGAAGACCAGAAGGATTAATGTTAAATGAAAACTAGTCGGATGTGCCAATCCCAAAACTTTATTCTATCCAATACATGTTAATACCTCAAAATTTGCAATCACAATGCAAAACGAAACTTTAAAGGATGATTCTAAAGGAATAGACCCGTTTAATTGTGTGAATTTAAAAAGGAGATAGAAGCATCGCATTTTTCCAACAAATCATTGAATTTGGGCGCACATCCTGTTAGATGTCTGCAACCAAAACTCCAAACCCAAAGAGCACAAAAGCGATACCTTCGGACAGTATACACCCAAGCCCAATAAGGAATTGCAACCGAATATGAAATTTGACAAATTCCATGCATTAGTTTTTCAGATATAGCTAATGCAAAAATCGTGAAAAATGCTTCACATCAGTGCCACCTGTTATATGATATACACAAAAGCCTAATAAACACCAAATTATGTCAAGGTTTAACAGAATATGAAGTTTGATCAAATTCCGTGCAACAGTTTTTGAGATATAACTATCGCTAAAATCATGTAAATCGTGAAAAATGCAGCATAGCAGCGCCATCTTTTGGGTGATTTACACCAAAAACTAATCAGCATTAATTTTTTATCAAGGTATAACTGAATCTAAAGTTTTATTAAATTCCATGCATTAATTCTTGAGATAGAGCGCCCACAAAATTTGTGTCACATACACACAGGCAGACATTTTCTAAAAACAGTCAAATCGTTCTAAAACGTATCAGTTATAGGTGCACATTTCCAAAGTTTTTAAGGAGCCAGTGGCTCCTAAACCCAAATAATCCAGTGGCCATATTGTGAAAGAAATGCATAAAAGCAATAGCAATTATATGAGAAAAAATTTCAGGAAATCAAGATGAAAAATAATCTACAAATGTACAAAAGAAACAGACTAATTACATCAAATTTGTATAGTTCATTTAATCACCCAATTCTTTTAATTTGGATATAAATTAAGTATAATATAAATCTTAAGCTATGTACTGTCAGAAGATAAAGTTGGGCAAGACAGAGGTGAAAAAATATATATCTATAAGAATAAGCTAAGGAATCGTGGTAGTGGAGGGAATATTAGGGTTGGGTTGGGTTGATTTTTGACGGCCAATTATCTACACGAGGGATATAGGCCCGGGGGGAGTGCCCTCCGTGGGGGTCTTTCTAAGGGAACCTAATCCGTATTAACGCATGGAAGATCCACGGCTCGAAGAAAACCATGAAAACTCCGAACGATTAGGCCGACGGGCGCGATTGGGATTGAACCCAGCACCTCCCGTCTACCAGCTTCGAGAGCAGAACCTCTCGGCCACTGGGGTAATATTAGGAAAACAATATTTCTTATTTTCATTTTGCCATACAAGAGTTCATAAAAGAAAAAAATAAGAGTATGTAAGATTATTTTGCACTATAAAAGTCAAAACAGAATTCAAGCATTTGTTTTTCAATAATACACAAGAAAAATTATCTTAAAAAACAATCTTATCACAGATTATTACAGAGGTGAGAAAAATATTAGGAATTTCGACAAGTGGACGCCGGAAAAATCAATTTTGTCAATCATTAATTAGCAAAAAAAAGCGTGAATTTCGTCAAAGAATCCCCAAAAACACGTGTCTTTTTATCAAAGAATTGCGAGAAAAATGCGAATTTTGCCATTCTTTGCAAAAAAATCAGCAACTTTGTCAAAGGATAACAAAAAAAAAAAAAAAAAAAAAAAAAAAAAACAAAACAAAAAAAAAAAAAAAAACACCAATTCTATTAGGATCTTGGAAAAAACGATAATTTTGTAAAAGGGTCGCAAAACAGAGAACGGGAATTTCGGCAAAAGATTGATAAGAGTAAATACCTTATTTCCTGTCTTGACACTGTCCAGATATATATCTCCTCTGCATTCCTCTATATTTATTTAACACTGCATATTTCCTTTATATTTATTTAATACTTAAAGTATTTCCTTTATTAAAATATATCTCCTTTATTAAAATATATTTCCTTTATTAATATTTCTTTTATTAAAATATTTCTTTTATTAACAATATATAAAGTCATTTTACTTACCTTTTTATTTATTCCTGTTATTCTATCTTAATTCCTTTTTACGATGTTTATCTTTCTTTGCCGTTCGTATTCACGTTTTTCAGTTGTCTGCTTCCGTGCAAACATGAGCACGCATTTCGTTTGAATGATGATCATAGATTAGTTTTTCGATCGCCGCCAGATGCCGTCGCTCGTTTGAGTTTACGACACATCGGCTCTGCGTTCTTTCGTCATGATGATCTCATTCTGGAACTGTCTGCAGTTGCTCCTTGCATTGCGTAATGAGGCGTTATTCGAACGCCCGGCTGATATAAATTGAAATACGTTTCTCTCCTTCTTCGCCTGCCTGCCTGCACTCGTTGCTTTCTTTTCCTGTGTTTGTCTACGTGTTTCGTTTCGTCCGTTTTACTAACAGTGTTGGTTTTCCACGACTTTTTAATAGTGCTATATTATGGCTGGAGATGTCTTCTTGAAGTGCTGTGTGCTTTTAATAAGTTGATGTTTTTACTTCCTACTTCATCGTTCGTCGACCATTTTATAAGTTGATTGTTATGAGTTCGATAGTATTGGACTTTGACTCTGCTCTTTAAAGATGGACTCTGCGTACATCGTGTTTAAATGGATACACTGATGTGTGAGTCAAGATGTCTATTGTTATGATGAAGTTAGAGATGTTTTACTCACTACTTGTTATTGGCATCTATATTTTGACGTTTCACCTAATGGCTATTTACAACGCATCTTCATCTATAAAGAAGTATTTTTCTTGAAGTTGTTTCGGCACGAATATATGATTCACTGTATTTCAGTTTAATTCATCGGCGTATTAGATGTTTGTGAACAACATGGAACTTTGAGGAGGACCAGTCATTCTGTGATCTTTTTCATTTCTTTATTGTTATGAGTTCAGTTTTCTTGATATATATTTATATTTAATTTGACAGCTTAAATGTATTTATTGAATTTAAAGATCTGATTTATTGTTTGAACTATATTTAAACTTATTTTATATTTTAGTTAATAAACGTTAGTTTGTTTTTAAACTTACTTTGTTTTTATTTCGCCACCATACGTTTCTTTTCTTTTTCATAAACTATTTAATACTTTATTGGGACTATTAGCGTTAGCTTTCATCGTGCTTTTAATTAAACTCTGCTAATCTAATTTAATTTAATCCTTGTCATTAATTTAATGACATCACGGTTATGGGCCTGTCCCTAACTGTGTTAATAGTTTAAAAATTTAATAGAAACTTTATTTAAAAATTGAAGAGAAAAAAAAAAAAAAATATTTTTTTTTGTTATAATAGTTTAATAAAATGTAATTTATGTGATTTTAGGATTTTTAATAGATATATATATCGTTTTATTTTATAATTACCGTATTTAACCCTTATGGGTATGTAAAGTTGTTGTCCAGAATTTGTAAAGTAGTTGTTTGTTGTTGCACAGGTGGTTCATTTTGCTAAGCTTCAATAATGACTCTCAGACAAAAATCAATTGCTAATTATTTTAAGGAGGCAAGGAACTGCTGAGATAATAAAAGGCAGGAATTTTCTGAAGGTCTTTATTGTGCACCGGTATCGTTTCCACCACCGCCGAGAATTACACGGCCAATGTTGGAGAAGGGAGCGAAGAGTTACAATTTTTTTATTCACATCATGCGAGTTCAGAAGCTAGTCTGACTCAAAAAAATACACTTTCTCGACATCTGGAGTGTTGGCAAGCTTACATACACAATTTCGCCAAATATATATACTATATGGCGAGATTAAAGAGAGGAAGACATGTGGTCAAAGTACATTAATTGAAATTGAATGGGGAATGTAAAAGAGTAATAAGAAATATTTAACGCCAATGGCTGTTTAGGAATTCTAGCTCATAAACCGCGAAATACATTCTATAGGGGTTGCTAAAGTTCTCATGGAATTGAAGCGGCCGAAAGAGTACGTTAAAAAAACAAAATAAAGACAGGGTTAAAAACTGAAATGACACATCTATCTAACATCTGGACCAACGGCTAAAAATGTAGAAGTAATATGTCTGACTAATTTCTGCATATCATCAAACTAAGGCAGAAGGATGAAAATTAGAATCCAGTTATTAAGCGAGAAAAGGAAATGATTTCTTTTCTTTTAACTGCAGTGCGCTGCGGTTAAAATATTAAAGAGACTGAGAATTGAATGCTTAATTTATGAAGGGAAAAGAGCGCTAAAAACAGATTGAATCTGAATGCAGACAGATAATTAAATTTAAGAATTTAAAAAATGTAATTTTAAAGGGGGGAAAGAGGAAAGGTCTTAATATTAATATGTGAAGGTAGGCGCCTTCACAGGGTACGGCATTATGGTGGTGAACGCTGACCCCATTAGCTATTTAGCGATGCTTTGCGATGGGGGGGGGCGGTTAGTTTACAATATTTTTAAGTTTATAAATTGAATTTTTTCTGATAATTTTGAATTTTTTTTGAAGTAATATATAAGTTTTATGATATTTTTGGAAATTTTTTTTAGTAGTTAAAAGTTTTTCTATAAAGTAAATAGTTTGAGATTTTTTTTGAACTCATGGCATATTTACTATGATTTCCTGTTGAAGAAGAAAGTGTTCAAGTTTTTCAATATTGAAATGAAGTGTCACCTATAAAAGAAGTTGACTGAGTCCTTTCCTATTTTTCCTTGTGAGTTGTTCTATGCATTTTTTTAAAAATCTGCTTTATGAATCTACACGTTTTGGAGTGATTAAATCAGCATGTTTTCAAGTGATAAAATATGCATATTTTGAAGTGGATGGAACTGCATGATTGTGATCCTGCACTAATTTGCATATTTTTGATTCATATCTTTCAAGTTAAGCTGGATTTTAATGTCTGAAAAGTAAATCTGTGCTTCAAGTCTGGTGCTTCTAAGATTCGAGATGTTTAGTAATGCCTACGTTTTTGTCAAGTTTTTCATGAAAGTACGTCATTTACCATAGTTTAAGAATGGTTGATGCATTTTTTTTTCAAGAACTGTTAATGGTGCCTTCCCCAGTATCGCAATGGTCGCGTGCTGGGCGGTGATTGAAAGTAGCATAAGTGAGCCTGATCAGAAGTCATTACAAGTTTTCTGTTTTTTTCTTTGGAAACTTTTGACTTTTATCATTTAACATGTGACTATTATCGGTATGCAGAACTTTTGATGAGACATTTAGTGACCAAGAAGTTGAACATTTTATTGTTCCTGAGTCATCTAGCCAATAGCGGTTCATGATCTCCGTGGACAACACATTCAATTTTCTTTTGGATCCCTGTGTGATTCAAATGTGATTTTTGAAATTTTTAATGAAGTTTTAGGTACTTAAAGTGTATGCCATCATGTTCTGTTTTTTTTTTTTTTGCAATTGTCTCCTATTAATTTTTTAATGTGTGCTAAAGAATTTTATGAGTCTTTTGAAATTTCAGGATCTCTAAGCTGTAGATTAGTTTTTGTTAAATTTGAATTTTTAAGATAGAAATTTTAAAGAAGAAAGTTTTTCTTCATATTTTTAAATAGTTAAATGCTTGTTATAGCTCTTTATAAATATTTAAATAGAGATTGGGAGTTGTTGATCGGGGCAAAATTCCTTTAATAAATCTATGTTTAAAATTTTCTTATAAAGATGTAAAAATTTTGTCAGGTTAGAATTTGTAATGGGGGCAATGTTTTTAAATGTCAATTTCTGTTAAACAGATTGTGATTGCCTATCTGCCTGACCCGGTTAATTTTGAATTTCTACAGTTTGTTTTATTTACAGTTAATCTTTTGATCCTCTTATTTATTCTTTTCAATAGTTTAAATGTAAATTCTGATACTTAATAGCTTTATCAATAGTTAATCAAATTTTCTTTTGATTTTTGTTAATAGTATGGATTTTTTTAACTATCAGTATGTTTTTGGAAGTTCGACTGTTTAATATTTTTCTTAAATGGGACATGTTCGATTACCTGAAAGTTTACTTTGATAGTTTTTATAAATATAATTTCTTACTTTCAGTAAATGTTAAGATTTTTATTTTCTTGAACTTAAAATTTATTAAGCTTTAACTTTAATAGAGGGTCATGTAAGATATATTTATGAATTTTCTTTTTGACTATTTAATCTAAGTTTTTGTCGCTGAGTTACATTGAATTTTTAAATATGACTTATCAATTTTTAAATAGTCATATGCACAGCTGGGCTATATTGGAAGTCAGTTGGTCAGGATGTTTTAATTCAGTGACTTATTTATTGTTTTATGTTTAATATATATTCTGTGAATAAAGATGAATTTGTTTTAATTTATTCATTTTTGATTTGCTTGCCCTGATTGATAATCTCTTATAAATGCATATTTTTGAAATGTTTTCTTGCAGCCGTATCTTGGATGAGAACCTTTTTAAGAGTAGAACTCTAATGAAGTTCTTATGGGTTCATGTTTGAAATTGGGGATTGGTGGCCATTTATTGGGATTATTTGTTTAGTTAAGTTTTTAATACTTCTATAGGCAGTTTTTGATTAATATAAAAGATTGTAAATTTAAATTTTATTTTTATCATTGTCTGTAATTTAACAAGTTTCTTTTCTTTAAGATCTTTTGAATTTTTAAATTAGGTGTAATGACGTGTAATTTGAGTCTACACTTAAGTATTAGATCCCTAAATTAGGTGGGATTTGTTTAAAGAAACTGTATTAAGACAATGTTTAATTTTTTATTTTGTTTTCTTTAGTTTTCATCTGTTAAAAATTAAACTTAAGTAATCTTTGCTGGCCATATAAGTTCCTCTACTCATTTAAATGTTTTCTTGGTTTAGATTGACTACCTTGTGTCAAATATTATTTTTAAGGCACTGTGGTTTTTCAATTAATTCCTGAGGGAAGCTTTTTGAGGGAGGGACTTCAGGTTGTAGCTATCAAACATATTATATAATGAACTCTTATTTTATTGTTTAAGTTTTTACAGGTTCTTATTAAATATGTTAAAGTTTAAAGTTTTTAAAGATGTTTTATTTAAAATCATTTAGTTTAACTTTTTCCCATTTTGGCCTACATGTTCCTCATGGTAAAGGGACAGATTTATGTTGCTGTAAGATTAACTTTTAATAAACTCTGTTTGGATTTTAACTTTGAAGAGATTCTGGAATTCATTTTTAAAATTAAAGTTTCAGTATTTGCATTGTTCAGAATTTAAACCCTGGGAAATTGTGAGTATGTTGCAGATCTGACTGATACCTCTTGTAATCTGGAATATCTTGGATTAACTTGTCAATCTCTTCACATATTTTTAGAATTGAATCAAATGTTAGAGTTTAATTGATTCAAATTCACTTTTTGGATTGACTATGTTTAAAGGTCTGATAGAAAGATGGAGGTTTTTAATAAGTTTCCTGTTTTTAAGAGTCAGTTCAAAGATGGAATTAGAATACCTGGTGTGTTCAATGATGATTCTCGTTTAAGTGGGAAAGTTCTTATATTGGTGGAATTTCTGTGAGCTGTTTTTATCCTTTTTCCCGGTGGTTTACAAAGTTTTTTGTTGATGGTAGCTATTGCCCAGATTTTATGCTGTATCTTTTTAATTAGAGAAGGTTTGGAATGCAACTAATGTATAAAGAGAAGAGTTGCCGTTTTTGGAGGTATTTTCTATTAAATCAAGGTAGCAAGTTAAGATAGTGGTTCATATTTTTAAGGGAAACCTGGTCATTTCTTGCACTTGAGAATCTACCATACACCTTCCGTGATTTTCTACCACTGATGACGTCATGATGAGAAATTGCTTTTTATGGTTTTTAAGATGTGTAATGCTCCTTGATTACTGAATTTTAATGGAATCGTTGATTATTATTGAGTTTTGGTTTATCTTCTGGCGTTTTTCCTGTTTGATCATATATATACCTGCGTGTCAATGTGGAATGAATCGGCGCGAATGAAGACCATTGGCCAATGGCAAATTTACTTTCTGTTTCAGCTAGTCTGATGCAGCTTTAAAGAATGAGTCCGTGCTTCGGCATTTGTGCTGTCAGGGAATGTTGATATTATTTTTCAGCATGTTGATAGGTTTTTGTGAGGTGTCATGCTTCAACAATTTATTCTTCTTTGGTTATATATTAGATTTTTTATTTGGCAGGATTCTCAGGTATATTGTACAGTGATCGGAGGGGGGAATCTGTGGAGGTAAATCTGTTTTTGAAGAATAGAATTTTATTTTATTAAACCCTGAAAGTAATTTTTATTGAGTCATTATCTGGGAGCATGTTTTTATCGTCCTTTAACCTTTGTCAATTGGTAACCTTTAGTGGCCACGAGGTTTGCCTGCTTGAGACAATGTTAGTTTTTCTTTGATGTCATGTGGGATGAATTATGATGAAGCGGTATACTCTGTCAACATGGAGAGTTTTGCTGAGTTTGGGTAGGGCTACCTCATTTCTTTTAGATTCTGCTGAATTACTTTTAATACATATCTTAGTACATTTTTGAATTCTTTTAGGGGGGCAAATTGTGGGGTGAACATTTGTTAGATGGTCATTTTCACTTACAATTTCAAGTTTTAAAGTTTTTAAGAAATTGTTTTGTTGCTAAATGCCTTTACTTCAACTCATTGTAACTTTAGATATTGATTTTCAATATATATTGTAATTTTAATCAATCATGTGAGAATTGAACTGATTGAATATCATTGTGATTGATCACAGGGGGTCTAGGAAAAATGTGTTTTGTCATTACTAATATTTATGCGTATTTTGTGTTATATATATAATTTTTGTTATGTATATTATAAGTTTATTAATTTATATGTTAAATCACTGAGTGGCTGGTCATCCTTTATTTTACAGCTTTTAGTACTTTATCGGTCTTCACAGCTTTCGGTTTTCTTGGACTTCATGGAGTGAGAGTTCTTCTGGTTTAAGTAGTTGGGTTCTGGTTCAAGTGGACACTAACATGTATATCTGGTGTAAAGTCATGTTTATAGTAGTTCTTTGAACTTTTGCCTTTTTGCTCTGTCCCAGTGTCAAGAGGGGGGGCATTTGATAAGAGTAAATACCTTATTTCCTGTCTTGACACTGTCCAGATATATATCTCCTCTGCATTCCTCTATATTTATTTAACACTGCATATTTCCTTTATATTTATTTAATACTTAAAGTATTTCCTTTATTAAAATATATCTCCTTTATTAAAATATATTTCCTTTATTAATATTTCTTTTATTAAAATATTTCTTTTATTAACAATATATAAAGTCATTTTACTTACCTTTTTATTTATTCCTGTTATTCTATCTTAATTCCTTTTTACGATGTTTATCTTTCTTTGCCGTTCGTATTCACGTTTTTCAGTTGTCTGCTTCCGTGCAAACATGAGCACGCATTTCGTTTGAATGATGATCATAGATTAGTTTTTCGATCGCCGCCAGATGGCGTCGCTCGTTTGAGTTTACGACACATCGGCTCTGCGTTCTTTCGTCATGATGATCTCATTCTGGAACTGTCTGCAGTTGCTCCTTGCATTGCGTAATGAGGCGTTATTCGAACGCCCGGCTGATATAAATTGAAATACGTTTCTCTCCTTCTTCGCCTGCCTGCCTGCACTCGTTGCTTTCTTTTCCTGTGTTTGTCTACGTGTTTCGTTTCGTCTGTTTTACTAACAGTGTTGGTTTTCCACGACTTTTTAATAGTGCTATATTATGGCTGGAGATGTCTTCTTGAAGTGTTGTGTGCTTTTAATAAGTTGATGTTTTTACTTCCTACTTCATCGTTCGTCGACCATTTTATAAGTTGATTGTTATGAGTTCGATAGTATTGGACTTTGACTCTGCTCTTTAAAGATGGACTCTGCGTACATCGTGTTTAAATGGATACACTGATGTGTGAGTCAAGATGTCTATTGTTATGATGAAGTTAGAGATGTTTTACTCACTACTTGTTATCGGCATCTATATTTTGACGTTTCACCTAATGGCTATTTACAACGCATCTTCATCTATAAAGAAGTATTTTTCTTGAAGTTGTTTCGGCACGAATATATGATTCACTGTATTTCAGTTTAATTCATCGGCGTATTAGATGTTTGTGAACAACATGGAACTTTGAGGAGGACCAGTCATTCTGTGATCTTTTTCATTTCTTTATTGTTATGAGTTCAGTTTTCTTGATATATATTTATATTTAATTTGACAGCTTAAATGTATTTATTGAATTTAAAGATCTGATTTATTGTTTGAACTATATTTAAACTTATTTTATATTTTAGTTAATAAACGTTAGTTTGTTTTTAAACTTACTTTGTTTTTATTTCGCCACCATACGTTTCTTTTCTTTTTCATAAACTATTTAATACTTTATTGGGACTATTAGCGTAAGCTTTCATCGTGCTTTTGATTAAACTCTGCTAATCTAATTTAATTTAATCCTTGTCATTAATTTAATGACATCAAAAATTGCAGAAAAACGTGAATTTCGTCAACAGATTGCAGAAAAAAATGTGAATTTTATCAAAGGATTGCAAAACAAATCGGCGAATTTCGTCAAAGCATCGCGAAAAAACCTGTGATTTTCATAAAAGGATCGCGAAAAAAAAATGTGATTTTTGTCAAAGGATCGCTGGAAAAAAACCCGCGAAATTCGCCAAAGGATGGCGACTTAGATGCCGAAAATTAGTCGCCAAAGCAAAAAATTAAGTCGAAACGTGGCGACTGGCGACTGTGAATCTGCACCAATAATATCAATCCGTCGAAAGCCGGAAATCGAAATTTTTTTACGAATTCAATACTTTCTTCTTGTAAAGATAGAAGAAAGTAAAAAGCTGGTTGGTTTTCTTATTAAAAAAACAATAATTGGAATTTTTATGTTTCTAGTTTAAAAATTTTTCTTTGGAAAGAAATTTTTTATGCATAAGTTTGTATTAATATTACACACGTTGTTGCTTTAGTTGAAAATTGGAGCAATTTGTTTCAAGTTGGGAAATTTTCGAATTCTCCCCCCGAAAAAATATCTGTAGCTACGCCCCTGAGTACAAATAAGTATTGTATTTTAGCAGTCTAAGAAGTTGTTTACCCTTGCAAATAAGGCTTAAACAGATTTTTGAATTTTTTTTTTTTTTTTTTTTTTTTTTTTTTTTTTAAGTATCATTTGAATTGATGCAAATAAGTTTAAAAATAGTTTAAGCTTCTTTGTTTTACATAATTATACAGTTTTAAAACGTTGAATTTAAAAAAAAAAAGGCTGATTAGAAACGTACAAAAATTTTACTTTAATGAAAATTTATTTTTTTTTTTTTTATCCTCGATTACAAATCATTTTTCAACATTTTACCAGAAATGTGGTTCAACTTATGAACGAAAATTTAATTTTTGTTCAAAATTTTGCTTAAGAATTTGGGGGTCGACTTATACATGAGTATATACGGTATTTATATTTCTACAGTTCTATTATCGATCTCATGATGAGAGGTACTTTTAAAGTAATCCCAGGAAATGGTAAGGTTATTGCAGCTGAGTCCGGGAAATGCTGTAGTGGAGCTGCTAGTAATACTATAAGTGTAGTATTATTATAAAATTTTTAGCTACGAATATTAGGCAATACCAGTGGAGAAGAATGAGCTACTCTCAGTTAAAATTATCTTTGTGTTAAACTCGACATGACAACATTGCTTGCAGCATTATTGCTATTAAGCATCTTATTTTATAACAGCATTCTTTACAGAAACAATCAATATTGTAACTAGGAACATACAAGGAAAGGGCATCTACAAAACTACATTTTGGTTGAACTCTGGAAATTTGTAGAAAATTCTTTCAGATTGAGAGCGCCAATTTTTTCACCAAATTTGGATACATTCTTTAATTTGGTGACAAGCATATGTTTAGCCGTTAGTAATCTTGAAAGTCTATTTTCCTGTCAAATCTCGTCTTGTCACCAATATTTTACTAAATTTGGCAAAATGTTGTCAAGTATGCGACTTCGTTTACAGTCAACTGTTAACCAACTTAACAACTGTTTCAACCTTCATTCCCACTGAAATGCATTGACCCATAGTGACATCAAAATAACCCACTTAATTGAATTCTCTTGAACATTTTGTTAACCCCATTCTTTGTTGACAGTGCGAAGGAGCAGCAGTATCTTAAGCAATTTTTTCCCTAATGAAAATAAATATTTGGATCAACAACATCTTGAGAACTGGAATGTTCGTTTTTTATTTTATTTTTATTTATTTATTTTTATTATTATTATTTTTGCCAGACTATTTTAGAAAAAAATTGTAAAATTATATTTTTTGACTCCTTGCAAGGAATACAATGTAGCGTACATGTTAAGTGCTTTGGAATATATATATTATATCAAGGGAGACAAAGCATTAAAAATGCAGTAAACACTGTATAACATAAAAACATTGGAAACATGGGAAAAATGGAAATACTTGTGGAACCAGGGCAGAATTGTCAGGTCCAAATTACCCTAAGTTCCACAGATAACGTATACAATTTAATTCTTGCATTAGCCATAACAAGCTAAAATATGCAAAATCAGGGCTATCGTACATAGTAAATCCAGAAAATTTGGATTTTTTATGGAGTATATAGGACTTTATTTTTTATTTGCATATTCACAATCGTAAATGATTATTTGTGTTGGTTTGTAATGGTTTTACATATAGCCCATTTTGGCTTTATAAAATAATTTTGATTTATGTATATGTATCTGTGATATACACTCGATTCCGCTAACCATCCCAGGTGTGTATTCCTCGTTAAATATAGCACTCCTTCTTTTAACACAGAATATTTAGTTTATTTACAAGACACAAAATGACATTATATGATGACACAAATGATGATAAAACTATGTACAATGAAATAGTAGGTTTCAAAAAATGCACAACCACTTCACATTTCACTCCGAAAGCTAATTACTTCACTAACTTATTAAATTGCTATATCCCGGTGCTCATAGCACCTGACACACTTCCGTTTTTATTGCAATCTTTCGGTTTCTCATAAAAAATACCCGCCGCACTCACATGCCAGCATCCACAATACTTCTACCTTCCACACTCTGAATAAACAGGGTCCACCCTACCTCTCTGCGCACCCACATGTCATGTGACGTTGGCGCCAACAGAAATCGAAAGTTATCCAGTATCTCCAGACATCACAGTATCAATAAGTAGATATATTTTTCATAAACAAATCTACAATGTTTGACTAATTTGCACAAATGTTGACATACACACATTTAAGAATAAGCATAAAATTACATTTGAGAATAAGCATAAAATTACTGGCTATTTTTAAAAAAAATTTCAGACCTTTTACCCTTTTTAAAAAAAGTAAAATTTCAGAATTTTACAATAATACCCTCATTTAAATATATCTGGAGCTAAAACATCTACTATAACAGAGACATTTCAATTTTAAGAAAAAAATTCAGGGGAAAAAACAATCTTAGTTTACTAAGAGATTTTTTAGCATGATGTCAAACTAACTCGAAACAATCAGTTGCTATACTTTATTTCCTATTTCATTTGTATACTATTTATTTGTATTGTTTGCTATATCATATAGCTAAGTGATTTATTTATTACTTTAAACAAGTGGTAACATTTTCTAAAATTTATATTAAATAGGAAACTAAACACCATATCTGTTTTTTAAGAGACAGTTCTTTCTCTTTTTTTAAACAAAACTTCATGACTGAAAGCGTCTATGAAAGGACATAATTTTCATGTAATCATTGTAGATTTAGTGTTATGAATGAAAATGTAAGTTTATTAATTAAAAATAATGCAAATCAAAACAGAATTTTGCAAATGTGCTATATCATTTGTTTTTTTTTTTTTTTCACAATGTCAGGGAAATCATTTATTTTTCTGTTACATGCGACAAAGAAAATGAACATTCTCATTTATAAAGCTGCATGATTTTACTCAGATAAAGTAATTTTTTTCTGATATCTTCTTAATGATTTATGTGTATGAATGTACTGGGGAAAAAATGAGATAATGTATTATTGCATTTTCATTTATTTTATTCATAAGCCCCCCCCCCCCCCCCTATGATAAAACCAGGTGATATTTCATAAATAATTCAAATTTAAATATTTCCATGAGTTTTTATTCATCTTAGAAATAATTTTAGTAAGTCATACTCTTGTTTTTTGCTGTTTTATTATCTTTTACATAAGACACACCCAAAATTAAACATAAGTAAAAGAATGACAAGACAAAATTCAAAAATAAAAATATGTATAGCAAAATACTGTAACTGCTTTTGAACAGAACACTGACCTTTTGGATAACTTTTTTTTCAAATAAAGCACTATCAAAAGTGTAAAGTACATCACAGAAAACATGAGAAGTACTAAAGGAAGAGCACAGAAAAATATAAAGGTAGGTACCTTCACTGTATAAGACACACCTAATTTTTAAAGTGTATTTTAAGGGTAAAAAAGTGCATCTATTACACCAGAAAATAGGGTACCCTATGGTGGCATAAGTTTAAAAAAAATATTATTACTGTGCAATTTTTATAATTATTTGAAATGATTTATTAATACAATTTCTCATCCACTCGGTCTAGAACCGACACTAATCTCATGATGCTACGATGGATAAATTGATGGCATGATCGTTTTATGCTTTGTTTGTGCAAAGCTTTGTATTTGTAAGAGTTTTCTGCTATTTAGAAACATAATACTTTCAAATAAAGTGATTTTCAATGTTTTCCGAAACAGCAGAATTTTCACACAAACTTTAAACCCAAAGAAAGAATAATACTTTTTTTTTTACCATGATGATCCTTAATGGATTTTAGCACTGCATGTTTAGTTTGATTTATTAAATAGCATCAAAAGCCCCTTCAGCAGATATATAATAAAATTTTGCTCAAAAGCAAATCTCCTGCATATTTTGCAATCTCTTTTTTGTCTTAAATCGATAAAGCAATTAGGTAACTAAATTGTTTTTCTTGACATATACATAGTTTTTTGCACTTTCAATAGCAATTTTTATACTATGTATTATAAATATTATTAGTGTATTTATGAGGAAGAACGTATGAGAATCTAATTTAATAAAATTACTTATTAAATTATAATAATTTCATATTTTATTTAGAAAAACAATAATTTGACTTTGAATTATCTTTTTTAGTCATTTGCTCTTCTCAAGTCCTTCTCTCTACACATATGCACTAAGGAAAGAAAACTGTATGTGTTATTTTACTCAAAAATGTTTGAGAACACCCAAAATTTTGCAAAAGCTGGCGCTATTGGTCATTTTTTACAAAAATATAATTGTCAGAACTCTGGCATCCATCCTACGTCATACAAACACTGCATTCCACCCATGCAACAATCCTTTGAGGATTGTTGCATGGGTGGAAAAAACACATGCAATTTGGAGAAACTGTTGCATCATCGAACTATTTCTCTGAACCCGGAACTGTTTGTTTTTTATGTTATTTTTAGAACTCTAACTTAGTCAATATGTAGTTGTCTAGATAAGACGTAGCATTACATGCTCCGTAATTTGTAAATTTTAACATAATATACTAGATATAAATCTAAAGATGGATTCGCTTCACTTATACATAAATCTTCACACAAAATAACAAATATCTTATTTTACAGCAAAAAAAAAAAAAAAAACACAAAATAACAAACATCTTATTTTACAGTAAAAAAGCACAAGCCTATCACCGCTTTATAATAATTAAAATAAGGGTGCTGGATAATTTTCTAGATGCTGCAAAAGGATTTATTATGCCAGCTTTGATGACAGACTGACATAAACAGAGTCAGTTCTCCATTTTTTAACCGTGGATACACTCTGAAGGATGTGGATCTCTCACCTTTTGGATATTTAAGGAGGTAAGAGAATTTTCTACCTGTTTTACTAGTAACTAATAGATTTAGAAGTCAATTTGTTAGTAATTGGCTACCTTTTGTGAAGCAGCTGTGATTGTGTTAATATCGGCAGTTTATAGTTGTCACAATAATATTCACAAAAGTACCTTTTTTCCACAAAATGGCTCCCAATGTAAAAAAAAAAAAAACCAGCCTCGACGCCTGTTTTTTTTTATATTTAGCAAATTTATTAATTAAAACTGAAGCCCAGTAGCACAGTGGTCAGCACATCACACCACAATTCAATTTTGAGCTGGGCGAGGTTTACTCAACTTTTAATTCCTTCAAAAATGAGTGCCAAGCTTCCTTGGAAACTAAAACTACACACTGAGGGCCCCATGTTGGGCTGACCCAATGGGACATATGCTGTATAGCACCTCATGGCCAAGGATCAAGAAAACAGGGCAGAGCACTGCAGGCCATGATCCTTAAATCAAATGCTAATGAATAAGCTTCAACTTTCTTCAGTTTACCAGCATTTTGATTAGGGATGAAACGAATTGCCGAGGGTTTGGTTGGACGAACATGGAATGCTACTTTGCCGAATACTGTAATATATTTAGCTTAATTTTTTTTAATGCTTTTCTTAAAAACTTGTTTCTTTCTCCTCTAAAGGATAAAAATCTGTTAAAAAACATACACAAAGTTGGAGATTTAAGCCGAATTTAAAGACACAACTATTGGGAAACAATTATACATGTGATACATTTATAGAATAATAAAAAATGCTATTCAACTCAAAAGCACTTAAATATTAATGTCTGCAAATTTCATGCACTTATACAAAAGGCTTAGTTAATGCATCAGAAAGATTCATGCTGTTCAGCAGCATTATTAATTTTTTCAAGAACAGCTTTAAATATATTTAATAACAAATATTGCAGAATTATTTTCTATTATATATATATATTTTTTTTTTTTAATCTCCTAACTCAATTTTAAATAGTATACAAGTTTAAGTTGTATTGTTAGGTTCTTTAAGTTGTAATAAGTGCAAATAAGGATGTTTATATATTTAAGAGTATTTTTCTTACTGTATGTTTAAGCATCATACATTTAAACAAGTTTTGTAACTTTAATTATTTTAGATTTTATATCAGGAATGAATTTTAACTGACATATGCCTTGCTATAAAATTTACTTAACCACAGGATCTTTCAAGAGTGGAAGAGAGTAAGCATTATGAGGGGCTCATTAACTCTGAAAAGCACTCGTAAAAAAGGATAAAAGAATTACTGAATAGTAGACATAAAGAATTTTCTCACATTTTAATGGAAATAATTTACCATCCTGACTTACAGAAAATCTATTTGATATGTCTATTTGCAAAAGCATAAAATACAAATGGACCTTATGCACGTGGCGGCAGACGCCAGAGCTGGCGGTATGTTGATCTGTTATTCTAACCACTGCACCGCCAGAATGCCAGTATGTGCAGGCGCAAACACCACTAGCAGACGACTTTAACCTTGATCCAGGTTGAGAGCAGATATTTTAACAGAAAATTTGAAAATTTAGGGAATTTTTTGACATACAGAACAACATTTTGAATTTATATTACAATATATTAAGTATATGCTGCTACAACAAAGAATTTGTTTGCAGTATTTTTAACAAACAAGCATTAAATAACTCACACTCCGTAGACTTCTATGCTAAATACTGCCAGCAGACAAATTTTAGCCTCAACCTCAGGTTGCATGCATAAGGTCCATTCTTCTTTTGGTACACTAGTACCCCAACTTACGTCCCCCCACATTTACATCGTCTGGCCTGAAGAAAAAATTTCCTTAATTAAGACGCACTTTGAACTTTTTGAAGACTTTTGGTTCAAAAAGTCTTCTTGATGTCTTCTATGAAGGTATTGTATGGAGTGAAACTTTCCTGCGACAGTCATGTGATATTGACAAACAAATTAAAAAAAAGTCACTAGAGAAAGCTTAGAAAATTCACTCTGCTGTTACAAAGAGCTCCTAAAAGTAAAAAAGAAAAATTTGTCGGTTTAAGCTCCATTGCAAGATTTTTTCGCATCCTCAAAGACTTGAATGAGATGGTTAGAAGAAGAATAAATTGTAAGTTAACAACTTATTGATTTATTCCGAATTCTTGTATTGTAAACACATTTTTTTGCTAATGCTAAATGTATGTAACAATTAACATAATCCCTAAATATAATATGTTCATTAGATTTTGGAAAATTTTTATTACTTATCCTTTTTTCCCTATCTAAATATACCCCAACTTGCGTCGTTTTCAACTTACACCACTAGTCTTGGAACGAATTACTGACACAAGTTGAGGAATTACTGTATTGAAAAAAAGTTTTGTAAAACAAAAGATAATAAATTAAAAAAGAAACATCTAATAGTGGAAACAGTGAGCTTTTTTTTTAGCTAAAATGTATGCAAATTACATGAATATACAGATAAAATTATGCTGTTAGTAATTTAGAATTAGTAAAAGTCACGTTTTACTATTTAAAATGTTACAAAAAATACATCAAGCTGTTAAAATTTTCAAGCATACAAATAATAAAATATCAGTTTTATTTTGGGTAAATTTTTATTTTTATTTCAAACTTTAAAAAGGAAATGATAAAAAAAAATGGTTAATATTCAGCTGCTGAATATATTTGGTATTTAGCCTAAAATTTGCCAGTATTTAGCTTTTTGGCTAAATTGATATTTGGGTACTACAGTCGGACCTCTATATAACAAAGTCGCTAAATCCCGAAAAAAAGTTCTTTATGTGGAAAATTCGTTAAATAGAGATGAACCTTTTTAAATACTTTAAACTACACAAAACAGATTTTTAATTCATAAACACTAAATATTATTTAAAAACTTAACTAATCACATTTTTTTTTGTAAATCATATTTATTTTTTTTATTATTATTCATTTTACCCATCAAAAAGAAATCTGTAAGGACAACAAGAATTTTTAAAAATATTGTCCGGAAATACACTGTATTTTCAGCTTTAAGAAAATATTTACATTAAAATTAATGAATTTTAATGACATTATTGTATTTATTATAACAAGTAATTTTAAGCATTGTATTACTACATGCGTCCTTAAATTTAATTACTGAAACTTATTTACTAACAGAACAGCCCTTTTGAGTGTGAAAGGGGGGATATTGAAAGTTTGCATTTCCTGGATTAAATGCAAAAAATGACAAGGATTTTACTGCTCTCATTGAGTTAGGCACCTGGTAAAAATAATTCAAAGTTATTGAGCATTATAAAATGTGTAAAAGGAAGAATAAGTTTGAAGTGTCCGGAAATATTTTGAGAAGTAGGGAGAAAAAAAATTTATATCAAAAGAAAAAGTTTGTTAAATAGAGAATACACTTCGCTATTTGGAGGTTATTTTACGAAGAAATTCGCAAAATGTTGTTGGTTCCGAGGAAAAGTTCGCAAAATAGAGAAATTTGCTAAATAGAGGTTCGTTAAATAGAGGTCCAACTGTACTAGATTATCACGTCGACCAAAAAGCCAAACAATAAGATTAAATGCCAATAATGGTTGATCATAAATGTCACAACCTCTTGACATTAAACACGATACAAGTGTTTGTTATGTCACCAAGGGATTTTTAATTCGACTTTTTTATTTGTATTTTTATTAGTGTTTTACTAATTTATTTGTTCTTTTGTTAATTAAATAAAAATTATGTCAATTTGTACAATTTGGAGATTAGTTTGGCAATTTGTATATCGATATTTGTAAATAATATCGATATTTGTTATATCCTAGCTATGATTGCTTCCATGCGTGCCCAAGCAAAACATTGTTCTTCAAGCACATTCCTTTTTTTTTTTTTTTTTTCATTTTAAAATCAAAGTAACGTTCTGGTACTGATGGTACTTTTCATTAAAAGAAAAAAATAATAATAATATTTATTTTTCAAAAATGTTTTATATATATATATATATATATATATATATATATAATATTAAATGGACAAACATATAGAAGGATTTTTTTTCTTTTTTTTACTTTATTTCACAAAATTTATTCTTTGAGATTGTTTTCATATTTTCCAGTTTAAAATTTTCATCTATGTTGTTCGGCTGAAAATACAAAAACACAAACAAAGAATTACACAAGGATAGAAATTATCTTTCCGTATGGCGAGCAAGTTTACTTGTGGAATTTGCTAAATTTTACAAATTGAGAGAAATGCAATGATTATTAAATATTTGATTAGAAAAAATCTCAAATAAAAATAGAAGTAGGAAAAAAAGAAAAACTCATTACTTCACATTCCAGTTTTGACATAAATCTTCTTGCATGGCCTTGGTGACACATAAGCCATTGTCTGCCTTTGTGCTAAAATACTTCTCACACCTAAAATAGAACGACTCATTCAAATATAAAGTGAAAGAAACAGCGATAGAATTCGAAATATAAACAAAATTGTTGCTTTTTTAAAATAAAAATAAATGTATTTATACAGTGAAACCCCATTGAAAGACCACCTCTCATAAAGACCATTTATTTATGGTCTATAATTTTTGGCTATAGGCGCAATGTTAATTTTCCTCCATTAACCCTTTATGTACTGAATTATGAATTGATGAAAATTTTATCTTCTAAAACATTTTTCGTGAATTTTTGAAACTACTTTTGAAGATTTACATAGTTATTTAATAAACTTTAGAAGAATTTTAGAAGGACTGAAGGATTTAGAAGGATTAATTAAATTTGAATTGATAAAAATTTTGTGCCATATTTATAACCCCACTCAAATCTTTTATTTAAAATATTTTTCTTAGTATTTTGTAGAATTAGGAAATGTACAAATATAATGTTCTTACAATAGAAATATAGCAATAATTCTAAATTGAAAAATTCCCCCCCCCCCCAACTCCAAGAAAGCTGAAAAGATGCAAAGGCAAAAGAAACCATTCTTTTAAAAATATTTTAGTTTTGTGTAACCCATAATGCTTTTGGAACAAGATAAAGTAATGCATCTGTAACTCATTCTAAGCTGTATTACTACTAATCGATGTATTAAATGAATTTTATAAAAAGTTATTTTAATGGTACTTATAAGTACCATCAGTAGATAAAGGGTTAAAGGACCATTTTTTCCCGCCTCCCTCCCTGAAAGACCACTTTTCAACTTATCAGTCGAAGAGTAGAATTACTTTCCTTTGCATGGGGAAACTCCAAATTCCACTTCTCTCAGGAAAACACGCTCAGCTGTCTACTTCCTTAGACCTGGCGAATCAAGGTCCTCTCTTCTCCCTGTTTAGGAGGAAAAAGATGCTTCTTGTGCATTACTGCACTTAATGTCACTATGGTTACGGAGGTGTAGTTTGTGTTGGTGTGAGAAGGGCTATCGTCTCCTTTCCTGGAATTGGCTGAGTAACAGACATATGTAAAGTTCAGGAGTCTTTTTCAAGAGAGAGAGAGAGTGTGTGTGTGTGGGGGGGGGGGGGTGTTTAGATTCCAGTTTATCTTAATTCTGATGATTTGCTTGGAAAAATTGCAGCTTGTTGTTATCACCTCAATTTTGTTTAACAGTGGCAGTTATAACGCAGTGCATACTCACATCAAAGTGCATATCGTGTTTTTCTTGCTGTATGCTTATTTTACCAATTTAGTTGATGTCTAAGAGAATTCTGTTAATTTTTTAAGACAAAGTGAAAGTTTTAAGAGCACATGAAAATGGAACGAAATTTAGAAACGAAAAATGTTAATGAGAAATTGTTAAAATCAAAGAAAATTACAATTAATTTCTTCTTTAAAGCTGTATAGACATGAAATATAATAAACTTATTCGATAATAATTTTTTTAGTCTACAATTCATGAGTCTTTGCTTTACCCATCAACTCTATTGAAAGACCACCTCTTTGAATGACCGACTTTTTATGGTCTAATAGGTGGTCTCCTTAGAGAGGTTTCACTGTATACATAATCAAGGATATTTGTGATGCAAGAATAGAAGACATTCTTTTTGAAACACATTCTAATAGCTTTCAGGTGTTAAATTTTGAATTCATCCCTAAATTATCAAGAATCTTCTTTCAACCGAACCTGTGTTAAATCTTAATTAAAGCCTAATTTTTGAAATTAAGATAATTGCTAAGATTACTACAATTAGAACCTCCCCCCTTCCATTTTCCAGAACTGCAAATGTCCAGTAACCAATTAACATGTTCTATAAATTTACCCTTAACATATTTTGATTTCATCAATGTACAAAAAGATGCACATTAAAAAGTCATAACGACATTTATTAGTACTTTTTCCGGTAGCTCAGTGGCTAGTGTATTCTGCTTCCACATTGCTGGTCTGAGGTTTGTCTTTAGATTTGGGCAATGTCTATTCAATATTTTTATTCGATAAAATGAATTAAGATATGGCAACAGAAAAAAACAACCTCATTTAAATTACCGATTTGAAATTTTGAAAACATAATTTAATTAATATTAAACTGTTAATTGATAAAAGTGTGATTAAAAAAAAATTATTACACTGTAAGTTGGCTTTCATTTTCTACTTTTTAGAATTTAAAATACTGCACTGGAGCATTTTCACAGCCTGTTGTCCTTTTTTTGGCAAGTACGGCTGGGTGCATCATTCAATCCAATGTTGTTGTAACTCATGGACAATTGTAACATTAAAGAATATTGGGCGATGAATCATCTGTGTTGGGTTAACAGGAAAATGCCTTGAAATTAATTTATTAATTTATAATCAAGTTAATTACATTAAAAATCTTAACACTATTTCTACCAAGAGGTGTCAAAAGACATCTATCAGATTTTAACTTAAAATTACTCTCTAAGTTTAATCATTTCTCCACAACTAATTTTTTGACTTTTCATACAGTAGATGTTAAATCAATTCAGCGATATCATTTTCCTCCAACTCATCCTGGATCTAAAAATATGGATATGGTATACCTATTTCTACCATAAGGTATTTTTTGACACCTTAAAGTTTTCATAACTGCTAATTTCTAAGTTTAAACAATTTACACATAAATATGAACATCATTTTACAGCATCTTATCAATTATAATCAGATTAGGGAATCTTGATTTCAGTTGTAACGGAAAATACAAGAGTTGCAGAAAAACTTGTATATTCCCTTGCTTTCTGCCATGTTGCATTTTAGTGTAGATCACTGCAGTGACTAGTTCTAAAAACTGAATAACGAGTTTTGTTCTCCAGTTCTGGTAGTGAGTTCAATAGACATGAATTTTGTTTTCATTTGTGTAAAAACTGAGATATTGAATAAGGAAAGGATTTTATTACACTGCTGTTTTTATGATTACTGTTGTTACAAAGATTGAATTTTTATATACGAGACTGAAAGTTTGTTAAATTAGTAATATTAAAATGTTTAAATTTTCTAATAAAAATTAAAAACAATGAAGAAGATAATATTTTGTAATTGTTGTCTTTGTTGACCTAAAACATGTTTCATTATATTTATGTATATTTGTATTTTGTAAATTGTTGAATTAAGCTAGGATTTATAACCAGCAATAAATTTAAAATTAAATATTAATTAAATAATCTCTAATAAATATGTGTCAATGAATAAATATATTGCTCAAATTATCTATATTTAACTGATAATTTGAAATCCCAACAGTTTTTTGCATTGAAACGCAAAGGTGTCAAAAGACACTTTTTGGTAGAAATAGGTATACACAAAATTGTGGTAGAAATAGTGTTAAAATGCTGTACTGTTATTTGAAACTCACATTTTTAAAATTCTCGCATATCAAGAAGTGAGTTAAAAATCAATTACAAAATTTCATACAAAACCAAGTTAAATAAAAGAGCAATATATTCTGACACACAATAACTTTGCTAATTGCTTTGAAAGAGTTCTTGGTTGTCATGTGGGGGCATCAGCCACTGGAGACAAGCAATGTTAGTTGAGATAACAATTTTATTGCAGAGTAATTGAGTGTACACCATTATTTTCATAACAAAAAATTATACATCTTAAGATACAGTGTGAAATTCTATGCAACATTCAGATGCAATTTTCTTCAGTCTTTTTAGGTGTGGTGGCCAAGAGGTTCCGCTCTTGAAACTGGTATACGGGAGGTGCTGGGTTCAAACCTAATCATGTCCGTCGGCCTAATCGTTCAGAGTTTTCCCTGGTTTTCTTTGAATCTTGGATTTACATGTGTATGTATTGGTTAGGTTCCCTTAGAAAGACCCCCCACAGAGAGCACCTCGCCTCGGGCCTATATCCCTTGTGGAGATAATCGGCCATCATAAAACAACAACACCTTTTTAGTTGTGTTCATAAATATATAAATACGTAGTACATATAGTCGTCGTCTGGTCCATCCATCTACCTTCTTATACCAATGCAAAAACTACCCACCAAATGGTTTGAAATTATAAATATATAATTGGTTGTTATATAATATATAATTAGAATTGTTGCAGAAGTGTATCAAGTCCTTTTAAATTTTATGAAAATCAAATCAAAACTTAAAAAGATATTCATAAATACTTTCTTCATTCTTTCAATTCTATCCTAAGTCATTAATTGAATGCTATCCCGTGATAGATAATGATTCTGGATTGCCATGGTGATGACATACTATTTAAGATGGAGTCCTATTATTTCTGTATGACTTAATTTAATATATATATATATAATCATAATAAATTTTGAATTCACACATTTTTACATTAGAATGCAACTGCTATTGTACCAAGATCTGAATATTTATAAAACGAGTTATAGTGCAAAGACACCTCAGTTGCCAGTTTGACGTACAATTTTTGACTTGCCTGTGTTATAAAAATAAATGCTTGGATCAACAACACAATTTTTTTTTGACAGCCAATCACAAAGTTTTATATATATATATATAAAGTGAAATTATAGTTTTTGACTTATTGTAGAAAATGCAACAAGAGTTCTACTAGAAAGGAGAAAGTAAAAAATCAATTGCAATTTAAATCATCTAATATTTTGACTTCAGTATAATTTTATTCAGCTTGGACTTCATTTATGAGAATCATGAAAAAACATATAATCTATGTAAAAGTAACATACTTAAAATTTCACACTAATCAAAACATCAAATGAATATTTGATATTTCCCCATTATCCTGTCAATCACTTTCCTTTAAAAAAAGGGAACAGTTATCATATATATTCCTGCATCCGCCATCTTGGATTTTTTTCTTGGCGTACATAATTTTATTTCACAAATGTTTAATATTTACATTTTAAATGTTTAGAATTAGAAATTATTACATTATTAGAATTTATTACATTAGAAATTATTACATTATTAGAGTTATTACATTATTAGAATTAGAAAAAAAATCCAAGATGGCAGATGTGGGAATATATAACATCTGTTCCAAAAAAAAATGTCGCCAAACATTTGATTTTAAATGCAACGCTAGTACGTGACGTAAGTATTCTATTTTTATTTATTTTTTGTGGATAAGTCGGTTCAGTTTTCTAAAAGAGGATATTAGTTAACTGCTTTTTCTCACATTTTGAGAAAAAATTGTAACAATCTGGGATTTTTATCCAGAACATTTGATGTTATAAGCTTTTTTAACCCTAGATAGATAACCTACGTCGAATCGACGTAATCGATTTATAACTCGTTTGTGGTAAATGGTATATGGTAATGGTATATGGTATAAAATGGTTTAATGGTAAATTATAAGACTGACGAAGAGATTCCTTATCTTTAAGTTTCGTAAAATAAGAAGTTCCTTGATTTGTTCCTTATTCTTTTTTCGTAATAAAATTTAAATAAATATGTTGTTTTATGTACTCGGCACTCAATTACATACATTAACACATATTATTACATTTATAAACCTAGTATACACTTAATCGAAAATATGCTCACTCAAACATTCGCACGTCGAGTCGACGTATGGTTATCTTTAGTGTATAGTGAAATATGGTTATCTATCTAGAATAAAGATTATGGGATTCTGCCATAAAAAAAAGTGCATTAATGTGCATGGTACCAGGCTGCACCTGCAAGCAGATAAACAATGACAATGTAATGTTAAAAAATAATTTTTATATTTTTTTCCTCTCATAATTTCAAGGCTTTTTTCTAAACTTCCATTATTATTGGCGTTTATTAGTTCCCTCACAAAATTTAACAGCAGTATGCTGTAAACATTCATTTGTATTCATAAACAAAGAATTTGATGTGTGCAGCTTTATCCCACAACTTTTAGGACAGAAGTCTTTTCTAGTATTCATAAAAATTGGTGGGATACCTTCCTGACAATTGTATTTGGGACACATGAACACTGGCAGAAAACCAGAAACTGTAATGAATCTCATATCAAGAGAATATAACATTACAATAATACTTTTTTGCAGTTAAATCCTATAGTTTGGCGATATATTTTTTTTATGATATGTGGTTGACAGGATGATGGATAAGTACCGAACATTTTCACTTAAATTTTTCCCATCAGGTGGTTTAAATATCAGCCAGAAGACATACCTTCATAAAAGACAATAATGATATTAAAATCTAACAAGCTCTTCTTTTCTGCCACAGTTACTTCTAACCTGTGCTTTGGGATATGGAGAGATTAACAATAACTGTGTGGAAAAGAAGAGCTTGATAGATTTTAAAGTAGATTAGTATATTTTGAGAAGGAATGACTCCTCATAGATATTTAAAACATCTGTCTTCAAAGAGTTAAAATGGTTTACATAGCATATAAAAAGTTAGTACAATAGTCACAATACACAAATCATAATACAATTTATAATGTGAAATTTATAAATGCTAAGAAGCAAAAAAAAAAAAAAAAAAAAAAAAAAAAAAAATCTAGTGCAGAACACTCATATGGGGCATTCTCACAATCTTTTGCCTTTTCAGGAATAAAAATCTGCTGAAATTAAACTTACTAAAATAACATTTTAAACTTATAGATGAATGCCTTAATGATTCAAAATAAAGAAAAAAAGGGTCAGCAGCGAAATTTTTTTATTTAACTGAGGTTTAAGTTAAACTTGCGAGTTTAATTTTACTTACCATTTTACCGCTATAAATTTTTATTTTCTTCTAAATTTTTACTTATAATGAATTTGCATAGTACCCACAGAATATTCAAATAAGAAATAATAACAATGTAGTATTTTTAATACAAAATTTTGGTATAACATTGCCTTAAAGGGGTGTTAAAGAAGGGATGGTAGGAAAAAAAGGGCATGGTATAAGAAAAAAGGGACGGTAAAGGACAAAAAAAGGGATGGTAAGGAAAATGACCCCCTATTTTTAGGCATATTATGTTAAGACTCAGTGATAGCCACAATGTTCATTGATTTTTAAAAACAGTTATTTACATTGGATTAAATAAAAAAAAAAAATAACCTCAAAAAGTGCAGGAATAAACCTTGGGGATGGTAAGACTACCCATAAAGCCACAAGACAATGCTTGAAATTGATATTTAAATGCTGATGTAAAAATGTCAAAAAAATTTAGCCATTCTTTCTTTAGCGTTTTAGCGTACTTCTGCACGAGAAAAAAAGTTGAAAAAAATTCTGTGGCTGCATATGAAGTGATTTTCTGTATAAGTTTAGCATGAGGGATGGTAAGGAATCTAAAACCCAGGGACAGAGTTAAAAAAAAAAAAAAACAACCTAAATATGTATGCAGGTTAATTTTTTGCTACCTATTTATATAAAGCAATAGTCCCAGTTTCGGACAAAAAATTACATTGAATTACTTTTATTGAAACAATTTTATACAGACAGCTCCAAACTTAAAAATCAGCATCAGGGGACGGTATAGGAATTTCGTGGTCTATTTGGACCCCCAACATCGTCCAAAACTTATTTATCTCATTAATATTGTTATGCAGTCATGCAATGGGATGTTTTCCAGTATAAGAAATAAAAAACTCGCAAGAATATGTACTAAAATAAAAATTGTTATTCAGTAACAGAAAAATATAGAAAATTCAAAAGATTTTGAGAATGCCCCATATCTTGTTAAAAAACAAAACATGTAGTTACAAGTAGGTGATATGTGGTGAGTAGTAGATACAGACCAATGCGGTAGACTCCCTGAAATCCACACAGCTTGGTATCCGAGGTTGTGCAGAATTCAGAATTTTGTGGATTTCTGGTCATTGCTTTGTTTTCATGTTTTAAACAGTAATTTGAATGTAATAAATGCAATCAAAATTATAATGAATGCTTATAGTACAATAAAATATTAAAAAAATAAAATAATATGAGTAAAGTGAAATAATAAAAATTAAGATAATTTAAATAAATGATTGAATTTTTAAAAG
The DNA here is from genome assembly GCA_963932465.1 of Maratus speciosus. Lineage (NCBI taxonomy): Eukaryota > Metazoa > Arthropoda > Arachnida > Araneae > Salticidae > Maratus > Maratus speciosus. The sequence goes on along the minus strand of OZ010789.1, from coordinate 13,937,306 downwards.
TAAAGTCATGTAAACAACTGATAATGCAAAATTGAAAATGCATAATAAAGATGAGATAAATTTTTCTTGAATTATTCAATGAAACTTGCTTCATAAAGGTACACCACTAATTGACACCAAAATCATAAAATAAGGAAGTTTTATTTCAGGTTTAGCCAGGCTTAGTAAGATTGTGACCACCAGTGATATCAGCAATATCTTGATTTTTTTTTCAGAAATAAATTTATACTTCCTTCATGAAAAAGCATGAGTTCAGCCATATTAACAGGAATTGCATAGTAAAATGCATACAGAATGATATAAAAATAAAAAAGTCTCTCAATTGTTCCCTACATCTGAACTGAAAAGTTGATTGTTTACATCTGGGGTGATGTGTGGATTTTAGGGAGTTTACTGTACATAGTTTCCACACCCTAAAGTGTACTTGTTGGCAGCCCTATATTAGTAAGAAACAAACGTTTTAAGGAAATTATTGTGGTGGGAAAAGGATTAAAATTATTAATAGAGTGGTAAAGAATGTTAACAACTTTCTCTCCTGATATACCTCACAATTCATCTTACAAGACAACAGAAATGAGGCTATTGAGAAAATGAAGAAGGGCTTTAACTTTAAGAAGACTGAAGAGTACCTTTCCGTTATACCAACACCATTCCAAAATGTATGCGAATGTGCCATTTATTTCAACTCTGACCATGATAAGGATTTTTATTACAAACTCTGCCAAACATTGTGACTAGCTATTTATTGAATGCTACTATTTTTTATTTTTATTTTATTACCATTCTTTGTTCCTAACAATTTTGCAAAACATCTTAATTTGTTTTGTTTTTTTTTTTAATTGATAATACAGTAGACTCCCTTAAATTCATGAATGCCTAAATTCTGCATATTTTTTCAGACATAAACAGTGAAACTTACAGTTAAGCTGCAGGAACAAAATTTAAGATGGTGTTCAAATCAAAAATCACAATTTTTTTTTTTTTTGGTTAATCATGCTCTTTTGGCTATTACAGCTGATCAATTACTAAATAAAATTACGTTACTTTTGATTTTGATGTAAATTATTATATCTATAGCAAAAAAATTGCCATATTGCAGGTCCTACACAATATCTGTAAATGTAAACTAAAACCAAATTGTTTATTTTTCTTCCATTTCTTTCCCTGTGTTTCAACTTTTATTTTGTCAATATTACATACACATTTTAATATTAACTCTTGTTAATATGACCAAACTAAGCTTTTTTATGAAGAAAATATTAACTTATTTAAGAAAAAATCAATATGCTATCAATGGCAATCATGATCTTTTTACCAAGACATTTTTTAATCAATCCAGCTTTTTTGTTGATTAAATCTGGATAAACATGACATAAATTTCATTATTTTACAATTATTGTGTAAATTATATTCTTATGTAAGATAAAAATATGGCACAATACGTGCAACTGTAACTCTCGAAGTTGTATGGTTTATGTTTACTTTTTTGCATTTGTGTCAGTTTTAATCTGTAATGTTATTTAATTTTCTTTTTTTCATGATTTCGTACGTAATTCTGCCTAATATGGCTGATTCTAATATTTCTAATGAAGAAAGACCGGAAAAGAAAATATGTTAGTTTGGCAATAATCATAAAAAAGCTTGATTCTGCTGTTAAAGCTAAATTTTTAATATTTTACATAATTATTTTATGAAATTAATTGCTAAATTATTTTAATATTGCTAAATTATTTAATAATTTACTTTATTGTAAGCATTCATTATAATTTTCAGTGCTTAGCTACATTCAAATTACTATTTAAAATATGCAGACGAAACAGTGACCAGAAATCTGGTAAATTCTAAAATCCACACAACTCCTGGTTTCAAGATGTGTGGATTTGAGGGAGTCTACTGTATTTATTACCAAGTTATAACTTACATGTATTACTCTTACTGAGATAAATTTTACCATTGGCAATTACCTGATGATGAGAAAGATGCAAAAACATTGCTTCAGGACTTTGAAATTATACAGAAAAAAGTTTTTGTCCAAAAAATCTAATTCCTCGTGCATATGTATTACGAAAATAAAAACTTACCATTTGGCTACTTTCACAAGCAGGCTATCTCTGCCAGCACTGAGGCCCAATATTGTGAAACCATAATTATGAAAATCTACAATGAGCTGAGATTTTTTCCACCAAGAAATAAAACATGCAATGGGCAGTGTAGGAATGGAAGGAGGATTCTACATATTGAAAAATGTAATGAGCACTTAAAAATAAAATAACATTGCAATAAATGCATGATGTCACATTTGCAAAAAAATAACAATTAATAATAAGCAAACACAGTTTTAAAAAGATTAGAAAATATAAAATATAATAGTGATCTTAATCAAAAATTCCCTTTATTACAAAATGTAGATAAATTTTATAGCAGTGAAAATTGAAATTTCGAAAATTTAAAGAAAGACTAAAAGAGCACTTTTCTAATATCAAGTTTAACAAACCAAGTACAGCTTTATCCAGATTGCATCAAAAAGAAAATATTAAGATAAACTTCGAAAAAGCTAAAATGATCCTTTCAACATCTAAACATTACTCTTCAATAACCTGTAAATCCATTGAGATTTTGCTTAGGAGTGATACAGTTTGTAATGATGTCCTTTCATATAATATTCCTGTGATTTGGTATAATATCCTAAAGATTTCAAGAACTCCTGAAAATATTAACTGATCTTTTCACCCCTCTGTAGAAGAATGGACTGAACTTTGCTTGCACATGCATAGTATTTTGTTTTTGTTTTTAAATTTGCTTTCTATTCAATCAGTCATCTTTTCCCTTTGAAAATGAATGTGTGTGCATTTGAAAGATCTCAGGATTGTATTAAATAATATCTTTATATGTTTGTGTCACCTTTTATGTACTAATTATAAGTATGTTTTAAAGTTTATAATAATAATAAGGTGAAAATTTCCTTCACAACACTACTTTTTATACAGTGGCAGTTTTGACTCGAGTGAGAATTGAATTTTAAAATAGAATGTTTTTTAAGGAACACCGTATGCTTCAAAGAATGTGAACTGTTTCAACATATTATTACATTTTAATCATAAATTGTCAAAATAAGATATAATTTCGCACAGTCCAAATGCCAATGGTTATTGTCAGTTAACTCATAAGGGCACAATGTGAGCACCTCAACTCCATCTAGACATGTTGCAGCCCGTTTTCACAATATGAGGTCACTGGTCTTCAGCCTCACACCCTGCTATACTTTTCTGCGAGAGATATGTAAAAAACATTCACTAGAAAACAATCTCTTCTCTAAAATAGGATGCATGGACTAGAGGTCTGCATGGGCTGAAATTTCCAGGCCTGGCCCCGGCCAGGCTCATAGAAAAAAAATTTGGTGCGGCCTGATACAAAAATTAAAAGTTCAGGCTGAGCCCGGTCCGAGTGAATTTCTGCAAAACATTGATTTTTACGTCGATTTGGTTTAAAATTTGTCTCGTATGAGGAGTCCTGACCAAAAATATTTATCTTAACTATTTTTTTCATGTTTATAATCTTTATTTTTATAAAAGTGCCGCAGACTGAGATATTTATTTTTTTAATGAATCTCTATTTCTTGTATGTAAATGTTTCAGTTATCATTAATATTGTTAATCCATATTCCATGTATTGAAGTGCTAAAAATCTGAAAAATGCTATACAGTAAAATCTTCTAAGACGGAATAGCATAGAGAAGGAAAAAGAAAAGTGTTACAGACAAGTTCCTTTCTTAGCAAGTGCAAATGTATGACATATTCTTTTTTTACGTATTAGTATATTAATTTTGCATGGATCAACATGTTTTTCAGTTTAAAACAGGGTTCCGTCATAGGCAGGTTCTTTTTCAGACGTTTTACTATATTTTAATATAGCTATTTAATAAGCATAGAAATCTACAATTCTTTAAAAAGAATAAATTTTAATGTTTAAGTGTAGAATAATGGTGATTTAAAAATGTATTCAATTTTTTTAAAAAAAATTTTTGGGTCAAGCCTAATTTTATTGACCTTTGAATGGATCAGGCCACGCTGAGACAATGATTTTCATACGGGATGGGTGAAAACTAAGACTGAAATTTTTGAGCTGTGAAGACTAGGCATGAAACCAGTCTCAGCTCTGTACAGAAAAAAAAAGTTAGGCCCGTCCCGGCCCAAAAAGAGTGGACACCAGGCCCGGCTCGTGCAGATCTCTAGCGTGGACTGAAAGATCCTATTACTGCTACTATGTAAACGATTCATAAGAAAACTGCTAAAATCAGTACTAATGAGTCTGATGTGTGCACAACAGATGCAAGATACTTACATTGAACACATGTCAGTTAACTTTACAATAATCATTACCACTTACACTTGGACTGTTACATTACATATAGGAAAAATTATACATTATTTTGATAATTTATCAATAAAATAATTAGTTGAAATGATTCAAATCGTTTTCAACATGCTGTAGAAATGCCACACGCCAGTGGCACACCCAGGAATTCATCTTGGGGGGGGGTGCCGAGCATTAGCACAACAAAGCAAAATTGCTCTAGTTATTATTACACTAGGAAATTACAAGGAAACAGTCGTCAAATTACCATAATTAATTCAATAATTAGTTATTTATTTTAATAAAAACTAAAATTATCATAGTTAAAATTTAATTCAATTAATAATTTTAAAATATTATTCATTTTTTAATGAGTAGAAGTTAAATGCTTAAAGAACTCTTAAACAAACATTTATAGAATTTCCTGTTTATACTATCTATCTGAATGTCAGGCATATTGTAATTTAAAGGAAAATATCTAGAATAGCCTTGACGAAGTGAATTATAGGATGCAATATTTTGGGCTAGTTCATTTAAATTGTACTCGTCAGTCAGAATTTTATGGGAAATAATAAATTAATAGAGAATTTAATCTTATTTGGGCATCACAGTCAATTCTTGTAAAGGCATTGCCTCTAATTTTGGAAAGAGCAGATGTCCCTGCTGCTCTTGTGGCTCAGACGACTATGAGGCCGATTTGAACGGATAAAAAAATTACTTAAAAAATTCAATTAATAAAACAAGTAAAAATTAAATAAAAAAAAACCCTGCTGTATAAAAAGCGAACTCATTAATTATTTCTCATCCATGTTAAACTATTTTTTATATTACTTACCTATTTTTTTTATTTACTTGTATGGATGACTTTTAAGTTGTGTTTAATGGTTAGTTCATATCTATAAACACTGTTTCGATGAGGCCTATAGATGTCTAGGATGGTTAGAGTTGCAGTCAAGCTAGAGATCCTACCAACACAACTTCCAGGTTGTGTAATATTTAAACGGAACTTCTGACTGTAAAATAGTCAATGAAACATCATCTTCATTTTGAAAGACCTATCCAAAGATAGGCCACTCAAAAGGGTGCATAAAAAAAAAATTTCGTGTCCACCGCCATTTTTAATTTATAAAAACAAAACCTAGCCTATAACCATCAGGTGGTTAAGACGAATCGATAGAGACCTCATTCATTCAAATTCATCCGGCCGTTGGGATGTTTCGAGGGTATAAAGAAATTCACATACCCAGATGCACATGAAACACATAACCCTTCTTGACAGTCGGGTAAAAATATTGTTACACAATAAAATCTATTTATTTTTATGAAGGTCTTGAATTACTTTAGTTGCAGTTACATTAATCTCTCTGTGTATATATAACTAAGCTAGCCCATTTAAACTTAATTCTGTCAAAGTGGATCTTAAGTCAGTTTATAAAATGCATAAGGTGGAAAAAGACCTTTTGCTAATACCAGTTGTAACGGGAAATGGCAAATATTTTTAGTAATACACCGAGAAGGGGGGGAGGGTAGTGTCTGCACAGACCATCACCTCATCGAGTTAACGGCTGAAATTTCAGGATTAGTTAAAACTGAATTTAGATATCAAAGTGCAATTGGTCTGCCGAGTCCTATATTAGTGGAAACCACCTGAAAGCCTGATTTTAGTGGTTGACTGGTAGGTTTACCATTGTGTTTTCCTGCTCCCAGTCCTCCATGTTTCCGTACCTTTGGGTGCAGGAAAGCACAATAATAAACCTATTGGTTAACCGCTAAAATCGGGTATACAGGTGGTTTCCACCAATATATGACTCGGCAGACCAATTGCACTTTAACATGTTAATCAAGTTCTGTCTAATTCTTGAATTTCAGCCATCAACTCGATGAGGGGATGGTCTGAGCAACCTTCCGGTCTATAATTTGTAGATGTTGGGTTACAATATTTTGTCAGATTTCAAAACTGCATCAATGCATTCTTGCATTGAGTTATTGAAAGCGATTTTTCAAATTTTCTGTAACACAATTTGGCGTTCAAAATTTGAAGAAAGCAGATCATGTCACATAAAATTCCCACAATTAGCGAAAATCTTTCATTTACTATTGGAGCATCTTTTATATTAGGTGGAAGAATAATAAAAAAAAAAATTCAAAATGTTGCAGTGCCAAGTGAAACGTTCATTAAGTTATGTCAACACTGGACCAACGAATGGAATAAAAATATTTCTCCTGAAATACTTTTCTATAGAGTCGGCTGGAACATTGAATCTTTGAGTTGTTTTGATGCAGTTCTTGGCATTTTAATGTCAATAGGAAAGTTACTGTCTTTCATATAAGCTTCATCATAAATATCCTTGAAAGAAATATCTGGGGCTTTACGAATAATATTTAAATGAGCCACAAGATCAGAAACGAAATTTAAGGCAATTAAAAGGTCACTGACACATTTTTACAATAATTTAGACAATGGCAAAGTGTATGCAAATATATTCTGTAAGCTAAATAAAGAAATTAGGAAACCAAATTCCCGTAACGAATTTTTCAAAAGTTTTGCCTTAAAAGACAAGTCTCTGTCTTCCGAAGTTGCGATTGTTTCAATGCTATGAATCACTGGATCATATAATTCTACCATGGTCATGACGATTTCATGACGTGCCACCCACCTAGTTGGACAAACTTTTCATAGTTTTTATTTATTAATTTTCGGTGTATGCTTGCCAATATTGTTGAGGAGAGCATCTTGTCTCTTAGGAGTATTGGAAAAATTGTGTGTCATTTCAATTATGCCAATGCAGTTTCTTATTTCTGTCACAGATACAGCATTTCCATTTGCTAAATTTAAAGTATGTAAGTCACAATGCGCATATAAAGCTTGCCGATACAGTAGATTGCTTCAATTCCGCACAACTTGGCACCAGAGGTTGTGCAGATTTTAGAATTTTACAGATTTCTGGTCATTGCTTTGTTTACGTTTTTTAAACAGTAATTGGAATGTAATAATGCAATCAAAATTATAATGAATTCTTGCAATATAGTAAAATATTAAAATAATTAAGTAAAGGGATAAACTACAGTGTTTAAAAGTAAGATAATTTTGAAAATTATTAAATTATTCAATTATTAAAAGTAAAGGTCAAGTAAATGATCAATAATGTATAATTAAATATGCATAATAAAGATAAGATACATTTCCCTTGATTTATTCTATTCAACAAAACTTTCCTCATAAAGGTAACCTATTAATTCACATCAAAATCATAAAGTAAAAAAGTTTTATTTTAGGTTTAGCAGTCTTAATAAACCAAAAAAGCTTGATTAATACATAAATATATTTGGAAAAAGGATTGCGATTACCAGTGATATCATCAATATCTTGATTTTTTTCACAAATAAATTTACACTTCCTTCATGAAAAACCACGTGTTTCGTCATATTATCGAGAATTACACATTAAAACACATATGGAGTTATATAAAACTAAAAAATTGTGTAATTTTGTTCTTACATCCGAACTGAAATTTCATTGTTTACATATGCGATAATGTGTGGATTTTAGGTGTTTGCGGATTTGAGGGAGTCTACTGTATATAGCCGATATCTGAGACTGAATACCATTAAACTTTCCACTCATTGATGCGGCACTATCATAACCTTGCCCACTTAAATAGGGCATACAACTCCTATTAAATTACAACTTCTATGATTTATTACATAGTTACAATAATAATTGTGTTGAATTGAATTATGTAATTGTTTTATTTTTAATTTAGTAGTGCTGTAGCCAGTGACTGCCTTAATTTTGTTCTTTAATGATAATGAGTTGGCCATTTAAGAAAGCAACACAGTAGAACATAAGAGTTAATGCACAATATTAAAAAAAAAAAAATTTAATTACCTGCAACAGAATATAATCCATATTTTGAACGCTTAAAAGTGTAAAGAACAGGAACAGGCTCTGCCAAATGGTTTTTAAAACATATCGGATGATCCCAGGTAAAGCTAAAATTCAAGAATAACGCAAGAGTAAACATTAAAAAATTAAGTTTTAAAAACAGATCCATTAAATTAAAATATTTATGAGATAACTGCATTAAAATTATTGAATATAATGTGTAAATATTAATGATGTGAATTATCACATTGCTAACAAAGCGTAAACCAACTTAGTGAAAAATGTCCAAGCCGGGAATCGAACCCGGGTCCCTGGAATAGATCTCCAGTGCTCTACCACCAAACCACAAGGACGATGTCCAGCCTGGCATTTCTCACTTATATAAGTCGGTAAGGCTGCAACCGCAGCACAAGATGGAGAAGTCATCATGAGCACACATTCCTAGCGGCGTAACATGAGACGCAAACAAACCCAGCATCGGCGAATATACAATTTTTAATTAATTTTTCAACTACATTTCAGCAGTGAAATTACGCTTGAAATTACACTACACTATGCTACATTTCACTGCTGAAATGTAGTTGAAAAATTAATTAAAAATAATGTGTAAAGTTTTTAAAATATGAAATGAAAATAAATTAAGAAACAAAAGAATTTTAATGTATAAAGTAGTACTTTCTTTTTTATAAACATTCAATGCAATATCCGGGTTATTTTAAAAATAAAAGTTGCTTTTAAAAAATCAATTTTTAAAAAAAAATTAAAAATTAAGTAAAAATACCTTTAAGAGTGTTGTATACATATTCAAGAATACAAATTTAATATCAGCAGCATTTAAAAAATATATTAATCACTACGCTTAGAAACATAGACATGTTGACTGAAAAGTATTTATTCTATGTTATCATTTTTTAAAATCTCCCCATTTTTTTCTTATAAAAATAAAGAAATATTTTTACAAGGTTAACACTTTGCTATGAATATTGTTTTTCACTGTCACACAATTTTTTGTTTGTGTATTGATCTCATGAAATGGGCAAATTCTTTGCAAATTCAATTATTTTAAACATTGCATAACTTAAATTTTTATACTATTGAATAGGGAAAGAAGTGTAGATTGAAATGCAATTTTTTGAAGACTGTATCTCAATTTACTGAATTTTTATGGTTTAAAAATAATTTTCAAGTATGAATTTTTAATCCATTTGAAATTAAAACGATATAAATAATTCAGTGTTTGTTTCCAGCTAATATTCCATAATGAAATTCCCACTTCATCAACACAAAAATAAATAAAACCCAAATTTAAAAGATATGTAATTGGTTATGTCCTTAAATACTGAAATAACAGAATCAAAAAGGCTGCTGTAAGTAGCAGAATCTTTGGCGATTTCTTCAGCTATTAACCTTTGGCATATGGCTAATATGAAAATATTGCTTTTAATAAATTCACAACTTTATTTGAATACATAACTGATATTTTTCATAAAAAAATATGTTTTGGTGTTTTTAGTGGACAATCTAAAACATATATATCAAATTAAAAAATATATTAGTTTTCAATAATAGTATCAATAAAGTTTTTCCACCTCTATATTCTGTACAATAGGCAGTATTTTCTAGTAGGCCCTTTTAGCTGGTGGATCAATGTCAGTTGAAACTGATCTATTGTATGTAACTATGAATTGCAAGTTTTTGTAAATGCTTTTTCTCTTTTAATATCATGTACTATGATAGTTCACCACTGCTTAACAGAATAATTGTTATTTTATTCAATGAAATATCTAATAAATCAGTAAAACATCATTAAAAATATAGACAAAATAAAAAAGGACGAATTAAAAATCTCTTGAGTCTACTGTACCACCAAACTGAAATTTTAAATCAACAGTGTTTTAAAAATTTGGGACTTGGATTCACATACCAAAAAAAGTTTTAAAGTCGATGAAGGAGGTGGGCAGTAGGATGGTGTAACAAAAAAGAATCGAAATATTGATTTCCAGGAAAAAGTTGCCAATGATAATAAAAGATTGAAAAAAATCTTCCAATTATGCATACAGCAGAACTTCAGGGACTAACGAGGATAGACTGATATTTCTGACACTAATTTCACAGCAATATATATTTATGCTTCTGATTATATATTAATGCTATTTTAGTAGTAAAGTTGCTGTCAAATTCCATACAAAGTTCCTTTTTCTTTCCCAGTTAAATTGTTACATACTTAGTTTAGAAACCTAATTATTTAGGTTACTAGTTTATTAAGTGTTGTATTTTTCAAGTTTGTCCGGCACTTTAAGGAACACTTTAAAATGAGATTTCTTTTCCCATTCCCTCAGTCTTTTGTGTATTAATGTTGAGCTTACTTGCTCCGGCATCTGCATATTGGTTTTTGCATTTCAGATAATGGAGTAGTCTGTGATGAAAATGAAAATACAGATTTTTGTGAACTTATCAAACAAACAGGAAAGCGATGTTGACACAGAGGTGAAGTGTTGTAAACACAATTGACGGGCATTTATTTACCCACAGTTTGGATGAAGACTTGAAAATAATGCTGAAAATTGTGAGCATGACTCTGAAGGTGAAGAAGAAAACAGTATTGAAAATTATAAATAAAGAATTTTACGGATGCGGTAAAATATGCAAAGCAGTTGAATACTTTTTTCGTAAATACTGCTAATAATGAAGGATTTGTAAGTATGGTAAATGAACACTTCGAAAGAAAGGTTTATTATGAAAAATTTAAATTTGCAAAGCAATAACTTTTGATTAATTACTTCAAGTAAGATTCTATTAAATGTTATTGTACTTTTAGCATGTGCACAAATGTTTACTTAAAAAATACAAATCAATAATTCTACAAATAATTTAATGATTTAGAAATTAATTGCAAATCAATAAAATCAAAACACTGTACTAAAATTATAGCCATGAAGAAATTTTCACCTTGTCATTAATATAAAAGTTAAAACATGCATATAATTACTTAAAAGGAGCTAAAAACATACAAAGATGTTAGTTAATATAACCCCGGGATCTTTCGAACGCACACGCGTTCATTTCCAAGAGGAAAGGTGATTCAGCTTTCCCTTTAAAAATGAACATGTGATACAACAAATTTATAGTTGTATAATGCATTTGCTCAACTTTGTTTTTTTTTTTTTATGTAAAAAAATAAAATAATAAAAATAAAGAAAGGAGCATGAGGTAAGGCTTTAAAGGAAAGTTTACCAAAATGATTTTGAAAAACATGGAAAAGAACAGCTTATTTATTTATTTTTAAATAAAATTTCAGTAAAACCTGTGAGCCTGTCTTTATTAGAATTATGTCTTAAATGGAAAAAAGTCACATGGACTTGATGAAAAACACCATACAATTATATTTGCTAATACAGAAAAATTCCTATAAATTTTTTCTTCAGTAAGTTACAATTCACTGTATAAGGTATAACTAAAACTTACACCCAAAAAAGTCCGGTGTATCTCTCATATAATGAAACTGTGCATTCTTGTTTTTTGTTATATCTTCTAGAGGTTCTGAACCTGTAAAATAAATAAAACAATTAAAAAAAAGATAATAAAAAAATTGATGGTTTAAAAACTATAAAATAATTAATGCAAAAAAAAAAATCCTTAGACAATAACATTTGATACTTTTTAACACTTTCCAACATAGTTGAAAAGGTTTATGAATTGGGTCCATCTGTCAGTGTTCTAACTTTCATAAATGTAGTCAAAAAAGGGAGTTAAGAAAGGTTAAGAAAGTTTGGTAGTTAAGAAAGGGAAATTATAATGAATGCTTACAATAAAGTAAAACATTAAAATAAGTAAAATATTAAAATAATTTATTAGTTTAAACGTAAGTAATTATTAAAATAATTATGTAAAATAAAAATTTTGAAAAATATTATTACCAATGAAATCGATTCAATTCGATTCCAAAACTCCTATGCTGCCATCTAGTGGTAAAGCGGTCGTAAGATCGATACGTCATCATGTAGATATGCTAATTTATATCAAAATCGAAAGTAATGTAAATTTATTTAGTAATAAATCAGCTGTAATAACCAAAAGAGAATGATTAACAAAAAATTTAGTAAAAAACATTGCGGTAGTCGCTGATTTTGGCGCCATCTTGAATTTTGTTCCTGCAACTTAACTGTAAATTTCATTGTTTGCATCGGAAAAATACGCGGATTTTAGGGTCGCGGATTAAAGGGAGTCTACTGTAATCTGTTTCTTACTTTTTCGCAAAAAGAGTATTGCTAAACAAAATAGAAAATCTTGATGGTTGATAATAGACATTAAGGCAGATAATTTTTGTCCAGGAAACTATTATTGCAATTCACTTATTCAGTCATAAACACAGTGTCTCATTTCACTCGAGGTCAAACTTGGATATTTGTTTGTTACTTGAACAATAATGAAGACATCATAACTATATTTTCAACAAACTTGCTTTGATTTCTGTGAAATATGATATGATGAGAAGAGCTGGAAATTGCCGCTACCATTCATATCTAAAGAACTACGAGCTACACATTCCTCTATTCAGAATGCAGTTGAGAGTATTTTTATACTGCGTCACTGACCAAAAAATAAAGTTTTATAACTATCCACTCCTTAGATAACTCAAAACAGATTTTTTTCTGCATAAAGCTTACCTGTGAAAAGCTCTTGTTTATTAAAATGTAAGTTCCTGTATTAAACATTATGTAAAGTTGTCATAAAATTAAACATTTTAACGCCTTTAAACTTTGAAATATAGAAGCATTCGACCAGCCGAATAGTTATTATTCTGCTGGCCGAATATTTGGTATTCGGCACAGCAGTTACTATTCGGCTAGCCGAATATTCGGTATTCGGTTCACTTGTAAGCTAAATATTCGTCGTTCGGTACTCGGCCAAAAGCACTATTCAGTGCACTCCTAATAAGTAACTTTTATTTTTTTTAATTTTTTGTCTAGAATTAAGATATGACAATAATAAAATAGGTTTGTCTTTATTGAATCGCCAGTCGCCGTTGCAATGTGAAATTGGAAACATCCAAGGTGTAGGGAAAAAAGGAATGGGAAAAGATCAAATCAGAAAACTGAGCATTTGGTTGGTTCTTTTCATATTTTTAGTGGCCATTTTTTCAAGTTTAATCGGTGAGTGGTGACTGGCAAATGCTTATTTTTATCTTTACCATAGTTGTATTAAAATTTTAGCTTTTAAATATCTTGACCTAGACTTCTCAAATATAGATCAATTCCATCGTAACTGACATAACACTTTATCACTGGATTTTGTTTTCAAAACTGTGTAGAAAATTTACTAATAAAGCTAGAACAAATTTTTAGAATTTAAAATATTTCTTACTAAGGACTTAATACCCAAATACCTGCAGATTATTTCAATCTCTCTTTGAGTCCCAAAAATTGCAATTCAAAATTCTGTAACTGACGTAACATAAAATATAGAAACATTTTTTCTGCCTTCATTAAAGTGTAAAAATTATCAAAACTATTCCGTTAAAAAAAGTCATATAATGTTCTCCACAACACTTAAGTAATGACAAATTATAGCAGTAACTTGTTTAATTAATTTCTGAACAATAAAAAAGAAAAAAATGGCATTTACACATGTAACTGAGATAACTTCTATAGTGTAACTGACGTAACGTTATGACTTTACAAAGACAATAATGGTACTTAACTTAGTTTGTAAACAGTAATTTACAATGCCTTTTTATTAGGATTTTATTATAGAGCATAAAAATATCAAGTTTTCCAATCACACCCTTAAATTAAACATATTATAAATTTTACCCCCCCCTCCCCCCCCCAAAAAAAAATGATACTTTTCTGTGGAATTGCCCTATAGGCATAATTAGCCAGCTGCCAAATATTTTGTATTTAATTTATCAGCATGTTAAATATTTGGTATTCAGAAAAAATTGCTATTTGATGCAACTCTGAACATAAAATTATATAAAATATAAAAATTAAATATAAAATTTTGAATATAAAATTGTGATATAATATTGTGAATCTAAATTTTTTTAGTTTTCTATGATAAGAGATGAATAACAAAAATTTTCGGTACTACTTAGTTATCCCATCGACCAATTTCGCCAAATTATATAAATTGCCAAACCCAGAGGCATCGCAATGGGGTGTTATGGGGGGGGGGGGGGGGAGAGCCTCTATAATATATGTGAACTTGGGAAATTTGAGCTTAGAGTAGGGAAATTATAGATTTTTGAAACACTTTTTCTTATTTTAAATAAAAAGTTAAAAGAAAAAAAGAATTTTTTATTGTTTTGCTGACTACTTTTCTGAGTTCTGTAATAGTAAAATAGTTAATTTTTCAAAAGAAATACAAAAAGCAGCCAGACTCAATTTATCGTTATGTTTCTCTGTGCTACGAAAATATCCTACATCTACCAGACCTGAATTTCTCTACTGTTGTCCATCCACAGTGTCTCTAATACATTTCCACCACAAATTTGTTCTTTTCCCAAAAATCTAAAAATAGGAGGCTATTTTCATATGAAGTACGATTATGACTCCTACACAATTGAAGACAAAAACTTTCATTCAATGAATCAATAATTATTATTTTTATGTTTTTAGTTTCAGCATTTTCCTTTGGAAAGATTTTTTTTTTTTTTTTTTTTTGCATATAAATATCATTATTATTAAACACACATTGAACACATCATTTTAGTTGGAAAATAGAGCAATTTGTTTCACGTTGGGAAATTTTTGAATTATAAGTGTAGCTACGCCCCTGGCCAAACCACTCGCCAAAATTATGCAAATTGACATAATTTTTATTTTAAATAACAAAAGAACAACTAAATTAGTATAACATTATTAAAAATACAAATAAAACGTCGAAATAAAAATCACTTGATGATGTAAACACGTGTAACTTGCTTAAGAGTCATATGTGAATGTGACCTTTACAATCAACCATTATTGGCATTTAATCTTATAGTTTGGTGATAGATTTTTGGTCAACAGGATAATTAAGAATAACAAAAAGTTGCTTACCATGGTACGCAACGACGTCGATACCAAAATTCCTTTTAAGTAAAGATAAAGAATGATACTGCATTCGCGGACTCCTTCCAAAATCACCAAGTACCAAAATCGTCGCATTTCTCTTCTTTTCTGTCATCTCTAGTTGAAGATTTGATAAATCTGAACTAGAAAGAAGAAACAGGCATTTTAGAAAATACAATGTAGAAATATAAAACTTTGGCAAATGATACCAATACAATGATCTTTTATAAAAGACAAAATAAAGTGAATAATATTTCAAATGAAAATCAAATTTCAAATTAATTGCTTAAAAGGCGCAAAGGTCAACCTAGTGAAAAAGATTCCATGGCGGGACTCGAAACCGTTCCATCAAGCGCACCGCACTGACATTCTACCGACTAAACCACATGGAACGATACCCAGCCTGAAACTTCTCACTACTACAGGTTGGCAAGGCTACAAACGCAGCACAAGACAGAATATTTATCATGAGCCACTGACATGGGGCAAACACGAAACGTAATTAAATCCAGCATCGATTGAAACTATATATACTTGGAAACTACTATACTTGGGATAATACTATAATACTACAATACTATACTTGGAAATTTTTTTCCAGAGAGAAACACTCACCTTGCATAAGATCTTCTACTGTAGTGGTCTTAATTACCCCAAACTTATGTGCTTATGAGTTTTTTGTGGGGTAATTATAACCATCCTTTTAACTTAAAAAAAAAAAAAAACAGCTGTGAGAATTAAAACTTTTAAAAGGTGCTCTTAAAGGATCAAAGTTACTTAGTTACTTCCTATGTACTAAAAACACCACTTTTCCAAATAGAAATAAGCAAAAAAAACCAAAAAATGTTGAAAATATAAAAAGTGGTCATGATTATCCCTCCTGACTATATGTGTATACCATCCACTACATCCTTGGGTATAAACCAGGGTTGGCAAGTTTTTGACATGCAACAGTTTAAACCGTGGTTAAAACTAGAGATGCAACGAATATTCGGCCGAAGCCGAATATTTGGCCCATTCGGCCTGTCTGCCGAATATTCGGCTTCGGCTGAATAGTCCATTATTCGGCCTTGGCCGAATAATACTGTAATAAATGTTTTTATATATTTACACAGTATATATTTTTTAATTTGACAATTTATATTCATCCTATATAATGAAAATTTTATATGAAATTAACTAACACTTTTTTTTCCATTAACTTTCATACTCCGAATGGGTTTTATCTACCCATTTTTATATAAGAGGCTAATTTAGGAATCATGTTAAAAAAATTTTATGCTGTATCAGTAATTACAAAAAGTATCTGTAATAAGCTAACATAATCTGTTAAATTTAAAATTAATCTATTCAAAATTGATTTAATACAGCTGTACAAGCTAATTCAAAAATTTTTTTTTATCGTAATGGGAAGTTTAACATTTAACCCTTGTTACATAAAAAAATATTTCTTTCAATAATATTTTGAATTATACCTATAAAAAACATAAATATATGATTGATGTGATATAGATGTATTATATGTAAGAGATATTTAAGTCGTATATGTTGCAATACTTAAGGGTTTTTTTTTTTTTTTTTAGTAAAATATGCTTAAAAGTTAAATATAATTTAAGTGATTTTTTTTAAGTCTGTTATTATTTCTTATTAAATAATGAAAGAAATGTAAATACTAAATTCTTTTGAATTAGTATGCATTTAAGTTTTAGATATTTTTTTCAAGAATAGCATTGTAATGCCTTAAAAAACAGTTAAAATGTTTTCAATAAACGTAGATTGTGATGCAGAAATAATTTCGCAGGTGATAGTCTATTTCTTTCTCTTTTTTTTTTTTTTTTTTTTTCGTAAATGTTACCTGTTTCTGAAAATAATCTCTCATTATATATGGTACTTCCTGGTGCTGTAAGGTACTTTTTGGCTAATTGTGAAAGGTTTGGAAAGTCTTCCGAATTTTTCACCCACCACTCCAAAGGACACTGTTGTCTTTCTAGTAGTGGCTGGGAAAGAAAATTACTAATTTCTTTTACTTCTTCACATTGAGGGGCACTTTCTATAGAGGCTTCACTGCTGACAGCAAAGAAAAAAAATAATAATAAAGATAAATAAAAATTTTGTTAATTGTGAGCTTTATAAAGTCTACAATGATTTCTTTCCACAATTTTAGAGGATATTCCTTTCACCCTTTCTATCAGTAGTTTTTCTTAAGATACTAAGATTTCTTATTTTTTATTTTATTTCATCTGAAAGCTGAAACTTATGTTTCCTAGTACTTTTAAAATTTTGTCATTTTAAAATGTAACAACACACATAATATCTATTAAAATGTAACCAGACAGTACCTGATGAGGAACTTTTGCTAAGATTTTTTTTTTTTTTTGTGGGGGGGGGGGGGGGGGGTGTTCTGAATTATATTATTGAGGCAATTTTTAGGCCGAACATAGCCGAATATTTTTTCAGAGTAAAATAATGCTTTAAAAAATTAAAAATTTGTATATAAATAATTTTTTAAAAGAAAACAATACATTTTAATTGTGAAATATACAAGAATTGTGCATATATTGCATACTATATTTTGTTTTTAGGCAAAAATAAGTCCATTATTCGGCGGCCGAATATTCGGCTGTAACTTGGCCGAATATTCGGTTATTCGGCCAAACCACTATTCGTTGCATCACTAGCTTAAAACCGTCATGTCAAAAACCTATATTTAATAAAATAATATCAAAAGACTTATTTAACAGAGTTAGACTTTAATCAATAAATTCTAAATAAAA
The DNA here is from genome assembly GCA_963932465.1 of Maratus speciosus. Classification (NCBI taxonomy): domain Eukaryota; kingdom Metazoa; phylum Arthropoda; class Arachnida; order Araneae; family Salticidae; genus Maratus; species Maratus speciosus. The sequence continues at coordinate 13,919,238 of OZ010789.1, read as the reverse complement.
CTGCATAAATATATTAAAACTGTGGGGTATAAATAACACAAATACTCTTGAAACCTATTTGCAGTATAGGATATGTTAAACTGCAAATTGTTGCATGATTTAAGAGAAAAAAAATAATAATGCATGCTTTTATGATGAATGGTTAATAAATCCTTAAATTATTTGTAATCATTAAAATTATGTAGGTTTAATCTAAATTTTGCAGAGGTAAATAAATTGTTTAGATTTTTTTCATTGCTAGATACAGAAACTAATCTATCACAATATCTAATGAGCATATTTATTTTCTTTTAGATAAAGCAAATTAAAAATTCCCTTCCAGTACAAAACAGCTACAAAAGCAGTTTTCTTGCTTTTCCCCTACTATGTTCTTATGGATGAGGTTGCTTAAGGGGCTACTTCGATAACGTGAAAACACCCACCCGCTAATGTTAATCATATAGCAAATTTCTTTTTATATCTTGTTTGAAATTTCATACATTTAAATAATTTTTTTTAAGTAAAAATGAAAACACGCATTTAATAATGTTATCAATCTGTACAAAAGCCGTTTTTTATTTTTTCGATTTCACTTGCAATTTTTTAAAAATTATTATTAGAATTCTTTCACTTTTGGCACAGGTTTCGAACTAAGTTAAGTAACAACTTTTTTTCCTACTGGTATGGTGAATTATAAATTTGTTCCTAATTTCAGGAGATATTCCATAAATAAGATAATTTCATAAGTAAGAGTTGATTGTCAGTCACTAACGAAAATTAATTTTCGGATAAAAGGTTTAAAATATGTTTTAATCATTTTATCCCTATATTTAATTATTTTCCCTTTAATAAAATAAATGTTATTTTTATTTTTCTGTGTTTGTACTAAATGCAAAAATAAATAAAACAGTTAATGCTGCAGAGAAAATATTTATTAAAAAGCTATATACATATATTAAAACAAGGTATTCAACCAAATATGCAAAAAGAGCCACAGTAGAAATCCATGTAACTTTGAAATTTAGTCAAAAACAAAGAAAAATACTATAATTTCATATTTGATTACAATTTAATGTATACCAAAACTACATTGCACCATTATTAAACAAATTAATGCTATATTGACACCATTTTTTCTGTTTTGTTTCGAGTTTACTTATATATTTGTGTTTTTGATGGTTTAAACCGGTTAAAATATGGTTTAAACCTATGTCACGTCCAAAATTATTTTTTGACGGCTAAAACCCCACCTGGTATAAACAGTTTAAACCACGGTTAAAACCACTTGGTTTAAACCGCAGACCTGCCAACCTTTGAAAATGAGAAATCGTAGCACACAAAATTCAAATTAATCTGGATGTTGGTTGGTTGGTTTTTCGTGTCTCGCGGCTATTTTTTTACATTCGCAAAAGGAATAAGGTTTCAGACTTTCAACTCAATATAGTAAATTTTTTCCTCCATAAATTTTTATATGATTTGTACAGCTTCTTCTCGTTTTGCTGCTTTTTACATTTGTAAAAGGAGCCCAGTTCCGATTTTTTAGCCCAGTGCAGTAAATTTTGACGAAATTTGCAATTTTTTTTCTGCGATTATTTCACGATATTCACAATTTTTTACCACAATCATAATTCACTTTTTTTATTACGATTCTTGGTTGAAATCCTCGAATGAATGAATTTTTACCTCAAACTTTTGACGAAATTCACATTTTTTACCACAATCCTTTCACGATTTTTATACAGTCCTTTGGCGAAATTCGTGTTTTCTTTCCACGATCCCCACTTTCGATGAAAAAAATTGTAGTTTGAGACCGATTTTCGTAGCATCGTAGTTTATAGGTCCAAATCGTAGCAACTACGATTTTTTCGTAGCAGTTGGCAGGTCCGAAACCGTGCCAAACCTATTTTTATTTCGATGTTTTATTTGTATTTTTATTAATGTTATACTAATTTATTTGTACTTTTGTTATTTAAAATAAAAATTATGTCAGTTTGTATAATTTGGCAAGTAGTTTGGCGATTTATATAATTTGGTGAAATTGGTTGACAGGATGATCAAGTAGTACTAAATAAGCTTAGGGAGGCAATCTTCATAGAGAAATTATATCAAATATTGAAATTTTCTATATGAAAAACTAATTTAGATATTATATTTGTAAACATCAGATTTTTGCAATTTTCGGTTAGCTGGGTTCCAGTGTTATACAAACATATGTGTACATTGTACATATAGGGGAGAGTGGTAATGAATGGGCCAATTTTTGGTTTTTAATTTTTGTAATTTTTTCAAATAATTTTTTTTGGCTCAGAATTGGTTCTTCAGTTACTTTACTTATTTGGTTATATAAAAAAGTCATAAAAATTGGATTAGAAAATGTCTATAATGAATGATAATAATATAAAATAAAAATATAGAAATTTGGCCCATTCATCCCCACCCATGGGGCTAAATGGGCTACTAAATGAATTCAATGAAAAAATGTGGAATTAATCTTTTATTCACCAAACATGACAATATGAATGGCACTTGACATGATATGATCAAAAGCATACTGAAATAGTAAGTAATACACAATGCTTATCAAAATTTATAAACATCAAAAGTGATATTATTAAATCACACAATTGTAGCAGAAAAAAGGATCATTCCATGTGAAATCAACCAATTTAAAGAAAAGTTGTTGCACCATAGTCACAGATTTTTTAAAAATTTTTATTACAGACAGATTTAGTAGTGAAACCATCAAATCTAAAATTTTAAGATAATTTGTGCAATATTGACTGAGATATAGCCTTTTGAAAATTGATCATTTTTACCAAATGGCGGCCATCTTGGATGCTATCCCTATTTCTATAAATGTCCATAACTTGACAACTAATGACTCAAATTTTATATTTCTGGTACCAATTTAAAGCTATTTGTATAAAGAATGCATATATGATATTAAAACAATAGTATTTTTTTTATTTTAATACTGTTTATTACATTCAAACTGAAAATATCACCCTCAAAAAATGACTTACTGTAATGGGCCATAAAAAAAATGACCCATCATAATTTTTTTTCAAACTTGCTAAAAACATTGCTCCATATATGTACTTTAAATAGAAAAAAAATTGGAGAGGTAAAATTTTTCGTTTAAAAAAAAATAGCTTTTTACACATAGGATGTCACTTACTAAGCAGTGACTATCTTAAAACATGTAAATATCCCTGATTTAAGAAATAATGGCCAAAACTAAATATTTTTTAATCCCTGAATTAATGTAAAACTATAATGAAATATAATCTTATAAGTTTTTTGTAGGACCACACTCCAATTGCTCCCCCCCCCCCAAAAAAAAAGAAGTCATTGCTAAAAATGTATAACTGAAAAAAATTAACACTGAAGAAAATAAGAAAATAAATAAAGAATATAATGTATAATTGTGAAAAACCTTTAAATGCAATATATATAAATGAGATTTTACTGCATGTGTATATGTGGAATCTATTCAAAACGTTTTCCATGCAAGAAATTCAATTTTTATACCTAAATTTCTATTTCTTACTTTAAAAATTGCTCACTTAAAAAGTTTTACATTTGTATGTGACTTTATAGAAAAATTCTGCTGTATGCATGTATTTACATCATTCAAGTTGCATTAAATATTCAGATATAAATATGTCTGTTTATGTATTTTCTATTTCAATAAATTTACATACTAAGAATGACAGAATTCATGAAATGAATGCTAATCTTGCATAATCTATTTTCCTTATTATTTGAATTCAAAACATGATGTAATAATGCATCATCTTCTATCCTGATGTAATATTGCATCATGTTATATGTTTATGCAATTTTATCATAATGTATCCAACAAATCTTTTGTTGAAAATTTTTGAAACCTTTTGTGGGTAAGCTTATTATAAACTGCATTATAATATAAAATTTTAAATAAAAAAAATATTTGACATAATTTATGAATTATTGCATCATGTTGTATGCTGATGCAATTTTGGAAAAAGATTGCTGCTGTATCGTCATCTGTTTTCTAATTGGTTGTAATTAAAGTATGATGAAATATTACATCATAATGTACAAAAAAATTTGACTATCCCTTTTAAACATCATTTCTGTTGATGTGTTGATGTTTTCAATGTAGTATGCACTGGCATAGAATAGTTATTTTGTGCTTAAGGCCCCTTATCACTCAGATTTTAGATTTCCCTCTCCAATGTTAAACCAATGGCCATTTAATGCCTCTTTATTTGTCTAATATCTCATCAGAAAATTAATATTTTTAACTCATTTTTTCTGTGTGCACTTCTTAAAAGATGTCGCTTTCTGTTTTAGTTGACAAAATAATTTTAAAATGTATACTTTTTTTTTTAAATTTAATGCTAAAGTTTTAAGAAGTATGCGAAATGTAAATAACATTAAATAACTTCAATTCTATTTGGAGTTTTAAAATTTTGAAAACAACACAAGAAAGCCTGAATTTTCATTCATTCATACAAATTAAAATTTTTCGTTTAAGTTTATTTAAACTTCAGATATTCGACAAATATTGGAAAATTTCCTCTCCCCCCCTCAGAACATCCATCAAACGAGGAGAGAGGGTGGGAGTTGACCTTTGACATCAAAGAGGTCGAATGTCGCGGCGGGGTATTTTCTAGCTTTATCGTATAAGTGGAAAAAGTCCGAACTTGTATAGAGTTGTAAAATTTTTTGCTCTGCAAATTATTTTTAAGAGAATACTAGCATTTTGAAAACTGATAAAACGAAATCTGTTATAAAATAAATAAATAAAAAACATAAATATCACTTGCAAGGACAACTGCATATTTAAAAAAAGGGATGCCTGTGCTTTTGTCTTTTGGACACCGAAATGAAGGTTGAATAAATACTCGCTTTCCGTGAGACAGAAATAAAAAAGAAGTTAAAAAATAAAAAAGATTTTTATTTTGACTGTCTTCTACCGAAAATAATTGATCCATTCCATACAATTTCCAAGCCCATAAGAGATAAACTCTATATTTTAAAAGCACCTGAAGTTCACAGTTTAAAAAAAAAAGGGGGGGGGGTGAACAGCAAAATGAATAAATTAAAAGAAGAAAGGCAATTAAAATATTTGTGATTAACTTTTATTTATTTAAAATAAATTTTATTCACCCCTTATTTGTAGCATAATGTAGAATTTAATTTCGCGTATTTTGTAATTTATAGTTTTCTTTTCTCATAAATGTAAATTTAAAATGTTCGTAAAAAATAATAGAACTAACTTAAATACTATAAATTGTGTTATTTATCCAACACATTCTCCAATCTCTTTCATATTCTAAGTGTAGAAGATAATAGCTGTTTCCTTATTATTGTTCTGCCAATCACAAATGCAGAATTTGTCCTTATTTTTTGCTATTTTTGTGTTTGATGTCAGAGAAAAAATTGAAAAGTTTGGAAAACTTCGACTAATATATTGTACAAAATTAAGTATACAGAGTGTCTCAATACAAAGATAGAAATACACTTTAATCATTAACATGTTGAGATACATATGTAAATTGCAACATTGTTCAAAATAAGGTACAAATTAAAGTTATGTTGACGAAATAGTCCTGCCATTAATTTTCAAAACATTATTAAAATTTTTCAAATTCAAAGTCTCTTAATTCGGTACTGTTGTACTTGCTAGAGTTTGATTTTATATATATATATACATAATTAATAGGATCTAGGTACCATATAAAAGTTTAAAATATGTACCCTTTTGAAAATGAATGGCAGGGCTATTTCATCAATACAATCTTAATCCGTGCCTTATTTGGCACACTTTTGCTTTTTACATTGTTTATATATCTGCAACAGTTGAAAAATTAAAATGCGTTTCAATCATTTTGAGACACTATTTATTACTTATAGGTTTTACTTCTTACATGTATATCGACTAGTATGTCAGCAAAATTTTATAAAAGTGCTAAAATAATAAAATTTAGCACATGCGAAAAGTAAATATGTGAATATTTTTTATGATAAAAAATTCCTTATTAATGAAAATACTTAAAATTTAATCATATGTTTAACCTCTTCTTTATTTCTTTTATATAATTGTATGGTATTACATAGCTGCCAACTCTTCCAATTTTTTCAGAATTCTTCCGAAAAATCGGCATGTTTTCCGATTTTACGCGCGTAATGGGTTTTCTTCCGCTTTTCGTCATTTTCTTCCGATTTTCGGCCTTTTCTTACGCTTTTTACGCGAGTTTCGTCAAAAGATCGCAGGAAAACCCGAAATTTCTCCGAAGGTTCGCGGAAAGACGCAAATTTTGTCGGAAGATCGCGTAAAAAACGAGAATCCTCCCAAAAGAGCGCGTAAAAACACGAATTCCGTGAAAAGATCGTGAAAAAACGCGAATTTTGTCAAAAGATCGTGTAAAAAAGCGCCGTCAAAAGATCGCGTAAAAACACTATTTCCGTAAAAAGATCACGTAAAAACGCGAATTCCGTTAAAGGATCGCGGAAAAAAACCCAAATTTCACCGATGGATCGCGGAAAAAGCCCAAATTTCGCCGAACGATCGCGGGAAAGACGCTGATTTCGTCAAAAGATTGCGTAAACAACGCGGAGGGGTGATTTTGGTTCGAATTTTCCGAAAATGTAAGGCATTCATTTCCGAAAATTAAAAAGAATCGGCCACCAATTCGAAAATTCGGACATAAAAAATATCGCGAATTTCGACATCTTCGCCGAAAAAAATTAATTTTGTCAATTGTTTGCAGAAAAATTGCCAATTTTGTCAAAGGATCGCATGGAAAACGCTAATTTCGTCAAAAGATCGCGAAAAAACGGCAAATTTCGTCAAAAAATCGCGAAAAAAACAAATTCCGTCAAAAAATTGCGAAAAACCTCCACAAATTTCGTCAAAAGATCGCGAAAAAAACAAAAGTTTCGCCTAAAGATCGCGAATTTCGTCAAAGGGCCGCTGAAAAAAACGCATAGCTAGTGTCGAAAATGGATCCCCCCCCCCTTCCTGCTGTAACTTTTCAGAAAATTTGCTGTGAATTTCAGAATTTTTTTTCTTTTTTTACTCAGAATCACCCTTAAAAGAAAAAATTTAGGAATCAGAAGTTTTAAGTGTCTTTTAAAGTGAAAGGTGGGATATCTATGAATATTAAAAGAGAAAAAAAATATATAGTAATTTTTAATATATTCAAGTTATTCTTTTTTGTCATAATATATATTGTGTAATTGCAAATTAGTGAATATTTTATTCGAGTTTCTCTTTGAAATTTGTTTATTTGTTAGTTTATTCAGCTGTTTTTAATCCTTACTGAAAGTGTTATAAAACTTAAAAAATCTTCTGATTTTTCGCCAAAAATTTCTGATTTCTTCTGATTTTTTGCCCAAAATCTTTTGAGTTTTACCGAAATTTAGTTGGCAAGTATGGTATTATTATTGTTATTGTTATTATTGAAAATACATATAAAGAGCTTTTAGATTTCAAATAATACATAGAAGTCTCTTACTGTGCATTAGATTATAATTGCCTTTTATATAAATGTTACATGATTAATTTATAATTCTCTGCTTTGTCGATGTGAAAGGCTAAATTATACTTCTATATTTCGTTTCAGTTGCTTCGTTTACTAAAACGTAGCAAAACATTTTTTTCCCCTCTAAATACTGCTTTTTTCCCCGAATGTCTTTTCTCTGAATAACATATTATAATTTCTAGAAAATAAAACTACGTAAAACACTATACGCATATATTTTTAAATATATACGCTTTTCTTCAATTTTCAACAAGTAGTTTTGATACACCTACGAAAACATATCCATCCTTGCATGCATCGGAATTTCAGATCTTATTAGGTTTCAAGGAAACAAGTAGTTTTTACCCCCGACGGACACATACCCCTTAAATATGTGACACCCTTTTAAAATAAAAATTAATAACTATATCTATCTATCTATATATTTTTTTTGGTCCCCTAAAATAAATTTTGGATGGTTCTCAAATTTATGGTTCAACAAACGAGATACTTTTTGATACATTTTCTGACTCATTTTTAAATGTAAAGACACAAAATTGGCAAGCCTGGCTGTTGATTGCTTATTAATACTAATCCTTTTCAAAATACTATCCACGTATTTTAAGTTATTTAAGCTTACTTTTGGTGTAGGATCCATTTAAATATTTCAATTCAAAATTTGAAAGATTATAAACCTTCCTGAATAATAAAAGGAAAATTCATAATGAAACTGGTGTGAATGAGTATCAATTCAATATGCAATGTAATAGTATCTAAGGATAATTTTTAGAGAGAAAGGGGGTAAATAAGAGATTAAAAATTTAAAAAGACCAATATAATCCAAACAATTATGAGCTATGAAGTAATAAAACCTTGTGTAAATCACCATAAAATTTAAAGGACGCGTTTCGATATCGAAATTATAACGTCAACCAATATAAACACACGTTCATAAGAGGACAAGGTCACTTTTTTTTTGTGTTTTCTTTCTCTAAAATAAATTTAAAATATCCGTTTTCAGAAAAATACATTATTTGCATTTGCAAGATGAAAAAGAAAAGAAAACTGTTATGCTATTTCTAACTTATTTAGAATGTCTGAAAAAAAAAAAAAAAAAAAAAAAAAAAAAAACATTTAACAGCAAAAGAAATTAAAATACAGTACAGGACCTATTATCCGGAATCCTCGGGACCGAAGGCATTCCGGATTTTGGAATTTTCCGGATTTCGGGTCCTCCCGAATTCCGTCAAAAAAATCGCGGGAAAAACGCAAATTTCATCAAAGAATCGCGAAAAAACACAAATTTCTTCTAAGCACCGCAAAAAACCCCCACAAATTGCGTCAAAATATAGCAAAAAAAACCAAAACAAATTTCTTCAAAGGATCGAAAATACCTCCCGCAATTTCGTCAAAAGATCGCGAAAAAATCCGCAAATTTCGTCCAAAAATCGCAGGAAAAAAAAGCAAATTTCGTCATAAGATCGCAAAAAATGAAATTTCGTAAAAAAATCGCGAAAACCACGCAAATTTAGTTAAAGGATTGCGGAAGAAAATGCAAATTTCGTCAAAAGATAGCAAAAAAAAAAAAAAAAAAAAAAAAAATCTTCAAAGGATCGCAAAACACTCTCTTAATTTCATGAAAAGATCGCGTAAAAGCGCGAATTTCGTTAAAGGATCGCGGAAAAAATGCATAATTAGTGCCGAGACCCCCCCCCCCCCCTTTTCTGTAAACTTTAAAAAAAATTGCTGTGAATTTCAGAATTTTTTTTTTTTTTTTTTTTTTTTTTAAACTTAGAATTTACTCAGAAATACTTTTTTTACTTTTTTAACCCCTGATTCAAGTAACATAATTGTGTAGTCATAATATTTTATCGAAGTGAGAGGGAGGGTACGGAATATCTTATTTTTTTAATGAATCGTAATATAAATTAATTTTAAACTAAAATTTGACAGAAATAAGATTTTTTTCTATTTTTTTTTTTTTTGGGGGGGGGGGGAGGGGAACCGTGTTCCCTCATCACTGATGTAACATATTTTAGTGGTTACACATTGCAACACAATAGACCAAAAAGAAAATTAGGCATCTGTAAAATTTTCGACAAATTTCAGAAATTGCAAAATTTTAGTAAACATTTACAAATTTATAGAAAATTTCAATTTTTTTTTCTTCCGGATTTTGGGTCCTTCCGGATTTCGGAATTCCGGATAATGGGTCCTGTACTGTATCGTCCATGTTCATTTGCAATTTAAGTGAAGGTTTGATTGCTTATTTATAGTAATCATTTTCATTATTTCATTAATTCATCATGTTATTTAAAATTGTTATTAAATTATGTTATTATTAATTTATTATTAAATTTATTATTAAATTATTAAAAATATTTAAAAACCTACTTTCGGTCTAGAATCCATTTAAATATTTCAATACCATATTTAGAAGATTATAAATCTTACTGAATAATAAAATAAGAAAATTCAAACTTGTTTGAATGAGTATCAATTCAATATGCTATTTAATTGTAACTAGGATAATTTTTAACCCTTTATGTACTGAATTATGAATATTTCATCTTCTAAAGCATTTTTCGTGAATTGTTTAAACTACATTAAAAAATTTAAATAATCATTTAATAAATTTTAGGATTGAAAGATTTAGAAGGATTAATTAAATTTGAATTTATAGGGATTTTGTGCAATATTTATAACACCACTCACACTTTTATTAGTATTTTGTAGAATTAGGAAATGTACAAACACAATATTCTTACAATAAAAATATAAAAAGTATTTCCGAATTGAAAAATTCCCCCTCTTGACCCCCTATGCCAAGAAATCTGAAAAGATGCAAAGGAAAAATAAATCATCCTTTTAAAAATATTTTTGTTTTGTGTAACCCATAATTAAGATAAAGTAATGTATCTATAACTCATTCTAAACTGTATCACAACTAATCGATGTATTAAATAAATTTTATAACAAGTTATTTTAATGGTACTTATAAGTACTGTCGGTAGACAAAGGGTTAACAAGAAAAGAAAAAAAAAATACGTAAAAGATTTAAAATTTACAAGACCAGCGAAATTAGAACAAAAATGGATGACAGTCTAGAATCTAACGCACGCCAGGTTATGCCAGACTCGAATCCAATAATTCTTTTTAAAATTAATCTGAACTCAACATTTATAGTTATGTGCAGTTTTCTTGTTCTTTATATTGCTTCAATTTTCTCATTTTATAGTCATAGTAAAAAAGTATTAATAAATAGAGAAATAAATAAAAGAGACCTTTCGAATGTACAAATCCAATGCTCCAACAAAATCTATCCAAAGTATTAGCAGTTAAATTAGTTTTCGGATAATCTTCCATGAGCAACTAACAACCAGCTGAGAAAAAAAAAAAAAAAAAAAAAAACTGTAATTCAGGATATTTTCTAATATGAAACTACACTGCTCAAAACAATTAAAGGATATTTGAAGTTTTATATAAAATAAAGATATAAACGAAATTTTTTTTTGCCGAAAATAGAAGAAGAGAATCACAAATGCAAATTTTTCTGGTTTTCAAACTGTGGAGTATGCAAAGTTTGAGTTCGACGTCAAAAACGTCGCTTCAGCGGCAGCGAATGAAATTTGACTTTCAACTGGATAAAAGAGAATGAAGACAAGGATGATCGGCATTCAGTGATTGCTTTGTTTCGATGAGTACGATGTCTCAGCGAAGTCATTTGACAGATTCAGAAGCTTTGAGAATTGTTGGTAGGTTAGAAGGGGGCCAAACTCAAGCCGAATAGCGCAAGCCATTGGAGTGCCACAAAGTGTCATTTCCACGATCTGGAACCGTTTTTTGGAGAGTGGATGTGCAGGCCGAAGACCAGGGCAAGGTCGTAGACGGGCAACAATGCCCAATGAAGATCGGTATTTAGCGTTAACAGCTCGGAGACACCGAACCATGAACGCTACTCTTCTCCAACAACACCTTCGCTCGGCTACAGGCACCACGATTTCAACTCAGACTGTCCGAAACCGGCTCCATGCTGTAGGTCTGTATGCTCGCCGACCGATGGTATGTGTTAGATTAACATCAAGGCATCGTCGCGACCGCAGGGAGTGGGCAACCGAGCATGTCAACTGGAGGAGAAATGAATGGAGCAATATTCTGTTTTCTGACGAGTCCCGTTTTTCTGTGCATCCGGATAATAGGCGTATTTTCATCTGGAGGGACCGTGGCAGTAGGAATAATCCTGCGTTCGTGCACGAAAGTGTCAGATTTGGCGGTGGAGGAGTGTTGGTGTATGGTGGCATCTCCATTGACGGGCGCACTGACCTCTACATTATTCGAGATGGAGCTCTGACTGGTCGCCGATATAGGGATGAGATCCTCAGACATATTGTAGTCCCTTACGCTGCAGCAATTGGAGATAACTTCATTTTTATGGACGATAACTGCAGGCCACATCGTGCAAACCTGGTGGAGGATTTCCTTTTCGAGGAAGGAATCGTTCGAATGGAATGGCCAGCGTGTTCTCCAGACATGAATCCAATCGAGCACGTTTGGGACGCTCTAGGAAGACGAGTTTCTGGCCGCCAACAACCCCCACAAACTCTCCAAGAACTGGAAAGAGCTCTTCTGGAAGAGTGGGGCAGAATACCCCAACTCGTCATTAATAGCCTCATTGAGTCCATGCCTCAAAGGTGTTCAACGTTGCTGGCCGCCCGTGAAAACCATACCCCCTACTGAAAATGATTTTCTTTGAAGAAAACACCTTTTCTTATTCTTTTTTTCTCATATGCACAAATTGTGTTTTTTTCCTTTAGTACACAAATGCGCAATAAAATACATTTTTTTCTGCCAAACATGTGTAATTTATTCTCATATAACCTACTATGTCTGTCGACCATGTATCAATCAGCTAAACAGTTTGCCAGATACAAAATCCACCTAAAACTGCAATATCCTTTAATTGTTTTGAGCAGTGTAGTATGTTGTGGCCATTACAAAACTTTCTTCTCTATAAATCACGTCAATTAAATCATTTAAATAGTACAAGAAATTACATCAATTAAGCACCAATTCATATCAAAGTAAATCTGAATTTGAAGTTTGATGAAAATTCGTACATTAGTTATTGAGATAGAGCTATAGGGGAAATTTTGAAAAATGCAGCATAGCAGCGCCACCTGTTGAACGATTTGCACCAAAACATAAACACCACTAATTCATGTCCTGGTATACCTGCATCTAAAGCTTGTGGAAAATCCAAACAATAGTTCTTGAGATAGAGCTATTGCGGAAATCACACAAAATACAGCATAGCAGCGCCACCTGTTGAGCGATTTACACCAAACTGTATAAAATGTCAATTCATGTCAAGGACTAACTGATTCTAAAGTTCGATGAAAATTCGTGCATTAGTTCTTGAGATACACCTATAGTGGAAGTTCTGAAAAATACAGCATAGCAGCGCCACCTATTGAGCGATTTACACCAAAATGTACAAAATGTCAATTCCAATCAAGGATTAACTGATTCTGAAGTTTGGTAAAAATTATTGCATTAGTTCTTGAGATACAGCTATAATGAAAATTCTGAAAAGTGCAGCATAGCAGCGCTACCTGTTGAGCGATTTGCACCAAAACACAAACAGCACTAATTCATATCAAAGTATACTCGAATCTGAAGTTTGATCAAAATCCAAGCATTAGTTGTTGAGAGAGAGCTATTGCGGAAATCGTAAAAAATGCAGTATGGCAGCGCCACCTGTTGAGCGATTTACACCAAAATTTACAAAACTTCAATTCATGTCAAGGACTAACTGAATCTGAAGTTTGATGAAAATCCGTGCATTAGTTCTGGAGATTGAGCCATTGCGGAAATCGTGTAAAAGGTTGCATAGCAGCGCCACCTGTTGAGCGATTTACACCAAAAACTAATCAGCAGCGAGTTATATCAGGGACTAACTGAATATAAATTTTTATTAAATTCCGTGCATTAGTTCTTGAGACCCCACAAAATTTTTGTCACATACAGACAGACAGACATTTTGTAAAAACATGTTTTTCGGAATATCTGACCCCTAAAACGTGTAAATCCGTCGAAAACCGAAAGTCAAAATTTTTCACGAATTCAGTACTTTCTCCTTGTAAAGATAGAAGAAAGTAAAAATAACAAAAACAAAGATCTAAATTACTTACAGTGGCATTAATTTTGGGATAAAAATTCAGGCTCACCTATGGATTGATTAAACATAAGCGAATTGAGTACTGACACTCCTGATTTTAGTGGCCGCCGAATTTTGGTTTAGGAAATTTTTATATAGCTGAAATTTCAAGATTAGGATTTCTAGATAGTGCCTGTCAAGATTTGGTCAGTAAATAACATGAATGTTTCATCAGAATAATTCTTGAATTTTTAATTAGTTCCTTTTAAATTAATTATTGAATGACGAATTTCTATATTGCATAAGTGATTCCTATTTCTTTAAGGTGATAGAGGATGCTGTCAATCTAACCTATTCACTGAAGTGAAAGAATTTTAAGTTTATAATTTACAACCAATTATGCTTGCTTTTTATCAGAAATTTACCTAAAAATGCCGGGTAGAGAATTTATTTTTACTTACTACGGCCTCTTTTTTTTTTTTTTTTTTTTTTTTAATAACATTATTTATTTCCATTTATTTAAACACGACGATTAAAAGCTGCCATGAATTTTATTTTTATCTGTCTCATTCTCTAAAAACCTAAATTTGAAACTTGATGCAGCTAACTATTTATAATATACATTTTTTATTACTTGAATTTTATTATACATTTTTTAAATATTAAACCTGGATATCAAGTTCAAGGTAATTTCTTTTATAGCTCTTATACGAATATTTTTCTTTCTTTCCATTTTTTTTTTTAAAGAATGACAAACTTTTCTTTCTGACACACACACATATATATTCTTGATAATGGTAAAAAAATATAACGAAAATTGTAGATCAGCTCAATTTATTTAATTGATAATTATACATGCAAAATATCTTAGCTTATATATTTTAAATATAAAATCATTAATGTTTCAAAATGTTTTATAAGGCATCGAAAATGTTTAGTTTTTTTAAATAACGGTACATGAAGAGGCGGGGAGAGTGGGGGACAATATCAAGCCCCTGGACGCTCTTTGTCCGATCTGTGGAATTATCTGAATATTGGGAAAAAAAAATTTCCGTAGAAGAACTCTTGTCCATTTCTTTCTGTGTCCAAGACTGCCCTAAAGGAGTTTTCTTCCCTTACTTGGCCCCCAACCGCTTCCCCTCTGACCCCCTGCTTGACCCCAACTCGTTGACAGCTTCATAAAGGCATAAGCGTGTTTAGAAAGGGGGGGAAGAAAGGACACAAGCAGAACTCAGATCCGGAAAAAGAAATGAGTGATACAAAGCCTTAAGATTCTACAGTGGACATGGAGTGTTTTGTATGCAAGAAACTTGATGTTTCATTGAGTACTGATCTGATTCCTGTTCTTCAATTGTCTTCACGTGATTTGCAGTTATTAAAAAAAAGATTGCATTATGTAATCCCAGATGAAAAATGCTTTGTCCATGGAAATATGACAAAATAATGAGATTATAAGAAACAACATAAAATATGCATAAAAATAATAGATAATACATATTATGATTTAATGAAATTTATATATTTCAAAATTAATATATTAAACGACATGGTTGTAACATGGCTGAACTGCCTATTAATTGACTATTTAGTGTAAATTTCTGGTATTATTTATTCTACCCATCAGATCCAGAATATTAACAATTATTCTAGTTTTATAACAAATGGGGAAATACTGGTAGGTGTGATCAACAACTGGACAGTTCACCTTAATCATTTATACAATTTAACTTATGTTTCTAATAAATAACTAATATTTCTTAGGGTGAAAATGTGCAAATTATTTTTTAGACATCACTATAAACCTATTCTAACTAGACAGTAATTTAATTTAAATCCATGACAGCCAGTTTTGTTTCATATTAAAGAGAACATCAGAAAAAAAAAAAAGAAAAAGAAAAACCATATTTTCATGATCAGGACAAAGGTGGTCCATTTATGACCATGATATAGCGGCCCATTCAGCCCCACCTATACTTCTGGAATATATTCAGGGTTTTTTAGTACATTAAATTCAAATAACATCTAAATACATCCTAAAATTAGTTTACAGATATGCCAAGACTTGTTAATACACATATCTGCAATGAAATAATAGATATTTTTTCGCTCATTTATTTTACTGAAAAGGGGAAAAAATTACTTTTCAATCAGATTCTTGACCATCCTACTCTAGTGGGATAATGGCTTCTCCCAAACAATGGAAAATTTGATGAGTTTGGTAGAACATCTATTGGTGGCATCTAAAATAATTTTATGCAAATACTTTTTCATATTTTGATAATGGCCCATTCATTACTACTCTCCCCTACATACATTGTATATACACACACACACACATATATATATATATATATATATACATATTATATATGTTTAATATGTACATGATATAGGGTAGATGTGCCAGTAATGGACACCCTTAAGGAATTTCTTTAAAAATTATTTTTTTATTAATAGTTATAATTATTATATTCCAGTTTTTTCAATATTATATTAATCTATCAACAATATTTAACCATTCTTATAGCCTCATTTTCCCATATGAATAGAAATTTAATTCTAAATAACAGAAACATATCAAAACACCCAAAAGTCCAGTAATGGACACCCTCTGTTCCAGTAATGGACACCCCATAAAAAGTAATAAATATAATTGTTTTTATGACTGTATTTAGAACCAGAATTTAATGAATATATACTAATGAAACAAAATAGTTATTTTTAAATAAATTTAACAATTAGGATACCAGTAATTAATAAAATATTTGTGATAATCATTTACTGTTTGCATCAATTATTGTAATTATCACAAGATCAATGTTTTAATTATTTTAGATGGATAGTTTAAAATACCAAATATCAGACAATTACAGCTATCAAATTATTGAAACATTGGTGGATTTAAAAGGTAATAAAAAAAAAAAAAAAAAAAAAAAAAAAGTTTTGGAATATTAATGTTTAGTTTTGTGTCACTATTTTTAACAATCTTCCAGAGATTACTTGATATATCATTTATAATAATTAATATTACAAACATGAAAGAAATGATATTGTGAGTCGAATATTTTAAATACTAAATAAAATAATTTCAAAATAAAACTGTAGAACTGATGTTTGAGGCCACTGATCTGCAGATTTACTAGTTTCACGAATATTGCCTATAACTTTCATTAATAGTATTACATTTTTTTTTAATAAGGAAACATTTAAGACAGAAAATGGATTTTTAATAGCTTCTGTAACTTAATTGTTTTTATTTAAATGGAGAGGGATTAAGCCCTATGAGCCCCTCTTTGACTGCGCTCTTAAACAGCATTTTCTGCTTCCTGGCTGGTTTGATTGCCAGATTATAAAATATGTGAGGTATATATATATATGTACTAAATAAAAAAATAATAATAAATAAAATAAAATATCAAAATTTTATTAATCGTATAAAGTAACTTAAAAGCAGCTATTTATAAAAGTTTTGGTGTTATTACATTTTGGTAAGTATAATTTAAAAATTAAATTGGATTATTTAGGTTTGCAGTTAAGCCAAAGTATTTTATGCACTATAAACATTACTAAAATTGCATTTTTAGCAATGTCTACATGGGGTGTCCATTACTGGAAAATGACTAATTAACTATCCCAGTAATGGACACCCCCTCTTAAAACCTTAAAAAGAAATGAAATTTTGTAAATAAGCCATTAGTATATAAAATTCAAAGTTTTCTATTGCTACTCAAACAAAAACATTCAAATTTTGCAAGAAAATAAATAATATATAAATTAATTAAACGATGCCAGCTCTTAACCTCTTCATTAAGATTTTCACAGAAAAACAGCAAAACTTTGAAACATTATTTTCTGCTTCCTGATTGGTTTGATTAAAAGTGTCAACAATAACATAGTTTTATAAAACATACAAGGGGGAATTATAAAAAAAATAATTAAAGCTAAATATTTATTAGTTATTTTTTTATGAACCAAAAACATCAAGGGGTGTCCATTACTGGAAGGGTGTCCATTACTGGCACATCTACCCTATATATGGTTTGATTAAAAGTGTCAACAATAACATAGTTTTATAAAACATACAAGGGGGAATTATAAAAAAAATAATTAAAGCTAAATATTTATTAGTTATTTTTTTATGAACCAAAAACATCAAGGGGTGTCCATTACTGGAAGGGTGTCCATTACTGGCACATCTACCCTATATATGGTTTGATTAAAAGTGTCAACAATAACACAGTTTTATAAAACATACAAGGGGGAATTATAAAAAAAAAACTTAAAGCTAAATATTTATCAGTTATTTTTTATGAACCAAAAACATCAAGGGGTGTCCATTACTGGCGCATCTACCCTATATATATATATATATATTTATAACACTGTGTTATGTATGTATATATAACGCTGGCGCCCGGCTAACCGAAAAGTACCCAATTTCCCATACGAACAACTAATAAAAAAATTATATGAGCTTAGCTTTCGTCTTTTAAAAGCAATATAATAACAATTCTTTTCCCAAAGATGGTCATAGATGACTACCGAAACGTCGATTATTATAATTTTATTTTAATGTTTGTTTAGTTTTTCACTTTACAACATTTTTTATGCACCCTCTAGTAAAACTGTATTTTTTTATTTTCACATTAATAACGAACAAATAATTTAGATATCATTTCTACACGTCATATATATTTTTAATGAGCAAGTAAGATATATCAAAAGTGGATCACTGCGAAAAAGTGTTGAATATATTACATGGGAAAAATTTATCATTTCATTAGATGAAATCTACGTATAAATTTTAAATGACACTTAAGTACATATTAGTAACTACATTTATAATAATACAGAACTCTTAATGCTATTTATTTTTACGTAAAACTGAATTAGAGGGTCACATCAAGTAAGTGTAAAAGTTCATTAACATTAAAATAATGATAAAATTAATTAAAAAAATTTGAAGGAACAAAAAATTGTATACTTTGTGCTCTTTGTTTGGATTTGACGATTATTTACATTTTAAAAGATTCGTTCAACTTAGATTCATTCAATTTTCTGCCGAACTCATTCTTCTTCAACATAGCCATATTTTGTTCGAGCAACCACTTAACCGACCAACAGAGATGTTGATCAAGGGTGCCTAGATGTGAGAGTAGCGACATGCTACTAATAAAATAATCGCCACTAGACGGAGCTGTATTATCTAAGCTCATGTTCACATCTTCGCTTTCAAAATAATGTTCTAACGACCTAAAATCTTGTGTTACTGCGTCTAGAATACCTAGTGTGGAAATATGTTATCCAAACAAACAGTGCTAAAAATTTGTATCCCCGACATCTGCGTGATTTTCGTATAACATTGTATAGACGGGTTGCACATGACGTCACATGTCTGAAATCGCTTCCTATGGCGCCCATATATAAGGCGAATTTGGTGCTCTCCATTTGATTTTTTAGACTTATTTGCTCTATAATAATTAAAATAAGGAAGCTCTAAATTAAAGAAAAAGATAACACGTGCTTTTAACGGCAAACGGGGAGTTCTGTGCTCCAGAAGCTATAGTATCAGTCGTTGCTAATAGCAACGTGACGTCAATGCAAGGGGTCTATAGACTAGCAATATCTTGCAGATGTAGAAAATATCCTGCAGATGTCGTTGCGATCTTCATATTTTTTGCAAAGGGATACAATATTTTAGCGCTTTTTTAAGTATTACAGGGATAGCCGATCAAAAGTTGGGTTTATTAGACCTTGGGTCGACCAGTGAAAACGCAGATTCAATTTTAATGTGCTTTACATAGCAGGGGGATACAGAAATGAATCTCTCTGTGCTTTTCCAGTACAGGGGCCTTGGCAAAATAGAGAAAACTGCCTTGGCGATAAAGGAAATTTGGCAACATACTTTGGCAACCCATTTATCTAATTTCATTCAGAAACTCGTTAAGGTGCGTTTTCACTGGTCTACCCAAGGTCTAACTTACCTAACTTTTTACCTAAACACAAGATTTTAGGTCGTTAGAACGCGATTTTGTAGGTTTGATTCGTGATCAATCCTAAGCACGGCTTACCTAAGCGCAGCCAATTAAAATAGAGCTTTTGATAATAATGGCGATGTTGTCAATTTACTAAGTGATATTTATGTTTTATATCGTTTTATTTTGTTTAACGTCAAAGAGGAATCTATTTTTTGTAATTGAAGTAAAACGGTAAGTTTTATTGACATGTTGGATAGATATCATCCTTTATTATTGTCTTTTAATTTAATAAATTGTGGGTAATCCATATGGATTCTTTAAATTGTTGTTATTTTTTATAATCATTCAGATACATTTTATTAATATTAGAATACTAATTA
Source organism: Maratus speciosus (assembly GCA_963932465.1). NCBI lineage: Eukaryota > Metazoa > Arthropoda > Arachnida > Araneae > Salticidae > Maratus > Maratus speciosus. Next base: position 13,899,230 of record OZ010789.1, on the reverse strand, counting down.
TATAGTTTGTTTAAGGATTTTGTTGCGGATATAAGGATGAAGATATGTCCAGTTCTCAAAATTATTTTATTTTTATTGAACGTTAATAGTATACAAAGATTAAAAGTATTTTTTAAGAATGTTTGTTTCTTAAGATGAATTACTTGCTTCATTGATTATACTTGGTTACTTGATAGGTTATTTCTGATCAATTTAGATTTAAATTTCCATTTACTCACTTAAAATAATTGTAATTGTTAAGAAGGATATTGTTTACTGTAGCCCATTGATTTTTAAATGGAAAATTAGTTACAGGCAAACTTTAATCCAGTTTTGCTAATAGTAGGTATTTGATTATGCATGTTTAAGCGAGCATGTAAACAAAGTTTCTATAAAATAAACAAGCCGTTGTATTTTGTATTTTCTTGTTCTCTTTTAAGCAAGAAACATCTGATTGCAAAACAGTTTGCTCTTTACTCCTTTTCAGATATTTACTTGTGAACTTTGTAATGTAAGGAAAACACTGCTAATCTATTTTTTATTTTAATTTTAATGCTTTTCACCTGCAGATGTGCTATTTTTCATTTTGTTGTTAAGATTAATGCTGAAACTTTTATGAAGATTTATAACTTTGTATGAAATTTAAATCAATTGAGAGATATTCAGACCATGTGTAGCTTTTCTATGTGCCCATTTTGAAGAATTTGTACACATTACCATTCCAATTCGATAAGCAGTTATAAATGCATATTCAATGTATTTTAAGTTAAATCTGCATGTCTTGTTAGCGATTATTTTCATTTATTAAAAAAGTATTGCTACCAAAATAATAGGAGATTCTCCATTTGAAATGCATATTTATAAAATTTTGTTTAAATTGTTATTTAGGTGCATTTCTTTTACAAGTATGGCTACAGATTTATCTTACAGCATAGGTCATTGGTTTTAAATGTACCATTTATCTATTAAAGTAAAGAACTATATATTCATTTATTTATTTTTTTTCAAAAATCATTACTTATTATTCTTACTATTTTTGAAAATGGAATTCATTATCAAAAAATAAAATGCTCTCTGTGGGAGATTCTTTGAGTCTATATGTTTGAGTGTATATTAAAGTTTTAGACGAATCATGAATTCATGATGTATATAAATTCAGTGGTCAAAATAGTATATTATATTAGAAGTAATGAAACTATAGTAGGTCCTAGTTTTGTCATTGTTTGTTGTGTAATATGCTGTTTTTTGGAAAATATAATTTTGCGAGTAATGTAATAAAAAGAAACTTGTTTGTAAGAAGCATCAATATTTTTGATGTTACATCCAGAAATTGTATATATCAATCAATACAAAGTATACCAGTGGAGGTAAGCGTCTGGCAGATCAGCTGGTGCCGGGATAGATCTTCAAATTTGAATGCTTTCAGAAAATCACAGGTGTGTAGTTTTATTGTATAATAAGTGACTACCATTAGTGATCGTCTGCAAGCAACTGGACTTCAGACCAAGCCCTTGGACTTCAGAAAAGAAGATTTTAAAAAATCTGTGAGTACCACTTCTATGTCAAAAGAGGAGACAGTAAAGTAAGTTTATTGAAGTAACATCAAAAATAATATTTGTGCTCCCTACAAACTAGTCTTTTTTTAATTACATTACTCGTTAAATTACATTTTCCAAAAATAGCATGCTGCACTACAAACTATGAGAACACAATATATTACTCAATGAGTAAGTACAAAAATTATTTAGCTGAAAATATTTTTAAATGCCCATATTGCAAATATAATGTGAAATAAGCATTTATATGTTTCAGTCTGGGGCATAAATAAAGTCTGCTGCTAAGTAAAAAAAAAAGTGTGGGCCAGCCTTACGTATATCTTCATTTTGTTTGTTACCAGGGCAATTGCACTATTTGTTTTTATTTTAAAAGATGAAAAAAAAAAGGCAAGGGAAAGGGGGGATATGTTTTTAGATAATAAAAGTTTCTAGTGTTTTCTTTTTTAAAGTAAAAAAGTGTTCTTAAAAGATGCAAAAATGGTTTGTTGTTTATATTCATATGAGACTAAGTGTTTTTGAAAGTAAAATAATAATAATAATAAAAAAGATAGAGAGTTTGTTGTTTTAAGACGACAAAGTGTCTTCTTTTTTCCTTATGTTAATTATATTTATTGTCATCAGAGCAATTACATGATACAGTTGGTATGATTTAAAATTAAGTATCGACCGAAACTGAAACTTGTTAAATTTTGATTCTTCGATTGCTTTTTAGTCTTATTGTTTTATTAATAATTATGAATGCAGAAAAAAAATAAAAATTTAAATGAGAAATCTTTATTTTTCGTTAGGAAAATTTTAAAAATTAGATTGAAAACAGTGATTTATAAAGCATGCAACGTGCAAAAGAAAGAAAAAAAAAAAACCTAAATAAACAAACTGTCAACAACATTGCATACTTAAATAAATTGTCACATTGTATTAACCTAAATAAACAAACTACCCGTTGCAAATAATGTTTAAAAAATTAATGGTAAGGTAATCTTTCAAAAATTAAAGTTATGACAGAAACATTTTTATAATTAGAGGTTACCATTTTTATGTGTATAATAAACTTAATCTTTTGTAGAAAGATTTTAAAGTACACCAGAATGCAGGTAAGTATATGCAGGTAAGACAAATTTCTGCAACTTTTAAAATTAATATAACTGTTTTTGTATTTAAACCTAGCTTTATTAAAGTCTTCTGACAGTTGATAGAATTTAGGCCCTAATCTAAGTGGAAGCATGTGTAATTTTATAAATCATTGCTTAGGGCTAAAATTCTTTTATGAAGTTTTTCTTAATGTTAAAAGTGATATGCTATTTTAATAAATATATATATAGTCAGCTATTTTCAGTTTCCCATACTTGATTTTGAGTAGTACTTTAATAAAAAATCAACATTTACGATTTGAATCAAATATTTATTTATATTTGTATTATATTTTGCCTTTCATTTTTTAAATATTAATATGTTTAAAGTGCTTTTATTTTTTTTTTAAATATAATTATGTGTAAGATATTTTGATTTAAAATTTCTAAGGTGTTGAGATTTGCCTTTTGGGAATCTATATTATAACTTTATCCTAAAATTTGATGAAAATGTAATGTAAACAAAAAAACTGTTTTGCAGTATCATATCTTTTTTAAAATACCATGCAATAAATTTATTCCATAATTTATATAGTTATAATAAATTTATATTTATAAATATTTAAAGCATTTTAAAAGTGTTTTTTCATAATTAGCATTCTGTAATAAATATTTAGATAATACAGTAGCATAACTATTTCTGTTTTTGTCCATAAGCGTATTTAAATTTCTTAGCTAATTAATAGTTAGTTAGGCTTAGATGCCTTATATTCCCAGGTGGCCGCTATCTTGGATGTTTTGAGATTTCTTGGTGATTTTATGTTGGCAATCTTTATCGATATGTGGAACCCCGTGTGAGTTCTGGCGTGTCGTGTTCTGGGAACCCCTGAGAAGCTCATTTTCGCTTAGGATTTTGTGGATGTTTTTTGATATCGTGTTGTATTATTCTGTCTTTTTATTTTTGTTAAATTTATTGGATGTATTTGATTGACTATGGTTTCTGTAGTCTGTTTAAACACTCTTGCTGAAGTAATTAATAAATTTGAGGAAATTTTGACGAAAAAAGGAGGTTTGTTTATAGTGTGTCAATGCATATTCATAAGCCTATTTTTGAAAATGATGGTGATGCTATGACAGTATTTCATGCTTGGGCTTTCAAGAAAGCAGACGTCTGTTAAGGTATGTTAATAATTTTATGTATATTTTGTTGCCTTTCGAGTTTTTTACATTTTGAGATTGCTACACAGCGAGAACTGCTGAATTTTGAGAATGCTACACAGCAAGAACTGCTAAATCCAGTGATGTTTTTTTTCAGTTAATGAGCGTGATTACTGATTGGCACTTTAATGAGTTTCGTGCATTTTTGTGGTCACGGCAGGAGTTTGCGGAATCCAGTGATTTTTTTTCAGTTAATGAGCGCATAGCGCTCATACAACGTTTAGTGAATGCCACTTTAACGAGTTTTGTTTATTATTTACATTTTATTTTCGTTAAGCCTAACATGCGTATAAACCGGTGTTTGGCGACATTTACTACTTGGCGGAAAAGGGGTTTTCACTCCAAGAAAAATTCCAAGATGGCGGCTCCGGGAATTTATGACATCTGTTTCTATAGTTATGATGTCTTCATTATTGTTAAAGTAACAAACAAAAATTCAAGATTGAGTGAGATGAGATATAATGTATTTATGATGACTCAATATGTGGATTATGGTTTTCTGAACAAAAATTGTCTGTCTTTGTACCTATCGTCAACCGCAAAAGTTTTTCCATTTTGTTAGAAACTCTTTTTTGTAAAAAAGCAAGAAACATATTATTTACTAAACAAAATTTAGAAACTTGTATTTGTACATCATTAATTCCTATGAAAATCTAAATTAATCATCATTTTAATCCTCATCATGGTTTTTTTTTTTAAGTTACAGCAAACAAATAATCTAAAAACATCCTATTTTATTTAAATATGAACTTGTTTCTAATTATTTTAAATATATTTATAAGTTGACAGTTAAAGGTAGAAATTGTGAAAAGTTTTTTAAAATGTGTTTCAAAAGGTTTTTTTAAGTATTCGGTTTGGCTGAATAATTTGATATTCAGCTTAACCAGATAGTTTGATATTCGGTGCATCCCTAACCAAGAGTAGACTCGTGTTACCTAATACTCCAGAATTTTAAAAATGATGTACACCTGAGTGCTTCTTTTGGCAATAAATTTTAGTATCTTTAGGAACTTAATTATAAAGTGATAAATGAATTTTAATGCATTTTTCTGTTAGAGTCACAGGTGATAAATCTCCAAATATTCTCTATGGTTAAAATAACAGGGTTTGCATCAAATCATGTCATTAAAACATGCCAACTGGCAGTGAAACTGTAGCAACGAAATATTAGGTAAGAAATGAAATATAAATAAAAAATAAAGAGAATTTTTAATTACAATAATAAAGAAATAATTTTTTTAATCTGCTTTTATCAAATGATAATTTAATATTAAGTAAATTATAATTAAACTTTGAAAAAATAATTTAAAAATTCTCAATACATAGTTTCAAAAATGTTTTTTTCGCCTTTTCTGTTGTCATACTTGAAAAAACGGGAGAAAAAATAATCATTTTAATAAATTCAGTAGTTCATGCTTTCTACCAAGTCGAAGTGGTGAATTTTCCATAATTAGAGTCATGCCAAATTAATGTATTGTAACAGAAGTTTTTTGAACTAACATGAATTATAGTCCTGAAATTAGGGATGATTTTTATAAACATTCAATGTTTATAAAAAAGTGGTTAAAAAAAAAACTATTTTTACTTTTATACTTATTTAGTAGTAACTCTATCATTTTTATTATAATTTAACATTTAAACTTACAGAGAGGCAACATAATGTGTTTCATTGGCATGTTATGGTTGGAGATATATTTATTAGTGAAATCATTGCTATGCCATTTGATCCAGTGAAATTTATCAAATTCACAACATTTTTGGGTAGGTACTTTATGTCAGCCAGGCACATGAAATAAACCAGGGCTGAAACTAGACTTTTTTTGCACCCAGCACTAACATAGGTTTTGCCCCCTCCCCCCCGGCCTCCGCAAAGTAAATTTACAAAGAGAATTTTAATTCTAATCGCTGACTTATTTCAAATTTAAAATATGTAATAAAAAAATATGTAATCAACTTTGTCAAATATTGATTCATTAAAACTTTGAAAACGAAATCCAAAGGAAGTTACATGAAGAAACTATGCAGATTCGCAAGCTAATGTTAAACTTATAGGAGCATTCTTTCCAAATTTCTCGCTTGCACTTTAATATTTTTAAATGATTTTTTTCTGTTTGGGACAGCTGAGGTTGTTTCTAACAGGTAAATGTTTACTTTTTACATTTTGTTTGCAGTTTTTTTTAATATATATATAAAATTACTTTCACTTTTTGAACCGGTTCTGAAAGTTTAAGTAGCCTCATAAAAAAACTTGAACCAAAATCGAAAACGTACAACCTAACAATGTTAAAGATCAAACTCAGCTATCTTAAGAAAAAAAAAAATATTTAAAAATATTAAAATGCAAGCGAGAAATTTGAAAAGAATGCTCCCATATTTAACATTAGCTTGCGAGTTTCTTCGTGTGACTAGTGTAGCTTCTTAAGAAATCAAAATTCATTCGACACCCCCTTCGTTTTCCTTATGGCGACCAGGGAACATGCCTCCTCTGCCCCCCCCCCCCCCCCTCTAGTTTCGATCCTGAGATAAACCATTAAATAATGTCATCATTTGTATTCATTTTTTTTTTAAATATAAACCTCTCATTCATTTTATTTGAAATACAAAATTTTCATTTAAAATACATATATTACATACATTTAAAATAAGTGCCTTTCACTTATTTCATTAAAAAAAGGGAATAAAACAATAAGGAAAAATAATACAATGAACCAAAATTGTTATTTCAACCTCAGTACATCGTTTCTAATTTATACAAGTGAACACTAAAAGGAATTATTGCTGGAAGAAAAAAAAATATCCAACATAAAAGTACCTTTTTTGTGATCTATTGACAAAAACAGGGATTGCCCGGGCAAACATTTATACCCTTTTATTCTTCTTAATAAAAGAAGCCCCTTCACAAAATTATTCTCCATAAAAGCGACTTCACACAATAAGAAAAAATTGTTGGGATTTAAAATGTGTAATTTGCAAACAAAATAAGCTCAGAAGAAAAGCATAGCAGGAAGACATTTAAAAAAAGGATGATTAAATGTTTACTTTGAATTTAAACAACTGAATTTGATTTTTCTTTACAGAAATTTATTTTTCTCAATTCTGTAACAAAGACGGGTCTCCCCCCCCCCCCCCCCCCCCAAAAAAAAAAAAAAAAAAAAAAACTCACTTCTGATGTGAAATCATAAGGTAAAACTTACAATTTTAAGTACATTTATTTTGCATTTTACTGTTTTTTTTTTTTGGGGGGGGGGGGGGGGTTGCCACAAAAAGTAAATTTAACTAAATTGGATAATTTTATACTGACTGTAGTGATGATATGTATAAGAGAATCTGCCAGTGTCACATAGGCGTACGGTTCAGGGATGTATGGTGGTATACGCCGTATACCTTCTGGATTTTTTTAGGAAACACCGTATACCGTCTGTTTCTCAAAAAAGCTATAGTATATACACTGTAGGGTATACTCTCTGCCTTGAGCGTATGCCTTCTGCTTTTTTTATGATTACACCACTGATACAGTTGTATGTGCTCATGGGTCCCAAGTTCCACCATTAATTTCTAAAATATTCTTTTTCACTCTAAAAAAGGTTTTATTTTAGATTTTATTTAAGTTTTAAAGATTTTTTTCACACATTTTTTTCCCTTAAATTTTGTTCTTTTTCTTTTGTTACAGAGATAAACATTATTAGAAATTTCTATTTCTCTAAATGTGCCATTTTTTAAAAAATATAATAAAATGTTAAACGTTTAAAGTTTTATAAAAAAAAAAAAAAAAAAAAAAAAAAAAAACTAAAATAGAAAAAAAAATTCCATATTTGAAAAAATAATAAAATAAAAATAAACATTCTTAAATGTTAACTTTTCTTGTGAAATATGAAAAACGATTCACAAAAAACAGTGAGTATATCACTTCATAAGCGGGCCGGAACATTCAAATTTTTACATTGCCTTAATGTTTTATTTAATTTGTTGATTTATTTAACAAATATAATTCTACTCAATTTCTTTAAAAGGAAATTCAAAAAGCAACATTAAATTTATAGTCGATCTCTATTACACATGTGCCACTAACGTACGTAACGTTTTTCACACGTACTTGTGTTGTAAATAATTTATTCAGTATGTTTTTAAATATACATAAATCATGGTGACCTAGTGTTTTTATTTAATTTAGGAGTATAAATCCATTGCCACAATTTAAAGTTTGAATAAACAATGATTTGTGGGGCATTTTTTAAGACCCTTTAGTGGGGAAAACAGTCAAAACTTTCGATTAATTTCTATACAAAATATTTGCTACTTCTAATTAAACTGACAACAACAAACAATTATTTGTTTACTTTTTTTGACATCTGTTCGATCTGCAGACAGTAAAGCCGTAAAATAGACGCTTGCGCAGTAAAAACTTTCCTTTGATTGGTTGGCGTAAGGATTTTATATGTAACCAGTGAAAACGCTCTTAGGTTAAGGTTTTGGGTCACTACGTTTTTTAGGTCGTTAGAACGACCAGTGAAAACGCACCTTTAGTTCTTGAGATAAAGCTATTGCGGAAATCGTGATAAATGCAGCATAGTAGCGCTACATGTTCGGCGATTTACACCAGAACATAACCAGCACCAATATTTATCAAGGTATAACTGAATCTGAATGCGGAAATCGTAAAAAATGCTGCGTAGGAGCGCCACCTGTTGAGCGATTTATACAAAACCTAGTCAGCACACATTAATATCAGGGACTTACTGAATATACATTTTTATTAAATTCCGTGCATTAGTACTTGAGATAGAGCGCCCACAAAATTTGTGTCACATACAGACAGACAGGCATTTTGTAAAAACATGTTTTTCCGGATCTCTGACCCCTAAAACGTATCAATCCGTCGAAAATTTTTACTAATCCAATACTTCCTTCTTGTAAAGATAGAAGAAAGTAAAAAAGTTTGTCTCAAAATGATGCCATATCCGCTGATTTGGTCAGAGATTCCGAAAAACATATGTTTTTACAAATAATCTGCCTGTGAGTCTGCGACTCTGTCTGTCCGTCTGTATGTGACACAAATTTTGTGGGCGCTCTATCTCAAGAACTAATGCACGGAATTTAATAAAAATTTATATTCAGTTAGTGCCTTATATAAATTTGTGTTGATTAGTTTTTGGTGTTAATCGCTCAACAGGTGGCACTGCTATGCAGCATTTTTCACAATTTCCACAATACCTCAATCTCCAGAACTAAATCACTGATTTTCATCAAACTTCAGTTTCAGTAAGTCTTTGACATGAATTAGCGTTTATTATTATTATTTTTATTATAATATATCTGTGCTTAATGCCATGTGGTCAATAGTTTTCAGTAATGGTAGGTTGGTTGGTAACCAAATACTAGAGTTAATGTTTGCTTGTTAAACTTATTCTGTTGCTTTATTTTTTGCGATTTCTTGTAACCATATTAGCTGCTGCTTTATGTAACCATAACCTTTTCTCAAACTATGCTAATGTCTAATGTTATTGAATCAGGGGCGGATCCAGAGAATCGTTTTTTTTTTTGGGGGGGGGGGGCGATATCGAGTGACATATAATCAATGTAGTCATAATTTCTGCATTCCTTGGAGTTAATTATTAAATGAATATGAAAAAATGAACGTGATTTGAAAATATTAGACTCTCGATTATACGACATCCGATTAACCGAAACACTCGGTTATCCAACACTCTTATTATATAATCCCGCCCTCTCCTCAAAATATCTTTTATTGTTACTTATTAGGTCGAAAAATTAAAAACGTTATAACAGAATTTATTTATTAAATGTCTTGTTTTTTTTCTTTTTACTCTTGTACTATGGTAATTATTTATCTTATTTTTTGTTCTTTTGGTTACAGTGAACAACGTTAATAACACAAGCCTTCGATGATTGTGCTTTTGAATTTTTGATAATTGCTTTTGATTTATTTTTTAGCACTGAATCCGAAAATGACCTTCATTTTTAACCACCACGTCACGATTTTCGCAAATCGTAAATTTCAAAGTTAAAATTAGCGAAAATCTCTCAAAGCAATTTGCAAAACCTTAACAAAAGAAGGTAAATGTTTTAAATACATCTCCGACAAATTTCCCAGCCTTATCAACCACCAAAATAAAAGAGGATAACGAGATGAACCCCACAGAGGATTAATATAACAGCGCGAAGGAGAGCGGTTCAAAGAAACTTCCACACATGGAATAAAATCATAAGGATTTTAAATACACAATATTTTACATGTTTAACTGTAAAAATGCATAGTATAAGCAAAAAAAGGAATAAATTAATTATGAAAAAAAGTTACGTCTATTTTATAGTAGAAGATTTTCGCAATATTTCGACTTTTTAAAAATTTGCGATTTGTGAAAAATCCTGACGAGATGGTATGGTAAAAAATGAAAGTCATTTTTGGATTCAGCACTAAAATATACATAAGAACCAATTATCGAAATATGAAAAACATGACCATTACATCCATTTTTTAATATCAGATTTCTGAAAGAGGATAATCTCTGAAAAAGGATTGAGGATTCCCTTCAGAAATCTGAAGGGGCCTTAACATCCTTGAAAGTCAAAATGTGTCATCTAAGTGGTGTGTATACCTCTTCACAGGCGCGGATCCAAGGAAGGGGTGATTGCCCCGATCACCTTTCCCCCCTGCCCCTTGGATCAAAAAATATAAATCCACCGATTATCGCGAATTTCGACAAATGGTCGCCGAAAAAAATCAATTTCCTCAATCGTTTGCAGGTCAAAGGATCGCAAAAAAATGCGAATTTCGTCAAAGGACCGCGCAAAACATGCCAATTTCTTCAAAGGATTGGGGAAAAAACGCTAATTTCGCGAAAGAATCACGCAAAAAACACTAATCTCGTCAACAGATCTCGGAAAAATACGAATTTCATCAAAGAATCGAGAAAAAAAATACGCCAATTTCGTCAAAGGGCAGCGGAAAAAACACACAATTAGCACCAGGAGGAAATTCCCCAAAGCGCGCATCTACGGAGAGGTAGGGGGGGACCACGATCAGGGCGGTCGCCCCCCCCCCCCCCCCCAAAGATATAAATCCTACGCTTTTAATGGTAGTTTTCGCGGAACAGACAGACAAGCAAACGAAAAACAAACACTTTTCAGGTGTCAGTGGTAAACCTCACTGACGGCAATTAGTGAACAAAAAATAATTATGTCCTGTCAAAGGGCATATGGCGCCATAATTTTTGATACTATGGGTTGAGGTGGGGTACACTTCATGTACCTTTTGTTCAATCTCTACAACAGAAATTGACAACGTTATACAGATTCCTTTAAAGTGTTGAAACTTTTCCGTTCTTTCAAAGAAGCTGCAATTCCGATTTCTGTATAACGATATTTTTTAGGAGTGCTTTATTGTTTGAGAAAAAAATGGGATTTATAGCAATTTCCAATGAAAGAAAGAAACGAGAAAAAAGAAAGGTCCTTTGAAAAATTCAAACATCTTAATGTTTCCTGAAGAAAGCCACTAATGTGTAAAAAATGTACTGTTATTGCCACACATATTGGTAATTTTCAAGGGGTATTTGATGAATGACCAAAAAAGGATTATGTCCTAATCCTAGTCAGTTAGAAGCTAAAATGCGTATGGTGTGTTGATTTCTTAAAAATCAGTTTGGTAAATTTGTTCTTCCCTTCTTTGCCCTGATAGACACCCCCCCCCCCTCCCGGTGCTAATTGTGCGTTTTTTCAGCGGCCCTTTGACGAAATTTGCGTTTTTCTGCGATTCTTTGGCAAAATTCGCGTATTTTATTTGCGATTCTTTGAAGAAATTCGCATTTTTTTTCAAAGATCTGTTGACGAAATTAGCTTTTTGCGCGATTCTTTCCCGAAATTAGTGTATTTTTCCGCAATTGTTTGGCGAAATTAGCGTTTTTTCAGCGATCTTTTGACGAAATTAGCGTTTTGTTTGTGGTCTTTTTACGAAATTCGCGTTTTTTCGCGATCCTTTGACGAAATTGATTTTTTTCTGCGATTATTTGTCAAAACTCGTGATAATCGGTGGATTTATATACATTTATTTTTTTGGGGGGGGGGGGGAATCCGCGCCTGTATTGAATTAACTGTAAAACGTATTTGCCTGTATAAATAGATTCAGTAGATGTGTTTGGTGTGTACTTGCCTGACCAGCACTAACTCTGGTTATGATTTGTGGAGTAGTAAGTTGACAGCCATGTTTGGGCTGAGGAGTTTATTGGAATTATGCTTTTCTTCTGTGGAACATATCCTGTTCTCTTGTGTTAGATATCACACTCTTCGCACGTTATGCTGGGACACCTCTGTTTTGAATCGAAGTTGCTTTCATTCCTATAAGGACTTTCTGAACATGTTCTGTCGCTCTAAGGACTTTCGTATGTCTATCCTTCGTTTTTTGAATAGTATTGATAGATTCTAACTCCTTGTTTTGTCATGTTACCTTTTGAACCTTCTTTGTGGATCAATTGAGACAACAGACTGCCGTTATAGGTCTCAGAGAACCCCCCCCCCCCCCTTTCAAAGTTCAAAGTATGTTTTTCTTAATGTTTGTGTCTATTTAATTTATCATTTTTTTGCATGCAATGAACAAGGATGTTCATTATAGATGACAACTTTTCAAATAAAATGAACTTTTTTTTTTTTTTTAACTTAGTTTCTATTCATCTTCACATCTTACTTACATTTAACAAATGAACACAGTGATTCTTGAATTAATCATATAAAGGAAACCTTTCTGTAAGGGCCACCTGCCATTACATTGAAAACTGGCCCTTATGGGGGGTGGCCCTTGAATAGGGGTGACAGAAAAAAACAAAAAAAAATAAGGAAATCAAAACCAGTATAGGTGAAAAAAAATGCTTATTAACATTTTCAAACTCTGTACACGATTTAAAATTTTTTTCTATTGAAGTTTGTTTACTTTTCATAATTTTTTTGCAGACAATTTTTGTTTCTAAGGATTCTTTTACTTTATGGAACCAATTACTTAAATTCGCATCATTTATTCATGCCTTAGAATGAGATATTAGTTTATTTATTTCTGCTAGTGTTTCCTGACAGGTGTAAAAATTGTGCTTCAGTATACATTCACAGTTTTAGTAAATATGGAATCAGTTTTTCTAAATAATCTGTTATCCTTTCTGTGCCAACAACAAAGGGTCAAGTTCCCCCTCCAACCCTACCCCTACAGGTAGAAAGGTCAAACAAATTGTGAGGAACACCTGTTTGTCTCACTTGCGGAAAAGTTTGTGGTCCTTCATTGTATTACTAAATCCTCCCCATCTCCTCTTACCTTTATTGTTGCAAGTGCAGCTATTTGCTGAACTCTTATCTTTTGGTTCAGGAATTCAATACACCTGTTTAGAATTTAAGACACATGTGAAAAAAAAATGGCCTTTATGTGGGGTAGGTGCAGCCCCTAATAGTAGTAAATTTAACATTATGTGTATGGGAAAAATTTTCGTTCCTAAAAATATTGGCCTTTAATAGAGGTGGTCTTTAAAAGAACATTTTTATTTTCACTGTATATAGAGAAAGAGCTATGGAACAACAGTTGGTCAGAGATGTGGTATTTGTATTCTTCCTCCCCCAACAGTTTTAAAACAACGTATCCTATTATTCTACATCATAAAAATATTCACTTTATTGAACTTTCCAGAATAGCGAAATTAATCATTGCTCCCCGATGATTCGTTGTAACGAGATTTTGCTGTATATTTGAGGATATTAGTTTCAAAACTTGCCTTATCCAAAAAATATCATGAAAAACCTCTGTTTGCGTCCGTTGGTTTTCATTATAAACCAAGATTTTACAATGCCTGAAATACACGATAAAACTAGTTTTTTTGCATATTGTATTTGATGCAGGTTCACACAGAAAAAACAGGGGTGATTCTGAGTAAAAAAAAAAAATTCTGAAATTCCCAGCAAATTTTCTGAAAGGTTAAAAGACGGGAGGAAGGGGGAGGGGAATCTGGCACCAACTGTTTTTTTTTACCGCACTTTGACAAAATGAGTGTTTTTTGTGATCTTTGACGAAATTTGCAGTTTTTTCACAATCCTTTGACGAAATTTGCTGTTTTTCTGCGATCTTTCAACGAAATATGCGGTTTTTTCGCCATCTTTTGGCAAAATCCACATTTTTTCTGCGATTCTTTGACGAAATTCGCGTTTTTTTTCAGAGATTCCTTGACAAAATTTGCGTTTTTTCTGAGATTCTGTGACGCAATTCGCATTAAAAAAATTTTTTTTTTAACGATCCCTGGGCGAAATTTGCATTTTCTGCGATCCTTTGACGAAATCAATTTTTTCAGCTACCATTTGTCAAAATTCGCAATATTTTTCACGTCCAAATTTTCGGATTTATGAACAATTTTTTAAAATTTTCGGAATTGAATGCCTTAAATTTTCAGAAAATTCAGAACAGAATCATCCCCAAGAGAAAACGTGTTTTTACAGTTTTAGATAAGGTGAGTTTTGAAACTCACATTCTCATATATATATAGTAGAACCTCGATTATCCAAAGTAATTGGGACAGAACCTCTTTCGGAAAATCGAAATTTATCGGATAATCGAGAAAGCTTCAAATTTAAGATTTTGGAGAAATATATGCAGTATTTCTTATTATGGTAACAAGTGCTTAATAAAAATAAAGCAATAGCAAAATAGAAACAAGAATAAACTACCTGAATTTTAATTTTGAAAATAAGTACCTTTTACATAGGGGAAAGTAGGGTAATGACGCTCAGAAGGGTAATCCCGCTCACCCAATATCTCTAAACAGAATAGAATTTTAAAACGTGCGATCGGTACCAGCACCTAGCAAACTTCATCCTAAGTTCCCAGTAAGGATATAGTGACCGTCAGAAGGAAAATATTTTTGTGTCCTCACGCTATTAGTTTGCAGTTGTTTTATTATAAAATTCTACAACATCTAACTTGCAGATAAGTGTACACTCTTATTTTCAAACATTAATTTGCTCACTATGTCTACAAAAATTATACATTTAGCTGTACTTTCATGCTTTTATTTATTTTAGTAGTGCATTGTTACGCCAATTATAATGCATTAAAACCCAACATGGCGATAACAGAGGTCAGGTAAGAATAAATAAAACTCATAATTAATCACTATCAAGTCAGCTGAAAGTAACTTTATTTGCTTGCCTACTTGACAAGACAAACTAAACTGAACAAAACACAGCATAGTAAAAACATAAGAACCATAATGCTTAACATCTTTCAAATACCAACTACCCAGAGCAGTACAACCATCAAACCCAACAGTCAACCAGAGACCACTTCCAAAAAACATACACACTGCCAGCCATCCAGTGCAACAACCCTGCCATCTGGAGGACAAACTATCCTGCCATCTGGTGGGAAAAGATATCCTGCCATCTAGTGGACAAAAACAACAAAAATTTAACCAAAACATTTTTCCTAACACTTCACCTCTTTTGAAATGGTAAAATTCCCCTGTTTTCACCTTAATTATTATGTCATTAAACAAGGAGAATTTTACGATTTCAAAAAAGTGGTGAAAATAAAAAAACCTAAATTTAAAAAAAGGAGCCCACTATATGTATAAAGTGGTCACAAAAAGTCTGCAGAGGTGTGAACAGCCCATACAATTACATATGTGACTTTTGTCTTACTTAAATGTTGTATTCAAACTCTGAGCGCAGTTACCCTACAATGTTGGGCATTACCGCTTAATCGATGGTTATTTAAATAAAGCGATAAAAAAAATTCCTTAAACTTTTATGCAAAGTTGATTGCAAACTGCTCCTTATGCTTTGGAGTTATACTTCGTTAATAAAATATTGATTTTTTTTTTTTTTTTTTTTTGTCTAAATTTGACTAGCTATTCATGTTTTCCCTTAAGTGAGCGCCATTTCCCTACTTTCCCCTCTATCACAAGGGTTTGAAAAAATAGTTTGTGTGTCGCCGTTTCGATTGTCTTTTCTTTGAAGCTCTATCATGGAGTTTTTTAATATTAGTTCACCAGTATCACAGTTTTTCTGCTGCTCCAGCCATACCAAACCTTTTGCAAAACAGTCAGAATCCTCAGAATTGCTAATCTGTTTGTTTTCTTCCTTCCACTCCGCAGCTTACGGGAGCTCTAGTTAAATTCAAAGGAATGAAAGGGGATCGAAAATATTTATATGTACTCATAGTTCAGAAAGGACCGCTTGCACACAAGGAATATGATAGTTTAAAAAAAAAAAATTTCGTAAAGGATTTTGCACACAAGGAATGTGATGGTAAAAAAAAGAAAATCTTTAAAAATGGGTTTCGGTTAACAGAGTTTCGGATAAAAGAGGTTCTACTGTATATATATATATTTAAAATACCTCCGAATCAAAATTTATCTTACACTTTTATATAACAATGTTAACCAAAATTCTTAATGAAGATTGTATGTAAAATATAATACATTAATCATTATAAAAAAATATTAAAGTAAAGCTAATCGGCAAAATATATAAAGTGATAGCTATATATTTTGAAATATAACATGCATAAACTATATAAACATTTATAAACTAACATGTTTTAATATTAGATTCTGAAGATCATTACACTATGTAGTAGATTGTGAGGATAAATTAAAATGTAAATTGCAAAGTTCTCTGTGCAAAGAAAGAATCTTGAAAAGCATGAGATAGTGTAAAGTTTTTGCATATTTAGATCTAATTTACTTCTTGTTTAAATGCTTTGTTTTAATTCTTATTTGTTTTTAATTTCCAGAGTTCTAAATATAATCTTTATTAGGTTGTTTAAGTTAAAAAAGTGTTTTCTTGCAATCCTCATACATTCTGTTGTCCAACATCCCCTTTTTCTATGCATTTACAAAATTTGCAACAATGAAGGAGGTATCATTGAAAAGAGTTTTCGAATCAGCTTCTGACATAGTACACCCACAATTCATTAAAACAAGTTTTTTGATTAAAAACTGCACTTAATTAAAAATGAAATCTGCATGGTTCTCATAAATGAAATGAAGGTTCAAATCAATGTTGCCACAAAAATAAAATAGTGCATTATATCATGCTCAGCAATGATTTAAAAAATATAAAGTGTGGATGTCCCTGCACAGATTTATCTTACATTTATGTTTAGAAGAAAAAGATCCATCGAAGCATTGGTATTTCACGTGTGGCTTAAAAGTGCGATTTGTTATATTATATTAAATTGTATTTTCTATATGTATTCCCATAAGTGGATGACGTCATCCTCTAATGCAGTTGAAAATATGATTTAATTTTTTCTTGTGCATGCCTTTTGCTATATTCATGTTGTGTAAAAGACAATTCATGGTCTTCACATGACATGCATTCCCAGATTGTTATGTATTTTCTATTAGTTTCTTATGTATGTATGTATGTCAACAGAAAAGGAAAACAGCATTTGTATGTTACTTTACACTATTGTAACAAATAGTATCTATTGCTAAGTCATGTGATAATAGATTGAAACAATTTAAAATTACTTCCCCACCAGATAATTAGAATTTAAATAAAATGAATCCATTAATTGATAATCAAGTTCTTTAAATATATATATTGTCTTCAGAAAATGTACCCAATTTCTGGTATTATGGCACATCTGGATTTCAAAATTCTGCAATTACCAAGTGTGTTAAGAAAAAGCTTTTTAAACACAACTATATTTTGCTAAATATTATTTTGATTAGGAGATGAAAGAATGAAAATTAAAATATTTAAGACGGTTCTCGAATTCCAACTCAACTGGCTACTTTCTGACATATTCCTGAATTTATTTTTATTCAGAAATGCGTAAAACTGGCAGGTATTCTTATTCAGAAACTCAGAAAATGAACAGAGTTTTCAATAAAGGCAAAGGCTCTTTTAGTAAAATACTGTCAAAGTTGAATTGAATTTCTGGATGAAACACACCAACAAATATTGCCACAAGATAGCAATCAAGGATAACTCAAGATGTAATACACATTAAAAAGGGGAAAACATTACTCAATTCCAAAACAGGACAGTAGGTAGGTCTGCAAATATCATGCTTACATGCAAAAAATGAGTTTTTAAAATGTCAGAAAGGGTTCCGTTGTAGAGCAAGGAATAATATTTTTGCCTTAAATAACCTCTATAAACAATTATCATAACAATAAGTAAAAACACATCTATAAAATTCTTTTATTCTAAAAATAATTCAATCAGATCAAATATATATTTTCAATGAACATAGCAAAGAGATTTAAAAAGGCACAAAAATCACACAAGTAACTGGCAAGTTCTTTCAAAGTGTAAAAAGAAATAAAAAATAAAGTTCTTTCACGTTGAGTGTTGATATGAATTTGTTGATGTCTTTAAGATGTCATCTTCTTCATCATCTGATATGTCTTGAACTGTTCTACGATTCATAACTTCATAAGATTTCTAAAAAGAAAGACATATGTATGTAGTGAACAGATGAGAGCTTAATTATAGATAAATAATTTGACTCGGGAACCTCTTTGTGGATCGAACCTTTTATTTGCAATTCCATGATACAGGTATTTCCCCGCATTTGATCAGAAGCCCCGGGAGCCATGTATATATTTAAAATGCTATACATTTTCTTTCGACAGTCTGTGAGAAGAAACTACTGCATGAAATTACACCAATCTTTTTTTAAATGAAAGATATTTGGCCACAGATTTGTTATTGTACATTTGTTTGTTAAAATATTTTATTAATTAGCCATCATTTTAGATTAAAATTCTACAGTTGTGCGCACACAGTGTACCTTTGGAGTGACGTGCTGCAATGCGCAAAGATGCTCGCTCAGTTGAACTATCACATCACAGGTAGAAGTTGTTTTAAGTTCATCTGTTATTCGATCTTACTGTAAACAAGCTTTTCTTTCCTTCACAAAATTAATATTATTTGGCTCTTTCGGCATTATTAACAATTCAAAAATTTATTGTGTCAATATGAAGAGCTAGATACGGTTTATTTCAGGGCTGTTGTATTGTTTTGATCATATTACACACAAAAGATAAACACAGTGATTTGAGGCTAAAAGTTATGGCTGGTGATCCGTCTTATGAATTGCCAATAGTTACACACGAAGACTGGGAAACCAGTATGTTAAGTTATAGCTGCTTCTTTGAAATAATAAGGTATCACAAATATTAAAACGCAAAACTATTTCTGTAAGATCAGAACTTAAATTCAAGACAATTGCACATGCGTCAACTGTTTTTCAAACCTCTTCAATTTAGAAGGAAGATAAATGAGTTCCTGCAAGCGTAGCGGGTTAAAGCTCTGAATTTTTGTAGAGGACGCAGGTTCGAGCCCAAGTCTGGCAAAATGTGTAATATTTTTGTTGATAATTCATTTCAAAAGTGACATTTTATTAGGAAGAGAAGTTATAGGATTTTTATTTTATTTTTATTATTATTTTTAT
Source organism: Maratus speciosus (assembly GCA_963932465.1). Taxonomy (NCBI): domain Eukaryota; kingdom Metazoa; phylum Arthropoda; class Arachnida; order Araneae; family Salticidae; genus Maratus; species Maratus speciosus. The sequence continues at coordinate 13,879,956 of OZ010789.1, read as the reverse complement.
GCTTTATAATTAAATAAAATTTTGCACTCAATAATATTTTGAAAAAATAATAATTTTATATTTCTGATCATTATCAAGAATATATCAGGGTTCGTACACATTTCTTTAAATAAAAATCAAGTACTTTTAAGGACTTTCAAGGACCAAAACCAAAAAAATTTAAGGACCTTCAAATTAAACTAATAAATTATAACATGCATTTTTTAATAAAGGGTTTCTTTCATTTTTGTAAAAGTTTTAAATATTTAAATAGATGGGAAGTGGGGGGGGGGGGGGATTTCACAATGTGGCAGTAGAAATTTAGAAAATTTTAAAATAACATACAACAGAAGAAAAAACTAATCAGATGTGCCAATCCCAAAACTTTCTTCAATCTCATACATGTTAATACTACAAATTCATCATCAGAGTGCCAAAATTAAATGGTCTATGCCCCTCATAATCATTCTAAAGATATGAAATTATGTGCATCAGTTCTTGAGATACAACTATTGTTAAAACCGTGCAAATCCTGCAAAATATAGCATCCAGCAGCCAGCTGTAGGGTGATTTACACCAAAACCTAATCAGCAACAACTTATGTAAACATCTAACTGAATCTGAAGTTTGATGAAAATCCGTGCATTAGTTCTTGCGATATAGCTATTACAGAAATCGTGAAAAATGCAGCATAGCAGAGCCATCTGTTGGGAGATTAACACCAAACCATAATCAGCACCTATAATTATCAGGGTATACCTGAATCTGAAGACTTAAAGACCTTGGAGGGGGGGGGGGGTGTAAAACTGTATAATTGATTATTTATTGTTACAATAAATTAACTAATGGAGCAGAAAAAGTTTTTAAAAAAGCAATGATTTTTAAGATTTTAAACTTTATAAGTTGAGGGGGCAAAGGGACAAGCACATTTTTTTAAATTTTTTAGGGTGGGGGTTTATTAGATGACTTATTTATTTACCTTACTAAAAATTTACAAGAAAAAAGTTTACAAGAAAAGGGTTTTTTTCGCTATGACAAAATTTGTGTATTTCTTTTGGCAATCTTTTGACGAAATTTGCGTATTTTTTTGCAATCTTTTGACAAAATTCGCGTTTTTTCACAATCTTTTGGCCCCGTTTTGTTCGTTTTTTGACGAAGTCAGCTGTCTTTTGACAAAATGCACATTTTTTTCGCGATCCTTTGACGAAATTGACGTGTTATTTGCGCTATTTTGACGAAATTCTTGTGTTTTTCGTGATATTTTTACGAAATTAGTGTTTTTTGCGACCTTTTGATGAAATTTGCGGGGGGTTTTCGCCATCTTTTAACAAAATTATCGTTTTTACGATCTTTTGACCGCGTTTTGTTCGTTTTTGACGAAATTAGCGATCCTTTGACAAAATTCACGTTTTTTCGTGATTATTTGACAAAGACAGGGATGAAAGTGCACTAAAGCCATTTTGTTGCAGCAAAAATCGAATTTTGGAGCAGTAAAATCTATTTTTGTAGCAGCAAAAATCTGATTTGGTAGCAGTAAAATCCATTTTTTGTAGCAGCAAAAATTAATTTTGTAGCAATAAAACTATTTTTGACGCAAATTGAAATTCTAATGCTAATAAAAAAAATTGCGTATTTTCACGATCTTTTGGCGAAATTCACGTATTTTTCGCGATCTTTTGACAAAATTCGCGTATTTTTTGTGATCCTTTGTTGAAATCAGCGTGCTGTTCGCTATTTTTTGACGAAATTAGTGTTTTTTCCCAATCTTTTGACCCCGTTTTGTTCGTTTTTAAAAGTAATTGGTAATCCTTTGACAAAATTAACGGTTTTTTTTTCACTATAACAAAATTCGCATGTTTTTCGCGATCGTTTGACGAATTTGCGTATTTTTCGCGATCTTTTGGCAAAATTCGCGTATTTTTGCGATCTTATAGCGAAATTTGCGTATTTTTCGCGATCTTTTGACAAAATTCGCATATTTTTCGCGATCTTTTAACGAAATTCGCGTTTTTTCACAATCTTTTGACCCCGTTTTGTTCGGCTATTCTTTGGCAAAATGCACGTTTTTTTCGCAATCCTTTGACGAAATTCGCGTGTTATCCGTGATATTTTGACGAAATTGTTGTGTTTTTCGCGATCTTTTGACGAAATTTGCTTGTTTTTCGCTATCATGTCACGAAATTAATGGTTTTTTGCGACCTTTTGATGAAATTTGCGGGGTTTTTTCACAATCTTTTAGCAAAATTATCGTTTTTACGATCTTTTGACTGCGTTTTGTTCGTTTTTGACGAAATTAGCGATCCTTTGACAAAATTCACGTTTTTTTGTGATCATTTGACAAACATCGCGTGTTTTTCGAGATCTTTTGACCGCGGTTTTTTGCTTTTTTTGACGCAATTAGCGGCATAGAAAAAATTGTGCTAAATTTCATCTTGGCACTAAGTACGTTTTGGTGCAGGTTTGGCGCAAAATGGAAAAAAATAGCTCTTTTGTAGTTTTTGCAGATTTTGACTTCGTCTGGCGCATCTTACATTCCTGAGAGTAGAAAAAGGTTTAAAAAAATGAAGTTTTTAACTTTGATATTACGAAGGGGAAAGTAAAATTTCAGAAGAAGTGGAGGCAAGGCGGGATTAAGATTTTTTTAAAGTCAGAAATTAAAAGAAATGCAGAAGAGTTTCACCTTTGATTAAGAATTAATATGAGAGTAAAATTAAGCACTTTTAAGGACTTTTTTCAGATTTTGCATGAAAATAAGTACTTTTAAGCACCAAAAATTTCCTTTGAAAATTGTAAGCACGTTTAAGGACTTTCAAGGACCGTACGAACCCTGTATATATGTGCATGTGTCAGAAAGAAAAGTTTGTCATTCATTTGCGTAAAAAATAAGACAGAAAGAAAAAAAAATATTCGTATAAAAGCTATAAAAGAAATTACCTTGATATCCAGATTAATTTAATCTAATCTAATTCTATTAAATCTTAACCTAATCTCTATTAAATCTAATTTAATAATTTAATTATTTAAAAAATGTAAAATAAAATTCAAGTAATAAAAAATATGTATTATAAACCATTAGTTGTATCGAGTTTCAAATTTAGGTTTTTAGAGAATGAGACAGATAAAAATACAATTCATGGCAGCTTTTAATGGTCGTGTAGTTAATAAAAAAGAAAATGTTTTTTTTTTTTTTTAAATAAAAAAATTAATGAGGCCGTAGTAAGTAAAAATAAATTCACTACCTGGCATTTTTAGGTAAATTTCTGATAAAAAGCAAGCATAATTGGTTGTAAATTATAAACTTAAAATTCTTTCATGTCATTGAATAGGTTAGCCTGACTATCTATCGCCTTAAAGAAATAGGAATCACTTATGCAATATAGAAATTCGTCATTCAATAATTAATTTAAAAGCAACTAACTAAAAATTCAAGAATTTTTTTAATGAAACATTCAAGTTATTTACCTTAAAATCTTGACATGCACTATCTAGTTTATATTAATTTCGGCAATTAACATGGGCAGAGATATTGTAGGCAACTCAAATCTACTACAAATCTGTCTATTAGAGTCCTGTGCGACCCGACCCCGCAAATTCCATTTTAAGCCAAACCGCAGCCCGACTTGAACAAGCAAAAATAATTTTCGGCAACCCGCAACCTGACCCGAACCACGAGTCGGGGTCGGTAAAAACGGGTAAACCCAACCCGATGCAGGACTCTACTGCCTATTCTATTTGGGGACCTTGTTATATACCTCAAATACTGTTTTTTATCAGCAGAGGGCAAACTAATCAAAATTAACACAGCTCTTTCATTTAAATAGATCAGTATCCTTTACTGAGCATGTTTTGTGGCAGCAAGAGTTTGACTCAAACCTGATTGCAACACCAACAGTCAATTCTAAACTTGGTGGGTAATTGTTATTTATGATCTAAATGTAATAATAACTGTCAGACAGAGAAGAGTTAATTAGAATTTATGACTTAAAATGTAATCATCAAATACTTATTTAGATATTAAGTTTAATTTATAACTTAAATATAATCCTGAATCTAATAACCTTCAACTTTGAGGAAGGTTGATTAGAATTTATAGCTTAAATATAATCAGATAACTCCAATTTATCACTTGAATCTAATAACTGTCACATTTCAAAAAGTTAATTGCTGTTTATGGCTTTGAATAAACATTTAATATAAACACATCAATCAACTTCTATTTTGGTAAATTAATTTTATTATCATTTCATATATATAATCTGGTTTATTGTAAGAATAGGCTTGCAATCCTAAAAAAGCATGGAACAGTATGATGGGGGAGGGAAAAAATGTAGGGATGCAAAAGATAGCTGGCAAACAAATTGCATCTGGCTGTCATGCCAGACAAATAGCAGTAGCCAGATAGTAAGATTAATATCCAGCTTGAAATTATATACTAAAAAAAAAAAAAAAAAAAAAAAAAGATGATAAATATGTCATTATAAATAGTTAATTAAAGCAAGAAAAAGTATTTTGATTTTTTAAATTTTTTGTGCCTATGATCCACTATATAAATCATCATTGAAAAAAAAAAACAAAAACAACAAAAAAAAAACAGATATATTTATTTTATATCTTTCATATTTCCACAATTATTGGGAAAATGGCCACTGATAAAAATTAATGTTGTCTTTAAAATATGTTATTTTAAACATCTATAACACTATATAAAAATATTCATTCATTTTAAAAATGTGGAATGCAACACTATACAAACAATTATTGAACTGAAATAATCCCTTTTCATTAGGTAAGTAGAGTACAGTACAAGATTACATTAAAATGAGAGACAGGGAAGAAACCTATTTTTAATACCTTAAGATTGTTTTGGGGCTTTTTCTGTTCCTCCATGATTTTTCTCCTGATTTCAGCCAAACTGCTGAATGTGTTTCCAGACTTGACAACTGAAAGTAGAGAAGTCAAAACATACTTCAAATCTAAAATGAAATCAAACAGCAGTTGAATGAAAAATATTAATATTACATATAGTCAACTCCCTCTAATCCGCAACTCTATAATCTGCAAACACCTATAATCCGCACACTGTTTCAGATGTAAACAATGAAAACTCAGTTACCATTAACTTTTTAAGAGGAATTCAAAATGGCAGCAATTTGATGGACGATTGGTATTCTGTTTTTGTCCCATTAAATTTTTGCATTTGAATGAAGTAAAATTTTATTTTTCAAATAAAAAAAAAAAGGAAAAAATCATATTTTTTTTTGTGGCCAGCATCTAGACAGTGATGGTGATGATGTTGAATTTGGTGGTTTCAATTTGTATAGTGCAAAACAGAAATCTGCAGAACTTTTGTGTTTTGCAAAAAATTCATTAACTGTTGTACCTGATTTCTTGAATGGTTAAAATACAATTGGATGGGTGTTCTCTCAAGGTGAAGATCCAGTTACAGAGAGTTTCTCAGATGATGACATTATAAATACTATTCTGTTAAATTCTGTTGAAAATCAAGATAAATGTGGCCAATGATGGTGAAGGTGAAAAAGTAATACTTGAGCAAGGTTTGGCTATAAATATTTTACATTTTCTTCAGAAACAGAGTTTTGTTTCAGAACAAGAAATAATGACCATAGACTGCAAGAAAAAATACTGAACCAAAAGTTTTCAAACAATGACACTTGATACTGTATTTGAAAATTATAAAAACAAATAAAAGAAATTTTATTATAAAATTTAAATATTTTTTCCTTAAATATAATGCATTTTTAAATTAAATAACACAATGTGTTACATCATCTTTCTTTTTTATCCATTAATTTATACATTACTAATTAATTTACTGTAAAATTAGAGGAGAAAAATGTAAACAAACTAATGACCTATAATCTGCACACCCTGTGGTCCCAAGCTGTGCGGATTAAAGGGAGTAGACTGTATATATATAAACTGTAATATTATATAATGGTTATATATATATAAATGGCTATTAGCACAAAACATTAACTGATAAAAATAAAGCTAGTTCTTTTTTCATTAAAATAATTATAAAACACAAGTTGTTTATTGTTTTGAATACTCAATTTTAAATCAAATACTTTTTAAAGTTAACTATAGCAAATTGAATACAATTAATCTGAATTTTATTTTTAAAAATTAACAATAAACTTTGAGTATTGTTTTCCTTATATCACTTAAGTTTATGAAATTGCGTTACTCCTTGAATGATTAAGTAATTGATGTAATGAATTATCAAACTTTTACAGTATTTTATGCATGTACAGTCATGGAAAAGAAAAAAAAAAAAAAAAAAAAAAAAAAGGTATAAATGTCCCCTACCTAACTCTGCAACTAATTACAATAGAAGAAATTAACTGGTACCAAATAATAGGAAAAAAAGTCTACTTTTAAATGATGCTGTGATGTCTGGAGAACTTTTCTTTTAGTTTCTGCTGGTGCCATTGTCACGTGATACATGGACGCAGAGAGGAAGGGGGGACACTGTTTTTCAGTGTGGAAGGTAGAGGTATTTTTTATGCCAGCTAGTGAGCGCAGTGGGTTTTTTTTTACGAGAAACCGAAAGATTGTTATAGAAAGTGTTTGGTAGGTGTTACGGGCACTGGGAAAATAAAAAATTTAATAATATAGTGAAGTGGACGTTTTGGTGTGTAATATGAAGGTGTTGAGCATCCATGTGAAACCTATAATTAATTGTATATAGTGTGTCGTCAAATGTGTTGTCATCTATAACGTCTTTACGTTCTCTGTAAATAAACTACATATTCTGTATTAAAAGTGTTAGTGATCTATTAGCCAAGGAATACACCTCTGACGATTAGCGGGAATCGAGCGTCACAGATGTATATAAAATTTTCTTAGGGGGCCATCTACAAATCAAAACCAGATCATACTTTGTTTTTTTCAATGGCAACACTCCATTTTGACACTCTATTTTAAATCTTTGGTTCAAACTATGCCTAGAAATCAAATTCCAAGTCATTTAGATGATATGTTTTTGAATTATACACATTAACAAATTAGAGCTTCTAAAGTTAAATTACATTCTCATATTTTTATTAATATCTCCTTAAATTATAATCCTAAGGTGATAATTTTTTTGCTTGGTTATAATACTAAAAATCCCAAACATAAATAGATTGAATTTGTAATTTTTAAAATTTTATAATATGAATTATGAAATTAATATTTGAAAAAAAAAAATGAATTGCAACTTACCATTCTTTTGATAGATTTATATTTATTATGTCCTGCTAGTTCAAATTTTTCTTCCAAGTAGTTTTCGAATTATGAGTAAAAAACATCAAAATGATGGTTGTATGATGTTCAGAAAAGCAAAACATTAAGTGGGTGAAATGTTTATATTGGCAAGAAATAATACATTAAGAGAAGTGACACAGTCATTCTGTAGCATTTCAACCACTGAGTACTGAACTTCTATTTGGATACAACCCCTAAAATAAGCTCATTTTAAAGTTATTAATTTCTTGGAAACTAATCATATGGATTTCATGAAAATTAGGACTTAAACTAATCGAAGGGTGTAGATTCTATGTAGGGTGTCAAACTTTGATATTGCTATTGAAAAAACAAAATGTGTGTTTGTTTTGATATGTAGAGGGCTCCCTAAGCAAATTTTATATACATCCTATAAAAATAGACTACAGTCACCTCTCACTTATGTGCCTCTCATTTATATGCGTCTCTCAGTTATACGTGATTTTCGTAAGGTCATGTCGCAAGGAATAGTAAAATAATACTGTAGATTTCTCACTTATAAGCGCCACTTTGAATTCTCTCTCTCTCAGTTATAAGCGGAAATAATAGACTATTTTTAGACTTTTTGAAGAAATTTGATGTGAAAATGGCAAAAGAAAAAAAAAAAGCTGCTCTTTATGGATCAATCCATCCTTCATATCTACCATTGCTGACACATGCACACGTTATACATTCCCCTGTAAATTGTACTAGCAGACTCCAGCCATTAGATCTATTTATAATAATGTCAGTTAAAGCGCAGTATACGAAAGATTGGGTGTGGAGAAATAAGAATGTTTAGATACCAGTGCAGAAAAAGGAATTCAAGAAAATTTCGATTCTGGATGCTATGCGTATGTTCGTTTCCTCTTGGAATAACATAACAGCCACAACTTCTAACTGCTTTAGAAAAGCAAATTTTGTTCATTCAAATGATGCTGAAGCTATTCCATTATAGGAAAAGGAAAAAATGACGATGATTTTAAAATAGACGAAGAAGAATGGAATAGCATGAGGCAAGATTCTCTTTCTATTCAAGATTTCGTAAATGTTGATATTAACGGCAATAAGAGATACTGAAACTGTTTTTGGAGACATGACAGCTGAAAAGAAGGAGAAGATAATGATATTGCAACTGTCCCATCTTATGCTACTGCTTTAGGAGCTCTGGACGCTTTGAGATGTTACCTTCAATAGGCTGATGTAGCATCAAGTACAATGACGCACTTTAATGCACTAGAAAAGGTCGTTGTCCAAATGCGGCTTAAGCAAAAACAAACTAGCATCGATGACTTCTTAAAAGAGGGCTAATTGGCATATCTTCTTCTATGTAAAATGAAATTTTATGTTTATTGCATTTTTTAAACTAAATTTTATAAGGAAAGTGTAAGGATTTTAAGTACACTATACTAATATTACACCTCTTTTATTTTATAAAATGTTATTAATCATAATTCTTATATTTAAAAATGTTTTTTACCATAATGTGTATAAAGAATTACAACATCCTCTCAATTATGCGTGGCTCTCAGTTATGCGCGATTTTAAATCAATCCCTTCAAATGCGTATAAGTGAGAGGTGACTGTATATTTCCAGTTGTTGGGTGTCAGTAACTTTCTTCTATAATAATTTGTTGCAGAGTTGTTTTTTTTCCATGACTGTACAAGATTATCTATTTGAAAGAGTTAAAACTGAAGGTAAGATGAGATTTAATTTTACTTTGAATATCCCCCCCCCCCCCATGCTTATTAAATTTGTCAGGTGATTTTTTTCTTTTGCTATGTGACAAACATTAATAAATGTTACTTTAAATGAAGATGAATCTTGCAACTGAAAACAATAAAGCTACAAACAACTAATTAAAATTTAAGATTCTCTGTTATTAATTAAACAGAAATATACAGATATTTTTAAAACGTTTGTTTATTATGCATACAACAGAACTCTAAAGAATGTCAATCATTTATAATACTGACAAGCTCAGTCAAACTTTTAACTCGCATTTAATAAGAATGAGCAAAAAAAAAAAAAGTGGTTGTATAATACACTGGGAAACTCGGAAAGAGTGAGCCAAAAATTTACCAACTCATAACATTTTTTCCAGTTTTTCCCTGAGAAAAATGTGCTAATTCATGCATGTAGTACAGTTTTAATACAATTTTGTGAAACATATAAAAGAGATTGCTATTTCTTTTAAAGGATTTTGCTTTTTTTCTGTAAACAAATTGTAGTAACATTCCATTCATGATTTCATCTATGATAATAAAGATAGATTGCTTGTTTGTATGTATGTATGTCTGCGTGAGTGCTGCATGCAGAGCTACAAGATTTGGTAGGAAGGTATGGCTGAAACTATGCACCTCTAAGCCATTTTTTGGATTACTTTTTGAAATTTAATTTTTTTATGAGATTTTTCACGTTGTGTAGTAATTTTCCCACATTAGTAAAAGGAATCCAATTTAAATCTGTTAGCACAAAATAGTAAATTTTGTCTTCTTATAAATAAAGTTTATTTAGAGTTTTTTCGTGTTCAGCGCTGATTTTTTGACATTTGTAAAAAGAGTCCATTCATAAAAGGAGTTTAAATTTATTTTTTCTCAGTATAATAATTTTTTGTCTTCTGAGATTTTTAGCTTAACATTTGTAAAAGAATTTGGTTTCAATTCAATAAGCTCAATACAGTAAATTTTGTCCCCTGAGATTTTGAATTTTTGCCAATTCTTCAACATTTGTTAAAAGATTCTGGTTTCAAACTTTTATCCCAATATAGTAAATTTTCTTTTCTGCAAGTTTTGAGCTTTCTTGATTTTTACAATTTAGAGGTAATTTTTTTCGGAGATGGAAGGAACTTTCTGGTAAATTTTGCTACTGCCAGGATTAAAGTTGGAAGAATGCCAAATCGGTTCCTATAGCAATATGAACTGAAAATTCTACACGTCTTTTTCATCAGGTACAAAGAAGATATACTACCATTTCACACCTGATGAAGAAAAAGAAAAGATCGAAAGGCCATGCACATTTCTTTGTTTTATGGTGTTTTTAAGAAGTTTTTCTCCTTTATAACATCAAAAATTCAGAAATACTTTTAATTAAAAAAAAATTAAACTAGAGTTATGTTCTCCTTATTTTTTAGGATGAACTGATTATTTCCAAGTTTGTATTTTAGTTTGTACCCATTTGTAACATTGAGGTGACATTAAGAAAAGAACACTTCAATTTTTATATTAAATTCAATAAAATAAAAATAATATATGCAGTAAAACACGTGAAAACAGAATCTCAAGGTACCAAGAAAGAATTCCATTTTAGAGAAGTTCGGCAGGCATAATAGACTGGGAAGTGGCAGCACACACCATCATCTCATCGAGTTCAGGGCTGAAATTCTAGGATGAGTTAAATCTTGATTCGCCTATTAAAACGCAATCGGTCTGCCAAGTCCTATCTGGGTGGAAAACCCCTGGAAATCCAATTTTAGTAGTTAATCGATAGGTTAATCATTGTTTTCCTCCACCCAAAAAAGGTATGAAAACGGAGAGAACTGAAGGCAGGAAAGCACAATGGAAAACCTACCAGTCAATCGCTAAATTCAAGTTTCCAGGTGTTTTCCACTCAGATAGGACTTGGCAGACCGATTCCGTTTAAATAGGTGAATCGAGTTTTAACTCATGCTCGAATTTCAGTCGTGAACTCGATGAGGTGCTGGTCTGTGCTGCCACTTCTTGGTCTTTAATTTTTTGCTTGTAGCAAAATAAATACCTTATAGAATTAAATTATTATGTCTATGGGAGGATTCAGTTAGAGAAAGATTCCCCTTTCACACATTTTTCTGTATTATATAAGATGTTTTTGAAGTAAAGGAACAAACTTTCAGCAGTGAAAAGAAACAATTTTTGTACAAGAAACCAGGGGGTACCATCTATTCATTCAGACAAAAATACAAAGTGAGACATTTCATTCGCATCTGTAGCAATAACGTAGTGAGATTTTTGTCACTGCTTTGTGTGAAAAAGAATGACGACATGTGCATTGTAACTGAGTCAGTGACATAATGTACTGCCACTTACATTCCCTTCCCAGCACTTCTTGTGGTGTCAAAACATTTCATACAAAGCAAAATTAATCCAATGAAAGTACCTTCATTATTGTTAAACTTGTGAATGAAAATCTAATCTTGGCTAGAAGTGAGCCTTTTTGACTGAATATGTGGTTTCCTAACACAAAAAATGTCTTGACAACCGAGTTTCCTCTAGACCAGCGTTTCTTAAACTGGGTCTGTGAGCTTACAGTTGGGGGTCCTCAGGCCAGTGTTGAATTCATACCTTTTTTTCGGCAGGAATTTCTATAACTGTAGTTGTGGATAAATGCAGGACTAGAACTTCTAATCTAGGACTATTAATAAGCGTAAAATAAACACCTAAATTTAAATCTTCCGAGGGAGGCATTTCAATGCTGGGGAAGAGAATCCCACCCCCTCCTTCGCTCTGCCTTCTGAATTCATCTCTGCGCAAGCCAACCGAATATATTTTCTCTTGTGAGCGCGCTGTTATAGTAGCAATCACTTGACCATATGTCATCTTATCAAGAAATGCGAAAGCAAGGTGAAAATGGCAGTGAGTGAATTCCAGCCATTGTCATTTTTAAGTGCACTGTTTGTATTTTAGTCTCTCTTGTTACATACTTACAATTTTTTTTGTTATTCATGATATGAATGAGTGGTTAAAGACCGGTAAAATAAAACCTAAAGAAGATATGGAGTCAGATATAGATGATGATTTAATACCTCAAAATTTAACAGCGAAAAAATTACCGCAAAGGAAAAACGTAAGTACCGTATTTTCGGGCGTATGAGCCGCGGCGCATACGAGTTTGAAAGTACAAAATATTCTAAATGCGGCTGTTATGCCAGGGCGGCGGATACAGTGATTTTTTTTTTTTTTTAACAGTTATGTCTTATGGCATTTTTTTTTGTCAAACCGATATTTTATGACGCCATCCCCCCCCCCCCCCCCCCTTGATCAATAGTTTCATGCTCTCGAATTGGTACCAAAATTTTAGAAAATGTCCCTCAACCGCAGATGTCCGAGAAATGTTATTTGTTTCGTTTATTTTTAAACAATCAGCGAGATGAATAACGTTTGTCTCACCGGTTCTCAAGTTAAAAATGATTATATTTTCCGCCCATCCGTCAATAATTACTTTACTCTTCGGATACTGGAATGTACAGCTGTCGTGAGCTTTTCTTCTAATAAACCCCCCTTTCCTTCCACTTGCAAAGCAAAACTGCTCACTCTGTGAAATTACTGGTCTCTAACTAGAGAAATCTCAAATCCCGGCATAGAACTTTTATGGAATGGGTCTCCCAATACACAGAAAAAACACTGGAGAGCAAGATTTTTTCATTATTTTTTTTCAGTACCGGACTCTATAAACTCGGCCCCTAAAATAGAGGCCGTACCCGACTCGACCAGACTAAATGAATTCAAACTTTGAAACCGTCTGGGTCAGCAGAATTAGTACAATTTTTTTTTTTAGCCGGGTCGGGCGATAAACAAAATAAACGGTCCTGACCAATATAACAAATTAAGTGGGCCGACTTCCGCGATATAAATATTGGGCTATTTTGCTCACGCAAAAACACCGGCTAAATCCTAAGAAAGATTTTTTTTTTTAAATATGTCGTTCGCATTGCATTATTTTTAAATGATCTTTTTTGCATTGGATAGCTGAGGTCGGTCTCTACAAAAGAGTCATTTTTACTTTTTCGATTGTGTTTAGAGGTTTTCTTTTTTAACTAGAATACTTTCACTTTCGAAGCTGATTCCGAAAATCAAAGTATAACTACGAAAAACATCTGCAAACAAAATCAAAAAAGGGTCTTTTTAGAGATCAACCTCAGCTATTCAATGCAAAAAAAAAAAAAAAAAAAAAAAAAAAAAAAAAATCATTTAAGCATATTGAAATGCGAACCATGTTTTTTTTTTTTTAAATCTTCCATAGGATTAACATTAGCGAACGGGCGTTTACCCTTGAGTGAAGTAGCCGATACATAGGGGAAAAAATCGGCCCGGCCCGTACAAAAAATAAATTAATTAATTAATGGCCCGGCATAAAAGCTAAAAGTTTGGCCTGGCCCGGAAAACATTTAAAATCTCGGCCCGACCCGACTGAATTTCTTCAAAACATTGATTTTTACGCTGATATGGTTAAAAATTGTTTCGTACGAAGAGTTCTCAACAAAAATACTTATTTTATCTTTTTTTTTTATAATCTTTATTTTTAAAGAAGCACCTAATAAAATCACTCAAGTAGGCATTTATAACTAATAAACAAACATGTAATTTTGTTATCTCTTGACTCAACTTAACAAAACACACTTGATTACAAATTCACTCCATCTCTTCGGACCGACCGTTCTGACACATTGCCCTATGACCTTGACGTGTAGTTGGCTAATAGTTTGTTTTGTTTCTTTGAAAAGAACTTTGAATGCAGTAGAAAAAAATGGTAACGAGATAAGAGATTTTTTTAATGCAAAGTGGATTCGTGGATTCCTTAAACTTATGATATATATCTCCATAATAATTATCATCATAATAACTTATGATGAAAAGGAAAGTCTAAATTCTAACCAAGAAATATTTTTAAAACTTACAAAATTATTTTTTTAAATAAACAAAAAAAGATGCGTATGTAGCAAATAAAAAATAAAATCTGCCACAAACAGAATCAATTAAACAGTTATCAATAGGTGAACTGCGTAAAAAAAAAAAAAAGAAAAGAAAAGAAAGAAAGAAAAAAGGAGCGCTTCTAGTTATCCTAAAGTGGTTTCGGCAGTGCGAGATCTGCACCGGCCGGGCCATACTCTTTTCTGAAGGTTCTGTCCAGGCCGAGTTAGGGCATTACTTTTTTCCTGAAAGATCGGGCCGGGCCGGACCTAACTTATTTTTTCTGTACAGAGCCTGGACTGGTTTCATTCCTAGTTTTCACGATCCAAAATTTTCAGTCGAATTTTTGACAAAGCCCGTATGAAAATCATTGTCTCGTCGTGGCCTGGTCCGTTCAAAGGTCAGTAAAATTAGCCCTGGACCAAAAATGTTTGCAAAAAATGCATAAATTTTTAAATCGCCATTATTCTACAATTAAACATTATAATTTATTCTTTTTAAAGAGTAATAGATTTCATACGCTTATTAAAATATAGCTAAATTAAAATATAGTAAAACGAGTGAAAAGAACCTGCCTATGACGGAATCCTGTTTTAAACTGAACAACTTGTTGAGGATTCTGTCTATAACGCTTTTTTTTCTTTTTTATACAATTCGGTCTTACTAGATTTTACCGTATAACATTTTTCTGATTTTTAACATTTCAATACTTAGAATATGGATTAACATTAGTAATGATAACTGAAACATTTACATACAAGAAATAGAGATTCATTTAAAAAATAAATATCACAGCCTGCGGCACTTCATCAATGTTTCGTAGAAATTCACTCGGGCTGAGCCGAGATTTTAACTTTTTTCCGAGCCAGTCTCGGGCCGAACTTTTAGCTGTTATATCGGGCCGGGCCGAACTTTTAAATTTTTTACCGGGTCGGGCCAATATATCTTTTGTACAGGCCGGACCGAACTTTAATTTTTGTATCGGGTTGGTCCGTGCCGAATTTTTTCTGCGAGTCGAGCAGTCCCGGGCCGATTTTTTTTCTACGAGTCGGGCAGTCCCGACCTAGAAATTTCGGCCCGTGCAGACCTCTAAGTGTCTCTATACGATATTTCAAGACCTCTAAAATCCAGAAAAGCCGCGGACGAAACGATTCCGGAATTTAGATTGTACAAATATCAGTTCCTTGGGTGCGGCGCTTACGATGGTGCGGCGGGTATTCCCGAAAATACGGTACTCTGAAGAATATTTAACATTGGGATTTACGAGCATCAGTATTAATAATGAAGAACAGTTTGTTTGTGTTATTTGTGTGTCAAAGCCCACGGTGGCGAGGTGATCGAGAATGTTTAGCGACAGTCGACAGGAGACAATGGATTTGCCATGGTCCGGTCACGTGCACAAAGTTGTGTGATCTTGTCACCATGGGCTTTGACACACTTTTGTCACTGTACACAGCCAGCATTCTGTGATGAATATTCACCGGCTTACATTTTTAATTACAGCTCGCTGATCTGTTTTGGACGCAGTTGCATTCACACCAGCCATTTTGAACTGAATGCCACATCCTTACGAATGAAGTTATCACAAATCTGCTTGCACTTGCGCACATGGGGTACATACTAGAGGTCTGCACGGGCCAAAGTTTCCAGGCCCGGCCCGGCTCATCGGAAAAAAATTCGGCACGGCCGATAAAAAAATTAAAAGTTCGGCCCGAGCCCGGCCCGCTAAAAATCTTAAAAGTTCGGCCCGAGCTTGGCCCGGCCCGGAAAAAAGTTAAAATATCGGCCCGAGCCCGGCCCGGCCCGGAAAAAAGCTAAAATCTCGGCCTGAGAAAAAAAAAAAAAAAAACCAGCCCGAGTGAATTTTTTACAAAACATTGATTTTTACGTCGATTTGGTTAAAAATTTGTCTTGTACGAGATATCTCTGACCAAAAATATTTATCTTAACTTTTTTTTCTCATGTTTATAATCTTCATTTTTAAAGAAGTGACACAGACTGCGATATTTATTTTTATAATCTCTATTTCTTGTATGTAAATGTTTAGGTTATCATTAATATTGTTAATCCGTATTCCATGCATTAACATGCATGTATTCCATGTATGCCAAAAATCTGAAAAATTCTATACAGTAAAATCTTCTAAGACGGAATTGCGTAGAAAAAAAAAAAAAAAAAAATGCGTTATAGACAAGTTCCATTCTTAGCAAGTGTAAATGTATCATATATTATTTTCTTACGTATTAGTATATTAATTTTGCATGGATCAACACGTTTTTCAGTTTAAAACAGGGTTCCGTCATAGGCAGGTCCCTTTTCACACATTTTACTATATTTTAATTTAGCTATATTTTAATAAGCGTAGAAATATACTATTCTTTAAAAAGAAAAAAATTTAATGTATAAGTGTAGAATAATGGCAATTTAAAAATGCATGCATTTTTTGCCAAAAATTTTGGGCCAGGCCTAATTTGACTGATCTTTGAATGGATCTGGCCAAGCTGATATAATGATTTTCATACGGACTGAGTCAAAACTAGGACTGAAAAGCTTGGGCCGTGAAGACTAGGAATGAAACCAATCCCGACTCTGTACAGAAAAGATAAGTTAGGTCCGTCCCGGCCCGAGTCTTAGAAATAAAGTATGGCACGGCCTGAGCCTTCAGAAATAATGTACGGCCCGGACCAGCCTGAGTACCGTGAATGAAAATCGGCCTGAGCCCGGGCCGCGGGCCGGCCCGTGCAGATCTCTAGTACATACACCTTCACTATCGCATTTGTTTCACGAAAATACATTGAAAACTGAATGTGATGCTCTGAATCACTTTCATTTGAACACGCCTTATAATTTCGTCAAAATGTGTCGGAATAAGTACAGATGGGGTTCGAGCTATGAGTGGACCTATTAATGATTTAATCAGCTTATTTAAAGATAAACATCACATCCAGTTTGCACATGCTGTTGTATTCATCGTTTATCACTGGTCGCGAAAAAATGCCTGAAGATTTTAAGTCTTCAACGAAGTTGTTTCAGTAGTAAATTATATCAAGGCTTGTGCATTTAATTTTAGGCTTTTTTAAATTATGTGCAAAGAAACTGGGAGTGAACACATACAGTTACTTTTGCACAAAGAAATTAGATGACTGTCACGAGGAAAAGTTTTAAATCGCACTTTTGCATTGCGTGATGAAGTAAGGCTATTTTTATTGGATTTCGTTTGAAAGAATGTTTCAATGATTTCTCCTGCCTTGTGAAGGTGGCATATTTGGCAGATATTTTTAGTTTTCTGAATGAGCTGAATTTAAGCTTACAAGGAGCATTGGTACATATTTTCAAAGTCCAGGACAACATAGAAGCAACAATAAAAAAATTGATTTGTGGGCAAATCAACTTGAAAAGAATAATTTTTAATCATTCCCAACATTATTCGATTTCTTACAGACCTTTCGCGATACAATTTACCATGATATTGTTGAAAATTTCGTTGTACACCTGAAGAACTTGACTAAAACTTACAGACTTCATTTTTCTCCCTCAAAGTCAGAAATTTAGTAGAGGACGAATCCATTTCATTTCTAAGACATTAGCAAAATGGAATCTTTAATATTCTTGGAGCAGGAGCAACTTACGGAATCATCATGCGAACATTCCACAAATATTGCTTTCCAAGTGAAAAAATAGCCTTCCAAACTTTTGGTTGTGCGTGAGAAATACGTAGTGGAAAACTAGCAGATAAAACTATCAAGCATTTACTTCCCTTCTGTACAACATATTTATGTGAAAAGACTTTCTCCAGCCTTTTGCACATGAAAAACAAATATAGAAATCAATTGAATGTCGAACCAGACTTGCGAATATATGTTTCGAACCAGACATTTCACATCTTGTAGAAAAACAAAACAGAAGCATCCTTCTCATGTGAAATAGTATGTATATTTTGACTTGTTGCATCATAAAAAATATAATGCATCATTTCCCATTCAAATTAATTTAAAAAATATAATTTATTTCAATTTTACAACTTAAATTAACATTTTCAAACACCTAATTTCTAATCACAAGTTTTAAACTTATAATGTAAATTTTAATGATAAATAATTCAATATTTCCTTATTTTTCAATGTAAACATTATCTCTTATTAAGATTATTTAAGTGCAATTAGTATTTTATTATATTTCAGTAATTTAACTTTCAAATTTCTTTCAACATACATCGCGAATGTGTAAACACATCGGAATTTTCTAAGTCTAAAATATAAAAAATAGAAATCTTTTATTTATCAATATTTCCCTTTTAAATTATATTATGTGGATAGAAATATTTATTTCTAGCCGATTGCAAAATTTTCAGTGACTTGTGATAAATACTTTGGCAGAAATACGCAAAAATGTATTTTCTATCTTTTCTCATTTTTAATTTCGGCGCGCGACGCCATGAGATCATTCTTTCCGACATTTTGAAAGTTCCAACAAGAAGGGTATTCCCCTTTGCCAAACAGACGCTTAGTTCAAAACCGGACATCTGCTAAATCGTTTTACATTCCTTTTGGAACACGCACGTTGTGTGTGACGTCAGGCGCGGGGAGGATAGGCGTTTTTAATTGGCTGGCGCGCTCTGTAATGGCTTTTCATGTTTGAAACTCTGGGTTCTGGAAAAGTCATCATTCTTCACCAGGGAGCCGTTAAAGCAAGTAACTTGTGGAGGCTGCGACGCCGTGCTTTTTTTAGCCGGCTGTTGCGGCAGTAGAGTTCGGCTAGCCAGTGAGAAGAGATCGACGTTTTGTTAGGCCTTGGCGGCCGTATATCATCTAAAGGAAATATTATTTTTTTTCTTCAAGAAGCATTTCTAAGTAAATTTCATAGAACATTAATTGGAAGCCCTGAATTGTTCTTCTGCTCATCGACATTTTATTATTCTTCGATCAACAAATATGAATTGATTATCTGTTTTTTTGTCGATGCAATAAATAGTAAATTGCCTTTGTAACGAACTGAAATCGTCAAAATCTGCATTTCTGAAGGAAGTTCTCAAACATCCTATTTCCAATTTTCCAAATCCGTAACTTTTCATTCGGTTCGGATTCGCATTTAATAAAAAGAAATAGAATCTACATTCCTGAAAGAAGTTTGTCTACAGCATGTTTCCAGTTCTCCAAATACAAGAGTCCTTCTACGACCCTACTTTGACTTTACATTCCTGAACTTTAATCCCTAGTTTGACTTTACACTCCTGAACTTTAATCCCTAGTTTGACTTTACGTTCCTGAACTTTATTCATTTTGGAGGCCTTAAAACAAAAAGAAATATTACGTAAACTTCTGCTTTTTCTTAGATGACAATATATCTCTAATTATCTAAAATTATATTAAATTTTACATTCATTTTGATAATCTTTACATAATTCATAATGTAAGAATGCATTCAAATCAGCAAATTTTATATATGTTTAAATAAACGTCATTTGTGAATTATCTTTCTGTGTTCAAGTACTTGGGTGAGTGTTTTCTTTTCTTTATTTTGTTTCAGCTACGATAACTAGTAAATATAATTTTATTTGATCTTAAATAATTTAAAATAATTCTTAAAAAACACATTTAGCAATGTCCACCACTTACGTCATCGGCTGTAGTGTAATTTTGAGCTTATGAATCGGAATTAATTTTGTTCAATTCAAACTTTGGATTGAATTTCACTCTCCGATTCATTAAGCCCAGCATTACAGTACATAACTGTCTTAAAATGTGTGCCATTTTTCTTATTAATGCTACTAATTTTTTCAACAACTAATCGCGGAATATCTGTAAGGGAAAATAAATACGGTCTATACCATTAAAATAATTTTTTTAATCTTACATTTTTAAAAAAAAATTGTGGGGGGGTCCCCGAAATGCATATCATATCAAAAGGGGTCCGTGAGATTTCAAAGTTTAAGAAACGCTGCCCTAGACAGTTTCAGGGGGGTTGTGGCCTTCATGTCATTTAGTTTACAAAATAGCACCTACCATACTCCTCATCCAAAAAATTAACCCTTTGTCTTTTTTGTTTTAAAAAAAGTTGTTTGCATAGTAAAAACTTACTCATTGTCGTCTTGAAAAAAGTGCCCTGAATTTTAACTCTTTAAGCATCCTAACTGTGTTTTTCTGCTACATACTTTTTGAATTCAGGGGGTGATTTAATGCAAAATTGATATTATTGTTATTTTTTTGCAGTGCATAAGATAAATAAATATGTAAGGAACTCATAAACAAATACTCATACAAATAATTTTCATAGATATAATTTTACGAATTATTGAACATACATGAAAAATTCTGCAGGACGCTTCAAGGGTTAAAAATGGCTTTACAAATTAAAAAATGCCTTAAAAAACAACAACAACAACAAAAAAACACTTTAGAATCTAAAAAATGCCTTTAGGAATAAAAAAAAGCTCTTAAGTTTAAAAAAGTGCCTCCCCCCCCCCCTTCCCAGCAACACCCTGCCCCCTTTTTTTTTTAACTTGGGGGAAAATTTTGAAAGTTTGTTGCATTACTTCAGAAACACCCTGCCTGTAATTATTCATTGTGATTCTGAATAAACAAATAATTACCTTTTGGGACTGCTTCAACAGCTTTTTCGAGCAACACTTTAGTCCTCACAGCTGGAATGGGAGGTGAATTACTTCTCTCTTGAACAGGTGGCTGCAGAAATTTTAATATTTACTAACTTATTTATTTATTTTTTTCACTGTTATAGTACAAAAATGAAACAACATATAAAAATATAACACATTTCAAACAAGAGCAAAAAAAAAAAAAAAAAAAAAAAAAAAAAAAAAAAAAAAAAAAAAAAAAAAAATCAAGCGTCAAGCATAGATTATGAAACACTTTCCAACACTTCAAGTATACTTCAACAAAACTTCATGTTTAGGTGAAAAGGATGTCTAAGTAAATAATTTGAAAAACACATAACACATTCGAAAACCCAATAACAGAGATTAACATCAACAGTTGGAAAAATATCTGAATTATTTTGTTCAGCCCTGCATAAATAAAGGATCCATAGATTTGCATATACTATAACTACATAATATGCTAAAATCTAGATCTGTTAAAAAATGCATAGCACAGTTGTAAATGTCCCTTCAGGCATTTCCATCCATAAAGAGAAATGTACTCGAGATCTTTTGTTCTGCCCTGTATAAAGGTCCAGGGTTCGTAAATATCATGATATTTTCGATATATATCCAATATTTTCAAAATAGTCAAGTTATACACAATTATAAACAAACATTTTCAGACCTTAATATAA
The DNA here is from genome assembly GCA_963932465.1 of Maratus speciosus. Taxonomy (NCBI): domain Eukaryota; kingdom Metazoa; phylum Arthropoda; class Arachnida; order Araneae; family Salticidae; genus Maratus; species Maratus speciosus. Next base: position 13,858,755 of record OZ010789.1, on the reverse strand, counting down.
ATTAGAAACTATAAAACATATTGCATTTAGCATGAAAACTTAATAAAACAATATTCTAAATGTATTTTTTTTTCTACTTATGTAACAAAATTGGAGATAAACTAATTGAAAACAGACACAATTTGCTTTAGGGGATTAATTATCAAGTTTCCCGAAAACTTTGTGTTTTATACAACAAAATTATATACAAAATACTTTGTTTTTATTGAACATTTTGCACATCTCTAACCTGTTGTGTAGTTTAAACTAATGAAAATCAAAACCAGAAAAGATTCTAATGAAGCAGTAAATAACTTCTCTAAATTAGTTTATCTTTCATTAGCTGTTTTAAGTAAATATTGTCCCACATAATTATTGGTTCTATATTCTACATTTAAAAATTAACCTTCCAAATGTAAAACTTGGAAAAGATTTTTTTTATTTTTTTATTGAGGATGAGAAGGCATTCGAGAAGCTAAAAACAGCCTGCCCAAGCAATCTACAGAATTACACAATCAGTAACATGTTTAAAAATTCATTTACACGTGTTTTGACGGAAAATATAAAAAATATATGCAATATTTTGAAAATTAGTGTCAAATATATGAAAATATCAAAAATCTCAAACTTCGTAATATTTTGAAAATAAATATTGGATATATATCATGATATATATATCAAGATACCGGGTGTCCTAAAAAGGACTGACTGATTTTAAAATTCAATAACTTGCAAATGGTGACAGATAAATTCTTGCAGGAGGGTTATGCATAAGGTCAAAAGTTTTTTTACAGTGATTTTCGATTTTAGTTCGAATTACAAACAATAGATGGCACTGCGATCAATAGACATGCTCGATTTTTGGTACTTTGTGGTCCGCTCAATACATTTCCATCTCCTTTTTCCGCATGGAACAAGAGAAAGGACCAAAAATAGAGCCTGTAATTAGCGACTATTGCTTACAGCGCCATAATTCGAACTAAATAACTTTGTAATTCGAACTAAAATCGAAAATCACTGTAATAAAACTTTTGACCTTATGCATAACCCTCCTGCAAGAAATTTTTAAATATCTGTCACCGTTTGCAAGTTATTGAATTTTAAAATCAGTCAGTCCTTTTTAGGACACCCGGTATATATCACTAAACCTTGAAAGGCCTATAGAATTTATACAAAAAATTAGTTGAATTTAAAAATATGTATTGCAACTTAAAACACTCTTCCCGCCATTATTGTTAATAACACTGACAAGGGAACCACTTTTGGTGTTGCTCGCACCTAGCATTGCGACCTGGTGCATTTTAAAGCCCTATATTACAAAGTTTGAGAATTGATAAAATTTTTCTGTTAAAAAAATATTTCTTAATTTTACAGCAGCATAACTTTCTGAAAATGCTATTTTCGAGACCCTTATTGGACTATTAACATTGGAGGTTTTTAAAGAAAAGCATTTAAAAATAAAAATTAGTTAATAATAAGTACAAAATATTGGAAAAAGTTTAAAAATTCCTTCAAGAACCTATGAATTTGATTTTGAAAAATTGCAACATTATATTCACATTTTTGGTGGGGAAACAGTTGGCGTTTTTTTTCTTCTTCAAAAGTAGAGCGTTGTGGCAACCTTATCCAAATGTCATAGCTGTTTGTCTTGAGTAAGAAGTGGTTTGGTCTTCAGTAGAAATTGGAATGTCCGATCTAATTAGCCACAGTAATTTTTCTAAATTGTGTAAAAATATTAATTTACTTTATGATTAATTTTACCAAAGAACTCTTTAATACAGCTCCATTTCATTTTAAACCTTCGAAACTTTATTTCATTCGATTTAAAAAAAAAATAGTTTTCTTATTTTGTATTTCACTAAAAAATAGTTTTCAATGATCTTGGAAGCTTTTATAGAATTGTATTTACTATTTATATATTTATCGTTTGCATAGAAAAAAAAAAAGAAAAACCTAATATTTGTTTCTTATGCTATCAACTATAAAAATTAAATTGCAATTTGATATAATTTTAATATGTACTGTACATTTAAACCCTGGATAAAGCAGGTGGAAAAATTGTAGTGCCCTATTGGGTGACTTAACTCACTTTTGGCATGAAATAAACAAAAATGTAATAATAAAAAATTTAAAGTATATAAAATATTTTAACAGAGAAATTTTATTGGTTCTCTGACTTTTAGGTATAGGCTACAAAATGCACCAGGTCTCGTTGGTGGGTACGAGCAACACCAAAATGGTTCCCTTGTGAGACTGAATTATTTTGGGTGTCTCTGCCAATGAATGGTGAAAGTTATATGCACATCCAATCTCTATATAATAAAAGACAGTGTAACACTGGGAGGGGCGAATCCATCAATCTTACCGCAGTCTCCCAGGAAGAGACTCAAGGGGAAAAGGATCCATTCTCCCATTGGTTGACAAGAAACAAGAATCCTGCGATTACTTCTCAAGGTTACAAGTCCTGATAATTGAGCAGTGGTAAGCACTTCTTCCTAACAAATCAGTGCAAGGCACATTGCATTACACCACCAAAATAAATCGCCAAGTGTCACTTGAGATTATTTCAAGTATTAAGTTGCAATCCTATTAAATTTTCTTTGCGACATGTAAGGAATTTTAATTTATTTCTCATATAAAGTGATTCAGGGAAAACAATGATATGGTATTTTTAAAAATATCCTTTTTTTTTCCTGCAAAAAATTGATAAAACTGAGTTTCTTTTAAAAAAGTAATCAATTTAAATATTTTAGGCTTATTATTTTGTAACTTATTTTTAAATTACACATTACTTATATTTTCCTTTTCTATATACAGGTGTATGTAAATTTAAACTTAAAAAAAAAAAAAAAAAAAAAAAAAAAATCAATATTTTAAAAGTAAAAAATTAATATTTATACGAAAAGTAAAATTAATAATTTTTGATTTATAGCTTTGCATCAGGAGGACAGAAGCTTAGGGGATTAGACGGTTGGGATTCAACCTGAGATACTTATTTATTAATCAGGATTATTAAAAAATATTTGGAGGATATTAAAAAAAATTTAAAGGAAGGGGGGGGGGGGGGGGGGTAAACGATAAAATATAATTTCAAAGTGTTATTAAAAAAAAAAATAGTATTATTTCAATAGTTGAAGCAGACTGTTTTAATTACGCACTTTTATTGCATATTTATTAAATTTTTGTTTGTTTTATTAAGAAATCTTAATTTTGTTATAGTATATTAGCCGGAAAACCTATTTTACCCAGAAATATTGTAAATGCTAATTGTGTGTTTATTAGAACATAAACTAGCTGAACTTTGCTCATCTAAACGCTTCCATATTGTCAATTATTTTTTTTATCAGTTTTTCAAATTTTAAGTGAAAAACACCATTTTTACCCACCGTCCTAGGATGGGCATTTACACTAGTTATATAGTAAACCTCTTGTAATGCACCTCAGACATCCATTTCAATATGTTTAAAACAGTGTAACATCATACAAAAATAATTTTTCCCAAATGCATCAGAATTCGTCCCTGTAAATGAACTACATGCTTCATTTTCAATACACCATAATAAACCTCATTGACATATGGCAATGGCATGGCGATCCAAGTCAATTTATGTGAGAGCAAACAACAGATAGACAAACCCAATTCATAAACACTTCTCAACTATGTTGGAAAATGTTAAAAAGTCTCTTTTAAGTAAGCTTTGATTAGCAGATAGGGAATAGGAAAGTTTCATGAAAAATTTAAAATGAAGAAGAGGAGTTGTAAAACTACAGATTTTTTTCTTAGATACAGTACACTCCTGATAAAGGCTGGTGCAGGATTTTTTTTTTTTTTCTCATACAGAAAATTGTATGGAACAGGAAAACATGTGGGGGGGAGGGGAGGGGGAAGTTGCACAGAATTATGATATACTTTCCAATCTTACATGTAGGGTAGACACTTGTTAATGGGAACTCTCAGACATGCTAAAAAAATGAGATGTAAATTTCCAACTGGGCGAAAAATGCCCGGACCAGGATTAAAACAAGGGATCTCTTGGCTGAAGACGGCAATGCTCTACCAACTGAGCTATACCGGACGAATCGGGTAGAACTTTTTCACCCAGTTAACCTCATTGATTATTGCATCGGGTCTGATATCAGAATCAGCTCAACAGAATAAATCGCAGGTAATGGAACGCCAGAAAACGCTGGATACATAATTACACTAGATTTTAACACAATTATTCTAATTGGTAAATAAATCATCCCTGGTTCGAATCCTGGTCCAAACATTTTTCTCCCAGTTGGAAATTTACATCTGATATTATTTATTTGCCAGTTAGAAGAATTGTGCTAATATTAATCTAATGCTAAAAAAAAGTTCAAATTACATGATACAGAAATGTGTTTTCATACTAAAGGTAAACGTAATTACCTAAATTATAAAATATACCTTTTCTTCGATTCAAATTGTCCCAAACATGTTAGATTATAAATGATATATTATATTCTAAAATTAAAACCCTGGAATAGAGTATCTTTTATTCATAAATTTTTTCTAAATCATCATAAGATGGGGTTCCAATACCTTTTTACAATTTTGTAAATTTTTCTATCACCCCCATAATTGAGTGTGTTTTGTTTTTCTTGTAGAATTCTTTTCAATTCCACACTCATCTGCAAAAATTTGTTTTAGATTTGCCATTTCCTGCCTTGTTCAAAATCTTAACATTTGTCTCCTGCTTCAGAATTTTCATAACATCAGGATCATATACTATCATGCTTACTATCTAACCAGCCATTTATTCTTACCACTTTCAGCTCTAAACAGGCTTAAAACTTACTTTTTGTTTTATATATAGTTTTCTTTGCAGTAATTTTAGTACTTCAGGACTATTTCATTATAACAGAAATGATTTTTTTTAGTTAAACAAACCATCAACTGTTTTGCTGGAATATAAGTTGAAATAAATAAGTTAAATTTACTCTTATATCAGTGTGTTTGTTAGCTTGTATAAGCTTTGTTTTTCAGGGAGCTTCATTTCAATGATCATAGATGGTGTTGGCTGTTCAGATAAAATCAATACGTGATTGGCTGATATGGAACACACCCTCTTACGCAAGAGGTCTGTTTTCGAATGCATATAAGATGTGTAATGATATGAGATATAGCTGCCTTGTTTTTGTTTATATTTTCCTGTTAGCTTGCTTAATTTATTTGTTTTAATTAAGTTATTCTAATTTAAATAGGGTTTAAATTTTGTTCAGTCGATTGCTTTTTGTACAGTGTTATTTTATGTAGTTTGAATAGACAAGTTCTGCAGAAATAATTTCATCATGTTATAATTAAAAAGTTCATGTATGGAATTTTAATTTTATTTAACCAGCCAACACCCATTATCATCTCCAGGTGACACGTCTTTAAAAAGACCCCTAGCCATAGATTTTACTGGCATGAAAGCGGGAAATAGGAAAAAAGGTGGAAAACATTTTCCACCTATAGAATGGCGTCGCAAACTCTTATAATTTAGACACATTTTAAGAATTATTTATAGAATAAAATGAAATATAATTGAACGTATGAATTTTTTCTTTTTTGTAATTTAGAAAATATTTAAAAAACAACAACAACTTAAAAGTGTTGTATAAATAGGACAAAATATTCTATACCAAAAATAACCTTATGAAAACTTCCTTTCTCTTTAAAGTCTAAAAAAAATTTCATCCTGGAAAGATACTTTAAACAACTTCATTTACATATAACTTTCATATGCTTATAATATAAGCTCACCTTTGATTTGATAGCTCTTATTGCACAGATTATTTTTCGAGACCCCTGCCCCCCTCACCTTATATGCTTCTAATATTTTCTTTGCATTTTTGCATCAATCCAGAGAATGACCAAAGTTTTTTTTAAAAAGGTGTAATTCCTCCTTTAGCAGGAACTGTTTCATGCCTGATTTTAAGTGAATGTGTACTGTGGTGATTTTATTGGGATCTAGAAGAAATTACCAGATCATAGAAAAAAAGTCCCCTATCTCTTGGATTACCTGAAATAATCAGTGATATAGTTGTAAAAAACCCAGAGAGTACACACTATAAGTACAGGGTATATGGAATTATGCAGAAGGTATACGGCATATGCCATCCTATACCTTCCACTGCATCCCTGGATAGGATACTATGGCATTCCAAAGTTTTGTACCTCCTCCAAACAAGCAAGGACTTGAGTTATTCTTTTATTGATAAAAATTTCAAAAAAAGCAGTAAGTCTCAATTTTTTTGACTCAATGTTAACTGAATGTTTATGATATTTGTAAGATTTCAAATGTTTTATAAATTTTTGTTGCTGCGATGAGATCTTAAATTTGTGTGTCAGTATTTTTCGAAAGAAATTAGTTTTTATTGTTTTATTGTTGGTATTTAATTGTTTTTCTAGTGGAAACAATACAACGCAAATTAGGAATTTGAAGAAAAAAATATAAGCTTACTTATGGGCATAGGAAGGTTAAGAAGAACAGTTCGAAAGACTTTTAGTTTCAGTTTAATCTGAATCGAGCATGAATAGGATAAGGACTGTGATATCAATTAAACATCTTGGTGGTTGTTTCTGAATGTACAGTGAAACCTTCCTGTGCGACCACCTCCCTGAACGACCCTGTTTTCATGGAACGAAATTTATTCCCATAGGTTCAATACTCATTTTTCCTCCATTCAGAGACCCTCCCACTTGAACTCCCTCCATGAGCGACCCATTTCTTGGAAGAAAATGAAACAAATTCCGTTTTTTCCGGGTCGCTTGAAAAAGGTTTTATTAGAAAAATAATTCCAGAGAGCACATTATTCATCAGACTTCTAAACTAAGTTTAGATTTTTTTTTTTTTTTATACAGGTAACTTTTAAGTGTTTAAAACCCCCTTGTGCCTTTTTTAGGCAATGAATTGAACTCTGGTGAAAAATTAAGGATGATGGTCCATTAACTCCCCTGCCCTATTCTGTCAGGAAACTCTCCAAGAAATAGATAAATGAATGAAATTGTCATCATTTGTTCCCATCCAAAGAAAATTGCATTTATTGACTGATCTTCGAAAAGACTTGGAAATAAAAGTTATAAAAGATTAAACCGCAAAATCAAAGCAAGCGTCAATGTATTCATTTTTTAAAGTCTGCAGTCATTAACTTACGTAATTAACTTTTGTTTTGATACTTAAATTTTCTTATTTTTTCTTAATGTGAAAAATAAATTTGAGTAACATGAATGGTTACCCTTTTTTCAAAAATTAAAATGATTTAAACAGGACCTCTTTTATTGAAACGGAACGTGGTCGCTTTAGGGGGGGGGGGGGGGGGGGGGGTTACTGTTTTTGAAATACAGTTATGAAATCTTTTAGTAACATAAGAAATAGAAAGATGTTTTAACTAAGGAATTCTAACTATTTATATTTTATCCCCATCTCCTCTGAATATTGAATAGGAAGAAGCTGTCTTTTTAACTTCCTACCATTGAACTTTTATCCATTTATTTCCTGCCTGCATATTCATAAATTAAATAAAGTCCCTCATAAATGACTTTTGATTGACACAGACTGGATTCCCTCCCCACCTTTTGTTTGGCTTTCATGATAGCTATGAGATTTGTTTCACACACGTTAACAATGCTCAAAACTTTAACGAGATATTTTCAAGAGAAAATCAAACCTTGCATCATGTTTTGGTTTTTATCTGGCTGTGCTATAGTTTTACATCTTTACATCCCCCCAAAAATGCTGGAATTTTACAAAAATAATAATAATTAAAGTTAAAAGCCAATCTAAAGGAACATAAAAATAGTTACAGGTTGCACTTTCTCAGGCACTGGAGAGGGAGGCTTTACTTCAGGTACTTTTTTACGCCGAGCTTCAGCATCTCTCTTTTGAAACTCTTCAAAAATTCTGATTCTCTCTTGCTGACGTTGAAACTACATATATAAAATACTATATAGCAACAAAAAATAAAGTGTCATGACTTACTGTCGAGAATCATAATTATGTGAATAGGATACACAAAATTGTTAACACAATAAAAATACAACATACTGAAGATTAAGACAAACAAAACACATTTATATCATAAAGTATCAGTATTTAATTCATTACACGAGATTCTATTGTTGCAGTGGTTGAAAATTTAAAGGAAAGTGTCAGAAATGACTAGACACAATTAAAATAGTTCTAACATGGAATTACAAAGAACCAGAAAAAATTTCTATTTTAGACAGGTTTTTGTTTTTACAGGTACATGATAAAACTCTCTAAAACATAACCTCTTTCATTGATCTTTTTTTTTCCTACCACAGACGCTGAAAATATATATATTACGCTAACGTACATGGCACAGAAATCGCGATTATTTGTTATTGTTTAATGGCAATGTCCGAGAAACGCATCTCATTGGTTATTGTGTAAGAGTCCTTCGGCAGGATTTAAGGCAATCGGGTTTGTTTATGTTTCGCTGCAATTATGTAGTTTCAAAATATCATTTGAAATGCCTGCAAAAAATCTCGGCGAATGCTTGAAAGTGAAGAAGAAGCCGAATTCTCGAGTCGAATCAAAATAGATTCGAAATCCAAATAGAATTGATTGAGAACGCCGTTAAGTGATCGGCAAAATAGGCTTAATAACTGTAGCATGCACGCGTTGCTTCTGAAATCCAAATTACTGATTTAAACGTTCCAGAACATGCATAACTGTGGGTGAAATGTGCAATTTCTGCAAAGCACTGTATTGGAAATGCGAATTAAACAGCAGCAAGAAGTTTACAAAATGTTGTCATGACATAAAAGTAATTTTGTACAGACAGGTAGTTTTGACTGTACGGACCTGCAATACGAATTTCAGGTTCATTTAAGAATATTATTATGGTCCCCCAGAAGTAAGATACAATAAAACCTGCTTAGACTGAAACGAAAACGACCAGAACCCCCCCCACCCCCGTTTATTGCAAGATTCCATTATAAACAGGCTTTACTCTATTAGAAAATAAATTTGCTGGATGGTACTTAAAAAAAAAAAAATCTATATAATAATATTTGCTGACAATTTTATTATTTCTTTTTCAGTATTACACTTTATGTTGTATTTGTAATTGCTTTATCATATAAAGATTTTAAATAAAAAATTAAATTATTGAAAATATAATTACATTTTAATTAAATTCATCAATTAATTTGGAATAAAAAAGTTTAAAGTATGAGACATATAAAAATTAAAAAACTTAACCTTTGACTTTACACAACTTTGGAACTGAACAAGAGTCGGGCCCTGGTAATTTGCACCGTCTCCACCCCCCTCCCCCTCTGTACGGACCTGGGATAAAAATTTCAGATTCATTTAAGAATATTATTACGGGCCCGGGCAACGCCAGGCGGATCAGCTATTATTCTTAAAATTTCCTTCATTCAAAGATCACTTCACAATGTGTCCCACTTTTATAATCACTATTATTATTTCATTTTTTTAGGGTGATAATTTTTACCTCAAATTTAACAAACTTTCAAGTCTGTGGATCCTGTAATAGGCACAATTCTCATAGAACCTCGGATTCTATATAATTTCCTGATAACAAGCATGTAACAAATCACACCCAGTCAGTTATGAAAGAAATGTACACCTGACTCCCAAAGGTTCCTGGTTCAAATTCTGCCCTGGACACTTTTTTAATCAGTAGAAAATTGCAACTCATATGTTTATGTAAAGTACAGTTATAGCACAGTGGTAGGGGAGGAAAAAACGGCTGAATTCGGAATTAATTAGGGGAAAGCTGGAAATTGTTTTAATCCATTCAGTTTAGATCTAGAATGAATATGCTAAGTTTCCCCCCTTGTAGTAGGTGAGGATTAGAAAATATGCACAGATTTATAGTAAAAAAACACTTTTTTTAGATACCATAACAGTATCTCCAAACAGCTGAATGTCAAAAACATTGTCAATACAAATGTTGTAGAGCTTAAAATTCTGTGTAAAATGAGTACCTACACTTAATATTTTTTGTTGAACATTAAGGTCACAATTCTACTTTAAAGTTTTAGACCCGTGGTCAGGGGGTTGAAGTCAGAATTAATTAGGAGAAAACTGGAAAGTGTTTTAATCCCTTCAGTTTAGGTCTAAAATGAACGCACTATGTTTTCTTCCTCGTACTTGGGTGAATGTTTGAAAATATGTACATATTTATTTTCGAAAAACACGTTTTTTTAATTACTTTAACAGTATCTCAAAACAACTAACTCCATAAAAAACATTGCCAATACAAATGTTGTAGAGCTTAAAATTCTGAATAAAATGAGTACCATCATTAATATTTTTGTTCAACTAAGGTTCAGTTAAGGTTGCAATTCTATTTCAAAAATTTTCAAATCAAGAGCTTGAAGCCTGGAGAGACCAAGTTAACTTAAAAATATCTCAAAATTGTGGCCTTAATATTGAACAAAAATATTAAGTGTAGGTACACATTTTAGTCAGAATTTTAGGCTCTACAACTTTTGTACTGACAATGTTTTCAATAGAGTTAGCTGTTTTGAGATACTGTTATGTTAACTTGGTCTCTCCTGGCTTCAAGCTCTTGATTAGCGATTAAGGCAAAATTTTGATTCCAGAAAGATTTCAAATGATGAAATTGAACTCAAGTTTGGTCATGGATTAGGAAACCTGTCATTCATTTACAACTAGCTAAAGTACCCGCGGAATTTTAAGAATGTTTCTTTTGAAAAACCAATTTCAAAATTTAACATACAACATTTAAAAAAAAAAAATAATAATAATGAAACAGTCGAAGTATTGTATACAGGAATCGAATGAAAACCCAATATAAAAATATATAAATTTATATAATAGATGCAAAATAATACAGCTATAAATGAACTCATTTCCATTCATCATAGGAACAATCATGTTAAAATACGCCAATATTTCCATAATCGAATTTTTATCATGCTTCAATACATTTTTTCACACTTATAGGACTCTACATATTCACCACATCCTTTATATTTCCAAGATGACGTAATATTCCATCTTATTAGACGTAAAATTAATTAAATAATTATAATTTTTCACTTGGAAATCATAAAACAGAAAAATTATGACATAACATTAACTTTTGTTTTTAATTCGTTTATTTAATTCGTTAATTTTATTTTCACATGGAAATCTTGCAGTAGAAAAGTATGATGTAAGATTCCCTTTTTTTAAATTCGTCAAACCATTTATTTCATTTTTTCATGTGGAAACCTTGTAATAGAAAAGTAATTGTTATGGTAAGAATTTTATTGTGGATTTTTAATTGTTGGCAACAGCTATAATGAAAAATATTTATATTTAATTTGAAATTGCTGCTAAATTTGTGTTTTTTTTTAGTAATTAATAAATGGTCAAATGCGAGTATTACTCGTGCTCAGAAGGTTCCATACAATAAATATATGAATTATGAACTGCATTATTAAAAGAATCGTTACTAAAAGAAAAATAAGACTTTGTAAAAAACTATACAACGTAGGGTTTGTTATAGCTGTATATACATACTGGGAAAGTATGAATGGATATACCATAAAAGTTCAAAGAGATAAGCGTAAATAATATAAAATATTGCTTTTCTGTATCACTCTTATTTAAATCTTATCCTAATCTGATTCTGATGAACTTAATTCGGCACTGACAATAAAAGTAGTGCACATTTAAGCTTCATTTGATATTTCATAAAACTAAATTCAGCATTGTAATAATCTTTTCTTTTTATAGTGTAACTAAAACAAAAGTTTAAACTTGGCATTTTGATAAGAGCGCTTCGAAAACAGGTCGCAAAGTAGCAACACCGCCTTGGTCCATGCCACATTTTTCCAGATAGGTTTTTAATTAACTTTTAAAGACATGGGAGGCGTATTGAGAGATCTACTCAATGTAAACTAGTCGCAAATCCCATAGTATTTATGTGATTAATTCTAATTAGTCTGTTTTAACAATTTCACGTTTATTACTTTTATACTGCGACTAGACATTGTATTACACAAAGGCATCATTAAAAGTTGTTATTTTAGCTTTAAAAGCCGAAGGTACATACAGTGTGCTGCCCCTGTCATTATGTATGTCCAAGCCGTCCATGTCTTTAAAAGTTAATATCTCGGCTAATTACCGATGATTTTTGTGAAAAATCATTATCAACAATGCTTTTATACTTCTGCTATGATAGGTACCTCCAGCGCTCCTCAACACCTTTGCTGAATGCCTGTAAATTGAAATTTGGGTGCAACAGAAAAATGTGCTTTTTTCAAAAACTATGTGACCTAGAGTAATCGCTATAATTTTCCTGCAAGGTTTAAATTAACCTCTACTACCTCTAATTTTTTCATAGTTTTAGTTTCAGTAGATTTGGAAAAAGATGGGGGGAGGGGGACATATTTTTGCACTAAATTTTCGGCGATATCTCTTAAAGTATAATACCTAAAATTAAATTAAATGTATTTTTGAGTTAAGCGTTACGAAAACTTCCACACAATATACAAAGAATATATATATATATATTTTTCAAGTAACTTAATTATCTCCTCTGCATTTTTCTGAAAAATATTTGTAAATGTTTAATAATCTAAATAAGTGAATTTTTATTACTTCCCCCAATTTGAACTTTCCACGTTCCATAGTTTACGAGTAAAATGTCTGTGAGAGACAGACACAGGAATGATCTTATAATGGTTCCGTTTTTACTTTTTAAGTACGGAACTCTAAAAATGAACTATAAGTTTTTCAGATTCCAGATTACTTTAGTTGCCTCGGCCTTTAATACACAAAACATAACATTTCTCAATTCTGGCTTCCAAACTGTGGATTTGTATAGCATTACAGACAGACAGACAAATTTTCATTTTTATATATCAGATGACACAGTGATGAAAAACACACAGGCAGACAGCAGTCAACAGTAGCCCCCAAAATATGCGTCGGCTGTATCAAAATGTTAACCAATAATAATCGCTGTACCCACCAAATGATACAGGAGAAATTTAACACTAGATGTGCAGCTTTACATAAAATTATTCATGAAGAACTGCATATGAAAAAAATAGTTTGCAGTTGGGTCCTCCATAATTTAACTTACAACCACTAAAAAATAAAACACGTCAATATCTGTAATGAAAACCCTAAAGTCACTTAATGGTGGTGGGCACCGCATTATTTCTAAAAAGGCAATAGCTTTACCATAATGGGTGATAAAATGTACGTTTTTTTTTTTTTTTTTTTTTGAGATTACAACATGTCAAAAAAGTAAATATAGGTCTTTGAAGGTGACCTCAAACCAACAATGATGAAAAGACAATGATCAATGAAAAAAGTAATGTATGCCATGTACTTCAGAAGCATGGGGCTCGTCAAAGCCATAAAGGAGACAGAAGACAGTTACAGGTAACTGGTAAACCACTCGGTGTCTTCCAGAAATTCTTCAAGAGGTGAATGTTCAGGGACTCATGCTCAGGGTTCTCGCTGCTGATCGCCATTGCACCAAAATGCTCCATTTCATGAGTAAACGAAAGATAAGACTCGCCAAATTGTGAGCACTCAATTTTTGATCTTTTTTTATGTATTTGTGTGCGTCAGTACAAGTGACACTCTTATTCGCATTGAGTTCTCGTTGCAGAATCATGAATTTAAGAGATATCATAGATTTCATTCAAAGAAATGCCCTGAAACAACTTTATCCTATAACATTCAACATGACGCACTTCGCCGCAGTCTTGTTACTACATTCATTGGACAGAGAGATTTCAGTATGATGAACGCAACAGAAACTAAATGGAGAAATCGAATGTCAGTAATGTAATTTTAGAATGCGTTAACGAGCCCAATAGGCAAAAGTACAGTTTTGAAACTGCCTTTGAAATATAGACTTCAATAAAAAGCCAAAGAATTCTAAGAAGTTTTTTTTTTTTTTTTTTTTTTTTTTTAAAGTGACACATATTTTCAATTTTCCAGAATTCATTGACTGTAATGTCTTAAAATTCTGAGTTAACTTGGGTTGGAAAGTTTTATTTCATAAGATTTTAATGAGTTAAATTGTGTTTCGAATTTCTTCCTTGAATGCGCAAGACACTGGGAATGTACTTATTTTTAGTAGTTTTTGTAGCGGATAGTTGAATTTAGATGAGTAGTTGATGTATAAGCAGTTACAAAAAATTTGATTATTTTAAGGGGAAAAAAAAAACTACATCTGCAGCACTACAATCTGTTAAGGATCGCACCCAGCCCTGTCGAATCCTGATGTGCTGATACAGCATATGTTCTGGCCAGTTGGTCAGCCTAATGCATGAACTTCAATGTTTAGTTCCCATGCAAGCTCGATGCTCTTTTTATCAACCTTGAGGGATGGAAGGTTGAAAGTTGTTTTAGAATATATTGGGGAAAAAAAGGTACATTAAGAGGTTGAAGACCGATTTTTCAGTGTTTCAAGACGAATCTATTTTGCTAACATTTACTTTGTTTGGCTTCAGTTTTCTATTTCTGATTAGTCAAATTGCTAAGGATGGTCAAAAGTCAGTGAGAACCCTGCTCATGCTTCACCATGAGAATGCATCTTCTCTCATTCAGCAAGGATTGCAGCAGAATTTCTTGAAAAAACAAAACAAAAAAATTACTTCAAAATGACAGAACACTAGGGTTGCCAGATTTCTTAGAAAAAAAGGGAAAATTTTGATTGACACCTGTTAGTTTTGGTTTTATTGCGCTATTTTCCTTTTTTATAACATACTAAACTATGTGGAATGTGCCAGTAATGTTTTTGGTAACAAATTTGTTTTAAAAGAGGTTATTAATGAATCAATTTAATCATTATTTTTCGACTGTAGTTGTATCACATTATTCTATTAACATTGTTTAACTAATTTTATTGCCATATATCCCATTATAAATTAAAAATTAATTGTAAAAACAAAACATCCTACAATTCAATGATGATCATGAAAATTTTAGTAATGGGCACCCTAAATAAATGTTTGTATTTAAGCATAAAGGGAGACAATAAATCAAACAAAATATTAAAACTTAAGATAAAGATAGACTAAATTAAAAATCTTATAAAGTAGATACTTACAGTCTATAACAACGCCAAGTTCAGATAATCTAATGCTACCCTAGAGTACCAAATGCGCTGTTAATATTACACAACTCTTCCAAGACTTTTGTCATCCCGATTGGAAAAAAGTCGTATTTATATCTGATGCGAATGTATGATGTGTATAACTTTTTTTTTGGAAAAAGGTGAAGCAAATTGAAAAAAGAAAAAAATGTTAAACTATCAAAAGAAAGATGTGGTAGATAAATGGAAGAAATCATCATGCAGAACAAATTTAAACGTACACAATACGATTGGTTTAAAAAACTCTAAAAAACGTACAACTTACAGGGAAAATGTACAATCTGGCAACCCTACAGAACACCCACCCTACTCTCCTGATCTTGCCATATGTGACTTTTGGTACTCTTAAAAAAAAAAAATAAAAGAAAAATTACATGGGTCATTTTCATTCCAAAGAACGATGAGGCTATAAAAGCATATTTCTCATCTATTCCAAGAAACGGATGACTTGAGGGATTTCATCTTTGAAAACTTCGCCTACAAAGTGAATTTATCTTTGAGGAAACCCTTTTGAACACTCCTAAGAGTTGATAAGTTTAACTTGTAACCTTTAGACACATCTCAAAAAATTACAAACAATGTGATTTAATGCCAATATTGCAAAAGTGTGACAACATATTTGTTGCTGCCACTTGTGGCATTAAATGTCATATGGGGCATTCTCACAATCTTTTGACTTTTAAGTCCCTGAATAATAATTTTTATTTTAGTACATTTTTTTTTTTTTTTTTTTTTTTTTTTTGTCATATACTGGGTGTTATAAAATACAAGATCTCTAGTAGTAAATAATCTCAATTTTATTATTTATTTATCTTCCTCAATCTTAAATTAATATTTATTCATTTTAAACTCAACTTCAAATCTAGAAAATTCTCTTCAAAATATTTAAGTTTCCTCTTAATAAAGTTATTCTAAATTTTATTTATTTTCCTCAATCAAACTTAAATTCTATCTTTCAATCATTCATTAAAATATATTAAACTAAACAATTACAATAATATGTGTAAACAAAGTTTTACATTCGTGTTTACTTTTCCGAAAAGATCGCGATTCTACATTCTTTATAAGTTTAAAACAACGAAAATAAAAATAATTTATTTTTTAATATTGCTTGCTCAATCTATAGTCAATAGATAGAATATATTTTTCTGATTAATTTGATATAAGTTGCAGAAAAATCCGTCAACAAGTATTGGAGATATTTAATTTAACGTTTTCTGCATTTTCCGATTTTTAAATATTGGCGCGATGCTTTCTGTCCGCCATTGATAAAAGGATGCTTTTCTGCACCATTTTTTTTGTACAATTCGGTGACATCGCGAGACACCCACGCGGATAGTTCATTGAACTCATGCGTTCCCGGATGGACGCGCGGTTACTTGAATGCATCGGATTGGTCATTTTCAAAATCTTACACATTCTTTCAGACTGAGATCTGTTTTGAGTCTGTCATTTGGGGATTAAGCAGACAGACATTGGTGTGTGAGCTCGGCGTAGCTTCGGCTGCGTCTGGGCAGAATGAGTTTTGGCTATAGGTTGAACTACTTTTTTAAAACGCTGCTTCTGCATGGAATTTGAAGAAGATGCCAGTGCCATATTATGTGATTAGTTTAGATCATTGAAAATGAAGATCCTGAGCATTTATTGAGAAAATAAGATATCCAGAAGTGTCATTCTACAACATCGGTCATCAACAATCATTTTATCATTGAAGATAGACCTTTACTTTCAACTTACGAGTGGTGAAATTTAATAACAGCGCAATACTACATTAAAAAAAAATTATAAAATCTTACTCCTCGATTAATGAAATTGATTTAAGAAGAATAATGTACCTCTACTCTAGTGATCAACAAAGTTTCTAAAAAGGGGTGCAGGGTGATCTTACTTAAATTCTCCAACATCAAACTTCTGGAACAGCTAAAAGATCTCTGTGTGCTGCTATCTATAATTCTGTGTGCTGCTAACTCCCATCATCCAACGTTCTTTATTTGAACATTCTCATTCCGCAGGAACTGTTTAGAACTCAATATGATCTTTATATTTCAATATAGGACAGTGGAGTAAACTTTTCAACACATAAACAATCTTCAAGTATAATTCAATATTCATTCCATATAACTAAAAGGTTCTTCTCATCGTCAATATAATAGAAAGAATTAATATGTTTATTTTGTACTAGTAAATTAAATGATCAACAAAAATTTTAGATACAGCTTGGCCAAGCACTTAAATTTTGAATATATATTTTGAAGTCTGCATTAATATGAAATAAAAGTATTTGTCTGGAAATTGTGAGTATTACTTACTCTACACATCATACGGGTGAGTCTTTTTACTTTCTTTATTTTACAGATGTTATTACAACTTAATGAATTCTTAAAAATTAGATAGATGGCTTTGATTCTATTTTCATTTTAACGCAATGTCTAACCACTCTATGTTCCGGTCGGTATGCGTCTTTGGATAGAGGGATTTCATGCCTTTAAGATGTTAATTTAACTTTATTAATTCAATAATTTCAAGTTCTTAAATATTGCCAACTTAAAAAGTTTATTTCATTAACTTTAAATCCCTTTCTCCAAAGTCGTGTATCACTGGGAAACATCTCATTGCATGACTGCATAACACTATTAACGAGATAAATAAGTTTTGGAAGATATTGGGGGTCCAAATACATGGAAAACTCCTATACCGTCTCGTGTCCCTGATGCTGATTTTTAAGTTTGGAGTTGTCTGTATAAAATTGTTTCAATAAAAGTAATTCAATGCCATTTTTTTTCCAAAACTGGGACTATTGGTTTATATAAATGGGTAGCAAAAAATGAACCTGCACACATTTTTACGGTTGTTGTTATTTTTTGAACTCTGTCCCAGGGTTTTAGATTCCTTACTGTCCCTCTTCTAAAATTATACAGAAAATCACTTCAGATGCAGCCACAAAATTTTTTTCAAGTTTTTTCTCATGCAGAAGTAGGCTAGAGAAAGAATGTCTAAAAATCTTTGACAGGAAATGGACTGCAGAGTTTAAATCAGCCTTTAAAAATCAATTTCAAGATTGTGGCTTTATGGGTACTCTTACCGTCCCCGAGGTTTATTCCTGCACTTCGAGGAAAATTAAATTTTTTTTTAATTTAATCCAATGTAAATAACTGTTTCTAAAAATCAATGAACATTGTGTCTATCAGTCTTAACATGATTTGCCTAAAAATAGGTGGTCATTTTCATTACCACCCCAACCCTTTTTTCCCCCCTTACCATCCCTTTTTTACTATACCTTCTCCTTTTTTTACCTTACCATCTCTTCTTTAACACCCCTTTATAACAATGTTATACCAAAATTTTGTACTGAAAATACTACATTGTTATTATTTCTTATTTGAATGTACTGTGGGTACTATACAAATTCATTATAAGTAAAAATTTAGAAAAAAGTAAAAGTTTTAGTGGTAAAATGGTAAAGAAAATTAAACTCACAAGTTTAACTTAAACCTCAATTAAATATAAAAATTTTCTGCTGACCCTTTTTTCTTTATTTTGAATCGTTAAGGCATTCAACTAACAGATTAAAATGATATTTTAGCATGTTTAATATGATTTTTATTCCAGATTTTTATTCCTGAAAGTCAAAAGATTGCGAGAAGGCCCCATATACCCAAAAATGGATAAACAGCCATACGATGTGCAAAATTATGACAAGCAAATACATTAACAAGAGCAAAACAATCGTGTGTCAAGCATAGATTATGAAACACTTTCTGAAACATCTAGAAAACTGTGACAAAACTTTACCACCATTAAATAAGATGAAAGAAGATATGTAACTGAACAGTTTAGAAAACATAACATAAGCCCTGTATATCATTTAAAGACTTTTATACACACCCCATATTAAGCTAAAATTTGAATCTGGATCTTAAGAGTACGTTTTAGAGTCATGCTTATAGACCGAGAGGCAGTAGCACAGACAATTAACTCATCGAGTTAGATGGGCTGAAATTCCAGAATTAGTAAAAATTCGCATATTAAAACACAACCGGTCTGCCAAATCCTATCTGGGTGGAAAATACCCGAAAACCCGATTTTAGTGGTCAATTCGCAGGTTTATCATGTTTTTCTGCATTGAAAGGTATGAAAAAATGGAGGACTGGGAGTAGGAAAACACTGCGAGTCAACTGCTAAAATCAGTTTTCAGGCGTATTCCACCCAGACCAGGACTTGGCAGACCGACTGCGTTTCAATAAGCGAATCGAGTTTTAACTAGGTCTGGAATTTCAGCCGTGAACTCAATGAGGTGATTGTGCTGTTGCCTCCTGGTCTATTACAGAGCTGCCAACCTTAGCAAGAGAGAAAATATGAAATTCTCCCCAGTTTAAAGGGAATTTACGTAAGAATAAAATGTTATTTTATAATTCATTTAAAATAGATTAATGATTGACTCTTAAATATAATCATTATATATATATATAAAACTTTGAAAAATAACACTCACTTTCATACATTATAAATTAAATAAATTATACACACACAAAAAAAACCCCTTAAGATATCGACAAATGAAAAACTTTTTCAAATAAAATGAAAATATTAGAACTTAATTTACGATATTCTAGCATTTAACTTTTGCAGAAGTTGCAGATTTTGCTCTGTTTAAAAATTCTACATCAATTTTTTGGTCATAGCAATGATCTGAGAAATTTCTCTTAACAATTAACCTCTCTAAATTACAGCCATGAAAGTAGGAAATGGAAAAAAAGGTGGAATTTTTTTCCCATCTATACAATTAGGCCAAACTTGTATAATTTAGATGCATTCAAACAGTTATTCAAACAATAAAATGAATTATAACTGTACATATGATTGTTTTTTTTATTTTTATTTTAGAACTTAGAAAGTATTAAAAGAAAAAAAATAATAACAATAAATGTATAAATTCATTAACTTGTTCAGTTCCGAAGCTAAAATAATAATACAAATGCTTATTCATTGGTTTTTTCCAAACAAAACGACATCGTAAATGACAGAAAAAATATCTTTTCTGAAACTGAAAAATATCGATCTAAAACTACAAGCTCCCTTAAAAACACCAATTTAATAACCAATCTAAATTAACGCAATCACAAATTTAAGAGCTTTGAACAAGTAAATAATTCACAAATCCTCAAACTTTTTTATTGAAAAAGATTTAAGTTAAATACTTATGAAAATTTCTCACTTTCTTTGTCATTCATACTGTCTTTTGGGCATTTTGCAAACTCAGATGAAAATGACATTTATTTTATGTGAGAATCAGCTAAGATGCTGCCTGTTATTCATTTAGTTTGAACGCAAAAAACATTCAGCTATTAAGAAGTGATGTGAAAATGTAAAAAAAAAAAAAAAAAATATGCTAAATATATGCACACCAAATTGATCTTTACTCCAGAAATACATTTCCAAAAAAGCATCACTGAAATTACCCAAAAGTGTTTATAAATGGAATAAAATATTCTTTTCGAAAAAGAACCTTATGGAAACTTCCTTTATCTAGTTAAAGAACTTAATTTACATGACTTTGAGATGCTTATAATAAAAGCTTGCCTTTGATATTTGATAGTACAGCAATTCAGAAACAAACTCCAGGGATTTAAGTAGACAAAATGTCTAATTATGAAGCTTTCTAGATGTTTTATACAGTAAATCTTATGTTTTAATACAGTAAAATTTTAAATACAAAATCATTTTTTGAACATAAATGTGAGCTTGTCTTTTTCATTCCCGAACCTGTTATGCAGTTCAAACTGAGCTAAACCAAAACAAATTATTTCTAGTATAGCTGTAAATAACGAATTACCTAATTTTATCTTTCAATGGCTATTCTATGTTGATATAGTCCCATATAATTATTGTTTCTACATTTACAAATTCAGCTTTAAATTCTTTTTTTTTTTTTTTTTTTTTGGAAGGGGGGAGGGGGTAAAAAAGTCACTGACAAAAGCAAAAGTTCTTTATCTACAAAAATATCACATACAATGATATTTAAAAAATAAATATCAAACATCTTATATTGAAAATTAATATTGGTTATACATCACAATACGATAATTTTCCCCAAACAAACTAGTCTACAAAAAAGGGGAGTTTAAAATCTGAAGGACACATTAGCTGAAAGAAGAAATTATTAATTAAATAATAATAATGAATAACACATCTTAAATACCTGTTCTTTTGCTTTGTTTTTCTTCAATTCATTTTCATATTCCTCTAACATCTTCAGCCGTTGTTCTTCGATACGCTGAGCAAATTTTTCTTCTTGCTCGCGTTCTTTGGCTCGTTCCAAAGCTTCTAAACGTTTCTTTTCTTCAATCTACAAATTAGCAAAATGTTACGCCAATTATATAGACTAATATTATTTTAAATAAGCTGCAAAAGAAGCAACAATAAATTGAAAAAAATAAATAAATAAAAAGAGATAAAAGAACATTTATAACTCTTAAACTTTACTCTGTCAAGAAAGATACACCGAAGAGCCAAAACATTACGATCTTCCCCACATTTTGCAATGAACTCACCTGGATGACGTGGAGGGCATGTAATCAGATGGGAATGGTATTTAACTGCTGCTAGGCAGTCAGAGGAATCATTTTTGCATTTATTTTTGCCTGTGATGGGAAAGGCGGCTGATCAAGCGACTTTGATAGAGGGCAGAATTAAATGGTGCGATGGCTCAGAACGAATATCTCCAAAAGCACACGACTCGTGAGTTTTTCGCGACATATCGTTGTTAGTACTTAAGCAAAGTTGATGAATGATGGTGAAACTATCAGTAGACGCCATGACATTGGGCGTCCATGCGTTATCAAAGAAAAAGGGTGTCAGAGACTCCCCCGCTCGGTAAAGCAAATCGCCGACAGTGACTGTCTCAACTGACATCTAAATACAATACAGGTCATAGTAGAATTGGTTCAGAGCACACAGTTCAGATAACACTGTTGAATATGAGACTATGCAGTAAACGTCTCACTCATATGCCTCTGTTGACCAAGCATCATCGCTAACTACTCTTATACTTTGTTCGGAAACATCACGACTACGCCATGGATCATTGGCAGAGAGTTGCCTGGTCGGAAGAATCACGATTCATCTTTCAACACGTCGATGGACGTGTCAGGGTACGCAGTTTTCAAGTTGAGCTGCTGCTCCCCTTACACAGCAGGTCATACACAGTCCTGTGGTGGTGATGTTTTACTTTGAGGAACATACACATGGGCGTCTTTGGGATATGTCGTTTTGGTAGAACAGAACATGAAGGCCGCGTACTATCTGAACATCACTTTGGACAAGTTGCACTATTACATGATATCTGTCTTCCCAAATGAAGATTGGAGTCTTCGAGCAAGAGAACGATCCATGGCTTGAATTGTGCTGGAGTGGTTTCAGAAGCATAATACTGACTTCCAATTACGGTCCTGGCCACCTATGTCAACGGATCTTAATCCGATAGAACACATTTGGGGTGCCATGGAACAGCAGCTCAGAGCTAAAAAACAACCATGTCAGAATATCTCAGATTTGCGTGACCGCTGCTTGAACATCTGGCACAATCTGTCTCCGGCCATCTACCAAAAACTTGTGGTATCCATACTAAGGTGGTTTTAGCTGTTTTGTGGGCCAAATGTGGACCAATGCGTTATTACATAGGTGGTCATAATGTTTTGGCTCTTCAGTTCATATATAATGGGTAATCAAATTATTAGAGCCATATTGTGACAAATGTCAGTGTAGGTAAAGAAGGAGGGGGGGGGGGGGGGATTTGGATGCATTCTTATTTTTAAAGTACCGCCTAAGGAAATTAATATATTTAACTTCTTTTTTCTATGTTTTCTTCTTAAAGGATGTCATTCCCCTTTTTTAAGTCAAAATATTGCTAAACTATGGGTTTAGTTTAATATGTGTTAAAAGATGACAAGTTGCAAGCAAAATTTCAAATAAAATTAGTTACATATTTTAGAATATTTTGACAGCTAAAAAAAGGAGAAATATTCTTTGAAAAGAGAACACAGAAAAAAGAAATGAAAAATATTAATTTCCTGAAGAGATATTTTTTTAAGAATCATTCATTTAAATATTCAGGGTTCCCAGCAAAACATGTCTAACAATTTTCCTGACTAAATCTCAAAAAATTCCATGACCAAACGAGCATACAATGAAATTCACTATTTATTTCCACAATCGTTTGACAAAATTAGAGATTTTTTTCTGTGATCTTTCTTCGAATTTCTCGGATTTTTTTTTCAATCGTTTAACAAATTTCACGATTTTTTCCAAAGACCATTTGATGACTTTCACATCATTTTTCATTTTTTTTTTTCCCATCAGAGTTTTCAATGACTTTTTAAGTAATACTTTTATTTGTAAATTTCCTGACTTTTCTTATATATTTTAAAATATCCCTGACTACTTTGAAGAATTTCTATGTCGTTGGGAACCATGTATTCCATGCCTATAGGTTTAACATAAAAAAAAAAAAACACTAAACCTGTGGTTGAACGATCCATGAAGGATCAGGGCCTACAGTGCCCAACTCTGTTTACTTGACTCTGGGTCCCGAGGTGCTATGCAGCATGTGTCCCGGTCGGGTAGTCAGCCCAACGTGAAATCATCGGGGTTTAGTTCCCAAGCTAGCTTGGTACTCATTTTATCGACCCCGAAGGGATGAAAGATTGAGTGAACCTTGCCCAGCCGGGAGCTGAACTCGCGATCTGTAGCATGGCAGACAGGCGTGCTAACCACTACGCTACTGGGCTTCAAATAGGTTTAACATTAGCAACAGGAATTTGAATCTCACTGACCAAAAGCCTTAAGAAACTATGATAGCTTTGATTTAAATACAAATTAAATGAATATGCCATCTAGTATAAAAACAAATTATTAAGAAGAGAAATATGTCAAATTTGACAAACAATTTCAATATAAACAAACAAATCCCTATGAAAATTTTATTCAGCGATTAAAAGTTTGCTATTTCTACATACACAGTGTTAAACAGTTCTACCAGAATTTTCAAAGAGAATTTTCTGCCTCATTTAATCGCAGTATAATATTACAAATTCTGCGAATAATAAAAGAAAGATTTCTAATCTGAAAAAAATATATTAGTAAGTGAAATATTTCAGTTGGAAGTTTAACACATATAAAACTTTTTGTTCTGCATATAGTTGTAAATACAAAATTACAAATATATATTACCTGTTTTTGCAGCTCTTCTCTATATAAAGCCACTTTGTCTTTAACAGGTTGTTGTTGCATGGAAGGAAAAGACATAATGCTACCATAATCAGCACTACCTTTTCTTCTCTGACCTCTCATGGCTTTATGGGAAAGATTGGCAGTGAAAAACATTAGCCAAATTAGGGGAAAAAAAAAAAAAAAAAAAACTAATACAGAATTATCTCACTAATGAAATTATTTTATTAAATTTATACAACGTTTCAAACAGGGCTGTGTTTTTGCTGGCAGAAAGTGGTTTCAGCTGTGCCAGTGGCAGAAAATGGTTATAACCAGTTTTAACTGGCAACAATTGGCATAAACACATTTCATGACATAATCTGAGACTTTTTTAGTAGTATTAAAAAACATTTTATTAAGGATAAGTAACAAATAAAATATTGTGGATAGTTTTAATTAAAAAATAAATAAATTTGTATTAGAGAAAATGAGTAATGTAATAGAAATTTTTTTTTTGTTACAATATGGCTGTGTAATTTTATATATAAACATTTAGAATATTTTAAAATCTCAGTTTAAAAATAAAAATAGAAAACTATATCCAATGCTTATTTTAACTTAACACCGAAAAGAAGAGAAAATTGTATTATTTATTTAAAAATACTCTGAAAAGTGATTTGTTAGCATCAGATTACCATTATGAAAATTTCTGTTTTACAAGTGAAAGAAAATTAGTACTATATAAACAAAGTATATTTATATGATCATTTTGAAACTTTTTGCTACTTTGAATAACAAACTGTAGTTTTAATTTTTAACTTAACTGTTTACATATCAAATACATGTGTGAATTATGAATCATTCCAGATTAAAGTTCTTATCAGTATTATTTCTTAGTTTCTGCCAACCGGTTACAACCACTGGTTTTAACCACCTCGGCAGAAACTTGCCAACCCTGTTTTCAAGACATTTCAGTTAAAAGAAAAAATAATAATAATCGAAATTACAAGTAAAAGAACAAAACATCCAGTATAGATTATGAAACACTTTCCAACACACTCGGAATACTGAAACAAAACTTCATGGTTTCATACGGTGAAAGAGGATGTCTAAATAATTTCGCAACACATTTGAAAAACCCAATTTCTGATATTACCATCAATAGCCAAGAAAATATCCTCTTTTCTGCAGCCCTGCATATATCCTATAAATTTGTATATATATTTCGTAATACGCTAAAATCTAGTTCAGTAGGGAAACACACAGCACAGTTGAAAATTCCCCTTCAAATATTTCTGCCCATAAACGGAAATGTATTTGATTTTGTGTAGCCCTGTATAGGATAGATGGAAATTACACACAAAATATAATATGCAAAAAACTCATGCCATAATGAAAACATACGTCCAGCAATAATGGGTCATAGACAATACAATAACTGAAATATTTTGTGCATCCCTGTAAATGAACAATGAATGCTATGGATGTCTAGACCCTATTCTGTAATTAGCATATTGTAGTACATCTCAGTGATATATATCAAAAATCTGTTTCAAATAGCTTGATCATCATTAAACTACACTGCAAATGATTTTTCCCCCACACAGACCATTATGTAATGAAATTCTTTTGAGTGTCCTTGTAAATCCTTAGTTGTGTCCTTGTTTGCTTTTAGCACAAGTGGAAAAAACCCTTTATTACTGAGACTACTTCTTTGGCCCCTGAATTTATATATATATATATATATATATATATATAACCCTTTGTTAGTATTTTATCTTAACTGATGTTTTTTTTTTTAAATCCAACATAAATGACTTCTGTAATTGAGACCAATACCAGAGGCCAATATTACCTTCATTAGCGAGAAAACTTTATTAATTTGATAACCATATTAGTATGACAGGCACTTGTTGATTCTGGATAACAGACAATTGGGTAAGTGAGAAACTTCTTATACGGAGATTGAATGGATTTTCCGTTCAGTATCCACTTATTTATATGCTCAGTTGTATTGTAAAATAAATAAATATACATGATCTTAAATTTTCTGAGATTGTTATTTTTTGTTTTCTAATTAGCAGAATAGAAACCTTAAAAATCACTCTAAAAAGACTCATACTGTAGACACTTTGTGTGTTTTCTTCGTAAGTGGAAAACTTTATTTTACGGAGGTCTGATTAAGATTTGAATACAGTGGAAAACCAATTATCTGAACCTCTCTCTCTCTCTTTTTGTTAAATTTTATAATAAAACAGATTATTTTTCTTTATTAAAGAAAAAAAGTGAAAACTAAAATCAGATTAAAAAAGTAGAATGTCTTGTATTTGGGACTCATTTGATGTGTTAAACCATTAATCTACCCTATTAAAATCCGTGTGCGTATCTATGTAACCTCAAAAACCACAGGGAGTAAGGCTACAAAATTTGGCACACAGGTTGCTGGTAGGGGGCCCATGAACAATTGGAGCAAAAAATTCGAAAATATTAAATAATTTTTTTTTTCTTGTGTTTTTGACGAATTTTTGCCTTTTTTATGTTCAACTCATGGAGGAAAGAGATGAATGTGCGGTATGCCGTAAAAACGGTTTGCGTTATCGCTCACATTTAAATGATCTCACTCGGCCCAAACAAAACAAGCACCTGGATCAGGGACCAAATTCTTTGACATCACCCGTGCATTTTTTTCTCTAAATGAAAGTGATCTGCTTATTTTTAAGCATTCCAAAACAGCATTCTATTGTATTATGAATTAAAAACTGTATTACTAAAAGTTTTCTTCTTTTTTTCGTGAAAGAATGTGTTTGTGTTTGGGCCTACTGTAGTGGATTTTAGGGTTACATTTTTGGCATCACCCACAGTCACCTTACTGCATCTCCATCTATCTCTTTCCTCCATATGTTCAACCCGTAATTGCGTGAGTTCTAACCAGTTTTAAATGTTTACTGCTATGTAAGATATACATATTACGTAAGCCACATTGCAATACTAAAAATCTGTAGCAGGTATTACGATAATTCTTTTACATCGCATGCAAATAATTAGAGATTATTTAATTGTGCATAACTATTACCTTTTTTAAAAAATAAAGAAAAATATTTTATTACAAACTTCAACAAAACTTTTTATTCTGTTTATTCCCTTATTCCAAAGATATCGTTTTATTGTGTGTTGCCATAGCAACATGATAAATTAAATTTCATTAAAAAATGCACAGGAAATTATTGAACATGAACTCCTATGCGTAGAACAGGTTAAACAGCTGGTATCTAAAATAAATTTTAAGAAATGCCAGAGGATTGGGTAGAGGCATTTAAATTCCCAAAAGGTGCTATAAAAAGGGCTTAGCTCCTCTTAGATTCTCAACCTTTCAAAAAGTCTTTGTCTACTTTATCCAGTATAAACAAAGCTTTTCTGAAAGAAGGCACCTAAAATATCTCTTCAATGAAAGGAAAATTTTTCATGAAATAAATGCAAAATATTCCTTATCTTATGAAGAGTTTATATATATATATATATATATATATATATATATATATATATAACCATTAATTAAACATAACCTTCCACCGTCAAATATTATGAATTAAAGCTGTAAGTATTAAAAAAATTAATATAAGAATTATTATGGAAGAAAAAGAAAAAAGTGGACACCGACAAAAATTGAAAAGCTTATACATTGAATTACGTTATCAAGGGCACAGAATTCAATGATATAAGCAAAATGGTTGTTTTCTGTGGGAAAAATAAGCTAAAGCTAAAAGTTATTTTCCCCTGTGCCCAAACAACCATAAAATCAAATGAATTGATTAAAAATGAAAGCAGAATAGAAACAAATAATATGAAATGGAAGAATCAATAAAACATATTTAAATATTTATAGGATATAAAATATAAATAATAAACACCATACCGCTTAATATTTCAGTATTTTACAAAAATCCACGCGCACATGGCTGCCAGTATATCAAAAAGATTAAGGTGAATAAAACAGTTAAGAAATCACAGTAAATGATACCAAAGGATGCAGTTAATACATTTTGAAATAAAATTTGAAATACCTTGTTAAACACATTTAATCTAATATAAAATAAATAGATATTAATTACATTATTTAAAATGCACTATTAAATTAATTAATAACAGTTTAACAATATCGTCAAAATTTAGCTAAAAATACCCCCTGGTGTATTAAATTATAACTGAAATGGAGCTAGAAAAATTAACAATTAGAGCTATCTTAAAGAGACAAATTTAGTGCTGCCATCTAGTATTACTTCTATTAAACTACTAACGCAAGATAGATATTTGTAAGCATTTGAATGTAAATAACTGTATAAATAATTGTAAGCATTTGAATGTAAATAACTGTATATACAGCAAAACCAAACATATCCTCATATATAGAGAATTATAATCCGAATATAAACCACACAATGTATTTAAAAACTATTGTAAATAAAATTTTAAATTTAAAAGCATACAATATATTCTATTAGCTAACTTATTTAAACTAAACTAAGAAATAAATAATTCTAGAACATTGATAATATATAGCATATAGCTATATGCTATAAAACAAAATAAAATTCAGTAATAATTAATATAAATAATTATTAAATATAAAAATTATTTTTTATGAATTATATATCAGATATTTATAAAATGAACAGGAAATAAAAAACATGTGGAAGTAAATAGAAGGTTAAATGATACTTAAATACCCATTACTTAAAAAGCACAAATATAGAGTGTGGATTATCTTCAGACATCCATAAAAAACCATAAAATATGAATGTGGGATTCAAAAACATTGAACCGATAATAAATATTAAAAAGAATAGAGTAATAATAATAAAAATAATTACCCAATTTTAATGCATACAGTATAACTATATTTATATTATACATACTTATATGTATATTATTCACTATAAGAATGGCATACTATTAGTAATTAATATGATATTGTCCTTAGTAAATTTAAAATTTAATAACAAATAATTGTAAATTAGATTAATCAATAATTAGGCTAATTATAATATTAATGAAATTCTCCAATTACATATAAAATATCAAATCAACATCCATATAAAATACGTAACAAAAATATAGTAATAATACAAGAGCCCCCATTTTTTTTTTTTAATATATAATTAACCATTGCGTATTATCCAGACAACACCACCCTCCTCCGTACTCTAACATCTACCCACCCAACCATCCTATAGTAATTGTTTATTTTTATTTTACAATTTTTAATTTTTTATAAATATTTTTTATTTTATAATTTTTTTGTAATTTTGTTTACGCATGTGTTAATTTGTTTTAATAGATCATGTAAGAAAAGTACTAATTGTATATTAATGAATATATATGAATTTTTTTGGAAAACCATGATTTAATGCATCATAAATTAGTTTTTTAATATTATTGTTAATTAGAGGAGAAGAACATAAACATTTTATTCTATATAAATGATTAAGTATTATATTCCGAAATACAGAATGATGTAGACAAGATTTAAAATTTGTAAATGTATTAACTTTGAATTTAAATTCTTTACGTTTGTCATATAAATCTGTGATTATTTTATTGTCTTTGATTGTAATTTTAAGATCTAAGAAGTTAATTGTATTGTTAGATAAAAGGTTTTCCGTTAGTTCCAAATTAGTGGGATAATCAACTGGAAATCGAGTAATTGCAGATTGATCAGTATCAATTAAAATGATGTCATCAATATAACGATATAAATGTAGATTATTATTAGTAAAATTACGTTCATAATGATATAAGTATAAGTCAGAGAGTAAACTGGAAGTACAACCGCCTTGTGGTATACCGACATGCTGTAAATATGAAGTATTATCTTGCAATATATAATTATTATAGATAATGAAGTTAGTTAAAGATTTAAAATATGCAATATCTATATTAGATGGTAATTCCAGTTTTTTATAATATTTTTTAAATAATGCATTTATAATTTTATGTAAATCTAATAGGTCTATATTATTAAAAAGATCTTTAAAATCATATGTCGTTATATTATAAACACAATGAAGATTTTTTAAAATATTAACAAGTTGATAGCTCTTTTTTATACAATGTGTATTATCATTATTTGTAGTAAGTACATATAATTGATTAAGAATTTTTAAGAGAAGTGTATTGGCTTTATTATTATATGTATTACAACCAATAGTAACAGTCCTAAATTTAAGAGGAGTTTTATGAAATTTGGGAATAAGAACTAAATATGGATAATTAAAATTAGTAGATAAAATATTTAATAGTTTATAATAACTTCGAATTTTACGATTATTTACAATTACAGTTTCATTAGTTTTTTGAAATGACTTATTAGAAGAAATAGAATTTGTAAGAAGTTGGTGATAATATGATTTACATATAATAGCATAATTGTTAGAGATTTGTCTACATATGTAATAACGTAGTTTTTTTGTAATTTAGTAATTTGTTGGAAATAATGCTTTGTATTAATAGAAACCAAATCAGCAATATTATTTTTTAAAGCCATAGTTAATTTTTCAATTACTAATATTTTCCATTGATTAAAATATTCAATAGGCTTATTATAAGAGATAGAAATTTTATAAATAAAAATATCAATATCATATGTAAACTGTTTGATAATAGATTTAACATTAAATTTAGATGGAAGTCTATATTTAGTACCATAAACCATTAGTTGTTTCAATTTAAAATCATGAACAATATCAAGATTTCCAGTGATTATATGTCCATGATCATTGTTTATGTATTTTTTTAGAGTGGGGTCTTTGCAGTTACACGGAAAATTACTTGCAGCAGATGTATTTTTTGAAAATGTATTGTAGTTAAAAATCTTTCTCCCAATTGTATTCGGATATTTAAAGGTTTTTGATATATGAAGATTATTGATAGGAAAAAAACAATTTTTATCATTAATTATAGAATTGATATTAATTTTATTAAATATGTGATTTGAAAAAGTAATTATCATTTGAGTATTCATGTTCTGAATTTTGTGTTTTTTTTGTAAATTAATATTTAAAAGATTAACCCTACTCATAATAAGGTCAAAGTAAATATCAGAGAAATGTTTAGAGAAAGATTTACTTAGAAAGACATTTAAATGTTGTACAAGCTGTTTCTTTTTAATAGCAAAGATGTTTTTTCGAATTAACAACCAGTTATAATTCTCTAAGTAATTTCTTTGAAGATCATTAATTTGTTTTGTGATAGATTTTTTGGAAACTACAACTGATGATGAACCCTTTCCACGTTTATTACGTGTTGTTTTAGCATTTAAATTATGATTAAGAGTAGGATAAATTGGAGAATAATCAATATTGTTATTTATAGATGTGAAGACTTTGACAGGTCTGTTAAATACTTCACTATTAAGTCCATAAGGATAAATTGTGTTATAATATTTCATATATGATGATTCCATATAAAGACGTTCTGATTTATTTTTTAGAATTTGAAGGATTTCAATTGTCGTATTTTTAAATAGATGTTTATGAAAATGTTGAATTTCAGCTGTAGATTGTATATTTTTTGCTTTGTTGTTATTAGAGTCTGAACGATGATGATTGATTCGTTTATGAATTGGACCTGATGTTTCACCAATATATTTCATATTACATAAGTTGCATTTTATACTATAAATAACATTAAATGCTTTACAAAAACTTGAATAATTAGGATCTGAGACAATTTGTGTCTGAGCAGCGTATGGACATGTCTTGCACCGAGAATCATAGCACTTACGAAAAAATAAAGGACGAGGGAGAGAGTATAAATGGTCGCTGGATGACGATCCAGGAACAACCCAATTATTATTCCTGTACCGGGCACTACACTGCATAGATGCTAAGTGTATCTTGCCAGTATCGAGATGTTTACTAAGAACTGCCATATAAAAATTATGTATGGAAAATTCAATAATTGCCATAAAAATAAGAAATTTTAATAATTTAATTAAATTAGCCTGGATTAAATAATAAAACTTGAGTAAGAAAAAATATATACAATATTTACAATAATAGAAGCAGAACGCAGAAACAATCTTCAAATTATCCATAACCAAATTATGAAAACCCAAATATCGTAGACTAATAATAGCAAGAAACCACTAAACTATTTTATAACAAATAAGTCAAAAAAGATCCGCATAACATCCAAATCCTAGAACAACTATAACCATGCAAAGACAACCAAAACGCATACCCAACTAACTACTCAGATCAAATCAAAATGAATTTAAACTAAAGCAAATTAACATTAAATCTATGAATAGGAATAATTATTGCTACCAAATTAATGTATATATAAAATGATTATCTCTACAGAATTATGTAAAGCTATAGCAAAAATAGAAAATATATAGGACAATATCATACACTAACTTCAAGAAAATTCAGATAAAATCATAACTAGAAAATTAAAAAACATTAAATAAATCGTTGCAATGATAGGAATGAAAAAATTAATGGAATCCTAAAATAGGTATCAGATAACTACATGGTAGAAATCATATTGATAATACACATAGATAGTGCGCTAATTGCAGCAATGATCTAAGCGTATAATATTTAAAAGATTACTAAATAATTTAGCGACCTGGGAATATACATAAATATATATAAGATACCATAAGGAAAAAATACATCAAAATGAATTGTTGACATTCAAAATGAAAAGATATTTAAAAAGATACAAAAATACAAATAAACTTACTTTTTACATTTCGCTATATATATATATATATATATATATATATATCCTAAGGAATATTCACAGTGAACTCCTACTAAAACTGAACAATGTGGCACTACACTGATAATAGTCTACGGTGCACAACTCTGATTTCTTGACCATAGACTCGAGGTGCTCTATACAACCTATGTCCCCGTCAGGTTGTCTAGCTCGGTGTTTAGTTCACAAGCAAGCTTGCTACGTATTTTATCCACCTTGAAGGAATGAAAGGTTGCGTGCACCCTGCCCAGCCTGGAGTCAAACTCGGGACCTGTAGCATGGTAGTGTGACATGCTAACCATTAAAGTAATGCAGTGTTGGATTCAGACACTTTTCTTCTGAGGAGAGGGGGGGGGGGGGGGCTGAATTCAACACTGAGGTACTGGGACTCGAAACTACAATGTGAATATTTCACGATAGTGGTTCAATCACTTTTTCTTTAATGTTACAGCCAGCCTGCAGTGTGTTTTCATTTTTCCAGTTATCCAAACTTTTGTGTATTTGAATTTGGCCCGGTCATGACAGGTTTAGATAATCAACATTCTACAGTAGTAACTCTAAAATCAGTAAATATTGATTCAGGAAATATGAATTTTTTTTATTAGCACCATAACAGTATCAGACTGATGGGTAATGAATAATAACAACATATAAAATTTGCAAAGCATAAATGAATCGTTTATTTTCTAAATCCTTTAACAAGGGAACCCCTTTTTGGTGAAGCTTGCATGTAGCATTGAGACTTGGTGTGAGACTTGGTATTATACTATAACTATAGGACAAAGTTAGAGAAACAATAAAATTGGTTGCCGAAAATTGTATTTACTGATTTTACAGTAATTTTCTGAAAATGTAATTTTGGAGACCACTTATTGCACTATTAGCATACAAGGTTTTAAGTATTTTAAAATACAGTTAATAATAAGAATAAAATATTGAAAAAAGTTTAAAAATTCCTTTAAGAGCCCATGAATTTTATTTTGAAAAATGCAATATTTTAATAGCATTTCTGGCAGCACGAAATTGGCTTTATAAGTTACCATAGAATTTTTCTTGGCAACCTTGGCCAAATGTAATAGTCGTATGCTGTGTGTGAACAAGTAGTTGCTTGGATTCATAGCACTCTATTTGGCTACTTGTTTTTGGCATGAAATTAATTAAAAATTACGTTAAAATTAAATGTATATAAAAGTGTATATAATACGATTTTTACAGACGAATTTTATCAGTTCTCTAACTTTGGCCTATAGGGATATAAAATGGCAGGTGAATGCAAGCTTCACCAAAAGTGACTTCTTGCACCTTTAGGTAACATTCTGTACTTGTAAGAACACAATCTCAAGTTTTGAAAATTTTGTCGAACTGAAAGGTAGGGTTTTAGGTAGGTATTATCATTTTTACAAAAAGAAGGAAAAAAAAAAAACACTCCAGGGCATGAAGGGCAGCTCTCTATATCAAATGGTTAAGTAATTTATTCATTATGGATCAGGGTTAGAAACTAATCCCCTCTCCCCCCTCCTTTTGCAGTTATTCTATTTTATTAGATTACGGATTTAGTTAAGTGCAAAATCTAATAAATCTGAGCTCTTATTAAACTTTAATTTCCTTTTGATCACTTATAAAAATTTTAAATAAATTCAAATAATAAAAAAAAAAAAAACTTCAGATAACTCTGAATGTTAAAAATGTCAGGTAAATTCGAATAGTGAATGAAACATTTTTCCCAGTAGAGAAAATTATCTCTAAAAAATGCTATGAACAGGTGAAGCATTCGCTAAAATAAAAATTTTAAAGCTTCTAAAACACAAATTTAAATGTCTAAGCGACATCGCTTGTTGGGTCTTGCAGTAAAATATATTATGCACTCAAAAGAGGGATATACAGAATGTTATCTTTGTGGGTTTTTACGTCAATCAAATAAACATTTGAAAATTCATTTTTGAATAGTTCATCTGCCATGGGGTTTCAGAAATATACGATTCTATTAATTTTAAAATGTCTTCATTCATGAAACTATTATAAAATCAAATATTGCCTACAAGGATAGTGGAAGGTTAAATAGTGAAACATACCCAGCAAATTTCCATAAGAATCCCTTACAGGTTCACCACCTCCTCCAGTTCTTCCAAAATTAGGGAAATCTTCACTCTTTGCAGTTGTTCTAGAAGATGATTTCAAATTAACAGGAAAGAAACATGCAATTAAACATTCAATACCTTATATGCACATAAAACTGAGGAAACACATAAACTGTAGAATAAGGAAAATAAGAATGTAGATCCTATTAACTTTTGGCAGAATATCAATTAACAAAAATTACATGATTAAAAAAAACTAGTTTTAAGTACCACATATTTAGGGTTGGGTTGATTTTTGACGGCCAATTATCTACACGAGGGATATAGGCCCTAGGGGGAGTGCCTTCCGTGGAGGTCTTTCTAAGGGAACCTAATCCGTATTAACGCATGGAAATCCACGGTTCGAAGAAAACCACGAAAACTCCGAACGATTAGGCCGACAGGCACGATTGGGTTCGAACCCAGCACCTCCCGTCTACCAGCTTCGAGAGCAGAACCACATATTTAGGTACTGTTCCGTTATACAGACACCATGCCAAAATGTATGCTAATGCGCCAATTATTTCAACCCTGATTGTGAAAAGGATTTTTTATTGTAAACCATGAACTTTTCACTTATTTTAAGTATATAACTGTGATATAATAAAATAGTTCATAAAAGTCTGTAATTTTCAAATGTTATATTTTTAAAATGCTCACTTTACTATCAACAATGTTTTTTCTTTTATTTTTCAAATGTTTCAATTCACGTGATTTTCATTTTGCACCAACTATTACGCTTGCCGACAATTGTGTCCTTTATAACGGAAAAGTGCCACATTTTTCCATGTATGCAGTGTATCCTCATTTAAAACATGTACCCTGATTTTTAACATAACACTTTTTCCCCCACTCTAAAGAGTCGTGAGAAAGAATATGGATACATTATCACCAATAGCACAAATAATTGTACAAAAATTGCTTTCAGATGCATATATATAATAAAGGTATTTAAAGCACATAAAAATAACTTAAAATACATTATAAAAAACCCAGAATGTTTTCTGCCATTACAAAGCCGTCATCAGTGGTATTTAAATGTTGTTATTTTCTTTGTGCTTATTCAAGAATTGTCCAGAGGAAAACACTGTAATTTAAATGTTGTACATCAGATGAGAAGCCAGATAAAGTTATTCAAATTTTCAAGAAAACGAGCTTTCATCTATTAAGCAGCAAATCTCTTCATACTCCATGGATATCGTATGATAGTGCATCATTACAAGCTGTATCTTGATTAGCAATTATTTCAGTGGATTCTCTTAGGAGGGCTTCCTGATAATTATTTGTACGAAAAGAAAAATACCTTTCATTTTTCTGTTAATTTATTTGTCGTTATATATTTACTTGTAAAGAGAATTACAGCTAATCCTTTTATAATATAATGATGGTAAATGTAATGATGATGATAAATGGAAATATGTGCTTGCTGGGCTTATTTTACATAGAGGAATGAATAATTTGATTATTCAAAATATGTAATTATGCTGTAGTATAAATTAAAATAGATTAATTTAAAAATCAATTTTAAATAAATTGCTTTTTATGCCTGATAAAAAAAAAACTTTGCTGAACTTGTAAAAAAAAATATTTAAAGCTTCTTTGATTTCTTCATTAGGCGAAATATTTTTAGAAAGATTGCAAATGATGCTTATTAGATTTTAACATTTTTCACCATATTTTAAAAATTAATAAAATATCCAATTTTAGTGAAAGATTTTTTTTTTAAAGTCATCCAATTAAAATCATGATATATTATTGATTTCAACCATCTGATTAAAATCTTTGACATCCTACATAGTTCACAAAGTGTTGTCTATAAAACTTAGTTGCTTAATAAACTCAAATATGTTTGATTTTAATAAAGCAACATTCATAGGCCCAAGATTGCATCTTCCACTTTCAAGTGAATTCGATACAACTTTAGTTTATGAGAACTGCTATTTAACAACAACATTCCATCGTCCCAAGAGATAGAGATAGATTTGATAAAAATCCATACTTAAAAATTACTTAAAAAACAAAAACCGAGTAAATTGCAATACAGTTTTCAAACAAATAGTTTTAAAACAAATTGCTTTTGAAAGTACACTTTTTTCTCTATTCGACAGTGTAAAAATGAAAACTGTGCAGCATTTAGAAAATTGCAATAAAAGTTAATAAAAACTAAATTTAATTGTTTGCTGTGACCGCCGTCAAAATGACGACTGGTGGACAAAATTTAAGGACTACTTCTTATTTTCAACGATTACAGTTAGAAATAGATCCCCAGCAGCACGTGTAAATTTGTATGAATGCGGGATGTTTTGTAAAACTTATGCAAATTTTGTACTTCCGCTTTTGTCGATCGCATGACAGCAGAGATTTTAGGCAATTGGTGGGTGCTGTGAGTTGTCATTTGATGTAAAAATTGAAGGAGATGGAGTGAAGCTAGAACATTGAACTTTTGAACATGTCTTCTAGACATCATTTAGATGATATTGCTCGTGGTAGAATAATCGGAAAGTTAGAAGAAGGACGCAAAATGAGAGATGTTGCCCATGAATTTAACATCATGCACAGTGTATCTGTTTCAAGGATATGGGCGGCATTCCAAAAGAGTGGAATATGTACAAGGCACACAAGAGAAAGTCGTCCTAGCAGTACGACATCTCAAGAAGATCACTATATTGTTATTTCGGTAAAAAGGTACCGACACAGCACATCTGGTCAATTAGCAAATCAACTTTGGGCTGCCACAGGAACTAAAATATCACAGAATACTGTTGCAAGACATTTGAAAAAGAGTGGGCTATATGCTCGAGGACGTGTTGTGTGTATCCCACTCTCGAGATGCCAACATAGCGCATGTTTACAGTGGTGCCTGATAGCAATATATAACTACCTGTTCTTGTCACCGTACGTGTCTATCTCCATTGACAAATATATTTATCTTTATTTTTACTATTTCTTTTATTAAAGTACCTTTTATTTACAGTAATATACAATGTATTATAATAAATTAACTTACCTTATTTCCTTTCACTTTCTCTTCTTAAATAACATTGTTTTATTTACTTTCTTAACTTACGTATCGTACATCTTCATTATTTACTTTCTTCTGACATGTTTCAACAACTTCACTAAGTACTTAATGACATAATCCTAACGGCTACCACGTAACGATGTCGTACAAATCATGTCCTCATCTTTGCACGTGTTTGAAGCTGTCAGTTGCATTGCGTAGTGACCTAGTTTTCGTTTCCAAGGATTGTATAAAGTGCCGGGCAGTAGATTCTTATCTCGCCTTTCCTACCTTGACCTACTAACCTAATGCAGTGTTTAACGAATGACAAGAAGGTGGTAGCGTGAATGATGAAGTTTCTGTAAAGTTTATCTTGTTTCTTGAAGTGGATTCTCAGGTGAAGTGTTTTTATAGTGAAATGAATATGATGGCTTTGAGTAGTTGTAGTCCAGTTATCTATCGGTGATAGTCTGTGAATCAACACCGTTGCTTTTACTAGAGGATTCGTTTTACTGATGTCCGGATTAGCTTATTGACTTATGGAATTCGAGACTTTAATTATATGCTGTTCATCTTGATTCACTTCAATAGATAATGATAGAATATTGGCTTGCTCTGGAGCGTTGATCATATATGTTTTCCTTAAATTGAAAGTAGTGTCTTTCATATTTCTTGTTATGAAGTTCATTGATATAATTAAAAAAGTAAAGCGTTATATTTTTCTGTTTAAGTTTATTTCTGTTAAAGCTAGTTTACTTAAATGATTAATCTGTTTTTATATATATCTTTTTATTTTTAATAAACGTTTTGTGTATTTTAAACTTCTCAGTATTTATTTAATTCCATAGTCTTGCCTTTATTTTTATAGATGTATTTAAACATGCTTGACTTTCTGGAACTTGATTTAGTTTTACAAATAGGTTTTTGGGGTTGTTCAGCTAACTGACGTTTCTTCTGCCTTTTTAAATTTAAACTCTGCTTAAACTTATATAGTTACATAATTATATCAGTGCCATATGCATCAAAATTGGACTGGTGACGACTAGTCTACCGTGCTCTTCTCAGATGAGAGTCGTCTGATTGTAGACGTAAACTGATATGACGCGATGTTGGTAGTGCTTACTGTCGCGAAAATATTCTAAAAAGAGATTGATGTGCAACTTCAAGTATCATGGTGTGGGCAAGGCATCATGTTCAATGGCCGCACGGATCTCTATGTGCTTGACCAAGGGTCCATGACTGGTAGACAGTACATTGAAGACGTCCTGCTCCCACATATTCAACTTTTTCGAGGTGCTGTCTGCGGAAAGTTTCGTTTTATGGATGATAACGCACCTTGTCATCGCACACAGTAGTCTGTACAAGATTGCCTTGAGGTCGAAGATATCCATTGCATAGACTGTCCAGTACGTTCTCCTGACCTGAATCCCATTGAAAATGTATGGCATGGCTTGGGAGACATATTGCTGCTCGACAATTTCCTCCCACAAACAAAGAATCCCTCATCCATGCAGTGAAGGAGGAATGGGACAACTTGCTTCAACAGCTACTGAATCATGTTGTTCTGAGTATGCCATGTCGTGTTCAAAGTTGTCTCGCATTGCATAGTGTCCAACATCCCTTATTGATATGACACTGACGATTGTTAATTGTGAGTATTTTGCTTTCTTTGTACAGTCATGTTTTCAGACAATATTTACGTTTCAGAAAAAGAACCTCTGTTAATATCCAGTATACATCCTTTCAACAAAATTTTTATATTAAATCCAGTGTAACATCCTGTTAATACTACTGTTTGCTTCTTGACCCACAATCTCGCGTAGATTCTCATTTACGTGTACATTTCTTCTTGGTCCTTAAGTTTTGTCCACCAGTGTATTTGTCCTTTATAATAAATATAGATATATATTTTCATATTTTATTGCATGATAAGTAAAAACCTTTTACAACAGCATACTAACAAATTAAAAGTAATTTACTAAAAATGCAAAACAATGTGGGAAGCAGTAGATATACAATAGAGCGCTGCTTATTGGAACACCAATTAATCGAACTTCCAATTATCTGAATGGCTTATTTCTTTCATTTTCTGGGTAAAGTTCTTGTCACCTAATGTTACATCTGTAATCTAACCCATGGATCAAAATGTGATAGAGACATTCAAACGACTTTATAAAAAGCAAATGTTAAGAATGCTCCCTTTATCAGAAGAAACAGTAGAACCTGATTCCCACAATACCATAAAAATTGATTTGAAAGATTATTGTATAATGGCTTCAGATTCCTGGAATCTAGTAAAATTCCCAACATTAAAAAAGGCTTGGAATAAAATTTTAAAGCAAGAAAAAACCGATAGTGGATCCGAAAATGAGGAATGTAAAACAATAAAGGAGATGGGAAGAATGCTAAGCTATGAAGAAAATGAAATTAACGAGCGGTTAAATAGTGATATACATGACCCTGAGTATCAGATTTTAAATGATGATGAGATTGCTGATGAGATTCAAGATGAAAAAGAATCCTCTTATAATGACCCAGGTTCATCACATAACGAAGCCTTTGAATGTTTGGAAACAGCTATGAAATGGCTCGAACGACAGAAGAACGGCGATCGTATTCAACTAACATATTTAAGAAGAATTCGAGATATGGCAGCATTGAAAAGAATGCCTTCTTTAAAGCAAGCAACAATCGGAAGCTTTTTCGCTGAAATTATAATCATTAAAATTCAGAAAATGATAGAAAAAGAAAATTTTAAATAATAAAAAAGTAAACAAAAAAATTTTTTAAATGAATATATATATATATATATATATATATATATATATATATATATATATATATATATATATATATATATATATATATATATATATAACAATTTTTAAATATACCAGCATTAACTGATGCTGGCAGTCCTAAGCCTGGATAAGGCCTGAAGGTTTTAGTATAGTCAGGAATATCCCTTAAATTGTCTGTCCATTTATCTGAACTTGGGTCGGTCTTGACTTGTTTGAATAATCGGCGCTCTACTGTATATATACATATCTGGTGATTGGCAGTCATTGAATAAATATGTCTGAGCAGAAAAAGTTATCCAAAGAATAAACACTGAAAGAGTCAAAATTCAGACTAATGTTTAATCAAAATAAAAAGGTTTTTCGATGTCTCCACATATTCAGAACATCTGCCTCAGATGATTTGATATAAAAATATCTTAAGTTTGTCCATCTCCATTAAATACAGTACTGTCTGGCTCAGATTAGAATATAACCTGAGTGGGGTTGCTGGTTTCGGAGGTTCTAAATCTTGTAGGTAGGGAGCTTTGTTGGTAAGAGTGTGGTTGCCACAATTGGCAGCATCATTAAAAATTTTTCCCTCTTTTCTTTATCTTATCTCATGAAAAAGAAGTTTGTGCATTCACTTGGTGATGGTGATAAAAATAGTTTCCAAAATTCAAGCATAATCTTAACAGGAAATTTGAGGAAAAGAGTAAAATTAAAAAATGAATCGGTTAAAGATTCGTCAGAGTTCATGTAGACAGGAAAGGGAGACGCCATTTTCAGGTTCATTTGGTGATTTTTAAATGAAAATATTTCAAATTATTATTTGACTTTTCTCGCAAACACAATATCAAGTTATAATTTTTAAATAAAAGTTCTTATTAAGTTTTATCTGTTTAAAAAAATAATACAGACAGCATTTATATTTCATTTTCATTATATGTACTCAACTACGTTATTTATTTTCAGTTTTCCTTTAATTTTGCAATAAAGTATCTACCATTTTATAAATCTTTGAAATAAGTGTGTGCATTTTTATTTGTGCTTTTCTTTGCACAGGTGCCATGTGTACACTAATATCTTTGGAAACACTTTGTCAATTGTTAAATCACTAGAATTTTTTTTTTTTTTTTTTTACAAAATATAATCAAATTTATATTTTAAAATATTTAATCAAGATTATTGTTATACAACACAGCCACAGAGCAAAAAGGGAATATAAAGATCAAAATTAAAAGCATCTTCTACAGATGTAGGTGCCTGCAGTTCGTAATACAGGAAGATTTTAGACAAAAATTTAGAACAGATGTACCTGAGGCCCGAAGCCTAAAACATGTTTTTTTTATATGGAAATTTTAAGTATGAAACAAACTAAATGAACAGCTTTTTGCCAGGACTCCCCTCCCCCCTCACGACCGTATTTTTAAACACATTAACATAAAAATACTATCAAAGTTTGCATTTTGAACTGAATTTCCAGACGTGATAGTGAGAGAAAGGAGAAGAGCTAGTTGCCAGGTGACAAAAGTCGCTTATGACTCAATAACTAATTTATTTAACGAAAAAATGAAAAAACATATTTCGATTCCAAATTACAATGATTTTGCAGCAGCTTAAGCGGTGAAAAATTCGGAAACATTATGAATAATTTCCTGTTCTTAATAATGAAGTACCTTTCTCTTCTTAAAGTTTGACATCATCGTACTCAGAATTTCAGTGTAATAAAATATTCTGAAGTATATACAAAATTAAATATATACTAAGTAAAAAGAGAAAAACGAAAACAAATAACAGTAGGAAAATCCAAAAGTGCTGAATATAAAACCGGTCTCTGCTGAAGAACAAGAAAGACTGCAATAATTTTGGAATGACCGGGACCGATTGAACGGGGAGGAATTGGAGAGAAAGGAAAGCGCCGGACTACCCTAAAATAAAGTCGGCTGACCAGTTACCCTGGCAACAGAATCAAGCCAAGATCAATTCCAGAGTCTTTC
This sequence comes from Maratus speciosus, assembly GCA_963932465.1. NCBI lineage: Eukaryota > Metazoa > Arthropoda > Arachnida > Araneae > Salticidae > Maratus > Maratus speciosus. The sequence continues at coordinate 13,815,773 of OZ010789.1, read as the reverse complement.
TTATCTCGGACAGACAGTAAGTAACGATTAAAATAATACAGCAGCAGAAATTTGACGAGGCATTACACGTTGAACAATTCAAAAAAGCTAGTTCTGAGGGGATACAATAGTTTTTATAAAATTCGGTGGTAGACTATAAGAAAGTATCGCAGAGGCAGGAAAACTGTAAAATATTAAAATTTTGATGGAAAAAACAAATTTCTGGAATGATCTGGAGAAAGAACAATCAGATTTACATAGGGAAAATTAAAAAAGAAAATTGAAAAGGAAAAAATATTACTGGTGCAAAGTGAAAATGAAATAAAGATGTGTGAACTCAATAAGATTTTATGAAAAGAAAAAAGGATGATAGCATTTAAAGACTAAAATAGAAAAATTAAAGGGAAAAATTTAGAATATATATAGGATAGACTAAAACTTTAAAATATATTAATATACCTTTATATTATAAAAGAAAAAAAAATTCCCCTTTAAAAAAATTCTACTTCTACAGTACTTGTTGGGGGGGGGGGGGGGGAGGGGGGGGGGGAAAGCATGTTCCTGAAATGGTTAACTAAAACTAATTACTGTGAGTGTAAAATTTTGATCATGCAATGCACAAATAATTAAAATATGCTAATGCTAAAAATTCAAAGCTTGTACATACTCATTTTCCAAAAATAAATAAATAAAAATAAATCCTGAGTTTCTGTTATTTTTCAGAATCATTAATTTTTCATATCAACAATTAACATCATTTTAAAAACTAGTACCCCTCCCTAGACTATTATAAATGTTACAATTTGACTTAATTACCTGTGCATTTGCAAAATCTGGAATATGGATCATGGTCTAATGCTTGTGCAACAATATTCGTAAGTTAAGAGTACCTGTCTTAAATGAATGTTTATGTTCCTTTAACCTAATGTTAAGAGTACGACCAGTCTCACCAATATAGATAGAATAACAACTGACATGAAGTATGACTCCTTTCACATCTGATTTAGGATATTTATAACCAGTTAAATTTTTTCTTTATTGAATTCTGAGGTATATGAGCAGAGTTAATATAAATGCTTTTAAACAGTAGTGATATATTCTGTGAGGTATAGCTATGTAGTCTCTTGGAGATTTACACTGAAACGGTGCGGGATGTTGCTAGTTTCTATTCTCCAACTCTGCTAATTAGTAATTTAATATTTTTCAAATTTGTATACATATCTTCATTAAATTTTTGTGTTTGAATAGTTTCATCTTTGGTCATAATTTGATTTCATTATGACACCATGATCGCAAAATATATAAATAGCAGAAATTGCTTGCATTTATTAGATCAGCTGATCGTTTTTGCAGGTTTTGCAGTACATTTTGGACTTTTTGCTTGAGATTTTATAAAAGAAAAAAAAAAAAAATTCCCTACGATCTCTAATGACGACAACAAACTTCACTGATATTTCATTTACCTCCGGGGTGAACTTTTCACAGAACTAGATGATTTCATGCTTTGTATTTCCTAAAAAAATAAAAATTATGAATCTTAAAATAAGAAAAAATAAGACTATTGGAACCATAAAAATTAATATCTTCAAAAATAATTATCCATAATAATTAGTGATAATTTTATTATATTATCAGATTATCTAATTATACATACTTTTATCAAATAAATAAAAGTTAAGAATCTAAGAGAGCATATTAGTTCTTTTAATATGTTATTAGAATTAAATATCTGAAAGCTGTACAAAAACTCTCTAAAGATAATTTTTATATTTACTTCTTGTATTTCGTTATTTTTTCGAAGTTCATTTTCGAACTGTAGAAGCATTTGGCATCTTTGCTCTTCCAGCTGCTTGGCAATCCTTTCTTCCAAAAGTTTGACATCTTCTTTACTTAAAGCGTCAATGCCTTTTTTTTCAGCGGGCTATGAAACAAAAATATAACAGCATGATTTGTAACCCATATTTAAAATGCACAAATTCACAATCACGAAAATCTCTTCCTCTCTACATTCATAAAACTTTCAGATATTTCACACAATCATCAAGGAATCTTTCAAAGTTGTTTATTTAAAACCCAAATTTCGATACATAAAAACCATAAAAAAAAGCCACAGCATAGCCGTTGACTAATCAAAGTGATGGAAAGAATACGTCTTTCCAACAAACTTTAACTTTTAATCTATAAACTATGATGTTATTATCTACAAGGTAGCCATATGAAAAGAAATATTTGTGGACTATAATATAATCTAAACAAGGTTAAGTGCCTGTTTTAGTAAAGTATCCTATAGATACAATTTATGACCCTGATAAAACTATAAAAGTCAATCAAAATTACGATTTATAGTTGTGGAGGACAACACAAAGGGATAACAATGAAAATTTACAGCTGACCCTTGATACCAGAAAAGACCACACAGATGGAATAAAGTAAAAAAATATAATTGGGATCAGCAAAACTCAACCTATACGGTTGCACCACATAAATTGATCTTCGCCCGTAAAGATGGGTGGCACCTCTCTATGCAAATTTTATAGGTATATTGTATAATTTTAGGTTTGCATATGTAATGTAAACAGGATATTGGCCGATTTTGTTTTTCTGTGTAAGAAACAGAATTCACTTGCAGTATTTCTCTTGATGCAGTTGGCAGCAAAAAAAAAAAAAATATAAGATGCTGCTGTAATCTTTCGAACATATTAGCACATGGCTTTTGCAACGAATAACATAAAAAAATATTAGCCCAATGATGGCTTAAAAATATGTGTGATGATCGATTAATTATTAAAGTGTACCAACAATTGGATTCTTTTATTTGTGCTCATGTGTGGGGTACTACCCAACCGCCAACTATTCTCCATGCTGCCAGGGGCAGTAAACCAGTTAGAGGAAATTATGACTTTCTTTATTCCATTGTGTACACTCAAATAAATGTATCTTAATTATATTTAAAGGTACAAATGCACACAAAAAAAAATATTTTTTACATATTTAATTTAAGAAATAATGCCCACTGCTATTAAAATTAGGTTAACTTAGTATGCAGCATATATTTCTGAACTTTACACAATCTTGATCGCCAATAGCAGGAAAAGTATAATAGTTCTCCAATGGTGACTTAGTCAAATACTTTATGTGATAGAATGTATTAATTTTTATCACTTGACTGATGAATTTAGCTGATCGACTTTTTGATCTGTACCCAACTTCTACCCATGAACCTTGATTTATTTCTTTAAAGTCTACTTTTATGTTATCTGTTTCATTTCTTTTACTTTTTAAAATTGCTCTGCTTTTTTAATTTTGGATGTTCTTCCTTTACTTTTCTTGATATATTTTTCTTTTTTAGTCAGTTTCTTCTGCATTTTTTATGTCCTTTTCTGTATTTGCTTGACTGAATTTTTTCTTATGGTCACATTCTTCGCCAACCTTTCTAAAACAGTTTCATTGGTTAAAACTTCACCATTCTTGCTCAGTAATCATTTTATTGAATGTGTGTAGTCATTTTATTATAAAATATAGAGCATCAGACATTTACTAAAGTTAACACAGACGTAAAAAAATCCCTATCATACAACTCATAATAAATAGAATTATAAAATTTATTATTAACTTTCTATGTAGATCTGTTCCTTGGGTGTTCCTCTATGAGTCTGAACTAAAATTAATAGTTTTTGACAGTTAATAATGATGTTAGAAGCAAGTTCACCAGACGCTTAAACTAGCATACCATATGCAAAGAACATAAACAAGATAGTTTGTAAACATTGAATTTGTTTCCAGTTTCTAAAACTAAAGTAAAAATATTTGCCGTAATCTCAATATATTTCTCTAAAAAAGAATTAACTAAATATTTTAATTTAAAAAGAGAAAATAGGTGTTTTTCAATATACCTTCACTTTACCCCATGGGCCCACTTTCCCTCACCTGACCCTAATTTAAAGGGGTCTGAAAAAAAATATGTATATGTGCAACAGTATTATTGTTGAGACTTATAACCCACAATATGTAATAGCATTTTTTTTTAATTGTAAATATTTCATATAATAAATAGTAAATCAAGATTGAATATGAGTAATCTTTTCTTTGTTTTAATTCTTAAGTAATATTTTTCTCTTATAGGAAAGGGGATTTAAAGACAATCCATTTATTTTATGATTTTCTAAAAAAAATATTAAATTTACATAAATAATTTATTTAAGCTTTTTAGTTATCAAATGAGGAGTGTACAGACTTAGAAGGTATGAGATCTTCGAAAAAATGTACACAGCACATTGGTTATTTATAATTTAATAATTAATACATTAAATTTTATTTAGATTTCCCTGAAGGGAACTTTTAATTATATTGCATACCTAGAGTCGATGGTGCTATTATCACTGTACGATGCTTAAGACTTTTAAAAATTAATCTCCTTAGCCAAATTAATATTAAACAACCTCATTTCCTGTGTTGCAATGCAATGGATCTTTTTCAGCAAGTATATATCATTCCAGCACAAAGACAAATAACATTGATAGGAAAATAATAATAAAAAAGCTGTTGAATTATTTGGAACCTGAATAAAAATATATGAAAAGAGGTATGAAAATATTTTTTTAATCATGCCAAAAAGCACATTAAAGTGATTCTCAAAAAAATTTCCCCCTACTTAAAAACATGAAACTTTCTGATACATTTATAGACTCAGTTTAAATGCATAAGCATTACACTTGTGGGCAAGACTATTAAAGCAATTTTGAATCAAATGGTGCTTTCAATTTTTTGATAAATTACCTACTTATTGAATTACAAGTGATTGTTGTCACATGAGGACAGGTTTTTCACCTTTCTGGAACTGCCATGTCTGGAAATTTGATTAAAAACACCCACTTTGACAGTATTATCTGAAAGATCTTCTGCCTTTACCAAATTATGGAAAACATCATTTGATGACATAGTTTCTGTATAAGCAAACCTAACAATTTCACACGTTTCTGAACAAAAATGAATCTAGAAATGAGTCAGAAAATAGTTTCTTTAGATTTGAGAACAGTCTTAATGGCAAATAAGAACATCCTTAAGGCTTCACAAAACAGTAAAAAGAGTTATTATTCAGATTATCAGCTGAATTTTACTAAATGCAATGTTTTTTAATTTAAATTTTTAATAAACTATTGTTGCAGTGCGGTACCAATGTTGCAGTACGAATAAAAAAAAGAAAAGTGCCCAGCTAAACTGATGGCATTGAGCTCACAGGCTATTCACACTAATTGTATATCATACTCTTATTTTAAAGAATAATGCCCCTCAAAAAAATAAGTGAAGGGGAATTAGCCCCCGTTTCCCCTTTATACTTAACCAGTGAACCTCCAAATCTAATCAGGGAAGCTCCTTATCATAAAAGTCCTTCCGGCCAGTGCCGGGAGGAAGAGGTAGCTTTCAAATTCCTTATTTTAAAAAAGCCAACTTATATTATTCAAACACACGAAGCTCAATTTAGTGGAAACCGAATATAGGAGATTCAATACTAATTTTTATCAATATTAAATCATTATGAATGAGAATTTCGCGAAATTAGTCAGCTTTATCCAAGCTGCTTTTATTTAAAGTAACTTATATTTGGCTGAGATGTTGATGTATACTATCCACATGCCTTCTTACATGGAAATAGGCGAATACGTGTGTTATCGTGTGACAAATACAAGATCGTTTCAAAATGTTAGCCATACTAGTAATTCAACCATTTTTTTAAGATATAAACACAAGAACAAATTTTCAGAAACAAAATCTGCTCCGGAATCTTTGTATCAAGGCCAAACACATAAAAAAATCTTTTTCATTTTCCAATTTTTTAATACCTCATTTTAAATTTTAAATTTAATTTTTTTTAAATGGCAACCCTTTTGAAACAAGATGGCGAATGAAGCTGGCCAACAAACTCGGTCGAGACATTGGTATGTACTATGTACAGACCAAGTAACATCCAAATCGGTTCATAAATATGCTTGTTATCGCGTGACAAAACCAGGTCGTTTTAAAATGTCAGCCACAATAGAAATTCAAAATGCTATAACTCAGCCATTTTTTTAGATATAGACGGAAACAAAAACTGTTCCGGAATCTTTGTATTAAGGTCAAACACATACGAAAAAAATCTTTTTCATTTTCCAATTTTTTGGTATCTCATTTTAAATTTAAAAAATTTTTTTTAATGGCCGCCATTTTGAAACAAGATGGCGGATGAAGCTGGCCAACGAACTCGGTTGAGATATTTGTATGTACTATGTACACACCAAGGTACATTCAAATCGGTTCATAAATACGCCTGTTATCACGTGACAAATATCAGGACGTTTCAAAATGTCAGCCGCGCTAGAAATTCAAAATGCTATAACTCAGCCATTTTTTAAGATATAGACGAAACAAAAACTGCTCCCGAATCTTTGTATCAAGGTCAAATACACAAGAAAAAAATATTTTTTCAATTTTCAATTTTTTGGTACCACATTTCAAATTTAAATTTTTCTTAAAAATTTAAATGGCTGCCATTTTTAAACAAGATGGCGGATGAAGCTGGCCAATGAGCTCGGTCGAGACATTGGTATGTACTATGTACAAACGAAGTTACATCCAAACTGGTTCATAAATACGCCTTTTATCGCGTGACAAAATTCAGGACGTTTCAAAATGTCAGCCAAGCTAGAAATTCAAAATGCTATAACTCAGCCATTTTTTAAGATATAGACGAAACAAAAACTGTTCCGGAATCTTTGTATAAAGGTCAAATACATAACAAAAAAATATTTTTCCATTTTCAATTCTTTGGTACCACATTTAAAATTAAAAATTTTTTTAAAAAATTTAAATGGCCGCCATTTTAAAACAAAATGGCAGATGAAGCTGGCCAACGAACTCGGTCGAGACATTGGTATGTACTATGTACATACCGAATTACATCCAAATCGGTTCATAAATTCGAGAGTTACAGTATGACAAAGGTCAGATATATATATATATATATATATATATATATATATCAACTTTTGAACGGAGGGTGGTTTCGGGGTCTGGGGGTCATGATCGATGAAAATATACCAAAATTTTTTGAAATCGCTTTCCTCCGAACGGCTGCAGTAGGTAGCTTTTTGTAATGAAAGCTACCTAATAAACCGGTATACCAAATTCGGAGCAAATCGAATAATCCTGCAAAAAAAACCATTTATCTAAATTAAGGGGGTGGACTAGGCCCCCCTTTATCCTTAACCAATGAATCCCCAAAACGAATCAGGGAAGCTCCTTAACATAATAAACCGGTATACCAAATTTGGAGCAAAGCGAATAATTCTGCATGAAAAACCCGTTTATATAAATTAAGGGGGGTGGACTAGCCCCCCTTCCCCCTTTATCCTTAACCAATGAGCTCCCAAAACTAATCAGGGAAGTTCCTTATCATAATAAACCGGTATACCAACTTCGGAGCAAATCGAATCATTCTGCATGAAAAACCCATTTATCTAATTTAAGAGGGGCGGGCTAACGTCCCTTTTCCCCCTTTATCCTTAACCAATGAACCCCCAAAACTACTCAGGGAAGTTCCTTAACATAATAAACCGGTATACCAAATTCGGAGCAAATCGAATCATTCTGCATGAAAAACCCATTTGTCTGAATTAAAAGGGGTGGACTAACCCCCCTTTATCCTTAACCAATGACCCACAAAACTAATCAGGGAAGTTCCTTAGCATAATAAACCGGTATACCAAATTCGGAGCAAATCGAATGATTCTGCATGAAAAACCCATTTATCTGAATTAAGGGGGTGGACTAACCCCCCTTTATCCTTAACCAATGAACCCCAAAACTAATCAGGGAAGTTCCTTAACATAATAAACCGGTATACCAAATTCGGGGCACATCAAATGATTCTGCATGAAAAATCCATTTATCTGAATTAAGGGGGTGGACTAACGCCCCTTTTCTCCCTTTATCCTTAACCAATGAACCTCCAAAACTAATCAGGGAAATTCCTTAACATAATAAACCGGTGTACCAAATTCGGAGCAAATCGAATCATTCTGCATGAAAAACCCATTTATCTGAATTAAAAGGTGTGGACTTTCCCCCTTTATCCTTAACCAATGAACCCCCAAAACTAATAAGAGAAGTTCCTTAGCATAATAAACCGGTATACCAAATTCGGAGCAAATCGAATGATTCTGCATGAAAAACCCATTTATCTGAATTAAGGGGGTGGACTAGCCCCCCTTTATCCTTAACCAATGAACCCCAAAACTAATCAGGGAAGTTCCTTAACATAATAAACCGGTATACCAAATTCGGGGCACATCAAATGATTCTGCATGAAAAATCCATTTATCTGAATTAAGGGGGTGGACTAACGCCCCTTTTCTCCCTTTATCCTTAACCAATGAACCTCCAAAACTAATCAGGGAAATTCCTTAACATAATAAACCGGTGTACCAAATTCGGAGCAAATCTAATCATTCTGCATGAAAAACCCATTTATCTGAATTAAAAGGTGTGGACTTTCCCCCTTTATCCTTAACCAATGAACCCCCAAAACTAATAAGAGAAGTTCCTTAACATAATAAACCGGTATACCAAATTCGGAGCAAATCGAATGATTCTGCATGAAAAACCCATTTATCTGAATTAAGGGGGTGGGCTAACCCCCCCTTTTATCCTTAACCAATGAACCCCCAAAACTAATCAGGAAGTTCTTTAACATAATAAACCGGTATATCAAATTCGGAGCAAATCGAATGATTCTGCATGAAAAAGCCATTTATCTGAATTAAGGGGTTGGACTAACCCCGTTTTTCCCCCTTTATCCTTAACCAATGAACTCCCAAAACTAATCAGGGAAGCGCCTTATCACAATGAACCTAGAAAATTTTTTTGAAGCAAATCGGATGTTTCTATCAAGAGTTATCGCGTTACGTACATACATACATACGTACATACATACAGAACGGGCAGGCACATTAGCTCTCAGGCTTTGATAGCCTGTGAGCTAAAAAAGAATAGTAAAGAACAGCAACACAGTATTAATGTAGATTTTCTGTTCTCTGCAATGTACAACATTTTTAAATATATTTGGGATGCCCCTGGTGACTAATTTTATATTTTATTAGTACCACAATTTTGAAACTATAATTTTCATGGTAGATTTCTTACCCTTTTTTTAGCACATGTTGTAGACATATACATGAATATTTTTGTTTGAAGTTAGTGATACAAATAAAATATAAAAATAGTTGCTGGAAGTACCCCTTATTCCTCATACATTAAAAAATTACAAGGAACAATGGCTCAATCAGCTATTTTTCGCACCCATCTCTTAAGTTACTAAAATATCTTTTACATTGATACACCATCTTGAAAATTAAAATTGGAAAATGAAATTTATTTTCAAATTGACTACTTCAAATGAATCATTCATTTTCTAGCTGTTAAAACTGATAACAAATATATAATAGTTGTACATTTCCAAGTGGGTGAAAAAAGTCTGAGCCAGGGTTCGAACCAGGGATGTCTTGGCTGAAGCCACCAATGCTCTACCCACTGAGCTACCCAGGATGAATCTGGAGGACTACTTCTCCCAACTAATATTTGCAATTAAATCATTTGTCATTTTTAAAATGTACTTTTCTACAATACAAACCTTCCAAAAATAAAATCTTCATGCTGTTTGTTTGTATGAAGTCTTATGGAAATAAACAATTAAATTTTAAGAAATAAAAAAAAACCGACTGCGTAAAAAGCGACCTAATTAATTATTTCTTATCAATGTGAAACTATTTTTTTTCTAATTCCTACTATTAGCTCACACTCTCGCTATATATATCTTGTTCAAATTTTCAATCATTAATAAAATACTTATTATTCATCCAATCAAGCTCAAATAATTTTTTTAAAACTTGTAGTGGATGACACTTGATGTTAATCTAGTTTTTTCTTTCAAATATTAATTCATGAATTAAATTAAATTAATTAATTTTCAATAACCGAGAGAGCCCTCTTTTTGATCAAGGCATTTTAAGTGCCACTCAAGAAGAAAGAAGAATGGGAGAAAAAAAAATTCTCTTGTTGACCTAAGTAGGAATTGACTTAAAATATTTTTTTTAATTACTTGTTTATATTACTTACCTATTTTTTTTTTTATTTACCTGTATTGATGACTTTTAAGTTGTGTTTAATTATTAGTTCCTATCTATAAGCACTGTTTTGATGAGGTCTATAGATGTCTGTGATGGTTAGAGTTGCAGTCAAGCTAGAGATCCTATGTACACAATTTCCAGGTTGTGTAATATTTTTAATGGAGCTTCTGACTGTAAAATAGTCAATGAAACATCGCCTTCATTTTGAAAGATTTATCCAATGATATGCCACTCAATAGGGTGTGTAAATTTTTTTTCCTGCCTCTATCGCCATTTTGAATTTATAAAAACAAAACCTAGCCTATAACCATCGGACTGTTAAGACGAATTGATAGAGACCTCATTCATTAAAATCCATCCAGCCGCCGGGATGTTTCGAGGGTATAAAGAAATCCACATACCCAGATATGCGTGAAACACATAACCCTTCTTTTCAGTCGGGTAATGAAACACAGATCAACATTCAGTCATTTTTGATGGGTGTTATATACTAGTATAAATATAATAATAAATAAATCTGTTCAAGAAGCAGTAATACCAAATTTCTAATTTTTTTTAAATTAAAATGTGTCCCCATTTATGAATAAACACAACACTCCATTTCTTGTTTTTAAAGAGGCTACTTTGAGAGGAAGTGAGATCATCTAATAGATACTACAAATTTATTGATGCCACATTAATCTTGATAATAATAAAAGAGAAAATTTTTATTGTCGAAACATACCACTGGATACTTATTGATTTCATGAGACACTGAAGGAGCTTGAGACAAACTGTCAGTAGGCATGGACACACTCCTAAATATTAATAACAAAAACCATTTAATAAAACTACAAAATGTTTTACACACTGAAAAAAATATATTAAGACACATTATATCAGGCAAGAAATTTGTATTAAGCAGAGATTCCACTTTGTAAGACCAAAAAAGCAGATATTTTTTTAAGAATTTTTTTTACAATAAAAGATCAATACAGGCATGCCCCGACTTATGTAATACTCGACTTATGTAAGAAATTTCGAAAAATTACATTTATGAACATACTAGCGCATTCGATACACATTTGCATACTTTTGATAATTGTTTTATAAATAAAATATTCAGATAAAAACCACTACAATAATATAATTTTATATATTAGATGTAGTTATATTTTCATTGGGATATACAATCAAATCTTTAACAAAACAAACAAGAATCTGATTAAAATGAGCCCAAAAAAACTGTCCAACTGTTATAATTTTTTAGTTCAATTCAAACCATAACAAAATCTAATTTTAAAGTTTTGGTAAAGAGGAACGAGTGTATTTTTTCTTCCAGCTTTAAAGCTGTTCGTTTGATGAAAATTCAAAATTGATATAAATTAATTCATCATTGTTAAATTTATAAATCCCATATTCCACAAGGTACATTTTATTTGAAAAATGTTCTTTCAGTTTGTTTTTATATTTTTTCATACTTTTATAGTTTATATCTATGTAAATACTGTTGCATGCTACTTTATTTATAAAATAATACTGAGTAAGTAATGTATATACATATATAATAAATATTGCAGTTTCTGACAAAATTTTACCTAAAGAATTTACAAATTCGACTTATCCAACTTACACAAAAGTTTATGAAACGCATTACTTACGTAAGTCGGGGGATGACTGTACAACAAAACTGTTCATTTTTCTCTGCAACAATTTCGTAATTAAAAAGTATGGGACGACTTCTTTTTTTTTTGTCTGTTTATGCCTATCAACTGGCTAAGACAGGGTTCATACTCATTTTCCAAGAAAAACTCCTCTGATGTATTTCCTGGGATGCATAATTTTTCCATGCCAACAATTTATGACAATTTTTAAAAACCAATATCTAATGATAGCCCCACCCCATTCAAAATAAAATAAAAACAAGGTAATCTCAAAAATAAAGGTTATACATCATCCACATAAACAATATGAACAGAACTTTAAAAGAAAAACATTAATTTGTGTACAAAAATGAAGTCTGCAAGCCTTGTGGGGCTGTCCTTAAAAACTTGGTAGATTGCTGCAAGAATTTTTCCTTTGTGATTTTATGACCTCTTTGAAAAGCATTATGAATATTTCAAACGAAAATCAAATTTCAAAGTAATTGCTGTCAGAATATGACAGCCTGTTTTCCTTGATACTTATACACCCTGAAATGGTACTTACCTTTATTCCATTGGTTTTCCTTATTTCCATTCTAATACAACTACGTCATAATAACCAAGTTTTCTTTTGGTTATTTTTTCGTTTATTTATTTTTCAAACTTTCATTCACGCATCGTTCATCATTTATTTCGTTACAATCGTTCTTCAAAGATCGTCTGTTTATTTCTCCAACGGCTCCGATCTCCGTACGTACCGATGTGACGTCACGCCTTTTCCCGATCGCTGATCTTTGCACCGTGTCGGAAGATACGATTTTTCGCCCTTTGGTTTTGCCGTAAGGCAGGAGGCGTTTTTCTCAACTCCGCCGGAACGGGAGGGAATGTTTTGCTCGTAAGAGGGCGTGTTGGAAGCAGACGATATATGCCGATGATTTTGAAGTTGTGTGAGCTTGTCTTTCGAGAGCGGGTCGTATTTTAGTTTGAAATTGTGTGGGTGCTTCTTGCTGTAGCGTTTTGAAGAATGCTGGTCATATTATTTTTAAACAGCTTGACATGTTGATTTTAAAAGAAGCCTGTGTTAATTTGAAAAAGCTTGTGCTTAATTTTAAATAGCTTTATTGCGTGGCATGTTCATAAACGATGTTCGCTTTTAAACAACTTAAGGAATGGAAAAAACTTTGCTTTTGTTGGAAGCCTGATATTTGTTGAATCTCTGGAAACCTATTCTTTTTTAAAATGTTTCAAGTGGACTTGGTTCTTCATTCTTGCATATATTTGAAAACATCGTTATTGACATTGAAAAATTACTATTGTGTTGTCAACATGGAAAGTATACCAGTGTGCCATATTCAGCCTAAAGTTAAACCGTGAGTTCTTTTTATTTTTGTTGTATGTGAATATTGAGAACTGTTCAACCATTTAATTCATACTGTTTACTGCCATTTGTCACTAAATTATTTCATCATTATTTATTTTTATTATATTGTTTGGTAATTATTTAAGTCATGTTTTTCGTTAAATAAACGTTAGTTTTATTTCAAACCTAAATGCATCTTTACTTGTTTTACACTTTTACATTTTCTCAGTCACTATCCTGCCATGGTTACCTACAACACTTAAAGTTAAAATATATTCCACACTCTGCTAAAATTTTAGTAATTCTAGACCGGTCCTGTTTCCGGACCGAGAACAATTGCTTAAAAGGCGCATAGTGAATTAATGATTGCCATAGTGAAAAAGATTCCAAGCCGGGGATCGAACCCGGGCCATCAGTATAGCGCACTGATGTTCTACCGACTAAACCACTTGGAACGATACCCAGTACAGAAAATTTCTCACTATTATATGTTGGCAAGGCTACAAATGCAGCACAAGATGGAATATTCAACGTGAGCCACTGATCTGGGGCAAACATTTTTTGATTTGCTACCCAATTTTAGACCTGTTTCAGACCCTGGTTTGGTACCCCGACCAGGACAACAACATCTTGTGTTGCGTTTGTAGTCTTGCCAACCTGTAATAGTGAGAAGTTCCAGGCTAGGTATCGTTCCATGTGGTTTAGTTGGTAGAATGTCAGTGTACTATACTGATGACCCGGTTTCGATTCCGGCTTGGAATCTTTTTCACTATGTTGGCCTTTGCGCCTTTTAAGCAATTACTTTAAAATTTGATTTTCGTTTGAAATATTGTATGCAAAGCGAATGTTTTCCCTCTGGAATAATTTCCATGTATTAATATAGTTTCTATCGAAGCTGGATTTAATTATGTTCCGTGTTTGCCCCAGATCGGTGGCTCACGTTGAATATTCCATCTTGTGCTGCGTTTGTAGCCTTGCCAACATATAATAGTGAGAAATTTTCCATGCTGGGTATCGTTCCAAGTGGTTTAGTCGGTAGAACGTCAGTGCGCTATACTGATGGGCCGGGTTCGATCCCCGGGTTTGAATCTTTTTCACTATGTTGGCCTTTGCGTCTTTTAAGCAATTACTTTGAAATTTGATTTTCGTTTGAAATATTGTATTCAAGGCAAATGTTTTCCCTCTGGAATAATTTCCATGTATTAATATAGTTTCTATCGATGCTGGATTTAATTATTAGGGATGCAACGGATATCCAGCAAATATCCGATATCCGGCTGATTTTTCAATATCCGAAATACCGTCGGATATCTGAATCACAATCACCGGATATCCGACTTCTCTGCCGGATATCCGGCAATGCGTAGCAAAGCAAATATATAAGGATAAGAGAAATCGTTTGACCCAAACAATGCCGAACAACTTTTGTTTATAATGCAAAATATGAAATAAGTCCACTATTCATGAGTAAAAGGTAATTCTCAAAAGTTTAAAGAATTGCCAGCTTTCCTAACATTGGTATTTGAACTTTATAATAAATTTAAGAATTTGTTTACATCTTTTAGAAAATTGTACCTTTACTTTCAGAATGTGAAACAAAGTCTGAAGTTGTTTATTAAAGTATGACTTTATGAAGTTTCTTTCTCTCTTTTATGTTTAACAATTAAACAGGCCTATTTTTACTTTCTTCTATCTTCAATAGAAGAAAGTATTGTAACTGAGATTTTTTCGATTTCTGGTTTCGGTGGGCTTAGACGTTTTCGAGGTCAGAGATCTCAAAGCATGTTTATACAAAATGTCTGTCTGTCATCATACCATCAAAAAGTGTATGAAGTTATGCATAGAATTGAACCAAATTTTTTGTGAATGTTTTTGGCTATAGCCAGCTGGCCTTCCTTCAATATTGGAACACTCCACTGGAAGGGGGCGCTATAATCGTGATTTTTGTGCCATTTTCATTATTGTGCCATCGAAAAGTGTATGAAGTTATGCATAGAATTGAACCAAATTTTTTGCGTATGTTTTTGGCTGTGGCCAGCAGTTCTTTCTTCAATATGGAAGCATTCTGCCGGAAGGGAGTGCTGTAATTGCGATTTTTGTGCCACTTTCATTATTGTATTATCGAAAAGCGTATGTTAAATATGTAATGATAAGTTATCTATATAATTGAACAAAATTTTTTGTGTATGTTTTTGGCTATATCCAGCAGGTTCTCCTTTAAATTGCAAATATTCCGCCAGAAGGATGTGCTGTAATAGTGATTTTTCTGCCATTTTCATTCTTGTACCATCGAAAAGTGTGAAGTTATGCATAGAATTGAACCAATTTTTGGGGGTATGTTTTAGGCTAACAACTAACTGGTCCTCCTTCAATTTGAAAATATTCTGCTGGAAGGGAGCGCTATAATAGTGATTTTTGTGTTATTTCCATTATTTTACCATAAAAAGGTGTATGAAGCTAAGCATAGAATTGAAGCAATCTTTTGTGTATATTTTTGGCTATGGCTGGCAGTTTTTCCTTGAATTTGGAAATATTCCGCCAGAAGGTGGCACTGTGACAACGTTTTTTGTAAAATTTTTTCAATTTTTTGCAGTTTTTTGTACTGTATATTGGTGGCTCGTGAAGCCATGGGAACTTCGCACCTGCTAAGCTGGCTATTCACAATCAGCTGGTGTACAACAGAATAACGAAAAAAATTATTGATTTTAATAAATATCATGATCGAGATTAACTTATTCTTATTTTGATTAATTGACGAGTAGAAATTTTAGATCAAAATCAAAGTTTGTATAATATCGAACTAATAATATCGAAGTATTAACATTTTGAACTACTTTTTGAAATATTAAGATGTATGAGACAGAAGAAAGTTTTGGGATTGGCACATCCAATTAGTTATTTTTGTAACTTCATTATAAATAAAGTATTTAAAATGAAAAGTAATTTTCTTTTTACTTATAAATATCACAATAATTTAACTTAAAATAAAACTAAATGTGACTCAAAGCAAAACAGCATTAAATAATTAAAACAGAAAAAAGGCATCAACTAAACCTATATTTGGAGAAAATAACTCTTTAATCATGGGTATATTAGTAGATATTTTATGTTTAAATTATAAAAAGAACGTATTTCTTTGCGAAAATACCCTACAATTATAGGTATATTAATTGGTTGAAATTTGTTACACAAATTATCAGCATTTCATTGTACAAATTAATTATTAGCAATTATCAATATAGTCAATCCCAAATCCTGTAGCAATTATCAGCATTTCATTGTACAAATAAACAGAATATTTTAATGTTTAAATTTCATTTTTTATACAACATTATTAATATACATTACACGGCTTAAATGGCAGATACATGTCTTGAATTTCGAGATGGGGGTGGCAGGATTCGTGCCCTAAAGAATATTGGGGGCGGGGGGCTCCTGTTTCCAAAAAATCATTTTCCGAAAATGTTTCTTTGTAAAAGGATGATGAAGTCTCAGGACCGGCTGACAAACTTCGTGATATTTTCCACTATCGATTTGCAGATTTCAGTTTCTTCTTACAACAAATTGTCAAAATTAGTGTTTGTTTTTCTGCATCTGGCCAAAAAAGTTTGTGATTTTTCTCCACGATCAACTGACGAATTTCTTGATTTTTTTTTTTGGGAGACCGATTGGTGAATTTCATAATTTTTTTTTTTTTTTTTTTTTTTTTCGCAATCATTGACAAATTTAGAAATTTTATTCTGTGACCGATTGGCAAATTTCCCTGTTTGTTCTTGTGACATACTGATGAAAGTAACGATTGTTTTTCTGCATCCGATTGAAAAAATTCGCATTTTTTGTCTGCGACCGGCTGAGGAATTTCACGGTATTTGCTCGTGACGGACTGGCAAATTTCACAATACTTTTCTATGATCGATTGACAAATTTCGTGATATTTTCCCACTGTCGATTTTTCATGAACTACAGTTTTTTTTTTCGCAACCAATCGACAAATTATTTTATTTATTTTCACCATGATTGACGAAATCGGCAATTTTTTTTTCTATGACCGTTTTACGTATTTTGCGATGTTTTTCCTGTGTGCTCAAAATAGGAAATAACTAAAAGAGCCGCAACAGCCACCGGAAACTAAGCTCTACCAAATTGGTCAGCACTAAACAAAATGAGATTACACTTGTGGTGCACATGAAAAGAAAAAAAAACTAATAATAATAAAAAAAAAACTGATGAACTTAAAAAAAAAAAAAATATTTAGAAACAACAAACTAGTTGTTTCTCGCAATTAACAGAAATTAGGACATGACTTTTTGAAATCAACCTTTTCTCGTGTAATAGAAGAAATCAATTGACTATTCCCTTTTCAAACTTTGGATATGGATTTAAAATTCCGATCCATAGAACATAGTTCAATTAACGAAAATACCAGGGATTACAGTTTTGAATATAATTCCATTAAGAATATAATAAAACAAATTTGCTCAGAAGTGACATAGCATCACCGATATGCATTATTCATGTAAGTTAAAAATTAATGCACATCAGATTTTGCAAAGTTTTCTAAAACTTTTTCAGAGAGCATAACCATGTGTTTCCGATAATTTCTAAACTTATAAAAGTCGCTCTGTGCTGTTTGTCAAAAGTGTAACTTGTGAAAGAGGCTAAGTACGCAAAATGGAATAAAATCTAATATTAGGTGAAAGTTGAAAAATAGACATGTTATATATAAAGCTTGATTCTGTTCCTTTTGTTTTAATAAAATAAAAATTTTGAATAATTATCTTGAGTTGTTAATTTAAATTGTTTCAATGGTATTTTGTCATGTCTATATAAATGTAATTCTTTAAGTAGCACATAAAAAATAAAGGGGTTTAATGATTTTTTTTTCTTTCTAACAGTTCAACTCCCCTGCATATATAAATTTTGGGTATGAAACTCCCCTCCTGGGAATACTTGAATTGCAAGCCCTGATATTCAAAGAGATATAGTTTTTGTAAATTATATTTCAATATGTTTAAAATGTTTTAATGATGTGTGAAACATGTTTGTAATTTATTGTTATGAGATGACATTATATAGAGAAATAATTCACTATATAACTAAAAACATATCTAGTGCCGGATATCCGAATCCGGCAGGCGAAGGAGCTTCGGATATCCGGTATCCGATATCCGGCAAAATCAATATCCGGTGCATCCCTATTAATTATGTTCCGTGTTTGCCCCAGATCGGTGGCTCACGTTGAATATTCCATCTTGTGCTGCGTTTGTAGCCTTGACAACATATAATAGTGAGAAATTTTCTGTGCCGGGTATCGTTCCAAGTGGTTTAGTCGGTAGAACGTCAGTGCGCTATACTGATGGCCTGGGTTCGATCCCCGGCTTGGAATCTTTTTCACTATGTTGGCCTTTGCGCCTTTTAAGCAATTACTTTGAAATTTGATTTTCGTTTGAAATATTGTATGCAAGGTTTGTTTTCCCTCTGGAATAATTTCCATGTATTAGCATTATGAATAGTTGGAAACCTACAAGCGCCAATATCAATTTAAAAATGTCCTTTATTTTTCTTAAATTCCTCTTGAACATTTTTCAAACCTCACAATGTTAGAAGGTGTGCCTAGAGACTGAATGGATGTCAGACTTTAGAAGGAACACAGATTAAATATAACAAGTTATATTTAATCTGAAAGGAGTGGCTAGTTTTCAATTATCTCATGATGTCAGAAGGCACATATTAGTTTTATTTCATTATGATATCCCAAAGCACACGAATAGCAGCGATTGACCTCAGTTTCCCAGAGTAGCCAATTTTTTTGCCAGGTTTGGGAATTTTTTTGCAGTATCTCTTGAGATTCCTCTGATTTTTATGACTAAAATTTATCCCTTGAATCCCATAATCCCCAAAAGAGTATGAACCATGTAAGATCAAGGGTCAGAAGTAGCATGCTAGACATAGCGAAACTATAGTAGTCATTTTTTTAGTAGGCTGTGGTGTCAAACGCTACATTTCGAAAACTAATGTGGCAAGTAGCATAAAACACAAAAACATTAGTTTGTAATGACCATAGATGCTACTTTTAATCCTACCCCTCGGGATTGCACTGACACTCTAAAGCAAAAGCTGAGTTCCCGAGGCGGTCATCGCTGCTATTTTTAACACAACTTCAGGAAAAATAAAAATGTGCCATTTTAGAAATCACATGTTCATAACTAGCTATTTTTGCGCAAAATGTATTCTGCTCAACAATATGTGTGAATGTCAGCATCAAATCCGAGCTACAATGTTTAGCAATGCATCATAGGATGCAATAGATTTTTCCATTAACACTTGCTGGTAAAGCAAGTGTTGAGTCAGCAAAGAAATTATTTTTTTTGTTAGCAACACTTGTCTGCATACTCATTATTAGATCTTCATATTCTAATAATGGGTTACTTTTGGAATCATTTTATTTACAGATTTATTATTTTTTGGTAGCATAACAAAGGAATTGTAATACAGACTCCCTTAAATCCGCAAGTGCCTAAAAACCACACATCACAGATGTAAACATTCAAACTTTCAGTTCAGATGTAGGGGCAAAATGATAGAAATTTTTAGTTTTATATCATTCCAAATGTATTTTAATATGTAATTTTCAATAATATGACTGAAATCTTCGTTTTTCATGAAGGAAGTATAAATGTATTTCTGAAAAAAAAAAAATAAGATTTTGCAGATATCACTGATAATCACAATCTTTTTACCAAATGTATTTATGTATTAATCAAGCTTTTTTCTTTATTAAGACTGGCTAAACCTGAAATAAATCTTCCTTACTTTATGATTTTGTTGTGAATTAATAAGATACCTTTATGAGGCAAGTTTTATCGAATAATTCAAGGAAAATGTATCTCATCTTTATTTATGCATATTTAATTATACATTATTAATTTGACCTTTACTTTTAATAATTTAATTATTTTAAAAATTATCTTACTTTTTATCATTTTAGTTTATCACTTTACTTAATTATTTTAATATTTTAGTATATTGCAAGCATTCATTATAATTTTGATTGCATTATTACATTATTCAAATGACTGTTTAAAAATGTAAACAAAACAATGACCAGAAATCTGCAAAATCCTAAAAATCCCAAGCTGTGCGGATTTGAGGGAGTCTACTATATATGTATAAACTAACATTTTGAAGATTAATACTTTCCTGTATGTTATCTTTCTTAAATTTTCAACAATCTCAATTATATTGCATTTTTTGATTGTATATTGGCAGATGTGATATAATGCAGGGCCACTTTATTATTTTAATATCTTGTCTCCAATTTTGAGTGTTGTTTGTGTCTTTAGATAAAATCTGAAAACAGCAAAGTAGTGGGCTACTTTTCAATAGCTGTTTGTACTCACTACTTTTTAAAACAAGTAGCTGCAGCGAAGTACGTTTTTGATAAAGTGGCTATAGTTTAAAACAAAAACACTTTTCTGGCCACTGGTTAAAATAAATAAATAAAAGTTATTTATTGAGTTATATTAAAAAAAAAAAAAAATGAAAATACAGTATTTTTGAAATTTTTCATATTGCTAACTTACAATTCAAATAACAAAAAGATGAAAAACTGTTTTCAATTATTTTGATATATCAAAACCTCTTTCTTTTTGTATTAACTAACCTCCTCAGTCCTGGCATATGCCTGCACTTTACACTAATTTAAATGCTTAGTACTTCTAGATCTTTTCCAGCATATTATAAGTACATCTTTAACCACTGAATCATGCCTGAAGCTGTTTTTGCAGTCATTTAAAAATGGATTTTGAAGTCACAGGACTGAGGAGGTTAAGGAAAAAAAAAACAATAATCTTAGATATATGATAACTAATATATTCTTACCTAATTCTAGGAGAAACATATGAAGTAGTTGGTGTGTTTATATCCTAAGGGAGGAAAATAACCAATTAACATTTTCTTATATTTTAGATCATAGGTACAATTAGCAATGGAGCGAAACAGCAATTTTGCCGAATACTGAAGCTTCGGTCAAAGTGTATAACCAAATATTCGATATTCGGCAACCGAATGCTGAAAATTTCTTAATACACATTTTTGTATATATTAGCTTCTTTAATAAACTTTAATTATATACAGGCTATTATTAAAGATAATGATTGTCAGAAAAACAAAAGTTCATTCAAATAAAAAGAAACAATGCTGTCATTAAGCTGATTTACTGATTGTCTAATTATAAACATATTGAATAGAAATGTTCTCAAATACAAAAGGTATATCAATTTGTACATTTAACTATTTTCTGTCAACTTATTGATACATATTTATATTTTCATTAATATTTTAACATTGTGGTGATGAAGATAACAAATTTGAGCGGTTTCAATTTAATGCTTATGAAAGCTATAGGATAAGCGCATAGGGGTATACTTATTTGATGCATGTTTTTTCTTCAATATACACCTTAGATATACAGAGATGAACTCTGATATACTTATTTGATGTGTATATTAAAGAAAATACACATTAAATAAATTTAAATTTTTTAATTTAAACTAAATTAAATTATAACTAAATTAAAAGTTTAATTTTTAACTAAATAAAACTAATGTAGAAATATAATTAAAATTAAATGATAAGGGAAAGATGCCCATTTTCCTTACTTTTTTTTTCTCTATTGTAGACAGAAATATCTTGATTGACTGACCTGGTCCATGCTTATGTTATTACCATTAAAAAAAATACTATAGAAGTATCCATCGAAAGAAAAGACACAAAATTAAGAACAGTGTTGGGTCCCTTCATTTGGTGAAAAATGACAAAAAAATCAAATTTCCAAATTTTTGTTGGAATTAAAGCTTGGAAATTTGACGTTCTTTTTACTGCACTTCTATTTTCTTTCATGTGATTTAAGAGTTGCAATCATTAAATTAATTTTTCTGAGGTTGTGTTTATCAGTATGATCAAGATCCTAAAGCTTACACATATACTTTCCAATGAACTTGCTTTTTTTTTGGCGGGGGGGGGGGGGGGGGGGGGACAGTTTTAAAGTGCATTTTACATAATAAGGGATAACAATATCAGATTTTTAGTAGTTTATTTATTTTTTTTAATAAAAATGTTAAGAAGTAAATAGTTATTTTTACTGTACATACGACATAATATTTTATTTATTTTTTCTTACACTAATTAACGTTTTAGAAATTTGATCCCTAGTGTAAAAAACTCATGTAATAAGGACATGAAAAAAAAAAAGTTTCAAAATTGGAGAAACGGGGTTTTAAATTTTTCTTAAAATTAAAATAATAATTTCTCAAATTTTAGAACGAGAATTTCATTTGTTTCTTGATGAAAACATTTTTCTTCATAAAACCATTTAATAATATGTCAAAATTAGTTAAACAACACTGAGAAAATTCTTTAATACGCATACAGTTGCAAAACATATTACACTGAAACTTGTAGGATTGATTAGGTGATGGGTTGTTTACTTAAGTTTGTTTAGGTACTGAACATTTGTTAGCTTAATTTATTGACTATTTATAATCCTTA
Source organism: Maratus speciosus (assembly GCA_963932465.1). Classification (NCBI taxonomy): domain Eukaryota; kingdom Metazoa; phylum Arthropoda; class Arachnida; order Araneae; family Salticidae; genus Maratus; species Maratus speciosus. The sequence goes on along the minus strand of OZ010789.1, from coordinate 13,793,100 downwards.
AATTGAGTTAGTTACAGAGGAGTTATACAGGGTGTCCCAAAGTCTCCATACAACTTCAAAAATTTATTACAAAAAAATTAATAGGTCTACAGCAAAAATAATTCCAACAGTACACAGAGTAACTTAAAAAGTTTTTTCAACTAACCTAGTGTACTTCTACATGAGATCCTTTCGTTACACATGACGTTTCCATGCAATGAAGCATCTTGACTGCAAATTCGAAGCGTTTCGCATAATCATCTGTTTGTAATGCCTGCAAAGCATTCGTGACTGGTATGAGAAATTTATGACAATGAGAAGTGTAAATGATATAAAAAAAGAAGTGGTAGCCCTAGCACTAGTGGAGAAAGTGTGGAACGAGTATGTGAAACTTTTTTTAGGAGCCCTGTGAAATCAATTCGAAAAGTGTTACATTTTCAATATTTCTTATTATTAATTTATCGTCTGCATTATTTCTCTATTTAAATTTAAATATTTAAGTTCAAAAACAACTTTAAAAACGTATTAAGTAAATAAATAAAAAGCATTCTAAATAACTTATATTCCGTTAATAATCCTATAATTAATAATTATTCAAAGTAATAAATATTATAATATGCAATTAAATATAATTCTAATAGTGTACAGATCTTTTAAAATATAAACATTACGGCATATCGTTCGTTAAAGTAACTTACAATGCTTTTCTTACAATCGCTAACTTCCGAAAATATAAATTTAAAAAGTTATTTAATATTAATTATTTTATTCCAAAACTATTTTTATTGGATGCTACTATTTATTTCTAAGCGATTGCCAAAATTTCATTAATTTTAAACCGTAATTTAGCGAGATATCCGCATTACAAAATTTAATCACTTCTGTCAGTTTTAAAAGCCATTTTTTTCCCCCGACGCAGTTAGACATTTTTTATCTTTCTTCCTCGCAGAAAAGAACGTCGTGACATCACTCTATCCTCCATCTTATTTTGGTATCACGGCGTGACATCGCTGGTACTCAGGAATGCAGGGGGAATGCAACTTCGATTACGATACAAATCGTTATCGATATTTCGATTGCGATAAAAATCGCTATCGTGATGACTCAGATGTGCACGTGCCGGTCGCTGATTGGCGAATTTTAAGTTGAGCGTCTGTTTCAACGTTCTTTTTGAGCCATCTGGATTTTTATCTCTCACAGTTTGTCAAAATGTAGCGGTCTGTTTGGACGTACGTTTGAGGCTGAGGCCTCAGACGGAGAAAATGATGGCGAAGTACAGCACTCCTATCCGAACCTAAGAGCATACTCTCCATACTCCACGGATGTAATAGCATACTGAAGCTCCTTCCATAAATAGATCCTCGACCATCTCAACAATCTTCCAATTGTTTTGACTTAAGATTCATACGATAGACGATATCTCTAATCTTCAATCAATTCAACCAGAAGCTGAAGCATTGCTGAATATATTCCAATCTGCTGAGCCTAGCAGACATCGACCAATATCTGTAATGTTCCTGTTCATCGAAGTCCAAGATTAATGTGCGAACTATTCCTGATGCCGTGATATAAGTGAACCGTTAATTAGTCCTATACAACCTATGTTTTCGAACTAATTCCTTTTGGACAATAATCCGAACTGTTACTCTTTAGAGACATTTACAAAATAACCACGGAAAATAACTGTTGAAATATATAGTAATTGATTTATATATTGTATTCATCTTAATAATGGAAAATACGAAGTTGCTTGGCCAAGTATGATTATGTGTTGGTAAAGAAAATTAAATTCATGTTAACTGTACATATTTGTCTGTTTACTTCAAATGGGTGAGTCTCTTTTATTTTTATTTTTCAGCCTCCGATGTTTTTATGGCAACATTTTCTAAATTAATTATTTTGTATATTTAACTTTAATTCATAATATTTTCATTGGTTGCCAATTCATTTTAATTTTCAGACAACCACTACGGCGATCCACGGCCACAAACACAAATATAGCAAAAAGCATTGCAAGAGTTTATTATGTTAAAAAGCACAATACACAGGGTGCTTCATAAATTATTACAATTTTCAGTCAGGCGTTACAAACAGATGATTATGCGAAACACTTCGAATTTGCAGTTGAAGTGCTTCATCGCATGGAAACATCGCATGCAAAGAAAGGATCTCATGTAGAAGTATACTAAAGTAGTAGAAAAAACTTTTTAAGTTACTCTATGTATTGTTGTAATTATTTTTGCTATAGGCCTATTATTTTTTTTGTAATAAATTTTTGAAGTTGTATGGAGACTTTTGGGACACCTTGTATTACTTAAAGAAAAAGTTCTTTTTTCTATTAATGTCTGGGGAGAGTGACTGGTGTGATAAAGAATTTAATTATGATTGCACAAAATGGATGGAACCAGATGCTAAAAGTACGTATTTGCAAAATGTTTAGAATGTAAAAAAAAAAGTTATCATTAAGTTCATCCAAAGATTGCGAAAAACAAGCGAATTTCGTGCAAAGATCGCAAATTTTGCCAAAAGACCCCGAAAAATATACCAATTTAGTCAAAATTTCGAATTTCGTCAAAAGACCACAAAAATAAGCAAATTTCTTCAAAAGATTGCAAAAGGCACTCTAATTTCGGTAAAAGATCGCAAAAAACAGTCAAATTTTGGTAAGAGATCGTGAAATCACATTCATTTTGTCAACGGATCGCGAAAAACACGCTAATTTGAAGAAATGGTTGTGGAGATTTTGTTTATTTTATTTCGTGATTTGCTGAATTTAGGTCCTTAAAAGTTCCTTTTTATGCAAAATATACTGTCTTTTTTGGTCCCTTAAAAAAAAAAAAAAAATTGGTCTTCTTTCACCATTTTTTACTACAAAAGTTGAGTGGGTGTCCTGTATGATGTATTCATAGGCTTTTCTTTGATTAGTCAAAATTACTGGTCTAACATAATATTTTAAAAAGCCAAATAAACTGATTTTTTTTCTTCCTGCTGCTAATTTTTCATTATTGCAATCTGTACCCAATTGTCGTTTAGAATGCTCAGAGTTGCAAAATGTGTGGAGAAATTTTATCTGAGTAATTATTCTTTCAAATGTGAAAATATTTTCAAGATAGCAATCATTTTAATTTTTTGGAGTTTATTAGCATTAGAATTTCAGTCTGCTCTAAAAACAGAATTTTAATTTTATTGCTACGAAAATGGACTTTACTGCTACAAAATCAGATTTTTGCTGCTCCAAAGGTGCTCTAGTAGGAAAGCTGTTGAACATTTTTGAGTAGGTATTTGAGGCACCCTGAAAATTTGTGCAACACTTCTTTTGTAATGCCTGAATACAAAATCGAATGTCTGGCTTTAGGATCAATGCCTGAATACAAAATCGAATGTCTGGCTTTAGGATTGTGGCCCAAAAACTGTGTCAAGTGCCATTTGGCCCTTGACACGTGTCTGGCATAGTTTTTGTACCGACTAAAGTGTCTGTCATTTACAAAATATTTTTTTCTAAGCATAAATATTATTCTGCCTCAAATATCTTTTTTGGGTAGTCAAAAAATGGCACTTGACGCGTGTCTGGGCCACGATCCTTCACCCAGACATTCGATTTTGTATTCAGCCATTACAAAAGAAGTGTTGCACAAATTTTCAGGGTGCCTCCAATACCTTCCCTAAATTGTTTAACAGCTCTTGGACTACTCCAAAATGGCTTTAGTGCACTTTCATCCCTCATGCCCTCTTTCATGATGATACCTATGAATAGACCTCTCCCTATAAAATGTGATTCAGTTGTTTCAGAAGCAATGCCGTATTATTTCTGTGAACAGAGTGACTGGCATTTTGTGCGAAGAGGTTACACTATTAAGGATTGGGCTGTTTCTAAATGCATTGATAAAATAATTGATAAGAATTCTCTTTTTCTTATCATATATGTCTTTATTCTTTTTTTTAAGTAAAATAATTATTCTTTAATTAATATCATCAAAATAATATAACACATTTTTTTTATTAAACATTAAATTAATTTGCAGAAAGTTTTTGACCCAATATTTGCATGTGCAGAAAGTTTTTGGTTTTATACAAGTTTATACAGCGTAAAAATGACCCAACCGAATGGTTTGAAATTGAACCATTGCAGAATTGTGTCATCTTAAATTTTAGGAAAATCAAATCAAAACTCAAAAGATATTAATAAAAGTTCGCTTCATTCTATTAAAGCCTATCCTACGTCATGAATTCAACGATATCCAATAATAAGTAATGATTCTAGGTCACCATGGTGATGACATCCTATTTAAGATGGAGCCATATTATTGTTTGCATATTATAAAAGATTCAAAGGAAAAAAAAATAGTTGAAAGTGTACAGAGTTCCCTAACACAATAATTTTGTCACATGTCCTTTTCATCAGGACTAAAAGTAAGTACAACATAGCAATTTTATAAATGAGTAACCTTAGCGATTTTGCCTGATAAATGAGCAAAACTTGAAATTAGAATGGCCAGATTTACTTCTCTTTTTCTAAAAAGATTTTTATTACAGAAGATTTTATCACATTACCATTTTTCACATTTTACTAAACTGTTGAATAGGGTGTTAAAAGGTTAAAAAACCATCTTTAAGGAATTTTCCTTGAAAGTAAGTAATAATAGATAGGTATAATAGTCTTTAATTGTTATAATTATTATTTTTCAACTGTATGTGTATTAAAGAATTTCATCAGTGTTGCTTAACTAATTTAGCCACCTGTTTCCCAACATAAATCAAAAATTAATTTCAGCAACAGAAAGAAAATAAAAACATCCTAAAATGGAGCTGGTCATGAAAATTTTAGTAATGGATATCATACACACACGCACACACACACACAAAAAATTGTATTTAGAAACAAAGCAAGATAATAAACAAAATATTAAAACTTGAGATAAAGATATGTTAAATTTCTGAAGGAAACTGAAAATGTAAATTGGAGAAAATTCACAATCACTCAGATGTGATTTTTTTAAAAAGTGGAAGCAATAGTTGTAGAGAAAAGGCTTAAACATATAAGAAGCGTGAAAAATGTACAGTCATGAAAAAAAAAAAAAAAAAAAAAGTAAATACCCCCTAGTAACTCTGCAATTAATTATAACAGAAGAAAGTGACTGGTACCAAACGATTAGAAATAAAGTCTACTTATAAATGATGTACATTAAATTGGCTTAGGAGGCCATCTACACATAAAACAAACCCAAACTTTGAATTTTACAATGGCAATATCCAATTATGACACTATATTTATAATCTTCGGTTCAAACTATGACTAGACACCCAATTTCAAGTCTTTTGAATGATAAACCTTCAAAATTGAAAGCTTCTAATGTTAAATTACATTTTCATATTTTTATTAATATCTCCTGAAATTATAATCCTAATGTGAACATAATCATAATGTGAACACAAATTAATGCACTAACAAATAACAGAAAACTTTTAGATTTTATTATTATTTTGGTAAATGATTATCAAGAAGGAGCTTGGTGCAATATAATAGAAGTGCAAAAAATAACGTTAAAAGCACCAAAAATTTTAAATTTCAAGCATACCGGTTTCGGTAGCATATAGCATACCTTTCTCAGTGCACTAGTACTACATTAGCACGTTGTTATTTTTTACACTTCTATTTTGGTAAATGGTTTTATAGGCACATTTTAGCTCCTGGACTGTTGTCTAATGGAAAATACAAAAATATTAAAAAAACTAAGAATAAAAAAAGTAATGTGAGAATACATACAGGCTTTTTGGCTTCTCCATTCAGGATGGGCGGCGAATGGTGCAGAATATCAGCAATATTCAAATTCCTGGAATTAAACAATGCATTTTCAGGGTTTTATTTAGGAAGAAACTGGGTCCCTTAAAGGACCCTTTACAAAATTTTTCATGTCAAAAAAGGACTTCACAAAACTTTTTACCTTCAAGCACATTTACAAAATTCTTTGTTTTAAAAAGAATTTTCCATGTCCAAACGGAACCCTTTACATTTTAAATCCTTCTATATATAAAAAAAAAAGTTTTGATTTGGAAATGGACCAATGAAAATCTGTGTAGATCATCCGGGTATACTCCTACTAGATCGGCATCCATATTTTTTATGACCGGGGGTCTTTCTTCTTTAATATTAAGAAAACTGTTTCATACAAAAATATGAAAATCAGTGGTATTATAGAGACATGTTTGATAAACACGCTGATGCAGACAGTTTTTAAATCGAATAATTATTTTAAGGGACATTTAATCTTAAAGATGGTCAAAATCGTTCCATTAAAAAAGTTTTATAGGAGAAAAACTATAGATAGGAATTTAAACATTTTTAGATCATTTTATACATTGGTAGTTCCCGATGTGCAGACTGCAATTATCTTTTTAATTTGACTCGTTTTTTGAGGATTTATTTCCATTTTAAATTAAAATTTTCAGCATTTCGAGAGATATTTTTTACACATTTTAGAAAAGGGCAATTATTTTAAACTGTTGCCAATTTTAAAAACAGTGCAAAGAATAATATTTCCTTCAAATACAAAATTTATTTACATTTGGCTATTATAAACAGAAAAAAACTTTCAAATTAGAATTAAGTGATTATGTGTTAAAAATCGGGAAAATATTGAAAATTACATCATAAAAACTACAGTTACACGTGAATTTTAAAAGGGAAAGAAAATTTTTAAATACTAAATTCATTATTATGAGTTAAAAATCACAAATGAAGGAAATTACGTCATATTTAAAAAGGCCAAATAAATAAAAGTTGGCAAAACACTTTAAATTAAAAAATATATTTGCACGAGACATTTGAGATAATCATTTCAACTATTATCATGAATTCTAAGACAGTACAAATAATATTTCCTTTCTAAACAACAAAAGTATTTTCATGTGAATATTAAAAAGAGAAAGGAAACTTTGGTGAAAATTACGTCAGATTTAAAACGATACATTTAAAAGAACTTTCTCATAGCGTTGTTAAAAAGTACCGAGAGACAAAGACTCTGTGTACCTTATTCATTTCGCATTAGCTTACTTTCAAATTTTTAACACTTTCCAACAAAGTTGAAAAGTGTTATTGATTTCGGTTTGTCTGTTCGCGCTCTAACTCTCGTAAATATACTCGGATCGCACTGAAACTTTTGGTTATTGACGTTTAGCCTAGCACGAACCCTATTTCAAATGAAGTTTGTAGCATGTTTAGTTCATTTACAGGGACAGTCAAAAGTATTCCGTTACATTATGGCCAATGGGAAAAAATCATTTCAAATGAATTTTAAAGATGTTACACCCTTTCAAACATAATAAAGAATATATGCATTTACAAAGTGCACTAAAATATGCAGAATATTCTGTAGCATATGTGGTGCAACGAATAGTTATTCTTTTACAGGGCTGCACAAAAGAGTTCCATTACAAATGATATAGGGGAAAATTGTTTGCGGCGTATTTTAATTATACAAATTCATATATAATAAAATTGATATACATCGGTGAGGCTTACTTAAGTTATTTCATGCATAATACGAAGAGCATAGCATTTACAGGAACATACAAAACATTTCAGACAACTATTTTCTATCCGAAGTACTGTATATTAGCGGCGATGGCAGGGAATGCATTTTTAATTATGATATGTGCTTTTAAGTTTCACTATATTTATGAATACTATATGGTGTGTGTAAATGTTATAGTTGATATACAGGGCTATGCAAAAGAATTCGTAGAGGTTACTGAGTATGACCGTAAATTGCTGAAAGGTGGGTTTAAAATGTGTTATCCTGAACTGCATGTAGTTTTCTATGAAGTGTTTGTAGAATATAGATAAAATGATATACAGGGCCACGCAAAGAATTGGATACATGGCTGCCTATAGATGGTAAATTCTGGAAATGCGATTTCAGTAGTTTTAAGAGTGATTTAGTTTGAATTAAAGTTTAGCTAAATAGTGACGTGTAATAAAGGTACTAGGTAAACAACAGGGCTGAACAAAAGTATTCAAGTATGTTTCCATCTATTAGTATAAATTGCTGAAAGAGAAATTTCAACCTGTTATGCGTTTTCTTGCTAAACTAAATGTTCTAAATATAGTATATATATCAGCCTACAGATCAAATACAAGGCTGTTCGGAAGAATTGGAATAAATATTTGGCTATGGATGGTAACTGCTGAAATCAGTTTTTTAAATGTTTAGTTAGTTATCTTATTTACCTTATTTCCCTAAATAACGAAGTTTTGTTAAAGCTTTCAGGGAGCGTTGGAAAGTGTTTCACAATCTATGCCGTATGCATGATTTTTCTTTCTTGTTTTTTAATCAAAGATGAAAACAGCCATTGTAGCTCTTAGCAGCGGCTGATTTAGTCTTAAAAATCTCCAATCAAAGGAAAATGAATGAAAACCCGTTTACAGGGAGACCGTCACTGTTTTTTAAAATTATAATTCAATCTTTTTAAGGCCGATGAAATTAACATGCTTTTAGAATCTGGGGTGTCTGAACGGGGGTTGGCGAGCGTAGCTCGTAGGGGGCAGAGCCCCTAGTCATTTAAATGTAAAATCTGACTGGTTACCTTTACATATTAAAAAATATGGTACCACTTAGTTATCCTGCCGACCCAAAATATATCGCCAAACTATAAGATTAAATGCCAATAATGGTCGATCGTAAATGTCACATTCACTTGACTTTAAACAAGATACACATGTTTACGTCATCAAGTGATTTTTATTTCGTAATTTTATTTGTATTTTTATTAATGTTATACTAATTTATTTGTTCTTTCGTTATTTAAAATAAAAATTATGTCAATTTGTATAATTTGGCGATTTATATAATTTGGCAAAATGGTAAGTATTTGACAAGGATATGTCTTCTTAAAAATGTATAAACAAGAATCTGAACATAACAATTATTTCAAGTTCACAAAATTATGACTAGATTCTTCAGAAATACAAAAAGCTGTCCACAATTTCACAAAACCAGGACCCAGCAAAAAAAGTCTTGACAGATACCTCATTTTAGTTCCTAACTTCCTCTTTAATATTTCAATGAATATCTTAACTACAGCATTAACCAAAATAATTATTTCATAGGGTCATTTCACTCCTTTTCAAAGTTTTTATGAGTACGCTATAAATTTTAGATGTCATTTAAAAGACATATACATACATATATATATATTTAATTCAAGTTGATATTAAATGTACTTTTCCAGTGAAGGGCTCTTGGCACGGGAAGGAAATTTGGCAACATATTTTCTGGCAATCAATTCATTGTTTCATAAACACAAGCAAATTTTTCAATATTTATACAATATATTTAAAATAAAGAAGCATTTATCTGTTTTTATATACAAACAGAAATAATTTGTATACAAAAAACAATGATATATATGTATATTATATATAAAATGTTTATAACATTTGGCAACAAATCTCACTTTTTGAGGCCCAAATTGTGCCAAGCTTTAAAAAAAGCAGCAAGGTTTGTATAGTGGAACAGTTACATCAAAAAGAAAAATCCAAGTACAAAATCCCCCTCCCCACACACACTTTCCATATTTTAAGGATTCTAAAATCTATCTAATTTAGGTTATCATTAAAAATATCTGAAAAAAAAAAACCCTCTCCAAAAAAACAAACAAACAATATTTTTAAAATTTATTTTATTTTATTTTAAGTTGAATAGCTCTGTCATGGAATATAGCATGAAGGGGAAATTTGTGTCAGATGATAATAAGTTTCCTTCCTTATTCTAAAAAGAAATATAAGGGAAAAATAAACCATGTACTCAACAGATTTACTTTTAGATACAAATTTGCAAAAGGCATATTTTTATATTTAATAAGCTTTATTTAATATTCCTTAATTTTGTATTCATGAAGGTTCAGGTTGTATTTAGAAAATATTATTTTAATATTAATTAAAAAAAGTTAAATAAATAAATAAACTTTAATCTGAATTGCCTATTGTATATTTTCCCATTTCCATAGTGGCAGAAATTCTACTAAATATTTTTCGTTTGATTACATGAAATTAAATAATAACTCAGTGTAACAAATATCAATTACATTATTACAGAAATTGACCTTTTAAACATGAAATAATTGACATATCTGCTTGCAAGAGCTGTGCACTATTCAAAAATTTTTAAATACACATAAAACCAAGAATTACTTAATTAAGGAATATATAGACAGATTAGGTGCTGTATACCAGAACAATTTAAGAAATTTCATGTTTATCATAAAATTTGTCTGCACTCATTTACTGAGTGGTTAAAGTGTCCTTCAGATGCAGAACAACAGAGAGCGGGTAGATGCGGCACTATTTACTAGGTCCTGGCTCCTTTAACAGGCCTGTCACAGGTCCTGTTTTTAAAATAGTAAAAAATGTATATTCAAACACATTCTCTTTTAAATGTACAATTTTCAAGTTAAAATATTTATCAAATAAGAAAATTTGAAAGTTACCATTTGAATTGCATAATTTGTGCATATTATTATTTTTTTTTACACAGCAATAAAACCTTTCACTGTACTGCAAAGAATTTTCTACCTGCTAAAAAATTATCAGCAGTGATGCAATTACTGAGTGGCTAAGATAAAGCACATACGGTCCGAGTTTTAGAGTATTCTATGGCAACTGAAAATGGATACTGAATATTTGGCCAGCCGAATACCAAATATTCAGCCAGCCGAATACCAAATATTCAACCAGCCGAATACCAAATATTCAACCAGCCGAATACCAAATATTCAACCAGCCGAATACCAAATATTCAACCAGCCGAATACCAAATATTCAACCAGCCGAATAGTCAGCTGGCAGAATTCAAAGCTTATTTCAAAGTTTCAAGACATTAAAAAGCTGAATTTTAAAACAATTTTACATAATATTTAACACAGATACTTCCATTTTGATAAACAGGGCCTTTATATAAGTAGACTTTACACACACATACACAATTTGCGGCACTTGTTCTCGTGATATGTCACAGAAATCAAAGTAACTCTTTTGAAGAAATAGTTACGATATCTTCATTATTGTTAAAGTAACAAATGAAAATCTAAGTTTGACCTGAAGAGAGATGAGATACAGTGTATTTTTAATTTTGACTGATTCAGCAGATTGCTATACTGGTTTCTTGGGTAAAAATGGTCTATCTTAATGTCTATTATCACCTCTGAAAGTTTTTTCCTTTTTTTTTTTTTTTGAAGCACTCTTTTTGTAAAAAAAGCAAAAGGCAGATAATTTACAAGACATTGTTCAGAAACTTTCATTTGTACATCATTTATTCCTTTAAAGGCCATCATTAATGTTTAATTTTCGTAAGTGACACTTATCACATAGTAAATAAATAATGCAACAGCATTCTCTTTTATTTAAATATGATTCAGTTTCTAATTATTTTGAATATCTTTATAAGCTGACAGTTAAAAGTAGAAGTTGTGAAAGATTTAAAAAAATATTTTCAAAAGATATTTTTAAGTATTCGGTTTGGCCGAATAGTTTGATATTTGGCCTAACCAAATATTCAGTAGCATAGCCAAACACTGAATAGATACTGAATATTCGGTACATCCCTAATGAATAACAAACTAGCTGTTTTAAACAGATTTTCAAGGACATTAAAATCACAAAGTATTGTCAGGATACAAAGTACACAGGATCACAAAGTCTGGAGGGAGCATTTAAGAGGCCTGGGAAAGCCCTATCTCTGGCATATTAAGTTTACCAACTTTATGTACCTTTATCTCGGAAATGGTGAAAGATACAGGTCTAGAATTTTTAGAGAGTTAGAATAACATGATTGACGTATTTCAACAGACCATTTTCTTTCTATGCAAAACTCAAAATTAATAAACTTATTTACTGAAAGTCATTTTTAAATTAGCCTTTTTGGTAAGATTTCACTGCCTAAAATAAATAATACTCAACAAATCCTTAAATCCCTGTATTAAAGTATACAATATAACATAATGTAAGTATTAAAAAAAAAATCTGAGTTCTTAAGTTTAATAGATATTGAAAAAAAGGAACATAAACATGAAAAATCCAAGTTTTGAAAAAAAGTCAAAGATTTAAATGGCCATTAAGCTGTGAAGCCTGGTAGCAGAAAGTTCTAGACGGGAGATGGGCGTCACAGATTTTCTTTTCTCTTTTGCAGATTCTTTTTTAACGAATCTTTATTTTGCTTTATATTGTGTTTAGCTTTTTACTACTTAATACAAAAACTTAAGATTATTATTAATAAAAATTTATAAAATGCAGGAAAAAACGCTACAGGTAAGTGACTGTTTGATTAATTAACGCTTCAGTTGTAAAAATATTTTACCTGCAGATTATTTTTTGCCCCTGAAGTATCTGTCACAGACACTTGGAGAAATTTCTGCTACTGGGCTGTGAAGAACTCTTAGAAAAAACGAATAATTTCAACACTTACTTTTTTTTAATACATAATATATATTTTTTTATATATAAACATGTAAAAATTGATTTTTTGGTTGAATTTTGCTTTCCCGGTCCCCTTAAGGTTAATACTTATTTCTATGTAAGTAGATATTTTTCAGTGAGAAAATAAATCTTCAAACAATTTTTAAACATTATTAATCAATTTTCTACTGTGTGCTTTAGGTATCAAGCCTGCGCTCAAAAGAGGCCAAACTTAATTCTACTGTGCCTGTGCAGATAAATGTAATGTTTGTCATCATTTGACCCTATTATATTGGGTTTTTATGGTGTAAAATATCAGTAACTAACACAACAGAATATACCTGAAGTTTAATTTTTGAATATCATGATTCATTTAAGAGTATTTTTATTTTCTTCTGTCTTCAATAGAAGAAAATATTGTAATCAAAAATTTTTTCAACTTCCGTATTTCAACGGATTTACACATTTTGGGGTCAGAGATCACAAAAAACATGTTTACACAAAATGTCTGTCTGTCCATGTATCGCCATTGTACCATCGAAAAGTATGAAGTTATGCATAGAATTGAACTAAATTTTTTGGTATGTTTTTGGCCATGGCAAGAAAGTCTTATCTGAATCTGGAAATATTCTGCCGAAAGGGGACACTATAATAGCAATTTTTGATACAAATTTGCAAAAGGCATATTTTTATATTTAATAAGCCTTATTTAATATTCCTTAATTTTGTATTCATGAAGGTTCAGGTTGTATTTAGAAAATATTATTTTAATATTAATTTTAAAAAGTTAAATAAATAAATAAACTTTAATCTGAATTGCCTATTGTATATTTTCCCATTTCCATAGTGGCAGAAATTCTAAATATTTTTCGTTTGATTACATGAAATTAAATAATTACTCAGTGTAACAAATATCAATTACATTATTACAGAAATTGACCTTTTAAACATGAAATAATTGACATATCTGCTTGCAAGAGCTGTGCACTATTAAAAAATTTTTAAATACACATAAAACCAAGAATTACTTAATTAAGGAATATATAGACAGATTAGGTGCTGTATACAAGAACACTTTAAGAAATTTCGTGTTTATCATAAAATTTGTCTTCACTCATTTACTGAGTGGTTAAAGTGTCCTTCAGATGCAGAACAACAGAGAGCAGGTAGATGCGGCACTATTTACTAGGTCCTGGCTCCTTTAACAGGCCTGTCACAGGTCCTGTTTTTAAAATAGTAAAAGATGTATATTCAAACACATTCTCTTTTAAATGTACAATTTTCAAGTTAAAATATTTATCAAATAAGAAAATTTGAAAGTTACCATTTGAATTGCATAATTTGTGCATATTATTATTATTATTTTTTTTTTACACAGCAATAAAACCTTTCACTGTACTGCAAAGAATTTTCTACCTGCTAAAAAATTATCAGCAGTGATGCAATTATTGAGTGGCTAAGATAAAGCACATACGGTCCGAGTTTTAGAGTATTCTATGGCAACTGAATATTTGGCCAGCCGAATAGTCAGCTGGCAGAATTCAAAGCTTATTTCAAAGTTTCAAGACATTAAAAAGCTGAATTTTAAAACAATTTTACATAATATTTAACACAGATACTTCCATTTTGATAAACAGGACCTTTATATAAGTAGACTTTACACACACATACACAATTTGCGGCACTTGTTCTCGTGATATGTCACAGAAATCAAAGTAACTCTTTTGAAGAAATAGTTACGATATCTTCATTATTGTTAAAGTAACAAATGAAAATCTAAGTGAAGAGAGATGAGATACAATGTATTTTTGATTTTGACTGATTCAGCAGATTGCTATACTGGGTTCTTGGGTAAAAATGGTCTATCTTAATGTCTATTATCACCTCTGAAAGTTTTTTCCATTTTTTTTTTTTTTGAAGCACTCTTTTTGTAAAAAAAGCAAAAGGCAGATAATTTACAAGACATTGTTCAGAAACTTTCATTTGTACATCATTTATTCCTTTAAAGGCCATCATTAATGTTTAATTTTCGTAAGTGACACTTATCACATAGCAAATAAATAATGCAACAGCATTCTCTTTTATTTAAATATGATTCAGTTTCTAATTATTTTGAATATCTTTATAAGCTGACAGTTAAAAGTAGAAGTTGTGAAAGATTTAAAAAAATATTTTCAAAAGATATTTTTAAGTATTCGGTTTGGCCGAATAGTTTGATATTTGGCCTAACCAAATATTCAGTAGCATAGCCAAACACTGAATAGATACTGAATATTCGGTACATCCCTAATGAATAACAAACTTGCTGTTTTAAACAGATTTTCAAGGACATTAAAATCACAAAGTATTGTCAGGATACAAAGTACACAGGATCACAAAGTCTGGAGGGAGCATTTAAGAGGACTGGGAAAGCCCTGTCTCTGGCATATTAAGTTTACCAACTTTATGTACCTTTTTCTCGGAAATGGTGAAAGATACAGGTCTAGATTTTTTAGAGAGTTAGAATAACATGATTGACGTATTTCAACAGACCATTTTCTTTCTATGCAAAACTCAAAATTAATAAACTTATTTACTGAAAGTCATTTTTAAATTAGCCTTTTTGGTAAGATTTCACTGCCTAAAATAAATAATACTCAACAAATCCTTAAATCCCTGTGTTAAAGTATACAATATAACATAATGTAAGTATTAAAAAAAAAATCTGAGTTCTTAAGTTTAATAGATATTGAAAAAAAGGAACATAAACATGAAAAATCCAAGTTTTGAAAAAAAGTCAAAGATTTAAATGGCCATTAAGCTGTGAAGCCTGGTAGCAGAAAGTTCTAGACGGGAGATGGGCGTCACAGATTTTCTTTTCTCTTTTGCAGATTCTTTTTTAACGAATCTTTATTTTGCTTTATATTGTGTTTAGCTTTTTACTACTTAATACAAAAACTTAAGATTATTATTAATAAAAATTTATAAAATGCAGGAAAAAACGCTACAGGTAAGTGACTGTTTGATTAATTAACGCTTCAGTTGTAAAAATATTTTACCTGCAGATTATTTTTTGCCCCTGAAGTATCTGTCACAGACACTTGGAGAAATTTCTGCTACTGGGCTGTGAAGAACTCTTAGAAAAAACGAATAATTTCAACACTTACTTTTTTTTAATACATAATATATATTTTTTTATATATAAACATGTAAAAATTGATTTTTTGGTTGAATTTTGCTTTCCCGGTCCCCTTAAGGTTAATACTTATTTCTATGTAAGTAGATATTTTTCAGTGAGAAAATAAATCTTCAAACAATTTTTAAACATTATTAATCAATTTTCTACTGTGTGCTTTAGGTATCAAGCCTGCGCTCAAAAGAGGCCAAACTTAATTCTACTGTGCCTGTGCAGATAAATGTAATGTTTGTCATCATTTGACCCTATTATATTGGGTTTTTATGGTGTAAAATATCAGTAACTAACACAACAGAATATACCTGAAGTTTAATTTTTGAATATCATGATTCATTTAAGAGTATTTTTATTTTCTTCTGTCTTCAATAGAAGAAAATATTGTAATCAAAAATTTTTTCAACTTCCGTTTTTCAACGGATTTACACATTTTGGGGTCAGAGATCACAAAAAACATGTTTACACAAAATGTCTGTCTGTCCATGTATCGCCATTGTACCATCGAAAAGTATGAAGTTATGCATAGAATTGAACTAAATTTTTTGGTATGTTTTTGGCCATGGCAAGAAAGTCTTATCTGAATCTGGAAATATTCTGCCGAAAGGGGACACTATAATAGCAATTTTTGAGTAATTTTCTTAATTTTTCGTAGTTCTATTGTACATCGGCAGCTCGTGAATCGACAGGAACTTCCTATCCTGATAAGCCGAATATTTGCGAACAGCTGATATACAACAGAATAACGAAAAACTATTGATTTTAATAAATATCATGATCAAGATTAACTCGTTTTTACTTCAATTAATTGACTGATGCAGAAATTTAAGATGAAAGTCAAAGTTGATATAGTATTGAATTAATAAAAATGAAAAATTGACATTTGTTTTGACATCTACATTTTGAAATATTAAAATATATGAGATAGAAAAAAGTTTTGGGATTGGCACATGCAACTAGTTTATTTATAAGTATAAATGAAATAATTAAAAAAAAAATCAAAATTACAGACATTACATTACACTAAGTTAAAAAAGATAAAAGTACTAAAAACAATTTAAAAGGACGTTTCAGAATTCTGAATTTCTTTCAGCTAATTCCTAACATAAAAGTCATACTAAGGTGTTAAAGTTTAACAAACAGAGAAACATTACATCAAGTTGCTGAAGTGAAAATTATAGTTAAAACAATAAATCAGCACTTCTAGTGTACCAAATTTGCAAAAAAATATGACTTGCATAAATGCTGCAGTTGCATCTAATTATAAAAGCATTCTCAAAACTATGAAAATGATC
The DNA here is from genome assembly GCA_963932465.1 of Maratus speciosus. Lineage (NCBI taxonomy): Eukaryota > Metazoa > Arthropoda > Arachnida > Araneae > Salticidae > Maratus > Maratus speciosus. Next base: position 13,776,209 of record OZ010789.1, on the reverse strand, counting down.
AGTTTTCATGGTGTGGTCAACAATCTTAGAATTTAAATTTTTATTCCTAAAAGCATGTTTATGCTCCTTAAGTATTGTTTCAAGTGTACGGCTGGTTTCTCCTATGTAGACTGCATTACACTGTTTGCGCAAAATTCCATAAATAACATCTTTAAGTTGTGAGCTGGAATATCTATGTTTAAAATTGCTTAAAAGATGCTTAAGTGGTTTTTGTGAGATGAAAGACGTGTGAATGCCATGTGGTTTAAAAAAATGCGAAATCTTCTCTGAAATACATTTGTAAAATGGAATGCTTGCGAATTTATTAATTTTCATACGTTGGAAGGGCATCTATGTGTGCACGAAGAAGTTCCATAAAAATGAAAAAACAAAACCTTTTCAACTTTAAAATCGTATAAAATATTTTGTATTTCTATATTGAAAAGCTCTTCTGTGCTGCAATATCGTAAAGCTCTGGTAAATGAAGTCTTCACATCTGCAATGTTGTGGGATTTTGGAGATTCGGAATTAAAATTGAGATATTGTTCAGAGAACGTTGTCTTTCTGTAAACTGAACTTTCAAGGGTTTGGCGAAGCAGAGCCCCTGCATCTATGAATCAGAATATCTAAAAATGGAATCTGGTGGTCAGTTTCATATTCAATTGTAAATTGAATAGAAGAACATATCGAATTGGCATGGTTTAAAATAATAGGAAGGTTATGATGTTCAGCGGCGACAAAGACATCTACATATCTACGCCAGAAATTAATTAACCAGTATTATGAAAAATCTTTGTTTCTATATACAGTAGACTCCCTCAAATCCGCACAGCTTGGGACCAGAGGTTGTGCAGATTTTAGAATTTTGCGGATTTCTTGTCATTGATTTGTTTACATTTTTGTAACATTAATTCGATTGGTAGTTAAGCAAGGGAAATTATAATGAATGCTTACAATAAAGTGAAACATTTAAATAAGTAAAATATAAAAATAATTTATTAGTTTAAACGTATGTAATTATTAAAATAATTATGTAAAATAAAAATTTAGAAGAATATTAAATTATTAGTGATGAAATCGATTCAATTCGATTTCAAAAGTCTTATGGTGCCATCTAGCGGTAAAGCGATCATACGATCGATATGTTATTATTCGTTCTTAGCTCTTTTAACTTTAGTAACTTTTTTCATTGTTATTTAGAGTCTTGAATGCTTTTCTTATACTGCTTTATATGTTTAGAAATAAATTTGTCTATAATTAAAAAAAAAAAAAAAAATCCACGAACAATAATTTAAAAATAGCGTTCCGGTTCGTGGATTTTTCCATTTCAAACCCTGGAATTTTTTATATAGATATACTAATTTATATAAAAATCAAAAGTAATGTAAATTTATTTAGTAATAAATCAGCTGTAATAGCTAAAAGAGAATGATTAACAAAAAATTTACTAAAAGAAAACATTGCGTTAGTAGCTGATTTCGGCGCCATCTTGAATTTTGTTCTTGCAACTTAACTGTAGATTTCATTGTTTACATCTGAAAAAATATGCAGATTTTAGGCGTTCGCGGATTTTAGAGTCGCGGATTTAAGGGAGTCTACTGTACTACATAACTATTTCAGCAATAATAACAGATAACGGTGACCCCATTGGAGTACCATTTATCTGTTTAAAATATTTTTCATTGAAAATAAAACAATTGAATGACATACAAAATTGAAAAAGGGATAAAAATGTTTCTTTATCTAAATTTAAACTTAAATTGTCAACAGGCCAGATTTCACCAATAACTGAACAAGCATAATCTGTTGGAATGGATGTAAAAAGACTAACGACATCAAACGAGGTCATCACACAATCAGGAGGGAACTCAAAACTTTTAATGTCATCAAGGAAAATGAGGGGGAATTCAAACTGTAAGAAGAAGTTAAAGACAATGGTATTAATAGGGACATAAGATATTTTGAGAGCTTATTTACAGGTGAACGAGTAAAATCAATAATCGGCCTCAAAGGAATCTTTGTGTATTTTAGGTAACCCGTGAAAATTAGTAACACATCCTGTATAGCAATGTAGATATTAGCAATGGGCTCAGAGAAAGATGTTATTTATGGAATTCCATGCAAACAGTGTAATGCAGTCTACAAAGGAGAAACCAGCTGTACACTTGAAATAAGACTTAAGGAGCATAAACACGCTTTTAAGAATAAAAATTTTAATTCTAAGATTGTTGATCACACCACGAAAACTGATCCTTTTCTGAGTTTTGAGAATGCTTTGATAATTATCCAACTGCAGCATTTATGCAAGTCATATTTTTTTGGAAGCTAGGTACACTAGAACTACTGATTTAGCAATTAACAAGGCCAATAGAATATTCAGTTTTGTTTTAACTATAATTTTCACTTTGGCAACTTGATGTAATGTTTTTCTGTTTGTTGAACTTTAACACCTTAGTATGACATTTACGTTAGGAATTAGTTGATGAGGGATTCAGAATTAATCCGAAACGTCTTTTTAAATTGTTTTTAGTGCTTTTATCTTTTTAATTTAGTGTAATGTAATGTCTGTAATTTTGAAAAAAAATTATAATTATGAATGTAATCAGACGAAGTCTTTTTGTTTATATCAAATAAATGGAATAATTTTAAAAAAAGGAATAAACTTTTAAATACTACTCATATCTGAATGATAAGATGTGTCAATTTGTTCATAAATTATCCCTACCGAAACCTTGCTTCCTCTTCTTTTCTTTTTGCTAACACTCTTTCGTAATCAACTGAATCCAGAATTGATTTGGGACTAATATCATTCTTCTCTCCATTAACTCTCCGCTTTGACAACCGTTCAGCCTCTTTCTGGAATAAAGAACCATCATGTAACATTAAAAATATATATTTTTTTTAAAGTATAAAACATAGATGTAAGATAACTGCCATAAAAACAAGTAATATAAAAATTTTGTTTTTAACGTCAATTCCTACTTAGGTCATTAAAGAAAAATTTAATAGAATCCCTTAAGCTATTGGGAGTACAAATTAATTCGGTCCGTTTTTTTTTTTCGTTAAAAAAACATTTTATTTATTATCAAAATGAAAAAACATGTTATTCAAAGTATTGTCCATCGGCAGCCACAACCTTTGTCCACCTTTCTGGCAATTTTCAGATTCCATCTCTGAAAAATGAGTCCTCTCTGGACGCAAACCATGAATCGAGCCATTCTTGAATTTCTTCGGAAGAAGTGAAGCGGTGTCCAGCCAAATCGTGATGCATCCGTCGGAACAACCAATAATCAGAAGGAGCAATGTCTGGCGAATACGGCGGGTGGGGTAGGACCTCCCATTTCAACATTTCCAAGTAATTTTTAACGACAATTGCCACATGGGGCCGAGCATTGTCATGTAACAAAATTACCTTGTCGTGCCTTTCGATGGTTTCTGGCCGTTTTTCACGCAATGCTCGGCCCAAACACATTAATTGCAGTCGGTAGCGTTGGCCAGTAACTGTTTCGCCAGGTTTTAGCAGCTCATAGTACACTATCCCAGTCTGATCCCACCAAACGCACAACATTACCTTCAGACCATGAATATTTGACTTTGGCGTTGATGTTGACGTCGATGGCAATGATTCACCAGGCCGAGCATAGTATTTTCTCTTCTTGGGGTTATCGTAGTGTATCCACTTTTCGTCTCCGGTAACAACTCGGTGCAAAAAACCTTTCCTTTGTTGTCGTTCGAGCAGCAGTCCACTGATGAAAAATCGCTTTTCAACGTCGTGCGGTTTCAACTCGTATGGGACCCAATTTCCTTGCTTTTGAACCATTCCCATGTTTTTTAAGCGCACGGAAATTGCTTGCTGAGTGACTCCCAACGATCCTGCAAGCTCTTGTTGCGTTTGGCACGGATCTTGATTGAGCAATTCCTCCAATTCGGCGTCTTCGAACTTTTTCGGCTGGCCCGGGCGCTCCTTGTCTTCGACACTAAAATCACCATTTTTGAAGCGTCGAAACCACTCTCTACATGATTTATCAGATGGCGCAGATTCACCATATACTTCCACAAGCGATCGATGCGCTTCAGCGGCACTTTTCTTCCAATTAAAAAAGAAAATCAAAACTTCCCGCAAATGTTGTTTATTTAGCACAAAACTCGACATATTGAATGCTCAGAAAACCAACTTTGTTGTATAAAACTCGAAGCTTCGTTGACTGAATATGGTTGACAAAGGTCAAACCTTTCTAACAATGCCAAAAACATCTATCATTATTCAGTAAACAAATCAGCCAGAGCCATCTATTGAAAACGGACCGAATTAATTTGTACTCCCAATAATATTAGTTTTTGTTGCATTAAAATGTCTCAATTTGTTGATTTTCTATAAGCAAGTAGGTTTACAATGGAAGTCTATGGGAATTTGGCGAAATATTAGAGATATCGCCAAGTTGGTGTCACTTTTGGTCACCAAATTTGGTGATATATCACCAAGCTGGCGACAAACTTGGTGGTATTTGGCAACAGAACAGGGTCCTCCCCCCCCCCCCCCCCCCCTGTGGTAACTCCCCTTATAGATAAGATATGAAGATGCATTAAATGCTTCAATAACCAATGGCCATCATTTTGTCTCCCATGTAAAACTAAAATTTAATGAATGAATTAATATTTGAAAAAAACTGTATTAACATCAATTGTCATCCAGTACAAGTTTAAAAAAATTTATTTCAACTTGATAGGATGAATAATGAGTATTTTATTAATGATTGAAAATTTGAACAAGATACAGCAAACTCTCTGTAAGGCAGACTCTGTGTAAGATGGAAATCTGTCTAACTCGGAAAGATTTTCAAGTACTTGCGAATCCATAAACATAGAGTAAAATTTGTCTAAGGCGGAATATTGTCTACTATGGAAAAGTTTCTCGGTCCCCATCGATTCCGCCTTAGACAGAGTTTACTGTATATAAATAAATAAATAAATATAGGAAGAGTGTGAACTAATAGTAGGAATTGAATAATATATGTTATTAAAGGTTAGCAATAATGTTTTATTGATTATTTAAAAATGAGCCATCTGCCAAACTGAAATCATATAATTTGAAAGATAATTTATCTGATTAAAAGCAACCATCCCAGCTTTACAATTTTAAGAAATAAAAACATCAAGTAATTAAAACAATAATCAGAGAGATGCAGTAGAACCCCGCTAATCCAAACTAATTGGGGCCGGTGACTGTTCGAATTACAAAAAATTAGGATTACTCGAAATTCCAATAAAAATAGAAAAGAAAAAGATGCGTGCTAAAAGAATGTAAGTTATACGTACTCAGTAGTACAGTAAAGATCCTCTAGTGCAGCATCCTAAGGTCCGACATGCTGTATAATCCGGCAAGACTTTTGGAAAAAAAATAGTATTCTTTCATTCTTTGTTTCACTCCGGATGCTTCTAATAATCCAATGGAACTTCAGAATTAGGAATTACGTAAGAACCCATTACAAACGGCTCAAAATCGCGAATCTATAAATAGCTCAATCACCACATCGACGAGGGAGGAAGAAAAAAATAATTTATGTAGATTATTTGCGAAATCAAACTGTTGAAAGAAAAATTAATTTTTATCATCAGAATTAAATACTTTTTGGATTTTAGAAAAGAATTTTATAGTGACTGGCAAACAAGCTGATAGTCGAGATTTTTTTAAACATCGCTTCTAAAAGTAGGCCTACAGTGCGCGTTTTCATTTTATATTCATGTATATATATATTATTCACATTCAGTATTTTTTAAATTCTATTCAAGCTGTTTAAAGAATAAAACAAAATGCTTTACTGCCGTTTTTGTTTAATTCTAACTTCTACATGTTTTTCCTGACATTCATCTTGTAATCCGGAAAATTTTGTAAGTTTATCTTTTCAGTTAATCTATTCAAATATAATTTTTGAAAATAAAATAAGTTCGGATTAACCAGAATTTCGGATTAGCGGGGTTCTACTGTACACACAGATAAAGTAGCTTTAAAATGTTTAAGGAAACATTTTTCGCTAATTTAAGATTTAGAAAGATAATCAACTTTGAGGTAAAAAAAAAAAAAAAAAAAATTCTAATTTCAATAGTATTCTTTTTTAAATTTTAAAACAGAACGCCTCACAAAACTTTTCAACTTAAAATAAAACTCTTCACAAAATTTCTCGCCTTAAATGGACCTGTTACAAAACATCTGCAGTTGTCAAAGAACCTATTACCTAACTACATACAGTATGACTTCAAAAATCCGGCATTCAGAAATCTGGCAACTTCAAAAATCCAGCATCAAAACCATCTTTTCCCTTACTTTTTCTTTTTCACTTTCAAGTTATGGGAGAAGGAAAATAGCAATTCTTTATGAATTAAAAACTTCAAGATTGAAAATAAAAATGCAAAAGAATAATTTTCAGGCTTTCAAATTTGCAGTGAAAAGACCGCAATTTATGAGCTGAACACGCAAAATCTGAAAATGCATTAAGTGTCGAAAATAGGGATATTGATGATTGGCTAAGTATTGACAAAAATGCATCAACAACGAACAATTTCACAGACAGCAAGATCACTGACGCTGTACTAAATAGAACTGTCGATAATGTTAGTAACAGCTCAGAAGACGAGGATTAACAACCGACAGAAGTGGTCACTTAGTGTCATTAGAAAAATGCATAAATCTGATTGGAGAATATATGCTTTAGAGAAACAAAACTGTATTTCCGAAATAGACATTTTCATTTGTATAAAATAAAAAACTTGTTAAAGAATGGCGAAAAAAATTGAAGCAAACAAAATTGACATCGATGTTTCCGAAATTACAAGAGGAGAAATAATTTCACTCTTTATTAGATTTTTTTTTTCTGTAACAAAATATCAATTAAAGTAAGTTTTTTTTTATATTTAATTTTCTCTTTTCTTACATAATTATCACTTAATGACGAATTAAATCATGGCTAAAGGCACCATTAGGAATGTAGAACTACAGTATGGAACCATTTATCTGGAAACCGGTTAACCGGAAAACTTGTTATCCGAAATGATATTTCTAATAGACTTATTTCAGAATCTTTGCAGAAAAAAGTGTCATACACTGCCAGTTTGACATATGCATTGCTTGAAACAATTGTATAATTTGATGACAACATCTAGTATATGAAATGGAAACATATTTAGTTGCATTTTAGATGTTTTAATTTTTATGCAGAGGAAACAGAAGAATTTTTATTCCTAAGGGATTCCCATAAATTACCTCCTTTCAAACTCTGGTTAAGTTTTGATCTTTCTTGCATCTGATTTTTAATCCAAGTAATCTAATAATTTAAAATTAGAAATATTTCACAAAACTTTTCAAATGGATGCTGCTTTAATGGAAAAACCAGTTATCCGGAATACATCTGACCCCAAACATTCCGGATAAATGGTTCTGTACTGTATTTTTGATATTCCTAGTTACTACTTTGAATATTCTCTCAAAATTCTGGAATTTTCAAAAATCCGGCATAGTCTCGGTACCGATGATGCCAGATTTTTGAAGATATATATGTAACTTTAATAGATGACATTAAAATTATCACACGCAAATGGGAAAAAAAAAGTGAAAGGTGAAACTCATCCATGTTAGCAATATTGAATATAATACAGTAGTACCCTGACTTACGTCACCCCACATTTACGTCCTCCGGCCGGGAAAAAAAAAATTGCCTGTTTTTCTTCGGAGAGACTAAGAAAATTTTTGAAAATTGCGATTCTGTATCTCTTCTAATTGATGAAATTATCAAAAATGAAAGAGAACTCAACTTAGAGATGGATGCTGAAGATGTTGTTGAAATCACAAATTCCCCTAATCCAGAATTAACCACCGACAAACTTATTGAATTAAAGAAAGAAAGTACTATCGAAGAAATAGGTGAAGAATTTGAACCAACGGAAAAGATTATGACAGTTGCAAAATTAACCCAAGGACTAAACTTATTAAAGCTGGAATAACAGCTATTGAACATTCGGAGGAGCAGAGAGTAGCAGTGATTAGAAAAAGCTTAGAAAACTCTGCTGTTACAAACAGCTTCCAAGGTAAAAAAAAAAAAAAAATGTTGGTTCAAACTTCATTGCAAGATTTTTTTCACATGCTCAAAGTCTCAAACGGGTTGGCTAAAAGAACAATAAATTGTAGATTAACAACAATTAATTGAGTTATCGCAAATTCTTGTATTTCAAACGCATTTCTTTGCAAATGTTAAATGTATGTAACATAATCCCTATGTACAACAGAATATGTTTATAAGATTTTGCCGAATATTTATTACTTATCCTTATAGCTTATCTAAATAAACCTCGACTTACATTGCTAGTCTTGGAACAAATTGCTGACATAAGTCAAGGTATTACTGTAAATCGAAATATGGAGGCTATAGAAAATGATTGGAAATAGATGAAAACTGCAGTGTCAAATGGTAAATCTTATAGAAGTAGATAGTAGATTTAGATATCTAACATCTACAAATCATAGATATAGTACACAGGAAAAATAATATATATATACACACACAGAGACACCATATTTTCTTAAATCTAAGACACACATTAATTTTTTAGCCAGAAAAATAGGGACATTTCTTCAAAACTCTTATATAACACTCAAGAAAAGAATAGGAAACTTAAGAAATGTGGCAAATCTATAATATTTTATTTGCTATAAAATTTTTAAATTAGTATTCATTATACTTAGACGTTCTCCATCTATATGAACGTCACTGCTACTTTCAAATGTGTCTTCATTATTGGATTGTATGAAAAATTAGCATCTCTTCAATTCCATTTATCACACTTATCTGTACTTATCTAGGGAGTTGAATTGTGTAATAAATAAACTTTCTAATATAACACACACACAATCTGGTTTGAAAATAGTACAAGATTGTACTTAATTGCAAGATACATCAATTAAATAAATTCAATTTTGTACAAAAAATGCACCTTAGAATTGAGAACCAGGGCTCGAAATGTACCTGAGCAAACCGGAACGATGTTCCGGTTTGTGGAATTGTAACAAATATTGTTCCAATTCGTGAAAATATGGAAAATATTGTTCCAGTTCGTGGGATTATTAAAAAAATATTATTACAGTTTCATACATATAGCTTACTATGCTCTCTGTAACGTTTTTTACTAATTATTTAGAATCTTGAATGCAATTTTTAAAATTGGTTTTTCTACGGTTAAATATTAATTTTCTATACAGTAAAGTCCCGATTATCCGAGTTAATAGGGACCAAGCAAAAAACTCGTATAAACTGGATTTACATGCATCGTCGCCCACTAAGGAGATGAAATATAAATTTTCACTTCATTCATCCATTTTTATGGTACTAGTAACATTTCTTTGATGTACATTTCCGTTACTTTTAAGAAACACGGGGAATGAAGTTGTTTATTTGAAAAAGCCCTTGGTAGTTTTTTGTTTGTTGAATGTGAATTTTGCTGCAGTATTATGCTACTGCATATCTGCCAATTTCTATATTTTTCTTACATCTAAAACTTACCAGTAAATTTTGCTTCATTCGTCGAAATCTAACAACTGTCAACGATTCAATATGGCAAAAATTTGTATTTAATTTTATAGGTAACAAAACCGTACAAATTGGCAGGTAATTTTTTTTAAATAAAATTATGCCCCCCCCCCCCTTTTTTTTTGAAAATTTATATTTCATAATTTATTTTTCAAAAAAAAAAAAAAAAAAAAAGCCATTTTTTTCCCTATTCAGACCAAAAAATCAGAGTTCCAACTTTTTCCGGCTGCTCTTTCATCTTCACATAACGCTTCATTTATAATGGCTGTTTCACAATAATGGAAGCTATCTGTACTTCAGAAGAAAACAACTTGGTTAAAGCAGAAACTCGGTTAAGCGGGACTCAGATAATCGAGATTTTATTGTATTTAAAAAAAAAAAAAAAAAAAAAAAAAAAAAAACTAGTATGTTGTGGCCATCACAAAACTTTCTTCTATATAAATCACATCAATTAAATCATTTAAATAGTACAAGAAATTACATCAATTTAGCACCCATTCATATCAAAGTATATCTGAATTTGAAGTTTGATGAAAATTTGTGCATTAGTTTTTAAGATAGAACTATAGCGGAAATTCTGAAAAATGTAGCATAGCAGCGCTACCAGTTGAGTGATTTATACCTAAATGTATAAAACATCAATTCATGTCAAGGACTAACCGAATCTGAAGTTTGATGAAAATCCGTGCATTAGTTCTGGAGATTGAGCTATTGTGGAAATCGTGAAAAATGCTGCCTAACAGGGCCACCTGTTGAGCGATTTACACTAAAAACTAATCAGCACCCATTTATATAAGGGAATAACTGAATATGCATTTTTATTTAATTCCGTGTGTTAGTTCTTGAGATAGAGCGGCCACAAAATTTGTGTAACATACAGACACAGAGTCACAGACATACATTTTGTAAAAACATGTTTTTCAGAATCTTTGACCCCTAAAACGTGTAAATCCGTCGAAAATCGGAATTCGAAAATTTTCATGAATCTACAGTCGAGCCTCTATTTAACGAAGTCGCTAAATCCCGGAAAAAAGTTTGTTATATGGAAAATTCGTTAAATAGAGATTCACCTTTTAAAATTATTTAAACTACATCAAACAGATTTTAAATTCATAATCACTACATGTTTTTATTAAAAGTAATTAATCACATTTTTTTTAATAAATTATATCGATTTGTTATATTTATTTCACTGACCAATATTTATCATCAATGCATTTTTTCTATGTGTTTAAAGCTTTCAAATCTGCAAGGAAAACAAAACATTGTCCGGGAATACACTGTATTTTCTGTGTGAAGTAAATAGTTTTACATTAAAATTAACGAATTTTAATGAGATTATCGTATTAATTATTATTATAAACAAATAATTTTAACCATACATTAACATATGCGTCCTTAAATTTAATTTCTGATAAACTCTGATAATTTTGCCTGGGTTTTTCTTTTAAAAAGTGCTTTCTCTCATAATACATCTCTCATCTTTGCAATGCACCAAAAACCCCTTCATGCATATTTTCTTCTAACTATAATCCGCGTCGGATTCTTTCAAATGATTTTAGCATTTCATCATACAAAATTTTGTTAATTCCTGCATCATGTTCATTTCCATCATCATCATATTCGTCTTCATCACAATTCATTGCTGTATTGTTTTCATTTTTCACACTGTCGAAAATATCCAATTCGGATAGTGTTTCCGAGGTCTCAATTTCAGAATTAAGTGAAATACAATCATCAATCAGCACATCATGGTTAATTTCTTCTTTTTTTCTCATATAGCCATATTTTTTTTTAAAAGTTACTCTAAGGGATTATCGTCTCCGTCTTCGGTACTTACCGAATTCTCACTGCTGACAAAGAAGGAGCCTGGTAAAGCCAGTTCAAGGCCATTGAACATCATAAAATGTGTTTAAACAAAGAATAAGTTTGAAATGTCCAGAAATATTTTGAGAAATGGGGAGAAAAAAAATTAGATCATAAGAAAAAGTTCGTTAAATAGAGAATGCACTTCGCTATTTGGAGGTTATTTTACGAAGAAATTCGCAAAATGTTCTTGGTTCCAAGGAAAAGTTCGCAAAATAGAGGTTCGTTAAATAGAGGTCCGACTGTAATACTTTTTTCTTGTAAAGATAGAACAAAGTAAAAATACATAAAAAAAAGATACAAAAGAAAAACGATATCCCCTTGATCTACTTACAAAATTTGAGTTCCTCCCTCCAAAAAAGTTAAACAATATTTTTTTTGTGTGTTGGTGTGTGTGTGTGTGTGGGTGGGTGGGGGGGGGGGGGGGGGGCATTGGATCTTTATTTCTATTGCCAAAACGTAATTCTTCTAAAAATTATTTGAATGTCCATCACTTGTTTTTTAAAAAAAAGACTATTTTATCTGTACTATAAGCAGAATACATTTCTTTGATTTTAAACACGGAGTTACAGAGATCAGCGAAGTCGAAAATTTTCACGAATCCAATACTTTCTTCTTGTAAAGATAGAAGAAAGTAAAAAAAATTAGTCTACAATAATTTCAATATAGCGTTCCAATTCGTGGATTTTTCCATTTCGAGCCCTGTTGAGAACTATATGTGAGATGTAAATATAATGATAATTTCAAAATCAAAACATTAGGACTAGATTTTTGACAAGTATAAAAAATTGTTCATGATTTCACAAAAGCAGGCCCCCATGAGATAATTTTGGACAGACCTCCAGTAAAATTGAAATGTTTGAAACTGAAGGTTTTGCAGATTATTATGGATTATTTTGATTTCACTTACTAACTACAAATTTTACTTTTTCAGTCTCACTATACATTAGTAATATTTCAACAAAAATTAAAGCATAAAAAGGAAACACACAGAGTATAGCACAAAATTAGCACTCGCCAGGCATCGAGTAACACTTAAAACATGGCGATTAACTTTATTGTCTTCACTCGCCAAACTCAATGGGCACCACTCGCCAAACGCGATGGTTGAAAGATCGATGCCAGGGAGGAAAGGGGTAAAATTCGTTCGGAATTACGGCGTCCAAATCGACGATTCTCCCGAACGTAAGAAAAGAAAGCAGCAGGGGTGATTCTGTCTCGAATTTTCCAAAAATTTAAGGCATTCGGTTCCGGAAAAAAAAAAAAAAAAAAAGGTTGTCAGTCTGAAAATTCGGACATAAAAATATCGCTAATTTCAATATGGTCGCCGAAAAAAATTAATTTCGCCAATCGTTCGTAGAAAAAAAATCACCAATTCCGTCAAAGAATCGCGAAAAAACGTGAATTTCGCCCAAGGACCACATAAAAAACGCAAATTACGGCAAAACATCACGGAAAAAATGCAAATTTTGTGAAAAGATCGCGGAGAAAACGCAACTTTCGTGATAGGATCGTAGAAAAACGCAAATTTCGTCAAAAAATCGCAGAAAAAACAAATTTCGTGAAAAAATCGCGGAAAAAGCTCAAATTTCGACAAAGAATCACAAAATTCTTCAAAGTATCGCGAAAAAACGCAAATTTCGTGAAAAGATCGTGGAGAAAACGCAACTTTCGTGATAATTTCGTAGAAAAACGCAAATTTCGTCAAAAAATCACGGAAAAAACAAATTTTGTGAAAAAAATCGCAGAAAAAGCGCAAATTTCGAAAAAGAATCACAAAATTCTTCAAAGTATCGAGGAAAAATGCAAATTTCGGGAAAAGATCGCAGAAAATACAAATTTCGTGAAAAGATCACGGATAAAACTCAAATTTTGTGAAAAGATCGCGGAAAAAACGCAAAATTCGTGAAAAGATCGTGGAAAAAACGCAAAATTCGTGAAAAGATCGCGGAAAAACGCAAATTTCGACAACGAATCGCGAAAAAGAATCACAAAATTTCTCAAAGTATCGCGAAAAAATGCAAAATTCGTGAAAAGATCGCGGATAAAACACAAAATTCGTCAAAAGATCGCGGATAAAACACAAAATTCGTGAAAAGATCTCTGAGTAAACGCAACTTTCGTGACAAAATTGTGGAAAAAAACACAAATTTCATCTAAAGATCGGGGGAAAACCGCAAATTTCAAGAAAAGATAGGGGAAAAACTGCAAATTTCGAGAAAAGATCGTGGAAAAACGCAAATTTCGTGAAAAGATCTCGGAGTAAACGTAACTTTTGTGACAAAATTGTGGAAAAAAACGCAAGTTTCGTCTAAAGATCGGGGAAAAACCGCAAATTTCAAGAAAAGATAGGGGAAAAACTGCAAATTTCGAGAAAAGATCGCGGAAAAACGCAAATTTCGTGAAAAGATCGCGGAAAAAACGCAAATTTCGTCAAAAGATCGTGAAAAAAACACAAATTTCGCGAAAAGATCGCGGAATCCCGCATTATCGTGCGGTTTAGATATTCATTTAAATTTTTGTTTCTGAGTCGTATGTAAGGAAAACTCGAATCGAACGATTTGTTCTGGTTTGCAGATAGAGTAAAATATAATTTTTTATCAATAGGTAATGGTTGCAGTCCATGTTTTACCTTCTACAGGCATGACAAGCTTTGTTTACAAATACACCGGGTCTTAAAGGGATATATACACAATATTTCATTGACTTTTATTTTTCGTTTAAATCATTCTTTCATTTATAATTTCCATTTTTTAAAAATCTATAGTCAGCATCAATTTCAGAAAATCTCCTTACCTTTTCTAAATATGCATTATATTCAGCTCTTCTTTGTTCTGCAAGCTGTTTCCTTTTTTCTTCCTGTTTGCTGAAAACGAAACCGTTAGGCTCATCATCTTTAAATAGAGAATTAATAACACTGCTAGTAGATGCCTAGAAATAAACATCATATAATAAGTGATTAATAATAATAAAAAAGAGCTTAAATGAATAGTAAAAATTTATCATTAATGTTTTTGAAAGCACAAAAATCTATAGAAATAAAAGAAAGTTTCACTCTCTCTCTCTGTGTGTGTGTGTGTTTGTCAGTCTGTGTGCGATGGCTAGCAGAATTTATGGCGCACACAAGGCTGAAAATTTTTGTGAGGCTAGCCAAACTGTCTCCTGATGGACCTGAGGCTCAGATTTTTAAAATTCTAATAATAAGTTGAGTTATTAATTAACAATCACAACTCACTCTCATTAAAAACTCATCTCGGTCATTGTGAGAAGGAAAAAGTTGTGTTGAATGTGCTGAAGACTTATTTACGTATCGGTTGAAAATGAACAAAAAAATGTTGGGGGCGGGGGGTATTTTGCCATTATTTATTAACTTACGTCATCCAAACTGCTTAGTAAGTTAAAAACAAAAGACATATTCTACAACATCATACGCTTAAATCTCAAATGCCGCAATCAATTAAAAAAATATTGCAGTTAACCTCTAGACATTTTTTTTTCTAAAAAGGGTTGTTTTTCCGAAAAACATTTTTCTCCCTTATTGCAATGCTTCCCCCCGCCCCCCCCTCCAGGGTGCAATTTTAACAAGCCAAAAATATGTTCTTGTGGGGGGGGGGGTGGTGTTGTGTGTTTGGTTGCTTGCCCCTCCCACGTAAAAAAATTCAGCAGAGTGACTTGACAAATTAGTTTAAGATATATATGAAACTTTGAAAATATAGTTAAAATAATAACTTTGAATAAGAATATGTTGAGGTATATGCAACTTCATGAATCCTATATATATACTATGATGTTTCAGGGATAAGGTAAGTGTAAAATGTACTTACAGTAATGAGCCAAAATGATGAACAAAAGAAGGATTCATTTATTGGTGCTTGCAGTACATGAACTTGACTTCGTTCTTGGATTAAATTAATGGACACTTGCGGCGATAGTCTACCCGAACTCGAGAGAACTGCATTATTCGACGACATAAGTAACTTGAAATATATTATCCACAACTCTATCGCCGATTTAATTAACAATTTTTCGATGAAACGTCTTCAAAATAAACCATTATGCTTAATAAATTCTCACAATTATATCGGTATTCAGCCATATACCATACATATTCGCTGACACTTCATAAAACATACCAAATAATACCATAAGTCAGCCTTCAAACATCGCACACCTCACACATCTCTGCACACCGAAAACATGAAATCGCTGTCTCTTTAAATCAGGACGAAAACCTATCGGCCAATCAGAATCGACTATGCAATTTGCATAAGTCGGAAGATATTTAACATTTACTTATAATTTGAATAACATTTAATAAATATTACGATGACTTTAGAAAAATTACTTTAATATAAAAATGACTTAAAAAGATGATTTTACATGGTAATTAAATTTAAATACTTATCTTAAAAAAAATGAATACGAGTGAATGCGATCGCAAGTAAAATTGCCGTATACGGTCCACGACCGAAATGCAATACGCAACCATCCAACCATGGCGGTAAAAACGTAAACAAATGCCGAAAGGCGGCAAAAGAAAAGAAAATATCGTGCTGTCGAGTTCAGGTAGACTTTACAAATTGTTTAATGAAAAATAGAAATGAAAAATGCTTGGGAATAATTTTCCCACAGAATGCCCCTCTTTCCCATTCATTTTGATTTTCTGCAATAAAGTTCATTACAAAAGTTTTTGTAATAATGGCAGTATCAAAAGAAAGTTTTTTTTTTTTTTTTTCGTGGAAAGTTCATCACCATAAAAAAACTTCTCTGAATCTAGGAAAGGAGTCCTTTACGAGGGATTTAGTCAAAATATCTGCATAGTTCTCTTTTGACATAACATGCTTAATGTCGAAGAGGCCATTGTTATACCAGTCTCTTATAAACTTGTATTTTAAATCAATATAACGATTCTTTATGGTATCAGCTTTCTGTTTGGTGAAGGAAATGGCGGCAGTATTATCACAAAAGAGCATTGGATGTTGAATAGTAATGATGTCCAAGTTAAGACTTTTCTGAATTTCAATTAGAGACATGTTTAAGAATTTTAGATCTTTAACAGCTTCTGTCGCTGCTATTATTTCTGCTTCCATTGGACTCAAGGCTACGCAATTTTGTTTAGTTACTCTCCAGGTTACTGGAATATTGTTCAATAAAGCAATGTAGCCGCTCCAGGATTTTCGATCAGTAGTGTCACTTGCCCAAGAAGCGTCGACGTAGACAGCTAGCTGGATTGGAGGGTCAGATTGTGCCAACTTCAATCCCAAGGATTTTGTCGAAGAGAGATACATCAGGATTCGCAGGAGTGCCTTGTAGTGCAACAGGTTGTGGCTCTCTGTAAATTGTGAAAGTGCAGCAACAGGCCAAGCAATGTCTGGACGGCATCGATGAGCAATGTACTGTAGACATCCCAGTAAGTTTCGGTACGGCAGGTTCTCGGGAAATTCGTCATCTTCAGCAACTGGAACAGGATTATATCCAGGAGGAGAAGGAAGAGATATATTAGTAAAATCAGGGACATCAAACTTCTTTAAACACTTTTCAATATAATGTTCACAGTTAACATTAACTATTGCATCCTCTTCTCTTTTAAAATTGATACCTAGTAACATTGAAATAGGACCTAAATTTTTAACTTCATAAATGGATTCAATTAACTGTACTACCTCTTTTAAAACTTCACCATTCTTCGCAAAAATAGGCAAATCATCCACATACACTATAACTATTGCTTCACTTTTATAAGAGTATACACAAGTTAACCCTTGTACTTCACTGAATCCATTTGCAATTAACTTATTATGCAAATCATGGTACCAACATCTTCCAGCTTGGTGGAGTCCATAGATTGCTTTCTTTAACTTCAAAACACAGTGTTCTTTCCCTGGAATTGTATAATCTTCGGGTTGTTTGATGCAAATTTCTTTATCAATATCCCCATATAAGTATGCACATTTAACATCAAGAAGACAATGCACCCAATTCAATATTCTAATAAAAAAAACTATGAAAAGACGAATGAGTGTAAAATTTATTACTGGACTAAATGTGTCGTTGTAATCTAAACCTTCTCTCTGATTATTACCTAGTGCAACTAAACGTGCTTTAAATATGCAATTCTTCCCTTCACTATTTTCTTTTACAGTATAAACCCATTTGGTTCCTATAACTTTTTGATCAACTTTTGGGACAGGTGTCCAAACGTGTCTATCTAACATGGTTTGGATCTCTTGATCCATTGCCTCCTTCCATTTTTGTGCCTCTGGAAGTTGTTTTGCCTGTGTCGCATTTTGTGGTACAATTATCTCAGTTAGGAGCGCTTCTTCAGTTAATTCACTCTCTAGTTCCTTATCTAGCTTAATTGGGCCTTCATATGTATTCCCTAATGAAAAATTTGCCACAGTATCATCTAATATGATTTTATGCATTTTACAATATTCACGTAAATCTTGTTGCGATCTTAATCTGGAACCAGTAGGAGATAAGATATAAACATCAATTTTACCTTTAGTTCTTCCTTTCTTTCTTTTCTTCATAAATCGGTAAAATGTTGCTTCTGCCTGTTCCTTCAGAATATTCTCTTCTAATTCATCTTCAGATGTTGATACATCATCTTCCATTTTTTCTTCGGATCTAGATTCATCTGCTGCATTACTTTCTCAACTTCTGTCGGAGTTGTAGAGCTACTCGGTTGATGGACAGTCAAATCATCTTCCATTGTCGGTGAATTGTTAGGACCTGTAAAGAATTCATTATCATCATTTGAAAAATCAACAAACGTGCAATGTATTATTTTCCGTTCAGGAGAACCGTTCAGTTGAGCTTCGTCAAATGTCACATGCTTTGACTCAATTACTTTATTTTCTTTAGGGAAATAAATGCGATATCCACAGGATCCTATACCATATCCTACAAAAACTCCTCTTTTTGCTCTTGATTGAAACTTATTTCGTTTTTCTTTAGGTTGATGTACATACGCAATGCATCCATAACGTTTTAAATGACGAATGGATGGTTTAGCTCCGTACCATCGTTGAAACGGTATTGCTTCTATGCCTGTGTGAAATATTCGGTTGCGAATGTAATTTACTGCCATAACTGCCTCAACCCATAGATTAGGCGGCAGATTAGCTGCTTGCATAAATGTTCTAGTTCCTTCAAATAAAACTCTGTTATATCGCTCGGCCACGCCGTTCATCTGGGGACTATATATTGTGGTCCTCTCATGCTTGATTCCCATCTTTTCTAACATATCTCTTATTTGCTTATTGCAATATTCTAACCCGTTATCAGTTCTCATGACTTTGACTTTTCTGTTAGTTTGGCGTTCCACAAACGTGATGAAGTGCTTTAATTTCAGGAAAACTTCATCTTTAGAGCGTAGCGGGTAGCAAAAGGCTCTTCGACTAAAATCGTCAATAAAAGTAAGTATGTACCGTTGCCCATTCCTTGATGTAACTGGAGCCGGGCCCCATACATCGCTATGTATCAATTCTAACATTTCTTTTGAGCGAACTTTCTTTAATCTAGGATATGTTGACCTAGTATTTTTAGCTAGAATACACGGTTCACACGGAGTCTCTTTTCCCTGTAATTGTCCACAATTTTGAACTAAATTTTCACGAAACATTTTCTTAATTATATCAACATTACTATGTCCTAGCCTTTCATGCCATAGCATGATGTTGTTACGCTCACTGGCAAATGTAACATTGTAATTTTGATTTGACTCTTGTATATTAGTTACTTCCCTGACATTATCTTGTATTACATGAGCACTTCTTGAATTAGTGTTATAGGCTTGATTTAAGAATTTAGTACAAGTAAAAACTTTTAATTTATTCTTATCAGAAAAAGATGGTTGATCAGCAAGCTTGGTTCTTAACATTAATAATAGCATTACATTAATAATAATAACATTGTTAGGATGGGAACAACACCTCATAAAGTTAGAGGAATAGGAAAAGTAAGTTTTAAATTAAAAGAAAAGGATAAAGTATCTATTGTAAATTTACATAATGTGTTGTATGTTCCTACCATTCATAAAAATGTGGCTCCAGTTACATCAAGGAATGGGCAACGGTACATACTTACTTTTATTGACGATTTTAGTCGAAGAGCCTTTTGCTACCCGCTACGCTCTAAAGATGAATTAATATTGGTTCTTAACATTAGATTTAGTTTTGTCATAACTTTTAATGGCTTTAAGAACATAAAAATTATCTTTTAGAGTGGCAGTATATAAGTACTTCCAATGCTTATCAAATACTTTAAACCCATTGTCCATTGTGGCATGGAGACCAGCTTTATCCATTTTTGACATGGAAATTAAATTTTTATGAATGGTAGGAACATACAACACATTATGTAAATTTACAATAGATACTTTATCCTTTTCTTTTAATTTAAAACTTACTTTTCCTATTCCTCTAACTTTATGAGGTGTTGTTCCCATCCTAACAACTGCACCCTCTGGTGGCTCACTTAGATAAGTAAAGAAATGCCCATTTTGGCAGACATGAGATGTGGACGCTGAATCCAATGTCCACTCCCAGCAAGGGGGGGAAACATTGCACAAATCATTACTTTTACATTTTAATTCTGCGACGTATGAATCTAAATTTACTTCATCCCTTTTATCACCACTTTTCTGTTTCCTACAATTTTTATCCCAATGGCCATATTTACCACAAACTTCACACTTTAAATTTATTTTATTTCGAGAATGAGACCTAGGGGAAACTTTTTCAGACATTTGAGTGGTTCTATCAGCCATGAGGGTTTCATTTCGTAATCTTTCTCTCAAATCCCTCCTTGAACATTCCTTTAGAATCTCCTCTTTAACATCCTTAAATTTAAAATCTTTTTCTGGCAAACGGTCTAATTCCCTAATTAAATAATCATAATTTTCTGGTAGGCTTTCTATTAATTGGTAACAACGATGCTTTTCTGCAACTTCCTCCCCGGAATCAACTACGCGACGATAAGCTTCTTCAAACCTAGCAATATAAGTTGGGATATCTTCATCTACATTAATTTTTAAATTCCTAAATTCATTTACATGAAACGATTTTAATGCTCTTCCTGGGATTTCCAGATTTAACTTTAGTGTTTCCCATATTTCCGACGGATCATCCAAATGACCTATTGTTAACCCAATTTCAGGACTGACATACGTTTTGATAATTCCAGCTGCCCTTTGCTTTGACTGATTTAGCTTAAACTTATCAAGGGGCTTCAAATCTGTATAATCTGGCCATTCAGTTTTATTCACCCAGGTATACAAACCTTCAGTTTGCAATGTGCATTTTATAAAACGAGTCCAACTTTGATAGTTATCCCTACTTAATACTACTATATCTGGTGCAGTAGCCATTTTACTTACTTTTACTTAAAACAATAAATAGACATAAAATATAAATAGAAATGGTACTAAAACTTGCATGCACATATATATAAACATTAAAATATTTCATACACTAGATACTTGAAAAAAACACTTCATTAATTAGCTTCAATACTTTTCTCTAGCTTTGCCGCAGTTGAAGGGCTTCTGGGTACCATAACCTCTGTGGGGGGGTGGTGTTGTGTGTTTGGTTGCTTGCCCCTCCCACGTAAAAAAATTCAGCAGAGTGACTTGACAAATTAGTTTAAGTTATATATGAAACTTTGAAAATATAGTTAAAATAATAACTTTGAATAAGAATATGTTGAGGTATATGCAACTTCATGAATCCTATATATATACTATGATGTTTCAGGAATAAGGTAAGTGTAAAATGTACTTACAGTAATGAGCCAAAATGATGAACAAAAGAAGGATTCATTTATTGGTGCTTGCAGTACATGAACTTGACTTCGTTCTTGGATTAAATTAATGGACACTTGCGACGATAGTCTACCCGAACTCGAGAGAACTGCATTATTCGACGACATAAGTAACTTGAAATATATTATCCACAACTCTATCGCCGATTTAATTAACAATTTTTCGATGAAACGTCTTCAAAATAAACCATTATGCTTAATAAATTCTCACAATTATATCGGTATTCAGCCATATACCATACATATTCGCTGACACTTCATAAAACATACCAAATAATACCATAAGTCAGCCTTCAAACATCGCACACCTCACACATCTCTGCACACCGAAAACATGAAATCGCTGTCCCTTTAAATCAGGACGAAAACCTATCGGCCAATCAGAATCGACTATGCAATTTGCATAAGTCGGAAGATATTTAACATTTACTTATAATTTGAATAACATTTAATAAATATTACGATGACTTTAGAAAAATTACTTTAATATAAAAATGACTTAAAAAGATGATTTTACATGGTAATTAAATTTAAATACTTATCTTAAAAGAAAATGAATACGAGTGAATGCGATCGCAAGTAAAATTGCCGTATACGGTCCACGACCGAAACGCAATACGCAACCATCCAACCATGGCGGTAAAAACGTAAACAAATGCCGAAAGGCGGCAAAAGAAAAGAAAATATCGTGCTGTCGAGTTCAGGTAGACTTTACAAATTGTTTAATGAAAAATAGAAATGAAAAATGCTTGGGAATAATTTTCCCACAGTTCTTAAAGCTGAAACCTTCTTCTAACTGATGGTGTAATCGGTTTTAAAACATACGGAAACATATACACCCTTTCAAATACACCACAGTGAACTCAGCTCACTTCGCGCCTCACGGAAACGATATTTTTTCTAAAAGTAATTAAACATCTGTGTTTAACACAATCTTTTTAGAGCATCTCAATATATCAGAGTTACATCATCTACAAAAATTTCGAAACATTCAGAAGGATAGAAATATTTTTTACAAATTAAAATGTGTGAATATTTCGACGAAATCTGAAAAAAATTTAATGTTTCGTCGCAGTTTTGCCCACCGAGAGCACAATTTTTAGAAGTTCTGACGAACCAAAAATATGTTCTTAAAGCTAAAACCTTCTAATAATCCATGGTGCTATTGGTTTTAAAATATATGAATTTTAACCGTTTCAAATGGCGAATGCACGTCACTTCTCATGCATCTAATGGAGACTATATTTTCTATGCTAAATGTAACTAAACCTCTGTATTTTAGCAATCTTTTTAGAGCATCTCAATATCAGATTCATCTCAGCTTTACATCACCTTAAAATTTTTTTAAACATTTTGATGGGTAGAAATTGTTTTTACGAAATAAAATGTGAAATTTCAACGAAATCAGTAAAAAACAGAGTGTTTCATCACCGTTTCACCCGCTTTCGGTGCACATAGACACCAAAAATTAAATTATGCAGAAAATAAAATACCAAATAGCATATACCGTATTTACTCGTCTATAAAGCGCACTTTTTTTTTCAAAAATTTAGGGCAATAACCCTAGGTGCGCATTATACATAGAATAATTTTTTACTGCTGGATGTAATCACACGATATACATATGAATCAAGAAATATATTCAAAGAAGAAATTGAAACTGGAAAAGTCTTATTTAATAGAACTATTGCTGCATCTTTATTTCACTCCTTGGACATTTTTATATAACAGCGCTAGTAACATTATTTAAACGCTAATTTTATTAGCATTGGAACTAAATTTGACACTCACTTGCATGTCAAATTTATGTTGCACAGATTTATGTGTTTTTCAATTTATGTATAAGAGATAAAAAAACTCGCCCTTTTTTCTTGTAAAGTACAGGGGTGCGCGTTATACACGAGTAAATATGGTACTTTCAATTAAAAAATTTTTCATTTAAAAATATAAATATAGACAAAATGGAATCTTAAGATATAAAATCATACAAATTTGAGATTAATTTTTAAGGGCCATTCATAATGAGCCTGGACAACAGCAGGCAGTACAGCTTGTATAGTATAAATATCATGTACATAAACACTATACAGTAAACCGAACTTGACTGTATATAGAAACCACTGCATGCAATTAGCATAAAGAGGATAAGAAAAAATAAAATATTCAAACTGTACAAATTTAAAAGGATCAATTGAAAGCATTGAAAAGCGGGAAGGATTGGGCCCAGGGCACTGAAGCTAGCAGCCCTGATATTAATGTTCGTCTTGGCGGCAGTCGGGCTGACTGCTGTGGAATTCGTGGGGAGCAATGTTTCAGTGTGTCCCTACCTACGTCCCATGTGCTGAGACTCTAGCAGAAGCCAGGAAGAAAAGAAAAAAATATATGTACAGTAAACTCCTGACCATCCGGTCTAGTACAAAAAAAAAAAAAGAGGAATGTTGTAAGCAGCCGAGACAGGCAGGTTCTTGTCCGTGGGAAAGTACTAACTCACGACAAGAAGGAGCAAGAAGGGATTACAGAATGCAATAGCAAAGACAGACAGGAAGGAAGGGTGGGGAAGTTGAGGTTAGATAACCTATTTCGTCAGTTGTGCAGCAGATGTTAACACGTGCAGATGTTATTTTCTGTTTATCCTGGTTACTTTCGTACAGTCTTTTGGTGTGCTTCGTGTTTATTAATTGAAGTTTTATGAAATGGGTGATAAATGAAAGAAGGTTGTAGTGATTATGGAGGAGAAATTATGAGTCAGCAGGAGGAAGCGACGGCAGCTGATAGTATCCCCTTGCGTAAACGGAGGGACATTGCGTCACAGAAAATGCCTAAGAGGGTGAAGCAGTCATCTACCAACTACTTTTTCAGAAACTAAAAACTAAGTTTTGACTCTTATCTTATGCATAACTTTATATTTGTTCAATCATTTATTAATAACCAGTAAAATAAGATTTACTCATTTTTTTACGAATTAGGCTTATAACGAATTAGGCTTAACATTAATGTTTTGCTTATTTTGAAACTGTATGTGGGCGATTCTATGCAAATAGGCCATTTTCATCATAGTGATGAAGAAAAAATAAATCATGTATGAAGTTTCTAATTTTTTGTAACAAGACACTAGAAAAGTTTTTTATTGGAAAAAAAAATAGCTATCAGGCTTAATATTAGGAAATTCTATATAATTATTATATTTTTATTAGAATGAGGGGATGATATCAATGTGAGGAAATTACAATTTTGTGAAAAACAATTTCAAATAATATTTTTAAGAAAGCTTTTGTCCAGAAAGATTAAATCTACATTCCCTGCCATTAAGAGGTTCTAGAGGTTTAATTTTTTTAAAACAAAGTCACATGTTGTCATAAATATCTTCTTTCATATGACACTTAAACTTTCCATTGCCTGTAGGTTCAACAGAATTTACTTTGACTGATTTGTTATCAATTTCCAATAGTTCTCCAAGATGCATTTCAATTTCATGCTCCAAAATTATCTAATCAAAATTATTTAAAGGCACTGTTAAATAAAATTTATTGAGTCCCCCATTGTTTGTATGCATATTACCCTTGTTGCCGATCTCTTTTGAAATGTGCAGTCTGAATTTCTTCAGGGAATATACAAAAATGTTTTTGCTAAAATCTATATGCAATAAGGTATAATTTTGTGCTTAAGATGACTTTATTTTCTTAATTGCTTCATATTAATAAGCTACATTTCTGCTGTGTACCAGGAATATTTTCAACTGAATGCTAAGTTCTTTCACAAGTTATTTTGTTTAAATTTCTCCACAAGATTTTTTTTGGTTTCCTTGCTAACTTTTCTTTTACCTTTTACATAATAAATAATATTTTATACATCGATTTGCCTAAAAATACGCATTTATTTTCATCAAAAGCATTAACTTTTCAACAAAAATATCTTTTCTACAAATTTTTAAAAATAATAGAACAATTCTCTCACATGAGGGAATGATAAAATGTACATTATTAGTTTTTAAAATTTGTACTCATAAAGTAAATTAAAAAAAAAAAAAAATACATGTACTCAAATTATCCCTTCAGGGAAAACTAAACCACCCATTAATACATTTTTAGAAAATAAATTTTATAAATTTAAATGAGGGAATGATAACATCATCTTAACATTTGCCCAATCTGTCTATTAAATTATTCCTTACACACTGAAGTATTTCGCCAGGATGGCTAAGAATTGTTTTACAGACAGGTAAGACCCATGTGCTCAGCACATGAACAATGTTTCAGTCTACAGTAGTACCACCTATCTCAAATATCCAGAATTATTAATGACGGAGGGAATTGTAACGATGTTATCTGGTTCCTTGGTAGCACTAAACAAACAATGATTTAACATTGAATATTAACTTTATTTAACAGTTTATACTTCAAAATAAAGTCTCTTTAACCATAAAAAAAAATACATCGTCACTCTTAAAACAAAAGGCACACCTTTTCAGCTCTCTCCAAAATACATTACTTTAAAAACACAATCAATAAAAACCACCATGTCCACACTCGTTCCCCGGTTACAAAAAAAAAAACGTTCTCCTTCCATTACACAAAATCAGCTCGGATACTATCTGCCAAACTTTTCTCAAACTGCATCTCCATCTCACAAGCCACTAGTTCTCTTCATTTCACTTGACCTCTCACCTAACATCTTCAGCTCTCTTTCCGCATATCGAAAAAGTTTCTCTCCGATACGAGAGCACGGCCGATCAGTCTCCGAAACTCAGGCCATGGTCCAAAAATCCATGGACAAGATCTGACTCTAGGCTGCGATTCAGGGACAACCGCTGGACAAAACCAGTTTCGCAACTTACGATACAAAATAGACTGTGGGGTTTTTCGGTCGTTACAGACTCCTCCCCCCCTCCAAATTTTGGACATGTCCAAACGGAGTCATGGGCAGGAAGAAACAGTAGCGACAAGTTCCACTGAACACTAGAATTTTTCTCTCTTCCAAAATGTTCAGGAACAACTTGGTAATTTTGTAACAAACATGTCTCTTCGCCCTTTCCCAATCCATCACAGCCATATGCCGCCCTAAACAAGATTCTTTAAATTTTAGAGCTACTAGCAATTGAAATAAAAAAAAAATATAGCAATTCACAACATGCCAGTAATAATACAAATACTTAAATTACACTATATAAAAGTTACTCTAATTTACCACAATTCAATATACACAAAATTTCCTATAACTTCAGTTAAAATTATAAGCAAAGTAATTTTTCTTAAAATATCAATACAATCAACAATTTTTTTTTTTCTTTTTCTTTACGTAAACTTAACATGATACAAAGCAAAATTGTTTAGCCTTTTTTTTTTCTTACTGACAAAACAACTTCAATATATAATCATACAATTACAAATATTAAACATTAAATCATGATTTAATAGTTCAAAATTATTTCTATATTTTTCTAATACTGACAATAAATAAACATAATATATACACTCTATATTTTTTTTTCTTTAATAATACTACTTTAATATATAGAACTTAATAAATAGCACTCAATGTATGAGTATGGCTATGGGTATGGAGCCGGCTCAGAGTGTCTGCATTTTGAAATTTTCTTCTTTTCTTATGATTTCTCATTCTTTTTTTCTCGATTTCATTTCTACTCTTTTTCTCTCGAAATTAACAACATCTGTTATTTCTGATAATCTTTTAACACTCTTGCTCAGTCTCCTGCATTGTACAGCCAGCCTTTTCTGTCTACAAGTAGACAAGTTCAACACAGTTTTAACTCCAAATCTCTGGAAAAACTCTACAGTCAAGTTACTCATTAATGAGAGTTCCTGTTTAGTCTGTTTTTCCCTTGGAAATATCATTCGACTGAATATCTGCAATATTACATCAAATATAGACGTCGATTCAGCATTCACCACTAGCACTGCATCTGGGTATCTAGATGCCATACACATAGCTGCAATCAAATACTGATTTCCATTTGATGTGACCGGTAAAGTTCCACAAGCATCTACATTTATCCCGCTAATTTTTTTTAGGTATCATGGATACCAAAATCAATGGAGCTTTTTTTCTTGTCCTTAGGGTTTCCAGCTCTCTGGTAAATATCACAAGTTTTTTCCAATTCTATTTCCTTGACCATTCCAAATTCTTTGAATTCTGTTTCAGTCTTTCTGGCCAATTTAAACAATGAAACCAATTCTTTACTCTTCTGTTGCTCCTCAGCAAACCTATTCGAATCCACTTTCATCAAATCCAAAATAGTTTCAGTTTCCAAAACCTTCGGCAAAAGTTTACAATTTGCATCAGAACACTCATCTCTCTCCTCTTTCAATTTTGCAGTCAATTGCGATTTCTCTTCTTGACCATTTACTAACTCCTCTTCCTTTACCTTATCAACACCACCCATACTTGATTTTATCTGTCCGCTCTCAAAATCTTCTTTAAACAGACACACCAGGTCTAACAAAATTTCATCCGTATAATCAAGAACTGTAGGCAAATTCTCTTCCCTCTCCATCTCCTTGACATCCTCTTTAACCAATAGCTTTTCCTCCACGAGTTTAACTTTTACATCCGGAAGGTCTTTTTCAACTTCTTCATGAACCCCTGTCTCTTCTGAAAATTCCAATTTCTTCTCTTCCAAAGTTACCAAATGACTCTTTTCAGCAAGTGGTTTTCGCCACTCTGCTTTTGTCACTATTTCATTCACAGTTCCTCTTTTCTTTCCACTATCACTTAAAAACTGAAAGTTCTCTTTCAACAATGTAGCAGTTCTATTTCCAAGAATATATCTCCCCGGATCCAAACCATTTCTGATAACTGCTGCCTTAATTTTAACATGACCCAATTCACATTCAATTTCAACTTCGGCCGTAGGCAAACGTGTCATTCGGTGGTTCAACAAATGCTGCACCCACACATATTTTCCTGTCATACTTTCAGGCGAAACATACCTTTGACACACAATATCGACTGTTGCTCCAGTGTCTCTTAATATTGGAATACGAATCCCATTTATCCATCCAGAACTCGTGTACGGTGCAAATAATTCATCATCAGCTCTATTTCGAACATGATTTACAGTTCCTGTTTCAATTTTATTTTTAAGTCTAGGACACTGAGGCCTAAGATGAGTTGAATCCCCACATTCAAAACAACAGAACTGTCTTCTAACAAAATTGGGTTCAGGCTTCCGACCATTAAAATAGTTTTCCTTATCTTCTACATCTTGCACACGTTCATTTCTCTGGTTACTTCCTTTCCACGGCTTTGAATGCCATGGTTTTTTCTCACTTCGATTCTCATAACTCATCAAATCTTTGTTACGAACACACCTTCTTACATCTTCAAACTCTTCAATCTTAGTTACAAGATCAACTGGCGAAATTATAGTTGTCCAGTGATCCAAAAATCTATCCTTAAATTCAGGCGGTGCCCTCTTTTTTTATTTGATCAACAATCATCAAGTCTTTTAATTGATCATAAGTCTCTATATTCAATCCATTCAACCAACCCTCCAAATAATTTTTTATCTCATAGTAAAAGTCATGCCAAGTACTATCGGTTGCTTTTTGAGTTTTTACAAAGTTCTGACGAAACTTTTCTGGACTCAATTTAAACCGCTTCAGTAATACTGTCTTAACATATTGATATTCACTAGCATTTTCCACAGGTTCATGAGCTATCAATTGTGAAATTTCAGACTGTAAAACACCAATTAATTGAGTAACCCACTTTTCGGGGGGAATCTTAAGAACCTTTGCTTGTCGCTCAAAAAGTTCCAAGAACAAACTGATATCATCTTCCTTCATGTCAAATTTCAGCATCAATTTCTGAATCTCCACTCTCGATTCAAAACCTATACTAGATTTAACCGAATCGTCAGGGCTCTTACTATTCCTTAATTGTAACTCCAATTTCTGTTTCTCTAATTGAAACTCTCTTTCAGCCAACCTCTCTTTCTCTGCCCTCTCCGCTCTCTCTCTTTCCTTCTCCTCCACCTCTTCTCGCTTAATTCTTTCATTTACAGCTGTCAAAAGCATTTCTTTTACAAAATCTTCATCGTAATTAACACTTTCATTATTAGTTCACGTAAATCAATGATTCGCATACTATCGTTAACTTCCTCCCCCAATTCCACTTTCAGGTCCTCTTTTCGGCCTTTTCCAAAGTAAGCCATCTTAAAGTTCAGTTTCTGCACTCTAATACGCAATTCAAACACTCTCTCAGAGCAACGGACACACAACCAACTAACCAAAGTTAAATCAGTACACTATCAACATTCATTTACTCAGAATAATAAAAATCACCAAATTAATGCATAAGTACATTTTTAAAACAAGTAAAATATTTAAAACACATCAATTCAATCATAAATATACCAATTCTTTTTTTTTTTAAATTACACACAAGTTCAATAAAACTTCAAGACGATACTTCAATTTCTGAAATCACAAACCCCTCAAACCACCTTTTTACACACATTCAAATCAATTAATAAATTCACCAGTTTGGTATTAGCAATTCTATACTTTTACACAATATGAACACAATTAACTCAAAATCAGTTTGATTTCATCTAGACATTAAACAAGTTTGGTTTTAAACACTATATCTATTTTTTTTTGTACAAAACACAATTACCTTGAAATCAGTTTGATTCCCTCCAACCATTAACCAGTTTGGCCTTAAACACTATATTTTTTAAATACAGAATACAATTACCTAGAAATCAGTTTGATTTCTTCCAACCATTAACCAGTTTGGCTTTAAACGCTATATTTTTTAAATACAGAACACAATTACCTTGAAATCAGATTGATTTCATCCAACCATTAACCAGTTTGGTTTTAAACACTTTAGTTCATAAATATCTCAAGTTTCAAAATTTTACTGAATCCATAAAATATATTTTTTTCTTTTTTCATTACAATTATAAATCCAAAATTTAGAGTTTCTAAATAAAGCTATAAAATACCGGCTGGCATTTGCGAACGCTATATAAATGTAATACCAAAGGCCAGTTTGGCACAAAATTTTACCAAAGTTAATTCAACTTCCCAAATTATAAATATATAAAACTACAAACGCTAATGGCACAATGTACTGCAATAGAAGAAAGGGGAAAGACATACCTTTTATTTTTCTTCACTTTACCGAAAACAAATCCCGGTCGAACCTCCACTTAATACATATCACTTTAGACAGTAACGATGTTATCTGGTTCCTTGGTAGCACTAAACAAACAATGATTTAACATTGAATATTAACTTTATTTAACAGTTTATACTTCAAAATAAAGTCTCTTTAACCATAAAAAAAAAATACATCGTCACTCTTAAAACAAAAGGCACACCTTTTCAGCTCTCTCCAAAATACATTACTTTAAAAACACAATCAATAAAAACCACCATGTCCACACTCGTTCCCCGGTTACAAAAAAAAAAACGTTCTCCTTCCATTACACAAAATCAGCTCGGATACTATCTGCCAAACTTTTCTCAAACTGCATCTCCATCTCACAAGCCACTAGTTCTCTTCATTTCACTTGACCTCTCACCTAACATCTTCAGCTCTCTTTCCGCATATCGAAAAAGTTTCTCTCCGATACGAGAGCACGGCCGATCAGTCTCCGAAACTCAGGCGGCGATCCATGGACAAGATCTGACTCTAGGCTGCAATTCAGGGACAACCGCTGGACAAAACCAGTTTCGCAACTTACGAAACAAAATAGACTGCGGGGTTTTTCGGTCGTTACAGACTGACCTGAAGTATGAGTTGCAAACTTTTTTGCCAAATAAAAATTGCATGTGCAGGCCAAAAAAATAATGTAATACATATAAATAATACTTCATGTGTTCATATTAAAATACAGAAGTCAGAAATTTTTTAAAAATATTTCAGTAAGAAATGGTATTTTTTATATTTTTGGGTGGTAGTAGTTGCATGTGAGGGAATGATATTTGATAGGTTTAATTTTTTTTTTTAAATATATGTTTTGATTAATAGTTCAATTTCATGAGCTAATATGATAAAACTATGTCTAAACTACACGTTAAAAAAAATGCATTAGGTTTTTCTGTTGAAAAAATTTAAATATTCTCCAGTTTCATCATTATGGCCTATTTGCGTAGAATCACCCATGTACTGTATATATAAAATTTATCTTAAAATGTGTAACATGTGCTTTTAATATAATGGGGGGGGGGGGGTGCAGGAAGTGAATAAATATTTATAGAACTCCAGCCTATCCGGCTTTTTTGTTATCCGGCCTACCCTTCTGCCACATTAGGCCAGATCGTCGGGAGTTTACTGTATCAAACATTCAAACTGGACAAATTTAAAAAGGGAAATTTGTCAAATTAAAAGCACTGAAAAGCAGGAAGGGTTGGGCGCAGGGCCCTGAAGCTATCAGATAACTGCAGCAGCTTTGAGCTTGATGTCAGCCTGTCTTGTAAAATTGCAGCTTTTTTACAGAACAAAAGAAACTAATTCATTTCACTGACATTTATGTTGATTTAGAGGAAAATTATGTATACTGAATGGATGCCCCCCTTTTTTCCCATCAACTTTGTTATCTAAAGAAGGGTTTAGTTATAATAACTTGCTTTGTAAGTCTTTTGTTTCTAATATTTGAAATGACAATGCAGCCACTAAAATACTCTCAGTGGAACACAGGTTGAAGATCCCTATTTTAAAAGCTGCCGTTTTACACTGGTAGGAATAATTCTAATAATTAAGCAATTAATCGATAAAAAAAAGTTTCCTTACAAAACTCACAAAATTTAATTGTTCAGATAGCCGTTCATGATTTAATTCTAAATTAAAGTATGTTTGGCAGGGTTCATACTCTATTTGAATAACAAAATTCCCTGACTTTTTCAGGCCCTATTTCCTACAATTCCCTGACCAAAATTCATGACATTTTTGGAAATACGAATTATAATTCAAGATCTTAATGATTAAACTTACATCTGACAATTAAAATAACATATAAAATTAAAACTAAAAATCTATATAATTTGACATTTATTCAGGATTCGTTGATTTAAATCAGCTTGATTTTAATCATGATTTAAATCAACTGATTTTTTTAAAAAAATCATTGATTTAAATCAACTTTTTAAAAAATACTTCAAACGTAGGTCAAGATGTTTGTAAAACATTTGTTTAATCAAAAATACATTGTAAATTTAAGAAATGACTAAGAACTCAAAATGTATGCTTTTTTAATTTATTTAAATCAAATATTACACTTTAAATTTTAAATCAAAAATCTTAAATTAAAAGTAGAGATTATTACCTGAAAAATGTTAAAAGATTAGTCATATATTCACCTATTAGAAAGTAAATCTTATTTTTTTTCTTTAATACAGAAACAGACTTTGTGTATTTAAGGTGACTGTGTAGTTTGGGGATATGAAAACTTCAGATTCAATATAGGTCATTCAAAATTACATTTACTGATATTTATATAGGTATCTCATTATGTCCTCAAGCATATGTAAATAACAAATTGTTCAATTTTCAATGTAATTTATTTATGGAAATATTTCAAAAATAAAAATGATTTCATGGTAGAAATAGTCTGAATGTTTATACATATATATTTAATATAATTTCAATTTTAATTATTTATAAATTTAAAATAACTAAAATTTTTAAAGTCTTTAATAACAAAAAATTTGTTTAAAAAATAATTTAAATATAAATTAATGTAAAAATTATTTTATTTCAAACTTATTTTTATTTTTTTTTTTTTAACTGAAAAGTAAATTACAAATGATGCTTTAAAATAAAATAACATTTAAAATTACATTACAATACACTTTTAATCTTAAAATTTTTGTAGTAATCAAAGACATTATCCTAGTAGAGAAAAAACTGCATGGATATGTTATTTCAGAGTGCTTTTTCTTACAGTGTTTTAACTGGCCTAATTCTTTCTACACCTTTTTCCCCCTGTTTTTGTTCACATATTTTAAGATTTCTAAATGCCTGGTTTAGTCAAAGTAAATTTACAATAATGAATAAGTAACAGAATAGGGAAAATAGCATACCATTGCTTTTGTGATAACATGTCAAACAGGTTTCTTATAATCCTGGAATGAATACCTGGACTGCACTGTACTGTTGGTCAAAAGGCATGATTTCATAGTCTGAGAAAAGATTCCACAGATAAGGAAGTTTTTAGTTTGTGAAAGATTCAGTGTTTAGTAGTTGGGTTAGTTACTTGGCACAAGTTAGCTAGAAAATGGCAGGTAGAAAAAAGGATGACATTTGGATATATTTTAATGAAGAGCCTACATTTTCAAGTAAAGGTGTTAAAGGCAAAATGCAAGAATTGTGGAAAAGTTATAATGGGAATAGTGGCAAGATTAAAAAGCATGTAGAACAATGTTTATCCTATGATAAAAAGGATGATGATGACAATCAATTATATGAAAAAATCATCACAAGTGAAACTGGTGCATCAACATCAACTAATGTGAAAACTGAAGTGTTAGACATTGGAAGAAAACCCACAAAGAGGAAGATGTTTGAAATAGAAAATGATTCTAATGATTCTAAGAAGAATATGAATTCTTATGTGATAAAGACTTCTAAAACTCAAAAACAGATGTTAGATGAAGAAGTTGCTAGGTATATTTATGCAACCAATTCTGCTTTTCATCATGTGCAACACCCTCAATTTAAAAAGATGATTTCAGCTTTAAGACCAGGATATACAGCTCCAAATGAAGTTGAAATAGGTGGATCATTACTTGACAATATCTATAGTCAAGAGAAAGAAAAATGTTCTGAGTATTTAAGTGGACAAATAGTAAACTTAAGTATAGATGGATGGTCAAACGTTCATAATGAACCAATATTATGTGCTGTTGTAACCAATAAGAAAGGTGAAAATTATTTATTAGAAACTATTGATACATCTGGCTGCCCACATACAATCGAATACCTTATAGAAGTTGTAAAAAATTGTATGATAAAATGTGAAAATGAATTTAAATGCATTGTGCGAAGTGTTGTAACGGACAATGCTAACAATGTAAAGGGTATGCGCACTGAAATTCAAAGTAACCCAGATTTTTATTTGATCACATACGGATGTTCTGCACATTTGTTAAATTTGCTTGCAGAAGATTTAAATATTCCAAATATTAAGGAACAAATATTATATATTGTTAAGTTTTTCAGAAACAATCATTTTGCAAATGCAAAATATAGAGAAGCCGGTGGATCCAAATTAAAAATACCCCAAGAAGCCCGTTGGAATACTATGGCTGACTGTGTATCTGCATATTTAAAAAACTGGCCAATTCTTGTTTCAGTTTGCGAAGAAAATCGCTGTAATATTGATAGCATTGTTTATAACAAAGTAACAAATTTTGGAATTAAACGGAATGCCGAGGACCTTCTAAAACGCTTAAAACCAATTTCTATAGCTCTTGATAAAATGCAACAGAAGGATTGCACTATATCAACAGCTGTTGATATCTGGAAAAACTTGCAAGAAGAACTTACAGAAGTAAATCTTGATAAAACATGCTTGAAGAGTTTTTCAACCCTTTACAATCAAGTACTAGGACCACCACATTTTCTAGCACATCTGTTAGATCCACGCTATGCAGGAATTAAATTGAGTGCTGCTGAAAAATCAGAATGTTTAATTTTTGCAAAAGAAAAATATTCTCAATCAGTAGTGCCTACTTTAATGAAATTTCAAGCAAAATCAGAACCTTTTCATCAATTTCTTTTTGATTCTGATATTGTAAATAAAGTAAATCCTATAGATTGGTGGAAGTCACAAATTACTGAGAATGATGGTTCTGGAAAAAATGTTATAGGAATGATTTCGCAGTTATTTACTGCACAAGCTTCTTCAGCATCTGTTGAGAGAATCTTCTCAACTTTTGGTTTAGTTCACTCTAAACTCCGTAATCGTTTAGGAACTGATAAAGCAGGAAAATTGGTGTTCCTGTTCAAACAGTTTAATAACAAACAATATTTTTTTCAAACTTATTGAAATTTATAACACAATCCTGATGATTTTATGTGTTGAGTATATTCTGCAAATTCATTAAATATGTTTTTTATACATTCCAGAGTATTATATGTAATCCAGAATAAATACTTTGTTTAAAAGAATGTATACAAATAAGTATCTAGTTCCACAATCAAATGTTTCAAAATTCATATTTTTTCTTCTGAATAACATGCTCACATTATCTTTTATATTTCCAGATTTTAATAAAGAAATTTGATTTTAAAAAAAAAGTTAGCTTTTAGTAATGAAGTATACATATGTGATTTTTTGTTTTATTAAATGGGTAAGTTAAGGTAATATAGAAGATATTTTATATAATGTAGAATATTTTTTAAATTACAGTTAGTGTAAGTGCTGATAAAACACAAGTGTTTTTGTTTCAAATTAACCAAGTGAATGTTTTTTTTACAAATAAAGTTTTTTTTTAATTATTATTATTAATTTTAGTGATTTTGTGAAGGGTAATTTACTTTAAAATGTGTAGCTTTAAAATTATATTTTGAATTTTTAAAAAAATCAAAAAAATCCGATTTAAATCAAAAAAATCTGATTTAAATCAAATAAATCAGAATTTTTTGATTTTTTTTTTAAAAAATCAAAAAAATCACAAACCCTGCATGTACTATACATATAGTGTAAATGTTATGTATGTATGTGTAATATATATGTGTGTGTGTTACATTATTAGATCTAATTCCGTGATTTCCTTATCTTATTCTAAATTACTACTTTATTTTCAATAAATCCTTATCCTTAAATAATCTCTATCATTAACTCTGTTTAATTCCCTTTAATTTAATGTCTCACTTGTCTTAATCGCTTAAATATTACGCTTTTAGTATTCTTAAATTAAATGTTCCATTCCCGTGCTTTTTTCTTTCAAGAATATTCTTTTAGCTTCCATTTTTACTTTCCCGCGCATTTCGAAGGTTATCCCTTTTTCCCTCCAAATTCATCCGCTAGCTTTGTCCGTACTCTTTATATGACGTGACATTCTTAATTATTCATTGGTTGAGAGCACGACCTACGTCATATTTGTATTCTTTTGTGAGGAACAAAAAGTTGATACTCGCTGTGTTTCAGCAAATTTTGAAAGATTTGAGTCGATTTTCCAGTTTACATCCATCCCCTGGTCACCGTCCTTTTATTCGATTATCTGGAACTTTGTTTAAACCTAATTACTACTATGGAGAGATGGCTAATTATCTTGGTGGAAACTGTACCTCTTACAAGATGTTCTAATAAAGTGCTTAGCTGATATTATGAGTTGTTTCAATTTCTTCTGGGGGAAACTTCACGGAATGATGTATTCCATTCATTTCACTCGACAACTGCATTTCAACAATTTGTTCTACTAATATAACAGATTCGAATTATCTGTTCTGACCGCTTCTTTTACGCCATTATCGCTGGATGTGATCCACAACTACTATCGTGACAACCAGTACTGCATTTTTAACGATAAAGCCAATCCAATGTTGCTAGAATGCAACATACATATACGTATATATATATAAACGAGCAAAACTAGAATACAGCTCAGATGGATCCAAAGTAACTTTTTATTTACATAACTGAATTTACACATATTAAACATTTAACTTTTTTTAGACTTCCACTATCATATCATTTATTTGTGACATTTCAGAAGCAGTTTGTTGTGTAAAAGTTTCAATTTTTTGTCTTTTAACATTTTAACATCAGCTACAACTTTCTTTCATCTGTTTTTTTTTTTTTTTTTTGTCTTGCTTCATAATTTTTATTCTTTTTCTTATATACGTAATTATTCATGTTATCTCATCCTAGCCACCTTAATAAGGTTCAACATTTCTTTCGCTTAAGTACCGACTATTTAGCGACAAATTTGTATAGCCAAAACACCTTTATGCTAAAAATGTGAATATAGCAAAAATTCTCCTTTTAAGGGAAAAATCGGAACTTTTTTGCAGACGCACTGTGAAATCGGGAGAATGTTGACACGATAGTACATAAAAAAAAATCCCTGACTTTTCTAGGTTTTAGAAAAAAATTTTAATTTTCCCTGACTTTTCCATGACTTTTTGAGCACTTGTCATTTTCCCTGACAATTCCCTGTTTTCCAGTTGTGTAGGAACCCTACCCTGGTTTAGGAAAATTTTACAAAACATTTCTGTCACATTTTCAATAAAGTAAAAAACAACACTATCCACTTATCTAAGCCATTATTTAATGGTAGCAGACTAAATCACGCTTTAATTATATGAAAAGCTACTTTATCTACAATAAATTATAATAGCCAATAAATAATCATCTATATAGTTTAAGAGCATGATGTGCTAAAATGCATATATAATTTACTAACTTTAAAAACGAATGCACCAGGCAACTAAACAGAGGAGATAATAGTTACAGGGTGTCTATCCCAGTTCAGCAACGAATTTGCCTGACTTTTTCCAGTTCTAGAAAAAAATTTCCAGGTATCGAGATTTCGTGATGTTTCACACAAAAACTCTTAAAAGTTGCGATTTTCAGAAATGGTAAAACAAATTCTTGCAAAATTTACAAATTGTTGAACATTTTATATGCTAAATATTTTGTCCAATCAGGATGAATCACTAAATCACAGCTAAATACAGATTGCTTAAGCCTATTTTAATACAAACAAATATCAATAAATTAAGCTAATAAATGTTCAGTTTCAAAACAAAGAACACTGGGTACAAAGTTTCAGTGAAGTTGGAGTTGAAAATCTCTGAGTTTTAAGGAAGGATTGAAAAGGTGAAAACAAAATTATTTGCACAATGGGTTGAAACATTCTTTACAGTATTTATAAAGCGCAAAATTTGATTTTCCTGGTACTGTGATTTCAAATCTTTAGTTTTATAATAAGAATTTTTTTAACTCTTTCTCAGCTTTCAAATTTCCCTGACTTTTCCAGGTTATCCAGGTGGCTAGACATCCTGTAGTCAGTATAAAAACAAGAAAAGTCATGAGTCATGAAAAGTCATCAATAAATAAAATAAAATTGGTAAAATGTAGATATAGTTATATTGCTAAACTTAATATCTGTTATTGAATTTTACAAGTTTATCTGTAATATAGGCTATTCCTTTTTATTGACCCATTTGAATTTCATCCATTAAAAAAATAATAACAATATACCTATTTTGATGTAGTAAATTTATTTTCATAGGATGAAGAACATTTGAAACATTTTTGAAACTGGAACTGTACTTCTAAAACTAATTGTTTAGGAATTAGCTATTGGAGAATGATTAACCCTTTATCTACTGACGGTACTTATAAGTACCATTACAATACCTTATTTACTTGTTATAAAATTAATTTAATACATCGATGAGTAGTAATACAGTTTAGAATGAGTTATAGATGCATTACTTTATCTTGTTCCAAAAGCATGATGGGTTACACAAAACAAATATTTTTAAAAGGATGATTTCTTTTGCCTTTGCATCTTTTCAGCTTTCTTGGGGGGGAGGGGGGATTTTTTAATTCGGAAATATTTCTATTGTAAGAACCATTCTATTTGTACATTTCCTAATTCTACAAAATACTAAGAAAAAGATTTAAAATAAAAGATTTGAGTGGGTTTTTAAATATTGCACAAAATCACTATAAATTCAAATTTAATGAATCCTTCTAAAATTTATTAAAGGATTCTGTAAATCTTCTAATGTGGTTTAACCAATTCACAAAAAATGCTTTAGAAAATAAAATTTTCATGAATTCATAATTCAGTACATAAAGGGTTAAGAAGGGACACCCTGTATATCCATCTATTTTATTTCATATCATACATTGTAATTTTTAATAATAGAGTAAAACTAAAAGAACAACTCACTGAAAACAGCATGAAAACTACAGTTTATCCAAATCATGTACGAAAAAGTTACAAATATTTTGCTGCATCATTCTTCAAACGACCAGGAATCCCTTTATAATGATTCTCCTGCATATTTCCAATTGCAATATCAAATGATCAAAATGCATTAGCATAATCAAGTGCAGTCACTGAGGCAGCAAATACAAACAATGATAGCAGGCCTAATCAATACATATATAAAAAATAACCATAGCAACAAATCACCCAATTGTGTGACGGGTGAGCATTAACATAAATAAACAATGCAGCAAACGTGGAGGGTCAGAAGCTTTAAAGATATTGGAAGAAGATCAGTGCAGTGACACAAGTGATAATTAAAGAAAAATAAAGATACAGGGTAACAGCAAAAAATTTCAGTGAAGCAATTATATCTAGATTTCTTAGTTATCTTTTTTGTTTTTCATACTGCACTTTTCATTCATGTTATTATTTTAATTTAAAAGTGTTTACGAAAATACCAAATAAAATAAGTATTTTTATCAACATTTGAATTTACTTTATGGGGGGTCTAACAATTTTTTTTTCTAATTATAGTGGATTCAGAGTTTAAATTTTCTGAGTATCGGTCCATTTTGCATTTCTTCAGCAGTTTTTATCATTTTTCAAACACTATCTTTTTAATGGAAATTTTAGTTCTTTTTTTTTAACCCTCAAAGACCCTAAAAATTGAATTGGTTGTCTAATAATAATTATTTTTCTTACACTTTTATTTATATTAGATTATGAATCCAAATTTACAAAACTTTGTTTTAACTTTATGCAACTACATACAACTAAATAATTTAATGGCAATTAAAAACAGCAAGAATAAAAAGGTACCTAAAGATTTTGCCAAAATAAGTATAACATGAAAGCTAACATTTATGCAGGGAAAATGGAAAGCACAACACAACAATACAGATTTCAGCAATAAATTGTAGGGAACATTAAAATTCTTTAACAATTCAAGTTTAAACAGTGTTAGTTTTTCTTGTATTTTACAAATGGATTCTAAATTTCATAAAAGTATTTAACTGACGTTTTAGCTAAAAAACCAAAACAGAAAAAATAACTATACTATTAAAAGAAACTTTCGCTCTGACTGTCTCAGTGCATGTGTGTGTGTATGTGTTTGCAGTGGCTAGCGAAATCTAAGGCACGTACGAGGCTGAAAATTTTTGTGAGGCTAGCTCAAAGTGTCTACTAATGCACCTGAGAATCAGAATTTTTAAACTCTAATAATTTGTTGAGTTATTAATTAACAATTGCAATGCACTCTCATTAAAAACTCATCTTGGTGAAAGGGAAAAAAGCAATGGCACATGTGTAATAGCCTTATTTAGGCATCAAGAAAAAAAACAAAAAAGGAGGACGAAAAGAAGCAATTTCAGGGGTGGATTTTGTCATTATTTATTAACGTACATCGGCCAAACTGCTTAGTAAAGCTAAAAATGGAAAACATATTCTGAAAGTCTGTGCTCTTATATCTCAAATGCCACAACCAATTAAAAAATATATATTGCAGTTAATCCCTTGAAAAAAAAAAATTCAAAAAGGGGCCGTTTTTCTCACTTATTGCAACACCCCTCCAGGATGCAATTTTAAAGGTACCGAGAAACTAAAAAGATGTTCTTAAAGCTGGAAACTTCTTTTAATCGATGGTGTAATCAGTTTAAAAATATGAATTTTAACCTTTTCAAATACCCCAGCGAACTCAGGTCATTTCATGCCTCATGGAAACAATATTTTTTCTATGCTAAAAGTATATAAATGTCCATATTTTAACACAATCTTCTTAGAGCATCTCAGTAGACCAGATTTACATAAACTACAAAAAATTTAAAATGTTCAAATAGGTAAAAATGGCCAAAAAGAAAAAACAAGTGAGTAAGTGTGATCACAGATCGCCCAGAGGATTTTGTTTTATATTCCTTTCAAAACCCTTTAATATACTTTTGTAAAATCTGTTAGTTCCACATTTCACAACCAGGGGGCACACTCTATTCTAAACAAACCTCTATCCGAACGAAACTCTGTTTTACAAACTATCCGTAGATATATTAGTCGAGGAGATCGGGCACCCAATATAGGTAGGTGCCCCCTGGTGGTAAAAATGGGAACTAAAATATGTACAGCTATGGTGCATAATATGAAAGAGTGGTCAAAGGAGTGTCGGCAAAAGTTAGAAAAGTGCCCCCGGGTGGAAAGGGGAGGTTAGAAAATTGCTAAAAACACAGAAGTTAGAGCCTGGAGGGATAAATAATATAAGACTTTTTGAAAATTTATGATTTGTTGTGTGATTGCAATTGTGTTGCTACAAGTATGCAAAATTTCACATCTCCAACTTAATTAGGGGCCGAGTTAGAAAAATTGTTTAAAATACGCAAGTTAGAGCCTAGAGGGGTAATTATAAGACTTTTTCAAAGTTTTATGATTTGTCGTTTAATGTGAGGTGTTAGCTATAAGTATGCAAAATTTCAAGTCTTCAACTTAATTAGGGGCTCAGTTAGAAATTAAAAAAAAAAAAAAAAGCTTAAAATACACAAGTTAGAGCCCGGAGTGGTAAATATAAGACTTTTTCAAAATTTTATGATTTGTCGTTTGATGTAAGGTGTTCGGCTATAAGTATCCAAAACTTCAAGTCTTCAACATACATAGTTTCTGAAAACGGGCTCTGTGACGAGCAGACAGACAGACAGAAGAGTGAGATGAATAGGGCTTCATCAGATGAACGAAACCCTAAAAACATACAACATTTTGCAAAATGTGTGAAAATTTTGCTGAAATCCATAAAAATCTGAGTGTTTTGTCGCAGCTTTGCACCTCCAGCA
This sequence comes from Maratus speciosus, assembly GCA_963932465.1. Classification (NCBI taxonomy): domain Eukaryota; kingdom Metazoa; phylum Arthropoda; class Arachnida; order Araneae; family Salticidae; genus Maratus; species Maratus speciosus. The sequence goes on along the minus strand of OZ010789.1, from coordinate 13,734,230 downwards.
TGCAATTTTAGAGGTACTGACAAACAAAAAATATGTTCTTAAAGCTGCAACCTTTTTCTAATCGATGGTGCAATCGATTTAAAAAAATATGAATTTTAACCCTTTTAAATACACTGGCGAACGCAGGTCACTTTGCGCCTCACAGAGACGATATTTTTTTAATGCTAAAAGTAACTAAATGTCCTTATTCCAACACAATCTTTTCAGAGTCTCAATAGACCAGATTTACATCACCTACAAAAATTTTGGAACGTTCGGATGGGTAGAAATATTTTCTTACAAAATAAAATGTGTGAAAATGTTGACAAAATACATAAAAACTCGAGTATTTCGCCCCTCCAGGGTGCAATTTTAGAGGTACCGACAAACCAAAGATATGTACTGAAAGTTGAAATGTTCTTCTAATCAATGGTGCAATCGGTTTTCAAAAATATGAATTTTAACCCTTTCAAAAACACCGACGAATGTAGGTCACTATATGCCTCATGGAGACGATATTTTTTCTACGCTAAAAGTAACTAAATGTCCATATCTTAACACAATCTTTTTACAGCATATAGAACAGATTTACATCACTTACAAAAATTTTGAAATGTTCGAATGGGTAGAAATATTATTTTAAAAAAAAGTGTGAAAATTTTGATGAAATCAGTAAAAACCTGAGTGTTTCGTCGCGGTTTCGCTCACTTTTGATGCACATAGACTCCAAAAATCAAATTATGCAGAAAATCAAATACCAAATAGCATATACTTTCATTTTCCATTCAATATTTTTTCATTTAAAAATATAAATTTAGGTAAAATGGAGTTAAAGAAGTAAAATCATACAAATTTGAGGTTCATTCAAGGGTCATTCATCAGGGGCCCGGGCAAGAAAAATGAATTTCCAATTTTTATCCAAATGTGACAATAGTAAAAGCTATAACACTTCTTAAAGCATTTTAGTTCAACCTTTTTAATAATAAAGAAAAGAATGTTTTTTAAACATTAAGGCACATGTGTTACCTGGCCCAGCCCAAACCTGTTCTTATCTAATATATAAAAATGAAAAATTGCCTGTCTGTAATTCTATACAAATCCACAGTTCGGAAGCCAGAATTGTGAAATGTTACGTACATGTGCATTAAAACACGGCCGAGGCAACTGAAGTAATCTAGAATCCAAATAATTTATAGTTAATTTTAATTAATAAAAAACCACCAATTTCCTATCAAATTTAAACATTTTCCATTATAGCAGCTGCCAATAATTAAAAATCCATAATAAAATTCTTACCACAACAATTACTTTTCTATTGCAAGATTTCCACATGAAAAATGAAAAAAAAACAGTTTGACGCATTTAAAGAAAAAGTGAATATTACGTCATACTGGAAATATAATGGACGTCAGCAGGTAAATATATTACATCATATGAGTTTGAAAAAAAGTATTGAAACATAATAAAAACCCGATTATGGAATATTGGCCTATTTTAACATTTTGAAGTTCTCTGAATTTGTTTTTGCCATTTTAAAATCTATTCCATTCATATATACCAGAATTTCTACAAAGGTTTAGGTCCCCAGAGCTCATTCTTAGTGAAGAACTGAAATAAACATTTCTGAATTAAAAATAAAATAAAATTCATAGTATTTTCGTACTTGCCATTTTTCTTTAATATGAAAAAATGATTTAAATAACAAAATACTTTAAAAAAAATTTTAGGTAATTAAATATAGTAAAAATTAGTAGGTAATCTATCCTCCAAAAAAAAAAAGAGTGAAAACTATGTAAATTAACACACAATCGTTGATTTTTCAAAATAAATATTCTTAAAATCTGGGCAATACCAAGTACTTTAGCTAGTTATAAAATAAAGTCAAATACCAGGGTTCGTACACATTTCTTTAAATAAAAATCAAGTACTTTTAAGGACTTTCAAGGACCAAAACCAAAAATATTTAAGGACCTTCAAATTAAATAAACTAATAAATTATAACATGCATTTTTTAATAAAGGATATCTATTCAAATGGACGGGAAGGGGGGGGGGGGGATTTCACCATGTAGCAGTAGAAATTTAGAAAATTTTAAAATAACATACAGCAGAAGAAAAAACTAGTCAGATGTGCCAATCCCAAAACTTTCTTCTATCTCATACACGTTAATACTACAAAATTCATTATAAGAGTGCCAAAATTAAATGGTCTATGCCCCTCATGAGGATTCTAAAGATATGAAATTCCGTGCATTACTTCTTGAGATACGACTATTGTTAAAATCGTGCAAAATATAGCATAGCAGCGCCACCTGTAGGGTGATTTATACCAAAACCTAATCAGCAACAACTTATGTAAACATCTAACTGAATCTGAAGTTTGATGAAAATCTGTGCATTATTTCTTGCGATATAGCTATTGCAGAAATCGTGAAAAATGCAGCATAGCAGCGCCATCTGTTGGGAGATTAACACCAAACCATAATCAGCACCTATAATTATCAAGGTATACCTGAATCTGAAGTTTGATGAAAATTTGTGCTTTAGTTCTTGAGATATAGCTATGGCGTAAATCATGAAAAATGCAGCATAACAGCACCACCTGTTGGGTGATTTATATCAAAAACTAATCAACACTAATTTATATCGAGGATTAACTGAATATAAATTTTTATTAAATTTTGTGCATTAGTTCTTGAGATACACCACCCACAAAATTTGTGTCACATACAGACAGAGTCATAGACTCATTTTGTAAAAACATGTTTTTCAGGATATCTGACCCCTAAAACATGTAAATTGTTCGAAAATTTTCCCGAATCCAATACTTTCTTATTGTAAAGATAAAAAAGAGGAGAAACATAATTTTTTCTTATTATTGAGGGGGGGGGGGGGTAATTTAACAGACTTATAATTAACTTACAGTTTAAAAGACTTTAAATTTTGTATGCTTGGTAAGGAGGGGAAACATCAATTTCGGTGGAGGGGGGGAGTAAAACTGTACGATGGATTATATATTGCTAGAATAAATTAACTAATGGAACAGAAAAAGTTTTAAAAAAAGCAATGATTTTTAATATTTGGGTCATTCCATGTCAAATCATCCAGCAATTTTACAAAATGTCACCCACCATCTCAGATTTTGACGAAACTTGGAACATGAAAACATACATGTATAAGATGCTATCACATGAAATTTTAATTGAATCCAATTAAAATATTTCAAATTATAAGCATCTGAACATATGACACTTTTCTTTTTCTATGGACATTTTTAAAGTGTTGATTTTCTGTATGGTTCTACAAAAAACTTCATAACTCTTTACCAAATAATTAAAATGGTTAAATTTTTTGGTGGAACTTTATATTATTTATTTTATAAAGTAATACCAATTTTTATTTTCTTTTTACAACAAATATATTTTTTAAAATTTTGAACTTTTGAATACCCATATAAAATTGACATTTCATATATGAATTTCACAAAAATATTTTTAGATGTGCTACCCATTTTATTTTGCTAAATATTTTTTTATGAGCTCTTTATTAGTCAATCTTTTCTCAATAAAAAAATTAAAGAGGTGTTTTTTGAAAAACTTGAGAAAAAAATTTTTCTTTGAGATTTTTTGAATATTCATATAAAATTGACACTTCATGTATGAATTTCAAAAGAAAAAATATTTTTAGATGTACCACCCATTTTATTTTGTTAAATATTTTTTTATGAGCTATTTATTAGTCAATCTTTTCTCAAAAAAAAAAAAATAAATAAATAAATAAATAAATAAAATAAATAAATAAAGAGGTGTTTTTTGAAAAACTTGAGAAAAAAAAATTTCTTAGATTTTTTTTTATATGCATGTATTTTGAAGACATATAAACATATAAAGAAATAATATAGCATAAAGATGATCTGGAGACTGATAAACTTTATTAATATTCAATCAACTCGTAAATTCTAGACGCCCCTCCCCTTACATTCCAAAGATTCATGAGATACATATTTAGATAGATTCTTCAATATCCTGTCAAAATAAACATAAGTGCCATATTTTTCTAACTAATGCTAGATTTAAATATTTATTTATTTTTTTGGGGGGGGGGAGGGGGGGGGTGGCATCTTGACAGTTTTTGTCAAAATATTTTTCAATTATTAATATATGATATTATAAGAGGATTGACTTTTAAAACTAACATCAAGTCTTAACTTCATAAACAGAAATAAAATTATTATAAATAAATTAAGTAGAATTAGTAGCAATTCAAGGTAAAAATAATGAAGTTATTAAAAAAGCAAATGAATAAAGATTTATTTTGATAAATTTTGTGTATAATTTAACAATATGTTACATAAAATTCTAAGTTCTATATCCTGTAATAAAATCATACTTTTTTTTCTTTGTTACTGATATAATATATACATACAAAATTTACTTACATATATGAGACAGAAGTTTTTCAAGTTTTAACCAATTTCAAATATTAGATTTATTTCTGTGCCAGATTTGCACTTTTTTATAATTGAATGGTTAAAGGATGTAGGAAATAAATGGAAACAGGAAACAGAAATTCAACATATTATTTCACTAGATATTGCTTTTTATAAATGCTCCACTTACAATTGATTGTTTCAGTAGATTCTTTTGAAAGAGCATATGGCCGCCCTGTTGCAATAGTCAATTCAATGCTACATAATATATGGTTGAAGGGCACGTTGCAATAATCATTATTTGGCCAGCAAAATGAAGTGGAAGGTCCGTTGGGATGCATAAACTTTATATTTGCATCTTTTTCATCATAATCTATGCTCTGAATAATCTCAATATACCAGTGATTATTTAAGTTTTTATTACTTTATTTTTATTTCATTTTGAAGACTATAGGTGAAACAAAACTTATTTCCATATTTTTTAAAGAAGATGCAAAGCTTAGATTGTTTGAATGAATATAGCTTTATAAATCAGTTTATACTTACTGGTTGTTTTAGAGTTAGTATAATGGAAATTTTACTTGAATACATAGCAAAAGTTAATTTGGCACAGATGTCATATACGCCCCATATTGGCGCGATTTTTTTCCTATGCCAATTTGGCGAAAACATCAACAGCATAAACAACAACATCTGGGTTACCATATCAAGCAAAATAATGACACTTCGGCACCAGTTAAGTACCCGTTGCGTATATGACTTTGGCATCAGAAAAAAATTGCGCCAATATAGGGCGTACATGACATCTGTGCCGTTAATTTTCTGTAACAGAAATATGAATTTTATACTTTAATTTATTTAAATAACATTAAAAAAGGTTTTTAGAAACAAAATTATAGTTTAATTATAATATTTGCTTATTATTATTACACGTATTTTTGAAGAATTTTGAACTTTAACAATACTTTAGATATATTCTGTAAAATTAACAAAAAAAATTTTTTTTCTCAAGAATTTCAAAAAACACCTTTCTAATTTTTTTATTATTAAATGGTTTCCTTTTAAAGTATATATATAAAAAAAATCAGCCAAATCAAATGGGTAGCACATGTAAAAAAAAAATTAATTACATATTTTCATATTTTTCTTAACTCCTTAGATAAAATATTTTTTAAAAACAATATTCGAGTTCTAAAAAGTTTTATAAACCATTCTTTTAATAGAATACATTATTAAGAATCTCTAAAAAAATATATAGCTAATTTTATTAATAATATTTAGAAAAATGAGCATTTTTATCCAACATTACATGTTTAACGGAAGATCATTTTCTGCAAAAAATTGAGTGAGAGGGGTATTTTTAAATGCTTGTAACTCATGAAAAAATTATTATTTTAAACTGAAATTCCGTGTAACAGCATATCTTTAGACATTGTTTTGTGTTTAAAATTTCATAGAATCTGTGACGGTGGGTGACATGGTCTGGATGAAGTGACATGGAATGACCCATTTTAAACTTTATAAGTTGAGGGGGCAAAGGGACAAGCACATTTTTTAAAATTTTTTAGGGAGGGAGAGAGTTTATTAAATGACTTATTTATTTACCTTACTAAAAATTTACAAGAAAAAAAAAACTAAGAGGAGTTTTAAAGACTTTAAATTCCATGTGTTCTTTAAGTGTGTGTGTGTGTGGGGGGGGGGGGGATGCAAAAGGAAAATTCCAATTTTGGGTGGGAAGAGAAATCTTGATTGATTATTTATTGTGGCAATAAAATGACAAAGCAGAAAAAAAGTTTAATTAAACAGTTTCAAAGAGTTTTTAAACTTTGAGTACTGTGGGGGAGCAAAGAAAAACGAAGAAAGAAAAATTTTGAGGGTAAAATTCAGATGAAATTTTAATGAAATGTGATGGAATGAATTGTTACTAAAATTTAGGACATTATTTATTCAGTATAAAGTAAGAAATAGAGTACAGGGATGAAAGTGCACTAAAGCCATTTTGTAGCAGTAAAAATCGAATTTTGGAGCAGCAAAAATCTGATTTTGTAGCAGTAAAATCCATTTTTGTAGCAGCAAAAATTAATTTTGTAGAAATAAAAACTGTTTTTGGAGCAAATTGAAATTCTAATGCTAATAAAAAAGAAATTTACGTATTTTCGCGATCTTTTGATGAAATTTGCATATTTCTTGCGATCTTTTGGCGAAATTTGCGTATTTCTCGCGATCTTTTGGTGAAATTCACGTATTTCTCGCGATTTTTTGACAAACTGCGTATTTTTCGCGATCTTATGTCAAAATTAGCGTATTTTTTGCTATTCTTTGTTGTAATCAGTGTGCTGTTCGCTATTTTTTGACGAAATTAGCGTGTTTGTTTTTTTAATCTTTTGACAAAATTTGCGGTTTTTTGTGACCTTTTGATGAAATTTGTGGGTCTTTTCGAGATCTTTTAACGAAATTTGTGTTTTTTCACAATCTTTTGACCCCATTTTGTTCGTTTTTAGAAGTAATTGGTAATGCTTTGACAAAACAAACGGGGTGTTTTTTCGCTATGTTAAAATTCGCATGCTTTTCGCGATCTTTTGACGAAATTCGCGAATTTTTAGCAATCTTTTGACGAAATTCGCGAATTTTTGGCAATCTTTTGACGAAATTCGCGAATTTTTGGCAATCTTTTGACGAAATTCGTGCATTTTTAGCAATCTTTTGACGAAATTCGCGCATTTTTGGCAGTCTTGACAAAATTCGCGTATTTTTCGCGATCTTTTCACGAAATTTGTTTCTCTGAACCCCGTTTTGTTTGTTTTTTGACGAAGTCAGCTATCCTTTGACAAAATGCATGTTTTTTTCCCGATATTTTGACGAAATTCGTGTGTGTTTTTTGCGACCTTTTGGTGAAATTTGCGGAGGGTTTTCGCCATCTTTTAATAAAATTAGCGTTTTTACGATCTTTTGATCGTGTTTTGTTCGTTTTCTGACGAAATTAGCGATCCTTTGGCAAAATCCGCGATCTTTTGACGAAATCGTGCGTTTTCCGCGATCTTTTGACGAAATCGTGCGTTTTCCGCGATCTTTTGACGAAATCGTGCGTTTTCTGCGATCTTTTAACGAAATCGTGCGTTTTCCGCGATCTTTTGACGAAATCGTGCGTTTTCCGCGATCTTTTGACGAAATCGCGTTTTCCGCGACCTTTTGACGAAATTGCGTTTTTCGCGATGTTTTGACGAAATCGCGTTTTTCGCGATGTTTTGACGAAATCGCGTTTTTCGCGATCTTTATGGGGGTTTTTGCGACCTTTTGATGAAATTTGAGGGGGGGGGGGGTTTCGCCATCTTAACAAAATTATCGTTTTTACGATCTTTTGACCGCGTTTTGTTCGTTTTTGACGAAATTAGCGATCCTTTGACAAAATTCACGTTTTTTCGTGATCATTTGACAAACATCGCGTGTTTTTCGAGATCTTTCGACCACGGTTTTTTGCTTTTTTTGACGCAATTAGCAGACTAGAAAAAAGTTAAAAATAGATTTTTTTTTTTTTTTTTTTTTTTGCTTCTTGGATCGACGAAATCGTGCTAAATTTCATCTTGGCACTAAGTACGTTTTGGCGCAGGTTTGGCGCAAAATGGAAAAAAATAGCTGTTTTGTAGAAGCTTGCCGCAGTAAAGCGATTTTGGCTTCGTCTGGCGCAGGTCTTACATCCCTGAGAGTAGAAAAAGGTTTAAAAAAATGAAGTTTTTAACTTTTATATTACTAAGGGGGAAGTGAAATTTCAGAAGAAGGGGAGGCGAGGCGGGATTAAGATTTTTTTTTAAATTAGAAATTAAAAGAAATGCAGAAGAGTTTCACCTTTGATTAAGAATTAATATGAGAGTAAAATTAAGCACTTTTTTCAGATTTTACATGAAAATAAGTACTTTTAAGCACCAAAAATTTCCTTTGAAAAATGTAAGCACTTTTAAGGACTTTCAAGGACCGTACGAACCCTGAATACATTGTATCTAAATGCGATACGAATTATATTGCACTTGATGGAGGGTTAATATTAGAATTTAACTAATAAATACAAATATATAGATATATTTAAAAGCTGAATGTGTCTCACTTTTTGAGAAAAGGCATTCACTAAATTGGAAAGCTTTTTTTGGCTCTCTGCTATCTCTTTCTTTTCATCCTCAATTTTCAGCTTATAAGTTTTAACAAATCGGTCAACTTCTTCAAAATAATCTGTGGCTGCAAAAAATGAACAAAAGGAATCAGACATTACATACAAAATTCTAACAATTTCACTTCTCAGAAATAAAATTTTTAAAAGTTCTGGTACACTCAAACGTACAATATACAGTCCACTCCCTCTAATCTGTAACTGTATAATCTGCAAATGTCTATAATCCACACTACATTTAAGAGGTAAACAGTTAAAATCTCTTTTTTTAAGCAAGATAATGTACACCTTGATCATTATAAAAGTTGACTGCCCTGATGAATTTATTAAGAAATTTTTAATGCATTTCTGCATTCATTATAAGGAAATGTTTTGTGTATCTTATAAATAATTGCTATATTCTGAATGTATCGAGGCTAACGAAAAAGACAGGCTACCACGGTGCATCGCACATGTCTTTTTTTACAGACCGCTAGAGTGATGTGATGCTCTTTTCGTACACCTTCATTGGTGCATTTGAGCATCACGTGACTCCAGCGGTCTGTAAAAAAAGATACGTGGAAAGCACCGCGGTAGCCTGTCTTTCTCGTTAGCCTCGGGTTATATAAAAGGCAAAAATTTTTTTAAAGTGCGGTTAGCTCTTAGGATAAATATTTTAGTTTTTTAGAAAACAAACTTTTGTTACTGATCAAGAAATCCTGAATCTTCAAGATTAAGCTGCATAGCATAAATTAAAAACTACAAATCAAACCACTATTACTGCAATATTGCAGATAGATTTAAAATAAGTAGAAATATTTTCCATTAATTTTGTATTATTATATCATTTAAATGTATTCCTAATATTGAATCTAGTTTTCTATGTATATAAAATCATTTTCTTTCATTTCTGGGCTATTTATTTACAGTATGATTGCTATATTTGTTGATAAATTCCAAATATTAGAATGTAAACAAAGAAATGACCTATAATCTGCAAAACTCTTGGTCCTGCCCTGTGCGGATTAGAGGAAGTATACTGTATATCCAAATTTAAGATATTTACAGTAGATGATGAAAATTTAAATACATATTACAGTACTTGTTTACTTAGGTACTTTTCGGTTAGCCGAGCGCCAGTGTTATGTATACATATAAATATATGTATATATATACATGTATGTATACATATATTGTATATATACATATATGTATGTGTATACATATATGTATATCATGGTAGACGGTAGTATTCCGAGTGACGCAGCCTTAAGCCTAAAATCGTATCGTAGAATTCGTAGATGGCGGAACTCATATATACGGCTAACTCGACATCAAAGAAAATGCGAAAAGCCACCTCTTAATAACTCAGCAGATATAGGTCCTATTGTTCTGATTTTTCTAGAACAGTCTTATATCTGCAGTCTAATCGTATACTGAAATTTTTACATTTCTACGTGCAGTATATTTTGAGATCTAAATAGCCATTTTTAAAGCGAAAGCGTTCGTACGGTATGTAAGAAGTTCCTAATTTCAAAATCTCGAAAACGGTACTAACGTTTTTTTTAAAATTGATATGTAATATAAATCTGATTAAGACGAGGTGAATAACACTTTTCTTTTTTCTGGGAAAACTCTAATTTTATTTTTAATTCAAATTTTTTTCCTCCGAAAATGATCTTATTAAAATTAATATATAATATAAATCTATTTTAGGTGAACCGAATAAGACCATGTGTGTTTCCCGGAAGACTCTTATTCGTTTTATAATAAGCATGAAAAATCGGACTATATTTTTCCACCATTTATGGGAATTTCACCGAAGCTACGTCTACTGTATTCATGCGCTTAATTTCTTCTGATCAACGTTTAGTGCAAAGTTTACGATCCTTCCGTAGCTCAGTCGGTTAAGTACGGGCCTCGCAATACATAGGTCGCGAGGTCTGTCCTCTTTGAAGCAGTAAGCATTTTTTTTAAGCATATATATTTATTTATTTTGTAAATGCAATATATTGCACCTCAGTGCATTATTTATAAAAAATATTTTAAATGAGATTAATTGCATTACTTTTATAAAAATCATTCATTTGATTTTGTAAGCTTTTTAATGCTGAAGTTTAAATCTAGAATTTTATTAACAAAAAATAATAAAATATAGAACCTAGATTAAAATTATTACTAGTGTTTTAAATGAATTGCATTACTTTTATAAAAATCATTTCATACTTCAGTAAGATTTGTAAAGCTGAAAACTAATCAAGGGATAATGAAATATAAAAAATTATTTTAAGTCTTTATTAACCAAAAATATAGAAGAATTTTTCATTATCGCTGAACTTTTATTGCATTTTAATAATTTGCGAATCATAACAAATAATATATATATATATACATTTTTTTGTGTGAAATAATTAATTTTTAAATAATTAAAAATCACTTATCAGGCAGAAATTTGTTGTTAATTCACTAATTAGTCATTTGAAGACTACCGCTTAAGAGCTTAAGACGTTTATTTAAAAAAACATCTGGTAGACAAAATCTAGTGAATTTTGGAACGTCAATTCCGATTTAACGTGAACTAAAATTAGGAATAATATTATAAAAAATGAGATATTGGGGTGGGGATGGATAGTAATTAATTTTGTCTTTGCATTTTCTTATTCATAATTTTACTTTAAAAAAATGATGAGAATTCTAAAAAATATTTTTTAAGGTAACGAAATTAATGCAATAAAATCTGTTTAAAATCTAAGAACACAGGCTTTTGACGTTTATTTTAATAAATTTTCTGATAGGCAAAATCTAATGAATTTAGAAACGTCAATTTTGATTTAATGTGATATAAAATTAATAATAATAAAAGGTACTTTGAGAGGGGGGGGGGGGGATAATTAATTTTGTCATTAAATTTTATTATTCTTAATTTTTTTTATATATAAGAATACTTAACACTAATGAAATTAATGACTAAAAAAAAAAAAAAAACCCTAGCTTAAGATTTGGAATTTTAACTCTAAAGTAAATAAATGATGGAGAACTATTGTGCTTATTACTGAGTAAAACTGAAGTATTTTAGTACTTCAGAGTCAGTGTACACATTTTTCTCGAGTATTTCAGTATCATTTAATAACATTTAATCTAGCATATTTTTTAAACATTTTTACAGTTAAAGATTTTTTTATTCAATTTCATCAAGTTTGGTTCAACAGATGGCAGCAGCAGCAGCAATCTAGACAGTTAATATTTTTATTCTTTCAGATTTTCAAGTAAGGATTTCCTCAATAAATATTAAATAAAAGTTGAGAAATCTCTTGAAATTAATAGTATTACTCATAAATGAAAACAGGAATAATCGAGAACTCTTTGGATTGCATACATGTTAATTTATTTTTAATAATCATTAATTTGAGTTTCACTGTTCTCGCACTGGATGCCATATTGGAAGGGTCAGAAAACGTCCTTAGATCACGCTCTCAGTTACTTCATTCGTTAACATAGGCTGAATTGGTGTTTAACAATAAATGGGAAATGTAGTCACAGAAAAAATTAAGTGAAATAAATCCTCAAATTAAATAATTCAGTTGGCTAACTAAATTATTAAACCGTTGAATAGCATTAAAAATTTCAAGGTACAAAATATAATTAAAATCTGTTTTTGAAGTATTTTACGTTGCTTGTTACAGGATTAGTTAAATACATCAATAATTAAATGCTTCTCTGCATGGTATCGCCATCTATTGCCTAAATTCAGCATTAACAATAAATGGGGGGGGGGGGGGGATCACAATAAAACTTTCTTTTCAATAATGGGAGCAATAATAATGTATTTTATGCATTTTATACAGTTGTATCCAGTAAATCTATTATCCTACCACCCCAATACAACTATAGATAAAAAACTTACATGATGGGAAATTATTTCTCAAAAAATAAAAAATCAGTAATTTCCAAATAAATTTTATTTGAAAGTATTTTTTTGCTTACAATTTTATTGTATTTTAAATAAAAAGGTTTAAAGAGTAATATTTCTTTATATTTTTCTTAAGAAAGAAAACTTTTTACATAGTAAGTTTTAACAAAGCTTTCTATATCTGTGAAACAAACCATACCCCCCCCCCCTCCCACATTTTGTATATTACTTCCATATCTTACTAAAAAGTTCTTAAAAAAAAATCAAATAACACAGCACTCTTTACAATACAAGTATCAGGTATGCTTTTTTTGAAGGGGGGAAGGGGGAAGGGAATTAAAGGTGAATGGAAATCACGATTATGAGTTTCTATCATTAGCCTCTAAATTTTTTTTTATCTTTTTATTATTAACTTTAAAAAAGTAATGATATCAATTAAAAAAACCCTTAACGGGTTAAAAGTTTGTGACGCAGCACTTTATCTTATGGCTATAAGAATTTTAAATATGGAACTTAAAAATAATGATATAAAATTTTAAGTGACGCTATATTTATTTTATCATTTTATTTTTGTTTTATTTATAATCGCATGCATAAGAATTATGTTAAATTTAAAAGGATGTATAAAAATTTATTCATTGATGTGTTATCATTCACATTTTTCATAAATTCAAACTATGAGTTTTAAAAGATATGATATCAAAATTTAAGTGACGCCTTGATGTAGCCTTAAACAATTTGTTTTAAAATTCAATTTTAATTATTTTTGATTTGGCTACATATATTTACACATCTAACCAAAACTTTTAATTTTCCAATACACTGTTAAAAATACCACTTTCACTGAACCTGTACAATGCACTGTAATGTATTTATATGAATAAATTGATTTATCTTTTGTACCATGCTATCCAAAATCAAAAGTAAAATTTATGTAAGTTATTTCTTTGCGCCATTGTATCCAAACTAAGCGAAATATATGCAAATGGATATTATGACGTAAAGAAATCACTTACATAAATTTTACTTTTGATTTTGGATAGCGTGGTACAAAAGATAAATCAATTTATTCATATAAATACATTACAGTGCATTGTACAGGTTCAGTGAAAGTGGTATTTTTAACAGTGTATTGGAAAATTAAAAGTTTTGGTTAGATGTGTAAATATATTTAGCCAAATCAAAAATAATTAAAATTGAATTTTAAAACAAATTGTTTAAGGCTACATCAAGGCGTCACTTAAATTTTGATATCATATCTTTTAAAACTCATATAGTTTGAATTTATGAAAAATGTGAATGATAACGCATCAATGAATAAATTTTTATACATCCTTTTAAATTTAACATAATTCTTACGCATGCGATTATAAATAAAACAAAAATAAAATGATAAAATAAATATAGCGTCACTTAAAATTTGATATCATTATTTTTAAGTTCCATATTTAAAATTCTTATAGCAACAAGATAAAGTGCTGCGTCACAAACTTTTAACCCGTTAAGGGTTTTTTTAATTGATAGACATATACATGTATACATAACACTGGTGCCCGGCTAACCAAAACCCTTACTTATCAAACCTGACCACATAAAAATAATCTATCACTGAGCCGTTGATTTTGAAAGCAAGGGGGAGTTCATTTTGTGAAAAAGAATGCGTTAAAGCTAAATCTTATGACAAAATAACATAAAATTCGTGTTTTTAATCCATTTATAATCAATATCTTTTAATATGAATAGGTAGTCATTGACTGAGTCAACCTCAACACTATTTGAAATTCGTTGATTTTGAAAGGTCTTCTATTCTAACTTTGAATAGAATAGGGATGCACCGAATAGTGATTTTGGCCGAATACTGAATATTCAGCCTACAAGTGAACCGAATACCGAATATTCGGCTAGCCGAATAGTAACTGCTAGGCTGAATACTGAATATTCGGCTTGTTGCATAATTTTTTCTTTCAAAGTTTAAAGGCATAAAATGTTAAATTTTAAAACAATTTTACATAATATTTAAAACAGAAGCTTTCATTTTGATAAACAAGAGCTTTTTTCAAGTAAACTTTATGCTGAAAAAAATCTGGTTTGAGTTATTTAAGAAGAGGATAGTTATAAAACCTTTTTTCATTAATAAAATTTTAAATTTCATGGCTTCTTCTGTGAATTAAAGCAAATGAATAAAATTTTTTTAAATTCTAAAACAAACATTTTAAAATCAAAGAGACATTGTGAAAAAATTGTACAGGATCCTATATTATTTGTTTGTTAGGAAGAGATTAAAGTAAATAAATAATACAATCTATTCAAATTTTATAGGATAGCAAATCAGCAAGAATAACTGTTCTACTCTCTTTGATTTAGCAAAGAAGTTTTTAAATGCATCCTAGATCGGTGTCTGGAGTGGGCGATCATTTTCAGAGATTGTAAATGTTGTTCTTAAAATCTTAGCAAGAAACAGATTATTTACTGGGCAATGTTCAGAAACTTGCATTTGTACATCATTAATTCCTATGAAAATCCCCATGATTGGTTAATTTTCTTAAAAAATACTTAACAAACAATAAATAAATAATGTAAAAATACTTTTTTATTTAAATATATGATTCTGTTTCTAATTATTCTGAATATCTTTATAAGTTGACTGTTAAACGTAGAAGTGGTATAAGGTTTTTAAAAATATGTTTTAAAAGCTATTTTTAAGTATTCGGTTTGGCCGAATATTTCGATATTCAGCCAAACCGAATATTTGGCAGGCCGAATAGTTTGCTAGTCGGCCAAGCTGAATATTCGGTATACTGAGTAGTTTGATATTCAGCCAAACCGAATATTTGGTAACATGGCCGAATACCGAATAGTCGGTGCATCCCTAGAATAGAATGATATTTTAGAATGCATACTATTAACAAGCACCATCAAAATTCCATTATGAATTTACTTAAACTAGATGCGCCAACTCGTGGACCCATTTCACCAAATTATACAAATTGACATCATTTTTATTTTAAATAATGAAAGAACAAATAAATCCATATAACATTGTTAAAAATACAAATGCAACGTCGAAATAAAAATCACTGGATGACGTGAATATGTGTGTAACTTGTTAAAACTTCAAAATTCGCTAGCATAGTGCCAAAAACTAAATGGCAATTTATGCCCATCATGAGGATTCTAAAGATATGACATTCTGTGCATCAGTTCTTGAGATAAGACTATCGTTAAATCATGTAAATCCTACAAAATGTAGCATAACAGTGCCACTTGTAGGGTAATTTACAATAAAACCTAATCAGCAACAACTTATGTAAACCTCTAACTGAATATGAAAATCCATGGATTAGTTTTTGAGATAAAGCTATTGCAAAAATTGTGAAAAATCCAGCATAGCAGCGCCATCTATTGGGCGATGACCACCAAAACCTTATTAACAATAACTTGTATTAAAGTCTAACTGCATCTGAAGTTAAATGAAAATTCGTGCATTAATTCTTAAGATAGAGCTATTGTGGAAATCGTGAAAAATGCAGCCTAGCAGTACCATCTGTCGGGCAATTGACAACTACCAATCAAATTAATGTTTCTAAAATGTAAACAAATCAATGACCAGAAATCCGCAAAATTCTAAAATCTGCACAACCTCTGGTTCCAAGCTGTGCGGATTTGAGGGAGTCTACTGTATTTGTGTTTTCTTTATATTCGAGTGTGATCTATCTTGTGGTAAATTACCAGCCTTAATCCCATGACAATTTTGAGTATAGATCAAAATTAACATTTTTACCCACTGGCCACTGGCCAGTACACTGATTTTTTTCACTGGGTAGTTTTTTTTAACCACTGGCCAGTAACAAAGTTATGTGCGCTCTGTACAAAATGGTGTTTTTTCTAACTATCAACATTGTAATTTACTAATATATATTACTTACCATTCGATATGATTACACTCAACTGAAAAATTTTATTTTTACTATTAATTGCAATGAAATAAATTCACAGGAAATTTTCAGAAAGGTTACAGAAGACAGAACACCCCCCCCCCCCCCCCCCATCGGCACTAACTAATATGCATTTTTCTGCGACCATTTAACGAATTTCGCGATCTTTTGATGAAATTGACGTTTTTTCGTGACCTTTTGCAAAATCTGCATTTTTTCGCAATCTTTTGATGAAATCTGCATTTTTGCTGCGATCTTTTCACAAAAGTGAGGTTTTTTTTAAATCTTTGAACCCGTTGAGGGGCGCAATGTTAAAATTATTAATTATTTTTGAAAAAAAAACATGCAGAAGGAGATACACTGGTCCTACAGACCACAGAAATGTCATTAAAAAAACTTAGCACTCCCCGTTACTGAAAAGGGGCCATTTGCAAACTGCAAACGGCACCCGTGTAGGTCATTTAAGTTCGAACACTCACCTTGCTTTACTGGAGAAAATATTTTTAAAACTGTGCTTATAGTGTTATATTGATAAATATTTTGCAAAATCATTTTCAATAAACATAAATTTCGATTGTATACTAAAAAATTAAAAACTTAGAAAATTTAAGATTTATGTGATGATTTTAAAAATATAAAAATAACTGAACTCAAAGCATTAGAATAATAATTCTTTTATCAAACAATTTTCAAATATTTTAATTATTATTTTCAACCAATATTTTAATTATTTATTTTAAATTTTAAAAAAAGGATAACTGAAAAAAAAAGAAAATTTTTAAAATAAAAGAAAAAAAAATTAAAAATCAGAAAATTATAAATATTTAGCAGAAAAAAATAATAATTGAACTCATATCAAATAATTATTATTAAACTATTTTAATCAAACAAGTGTTTAATTATATACTTAAAATTTGAAAAAAATTTGAAAGAGAGAATATTTAGAAAATATGACCAATATTTTAAAATATCAGGAAAAGGCAAAAAAGAAATTAAAAAAAAATTTAAGAAATAGTTTATAAGAAAAATGTAAAAATTAAGAAAGAAAAAAAGCAAGAAAGGTATAAAACAAATGAAAAAAATATATGTAGATAATACAATTAGCGCGAGCCCCAGTAGCAGAAAATTCTCCAAGTGTCTGCAACAAATACTTCTGGGACAGAAAATAGTCTGCAGGTAAAATATTTAACATTTGAAGCATTAATCAAACGATCACTTACTTTTGATGTTATGCATTTTATTAATTTTACTAATAATAATCTTAAGTTTTTCTATGCAGTAATAAAGAGCCAAACATAATACAAAGCAAAATAAAAGTTCAATAGAAAAATAATCTGCAAACGAGAAAAGAAAATCTGCGACGTCCGTCTCCTGTCTCGAACTTTCTGCTACCGGGGCGCGAGCTATTTTCAGAATACATTCTGCTGAAGCCAGGAAAAAAAAAGAAAAGATAATGTCCCCCCTTTTTTTTAAACACCCCTAACTTCAGATGGTCATCAAATTTTTATTCCCTTTTACCCCCAAATATCAAATCATATAGGGTAGAAAACATAAATACAGTGTAACATAAAAAATAGTGATGTTTTTCATTTGTCCCAGGAAGTCTGCATTTTAAAGTCGTAGAGGGGTGCCGTTTGCAGTCTGCAAACGCTATATATAAACGCAAAAAGACAAAAGAATAAAACCTTTTTTTTTAAAGAATAAAGGACATGTCAATAGTCATTGAGGTCTATTTAGAAAATTTAATGTAAAAAATTGGAAAATTTTAAGTTTTTAATACTTGAATTAATTAAAAATAGAACCATCTTAGTTAAAAAAATTTCTGAAAATGCGTTTGCAGTCTGTAAACGGTGCCCCTGAAAGGGTTAACGAAATTTGTGGGAGGTTTTCGCCATTCTTTGAAAATATTTGCATTTTTTTCAAGATTTTTTGACAAAATTTGCGTTTTTAGGAAATCTTTTGACGAAATTTGCATTTTTTCCGTGATCTTTTGACGAAAGTTGCGTTTTTTTCCGCGATCTTTTCAAGAAATTTGCATTTTTTCCATGATCTTTTGACGTAATATGTGTTCTTTCCGCGATCTTTTGACGAAATTCGCGTTTTTTCCGTGATTTTGTCACGAAATTTGCTTTTCTCTGTGGTCTTTTCACGAATTTTGCATTTTATCCGCGATCTTTTCACGAAATTTGAGTTTTCCGTGATTTTTTCACAAAATTTTCGTTCTCCCGCGATACTTTGAAAGAATTTTGTGATTCGTTTTCGCGATTCTTTGTTGAAATTTTCATTTTTTCTGCGATCTTTTCACGAAATTACCGTTTTTTCTGTGTTTTTTTGATGAAATTTGCGTTTTTCCATGATTTTGTCACGAAAGTTGCGTTTACTTCACGATCTTTTCACGAAATTTGCGTTTTTTCTGCGATGTTTTGACGTAATTCGTGTTTTTTATGTGTCCTTGGGCGAAATTCACGTTTTTTCGCGATTCTTTGACAGAATTGGTGATTTTTTTTCTACGAACGATTGACGAAATTGTTTTTTTTCGGTGACCATATCGAAATTAGCGATACTTTCATGTCCGAATTTCCAGACTGATGACTTTTTTTTTTCGGAACCGAATGCCTTAGATTTTCGGAAAATTCGAGACAGAACCACCCCTGCTACTTTCCTTTTTTTACGTTCGGGAGAATCGCCGATTTGAACGCCGTAAATTCTGAACGAATTTCACCCTTTTTCTCCCTGGCATCGATCTTTCAACCATCGCATTTGGCGAGTGGTGCCCATTGAGTTTGGCGAGTGGGGACAATAAAGTTAATTGCCATGTTTTAAGTGTTACTCGACGCCTGGCGACTGCTAATTGTGTGCTATAATTTTGAGGGTTCAGCAGGGATGAAAAAAAAACAAAAACAATATACTTCATGACGGAAACTAAAAGGAGCAATATATTACACATAAGAACTGAAAATTTCAATTATAATTGAAAGTTTGGAATGTAAACTTCCATAATTGAGTCTACCTCTATTGACACTGGCGTGAGTAAGGAACTTCTGTAAATTTCATCTTATTGTAAAATAATCAAGAGAAATAAGATAAGCATTAAAATTAAAATAGAGCAAGGAAAGTAGATTTGCTAACCTTATGTGATGTTTTAGCATTAGTTGTTCCAGAGAACTCTAAAATTGCAGGTACCTAATCTAGTTAGCTGGGGAATTCAACTGTTACAATGAAGATTTTGTCAAAGGCAGTCTTAAAGTTATTAGCATTGAGATAACTGGAAGCGAAAGATTGCAAAAAGAATAAAAACTTCGAGCAGAGAGAAAGGAAAGAAAGCTTCAAGTAGAAAGATAATTTGAAAAAGAAAAACTTCAAGCGGGAAGAGAACTTTGAAAAGAAAACTTCTAGTGGAAAGAAAATTTGAATTAAAAAAGTTACAACTCCAAGCCAAAATTATTAGATTCACAAACGTTGCCTCCTTTGACATCAGTTTGAGGTAAGAAACATGATTTCTTAAAACTAATGGCACGTTTTGATTGATGCAAGTGATATTAACATTTATCTGGCATTATTCAAAAATCAAATTGCTAGAACAAATATAGTAAAAGAAGAGATTCTTATCTTTTGAGTTCACTTCTGTTTAGAAATTGTAAATTTTATAGCCAGAGAACCAACACATGAGGTGAATGATTGCGATTATTTACAATCAAAACCTATTACTCAAATGCTTTTAAAATGAATGACAGAAGAATTTAGGCAAAACTTTATTTTGCATAAAAAAGATCCTTTGGCCACTTGGCACAATTATGCTTTTGAATTGAGTAATTATTTCAAAGAATGGACTAAAAATCTCGAGATATCTGACTTTTAAAGGTTAACAGAAATAATAGTACTATGCATGCAACCACAGTGAAAATTACATAGAAAATCTATAAAATTACAAGATTTTATAATGATTTCTCTAAAATTTAAAATGTAGAGGTATTTGTTAACAAATTAGATGATTATGAGGCTGAAAAACGTAATATGAAGTCAATAAATAACTAGTTGGATGTGCCAATCCCCAAAACTTTCTTCTACTATCTCATATATATGTTAATAATTCAAAATTCGCTATCACAGTGCCAATTTAAAAGACGATCTATACCCCTCATGAGGATTGTAAAGATATATAAATTCGTTGAAATGGATGCATTTAACAAGGTGATATAAGTATTGCACTGTTTCAAACAAGTCATTGAATTTCAGAACCCAACCTCTTAGAGGTCCGCAACCAAAATTTCCAACCCAAAGAGTATAAAGTCAACACCTGTTCTTCAATATATATACCCAAGTCTAATAAGGATCTATTTATGTTATTATTGTTTCCCTTGTTGTTTGATACAAATCTACGGGAGATAGTACCCACTTTCGGAACTTTAGCCTAAAACATAACAGGGTTATTCTCTGCAATAGTGCAAAAAGTGCTTCCCAGCCATATAAATGCTCTTAATTTTATTACATTTTTATTTATTTTTATTAGAAGATCTAAACATAATTTATTAGGGGCAGAAAGTAAATTTAAAAATAAATAAATTTAGTATTTAAAAATATAATATATATCCTGCAAACATCATTCCCTCACCTTTCCCCCCACCTGTACTACCATATTTTATTGCCTATTTCTTTCCATCCAGAAATAAAAATAATTAAAAATACCCTAAGCAAAATAAAGTTCTTATTTGGTACATTACAAAAAATAATAAAAAATATTAATTTTTACTATTATTATATAGTCTACTCAATCAATTATATGTTTCCCCATGTTAGACCATCATTCCCTCACACATTGCTATTATCTGAAATATCTACCACTAATGAGCAGTAGCAGTTACCCATCCTTCACAGAGAAGAAGCTATTTTGAGCACTTGTCAGTCCAGCAACATAAATTGGTGGTGTAAGATTTTGTTTAATTTTACAGAATTTTTTTTTTAGTCAGTATATCCGGAAGCGTTTTTATTAGCAGTCATTCCCTCACACAGAATATTCATTTTTTTGTAAATATCAAAAATTTTAATTTTATCATACATTATATATTAAGTGTTTCTCTTAAAGGAAACAGTTTGGATTTCTTCATAATTTTGCATTTTTCCCCTACAACTAGTAAAAATGTCGGAACAGATGTCATATTCGCCCCATATTGGCGCGATTTTTTTCGGTTGCCAATTTGGTGAAAACATCAACAGCATAAACAACATAATCCGGGTTACCACATCAAGCAAAATAACGACACTTTGGCGCAAGTTAAGTACCTATTGCCTATATGATATTGGCGACAGAAACAAATCGCGCCAATATGGGGCGAATATGACATCTGTACCAAAATGTCTTATTTCATCATTCCCTCACATTTTTTATTGGTACAGATGTCACATTCGCCCCATATTGGCGCGATTTTTTTCTGTCGCCAATATCATATAGGCAACGGGTACTTAACTTGCGCCAAAGGGCTTGATGTGGTAACCCGGATTATGTTGTTTATGCTGTTGATGTTTTCGCCAAATTGGCAACCGAAAAAAATCGCGCCAATATGGGGCGAATATGACATCTGTTCCTTTTTATTTTATTTTTTCCACAAATTTTTATTTTATTTTTTTTTGTTAAGTCAAATTTTTAAAACAATTTCTGTTGCTATTAAAAATCTTCAATAATTGACTGATTTCTTACCATTTATCTAATTTTTATGAAAATTTACATATGCATCATTCAAGTCAGACTGCTGGCCAAATTTGCAAGTATTGTAGAGAACAACCCAACAAACAGAAAATGAACTCAGAAGTGGTCTAATACAGTTAAAATAATTATGATACAATGTTCGCAAAAATATCAAGGAAAAAAAAAGTAAATTAATAGAACTTACCATCCATAATTATTATTCAGGATAAATACGGTAAACTTAGGAATAATTGCTAAATTATGACATTTAATAAGGCACATTAAGATTAAAACCAGAAAGAATCTAACACAGTAATAAATTCCGTCGAAAAAGAGTTTCAGAAAAGTAAATGTAATGTTTTTAGATGAAATGGACAACGTTTTATGATTACAAAACATCAGAGCGATTTACACGAATATTATAGCTGATATATAGCATTATATTGTATAATATACTTAAATTTTGACTTCGAGTTTCGAACCCAAAACGTAGTGGACGTTTATTTCTACCAAGTAAGCATTATTTGCTTTGAAAATGAGGTTTAAAGGAAAGAATATCTCAAAAAATATCACGAAACAACGAAAACTAACACAAATTAGGCGCTTTATTTATGTTTATGTTGCAACTTATAAGTTTAGTTATTTTTATCCTGCTTTGTAATAAACTGTATTCGGCGCAAGAGGGCGTAGATGAAGAGTGTGTTCAGAGAGTTTTACAGAATGGAGACAAACGCAGGCCACGCCTCCCACAGGTTAGTGACCTACGTCATTGATGACGTAGGTCACTAACTTGGCGATATTTTCGTTTTGGCTAGCGAATAACCAAAGTGGCACGTCCGTTGGCGTAATGCATTTGTAATAATATGCTGAATTGCTTATCGCTCGTGTGCTATACCCATTCACGTTTATTGATAGCAATTTAGCATTTTGGAAATCTATTATTTTGTTTAATTAATCAGTTTTTCGAATTGATATTCTTTATAGTTTCAGGTAAGAACTGATTTTTGTTACCTTTTAATTTATTTATTGTTTTCCTTATTTTTTTGTTCTTATGTCACAGGGATTATTTGCAAATAAAATGTTATATAGATTTTCTGTTACTATTCGCGTAATTGTTGAAATATGCTAAGTAGTATCTGTGTACCTATTTTTATTAGAGGAAATATTATATTGCTACCGATAATTCAAAAATTTCTGTATTAAAAGTTTTGATTTTCTTAGAAATTGTTCTTAGCAAGCATATTATATCGTAAAAGTAACCACCATGAAAAATTACAAGCTTCTATAACAGCTATGCTACAGAAATCGCAATTTCAGAACGTTTTTTGTTCCTGTACACTTTAAAATTTCCAATTTTTTAAACAAGTTTTTTGGCTATATGATGCTGTAATAGAAGCATTTTTGTTTAAAATATTACATGGTTGTGATAATTATATGGTTATTAGTCCATTTATTACACTTTCAATTTTCCATTCTAAAGTTCTGAATGCTAATTACTTGAATAGTATCAGGTCGAAAGAATATTTATTTATTCCATTTAGTCTTAAATCACATTGGGTGTTGATTGTAGCTAATTTGAAAGAACATACATTTGAATTTTATGACCCATTACATTTGAATTGTAGGGATTCTTCTTATAATTATGTTATTGATAGTTGGCATGATGTCTTAAACAATTTTAGTTCAGTTCATAAATGGCCAATATATTATCCTCCACATATTTTACAAAAAGATAATATGAATTGTGGTGTTTTTATATGCTATTACGCTTACCAAAAAATACAAAATCTTAATTTAAATGATCCTTTTGACCCCATAATTTTTAGAAAATTTATTTTTGAAAACCTAATATTACAATTCTAATGTATAATGTTTGAACTCTTACTAAATATTGTTTAAACATGGTTATACTTTGTCATCAGTTATTTTTATTTCTTTCATTTTCCTTATTGCTGATGTATTCTATATTATCTATGCCTGAGTGTAAATGATAGCTATTTTCTGTGCATACTTGCCATTTTTGCATTTTAACTGTGAAATTTATGTTTTTTGACTATCTCTACACTTTTTTGCAAAATTTTCCCCAAATACCATCTCCCACTTAAATTATAAATTATTTTCGAATCAATACTATTAATGTTCGTAAATGTCTGGCTGGCTGACTGTTTGTGATGGGAACTACTTTCTTCTCCGGTGGAGTATATAGATGGGAAAAGAATCAAAACACGGGAAAAAATTTGGATACCCAGGGATTTCAGCTTCGAGAGAATTCTGCCCTAATTACCAGATATATAAGCTAATTACAGTCTCATTAACAAAGAAACGAAAAACAATTTACAGGGTTTGTATGGTCCTTGAAAGTCCTTAAAAGTGCTTATATATTTCAAAAGGAATTTTTAGTCCTTAAAAGCACTTATTTTCATGCAAAATCTACAAAAAGTGCTTAATTTTACTCTTGTTTACTCTGTATTTCTTTGAATTTCTGATTTAAAAGTAAATCTTAATCTCTCCTTTCTTCCGAAATAACATTTTCCCCTTTTGCTACCCCCTCTACAATACCAAGGTTTAAAATCTTTAAAACTTAATTTTTGTAAACTTTTTCTACTCTATTTGTTACTTTAAAGTGAATAAATAGTCAAACCTAAATTTCATTAACAGTTCATTTTATCACATTCATTTCATCTGAATTTCACCCTCTCCAAATTTTTTCTTCTCCATTTTTCTCCCCCCCCCCCCCTTTTCCAGTATTCAAAATTAACTCTTTAAAACTGTTTAATAATTATAATTTAAAAAATTTTGCTCCATTTGTCATTTTATTGTCACAATAAATAATCGATCATGAAGATTTCTCCTCCCTTCTTTTCCCACCCGAAATTGGCATTTTACCTTTCCCCTTCCCCCCGCTTAAAGAGCACACAGAAGTCTTAAAACTGCTTAATTTTTTTTTGCTTTTTACACATTTGTAATTTTTTAGTTAGGTAAATAAATAATAAGTCATCTAATAAACTCCCTCCCTCCCTAAAAAAATTAAGCTCATAAAGTTGAAAACCTTAAAAATTATTGCTTTTTTTAAACCTTTTCTGTTGTATCTGTTACTTTATTGTAACAATAAGTAATCGATCATAGAGTTTTACTACTTCCCCCACTAAAATTGACATTTCCTCTTCCCCCCTTCCCAAACATAAAAATTTAAAGTCTTTTAAACTGTTTAATTAAAAAAATTTTTGCGCTATTTGTAAATTTTTAGTAAGGTAAATTATTAGTCATCTGTTAAACTCCCCCACCCCCAATAAAAAAATTTCGCTTCACCCCTTTGACCCCCCCCCCCCCCCAACTCACAAAATTAAAAAAAATTTAAAGTGTTCGTTTATTTTTTCCCCCTTCTATATTTGTTATTTTATTATAACAATAGTTAACCATTTGAAGACTTTCCTGAATCCAAAATCGCCGTCCATGTTCCCATTTTCCTTGCACACAAAATTTAGTCTTTAAAACTGTTTAATTTAATTTTTTTTTTCTGATTTAATTATAAATCTTTAGTAATGATAAATAATTAATCATCTAATGCACTTCCTATCCTTCCCACCTATAAAATTTGCCCATCTCCTAATTTGCTCTCAAGTTTAAGTCTTGAAACCTTTTAAATTTAATTTCCTCTATTTTTTTTATTTTTTTTTTTTTTTTTAACTGTAACAACAATTATTTTTTTAAGTTTCACACATCGAAATTGCCTCCCATCTCCCCTCCCTTCTAATTCTTTCCTGCCACATAAAATCTAGTCTTTAAAGCTTCTAGTCTTTCTTTTTCTGTTCCAATAGTAGATCTTAAGTAATGGTGAATAACTAAGCAATCATCTTAGCAACCTTTTTTTACCCCCCCCCCCCCCCCAAAAAAAAAAAGAAAAAATTCTGCTTCGTTCATTTGGCATCCCCAGCTTACAAATTTTTAATTTTTTTTTTAAATGTTCTGTTTTGTCTCTTTATTCCAACAATAAATAATCGTTCATCTAAATCCTTCCTCTTCCCTAATTTTTTTCTGCTTTCCCTTTCTCCTTTCCCTATAAAAAGTATACAAAGTTAAAAACCATTGAAACTATTTAATATTTTTTTTTCTGCCCTAGTTGTAACTCTATAGTAACGATAAATAATCATCTAATCAACCGCCCCCCCCCCCCCCCCCCAAAAAAAAAAAAAAAAATACTTTGCTTCTCCCCTACATTTTGAAGTGGCGATATAATTAATCATCTTAATTATCCCTTCCTAATTTTTGGATTTCCTCCCAATCCCTGCTTTTCCCCCCCTCCTAAATGCTAAGTTTAGAATCTTTAGATTTCCTTTTTTCTTACTTCAGTCTTTACAAGAAGAAAGTATTGGATTTATAAAAATTTTTGACTTCTGGTTTTCAACAGTTTTACACGTTTTAGGGGGTATGAGATCCCGAAAAACATGTTTTTACGAAATGTCTGAAGGTGACAAAGATTTTCTGGGAGTTCTGTATCAAACTAATGGACAGAATTTAAAAAAGATTTATATTCAGTTAGCCCTTGATATAAATTGGGGCTGAGTAGTTTTTGATTTTCACAATAGCTCTATCTCAAGAGCTAAAGCACGGATTTTCCTCAAACTTCAGATTCAGATAGTCCTTCATATGAATTGGTGCTGATTACGTCTTGGTGTAAATCACCCTACAGGTGGCGCTGCTATGCTGTATTTTTTATAATTTCCGCAATAGTTCTATTAACTATCTCAAGAGTTAATGCACGAATTTTCATCTAACTTCAGATTCAGTTAGACGTTAACACAAGTTGATGCTGATTATTTTTTGGTGTAAATCGCCCAACAGGTGGCGCTGCTGTGCTGCATTTTTCATGATTTAAAAATTAGCAATAGCTCTTCTTAAAAACTAATGCACAGATTTTCATCAAACTTCAGATTCAGTTAGACGTTGACATAAATTGTTGCTGATTAGGTTTTGATGTAAATCACCCAACAGCTGACTGCTGCATTTTGCAGGATTTACACGATACTGCTATTTTAGCAATAGTCATATCTCAAAAACTAATGCACAGAATTTCATATATTTAGAATCCTCATGATGAGCAAAGATTGTCATTTAATTTTGGCACCGTGATAGGGAATTTTGAAGTATTAAGATGTATGAGATAAAAGAAAGTTTTGCGTTTGACACATCTGACTAGTTTTTTCTTCTGCTGTGTTTGTTATTTAAAAATTTTCTAAATTGCTACTGCCACACGCTGAATCTCCTCCTTCCCCCCCCCCCCCCCCCCCCCCACTCCCGGTTACTGTCCATTTGAATGTTTAAAACTTGTATTTACTATAATTAAACTTTTTATTCAAAAATGCATAGTATAATTTATTAGTATATTTAACATGTAGGTCCTTAAATTTTTTTGGTTTTGGTCCTTGAAAGTACTTAAGTCCTTGATTTTTATTTAAAGAAATGTGTACGCTCCCTGATTTAATCTTTTACCAAGACTGCAATTCATTTAACAACAAATGGGTTTCAGTTACAGTCGCTATTGGCAGGGTTGCTGGCTTTTAGCCAGGCCAAAAAAAGCCGGCCGGCTTTTTTTGGTTTTAACCACTTAAAAAAAGCCGGCTTTTATTGAAAAAAGCCGGCTTTTACTGAAAAAAGCCAATTTTTATATTTTAAAGTTGGTTTACAGTAAATTTGTTTTAAATTAGGATCAATTAATTTTTAATACACTTATAAATATTTTCTACTAAACAAAAATAATAGATTTCTATTAAATTTTATCAAATAAATAAGTCTTTATAACTTCTAGAAGACAACTGTAAACGCATTATGTCTGAAAAAAAATGTATATAAACATTGAAAAGGATATAAGTTAGGCTCCGAACTGGTGTTTTGAAATTTTATATTATATAGCTCCACATATACTACACATTTTAAAGATTATATTTGATTAAAACTGTTCTTAACTGCTCTGCTCAACAAGCGCAAAATGTTTTGACACATTTACAAATTCATTTTTTAACGGAAAGATGTAAAATTCGAAAGCCTGACCATGGAAGCGATTTGGAATCGAACTGTGTTTTCCATTTTTTGATCCATCAATTACCTATTGAGTTATAAAAGAGATTTTGATCACGTGACAAACATGTTTTTTCACCCTTTTCTGAGTGGTTTCTTCTTTTGTGCGGAAATTCGGTTCAAAACGCTCACTTTGACACTATTTTCTGAAAAATCTATAGCGTTTGCAAAAAAAACCCAGAAAAAACAGTGCAATTACATAGTTTCTGAACAACATAGTTTCATGCATTTCTGGACAAAAGTAAATTAAAACTTATGTCAGAAAGTTGCCCTTTTGGATTTAACAGCCTTAATGACAAAATGTAACACATCAAAATGGAAACGAGGAATTAGAAAAGATGTTTTATTTGAGGAGAGTGGTACATAAGTGTATAAAAAATAGAGCATTTAAACAAGAAAAAAAAAATTCTCAAAATAAAATTTTGAAAAGCTTGTTGCTATGCATATTCATGCATATGCTATTCATAATGTTTTTGATAGTGAGAAATGGTGGTGTTTTATTAATGACTATGTATAATTTTAAATGTTTGCTAGAAATAAAATAAGACTTGTATATTAATAGCTCTTAAAATTAATTAAGTAATAAAACATAACTAAGTAACCATTGTCCTCTTTAATTTTATAAAGCAGTAAAAATGAAAAAATTGGCAGTTGGTATGGCCCTTTTAAAATTTAGCTAACATATTTGCAATTCTGAATACAAATCACTGGCAAAATCATCTAAGTTTTATTCCAGTATTAATGTCCTCATTATTGAGAAATTGGGTTACTTATTAAACTGTAAATCAATTAAATGTCATTAAAACTAATTAAAAACACTTTAAAATGTGTAGTTTATAATTACAATGCTTTATTGTATAAAGGCCAATTATGGCCAAAAAAAGCCAATTTTGGCCAAAAAAAGCCGGTTAAAACCAATAAAAGCCACCGGCCTGGCTTTTTTTAATTTTAGCCGGCTTTTTTGCAACCCTGGCTATTGGGCATAATTTTTGGCTAATAATAATAATTTGGGAACCCAGTTTGAGGTTCGTTCAATGTGAGATTTGATATGAGTTCAGAGACCTTGATAAAAACATTTATTTGCAGTGTGTGTGCAACACGCTTGCTATATGATGTCATAGGTAGTGGTGACTTGGTTTGAGATTTACGTATAAATTAAAGATTTGTTTGAAAGGAGGGGCCTGCTAGCAGACAAAGCCAGCTAGTTACTTTTAATAATATTAAGTGCTGAATGTTTTATCACTAAAAAATGAGTTCATGTTTCATTGTCAAATGACATTACAAGAAATCATTTAATTTTCACTATTTGTTGTTAATTTCTTCTTTAAAAAGCAAAATTTAAATGTAAAAAGCTATGTCTTTTAATTTTTTTCTTAAAGAGTGTTACACAAGTTTTCATATGAAATATCTTTATAATGGTCACCTGTGTATCATTTAACAATTTGTAAGTACTTAAAAAATGAAATATTCTTCTCAATATTTTACTTTTTTCTTTTAAAAAGTTGGCAAGTATGTGTGTGAATGAATGTTTGAGTGTTACTCTGCCAACGCCGGTCCAAGCCCGGATATAAAAAGAGGAGGCACTTATTTATTTCTTTTAATTATTGTTTACAATTGTTCTATTAAAAAATGCAGAGTTTTTCATGTGAAAACTATATTTTTTTATACTTTCCAGGTAAATGCTAAATGTGGTTACATAGGACTGAGTTCGGATAAATGTTTTAAGAATTGTTTGTCCTAGGTGCATGTTTATCCTCTAGGTAAGATAGACTGTCACTCATGGAAGTTAAGATCTTGAATGACTCTGTTTACAGCAGTCAGGATAGCAAATAACTCTGCCTGGAAGACAAAGTTATTGTCATTTACCTTACAAGACTACTGATAGGTCGCCACACATCTTTCCATGATGCAGAAAGGTGCAGCCCTGATGGAGCCACCAATAATCTTATGAGATGTTCGGCAGATAATTTGTTTTGCACTTTCTTTACCTGATGTTTCTTTCATGCAATTGTCTTACTAAAAAATTGGTGTTTTGGAGATTGTATAGTGTATTGACGACTGATGTTACTTAAAGTTCTGTTTCAGTTCTTCGTTTTATTAAAAATCTAGTTATTTTTCTTTACGTTTAATGTGGACAATGAGTATTTTTTATTACAGTTGCTGGTAATTTAATTTAGAACTCTGGACTCTGTTGTTTAATTTGTTTCGTAAGAAACAATATGGATTGCGAGTCATCTTGTTGGCAGCTGTTGTTGAGTAAAAACCAATGTTTATTTCTACATCTACAGTTTATGATGTTCTAACTGAGAATATACTTTTTGACATTAATGGATTACTTCTTTAAGTCGTCTCCGATACTGCACATTTCAGAAACATTTCTCCCCCCAAAGTTTACATTTTCTTATAACAATGCAGAATTTAAATGTGACATGTGGAACACTTGAGTATTGTGCCACTTAATGATAATATTTCATCAGTCATTTTCCAATGCCACGAGGTTGATTCATTTAATTTATTGTTTATCTTTGTGAAATAGATTTTAGGAAGCTTTATATTATACAAGTAATTGTGTCAATCAATGGGAATTTATTATAGCTAATGGAAGTTTAAAGTATTGTTTTTGATATATTAAATTTTATTTATTATTTTACATTTTTATGTTTTCGATTTAATAAACGTTAGTCATGTTTTTATACATACTTGTATTTATTTCACCACCATACATTTATCTTTATAGTTGTTTGAATTTAATATTTAATTTACAGGTTTTATAACTTTTTAATTCAATAGGTCTAAGGATGTAAAGCCTAAGTTCCCACCGTGCACTTTTTTAATCTCTGCTAATTTTAATCCTTATTTAATTTTAAAAACACCAAAAGTAAACCTGTGAAAGTATCATTTCAATATCTTTGTTTTTGCTAAAGTGAAAATTTAGGCTGTGCTTGAAATGAGACACCCTGTAAATTTTGGCTCAATAGGTGGCAGCTTTTGTTTGTTTTCTATACAAAAACTTTTCACCTTGAAGTGAATTATTACGCTTTTTATTTTGTTTAACACAATGTTTGTTTATCTTCATGATTTTGTCTACCCAAATTATTATTCATATCACAATGATTTCAACAAGTTCTGCTGATAAAAAACATTTTCTGCTTGATTAAACTAAAGAATTTTATGCTCACATTATCATATCTGTCAACCTTCCATTTTCCAAAACATACATACTTCAAAATTGTTCCTTCAAATATACATACTTTGACCTAGAAAGTTTTTTCATTCATTCTTTCTATGTAAGTAGTTATCTTTTCATTCATTAAATAAAATTTCTGGTTGAAATATGTTCACTTGATTTGAAAATAAATAAACAAGGAATCTGCCAGCTATGCATTAAAATAACAGAATTTATTAATGCAATATCTTTTTTTTTCTACTTTCAGATGCTTGGCTTGTAAAGAATTTTTCAGCAGAGACATAATATAACATGTGAAATTATAACTGTATCATAAAATAATACAGCACAATTTGTAACATTTAAAATACTGAAATATATTTTCAAAAGCCAAATAAAAATTAGAAATTCTGTATTTGCTTTTTGTAGCTTGGAAAAGAAATTCATGTTTTAAGGAATTTTAGATTTAGAATGAATGAGTCTGAAAATATTTTCTAATGTGTGAAAATTAGACACTTTATAACAAAATATTAACTATGTGCTGGTAAAAATATCGTTAAATAAAATTTCAGAAGCATCATTTATTATAAAATATAAATTTTCAATGTGAGAAATTTATTAGACATATAGAGCTCATACAAGGAAACTTATTAGAAACATTTTTCATTTTCTTTTGAGTTAATGTAGTGTTTGTTTTAAAAATAAATCTCCCGATTTACTTTTTAAGTTTGTTTTAAAAATAAGTATCCCGATTTACTCTTTAATATAGTTTTACTTTGTATATTCTAAAAGGGAAAGGGTGGGGGTAAATTCTGTACTGAAAGCTGATAAGCTGTTCGTGTACACTGTCATTTGGATATTAAATTCATCCTAAATCTATAAAATATTCCTGGGAGAGGGGAATATCATTTATTTTAATAATTAAAATTTTGAATGAAAGGATTTATACAATCTATTGATAAGACTTGTTCATTTAATTATCTTGTGTATATCCTCTTCAGACCCCAGGGTTTATTTTCATATATTTTTTTATTTCAGTTATGAATTTATATTCTCAAAGTGATAACTAAGAAAGATTGAAAAGCAAAAAAAAAATTAATTTTTTGTACATAAAATTTGATATATCATATAAGACACGCTGGACTCAATAAGTACATTTTTTGACAATTTATTAGGATATTTTCTTTTGTTTTGCATGGAAAAAATAATGAAAAATATGAAGTAATTATGCATTTAATAAATTTTTATTTTTAATGGACTTTACATCTGGTATTTTAACATATAAAAAATGATTTACTTTTCATTTTTGTATACTTCGCTCATTTTTGCTGCAAGTCATTTTTAAATCCCATTTTATGGTCGAAAACAGCACTATAAGAAACAAATTGCTATTTTGCTTTAGTTTGATTATCTTTTAAGATTCCATTCACACCATTCTCATTTTTTTATCATTATTTATATGCAGGGAAAAAATGGTAAAGATGTGTATCCTATAGGATACTCCAGGTCCGAAGAGGATATTTATATATATAAAAAAAGGACACCTCTTTTCTCAAAGTTTTTTTTCTTCTTTGCCTGCAATATTGTGAACTAAATTAAAATGAATTAATACATTTCTGCTAGATAATTTCTATTTGTTTTGCAAAAATGTAATGTTATGAAGCATCAGCTATTTGATTTAACAAATTTTTATTACAAAATAACAATTTAATATAGCATTAGTATTGGGACATTTTGTTAAATGAATTGAGATGCATTAAGCTTTTCAAATTTATATATAAAAAAAAAAAAAAAAAAAAAAAAATCACGTCTTTAGTAATGGAACTGCAAAATTAAGATAATTCTGTGCTTTTTAAACTATTTTTTTTTATTTGAATATTTAACAATATTTTTTGACGCATTTTTAAATGGCTGTATGAAAGTAAATATTTTAATTTGCAACATACAATACTTATGTTAAAATTTTAAAATGTAAAAAACAAATTAAGAAAAAGTATTTAAAGGGAAATGGATGTAGTAAAAAGCCTTTTCACAATTCTTTATTTGATCTTTATACAAATATACCAGAATATTCTGGGGATGCCTAAATACCTTTTGCAAAAAAAAAAAAAAAAAAAAAGGTGCTAGATTTGCCATTGCTCACCAAAATTAAGGATAGCAAGATTTTTTAGCAAGCAAATCCAAAGGAACTATTTTCTTACACATTTTTTCATTTACTTTTATTTGACAAGGACAAAATTGGAAGGCTTTCTTATTAAGAAACTATATATACAGTACGTCACCCCGTATTTATGTCATCTGGCCTGGACAAAAAAATTCCTTAATGAACTTTTTTGAAGACTTTTGGTTCTATGAAGGGAAACTTACCCATGACAGTCAAGTGATAGCGAGAAACAAATAAAAAAAGCTTAGAAAATTCACTCTGCTGTTAAAAAGAGCTTCTAAAAGTAAAAAAGAAAAATTTGTCAGTTCAAACTTCTTTACAAAAAAATTTTTCGTATACTCTGACTCTAACAAGACAGCTAGAGGAACAATAAATTGCAAGTTAACAATTCATTGATTTATTCCAAATTTTTGTATTGCAAAAGCGTTTTTTGCTAATGTTAAATTGTTAAATGTACAGTGGCGTAGGGACTTTGTACAAACAGGGGGAGCCGGGGCATATTGCAGAGAGCTAGTGGCGCAGATCATTTCGTTCATTTTGGGGGGTTCCTTCATAGTGCTGCACGTTTCACAAACAGAAGTATAAAATAGAAGCATATCAAAAGATCACCAACTCGTTAATCCAGTTAAAATATTTTTAATAGCTATACTTGATACATAGAAACTTAATTTATGTGTGATCCCGAATACAATATTCAAATTTAAGGCTTCTCCCACTTCCATTTACCAAAAATTAAAGTGCTTTCTGTTGTTTTGCTTACAAATTCTTTACAAATCTCTTCCAAATCAATTTTAAAGGCCTCCTCTTTATAAATATGTTATCGGAGCAGGTAATTTGTAGTAGACCTATATAAGACCCCCTTTTTTCTGGAAATCGGGAGGGTTGTAAACAATGAGAAAAAGGGTGAAGGCACAAACAAGTATGCTCACCACCCCCTCTCTCTCTTCTCTTTGTTGTTTATTGTGTGAATTTCCTAGAAAAAATATACTTTACGATACATTGCTGAATTAAAAAATAAACAGATGTGGCGCGAGAATTTCTCCCGGGGGAACTGAGCCCGTCTGAAATATTCCAGAGGGAGCGACAGCTCTCCCAGTTTCTACGCCCTTGTAAATGTATGTAACAATAATCTCCAAATATGATAGAATATGTTTATTAGATTTTGGAGAATTTTTATTACTTATCCCTTTTTTGCTTATCTAGATGTACCTCGACTTACGTCGCTAGTCTTGAAATGAATTGCTGACATAAGCTGAGTTACTACTGTGATCAAACATTGCACCAATGCAGGAAAGCAGAAAAACCTATCATATAACAATTGCTTGTAACTTATCAAAAAATGGAAAATGCTATTTGATTCCAAATCCCTTAAATGTTCACCAGTTTCATGCTGTTATGTTTAAAAATGAATCTGAAAATATGTCAGTTTTGTGTTGTTGAGCAGGGAATTTGAGTATAGCCTTAAGAGGCCACTCCACGGTTCCAGCATGATCATTAAATCCAATGCTAACTTATGAGAAAAATGAATTAGATGGCGATTCATTTTCTAATATTTTTCGAAATAAGATTTTCATTAGAAAGTAGATGTCTGATGATGAAATCAGAAATAATGTACGATATTAAAAAAATTCAGTATGCTATATCAGATATGGGCAAAGAATCCCATCCAGTGATAATAATGATAATTCATCGTACCCTACTTATTAGTTGAAGAAAGGGATGTTGACAACAGGATGTTTCTACGATCATGGGACAAACTTTAAGGGAACGTAAAATACACATAAAGAAGCAATGGAAGGTCGGAAATTAAAAGTTTTGTCGAAAAACAATAAATGTGGATGTAATTGAAACAAGTGTTTTATTGACATAATAATTGCAGTAAGTGCTCAAATGTGGCACCACCAACATAGATACATACATCTAGCAAGTACCCTTTGACGATACCAGTTGACTCTGATGAGGATCTCATTCTCATTTCAAGACTTTCAATCGTTGCTGCAAATGTTCGTGAAACACTTGGAATCTGTGAAAACGTACGCCACTCACTTGCTAGACGCTGCCAGTGGCACATTTGAGCACTTACTTTAATTGCTATGTCAATAAAACGTTCGTTTACATTTCCTCTGCATTTCTTGTTTTTCGCCAAAACTTTTCATTTCTCACCACACGTTCCTACATAAAACATGTTTGATTCAACCAGCTACACCACCTCTCCAAGTTTGTCCCATGATCGTAGAAACACCCTGTATATATGATTTTTCGCTTGAAATGAACTAGTATTTTTCGTACATTCATTTTTCAGACTTATTTTCAAATAAATAATTTTATTATAATATATTCATATGGGATAATTCCTATATTTGCGAAAAACAACAGGAAACATAATCATATCGAAAGAAATCTAACAAAATATTTTTTTAATAAAGAAATATATAAGACTTAAAAAATCCGAATAATGGGGGGTGCAATTGCCCCCACCTGTCTTTTCTAAATGATCTTCGGATTTTTTTAAATTTTGTCTTGCACATTGGTGTACACTGCAATATTTCTTTAAAAAATAGTGGTACCTGACAGCAATTGCCCAGACTAGCATTATTTTTTAATAGAAATGTTTCAGTGTAAGCCGCTGCACAGTTTAAGGTCTAGACCGAGAGACGACTGCACAGACCATCACCTCATCGAGTTGAAGGCGGAAATTTCAGTATTAGACAGAATTTGATTCGCATATTAAAATGCAACTAGACTGCCGTCAATTTCTTGGTAGGAAAACACCTGCAAACCCGATTTTAGTAGTAGGCTGGTAGGTTTACCGTTGTGTTTTCCGGGCTCCCAATCCTCCATGTTTTGATACTTTTGATTGCAAGAATACACAATGTTGAACCTACCAATCTGCCACTAGAATCCGATTTGCAAGTGTTTTTCATCGAGATAGGACTTGGCAGACCCGTTGCATTTTAATATGCGAATTGAGTTCTGTCTACTTGAATTTCAGCTATCCACTCGATTAGGTGATGATTTGTGCAGCCGCCTCCCAGTCTAATAAGATTAATAGAAATCCGAGGCCTCACTTATAGACCGGCAGGTGGCAGGACAAACAATCACCTCATCGAGTTCACGGACTTAAAGCTGGATTTGCATATTAAAGCGCACTCGGTTTGCCGAGTCCTATCTTGGTTGAAAACCCGATTTTATTGGTTGACTCGTAGGTTACCATTGTGTTTTACTGCTCCATGTTTTCGTGCTGGAAAGCACAATGGTCAACTGCCAAAATCGGGTTTCCCACCAAGATAGGGCTCGGCAAACCGAGTGCGCTTTAATATGCGAATCCAGTTTTAAGTCCGTGAACTCGATGAGGTGATTGTCCATATTGCCGCCTCCCGGTTTATTAGGAAAACCAACGTGGTACACAGTTAAAAATATGTAGCATTTGCTGCATAGTCACTCCACCACATTTATAGAATGTCTCTATTCTGACCAATGAGAATGTTCCATAATATAGTCAAATAACATTTTCCTATAAAAGCGAGAGAGTGACTATGCAGCAAATGCTGCAGATTTTTAAGTGTACAATGGACTTTACCCAGGAATGGCAAAAGCCACGATACAGCGCCTAGAATATATAGTGTGGAAATTGGCTATCCCTGTAATACTTAAAAAAGTGCTAAAATATTGTATCCCTTAAATGTGCAACGATGCTGCTGAAATATAAAGATCGCAGCGACATCTGCAGGATATGAAAATCCCGCAGATGTAGCTGCAATCGACACTTGGGATTTTAGCGGTATCGTCACACATTTAAAGGATGCAAATTTTTAGCGTTGTTTGGATAGCATGTTTCCACACTATGTATTCTAGACGCTGTAGCTACGCCTTTGTAGGTATATAGCCTCCGAAAATTAGGGCTCCTATAATACAGGCTGAATCGTCAAGCATTTTGTTTCCCACTTTGACCAATGAGCGATTGTTGCCCACGCGGCGTGGCCAATCATTCTTCTCCTACCGGCAATTAAATGGCGGCGTGAGTCAGCCCGTATTATAGGAGCCTTACCGAAAATGACTGTTTATTGGACGAAGGAGAAGCAACATTAAAAAATTCTGCACGCTTATTGGTGTTTTTCTTTTCTATACCTACTTTGACGTCACATGGGTAAAGCCCATTACCCTCCCTCTGCTAATTTTTTTAAATAGTTTTATTTAAAGCGTCCGCTACTGACCCTATGAATACCGCATGCTGGACGAGCAGAGGATGCACAATTCTATTCATTTTACCACGTCCTTCTGTCATCCTATTAATGGCTGAAAATGGCGTCCATCAGGGCGTGATTAGGTGTCTCTTTTTGTTTCCCACCGGATGTTCTCAGGATAACGATGGGATATTGTATTATGTCCAACGGACGAGGCTATATCCTATATATGACGCTTATCGTATGTGCTCAGGACGTTATTGTGCTGTATGGGTACAGCGTCTAGAATATATAGAGATGTGCCGAGGCTAACGAGAAAGACAGGCTACCGCGGTGGCTCCGATTCTTCTTTTTTTACAGACCGCTGGAGTCACGTGATGCTCTTTTCGCACACCTTCATTGGTGCATTCGAGCATCACGTGACTCCAGCGGTCTGTAAAAAAAAAGAATCGGACCCACCGCGGTAGCCTGTCTTTCTCGTTAGCCTCGGAGATGTGCAAAGTGACGTCACGAACAGGTTTTTGCTGCTGCTGTAGGACAACTATCGCTACCTTTAGCAATGCTTTTTTCTATTTGTGTGTCCTACAGCTTTTTCATTGTTCTACGGTAGAAGTCACGTGAAGTGAACTGCTCTATAGTGTGGAAATTGCTATCCAAACAGCGCTAAAAAGTTGTATCCCTTAAATGTGCAATGATGCTGAAATCCAGGAAGCCGATCGCAGCGACATCTGAGATATATTTTCAAATTTCAAAGCTACCATCGTATTAAAACAGCGTCTAGACCAAATCGTCTTGGGGTTTTAGAAAATGTCTTTCAGATGTCGCTGTGATCGACTCATTGGATTTCAGCATCGTTTGACATTTAAAATTATCACTGGGATAGTCGATTTCTACACTATATATTCTAGACGCTGTAATATGGGGCTACAAATGGTGGTTGATCCCTATCAACGACGGGAGCGCCGCTTTGTACCAACCGCCGTGTAATCGATCCACTCCATGTTACGTTTTAAACGTATAAATTGACTGTGTATTTCGTTGGTCGCGGCCAGCCACAGCTTCTGTCGTCATGATAATGAATGAGCAAGCCCGGTATCTAGTTTTGCGCTGGTTAGACCGCTAGAGCCACGTGGTGCTCTAATTATGCTCCTGTATTCGAGCATCACGTGATTCAAATAGTCTAAAAAAAAGAGAAGCGTAAAGTCTTCTCTAACGACATACAGAGCCAGTTTATGATTTTTTAAAACGTCACACAGAGAATAGATTATCTTTACACGATGGTTGGTACAAAGCGGCGTGCTCATCATTTTACGTCATGAACCGTGATGTAGTCGTAAAAAAACAGAGTATATACGCTAAAGTCATCAACTTCATGCCTAGGATATACGCTGTAGCTTTATATGAGAAACAGAGGGTATACGGAGCTTCATAAAAAAACCCAGAAGGTATACGGCGTATACCCTCCACTACACCCCTGGTCATTAACTAGCCTTGTATGTCGTTGGTCGTGGAAGTCTGTTTCTCGTTAGCTTCGGATCCGACGGTAATGTCGACATATGGTACAATGGCAAATTTTTAATTGGTAGAAGTAGTACTCACCATATATGGCACATTCCGCTTCAATCCGAATGGATCATGTCGTCTCGCTCTCGATTCCAAAAACTGATTAACATCACCATTCGTAGACAAAAGTCAGCCAGGGAATATACATACATATATATATAGTGTGGCAATCAGCTATTCCATAAATGTCCAAAGATGCTGACATAGGCACAGAACCTAGATAAACGGTTTTGTCCAAAATATGGCAACCCAGGTGTACAGAACGTCCTGATACTCATCTGAACGAGTTAGACAAACAAACATTAACTTGGGAATGACGACAAGCTTTTCAAGTAAGTGATATCGCCCAAGAGCTGACAACACAAAAACTAGGGCTCTTATAAAACAGGCTAAATCGTCAAGCATTTTGTTTCCCACTTAGACCAATGAGCGATTGTTGCCCACGAGGCGTAGCCAATCGTTCTTCTTCTACCGGCAATTAAATGACGGCGTGAGTCAGCCCGGATTATAGAAGCCTTAACAAAAACCTATGTTATCAAGCACAAGAAAAAACCTTTATTTTATGGAAGAGTAGAAGTAGGGAAATCTAATAATGATCCCTGTCTGCTGGAAGTGAAGTGGTGCATAAGCCAAAAATTAATACCACCAGTGGTTGACTCGTAGGTTTATCATTGAGATTTTGATAGTAATGTTAAATAAAGAATTGGTTACTCAATAACCATCTGGATTATGCCTTTTAATTAAAGAAAAAGTGCTTAAAAAGTGGACGGTAACAAACGCACGCCATATCAACATGAATTACATCGGTGTACTGGCGAAAGCGCGCACAACCTACGCCAGGAAAGGGAAGGTCGCCAAGGACAACCAAAATTGGCGAGATATCGCTCAAATTTAACATGTTTGTTCTACAAACAAAGGTATGAAAACATGGACGATAGTTATAGGACAAACACAATGATAAACCTACGAGTCAACCATTGGTAGTATTAATTTTTAGCTTATACACCACTTCACTTCCGGTAGATATAGATCATTATATTCCCCAACTTCTACTCTCCCATAAAATAGTTTTTTTCCTTGTGCTTGATAACGTAGGTTTTTGTGACTAATAGTAAATTCGCCAAGTTTTTGTCCAAAATCGTCTTGATCAATCAAATTTTATCCCCCTAGCCTTGCCCAAACGGCTCCCCTGCTACAGCGCTTAGAATACCTAGTGTAGAAATATGCTATCCAAACAGTGCTAAAAATTTGTATCCCTTAAATGTGCTACGATACTGCTAAAATTCCAAGTGTCGATCGCAGCGATATCTGCCGAATTTTCATATTACTAGTATTACATTGTATAGACTAGCAATTTCTTGCAGTTGTAGAAAATATCCTGCAGATGTCGCTGCGATCTGCATATTGCAGCAGTATTATTGTACATTTAAGGGATACAATATTTTAGCGCTTTTTTAAGTATTACAGGGATGGCTGATTTCTACACTATGTATTCTAGGCGCTATACCCCTGCTTCTTAGACCGTGACCAACGACATACAAGGCCAGTTCATGACGTTTAAAACATCACGCGGAGTAGATCATCTTTGCACGATGATTGGTACAAAGTGGCGTTTTGTGCCGTTCATCGTTTTGTGCCGATCGCCGGCCGTGTAAAGAAGATCCACTCCGTGGTATACAGTACGTTGCGTTTAGACATCTTATCATCAGCATATTGCATTCTTAATCGAGACTAATAATTTGGGCAGTCTTTTCTTAAACCAATCGGACGTTACTTAAAAGGTGACAAGAGTTTACAATGGGACTCAAATGTAAAGTTTACAGAACTTCAAAATTTAGAAGATTCTGGTCATTTTAGCGAAATTTCAACTCTGAAAGGTAGATCTATCGTCATTTTTTCAACAAAACTATTCTTGTCAAAGTCGATAATTTACTTTTAGTGCATTTCCCTAGATGATCTATCTTGTCATTGCAATTAGCTGATTTCACCATAGCAACCAATGGGCCTTTGGCGCGCCACACACCAGGGAGACATGCGGCAGAAAAGCTTGAGGCATGCGACAATTTCACCCTGTTAACAAAGAAAAAACCGGTTTGAAAAGCAGAATTTGCCTCATGTCTCACGATTATTGTCGCGTCTCTCTGGTGTGTGACGCGCCTTATTCGAGGCTAACGAGAAAGACAGGCTACCGCGGTGGCTCCGATTCTTCTTTTTACAGACCGCTGGAGTCACGTGATGCTCTTTTAGCACACCTTCATTGGTGCATTCGAGCATCACGTGACTCCAGCGGTCTGTAAAAAAGAAGAATCGGACCCACCGCGGTAGCCTGTCTTTCTCGTTAGCCTCGCGCCTTATTCAGATGACGTCAGGCGCCAGAGTTGCGAGGCTAACGAGAAAGACAGGCTACCGCGGTGGGTCCGATTCTTCTTTTTTTACAGACCGCTGGAGTCACGTGATGCTCTTTTCGCACACCTTCATTGGTGCATTCGAGCATCACGTGACTCCAGCAGTCTGTAAAAAAAGAAGAATCGGACCCACCGCGGTAGCCTGTCTTTTTCGTTAGCCTCGCCAGAGCTGGTGGTATGTTAATCTGTTATTCTAGCCACTGCACCACTAGAATGCCAGTATGCGCAGGCGCAAACACCGCTAGCAGACGACTTTAGCCTTGACCCAGGTTGAGTGCTTACATTTTTTAGGAATTTTCTAGAATTTTCTACTTTTAAGGAATTTTCTAGAATACAGAACAACATTTTGAAATTATATTACAAAATATTAAGTATATGTTGCTACAACAAAGAATTGTTTTGCGGTATTTTTAACAAACAAGCATTAATAACTCACACTGCATAGATTGCTATGCTAAATACCGCCAGCAAACGAATTTTAGCCTCGACCTCAGGTCACGTGCATAAGATCCATTTGCATGACCACAGTCAATGAATGAGGCCAGACCATGATACTCCCTCCCTTCTTAGCAGTCACGTGATTAAGATATTGCTGACAAACTACCTTGTTATCATTATAGCCAAGGCTCCTATAATACTCCTATAAAGTGTTATAGGAGCCCTAATTATAGCGCTTAGAATATCTAATGTGGAAATATGCTATCCAAACAATGCTAAAAAATTTTATCCCTTAAATGTGCGACGATACTGCGAAAATCCCAAGTGTCGATCGCAGCGACATCTGCGGGATTTTC
This sequence comes from Maratus speciosus, assembly GCA_963932465.1. Lineage (NCBI taxonomy): Eukaryota > Metazoa > Arthropoda > Arachnida > Araneae > Salticidae > Maratus > Maratus speciosus. The sequence continues at coordinate 13,691,806 of OZ010789.1, read as the reverse complement.
GTATTACATTGTAGAGATTTGCACGGGCCGGCCCGTGGCCCAAAGCCCGAGCCCGGCCCCCGGGCCTATTTTCATTCATGGCACTCGGGCCGGGCCTGGCTCGGGCCTTACTTTTTTCCTGAAGGTTCGGGCCGGGCCGGGCCTAACTTATTTTTTCTGCACATACCCTGGTACTGGTTTCATTCCTAATCTTCATTGCTAAAAATTTTCATTCCTAGTTTTCACCCACTCAGTATGAAAATCATTGTCTCGAAATGGCCTGGTCCATTCAAAGGTCAGTACAATTAGGTTTGGCACAAATTTTTTGTCAAAAAATGCATACATTTTTAAATCGCCATTATTCTACAATTAAACATTCAAATTCATTCTTTTTAAAGAGTAGTAGATTTCTACACTTATTAAAATATAGTTAAATTAAAATATAGTGAAACGTGTAAGGAAAGAACCTGTCTATGACGGAATCTTGTTTTAAACTGAAAAACGTGTTGATCCATGTAAAATTAATATAATACTTAATACTACGTAAGAAAATTATAAAAATTAATAACAAACAAAATTGACATACTACGTAAGAAAATAATATATAATACATTTACACTTGCTAAGAAGGGAACTTATCTATAACGCATTTTTTTATTTTTCAATGCAATTCAGTCTTAGATTTTACTGTATAGCATTTTTCAGATATTTAACACTTTAATACATGGAATATGGATTAACAATATTAATGATAACTGAAACATTTACATACAAGAAATAGATTCATTAAAAAAATAAATATCGCACCCTGCGGCACTGAAGATTATGAGCATGAAAAGAAAAATTAAGATAAATATTTTTGGCTTGATCTCCTCGTACGAGAAAAACTTTTAACCAAATCGACATAAAAATCAATGTTTTGTAGAAATTCACTTGGGCCGAGATTGTAACTTTTTTTCGGGCCGGGCCGAACTTTCAACTTTTTTACCGGGCCAATATTTTTTTTGTACGGGCCGGGCCGGGCCAAATTTTCTTTCCTCTGAGTCGGGCCCGGGACAGGAAATGTCGGCCCGTGCAGACCTCTATTACATTGACTAGCAAAATCTTACAGTTGTAGCAAATATCCAGCAGATGTTGATGCGATTTTTATATTTCAATAGCATCGTTGCACATTTAAGGGATACAATATTTTAGCGCTTTTTCAAGTGTTAAAGGTATAGCCGATTTCCAAACTATAAATTCTAGGCGCTATAGTGTGGAAATCGGCTATCCCTGTAATGGAAGTTTTTTGCTGCTGGTCCAGTTAACTGTTTCTGGTCGGGTGGATTTCAGGCAGAGTGTATTTTCCTGCAAATTGGGTTCGGATTAACCTGATTTTTCAAAAGTTAGTTCAGTAGTATATTATTTCGGATTAAAAACTATATCTATAATAATTATAGATGTTTGTATGTGTGCTGTTTCCTAGAGACCACACTGTGTTTTTTCCGCGACCCTTTGATGAAAATCGCGTTTTAAGCGGACCCTTTGACGAAACTCGTGCTTTTTACGCGACCCTTTGACGAAATCCGCGTTTATTCCACAATGCTTTGACGAAATTCGCGTTTTTTCCCGCGATCATTTGAAGAAATTCGCACTTTTTGCGACCCTTTAACGAAATCCGCGTTTATTCCGCAATGCTTTGATGAAATTCGCGTTTATTCCGCGATCCATTGTTGACATTCGCGTCTCTTACGAGACCCTTTAACGAAATTTGCATTTTCCTCAATCATTTGACGTAATTCGAGTTTTTCTTGCTGTCCTTTGACGAAATTTGCTTTTTTTCGCGATCCCTTGACAAATTTCGCATTTTTTCACGAGATCATTTGACGAAATGTCGCGTTTTTATCGCGGTTCTTTGACGAAATTCGCGTTTTTTGCGGTCTTTTGTCGAAATTTTCGTTTTTTCGCATCCCTTTGATGAAATTCGCGTTTTTTCCGCGATCCATTGTTGAAATTCGCGTCTTTTACGCGATCATTTAACGAAATTTGCGTTTTTTCCGCGATCATTTGACGAAATTTGCGTTTTTTCCGCGATCCTTTGACGAAATTTGAGATTTTTCTGCGAACGCTTGACGAAATGAATTTTTTTATGGCTACCATTTGTCAAAATTTCCGGTTTTTCGTATCCGAACTTTCGGACTGACGAATTTTTTAAATTTTTGGAACCGGATGCCTTAAATTATTTTCGGAAAAATCGGAACAAAAACAGCCCCGATTTTAAAATTGTGCGCGAACAGTAAATAAATCGTACATAAAACTGGGGAATATTTTTAATTTTTTGGTACAGTAAACTCCCAACTATCCGGCTTAGTAAAAAAAGGAGAAATGTTGCAAGCGGCCGAGACAGGCAAGTTCCAGTCCGTAGGAAAGTGCTAACTCACGACAGGAAAGAGCAAGAAGGGATTGCAAATGCAATAGCAGAGACAGACCTGAAGGGAGGGGGGGGGGGGGAGTAAGGCTTCATAACCTGTTTCGTCAGTTGTGCAACGGGTGTTATTTTCAGAAGTGCGGATGTTATTTTCCGCTTATCCTGGTTATTTTCGTATAGTCTTTTGGTGTGCATCGTGTTTATTTATTGAAGATTAACGAAATGGGTGATAAACGAAGAGGGTCGTGGATAGGGTTAAAAGGGAGAAGCAGTCATCTAGCAAGAATTTTTTCAAAAACTAAGTTTTCACTTTTATCTTATTCATAAATTTTCATATTTGTGAAATCATTTATTAATAAACAGTAAAATAAGATTTACTATTTTTTTTACAAATTAGGCTCATGTTTTACGTTAATGTTTTACTTATTTTGAAATTGTATGCACTGTATATATAAAATTTATCGAAAAATGTGTAACATGCGTTTTTAATATAATGGAAGAAAGGGCAGGAAGTGAATAAATTTTTATAGAACTCCGGCCTATCCGGATTTTTGTTATACCGCCTACCCTTCTGCCACATTAGGCCGGATAGTCGGGAGTTTACTGTATTTAAATAAAAGATTGAAAAACAAAAATTATGTTCTTCTTTCCTAAATTTTTTTCGCACCAAGTTCCGAATTTTGCAAAACATTTTCCGTGCACAGCATGCCTCTTTATTATGGAACTCTGGGAAACACCTCTGATATGCTTTAAAAACAGTTTTTTTTTTTTTTAACTTAAACCTTCTTTAAAGTACTTTTATGACGTTGAACGGAGAAGGAAACCAGTTTTGAACTGGTTCCATTTCAGAGGGACATTACGCGAATTTCAAATGGCCAACTGGTCTAAGGCACTAGAAAGAGGTATTCTGGTTCTCGGGGAATATGGGTTCGAAACACTACAAGAATAAGATGTTTCTCAGATATGATGAACGTTCTTATAATTCAGTTCAATGTAAATTATTTTTATTTCAAGGCGAAAAGTTACAGAACTTTATTTTTCTTCATTATACAGTGGATGGCAGCGTCAAAAATGATTATATCATTGTGTTACGAGATGAAATTGGTGTCAAATTAAAGGTTAAATATAGTATTAAATTTTTTTTTTGGTCTGCCTGGTCATATCTTGGCAGAAACGCCCAGTAGGCTAAAATTCATGACAAAACATAATGTCATATATTACTATTGACATCCAAAGAACATAATATTTTACATTATATATTATTAAGGTATCTACTTTCAATATGAACTAATGCTGCAGGAAAAGTTTATTAACAGCACGTGAAAATGTTTTAAACATACCTCAGTGAAATTTTCTCAAAATGCTTTCCATGTTACTCACTGTGTTCTGAACTAGAATCCAAGCTCTATGCAATAATGTAACTATTTTATAGGTACTCAAATATAAAAAAAATTGATAATTTTGAATAAAAAAAGTATTTTTTGACATATTTCAGTTAATTTTAAAGATATTATAAAATACCTATAGTCGCCGAATAAAAAATTGACTTTTCAAGGACAACCCCCCCCCCCCTTTCGTTGGTCACTCCTCAGTCCTTATCTAAGGTTACTATACTTATCTAAGATCTATACTTATCTAAGGTTAGTAACTATGGTTACAGCCACATGACCGATTGACTGCTCATCTTTTTCCCCACACCGTTTGAGAGATCCTGTTGAGCAGTATTACCCCATCCTTTGTTTGATTACATTGCTTTCTTCCATTTTCTCTACCTTTTGTTTTCTTTTAATTATGGCAGCCAGTCCTGATATTAGAAAACAATCGAAGATGGTTATTTATAATGTGTACAACTATTTTAAAGAGCTCGTTGCTTCCAATCCTGATGCAAAAATCAAAGATATATTTATGCAGACACAAGAAGCTACTTCTAAAGCATGTGGCGTATCTCTTCGTACAGTTAGAAGGATCTGTGCTGAAGCTAATAATACTATTGCAGACTCCAGCTTAGAAAATCTGTCATTTTCATCGCCTAAAAAAAAAGTTTCGCGCGTAAAACGTGTAACAGTATTAGATGATTTTAACAAAAAAGTCGTATGTCGCACTGTTAAAGAATATTGTGATAGCAGAAATAAATCAACTTGCGAAAATTTAAAAAAAGTTTTGGAACAAAAAATAGACTTCTCTGGATGTGCAAGGTCTGTGTGGACCATATTAACAGATATGGTCTACAAATATAAAAAGGGCAATGACAGCAGAAAAATTTTGATGGAGAGAAATGACATCGTAGCTGCACGCATTAAATTTCTTAGAAAAATGTACAATATCAGAAAAGAGTCTCCACTGCGTCCAGTTATATATTTAGGTGAAACTTGGCCTTGGGTGAATCAAAATCACTCAAAGAGTCATGTACGGCAAGATTCAAAATATTCTGGTGGTCTTAAAGTACCGACAGGAAAAGGGTCCAGGATGATCATCTGTCATTCCGGATCAGCTCAGCATGGCTTTATCGAAGGAACTGATTTAATTTTCCAGTCAAGCGAGTCAAGCTCTACAAAAGATTACCATCATGAAATGAATAGCAACGTATTTAGAGAATGGTTTGTAAATTTACTGAGAGGACTTGAAGAACCCAGTGTCATAGTAATAGACAATGCCAGCTATCATTCTAATCATTTAGAAAAAATTCCATCCACAAAAAAGCGAAAATCAGATATTATAGCTTGGTTGGAAAGGTATTATACATGATTCAAACACTATTGTTCCTGAATTGTTAAGTATTGTTAAAATGCACAAAGAAAAATACAAAATGTATGAATCGGATGTTTTTGCATATGAAATGGGACATGAGGTAGTGCGGCTTCCACCTTATCACTGCCAGTACAATCCAATTGAGTTAATGAATTATATGGCTCAGGTAAAAGGAAAAGTTTCAAAAAAAAAAAAAAAAAAAGAATACATTTAAAATAAAGGATGTAAGGCGACAGTTCGAGGAGGCTCTTTCTCATGTTACCGTGGAAAACTGGAAAAATTGTGTCAAGCATTCCGAAGAGTTGCAGGAAGAAGATTTTGCCAAATTGGGCCTGACAAATGAAAATGAAGTCACCCAACAATTTAATAAATCTGCAGGATGACAGCGAAAGTAGCTCTAGTGAATTTGAATGTTGAGTGATTATACTTCCAATCGACTGTTTTCTAATTGAAGAATTATTATTATTATTTTTTTTAAAGCCCTTTAACGGGCTAGAAAAAAGTCCTTTTAAGGACTTAGCCTTCCCGAAGGCAAAAAAAAAAAAGTATCACATTAAAACACATAATTGAAAGTATACATAAATGCCCTCCCCCCCCCCCCCTCCAGAAGATTTCAAGGCAAACGAAGCAGAATAATTTAATTAAGCCACGTTTACCCCCCCCCCCTCCCCCCCTGCAAAATCTTTTATTTGTGATTGTTGTTTAAGGGTGTTGGTCAATGAGAGCTCAAATTCCCGGTTTCAAATCTGAACGTATTACTCGCTTCATTCATGAAATAGATTTTAATGAATGGAAGAGCTATTTTAATTTGCTTGTATTTTTCAGAAAATCAAAAGAGAAAAAAACCCAGATAATTCATAGCACGCATTGACTCCCCTCTAAAAGCAGGAATTATTTTAGACTATAATTTACTACTATAGATTATAAAGAATAATTTTGCATCCTTCCATTTGAAGTGGCGTGATTTGATTGAACCATGTTTTCAACCCCCCCCCCCCCGTCACCCCCGTTTTTTTTTTGTTCGTTGAATTTTTGTTGTTATTTTAAGGATGCTGGTCATGCAGATGTAAAATTCTCGGATTCAAATCTAAATATATTACTCGCCAAACTCATGAAAACAGTTTCACCCATAAAAGCCTAATACATGAAGCTATTCTTATTCAGATTTCAATTGATTTTCGTTCTCTTTTTAAATGCAAAGTATTTTTCAGAAAATGCTCTGAATTTGCTATTTTATATCGATTTTTGGGTCATTACTGAGACAGAAAGATGATTACAAGATAGTAATAGTGTATAATGTAATTTATAAGAAAATAACACACACATATATATATATGCGTATGTTTGTGTGTTCATTTTTTTCACTTAAATTAAAATAATAGAAAACTTCATGCATATACAAATGCAGATAACATTGCATGTCATAGAAAATCACAAATTATTTGAATTTATAATTAATTTAAATTAATAATAAAGTTACAATTACAAATTATTAATTAAATAAAAAAAATAATAACACCATTAATCTGTCATCTAAAAATCTATCCATATTTCTAACTACAAATAGCTTTACAAACAAGTGTTATAAAATCAGCGGAACAATTGATTCGCTTTAAGAAAATCAAGATTGGTGTTACAACAAAAAGAGTCTTCAAATACTGCAGTAACTCATACTCTTGCAGGGGTAAATTTGTTTTGCAGAAGTGAGGTGAAAAAAAAGGACAAGGGACTGGCATCCTCTAATGCCATGACAACAAAGGGGAAATGAAAAGAGGATGTTTGGCCTTGAACGGCCTTTTTCCCCCACAGCTAGTATAGTTCAGTGCACAGGTAAGTGTAATAGAAAGGAAATTGAAATTATTTCAATTGAATTGAACGTTTGCTGTCTGGGATAAACATGAAATTTTGCTAAAAAAATAGCACCCCCCCCCCAATTTTTTAAAAGGTTGTGAAGATATTGGTAGGTGTTTGTTTTTTCATCATTTTGTATTACAATTGAACTACAAAATACGTGTATTTATTAATTACTGTACATTTTACTCCAAACGTAGGCAGATAATTTAAAGATAACTGTAAGTACAATACAAATATTTCAGTGTGTCTCATATTTTGATACGAAATGAGCACAGCAGAGCACCAATTTTTTATTTAGGTGGTGCTATGAGATCATTGAGTTATGGCCTGAAATTTTAACACATTAATGATATCGACAGTACTGCCTAAATTTAAAATTGGCACCCTGCTTTACTCATCTTGTATGAAGATATCACGAGGCAGACTGAAAATTTGTATTGAACTAATCAATTTCTTCTATGTGTTAAAATTTCATGCCATAACTCAATGATATGATAGTACCGTAAAAATGTAGAATTGGCATCTCTCTCTGCTCATATAGTACCAAGATAGCACGAGGCAGACTGAAATATTTGTCTTGTACTTATCGCTATTTTCAATGTGTTAAAATTTTAGACCATAACTCGATAATGTAATAATAGTATCAAATTGGAAAATTAGTTCTACTCATCTCGTGCCACGTCAGATAAGTTAATTTTTCAATAATGTTAATAAACATTTCCAACACCATTAGTTCATCTTGAAAGTAGATACAGTAGTAATATACAGGGCAATGAAATGTAAAATATTATGCTTATTGGATGTCAATAGTAATATATGACATCATATTTTGTCATAAATTTTAGTCCTACAAAAATATTTTCAAAATACTGTATTTAACTTTTATTTGGCACCAATTTCATCTTTTAACTCAGTGTAATAGTGACACCACACTGACGATTTGGCACCTGCTGTTGCCCACATTATAACAAAAAAAAGAAATGCCAAGGCAGACCAGTCGTTCTTCATCTACCACAAATAATCCTGTCCTACATTACGATTTAAACTCCACAACTTAATCATTTTTGTTGTCGCCATCCAGCCTATTAGTATTATTAAGGAAAAGTTACCATCCCATATATATTTTTTAATTAATGATTTTGTATTTAATTTTTTTAATTAAAAGCTTTAGCATGTAATCTGTACTAATTTAAGAAAAATGCTTTTCCATATATGTTTCTGCAATGACTATCGAAATCTATCGCACATACAGGACAGAAAATTTGGATGAGGATAGTCCACGGCAGGTCCTAATGTACTTAAAGCTCAGATATTTCCTTTTTTTATTCATTAACCGAGATATTAATTAAAAACCATAGTGAACTTCACAAAATAGCATATAAAGGCCATTCTGCAGTTTTTAAAGCATGGAAAAACGGACAGTCAAAAGACGCAAATGTTTTTGAGTCTTTCGAAGCTCCATAAGATTCGTCATTAAAAGTATGGAAAAAGAAAACACTATTAATGGTCATTTTAAACTTTCTGATCGTGTAATCTCATAACCTGTTAAAAAAAATATTAATACTTACCCTTTCACAAAAAATATTTCGACTCATTTATTAAATGAGAATAATTTATTTAAAAATCTTTGAATTATAAGAGTTCCATATTACCTTGAATAAAAAATACTTGGTGTATCCTTTACTGTTTTATAGATTATGTTATACAGTAAATTCCCTCAAATCCACAATTATAAAATCAACAAACCCATATAATCCGCTCATCATTGAAGATGTAAATAATGAAACTTTCAGTTCAGATATAGGGACAAAATTACAGACTTTTTTATTTTTATATCATTCCGTATATATTTTAATATGTAATTTTCGTTAATATGACTGAATTCATGTTTTTTAAGAAGGAAGTATAAATTTACTTCCGAAAAAATCAAGATAATGCTGATATCATTGGTATATACAATTTTTTTACAAAATATATTTATGTATTAATCAAGCTTTTTTGTTTATTACGTCTGGCTAAACCTGAAATAAAACTCTTATTTTACGATTTTGATGTGAATTAGTAGGGTACCTCTATGAGACAAGTTTCATTGAATAATTCAAGAAAAATGTATCTCATCTTTATTATGCATATTTAATTATACATTATTAATTATTTACTTGACCTTTACTTTCAATAATTTTAAAATTTTACTATACTGTAAGCATGAATTATAATTTTGATTGCATTATTACATTCAATTACTGTTTAAAAGATGTAAACAAAGCAATGACCAGAAATCCGCACAACCTTTGGTCCCATGCTATGCAGATTTGAGGGAGTCTACTGTATTTACAAGCTTTAACATTACAGATTACAGCCACAGAATTTAGAAATGCATAAAGTTGGGTAAATTTTTTAATTCGGGCATCTATTTTTTTTCTACGACATGCTTGACTGGGTATGTAAAGTTTTTCAAATTTTTCTAGCCTTGATACATATATTGTATATATATACATATATATGTATATACAGTAGAGTCTCTAAAATCTGCATGCATTTCGAAATGTAAACAGTGAAAATAGGAGTTAAGAAGATTCTTTATAATCTTTATTCTAAATGTCAGTGAACAAAAATAAAGTTGTTTTTAACGTAAATTTATGGGAAAATAGTAAAGACACAGGACATTTAAAAAATTAAAAGCTTTTATGGATCAGGGTATATATCCATAGAGTATAAAATGTCAGTACAAATGAATTTTTTATAGCAGCATATTAATGCCGATTTGTCATTTAAAACAACAGATAAGTTCCAAAAAATATTTAGCATAAAAGACTGTATTTATTTAATTGATGCATGGCATAAAATATGGTCTGACTCTTTATTGAAAATCAGGATGAAGATACAGATTTTTCAAATTTTCAGTTAACCTTACCTCAAGCTAAAGCATCTGAATTATTCAAAAAATTTCAAAACAGATTTACAAGAGCTTTTCAAAGAAGAAGAAATTGTTGAATGGGTGAACAATAAAGATGAAATTTTGGTAAATTATGTTGTAGGTATAGAAATTATGTCTCCAATAATGATAATGAACCCAGCCGAAGACAGTGAAATTGAGTCTGACAGTGATTGCGAGAAAAAAAAGTTTGGAAAAGCTTTGGTTTTTGGTGAAATTTCTCGTAAGTTCTTGGAGCAGCAGAGTCATATAAATCAATAGGAAATAATGGCTGTTTACAAAATTCAAAAGAAACTTTATCAAGATAAAATGAAAGTTCTCAAACAAAAGACTGTACAAGAAATATTTAAAAGTAATAAACATAATTTGGAGTATTAAAATAATAATGTACAGATAAATAAAAGAGATCCAAGTTTAATTTGAATTATTATGCTCTTTTTGTAAATGGATGCAGGTAAGTTGAAAAAATAAATCATTTAAACTAGAATCTGCAAAACTCTAAAATCCACACAGACTCTGGTCTCAAGCTGTGCAGATTTTTGAGACTCTACTGTATATACATATATGTATGTATATATAGGGTAGATGTGCCAGTAATGGACACCCCTTGAAGTTTTTAGTTCATTAAAAAAAAAACTAATAAATATTTAGCTTTAATTATTTTTTTAATAATTCCTCCTTGCATGTTTTATAAAACTGTGTTATTGTTGACACTTTTAATCAAACCAATCAGGAAGCAGAAAATAATGTTTCAAAGTCTCGCTGTTTTTCTATGAAAATCTTAATAAAGAGGCTAAGAGCTGACTTCGTTTAATTAAGTTATATATTATTTATTTTTTTGCAAAATTTGAATGTTTTTGTTTCAGTAGCAATGGAAAACTTATAATTTTATATACTAATGGCCATTTACAAAATTTCATTTATTTTTAAGGTTTTAAGAGGGGGTGTCCATTACTGGGATGGTTAATGAGTCATTTTCCAGTAATGGACACCCCATGTAAACATTGCTAAAAATGCAATTTCAGTAATGTTTATAGTGCATAAAATATTTTGACTTAACTGCAAACCTAAATAATCAAATTTAATTTTTAAATTATACTTACCAAAATGTAATAGCACTAAAACTTTTATAAATAGCTGCTTTCAAGTTATTTTATGTGGATTAATAAAATTTCAATATTTTATTTTATTTATTTATTATTTTTTTATGTAGATGTACCTTGCATATTTTATAATCTGGCAATCAAACCAGCCAGGAAACAGAAAATATTGTTTAAGAGCACAGTCAAAGGGAGGCTCATTCCTCCCTGTTTAAATAAAAACAATTAAGTTATAGAAGTTATTAAAAATCTATTATCTGTCTTAAATGCTTCCCTATTCATCTCTGACAAAAGAAAAAAATTGTAATATTAATGAAAGTTATAGGTAATATTCATGAAACTGCTGAATCTGCAGATCAGTGACCTCAAACATCAATTCTACAGTTTTATTTTGAAATTATTTTATTTAGTATTTAAAACATTCAACTCACAATATCATTTCTTTCATATTTATAATATTAATTATTATAAATGATATATCAAGTAGTCTCTGGAAGATTAATTGTTAAAAATAGTGAGACAAAACTAAACACTAATATTCAAAAACTTTTTTTTTTTTAATTACCTTTAAAATCCCCCACTGTTTCAATAATTTGATAGCTGTAATTGTCTGATATTTAGTATTTTAAACTATCCATCTAAAATAATTAAAACATCGATCTTCTGATAATTACAATAATTGATGCAAACAGTAAATGATTATCACAAATATTTTATTAATTACTGGTATCCTAATTGTTAAATTTATTTAAAAATAACTATCTTGTTTCCTTAGTATGTATTCATTAAACTCTGGTTCTAAATACAGTCATAAAGACAATTATATTTATTACTTTTTATGGGGTGTCCATTACTGGGCCAGAGGGTGTCCACTACTGGGCTTTTGGGTGTTTTGATATATTTCTGTTATTTAAAATTAAATTTCTATTCATATGGGGAAATGAGGTTATAAGAATGGTTAAATATTGTTGATAGATTAATATAATATTGAAAAAACTGGAATATAATAATTATAACTATTAATAAAAAAATAAATTTTTAAAGAAATTCCTTAAGGGTGTCCATTACTGGCACATCTGCCCTATATATATATATAACACTGATGCTCGGCTAACCAAAAAGTACCAAAATATTTAGTAGCTACAGTCTTCTAGTTCAAGGGTGGCGAACCTTTCTGTTGACACGCGCCAAATTTGAACAAAAAATATTTTACATGACCATGACGGTCCAACAAAAAACACAAAAAAAATTTAGTAGGTAGAAAAATAATGGTCTAAAATTTTCTATTAAGATTTAAAAAAGATGAACATACTTGTAGATATTACACTATAATAATTATGGCAATAAATATATTTCAGAAAAAAGAAATAATGCGATGTAATTTGATTTCTGTTGTCACATCTTAATATCAGGTTAATTTTAATGCAAACTGAACCAGATTTATCTGACAAGTGCTTTTTTTTTAGTTTGATATTATTCATTTGTGAAAACAGTGAGTGATTCGAAAGCAAAGCATAGATAGGCAGAAAAACTGTCACACTAGCAAACTTCAGTTTCTTTGAATAGCTCTGAAATAAATTCAAAGTTGCCATAACTTTACCATCAGAAATTACTAATCTCTAATAGCCAATTCTTATAGAATAGTTTTCAAATATCGTCTTTGTTCGAATAAAAAATTGAGACTATAATTAATTAGATTGGAATATTATATGGCACAGTTAAAAACATTTGATCGAAATTAGAAAAGATCAATTGGGATTTTGTGTGATCCCACTTTGTTTTCATTTAGAGTCACAGCAATGCCGTGCAAAAGTGGCACGCATACCATAGGTTCGCCGTCCTTGGTCTAGTTAAAGTCTTGAAATTATGAGGACCAAAAATTATTAAAATTTGGATCATAATTTTTTTCTTCAAAAATGTGAGAGAAAACAAGCAAAAAAGCAAATAAATTGTAACCTTCATTAGAAAACTAAATTGACATTTCCAAAAAATAAATAAAATTGCAATACATACATCATGTGCTAATATTGCATTCAACATCATATTTGACATCTAGTATTATGAAAATTAAATCATTGTTTGAGGACAGTTTTCTTTAATTGAAAGTGGTTTTGGGATAATATACAAGTACCTTTAATAGTACTAATGATATTACAGACGATTGCCTTAAATCCGCACAGCTTGGGACCAATGCAGATTTTACAATTTTGCAGATTTCTGGTCATTGTTTTGTTTACTTTTTAAAACAGTAGTTTGAATATAATAATGCAATCAAAATTATAAATATGCTTGCCATAGAGTAAAACATTAAAATAATTAAGTAAATTAATAAACTAAAATGATAAAAAGTAAGACATTTTAAAAAATGATTAAATTATTAAAGGTAAACATCAAGTAAATAATTAATAATGTATAACTAAATATGCATAATAAAAATGTGGTACATTTTCTGTGAATTTTTCAATGAAAACACCTATATAACCTCATAACAACACCTATAAATTCACCTAAAATCATAAAGTAAGGAAGTTTTATTTCAGTTTAAAACCAGTCTTAATAACTAAAAAAGATTGATTAAATACACAAATATATTTGGTAAAAAGATTGTGATTACCAGTGATATCAGCAATATCGTCATTTTTTTCAAAAATAAATTTATACTTCTTTCTTGAAAACTACATGTTTTAGTCATATTAACGAGAATTATATATTAAAATACAAATTGAATGATATAAAACTAACAAATTTTGTAATTTTGCCACTACATCTGAATTGAAAGTTTCATTGTTTATATCTGTGATAATGTGCAGATTTTAGGGTTGCAGATTTAAGGGAGTCTACTGTACTTTAAAAAATGTCACATTTGCATAGAGACAAATTACTATGATGTTTGATCACCACTAATTTTGTATGGAAATTTTTTCCTTATTTAATTGTAGATATCTGCAATTAAATTTAAATAATATGAAGACTTTCACAATTACTGGTAGCTAAAAATCATAGCAGCTATACATTTCTCAGTTGTATCGAATTTCTTTTTTATATTCATTTAAATCCCCCCCCCTCCCCAACTTATTTAATTGAGAATAAAATCAGTACTATTCAACTAATGTACTTTTCTTTTTCACTTGCATTTAAATGGCACTTACTATGGTAAGATATTTTTCTTTTAAGGATGACTATACTTAATTATCAATGTCTAAATGCATAAAAAAAGGGAGAAAATTGAGTGCCTCAAATACTACTGCCTACTCATGGCAGCAGCTAATGTTCCTACCAACTTTTTATGCCCCCCCCCCCCCCCATTGTTCATAAAAATTTTACACTTTGAAACCTCTGTTTGTTGCCAAATATTCAATAAATTATTTTACATTAAAAGAGCTAAACATTAATATTGAAAACTTTGATTTTCTTGCCAAATTACCCTCTTTTTCTCTGAATTATATTTTTATAAGTTTTGTTGAGAAACTTTATATAATAACTTTCTAAATTAATTTATTAACTGAGTTGAAGAGTTAAAGTGTTTCAAGATATAGCATTACTCTGCTCATGATTATACTTTTTCAATTAATTCATAAAATAGTAATTTTAGTATTAAAAAAAAAAAATCCAAATAAAAAGAAAAGCCAAATCTAACAAAGTGAGAAGGAAGTAATTGTTTTACTAAAGCACAGAAATTTTTGGCTGGCTACCATATTTTTCCATGTTAGTAGAGCCCTGCTTACATATCTCAATAACTCCAACATATATAACAACACTGAAAATACTTTTTCTCATTGTGATATTATTTAAAAAATAAGGGGGGAGGGAAGGGGGTACAATTAACTAACAATATTTCTTTTATTTTTTTTAAACGACGGCTAATGAATAACAAGTCTTCATATGTTAAACAGTACTATTTTTATACAGACAGTTTCATAACACACCAACTTTTAATAAACTTAATATAATCTGATAAGAGTTTTATTACTATTAAATTGCGTCGCATCCTAATATGAGCATGGACATATGAATAATTCTAAGAACTGTAAGTATATACATGACAACAAAATACTACTACTATTAAGCACAGTAAATAGGTATCCTTGTGATGAAATACTGGTTTCATCAGCTTTAAATTTATATATTAGCCTAGCCGTAAAAGATTAAAAACAAAACAAAACAGGGAGTGAATGACATAAAAAAAAAAAATCTCGGTTTAGTTTATTCGGATTTGAATAAAGCATTTTATTTGCAAATTTGCAACAAAACGAACTTAGCCTATATATTCTACATAAACATAAAATATTTTTCTGCCAAAAGAAAGATAAATCACACTAGCTATCAACCCTATCTTTTCTAAGTTGCCATAACCTACGAGGTAACTAACCTGGCAGAGTGCCAAAAGTCAATGGCGTTTGTCGTTAAAGTGGCAGACTCGTGTTCAGAAGTGCAGTGTGGGCCGCGCGCGCGCGCTCAGAAGTTTATGCCATGGAGTAGGTCTTATCGAAGAAAGGAATTTTAAAAGAATTCAATTATTTCATTATTTTTAATGGTTCAAAAAAGGTAAAACCAACGACTATATTTCTTTATCCTTCCAAAACATGGTTTTCGTAACAGAAATACATGCCTATGTACACTCAGATAAAATCTAAAATAGTCGGGAAAAACATCACGTGACCTTCTTTATCTACTTTAACCCATTTAGTTAACCAACCGCACACAAACTCCGCGCGAGCTGCTCAAAAAAATTGTGTGGGCGATTTGATCACGTGATTGTGCGTTGTTTGGTAGGTTGATTGATACAATTTAAGAATTCAACTGGTGATCTAAAAATTTTAATTTTTAAAAAATTTTCCTTTTATTTATTTAAAAATAATTTATCAGTTGATTTATATCTTCCGTGATAAATAGAATGCTGTTAGTAAACCAAGATTGTGATATCAACATATGAGATTTGTTTGTAATCTACTATACTAGATGGATTTCAATGGAATTTGCACTGTTAGTTAGACAATTTTTCAGAGAAGGTTTTAATATATATATTTCTTATTTTATGATTGCATATTTTAATATCGTGTGGATAAGAGACCAAAATACATCATAAAACATGAGAAATAAATGGCATTCAAAATTCTGTTAGTATAAGCAAAATACTTACTTATACTTTCAGTAGAAAATTTATAAACATTCTAATCATGCTTTATTCACTACAAAACTAGACAGCAAACCTATATATTATCCCTTTAAAAAATATATGTACAGATATTTTTAGTTAAAATAATCTACAACTACTACATTTTATTTTTATAATGTTCAAAGTAAAATACGATTTCCAGCCTATCTCGATAAAAATTCACTCCTAAAGTACTCAAAAAAAAAAAAAAAAAAAAAAAAGAAAATCAAGGAATTATCCTACGCGCAAAAGGATATTTTCGCACAATATATATTATTTTTTCATTTGGATTTGCTTAATGTTTATATCATTATACATATACATACTATATATATAATCACTTAGAAACGAAACATTGAATATTTAAAAGGCGTTCGGATGTAAAACTTTCATCTCGAAATACCTCATTTTCTCACATTTAAATAAGTATTTTATTATTATAATAAAAATACACGTGCCTCTGTATAATAAAAATAAAAAATATATCTTCATCAAAAATATCTTATTCATTATGAAAAATATAAAACAACCAAAAAACAACAACAAAAAAAATTATGATATAATGTGGGACTGGACGGATTCGAACCCAGAATCCCTAGTCTCGAGTTCACTGCCTTATCCATTCAGCCATCTAACACACGTCCCTTTTGCAACAAAATATCTTTATAATTAGCACCATAATTAATCAAATCCATGATCTGTTCTTGAACACACTACGTGTTATTCCATCCATGATATTGACCCACTCTATGTTCCTGTCTCCTGAGCTCGCGCGCGTGCAACTTGAGGGGAGCGGTTGTTGCCGCACACGGGAGCCACAAAATGGGCGCATGCGCATTTGAGCTCTGGTTTGTCGTCTGCTCGAAAAACAAGCGCGGCGCGGAAAACGAATATACAGAACACGAAACAATACAAAATGAGTGTTTTTTTAATTAACTCTATCGAGACATGTTAGGTTGGGTGTTTGGTACGTGCACGTGTGGGTGAGCTCTGCGCTTTCAAGTGGGGGCATAAACCAACGTGGCGGCCGGTGTATTATTCTTGTGTGTTTTCCTTTTCTACTTTTTACAGTGGTGTGATACCGCTGGTGTATTTTTGTTATTATATTTGTGTCTGCAACTGGGGTAAGCGTATTTAGTTATAATTTTGTTTTGATTTTAGAGCTGTAATTGGAGTTCTTCCCCGGTTTTGTTTGTGTTGTGTAGTGTAGCAGGTCTACCTACAGTTATGAGTAATACTATTGTTAAAGTGATTCCTGACTCAGGGCCGGAATTTATTAATGCAGTAATAAATGATGTTGCTATTTCGAGCTCTGAAATGCAGAATTTTATATTAAATAATGTTTCTGAGCCAGGTTCCGGAAATGAGAGTGTGAATATGGATATGACTGAAGCTGTAGATGGTGGTTCTCAATTTGTTGAAAATAACCCTTTATTTGCTCGTTCCTCTGCTGCTGTTGAAGATTTGTTGATAAAGGCGGCTGGTAATGGAGGAAGGAACTTTAACATATTTTTAACTAGCACAGAGTCAGCTGCAATCCCAAAACGTAACCCTCGGGATGTTCAAATCGAAATACGGTCTAAAGTACAGAATTCTGAGAAGATTGACAATGTGAAATTCACTCGAGCTGGATGTTTAATTTTTTCTACCAAGGACGTTTCGTGCGCCAGAAATATTTGTAAAATATCTTCTTTTCTTGGAGTTCAGGTTTCTTCCAGAGTGCTATGGGAAAATATCTCAAACAGATTCTTGTTATTCAATATCCCTGTCGATATTCCACTAGCAGATATCGCTCGGGAGATAGAGGAGTCAAACAGTTTACACATCTTAGAAGTGCGTCGTTTTATGAAGAAAGACAGTAAAAATGAAACGTCCCCGGTGCTTTTTACAACTTTGGGTATTTCCCTCCCACCTGAAATTAAAACATGGTTTTCCGTCCAGCGCATACGGCAATTCATTGACCGGCCACGCCAATGCTCAAAATGCTTTAAGTTTAACCATAGTACTACTCGTTGCAATTCAGAACAACTGTGTGCTACCTGTGGTATTCACCATGATGGTCCATGCACTGCCCCTCTTTCGTGTGCCAACTGCGGTGCGGAGCACAGATCGGATTTTAATCAGTGTCCGGTTCGTCTTAAAGAAGTCGAGCTTCTACGATTTAAATGCCAGAACTTCTTGTCTTTCATAGATGCTCGGCGGCAATTCTCTCCTAAATCTGAAATTAAGTCCTATGCCAAAATAGCTAGTGCCCAGAAAACAGAGGTGGATGAATTTCAAAAAATCATTGAAGTCCGCACCAACGCCATGCTGAAAATTATAGTTGAACTTTTTACCAAACAATCAGAGAAAGTGATTGAAGCTATCACGGATATGAGCAATATGCTCGTAAATTGCATGGCAAAATGGAACGATTTCTCACCTGAAAGACGAAAAAAACACAATCACGGCAGCGGCCCTCAGATGAGGTAGCGCTTGCCTTTTGGACTATGTTCTTTTCTTGTTTTGTTACTGGCGATTGCAAGTTGCAATTTGCGGAAAAAAAAAAAATGTTTTTGGGGGGTTTACTGTACACTTTTCTGTTAGTTTTTGCTAGGGGCAGTCGCCTTATTTGGTCTTGGTGGTTGTACTTTAGAGTACAGCTGTTTTTTGGTTTGTGGCCCTATGGGTATTAAAATTGTTCAGTGGAATTGCAGGAGTATATTGAACAAAGACCCCTGGCTCAAGTGTCCTCTGTTCGCCTCTGCGGATATTTTGGTTCTCCAAGAGACTTTTTTAGCTTCAGACAAGTCCCTGGTTATCCCGGGTAAAGTTGTGTATCGTTTGGATAGGGTGGACCGCCCGGGTGGTGGTCTTGCCATTGCGGTGAACTCCGCGTGGTCTTCTCAGCAGCTGAACCTCGCAAACTACAGTTGGGCCAATGAAGTGATGGGTATTCAGGTTTTCTTGAACTCGGGGCTGCTTAATATTGTTAATATTTATTCCTCGTCGGGTCTGGTGGTGTCTGACCTTGATGAAATCTGTCGCTCCTTGTCTGGTAGTTCTTTCATTTTGGGTGACTTTAATCTTCACCATTCGATGTGGGGTTCCCCGGTGTCGTCCCGGGCCAGTGAGCACTTTGTTGAATGGATCTCGGACAGTCCATTTTGTTTAATGAATACTACTGAGCACACGCACATGGCCCCCAATGGCTCCTCGTCTCTAATAGATTTGTCGCTCTGTTCTCCGGACCTTTATGCTTGTTCCACGCTGTCTGTGGTTGAGGATTTGTATGATAGTGATCATTTCCCGATTGCTATCTCGGTTGACCTTTGGTCGCCGCCTCTTCCTTGTTACACTCTTTATAACTGGTCGCTGATCTGCCGGGAAATCAATAACAACCTTCACTCTCTTTCTGAAATTGATTATGATGCCTTCCAGTCGATGGTCCATAGTGCCATGTCGAAGTTCAGCTTTGTTCGTCCTGGTCCGTCGAAGTCCCTCCCGGTCTGGTGGTCTACCAGGTGTAGTAACCTCAGCAAGCAGAAGAAGTTTTTGTTGAAGCGGGCCCGTCTGCTGGTCTCAAGTGATTATTGGATTAAGTACAAGAGGACGTCGGCTAAGCTTCGTCAGGTTGTCAAAGAGTCTAAGCGGCGGTTCTGGGATAAGATGTGCTGCGATGCAGGGGACCCTCGTCTCCTGTATAAAGTCTTTCAAAAAATTAAAAATCGCTCAAGTTCCCCTGCTAGCTCCCATTTTCTCCTACAGGGGGCTGACTCGTCTGGTGCAGATGCGGTATCTCAGGCTGAAATCTTGGCCGACCACTTCAGTGCGGACTGCGATCATGAGCCAATTCCTCTCACATATGGGGAAGAAGGCAGCTCCTCTCTCAACGGCCTTTTCACGTTACCGGAATTGAAAGATGCCATCCATCGCACAAAAACCTCCATCCCTGGGGAAGACAAGATTAGTGCTGCGCTTTCTAAAGGCTTGTGGTGTTATTACACGAGGACTCAAAGACGCTTGGAATATCAGGCGTCTAGCGACAACAGCCGCCTCACGGACCGTCTTTTCCAAGCATTTCATTGGCTGTTCCGGAAAAGGCTTTTCTATTATCAGATTTCCAAGCATATGATTGGCTGTTACTGGCGACTCGCCTCGTTTCGGGCGTCAAAGATTCTCCGACAGAAAAAAGACGCTCGCGCTCCAAGCGACTCCCCTGGAGCCATAGGAATACATGGAGACGCCCGGAATCTGAAGCGTCTTTGACCCCTCGTGTAATAACACCATTAGATGACCTCGCGCTTGATCGTCTGCTGCAGCTCTTCAATGAAAGTTGGACTTCTGGTGACATTCCGTCGAGTTGGACTTCAGCTGTGATTCTGCCGATACCTAAACCTGGGAAACTAAAAACACATGCCTCCTCGTATCGCCCTATTGCCTTGACTTCGGTCATGTGCAAAATCTGCGAGAGGATGATTTCAAAGCGGATTACTCGTCTCCTCCTCGAAAATAAGATCCTTCATAGTAGACATCTGGGGCTCCAACCATTTCGTGATAGCCATACGGCGCTGACGATGCTGCATCTCGATATTCATCAGGCTAGGAGGGAGAAGAAGTATATCTTGGGGGTTGCCCTTGACCTTCAGGCAGCATACGATTCGGTCTATACCGACGGGTTAATTTACAAGTGTGCTCAGATCGGCATATCTGGCCGTATGCTTCGCTGGCTTCACTGCTTTTTATCCGACAGATCCATTAAAGTAGCTTGGAGAGGTGTCACATCGTCTACCCGGATCCTTCGTAGAGGGGTTCCTCAAGGGGCGGTGTTAAGCCCTACTCTGTTTACAATCTTTATGGCGGACTTTTTTGAAATTTTGGAGGGCCTCGGCATCAAATTTTTAATCTATGCAGATGACATCTTTGTCTACTGTGATTGTGCCTCTTTGGAGTCCTGCTGGACTAGATTGCAAGAAGCCTTAAGGCTGATCATGCAGTGGTGTAACTACTGGAAGTTATCTATAAGACCGGATAAGTGTCAGGCTATCAACCTCTCGAGAAGATTAGGGGATTGTGATTCTCATTTCAGTGTCAATGGAGGAATCATCGAGTGGTGCTCAGAAATTAAGTTTCTTGGGTTCTATGTGGCTCAACGGGGCGGCTTCCGTAAACATGCGGAATACCTCAGAAAGAAACTGTTCTCAAGAATAAACATTTTAAAGTCTTTGGCTCAGAAAAGGTATGGTGCAAGGTCATTCCACCTGCTCACCTTGGTTTCGGCATCCATTCGTAGTATCATGGAGTACGGTGCTGCTGTTCTTAATTTAGCCTGTCCTTCATTTTTCCAAAAACTGGAGGTTCTTCAGACGAGCGCCCTTAGGGTGGCGTTGGGCCTGCCGAAGTGGACCCCTAACCTAGTATTAAGAAAACACGCTGATGCTTTCCCTATTATCGACAGGATTGGTATTTTGGCTTTTGGATTCTGGATCAAGCACCTGGCCTTGGGTAGTTGGTCTCCTCTGTTCGAGGCACGGGATGCGAGTCTGGCATCGATCACTTCTAATATCTCTTGTATTTCTGATACTTTTAATGAGTTGAATTGCCGTCCAGATCATCTTCTATGCTTTCAAATCCCGCTGCCTATGAATGTGAATGCGATTCATATTGTTACTTCGGGTCTTTCTTTTCAGAGTAAGAATATGGCTGCTCCCATGTTGGCTCCCTTGTTTTCGGAATTTATCGAGAATTTCTCTGGCTCTTTGGAAATTATAGCCACTGATGCATCTAAGACAACTTCGATCACTGGGATAGCAGGCTGTTCGGCTATTGGTCATTTTGGGTACCGGGTTTCCCAGGTGAATTCGATTTTCACTGCGGAGGCTCTTGCTGTTGGCATGGCTATCGATGAGTTAGTCTCTTTGTCTCGTCCGGTCTTGATTCTCTCGGATAGCTTGTCTGTCCTCTCTGCTCTTCAGTCGATCTCTCTTAAGTCTCCTAAGGTCATCATCTGGCTGCATAATAAAATCATGAGGGTGTCGTCTCCCTCTCCTGCTATTCATCTGTACTGGGTTCCGGGTCACCGGGGGATCCCCCTTAATGAAAGGGCTGACTTTCTTGCAAGAAGTGTTAGTGATTCTGACATTTTGATTGATTGGATCGCTCCGGAGGATTTAATCTATGCCTATAAGATGAAGGTCAAGCAGCGGTTTGGTCAGCTGTATGAGTCTGGTAAATATTTCTCGTCGCACGGGGACATTCCTAATGTTAAGCGTACTCATGGTTGGGCCGGCAATAGGAGAGATGATGTTTTGATTACTCGGCTCCTCTGTAGAATGTTGATAACTCCTGAGATGTTAGCTCGTTTCAAGCTTCTTTCTGACGGTAGCTGCCGTACGTGTGGTGTGTCTGACTCCTTGGAGCACGTTTTATTTTTTTGCCCTAGGTATCGGTCTCAGCGTAGCCGATGTTGGGATAATGCTGTTTTGAATAGCGAGTGCTTTAATACCCTGTTCACACTGCGTTATCGGAACTCTCTTAAACCTCCGAACTCTCTGAGGGAGTTCCACAAACTCTCTGAGAGAGTTTCAACTTTCTTCGAGCTAGAGACAGTCACGACCATTCCCTCTCGCTGGCTGTAAAGCTTCGCATTAACTGATTGGGTGTTGCGGGCGGTTTTATCTTAAGCGCATGCGCAAAGAACACAGTGACGTTCACTGAGTTATCTTAAGTGAGTTTTTCCATGTGAACAGGTTTCCAATTCCGGGAGGGTACCACCTCAAAATTAAGAGAGTTCGGCGGCCTAAGATATCTTAAGTATCGTAGTGTGAACATACATAGCCGACGTTACTATGGCCCGGAAGCGAAATCGAAACTAGAAGGTCACGTGACCCAGATAGACGAAGAAGTCGATGGTCGAAGCATTGCTTGCGTTGAAAATTAGCTCGGCGCCGGATGCGATATTTATTACAATATAAATACTTTCATAAACATAATTAAAGTAACTTCCGCCGGGAGGGGGGGGGGGGGAGCCACTCCTTTTCGACGAAAACTTCTTAATTATATTTTCTGTTAGTGTTTAATAATTTTAAATCACTCAGAAATAATAAGTTTTAATTTTTCTTTTTAAATCCCCAGAGAAAAAAAAAAAAGTTTATTATTATTATTTCTTTTTAATTTAGGGAGAGGCAATTTACTTTTTCATCCCCCAAAGGTTCCATTTGGGAGAAGTTACAGTTGGGGGGGGGGGGGGGAGGGAGTTCTCCTCTAAGGAATCTGGTATTTCAAAATACATCTCATCACAAATCAGCCACAAAGGGGAAAAAAAAAAACTTTTCAGAACTTGGTTGCACAAAAGCTAAAATATCTATCCAGGGTTGTTTTATTTAAATCAATTGTATTAAATCAAATAGATTTTTCAGTGGAGAGTTACTTCTCCTAAAGAATTCAGAAGTTTGTTTTATGTTTTGTTGCTTAGACCTGCAAATTACAGTTCCCATATGTTTATTGACAGAGGTATTGATTCAATAATATGATCAATATTTGGAGTATTTTTAACAAAATAAATATTTAGACTATTTACCTAACATAGAATTGCAGTTTCTTCTAACATGAAGAAGATAAATGAGGAACATTGGAGTCATGACTCCAATGTTTTAACATCTTGATTGTTTTTAGAATTTTTTTAACATTTGTATTTTAGCACCTATTAAGTAAAAATATATATTGTGAATTTGATAGTCATGTTTCTCATTTATTTTATTAAGGTGAATCTGTCGTTCAACTTGAAATATAGTTTTTCTATACGTATTTATTATGAAGCAGATATCATTGAAATCATGGAAGAAGTGTTTTCACTGTCTTAGATATGAAATTGATAAAATATATCATGGAAATTTAATTTGTTGATATTTGTATAGTGAATTTTTCTTTTTATGTCCCCCCCCCCTCCTTTTGTGTCTGAATTTACTATTTGCTATCCACTAACATATTTTCATTCCTTATGCCGCTGTAACTTGGGTAATCATATTTATACATTTATTTACAGGTAATTTATATTATTATTATCTACATTTTAAGGTTTAAAATTTCCACTTACATTTTAGCAAGATATAAAATACCTTAATTTTAAAGCAAACCCTCCTACCAAAAAAATTGTTTGTGATACAGTAGTTTCTTTACTATATTTTTATTTAACAGAGTGAAATCTAGTAAGAATCAACTATTATTTTTGCAGAGAGGATTTTGTTGCCAACCAGTGTAATCAAGTATGATTTCCCATTCACAATTAGCCTGTTTCTTCGCAAACAAACTAGGCGCTTTGCAAAAGTCGAATTTCTCAATCAGCCTATGACATGTATAATAAATATTATTTTGAAATATATCTTTCAGAAAATAGTAATACACCTTATGCATTTTGAAATTACAATATGTTTTGAATATTTGAACAATAGCAAATTTTGAGTATTCATAAAACATTTAAATGATCTGAATTATTTAAATAATTATTTAAAATCCTCTTAATTTCAATTTTATATGATAATATTATAAAAAAAAATGTTTAAACAGCCTTAGATAGGATTGGACATTTCGTCTCATTTGCAGCATCCACTCTTGTCCCTACAAACTTGGGAAATGAGGTGAGGGGGTGGTGGCAAGGAAGAAAAATAAGAATACTTTCTCGCAGTGAAAATCCATAAATATTTTTTTTTTCTTATAAATATATAAACAACTTGTAACTATCAATTATGTCGTGAAAAGTAATTCATTATGAAAATACATTTCATTTCAAAACATGAAAAGCAATAAAGAATTACTTAAATATTTTTTAACATGAAAATTAGCAGATAAAAACAAACAAGGCATTTTTTTTAATTTAAAATTATTCAAAAGAATTCAGACTATTTTTAGCTATGGTTGTTTGAAGAAAAGGGTTAATACAACGTGGACACTTGATAATGATTGTAAAAATAAACTAAATATGTGCTAAACTGGGAGCTATTAATCTATGAATTGAAACAGTTTATAGGAAAAAATTAATTTCTTTTACATGAAAATATTAACTGAAAGTTCATAGGCGTAACCAGCCCTTTGAACGGGGGGGTGCCCAGACTTTTTAACCTGAACATGTTGGATACAAGCAATATCTTATGTAATAAAACCTGCTAAAACGAATCCCATTAAACCGATCGATTTCCGTTTTAGACACTTTTCCATCTTAGAAGGTATATGTGTGTGGTATTTCTTTTAAAAAGGGCTCAAACGCGATTTTTGTTTGCGTGAGGGGGGTTGAGAAGGGGTTCAAAACATTAAAACTAAATCTAATGGTAAAAAAAAAGATATGTAAATGTCCTTGCAGCAGTGATATAAGACAGTGACTAAGTGTGGTCACAATTGTAAAACCTTTTGGCACCCTAACTTCTTATGAAGATTAAAAAAGGCCTTTAATCATGCAGGAAACTTCTATAGGCACAGGGGAACACTACATGAGATCTAAAATTATCTCAGTCAAAGTCTTGTAGATGAAATTTTGCCGGATGATAAATCTCAGATAATACATGCGGTACATCAGTACATGCGCACGAAATTTTTTCAGAATGTGACTCCATGACTTCTTAGGGATCACCGGAGGGACCCAAGAAATTTTGGAGGAAAGTCTATATAAATAATTATTATTATATTATAAATAACTATAATATTCATTAATAGCGTAATTTCCTGCCTATAATCCGCGGCTCAAACAATCATGTTTCGACCCAGAAATTGTATTTCATTATTTAAGTTAAATATTTATCGCGATTTAATAAGTTACGTTTTATGAAACAAGATTTCTGGGTCTGAACCTAATTGTTTGATCCGCAAGGCCGGAAATTACGGTAATTCAGGTTTTTTACCCCAGAGTGTGTCGAATATATTAGGAAAAGCAGGTCATGATAATATAAACTAAATTTTATCAAGATGATAAAAATTATACTATCATGATGCGACTGTAATAATAAAGATGGGTGCTTATATGTCTCTGTCTGTGTGTGTGTGTACGCGCGCGCGCGTGCTGAGCTCTGAAAAAACAATGCAGCCTGCCCCCGTAAGATTTGACAGGACCTGTATGCGAAATTCTAAAATGGAGGGCCAAAATCACAGTCAGGTGAAATACAGCCACCTTATTGGTCGTGTGGTCGTATGGTCGCATGGTTTTAAGAGAGATAAGGGTGAGGATCACCAAGTTGTTTCTCCATTTGAATTTTGAAAGGAGTGAGGGGAAAAATAATTTTGAAGCCATTGTTACCACATTTACAGTCATGCATTACTTACCTTATTATTTTGTTCGCTTTTATTTATAATAAACAATAGAAATAACTCAATTAAGATATTTTGATAACATTTTATGCAACGAGAGTTAATAATTTAGATTATAAGTTGCAACAATTTTTAAATTATATGACATCACAAATATGCTTTAATAACAATTTAGTTTTTATTGAAAAAATACTTTTAATATCATTTAAAAATTATCTATAAATTACGTATGGTAAAAATCTCAATAAATTTTCTCCTCTACCCCCACCCCACCATTTAAATCCATAAAATCATCACAAAAAATTAATATTATTCTAGAAAAAGTCAACAACTATTAAAAAAAAAAAAAAAAAAAAAAAAAAAACCTTTTTCTAGACTTTTAAATGGAAACTTAAATTAACAAAATTATACAAAAAAAATTGCACAAATAATTTTAAAAATACAGAATTTAATGTTTTAGCATTAAATGAAAAAAAAAAAACCCCTTAAAAATAATTCCAAAAACTTTTTTTTAAGT
The DNA here is from genome assembly GCA_963932465.1 of Maratus speciosus. Lineage (NCBI taxonomy): Eukaryota > Metazoa > Arthropoda > Arachnida > Araneae > Salticidae > Maratus > Maratus speciosus. The sequence goes on along the minus strand of OZ010789.1, from coordinate 13,664,839 downwards.
CGCTCCAGGCCCCTCTGTCCATAAAATAAATATGGAAATTAAAAAAAAAAAAAAATCTGTTATTAGCCTTTTATGTCCGACGGTATATTAAAGTGCCATTAAAATAACTTGTTATAAAACTAATTTAATACATCGATTAGTAGTTATACTGTTTGGAATGAATTATAGATATTTTACTTTATCTTGTTCCAAAAAACATTATTGATTGCACAAAAGAAAATTAAAAGAAAAAAAAACAATAATTTCTTTTGCTTTTGCATCTTTTTCGGTTTCCTTGACGTTGTGAGATTGGGGGGGGGGGGGGGAGGCGAAAGTTTCTGTTCGGAAATATTGCTATTGTAAGAAGTTATGTTTGTATATTTTGTAATGCTACAAAATACTAAAAAAAAAAAAATTTAAATAAAAGATTTGAGGGTAGTTACAAATATTGCACAAAATCCCTATAAATTCAATTTAATTAATTAATTTTGGCAAAATCCTTCTAAAATTTATTAAATGATTGTGTAAATCTTCTAATGTAGTTTCAAAAATTCACAAAATATGCTTTAGAGATGAAATTTTCATAAATTCACAATTTGGGACATAAAAGGTAAACATTCTTTTATAGATATTCAATGTTTATCTTAAAAATCAAGCCTAGTTTCACGACTGCTATTCAATTCAAGTCCACTACAATGTGTTAATTTGGCGTGGACCCCGATTATGGAAATTTCCTTCATTTAATTTACGATTAGAAAAGCATGAACTTGTGCAAGTGCATTTATTTTAAAAATCACAATTTTCTCTCTCTCTTTTTTTTTTTTTTTTTTTTTTTTTTTTAAGATATGCAAAAGGGATAAAAGCATAGTTTAAGCAACATTTTAAGATTTCTAAATTGTTTTTTGAAACATAAAATCATAAATAAATTAATTAATGATAAAAGTGCATTTAAAAATATATATTATATTCTTTATATTTTATTTTTTACATTTTAATATTTAAAATATTTCATTGTTGCAGTTTTACAGCTAATTGGCATATTTTAGAGTGCATGATTTGGCACATAATTAATTCCATTCTTCTTGTAACTCTTATACAATTATAACCATAAACAATATTTAGCAATTTATCACTTGGACCCTCCTTAGGGAAACATGTTATTAATTTATAATTAAATTCTCAAAATATTAAAATGTTATATTGTCATCGAAAACAAACCTGGTTTCATAATTTTTATAACCTTAGCTTACCAGGAAGTGAGGGAAAAATCGATTAAAAAATTCCAGATTTAAATATATGAACCAGGAAACAAAATAACTTATTGTACATACTATTAAAAATTGTTCATGTAGTATTTTTTGTTCTGTTTATTCTGAATGATTAAAATCGGTTTAAAAACTGACATCATTTTTTAAAATTATTTTCCATTAGGCATAAATTTTTGAAATTTTTTAGTATTCTAAGTTAGTTATTAAATTTTTCTATAGAAAATTTATTTTGGATTTTAAAAGCAACATAGGGAAAAAAATGCAAGTTTCTTTTTTAAATTTCCTTAACAAAAAAAGTACTTCCATATTATTTAAAATTTTTTAGAGCTTAAAATCGAAATCTTTCATTCACATTTTATAAAAAGTCATCAAAATATCTTGAGTTAATTTCGATGGCTCATTTTAAATGAAACAGAAAAAATTCGCTTCAATACATGATTTTTTCTCGGAAAAGGGAGTAATCGACGTTTCCCCTAGCGCTAGAGATTGCTCTCTGAAAAGGACGCGACTCAATGACCAATGAGGAGCTCGGATTTCACCTGACTGTGATTTTGGCCTTCTATTTTAGAATTTCGCGACCTGTATGCCTGAACTCATGCATATGGAAGACAATTTCTGAAATTTTTCAATTAATTTTTTTTGCATTTTGCGGCTATTTTTTCAAATAAGTAAAAAAGAATCCGATTTCAATATTTTACCCAATAAACTTTGTCTTCTTTTCAATAATGTGTTTTCGAGATTCTTACAGCGATTTTTCAATTTTTAACAATTTTTTAATGTTATCTTTAGAGGGGTTTTTTTCGCATTTCGCGGTGATTTTTTTTTTTTTTTTTTTTGACATTCCTAAAACGAATCCGGTTAAAACTTTTACCCAATTAATTAATTTCGTTCCCTGTGGTTTTATAATCTTTTCCGAATTTTTAATGCACTTTCTAGCGGGGGTTTTCGTGCTTTGAGGCAATTTTTTGACATTTTTTGAAACAGAAAAAATTCTCTGGTAATTTTTGCAATTGCCATGATTAAATTCGAATTGGAATAATGTCAAATCAGCTCTTATAAGAAAGCTGAAAATTTAATTTTTCTCGAAATAAAAAACGCAATAATTCAAGATTTGCTTGTTTCGAGACAAAAGAGGTCATAGCTTGCTCGGGAGTACGTTGTTGAAGGCAATCCCCCCCCCCCCCCTCCTCCAATCCTAGATTTGTTTAATTCTATGTTCGTTTAAAAAAACCAACCACTTCTCTAGTAATTCAGGGACAGGGTTTGAAATAACGCGCGGGATCGTGCGATTTGTGCACAAAAAAGGAAAGTCTCTCATAATAAAAAATGCTGTGCAGTATTTCCTCCTTCAAATTCTTTCACAGACCTGTGATTCTTTATTAAGTATTTAAAAAAAATAGGGTCCGCGATTTTTATTTCTTTTATGGAATTTCTGAAAATCAATTCGTGAATCAAACCCGGAAAAAATTGATAATTTCTTCAAACGATCGTAGAAAAATATCGGGAATTCCAATAAAAGAGTGCCGAAAGTAATCGCCAATTTCGTTTAAAGATTGCGCAAAAAAATATGAATTTCGATAAAGGATTGACGAAAATTTTTTTCAAATTTCGTCAAGATGTTGCGGAAAAGAGTAGAGAATTTTGATAATTGGTACGGAAAGATATCGAGAATTTTTCCGAACGGTTGCGCAATACTATCCCGAATTTCGACAAATGATCTCGCTGTAAAAATATAAGTTTCGTCAATCGGTCGCAACAGAAAATAAATTTCGTCAAAGGATCGCAGTAAAAACCAGAATTTCGTCAACGGATCGCAGAAAGAAAGCGCGAATTTCGTCAAAAGATTACGGAAAGAAAAAGCGAATTTCATCAAAAGATAGTGAAAAGAAAACGCAAATTTCATCGAAGGATCACGTGCTAAAGAAATGCCAATTCCGTCAAAATATTGCGGTAGAAAATGCGAATTTCGTCAAAGGATAGAGGTAAAAAACACAAATTTTGTCAAAGGTAAGTGGCAAAAAGTGCGCATTTCGACCAAAAATCGCGTAGAAAGACGTGAATTTCGTCACACGATTTTGGGGGAAAATTCTAAATATCATGAAATGATCACAGAATAAAATCGCGAATTTGTCAAAATTTACTGCACAGGGCTAAAAGGTTGAAACCCCTCCATGGTCTCATTAAATTTACATATATAACTTTTTATTGATTGCGCTAGTGGTTATTGTAAATCTTAGATTTCTTTTTACACTTCCGAGCCTTATTTTTCAATACCGGTGGACAGAAAATGATTTACACTGAGGCAATTATATTAAAAGTTTAGGTTTTATGAACGAAAATGTAATTTCCTTTTAAAAATAAAATAATTTTCATTCATATTTCCTTTTCCTACTTTCAAAAGAACGCCGCGAAACGAGAAAAAACTCTAAAAATCGTATACAAATTTTCAGAGGAAAAAAATTACTATATTTGACTTGAAAGACTGCAACCATATTTCGTTCAAGAATGTCAAAAAATGGCCACGAAACACTAAATTCAACCAACCAACCAACCTGCATATTAATTTGAATTTTCTGTGCTATTATTTTTTATTTACAAAGGAGGCAGAGTATGTGCCCCCCCCCCCTCCCCTTTACATCGGCTAATCGAAATTTGGAATTATTGTTTCACATTTGCATCCCCTTTCAAATTTTTTTTGCTTCTTTCTTGACTTTAAACTACCAAAGCAAAGAGACAAATAGTTTCTGTCATAACTTGTAATCTAAGTAATTAATAATAGCCGAAGCTTAGAACACATACGACATTTATTGACATAACAAACTTAAGAATAATGCAAACGATTACGATTCATTTAAGTATGATACAGTTATGAATACAGTTATCACATCTCCCTTCTTTAGAAAGTTAAGTTCGTATCCATCATTTTGTATCCATTTTAAAGGTCAAGTCTCTTTACAGGTTTGATGACTCTGCCAGATCTTGTGGTGACTGTGACGGGATGGTATTTAGCATCGTGTGCGATAGAACTGGACGATTCAGGTGTGGGGGGAGGTTTGGGTGGTTCGTCTAGGATGGCTCGTTCTGCAATTGGTGGTGGATTTGCATTCAGTGGTGGATCTGCATTCGGTGGTAGACTCCTCTTCCTCTCTATGTTGACTTTGATCTGAGTTGGCTTTAAGTGAGTAGTGTTGCGCCTGAATGTGCCAGATGGAGTAATCACGTTGTAGGACCTAGGAGCCGCTTGAGAATCTACCTTAGCAGGAATCCAATTCCTATGTGCTTTTTGCAACATTACGTTTTGGTTTGGCTGGAGTGGGGCACGTTCTGATGGTTTCGCACGAGCGTCATGATAATACTTTTGCTTTAAACGAGCTTCAGCAAGATGTTCTGTTGTATTTTTTAAGAGCATTGGTTTCAGGAGATCTTCGCTTATAGGAATTGTACTTCTAGTTCTTCTGCTAAACAATCTTTGGACAGGCGAGCCAAGATTACCTCTAGGTGTGTTTCGAAAGTTCAAGAGAGCCATTTGGACATCTTGACCAGATAGTTTGCATTTTTTGAGGAGGTTCTTTGCTGTCTGGACTGCACGTTCAGCTAAACCATTTCCTTTAGGATATAAGGGGCTAGATGTTTGATGGTGAAACATCCACTGTTTAGAAAATGTTTCAAACTCCCAAGATGCGTAATTTTTACAGTTGTCAGTCTCTAGAATTCTTGGTATACCATGTACACTAAACCAATCCTTCAGAATCTCGATGGTGGATTTACTTGTCAAGTCCTTCAGAGGTTTAAAGTCTATATAGCCTGAGTAGCTGTCAGTAATAAGTAGATAGTCTGTACCTTGAAATGTGAAGACATCGGACGCGAGAATTTCCCAGGGCAGCTTTGGAATTTCTTTTGGAATCATAGGTTCGGTTGGTTGAGCTCTCTGAGTTCTTTGACAGGTTTCACAGCTTTCTATCATGGAAATTATGTCTTGCGACATGCCGTGCCAAAACATGGATTCTCGAGCTCTTCGAAGACAACTTGTTATGCCTAAATGTCCTTTATGGAGATTTTCTAATGCCTTTGCTCTGTATTTCTCGGGGATAATCAAATTAAGGCCTTTCAAAACTAAATCATTTTGAACTGAGAGTTCATCCAAAAATGGTAGGTACTTCTTACATAAATCTGGAACTGCATTTTTGTCTTTAGGCCAACCAGTAGATATGAAGTGTTTCAACAATATGAGTTCTGTATCTGTATTTGTGAGATCTTGTAAGATTTTTAAGCCTGCTGCTGTAGTTGGAATTGAAAATAGAATTTGGTAGTTGCTCTCCTGAAGCGAATCTTCATTATTACAATCTCTGCTAAGTAAATCAGCTATATACATTTCTTTCCCTCGTTTGTAACCAACTTTTGGTGCATACTGTTGAACTTCTAGGAATATTTTTCGAAGTCGTGGTGGAATTTGATCTATAGATTTGTTAAAAATAGATTCCAGAGGCTTGTGATCAGTCTCAATGATCACATCATTTCCATAGATATATTGATGAAATTTCTGGCATCCGAATTTCATTGCCAGGGCTTCCTTTTCAATCTGAGGATAAGATTGCTGAGCTTCATTCAAAGCTGTGGATGAGAAAGCTATGGGTCTTCCATCTTGGAGTAACACAGCACCTAATGCGAAAGAACTAGCATCGACTGAAATTGTAGTACTTTTGTTTGGATTGTAGTATTTGAGTGAAGGCGCTTTCTTCAATAATTCCTTTATCTCTGCTAAATCTCTATCTAATTCATTATTCCAATTCCATACTGTGTTTTTCTTCAATAGCAACCTCATATTATGTGTCTTTTCCGAAAGATTAGGAATAAACTTATGCAGATACTGAATCATGCCAAGTAATCTTTGTAACTCTTTTTTGCTAGATGGTGCTTTAATTCTGTCTATGGTTTCAACTTTCTCTGGGTCAATCACAATACCATCACTAGTGAGGATATGACCTAAATATTTTACTTTCTGAACTTCAAATTCACATTTGTCTTTATTAAGTTTTGCTCCTGCATTTCTTAGTGCTTGTAGGACTAATCGAGTGTTTGAACGGAGGGTATTAATGTCAGGCGCATAAATCAAGATGTCATCCATTGAGTTTTCAACTCCTGGTATGCCTTGTAGAATTTTTGCTATTTCACTCTGAAAAATTTCCGGAGCAGATTTAATACCGAATGGAACTCGAAGAAAGGAATATCTTCCCCATGGGGTACTAAATGTTAAGAATGGCTGGGTATGAGGCGAAACTCTTAACTGCCAAAAGCCCTTTTTCAAATCTAATTTCGTGAAATATTTCGATCCGCCTACATTAGCTGTAACTTCTTCTAAAGTTTTTAATGGAAATTGTCTTCGCAAAAGTATTTTATTCAAATCGGATGGATCTATGCAAATTCTTATTTTTCCGTTCTGTTTCACAATAACCATGTGGTTACATATTGGTGTAGCTTCATCTACTTTCTTAATAATCCCATCCTTAACCATTCTATCAAGCTCTTGTTTCACAATTTTTCTTATCTTAAACGGAACTCTTCTAGGTGGTTTGATCTCTTTTTGAGCGCATTCTTCTGAAAATTCAGCTGTGTATTCAAAATTTTTTATACACCCTATTCCTTGAAACAAATCCTGAAATTCTTCATCCACCGCGTTAACTAGTTCAATTCTCTTAATTAATCCTGCCTCGATACAGGTAATTCGACCTAGGACTGGACTGATTCCTCCATGTGCTATTATTAACTTAAGTTGCACACGCTTATCTTTAATTTTGCATGGAACTAACAATTCCCCTGCTACATCAATAGCATGACCCGAATATGACAGGAGTTTGCGGATATTTGAAGGTTTTATTTTTAACTGTAATTCTTTTGCTAAGCGAAATGGTATAACATTACACTGGGCACCGGTATCAAGTTTCATAGGAATAGCCTTATTGTTAATTATGACGGTCTCGCACCAATCTGATTTATTAGCATTGACGCTTGCGATCAGGAAATTTTCATCTTCCGTAATCGTGTCAACATTTTCAATTTCTTGCACTTTGTACTTTTTCCGGAATTTTGACCTACATTTCTTTGCAAAATGATTTTGTTTTTGACAAACATTACATTTCTTGCCAAATGCTGGGCATTCATTAATTTTATGGGTACTACCACAATTTCTACAATCATTTATCAGTTTAAAGAATTTAGTATTAGAATTAGGCTTATCTATTTGTGAACCAAGCTTATGCGACTGAGTGAATTTTTTCGATATTGCAGAAATTATAGGTTGCGATTTATTATCATCAACAATATTTTTTAATTGCTTTGAAGCATTTTCAGAAGCAAGACAAATTTGTACAGCTTTATCTAAGTTTAAATCAGCATCGCTTAAAAGCTTTTCACGAACATCGTTGTTTTCAATTCCGACAACAAGTCTATCACAAATCAACTCTTCTTCCATAACCCCTAGCTTACAGCGAGATGCTTGTATTTTAAGACGAGTTAAATAATCTTTAAAGCACTCACCTGACTTTTGATGTATTTGGTTGAATTTATACCTCTCAAAAGTATAATTTACCTTCGGGGTGAAGTATCCCTGGAATTTGTCTTTGATAACCTGTAAATTTTCTTTTTCATCAGCTCCTAAGGCAAATGTTTTGAAAATTTGTTGTGCATCACGGCCTATACATGACATGAAAGTAGCCACTTGAACTGTTTTACTTTTGGAACTAAGCGAAACTGCATCCGCGTACCATTCAAAGCTTTGGAGCCAATCTTCCCATTGTTCTTGTGTATCCGCAGTAATTTGCAACGGCTTAGGTGGACGTAATCCTCCTTCAGACATTATCGAATGCAAACAGATTCGTATTTGAAATTAAAACAAGTTAAAATAGTAATCTGACACCAATCAATCCCACACACAGTTATCACAGTTTCTATCCTCAACAAGAACTTGCATTAATTTCTCATGAAATTGCAGAAACATGCAATAGAAAGAACGGCGTTAAAAACATCTCCCACAGACAAAGGACGTCAAAGTGGGATTATAAAGCCACCTTTTTGAATTACTATGACTAATACAGATTCTTGCAAATATTCTAGTATTAAAAAAGATAAAACGACATAATTTTCTTTAAAAAAAAGAAAGAAAAACAAAGAATGTGGGTTTCTTTTTTTTATCACATTTCAAAACTTACCCGTTTAGTTTTCTGAACTAAACTAATTGAACTCTGCTTTCACTTCTTCTTTTTTCTTTTGTAGATTTCGATTTTTTTAAATAATTGTGCTCGAGTCTGCGGAAACGGGGGGGTGCCCGGGCACCCAGGGCACCCCCCCTGGTTACGCCTATGAAGTTGGTCTTTCAGCTAATATCTTTTTAAGTATATATTTAGAAGTAAAAAATTAAAACTTTGTCAATATTTAAATGAATTTTCCATGCTTTATACGTTTACTTTGATTTTAAAAATATTTATAAAATTCAATAAATCATCTTCCAATTAAAAATAACAAACGTGAAATATCATATGGAAAAATATTGAACATATTTCAATATATTGTTATATGCACATAAAAAAAATGGATTAGAATTGTATTATCAATAAATATTGAAGTATTTAATTATTAACCGGTATTGTTAAAGTGGAAAATATTTAAAATAATTCAATCTAGATATTGTGTTATTGAGTAAAACTTGCCAAAGAAGCAATTCTTTTTCTAAAGCATACCTAGATTTAAAAAAGTAGGATACCTAATAATAAAAAGACATAACTTAACCCTTTCAGGGGCAAGGTATTTGTATTCATAAAATGTTGAAATAGTTGAATGACACCAGTATTCACAAGAAAATTTATTTGTAAACAAGTATATTTTCGCGTACATCATTAAAGTGAAATTTTCATTGGGTTGATGCCATCACTGCTTTACCGCCCTTCAAGGGGTTAAAAACAGCAACAATACTAAAATTGATGTTTTCACTTGCTAGGGTAGATGTGCCAGTAATGGACACCCTTAAGGAATTTCTGTAAAAATTATTTTTTTATTAATAGTTATAATTATTATATTCCAGTTTTTTCAATATTATATTAATCTATCAACAATATTTAACCATTCTTATAGCCTCATTTCTTCATATGAATAGCAATTTAATTTTAAATAACAGAAATATACCAAAACACCCAAAAGCCCAGTAATGGACACCCTCTGGCCTAGTAGTGGACACCCTCTGTTCCAGTAATGGACACCCCATAAAAAGTAATGAATATAATTGTTTTTATGACTGTATTTAGAACCAGAATTTAATTAATACATACTAATGAAACAAAATAGTTATTTTTAAATAAATTTAGAATTAGGATACCAGTAATTAATAAAATATTTGTGATAATCATGTACTGTTTGCATCAATTATTGTAATTATCAGAAGACCGATGTTTTAATTATTTTAGATGGATAGTTTAAAATACTAAATATCAGACAGTAACAGCTATCAAATTATTGAAACAGTGGTGGATTTAAAAGGTAATAAAAAAAAAGTTTTGGAATATTAATGTTTAGTTTTGTGTCACTATTTTTAACAATCTTCTAGAGATTACTTAATATATCATTTATATTAATTAATATTACAAATATGAAAGAAATGATATTGTGAGTTGAATATTTTAAATACTAAATAAAATAATTTCAAAATAATACTGTAGAACTGATGTTTGAGGCCACTGATTTGGAGATTTACTAGTTCCATGAATATTACCTATAACTTTCATTAACAGTATTACATTTTTTTTTTTTTTTTTTAATAAGGAAACATTTAAGACAGAAAATGGATTTTTAATAGCTTCTGCAACTTAATTGTTTTTATTTAAACGGAGAGGGATTAAGCCCTATGAGCCCCTCTTTGACGCCTCTCTTAAACAGTATTTTCTGCTTCCTGGCTGGTTTGATTGCCAGATTATAAAATATGTGAGGTATATATATGTACTACACACACACACAAAAAAAAATAATAAATAAAATATCAAAATTTTATTAATCACATAAAATAACTTAAAAGCAGCTATTTATAAAAGTTTTGGTGTTATTACATTTTGGTAAGTATAATTTAAAAATTAAATTTGACTATTTAGGTTTGCAGTTAAGCCAAAGTATTTTATGCACTATAAACATTACTAAAATTGCATTTTTAGCAATGTCTACATGGGGTGTCCATTACTGGAAAATGACAAATTAACCATCCCAGTAATGGATACCCCCTCTTAAAACCTTAAAAAGAAATGAAATTTTGTAAATAGCCATTAGTATATAAAATTCAAAGTTTTCTATTGCTACTCAAACAAAAACATTCAAATTTTGTAAGAAAATAAATAATATATAAATTAATTAAACGAAGCCAGCTCTTAACCTCTTCATTAAGATTTTCACAGAAAAACAGCAAAACTTTGAGACATTATTTTCTGCTTCCTGATTGGTTTGATTAAAAGTGTCAACAGTAACATAGTTTTATAAAACATACAAGGGGGACTTATAAAAAAAAAATAATTAAAGCTAAATATTTATTAGTTATTTTTTTATGAATCAAAAACATCAAGGGGTGCCCATTACTGGCACATCTACCCTATAATAAAACATGAATAAGGATTTAGAAAAAAAGGGGGGGGGGGAATCAATAAAACTTTTAATGTAGGGAGACTAACTTCATACATAAAATTTGCTATTTAGCAATAGTTAGAAAAGATTTAAAAAAAAAAAAACTTTCTTATGGTATTCACAACATGTGCTTTGTTTCTTTATTAAACATTGAAAATATTTAACTCATATGAATCACTTCATTTTAATTTAGTTGCTACAAATTTTAGAATTCTTATTGCATTTGTAATAAAAATACACTAAATAAAAATAAAGAACTTTTTAATAGAACTGTTATCCAAAAGTGCACAGGTAAAGTAACTTTCAAACCCCAAATGAACATAATATTAAACTGTAATTGAAACCAGATCATTAGCCAGCGTAGTGTGGTAAACAAGTACCACTTTGACAACAAGTTCGAAATATATTCTTGTGGGAACATCCAGTATAAACTGACTAGCAAGTTGCACTCACAGACAGAAAATTAAAAAAAATCCTGCCTCGCAAGTGCACCCAGCTGTCATAAAAATTCAAAATGATCCTTCTTGACTCAGTCCCTTGACCGCAGAAAGATGACATCTTCAATAATTGCATTGGTTTATACATTAAGTTAATATTTGAAATTCATTTGGGATTTGGAAAGTTATTTTAATTGTACATTTTTGGATAATAACAATATTAAAATGTTCTGTTTTTCAATAAATATTTTCATTTATACCAGTATCTGAAAGTGTTTATACAAGAAATTATAAAATTAATCAGAGCAATCTATAATTGCTAAATTAAAATGAAGTTAATCAAATGTGTACTACAATTAAATAACCAGTACTGAGTATTATTATTTTCATTGTTTAAAACAAATGTACATACATTAAACTGAATAATTTTGCTGTTTAAAAATAAATACTTTTGTTTATATAAAAATTGAGAGCTACTCTCACAGAAAGACCACTTCATAACCTAGAGCTGGAAAGAGAGAGTATTTTCAAAAAATGAGATACTTGAAAAAGAGTACTTAAATTTTTAAAGAGGGGTGGGGGGGAGAAGATATTGATCTCTGATTCACTGTTATTATATCTTACAAAATGAGTACTATTCTCCATAATACATAAAGAAGGGTTACACTTACTGATTATACACTGAGAACAATAGGTACTAAACTTTTTTTTTGAGCACCTATTTCTAGATATCACAGTACTGTATTAATGAAAAATATATATACATCACACTTCAATTATAAGTGCTTATAAAAACACATTTTAAACATACATATAACATAAAAAGAGAAATATAATTATATATGAACTCACATTACTTCCTCGGATAATGCAACAACAGTTAGGCCTAAACTGATGAGCTCTTTTTGGCAGTAAAATAATTACTGCGCTAAAAATTTCACCGTACACGATGTAATCCGTGATCAGCGGTTTAAGAGCACGTCTCAATAGCATTTAAAATAAAAAATTTCAAAATTTTATCACATCTACACACAGATGTATAAACAGAGACAGCCGGCTATAGCACACAACAGCATAGCGAGATACTAGCAACAACAGTCGGATTGCGCGCGTTCAACCGTCTATCTGGATCACGTGACTTTTTCGCTTCCAAGCCATTGTAAAGTCAGCTATGGTGAACATAGTATAAGTCTTTTGTGTGTTTTATAAAAAAGTTTTGTGATTGTCATGGGTTCCGTGCGTCTACTCTGAACTTTCTTCATAGTATTGATCGGTTCTAGTGGTGTGCTGTTCGCTTTTTCTTGTTTCATGTGCTTATTTTATCCACTGCTCGTGCTAGAGTGTTCATTTGTGACTGGACTTTTGGATCATTCGGGATAAAAGCCTTGCTGCTATAGATCCCAAAGCTCACCCAACTCAAACCAAACCAAACTCTATCGAAGAAGCATATAAAAAAATAAAAGACTATGAAGAAGAAAAATGTTCTACATTCTGCGTGCGGACTGCACGCGCTAAAAATTTTGGAAATTCCGATTTGGAATCCAAAAAAGGAAATAGCTATATTTTGTGGTTTGACACCTTACCTTATATTTCCGTAAATAAACAAATATTTGACTGCAAGTATGGTCCAGATCGCCATATTTCATTCAAAGCAAATTTGCAAAAAAAAAAAGAAGAAGCGATCATGCACAAGGAACAAAATCAAAAAAATTAGTGCAATGTTCCACGAAATTGGGTTGTCCAGCCCAAATTTCATTGAAAGAAATATTTACATTTCCAGAATTTAAAATTGATACAAATAACAAATACTGCAGAATAAAGGCATCTAAAAAACTAAGGGAATCACTACAGAAAAAAGAAGTCAGGGCAGTTAAAAAATTCATCTTGACCCTTCCAGCTACAGAATTGGAACATGCCATGCATCCTGTTGGAGAAGCAGCAGTAAACCACCAGTCTATTGATGAAAAATTAAAGCTAAAAATTAAAGAGCTTGTTTCTGAATCAGTAACGGATACTGTGGACATCAAACGTTATCTGCACCACTATGTAACAAAGGAACTTTTTCATGAAACACCAGGATTCTCCTCAAAATCAAACAGAAGATATTTTCCCTCATCAGAAGACATTCGGAACATTGTAAAGAGAACTTTGCAGAAGTTATCCTATTCAACCAATGAACAGGAAAAAGTCCAACACATGATAAATGAACATTTGATAAAATACCCTGATGATTTCTTCTTTTTTAGACCTTACCATGAAACTGAAACCAACGATACTGAAGAAAAGATCACGAAGAGTATGTTGTTAGTCTATCAGTCAGCAAAACAAAAGTATTTGCTCCAGCGCTATGGAAATACCTTGTGCCTCTTAGATGCGACATATCGAACAACAAAATATACTTTACCATTATTCTTCTTATGTCTGAAAACCAATGTAAACTATCAAGTTGTTGGTATATTTATTACACAAGATGAAACAACTGCTAGTATTATTGAAGCAGTAAATATATTAAAAGAAGAGAACCCATCATGGAATCCAAAACATTTTATGACCGACTTCTGTGACCAGGAAATTAACGCGGTCGAAACTGTTTTCCCTGAAACTTTTGTATTCTTGTGTGATTTTCATCGAGAGCAAGCCTGGATACGTTGGGTACATAAATCATCAAATGGTGTTCATCAAACCCAGAGAGATGATGTTTTGAAACATCTACGAAAAGTTGCAAATGCTGAATCAGTTGAAGCTTTTGGTAAAGCTATTAGAGAATTGGAAAACTGCAATTTTTGGAAGACAAATGATAAATTGCAAAGGTGGTTTAAAAAAGAGTGGCTTTCTGTCCATAAAAGGTGGGTATGGGCTTTTCGTAAAGATGAAATGGATCTGCCTATTAATACGAATAATGGAGTTGAAAATCAAAACAAACACCTAAAGTATGATTACTTGCATAACAAAATACAAATGCCTTTAAGCAGTATGCTACATGTAATAATTACTAAATTTATTCCTGATAGTTTCAAATCATATGAAGAGTTAAACATAAAATACTCCTCTGGTTACAGAAAATATTCTGCAGAGGTTCCAGGGTATCTGGTCGATAGACCAAGGCCATTTATTTCGCACTGCATGAAAAGAATGTATTTAGCTCAAACTATTAAACCATGTGATGTCGCATTCATTTTAGGTCTAGAATTTCTTTCAAAGTACGCAGTCAGACAAATAATAACTCTTTTTACCAAGTAGATTTTGGTAATGATGATGATATGCCTTCTTGTGAGTGCTATGATTGGCAAAGAAATAAGTGGCTTTGCAAGCATTTTTTTGCTGTGTTTCAATCTACCAACATAACATGGGACAATTTATCAAACAAATTCAAGCATAGTCCATATATAAACTTGGATACATCAATCAAAGGTGTGTGTTTGAAAACAAATATTACAGAAGTATGAAATTTAAATGAAGTATCTGATCAATATGAAAAAATGGAAGAGTCAGTAGAGCCACCCAAGTGCGAGTCAGTAGAGGAATCAGTAGAGCCATCCAAGTGCAAGTCTGTAGCTAATGAAGGGGCTGCAGTCAGAGAAACATTAACCCAAATACGATCACTCTCTTTTGATATAACTGATGCAAAAGAATTGAACAAATTAAATTGTTTATTAGAACCTGCATTAAAATTTGCTATAAGTAAAACTAAAAAAGAAAAAGGACTGACTCTCACTAAAAACCTTGAAAATAACAAGACAAAAAAAAGAAAATTAAATAATGATAACCTAGATCTCCCATTGAGGAGAAAAATTATAAAATGCAAAAAGTACCAAGAAAAATTATAGAAATTTTTAATACAGTAGATCTTTATTTGTCTTGCAAATTGTATTGTATTGCATTTGTATTGCAAATCTATATAACGCAATTCTCCATATAACGCACAACTTCTCAGATGTAAATAATGATTTTTGCAGTTAAAAAGCACATACATTTTCACATTGTAAAATATAGCTACTCTCTAGAGAACTAAATTTGATACATTAGTTCAACTTTATCTTCTAATTTAAGACCTTTTTAATGAAAAAAATACTATTAATACAATAAACATTTTTGAAAATGACTAATATAAGGGATGGTTGTGTCAGTTATATTTGGATCATGTTTATAAAGTAAATTTAACAATTTCTGACCTATATTATGCAAATATTTATAATTTGGATAACTCTTGGTAACAAGGAATGTAGTATAAAGATATTCTAATGTATTTTGATATGTTTCAGATATATTTGGCCATGTTTACAAGGTGAATTTAATGCTGTGATCCATATAACGCAAAATTCTATATAACGCACAACCTTGTGTTTTTAGGTTTGCATTATAAAGATCTTCTACTGTACTACAAAAGATGTCCAAAAGCTTTTACTACAATTAAACATTTGTCTTTCTGTGGCTCTCTATTGCTTCTGCCAGTCGCTTACTATTCAACTGGATATTAAGCTGTAGTGTAACTAGTTAATTCTAACATTTCTCCTTTTTAAAAGATCATTCGTATAATTATTTTGGTGTAGATTATATTTAAACTTTTGATTGGAATTTTTTCTTAATTCACTAACAAAAACTTATTTTTTACATTTATTTTAAAAATAGGTGAGTTGCAAATTTAGAATTACCCCCCCCCCCCCCTAAAAAGTCAAATTACCCCCTGTGGGGCATACGCCCTACATTGGGAACCACTGGCTTAGAGTAAGATTAAAAACCGCATAAAATTTTTAGCGAATGCCCTGTTTGGTTTTAAATAATAATATTAATTATGCATGCAATCATTAATGTAAATTATGTAATCAGGTTTAATTCCAGTTTTCAAAAAGGGTCTCTTAAAAACTGTAGATTATAGGATTCACTTATTAAATTAATTACCAATTCACAAACTTCTTAATGAATGAGGGAGGTCATTGGATTCCCTGCTTTTCATCTATATTTTTATAACTCTTCACTAAAATTTATTTGCACTCAATTTAGATTCATATTCTTTTTTTCCCACGCTTCACATAATAACCAAATAGAAAAATATCTGGAATCTCCCATGCTGCCATCTAGTAATCAAAATTATAACTACAATTACACGATGCTACCATCTTCTGTTACAGATTGCAAATAGATATTCCATATTTATCAACGTCGATTTGATAAGGAGGACAACTAGGGGGCCAACAAAAAATCAAAGAAAAAAAAAATAATACTTGGGATCACCCTGTAAAATAAAATGCACGAAATGATCTATCGCTACTGAATATAAATAAACAGACATTGTGTAGTATGTGTATTCTTTTGTGTAAGAATAGCACGTATATTAATAGAGGTATAGCTATTTTTTTTTTAATTAAAAAAATTCTTGCATGTTTTTTGCTTATAACATGCAGGATTTTTAACCAAATTTAACGCTAATTTCAGAAAAACTGACAAAATGTAGTAGAAATAAAATAGTGCAACTGAAATATAAATATATTAAATAGTTAAGGAAATATGGGCAGTTGTATAAAATAATTTTTATCTGTGCAAGCACGAAAGATAACAATTAACTTTTTGCATAATTTAATAGTCAACTTTATGGAGCAACTTATTAAAAAAAATCAGTCAAATATCGTAAAAATTCAGAGAGATATCGGCATTAGAGTGAGCTGATTTTTAATTTTTCGCTAAAACTCGCTGAATTGTAAGGGATTATCCACAAATTTTTATTTTAAAGTTACCTGACAACATTCGGAGCCAGTAGTTATATAGTAGCTAGTAGTTTACATAGAGTTGACTATTAAATTATGCAAAAAGTTAATTGTTATCTTTCGTGCTTGCACAGATAAAAATTATTTTATACAACTGCCCATATTTCCTTAACTATTTAATATATTTATATTTCAGTTGCACTATTTTATTTCTACTACATTTTGTCAGTTTTTCTGAAATTAGCGTTAAATTTGGTTAAAAATCCTGCATGTTATAAGCAAAAAACATGCAAGAATTTTTTTAATTAAAAAAAAAATCGCTATACCTCTATTAATATACGTGCTATTCTTACACAAAAGAATACACATACTACACAATGTCTGTTTATTTATATTCAGTAGCGATAGATCATTTCGTGCATTTTATTTTACAGGGGGATCCCAGGTATTATTTTTTTTTTCTTTGATTTTTTGTTGGCCCCCTAGTTGTCCTTCTTATCAAATCGACGTTGATAAATATGAAGTCAAACCTGTCCTTTTTAATCCTAAAATTCCAGAAAAATCTGACAAGTATATTTTTAAATATTAGACAAAATGTCTAAAATTGAAAATTGCCAGTCATTAATGGCCATATAGTGTACATAGCATGATTTAAGTTTTGACCTATATAAAATTTGCTATCTTTTACACTAGATTAGTCATTATAATGTACAGTAATCCCTTAACATTCGCGAGGGTTAGGTTCAGGGCTCGAAATGCACCAGAGCAAACCAGAACAATGTTCCGGTTTGTGAAATTGTGACAAATATTGTTCTGGTTCGTGAAAGTATGGAAAATATTGTTCCGGTTCATGGAATTATTAAAAAATATTATTGCAGTTTCATACATATAGCTTACTATGCTCTCTGTAACGTTTTTTTTTTTTTTTTCTAATTATTTAGAATCTTGAATGCATTTTTTAAAATTGGTTTTTCTACGGTTACATATAAATTTGCTACAAAATATAGACCAAGTTCACCTCGGATAAGCAAAAAATTCGGATTATAAACCGGATTTACACAAATCGGCACCAAGTAAGGAGATGAAACATAAATTTTCACTTAATTCCTTCATTTTTGTGGTACTAGTAACATTTCTTTGATGTACATTTCCGTTACTTTTAAGAAATACGAGGTATGAAATTGTTTATTTGAAAAAGCCCTTCATAGTTTTTGTTTGTTGAATGTCAATTTTGCTGCATTTTTTTTTTTTTTTTTATGCAGTATTATCACTGAAATCTAACAATTGTCAACGATTAAACATGGCAAAAATTCGTATTCAATTTTCGAGGTAACTAAACCGTATAAATGGCATCTATATGATTCTATTCGTGTCAGGAAAATTGCATGTGTAGCCACTTCTTTCTGCTCAAAATATAAAATATTTTTTTTCAATCGGATTTTACCTTTGGAATGGATTCTTCTGATGGACTGAAGGCTTTCATTATTATGAAACAGCCATTATAAGGGTCATTCCACAGTATTCATGTGTTACGTACGGGACATTTCACAGCAAAATGTTGAGATATTTGCGCTTTTTTCAATGTCAAAATATATATGAAAAAGTTTGCAATTATTTTTAATGTATTATATACCACCTCAACTCTAATTCATGTGAAATTTCTTTTTGTTTGAGCGAAGAGTTTTTTTTAAAAAAATTAATAAAGTTGTGTTACGTACGGGACATCACAAAAAATTGTTTTAAAAGTACCTCTAGCAATTTGGATTTTACTCTGAATTTATTAAATATTTTCACAAATAAATTTAATGAATAGAAGCAGAAATATACATTTTATTATTTAAGTTTAAAATT
This sequence comes from Maratus speciosus, assembly GCA_963932465.1. Lineage (NCBI taxonomy): Eukaryota > Metazoa > Arthropoda > Arachnida > Araneae > Salticidae > Maratus > Maratus speciosus. The sequence continues at coordinate 13,645,951 of OZ010789.1, read as the reverse complement.
ATTTTTTAAAATTGAGTCATTAATTAATGAAAGCTAATTATTTCTGTTACGTACGGGACAAGGCTATTCGTTACGTACGGGACCTACAATTTCAAATAACAGTACTGTAAGGAATTGTGAACTAAAATATATACAAGTGTTCATTTAATGAATTTACTAGCTTTATTAAGGTATTGAAACTTATGTTTAATTATAGAAATAAAAATAACTAATGATTTCTTAAATATTTTAATTGCTATTATATAAATTAGAATTTTCCATACATAGCTCATTTGAAAAAATAAACATTTAAAAATAAAATATATGTTTTATACAAGTCCCAGAACATCAATAATGTCATCAAATTTTTTCACTTCCTCTATTAATAATGAAAAATGTCCCCGGCTATTAATTGGACTTTGTGCTTTTTCGAGCTTAGTCAAAATATTTTCTTTTAGGATTTTATCCTTTTTCTGGGATGTGTGGCCAGGAAAACTTGTTTTGCCTAAAGGTTTAATAAAGGATTGATAGATATATTTATCATCTATGTCCTCTACAACTCCTGGCCACCAATAATCGTCATACATGATTAATACCCAGTCTGATTTTTTCAGTAACTCAGTACATGCATCTGAGCTAGGCTCTTTATCTTGTACTGGGCATAAAATCTCTATCTTTTCATCAGGGTCTTTTTTATCAGAAAAACAAGAATGCTTCCAAAGGCCCAGAGTGTCCGAGCCTACTGGTTGGGCAAAATTCACACTATGTATAACTGTTATCGAAGTAGCACCTTTCCATTTTTCAATTAATGCAAACTTAGTTATGCATCTCTGAACGTCTGCTTCACTTATGTATTTAACATTTATATTGGGTGCCTCTTTTTCCACAACTTTAAAAAACTCCATTGCTGTATTTATTATGTACTGCTTGCGCAATATACCAAACCAAATGTTTCTCTTAACTACAGCTCCTAAACCATCAACTTCACCTTTCCCGTGTGAAGTTCTGAAAAAGTTCCAGTCTGCACTAACCCCATGGTAATGCCATAGCTGCCAACATCTTACGCTTTTTCAGACCACAAAAATTTTATAGTAAATTTTATCTTTTTAAATCGCCGTTATCTGCCGATTAAATAAGGCAAAAATTTCTATTAAATTTTTGTGGTCTGAAAAAGCAGAAGAGTTGGCAGCTATGGGTAATGCACATGAAGCATCAAGTTTTGCATGTTGTATTGATTCTTAAACTGGGCACCACATCCATCAGACCAGAAATGGATGCGACTAAATGCCACTGCTTGTTTTAAATCTTCAATTATGGCAGAATTGAATGCAAATACTGCATGTTTTGTATGATTAAGGTCGTCAGAAAGAACAACATAGTTTTTATGTTCTAGTTCGAGAGTTTTATTATTTCTATAATATACAATACAGGTAAATAATGTTATTTGGGTTGAGTTCCAGTGAACTGCCATAATTTCCCCTTGCTGTTTTAGCATAAAATTTTCCGCAAAGTCTTCATGAATAATTAAATGCCCAATGTTTAGGTTTTCTTGAGGTATTTAAACTCAGTTAAGTTGTTTTTGTGCAGTATAAACATAAACATGTGAACCAAAGAGGTTCAAAAGGCTGATTAATTCTTCCTTTGCCTGATGTAAATTACAAACAATTAGTTCTTTCTTCATCTTTCCTGTTGACTTTTTCTTTTCTCTGTCTCTTAAAACTTTCCCTTTCTTTGACTTTATCAGTCATCCAGGTGTCTTTATCATTTTTTCTTTTCAGCCGATGTTTTCTCACTCTTTCTGTAGAAGTAGGAGCCATAGTGCTTCTTCTCAAATTAGGATTTATTATTAAATTTTTAGTTTTAAAACCAAAAATATGACTCAAAATGTATTTCAAATGCTATTCCACACTAAATGACAAGTTTTATCTTTGTTTTTTGATGAAAATCAACTGATTACTTAAGATTGCTTCAACATTTTCAAGCATGCTATGATTTAACTAATGGTAGCTATAACTAACCACATATGTTTACTTGTATATTTTTTGCAGATAGTGCTGCCATATGTGAAGGAAAATCATAAACATAGTCTAAAAATTTTATTTTTGCTCAGTTTTAAATCAAAATTCTGCATTTTGTCCCGTACGTAACAGGTTTGTCCTGCACATAACACATTTTTATTTCTCATGCCCAGCTTCTAAATGAAAAGATATAATATTTTAATTGAATAATTTAGGAAGCTAGTTCACCAGTTGAAGAGAAAACAAAAAACTATTCAGTTGTCATCAGTATTATTAGTTAAAAAATTTAAAATAAGCTCAAAATTGTTTCGTACGGGACAAAAATAAAATAATCATTGAAATTTATTTATAAAATATTTTTTTAACTTTTCCCTTTTATTTCATATAATGCAACTGCTAAAAGGGTTTAATGAAACATAAGAACTTTGAAATAAAATAAAATATTTTTTGAGTTACAGTTAAAAATATAATGTCCCGTACGTAACAACTTTTTCTATTTGGCTGCAAACAAAATGCTCTAATTTTTGTTTGGTTAAAAAAATATATATATTTTAGACAAATTTAAATAGAAGAGATTTAAAGCTTTAAAATGATGTATTACACTTAAGTTTTTATTAAATTTTTTTTTTCAAACTTGTGAAGCCAAATACTGTGGAATGACCCATAAATGAAGTGTTAAAAAAGATTATGGCCATTTTTCCCCCCATTCTGACCAGAAAATCAGAGTTCTAACTTTTTACGGCTGCTCTTTCATCTTCACCTAACACTTGACTTACAATGGCTGCTTCATAATAATGGAATCTATCAGTCCATCAGAATAAAATAACTCGGTTAAAGCAGAAATTCGGTTAAGCGGGATCTCGGATAATCGGGACGTTACTGTACTTTCAAAATAAATAAATAAAATTAGTCAAGATTAATTTTGAAATAGCATTCCAGTTAGTGGATTTTTCCATTTCGAGCCCTGGTTAGGTTCAAGAAAACCTCCACAAATGTCAAAACTATCTTCCTATGCATGAAACTATTAATTTGCAGTTTTTATAATTTTTGTAATTACTAATAATTATAATTTTATTAATTAAAGTATAAAAACATAGATTATGTTAACAATTAGTGGTTCATTGTTTTGGAAACCTAAAACTCTTGGTAGCTATTCAGTATTTGAACGCTGGGAAAAAAAATCATAAAAATCCGATTTAAATTTTTAAAAAAAATCCGATTTAAATTTTTAAAAAAATCCTATTTTTATTATTGAAAAAAAAATCATGTTTTTTTTTACACCCTAAATTTTATATATTTAACTCCATTTTGTCTGAATTTATATTTTTCTGTGAAAAAATCATGAAAAGTTGTTGATGACATTTTCTTGTTCTTTCATAATTAATTATTCATACATATTCATAAATAATTGTTTCATTTCATTATTAAAAAGTAAATAATAGTTCTTGGTGTCCAAACTTTTTGAAATTTTTATTGGTTTGTTTTTTCATGTTTGATTGTTTCATAATAAATGAATAAATAAATAGTCCTTGTTGTCCATTCTTTTTGAAAGGGTTGTTGATTATAATTGTTTTTTCATGTTTGGTTGTTTCATAATTTAAAATAAAATAAATAAATCTTGTTGTCCAAACTCTGAAATTTTTATTGGTTATAAATATAACGTTTTTGCAGCCAGTGTAAAAATTTTGCATTATATGGATCACATTTCACACATCATTAAATTTACCTTGTAAACATGACCAAATGTGTGACAAATATCAACAGTTAAAGATTGTTATTGAAAAAATATTCCAATTACTTACCAATTTTATTTTTTTTATTTATTCATTGTTACCATTGAATGGTGCAGAATTTTTGTTTAAATAATTCTTTAAAATTGTAAACAATAGGTTTTATTGATATTCTACATGAGATTTTTTACTAAAAAATCCAAAAATATAGAAAACGGAAATTCTACACAAATCTTTAAATTAAAAATCAAGGACTTTCATTGGCCCAAAACAAAAAAAATTGAAGCAGCAGTAGAATTGATAAAAAAGGAAAGTCACTGGTCCGCAGTCATCATCACTGGCCAACTACATAAGATTCTATTATGTCCCTATAAGGGGATTCTTCACTCACTTGAAAACGCCTGCTACCTAATGTTAAACCAATGGGCAGGTTGTTTTTGAATTTCTCGGCTAAATTTGAATATTTTTATTTTTTTTTCCATAGGAGAGCTGAGCTTGATCTTTAATATGACTGTTTTTTACTCTTTCGATTTCGGTTGCAGATTTTTTCAATAAAGGTACAAAAAAATTAAAAATATTCAAATTTAAATGAGAAATTCGAAAACAATCTGCCCAACATTACAGTGGGTATTTTCAAGTGAGTGAAGACTCCCCTTAATCCTTTGAGTGATCCCCCACTCTACCTCATAGAATATAAAACAAACTTCCTTTGCAGTTATCCAAAATTTTCAGCATAGTAAAATGTAAGATTATAATTTTCTAAAAATTAAATAAACTACACAAACAGAAACTGTAAAATTATTAATTAGATATTTTATTTCCAATTATTTATTTCAACTAGCTGTAAGATTTAATGCAATTTTATTATTATTATTATTATTATTTTAATAAAATAAAATTGTTTGATTTACTTGTCAGAGAGAGGGGGGGGGGGGGTTACCTACGGGTCCTGCGGACCACTCAATTTTTCAAATTAGTGGTCCGATTGAATTTTTAATGGTCTCTGCCAAGGATTTTGAATGCTGTTAACGACCTACAAATTAAATAAACTAATAAATATAATTAAATTAATATATATAATTAAATAAACTAATGATATTATGCATTTTTTAAGTACAAGTTTTAAACATTCAAATGGCCAGGAAAGGGGGTGTGTGAATTTCAGGGTGGGGCTGTAGAAATTTGGAAAATCTTAAAATAACAAATAATCGAATGTACCAATCCCTAAACTTTCTTCTATTTCATACACGTTAATACTTTAAAATTCACTAGTGTGCCAAAATTAAATGGCAATCTATGCCCATCATAACATGTGAAATTCTGAATATATGAAATTCTGTGCATTAGTTCTTGAGATTGACTATTGCTACAATCATGTAAATCTTGCAAAATGCAGCATAGCAGTGCCACCTGTGTTGCTGATTAGGTTTTGGTGTAAATTGCCTAACTTATGTCAATGTCTAATTGAATCTGAAGTTTGATGAAAATCGGTTTATTTGTTTTTAGGATACAGCTATTATGAAAACCATGAAAAATACAGCATAGCAGCGCCACCTGTTGGGCAATCTACACAAAAACATAATCAGCACCATTTAATATCAAGGACTAATTGAATCTGAAGTTTGATGAACATCCACACATTAGTTCTTGAGATAGAGCTATAGGGAAGTTGCAATCAGCTGACACAAACACAATTATCATTTCAAACATATTTCACACCAGGTTTTCCGAACAGCGGATCATATATGCCCATACACATATGACAAAAGAATAGTAATGCCAAAAATTGACATATTTCAGAATTAAACATTTTAATAATCAGCAGGGGTGATTGTGTTCAGGTAATATACGTGAATTCAGGTATTTATTTAATTTTCAATACAGGAATTCTGTTTTTTCTGATAGTTAAATAAAGTAAGACTAAAATATCGATTTTGTATGATTGTTAAATATAATTAAAATATGACTGTTAAATATAATTAAAATTTATATTTTTCATATTGAGAGGATTGGACCTCCCTGCAATAAATTATATGTTCTCTCTAATATACAAAAACTATTTTCGCTACAATTTCAGATTATTTAATGATTTTAATAACAACTTTGTATTTTCATAAAAATATGAAAAGAGAAAGTTACAAATAAAAAGAAAAAAATTTAATGTAAAGAACAAATTACAAATAAAAAGAGAATATTTTGGTTGGATCAAAAATGACAACGCTATCAAAAAATCCAAAATCAAATGACAATGTGACAATTAGGGATTAAAATTAGTTGATGCCATCATTGCCCATCTAGGGGTTGCTGCAATACTAAAATTGATGTTTTCACTTGCTGTAATAAAAAATGAATGAGGATTAATAAAACTTTTAATGTAGGGAGACTAACTTCATACATAAAATTTGCTATTTAGTGATAGTTAGAGAAGATTAAAAAAAAAAAAATTAATTTAGTTGCTACAAATTTTAGAATTCTTATTGCATTTTAATAAAAATACACTAAATAAAAATAAAGAACTTTTTAATAGAACTGTTATCCAAAAGTGCACAGATAAAATAACTTTCAAACCCCAAATGAACTTAATATTAACAAACTGTAAATGAAACCAGATCATCAGCCAGAGTGGTGTGGACGTTGTGTTGGAAACAGCAAGTACGACTTTGACAACAAGTTTGATATATATTCTTGTGATATGGAAGAACACCCAGTATGAACTAGCAAGTTACACTCACTGACAGAAAATCAAAAGAAAATCCTGCCTCGCAAGTGTACCCAGCTGTCATCAAAATCCAAAATGATCCTTCTTGACTCAGCCCCTTCACCTCCGAAAGATGACATCTTCAATAACTGCATTAGTTTATACATATTAAGTTAATATTTGAAGTTCATTTGGGATTTGGAAAGTTATTTTAATTGTACATGTTTGGATAATAACAGTATTAAAATGTTCTGTTTTTCAGTAAATATTTATATTTATACCAGTATCAGAAAAGTTTTATATACAAGAAATTATAAAAGTAAACAGAGCAATCTATAATTGCTAAATTAAAATAAAGTTAATCAAATGTGTACGACAATTAAATAACCAGTACTTAATGAGTACTATCATTTTCATTGTTTAAAACAAATATACATACATTTTTAAACTGAATATATTTAATTTTGCTGTTTAAAAATAAATACTTTTGTTTTATATAAAAATTGAGAACTACTCTCACAGAAAGACCACCTCACAACCTAGAGCTGGAAAGACAGAGTATTCTCAAAAAATAAGATACTTGAAAAAGAGTATTTAAATTTTTAAAGAAGGGGGGGGGGGTGTAAGATGTTAGTTAGTCTTTGATTCACTTTTATAATATCTCAGAAAATGAGTTCTATTCTCCATAATATATAAAGCAGGCTTACACTTACTGATTATACACTGAGAACAATACTAAACTTTTTTTTTAACACTTTTTTCTAGATACCACCACTGAACTGATACCACAGTACTGCATTAATTAAAAAAATATATACATCAAACTTCAATTATAAGTGCTTACAAAAAACACATTTTAAACATACATATAAAATAAAAAGAGAAATATAATTATATATGAACTCACATTACTTTCTTCAATAATACAACAGTTAGACTTTAGAAACTTCTCCGTACACTCATGTAATCCGTGATCAAGGATTTAAAAACACGTATCAATAGTATTTAAAATAAATACTTTCAAAATTTTATCAGATCTAAACACTGATGTATAAACAGAGACAGACGGCATAGAGTACAGCAAGATACTAGCAACAGCTATGTTTTTCGAGCAGACGACAAACCAGAGCTCAAATGCGCATGCGCCCATTTTGTGGCTCCCGTCATAGCCGACGTTACTATGGCCCGGAAGCGAAATCGAAACTAGAAGGTCACGTGACCCAGATAGACGAAGAAGTCGATGGTCGAAGCATTGCTTGCGTTGAAAATTAGCTCGGCGCCGGATGCGATATTTATTACAATATAAATACTTTCATAAACATAATTAAAGTAACTTCCGGCGGGGAGGGGGGGCAGCCACTCCTTTTCGACGAAAACTTCTTAATTATATTTTCTGTTAGTGTTTAATAATTTTAAATCACTCAGAAATAATAAGTTTTAATTTTTCTTTTTAAATCCCCAGAGAGGAAAAAAAAAGTTTATTATTATTATTTTTAATTTAGGGAGAGGTAATTTACTTTTTTCCCCCCAAAGGTTCCATTTGGGGGGGGGGGGGGGGTTCTCCTCTAAGGAATCTGGTATTTCAAAATACATCTCATCACAAATCAGCCACAAAGGGGGAAAAAAAAACTTTTCAGAACTTGGTTGCACAAAAGCTAAAATGTCTATCCAGGGTTGTTTTATTTAAATCAATTGTATTAAATCAAATAGATTTTTCAGTGGAGAGTTACTTCTCCTAAAGAATTCAAAAGTTTGTTTTATGTTTTGTTGCTTAGACCTGCAAATTATAGTTCCCATATGTTTATTGACAGAGGTATTGATTCAATAATATGATCAATATTTGGAGTATTTTTAACAAAATAAATATTTAGACTATTTACCTAACATAGAATTGCAGTTTCTTCTAACATGAAGAAGATAAATGGGGAACATTGGAGTCATGACTCCAATGTTTTAACATCTTGATTGTTTTTAGAATTTTTTTAACATTTGTATTTTAGCACCTATTAAGTAAAAATATATATTGTGAATTTGATATTCATGTTTCTCATTTATTTTATTAAGGTGAATCTGTCGTTCAACTTGAAATATAGTTTTTCTATACATATTTATTATGAAGCAGATATCATTGAAACCATGGAAGAAGTGTTTTCACTGTCTTAGATATGAAATTGAAAAAATATATCATGGAAATTTAATTTGTTGATATTTGTATAGTGTATTTTTCTTTTTATGTCCCCCCCCCCCTTTTGTGTCTGAATTTACTATTTGCTATCCACTAATATATTTTCATTCCTTATGCCACTGTAACTTGGGTAATCATATTTATACATTTATTTACAGGTAATTTACATATTATTATCTACATTTTAAGGTTTAAAATTTCCACTTACATTTTAGCAAGATATAAAATAAAAATACCTTAATTTTAAAAGCAAACTCTCCTACCAAAAAAAATGATTTGTGATACAGTAGTTTCGTTACTATATTTTTATTTACCAGAGTGAAATCTAGTAAGAATCAACTATTATTTTTACAGAGAGGATTTTGTTGCCAACCAGTGTAATCAAGTATGATTTCCCATTCACAATTAGCCTGTTTCTTCGCAAACAAACTAGGCTCTTTGCAAAAGTCGAATTTCTCAATCAGCGTATGACATGTATAATAAATATTATTTTGAAATATATCTTTCAGAAAATAGTAATACACCTTATACATTTTGAAATTACAATATGTTTTGAATATTTGAACAATAGCAAATTTTGAGTATTCATAAAACATTTAAATGATCTGAATTATTTAAATAATTATTTAAAATCCTCTTAATTTCAATTTTATATGATAATAATATTAAAAAAATGTTTAAACAGCCTTAGATAGGATTGGACATTTCGTCTCATTTGCAGCATCCACTCTTGTCCCTACAAACTTGGGAAATGAAGGGAGGGGGGCGGTGGCAAGGAAGAAAAATAAAAATAAGAATATTTTCTTGCAGTCAAAATTCAATGAAAATCCATAAATTTTTTTTTTTTCTTATAAATATATAAACAACTTGTAACTATCAATTAGGTTGTGAAAAGTAATTCATTATGAAAATACATTTCATTTCAAAACATGAAAAGCAATAAAGAATTACTTAAATATTTTTTAACATGAAAATTAGCAGATAAAAACAAACAAGGCATTTTTTTTTAATTTAAAATTATTCAAAAGAATTCAGGCTATTTTTAGCTATAGTTGTTTGAAGAAGAGGGTTAATAAAACGTGGACTCTTGATAATGATTGTAAAAATAAACTAAATATGTGCTAAACTGGGAGCTATTAACCTATGAATTGAAACAGTTTATAGGAAAAAATTAATTTCTTTTACATGAAAATATTAACTGAAAGTTGGTCTTTAAGCTAATATCTTTTTAAGTATATATTTAGAAGTAAAAAATTAAAACTTTGTCAATATTTAAATGAATTTTCCATTCTTTATACGTTTACTTTGATTTTAAAAATATTTATAAAATTCAATAAATCATCTTCCAATTAAAAATAACAAACATGAAATATCATATGGAAAAATATTGAACATATTTCAATATATTGTTATATGCACATAAAAAAAAAAATGGATTAGAATTGTATTATCAATAAATATTGAAGTATTTAATTATTAACCGGTATTGTTAAAGTGGAAAATATTTAAAATAATTCAATCTAGATATTGTGTTATTGAGTAAAACTTGCCAAAGAAGCAATTCTTTTTCTAAAGCATACCTAGATTTAAAAAAGTAGGATACCTAATAATAAAAATACATAACTTAACCCTTTCAGGGGCAAGGTATTTGTATTCATAAAATGTTGAAATAGTTGAATGACACCAGTATTCACAAGAAAATTTATTTGTAAACAAGTATATTTTCGCATACTTCATAAAAGTGAAATTTTCATTGGGTTGATGCCTTCACTGCTTTACTGCCCTTCAAGGGGTTAAAAACAGCAACAATACTAAAATTTATGTTTTCACTTACTATAATAAAACATGAATGAGGATTAAAAAAAGGGGGGGGGGAATCAATAAAACTTTTAATGTAGGGAGACTAACTTCATACATAAAATTTGCTATTTAGCAATAGTTAGAAAAGATTAAAAAAAAAAAAAAAAAAACTTTCTTATGGTATTCACAACATGTGCTTTGTTTCTTTATTAAACATTGAAAATATTTAACTCATATGAATCACTTCATTTTAATTTAGTTGCTACAAATTTTAGAATTCTTATTGCATTTGTAATAAAAATACACTAAATAAAAATAAAGAACTTTTTAATAGAACTGTTATCCAAAAGTGCACAGGTAAAGTAACTTTCAAACCCCAAATGAACATAATATTAACAAACTGTAATTGAAACCAGATCATCAGCCAGCGTAGTGTGGTAAACAAGTAAGACTTTGACAACAAGTTCGAAATATATTGTTGTGGGAACATCCAGTATAAACTGACTAGCAAGTTGCACTCACAGACAGAAAATTTAAAAAAAATCCTGCCTCGCAAGTGCCCCCAGCTGTCATAAAAATTCAAAATGATCCTTCTTGACTCAGTTCCTTGACCGCAGAAAGATGACATCTTCAATAATTGCATTGGTTTATACAAGTTAATATTTGAAATTCATTTGGGATTTGGAAAGTTATTTTAATTGTACATTTTTGGATAATAACAATATTAAAATGGGGAAGAGCAATCTATAATTGCTAAATTAAAATGAAGTTAATCAAATGTGTACTACAATTAAATAACCAGTACCGAGTATTATCATTTTCATTGTTTAAAACAAATGTACATACATTAAACTGAATAATTTTGCTGTTTAAAAATAAATACTTTTGTTTATATAAAAATTGAGAGCTACTCTCACAGAAAGACCACTTCATAACCTAGAGCTGGAAAGAGAGAGTATTTTCAAAAAATGAGATACTTGAAAAAGAGTACTTAAATTTTTAAAGAGGGGGGGGGGGAGAAGATATTTATCCTTGATTCACTGTTATTATATCTTAGAAAATGAGTACTATTCTCCATAATACATAAAGAAGGGTTACACTTACTGATTATACACTGAGAACAATACTAAACTTTTTTTTGAGCACCTATTTCTAGATACCACAGTACTGTATTAATGAAAAAAATATATACATTACACTTCAATTATAAGTGCTTATAAAAACACATTTTAAACATACATATAAAATAAAAAGAGAAATATAATTATATATGAACTCACATTACTTCCTCGGATAATGCAACAACAGTTAGGCCTAAACTGATGAGCTCTTTTTGGCAGTAAAATAGTCAATTACTGCGCTAAAAGTTTCACCGTACACGATGTAATCCGTGATCAGCGGTTTAAGAGCACGTCTCAATAGCATTTAAAATAAAAATTTTCAAAATTTTATCACATCTACACTCACATATATAAACAGAGACAGCCGGCTATAGCACACAACAGCATAGCGAGATACTAGCAACTACACAGTCGGATTGCGCGCGTTCAACCACAGAACCGTCTATCTGGATCACGTGACTTTTTCGCTTCCAAGCCATTGTAAAGTCAGCTATGGGCTCCCGTGTGCGGCAACAACCGCTTCCCGCAACTTGAACACACCAGAAATTACAGCATCCTTTGGTGCTACTCGTAACATATATAGCACAACCAGTCAACCAATTACAAGAAGTAGCACATGTTTGTTTGTTTACATTGATGCCACATCCGTGCTCAGTCAGAGGACTTTGAGATTGTGCTTATCTCTTGCTAAATGAGGCAGTGTTACTTTATAAAAAATCACAAACAAATGATTTATAAATTGATATAATGTCTTCTAAAAGAATATTGCTAATTGAACCTTTTTATGGAGGTTCTCATAAGCAATTGATTGATTTAGTAAATAAACTATTTCCAAATGAAACTGAATTGTACACAATGACTTCCAAAAAATGGCATTGGCGATCTATAACATCACCTTTGCATTTTTCAGAAACTGTGCCAAAGGATCGGGATTTCTGGTATGTGAAATCAAATATTTTGTAAAAATTGCTCTTTTACTTTATTGGTAATTAATTAATTTTGGTAAATCAGTGAAGTCTGTGTTAATTTTGAAAACGCATTCTTAATACATTACATTTTTTATTGGTTTCATTTTGAAAATAATTGAATAATTATTGTAATGCAAAATTTTTTATTTTACTGCTAGTAGCTTTACATAAATGTTGTTGTTATAAATTTAGTAATTGCCTATCTTCACCAACTATGTAGATTTGCGTTGGTTGTTTTATTTCTCGTGTTTACTGAAAACAATTAAAGTAACCCAGCGTAAAAATCCCCCTCTCACTTGCACTCTTTCAAAAAAAGATAAAATTGCACAGAATTTGATTATACAGTCAGACCGAAAAAAAAAAAAAAAGGAATAGTTATGTTTGTGGCCCACAGACAAAAGTAAATATTAACCTGTGAAAAAAGGTAAAATTTTGGCGATGAACTGTTATTTGTGGTAACCATTGCTTGCTCTATTGTATCGGGAGGGTTATAAATATTTTCAATTTCATTTTGTATTTGTTCTTTTTTTTTTCTCCCATCCTGTATATATAGATTTTTTACTTTTGTTTCTTTAAAATCAGAATTATTCCCCCCCCCCCCCCCTTTTAACACTTTCCAATAAAGTTGAAAAATGTTTATGCATTTGGTTTGTCTGGCCGTCTGTCCACTCTCTAACTCCTGTAAATATGATCGGATTTTCATACAATTGATAAACGTTATTTAGGGTCACCTAAGTATGTTTGGTATTGTGCATGAAGTATGTGGGATTAATATTAGGTTGTAACGAAAGTTTTCTGCCAAAAAAAGATCTTAATAAAGTTAGAAAAAAGCATGAAAGTGGTACCTTTAGTGCGGGTAGTAATCACCACCCGAATCTATTGTTTTCTGCCAACGTTTTGGTAGTTTTTCGAAGACTTCGGCCCAAAAACTTGGGGGCCGCGAGTCCAAAAACAGATCAACCTTGTTTCGGACATCCCATACAGAATTAAAGATAACACCAGCAAGATGTAGCTGCAGGTGTGAAAAAAGGTAGAAGTCTGAAGAAGAGATGTCGGGGCTATGTGGTGCGTGTGGCAAAAGATCTCATTAGAGTTCATACAGAGTCCAGCCGGTGAAAGCAGACACATGTGATCTAGCATTATCTTGATGAAACATTACCTTCTTGCGCCGGAACTCATTTTGATAGCAGCGTCAACATGGACTAGCATCTTCCTGTACACCTTACTGTCCATTGTTTTATGTTTTTCCAGATACTCTTTGTGGATAATACCACAGCAATCCCACCAGATACAAAGCATTATCTTTTTGTTAGTCAAATTGCACTTTGTGATGCTGCCGACCGATTCGGCGTGTGCAGACCAACCCCTTTCAGGGTTCCCAGCATCATGGAAAGTCAGGGAAAATCATGGAATTTCAAAGTAGTCAGGGAAAGTCATGGAAATTTCCAAATATATAGGAAAAGTCAGGGAATTTACAAATATTTTCTAAAAAGTCATGGAAACATCTTGGAGAGAAAATGAAAAAGACGCAAAATTCATCGAAAAAATGAAAAATGACACAAAATTCATTGAAAAATGACACAAAATTCATCGAAAAATTGAAAAATGACGCAAAATTCATCAAATAGCCTCGAGGGGGGTGGGGGGGAAATTGCTAATTTTGACAAAGGACTGCAAAAATAAGTAGCAAATTTCGTTATATGCCCGTTTGATCAGGGAAAGTCATGGAATTTTTTTAGATTTGGTCATGGAAAGTCAGGGAATTTGCCAGTCATGTTTTGCTGGGAACCCTACCTTTTTCAGATTGTGTTGTTGAAGGAAAGGTCACAAGTGACGATCCAGTGCAGAGTTTTGTCCTTGCGTTGATATTCGAGCAGAGTAGTGCAGGCCTGAACACGTCTGCCCTTATCTGCTTAAGTCAGCTAGTGCAGCACCCAGTGATTGAACTTGTACATCAAGTTTATGCGATGCATAGCGCAACTAATGGACATGGCACTAACGTCTAATGCCTTAGCTAGCTCTTGAGTGGTTGAATATTGATAATCTTCCACAAGTTCTCGCAGGCGGGCCTCATCAACATCAGCAGACCAGCCAGAGCGCTCTGCTTCTTGAAAGTCATAGTCCTTGTTTTTGAACTTTCGGTACCAAACCTTCACAGTGTCATATGATACAACAGTAGTACCTAAAGCTGTACACATAATTCGGTGACATTCTGTTGCTGACTTTTTGCAACAGAACTGGAAGCAAATGATGATTCTAATCTGGTAGCGTGATAGTTCCATTTCAGACACCCTGTAGGGTAGACTTGATCCCTTTTTTAGTTTTTTATTTTTATTTTCAAATAAACAAAATTTAAAAAAAATCTTTCCAGTTATTATTAAAGGCTCATGTGTCTTTCTTGATGTAGTATTTTTTTTATTTTGGAAAAACTATTTTTAAAATAAAAATAAAATGTTTTCCAAAATATAAAAAAAGGATAAAGTATCCCCAGTTGCGAGGAGACTTGATCCTTGAAACAGATGCATTGAAATGATTCAGATTAAGTAGTAGAAATCAAATTTATTGTTGATTAACTTGTAAAAAGGAAGAGAAACACAATTAATGATCAAAAAACATTTTCAAAGATGAAAAATCAAATGTAAATATTAAAATTATTGCAGTTCGAAGAATTCTACCAAACATGGTTGATTTGGGTAGTTTTTTGACAATGTCATCGGTGGCATCATTGTCCACAACACTATTCTCAACATTTTCTGGATAAATAAATTGGTCGAAATTAAGTCCTCGTTTTCTTAGAAAATTGATTTCATATTCAGAGGATAAAACCTTACTGCCGTTTTATTTCCGGCAGTTCGCATTATTCAAATTTTTAAAGTTTGAACCGGCCCCCTGTCATTATAAAAACTCGATAGCCGATATGAGAGGAGGCAAATTACTTAGCTCAATGAGACGAATCGAATGAGCTATAAAAATCGAAATTCGCCGCCACGGACTACTCGCCTTTACTTGTGAGGTACAGTCGTGGGATAAAAAGTAAGCACCCCCTACTAACTCCTCAACAAATTATCATAGAAGAAAGTGACTGGTACCGAACGATTGGTAATAAAATCTACTTTTAAGGGATGCATATAAAATTTGCTTAGGTGGCCATCCAACTATTAAAACGAACTACAACTTTGTGTTTTTTTCTGTAGCAGTACACAATTCTGACAGCATAAATGAACGCTATACCCTTCAATGAGCCTAAAAACAAATTTTTATGCAATTCGTACGATAAGTTTCCGAGAAATTGTTTTAAAACGAGAGTATTTTAGGGGCTGTATCCAAATGGAAGTTCGGTACTCGACTGTTGACCGAGAGAGCCCCCTTCTGGATCAAGGCATCTTAATAGCTACTCAAGCAGTCATTGAAGACTGCTAGATTACAGGTTAGCATAAGAAATTATTAGCATAAGAAACGACTGGAAATAAAGTCTACTTTTAAATTATGCATATAAAATCTGCTTCCGGGGCCATTTACCTATTAAAACGAACCTAAACTTCATTTTTTTCAATAGCAATACTCCCTTTTAAAAGATATTTCAAATCTTCGGTTCAAACTATGTCTAGACATTCAATTTTAAGTCATTTGAATGATAAATTTTTGATTTATAAGCATTCAAAATGGAGTGCTTCTAATGTTAAATTACATTATCTTATTTTCATTAATATCTCCTGAAATTATGCTCCTAATGGGCTCCTTTTTGTGTAGCAATAATACTAAAATACCCAAACATAAATACGTTGAATTTGCAATTTTTTTTAATAATTTTATAATATGAATTATGAAATTAATATTTGAAAAAATTATGAATGGCAACCCAGCATTTTTTGGATGGATTTAGATTTATTAAGTCCTGCTTTATGGAAATCCCAAAATTTCACATTTTTCTTCCAAGTAGTTTTCAAATGATGCTTAAAAAACGGCAAAATGATGATTTAAGGGGCCGTCTAGGATAGAAGTGATTCGATAATTTGAAATTTCTTAGGCTATCCTGTCATCTAGCAGTCTTCAATGACTGCTTGAGTGGTGCTTAAGATAGCTTGATCAAGAAGGGAACTCTCTCGGTCAACCATCGAGTACAGAACTTCCATTTGGATGCATCCTCTAAAATAAGCTCGTTTTAAAATAATTAAAAACTTATCGTAGGAATTGCATAAAAATTTGTTTTTAGGCTAATTGAAGGGTGTAGAGTTCATTTATGCTGTCAGAATTGTGTACTGCTATTGAAAAAAGAAAAGTTATTTTTATCTGTAATATGTAGATGTTCTCCTGAGCAAGTTTTATATTCATCATTTAAAAGGACTTTATTACCAATCGTGTGGTACCAGTCACTTTCTTCTACGATATTTTTTTGCAGATTTAGTAAGAGGTGTTTACTTATTTTTTTCACGACTGTACACTACAAGATCTTTACTGTAGAACAGGGACACACAAAAGAGTAGCGATAGGAGCAACATTTGCTGGAAGCTTGTTTTTAAGGGTGGCATGCATTTTTTAAAAAAATTTAACCAAGTTTTTGGATATTACGTGTTGTGTATAAATTCCATAGATCCGATACAGGGGTGTATCAAAAGAATTAGAGTAGATTTCCGCTTATCGACGGAAATGTCTGAAAGGGAATTTGCAACTTTGCTGTGCGTTCCCTAATGGAACTAAATATATGCATACTATGTAGCCTATACCCACATCTTTAGATCTCATACAGGGCTGCACAAAAGAATTCGGAATTTTTTTACGATAGAGGGTCTCTGCTAACATTGGGTTTTCAACTGTGTTATGCGTTGTCCAAATTATTTACATCTTCTTTCACCGAAAGCTATAGTACTTTTTCGCTTTTGTTTAAATAAACAAAAGTGTTAATAAATATTAGGTTGTAACGAAAATTTTCCGCTAAAAAAAGTTCTTAATAAAGTTAGAAAAGAAATATGAAAGCAGTACCTTTAGTGCGGGTAGTAATCACCATCCGAATCTATGATTTTCTGCCAACGTTTTGGTACTTTTTCAAAGCCTTGGGCCCAGAAATTTAGGGGCTGCGAGTCCAAAAATAGATCAACCTCATTTCGGACGTCCTGTGCAGCATTAAAGATAGCACCAGCAAGATGTAGCTGTAGATGTGAAATAAGGTAGAAGTCCGAAGAAGCGATGTCGGGGCTATAGGGTGGTTGTGGCAAAAGATCTCATTCGAGTCCATACAGAGTCCAGCCGGTAAAAGCAGACACATGTGATCTAGCATTATCTTGATGAAACATTACCTTCTTGCGCCGGAACTCATTTTGACGTTTTGCCTTGATTGCAGCGTCAACACGGATTAGCATCTTACTGTACACCTTACTGTCCATTGTTTTACCCTTTTCCAGATACTCTTTGTGGATAATACCACGTCAATACCACCAGATACAAAGCATTATATTTGTGTTAGTCAAATTGTGCTTTACGATGTTGCCGACGGGCTCAGCGGGCGCAGACCAACTCCCTTTTTGACTTGTGTTGTTGAAGTAAGTCCATTTTTCGTCCCAAGTGACGATCCGGTCCAGAATTTTGTCCTTCTGTTAATATTCGAGCAGATTAGCGCAGGCATGAACACATCTGTCCTTATCTGCTTGAGTCAGCTCATACGACACCCAGCGATTGAACTTGTACGTCAAGTTTATGCGATGCATAGCGCAACTAATGGACATGGCACTAACGTCTAATGCCTTAGCTAGCTCTTGAGTGGTTGAATATTGATAATCTTCCACAAGTTCTCGCAGGCGGGCCTCATCAACATCAGCAGACCAGCCAGAGCGCTCTGCTTCTTGAAAGTCATAGTCCTTGTTTTTGAACTTTCGGTACCAAACCTTCACAGTGTTATATGATACAACAGTAGTACCTAAAGCTGTACACATAATTCGGTGACATTCTGTTGCTGACTTTTTGCAACAGAACTGGAAGCAAATGATGATTCTAATCTGGTAGCGTGATAGTTCCATTTCAGACACCCTGTAGGGTAGACTTGATCCCTTTTTTAGTTTTTTATTTTTATTTTCAAATAAACAAAATTTAAAAAAAATCTTTCCAGTTATTATTAAAGGCTCATGTGTCTTTCTTGATGTAGTATTTTTTTTATTTTGGAAAAACTATTTTTAAAATAAAAATAAAATGTTTTCCAAAATATAAAAAAAGGATAAAGTATCCCCAGTTGCGAGGAGACTTGATCCTTGAAACAGATGCATTGAAATGATTCAGATTAAGTAGTAGAAATCAAATTTATTGTTGATTAACTTGTAAAAAGGAAGAGAAACACAATTAATGATCAAAAAACATTTTCAAAGATGAAAAATCAAATGTAAATATTAAAATTATTGCAGTTCGAAGAATTCTACCAAACATGGTTGATTTGGGTAGTTTTTTGACAATGTCATCGGTGGCATCATTGTCCACAACACTATTCTCAACATTTTCTGGATAAATAAATTGGTCGAAATTAAGTCCTCGTTTTCTTAGAAAATTGATTTCATATTCAGAGGATAAAACCTTACTGCCGTTTTATTTCCGGCAGTTCGCATTATTCAAATTTTTAAAGTTTGAACCGGCCCCCTGTCATTATAAAAACTCGATAGCCGATATGAGAGGAGGCAAATTACTTAGCTCAATGAGACGAATCGAATGAGCTATAAAAATCGAAATTCGCCGCCACGGACTACTCGCCTTTACTTGTGAGGTACAGTCGTGGGATAAAAAGTAAGCACCCCCTACTAACTCCTCAACAAATTATCATAGAAGAAAGTGACTGGTACCGAACGATTGGTAATAAAATCTACTTTTAAGGGATGCATATAAAATTTGCTTAGGTGGCCATCCAACTATTAAAACGAACTACAACTTTGTGTTTTTTTCTGTAGCAGTACACAATTCTGACAGCATAAATGAACGCTATACCCTTCAATGAGCCTAAAAACAAATTTTTATGCAATTCGTACGATAAGTTTCCGAGAAATTGTTTTAAAACGAGAGTATTTTAGGGGCTGTATCCAAATGGAAGTTCGGTACTCGACTGTTGACCGAGAGAGCCCCCTTCTGGATCAAGGCATCTTAATAGCTACTCAAGCAGTCATTGAAGACTGCTAGATTACAGGTTAGCATAAGAAATTATTAGCATAAGAAACGACTGGAAATAAAGTCTACTTTTAAATTATGCATATAAAATCTGCTTCCGGGGCCATTTACCTATTAAAACGAACCTAAACTTCATTTTTTTCAATAGCAATACTCCCTTTTAAAAGATATTTCAAATCTTCGGTTCAAACTATGTCTAGACATTCAATTTTAAGTCATTTGAATGATAAATTTTTGATTTATAAGCATTCAAAATGGAGTGCTTCTAATGTTAAATTACATTATCTTATTTTCATTAATATCTCCTGAAATTATGCTCCTAATGGGCTCCTTTTTGTGTAGCAATAATACTAAAATACCCAAACATAAATACGTTGAATTTGCAATTTTTTTTAATAATTTTATAATATGAATTATGAAATTAATATTTGAAAAAATTATGAATGGCAACCCAGCATTTTTTGGATGGATTTAGATTTATTAAGTCCTGCTTTATGGAAATCCCAAAATTTCACATTTTTCTTCCAAGTAGTTTTCAAATGATGCTTAAAAAACGGCAAAATGATGATTTAAGGGGCCGTCTAGGATAGAAGTGATTCGATAATTTGAAATTTCTTAGGCTATCCTGTCATCTAGCAGTCTTCAATGACTGCTTGAGTGGTGCTTAAGATAGCTTGATCAAGAAGGGAACTCTCTCGGTCAACCATCGAGTACAGAACTTCCATTTGGATGCATCCTCTAAAATAAGCTCGTTTTAAAATAATTAAAAACTTATCGTAGGAATTGCATAAAAATTTGTTTTTAGGCTAATTGAAGGGTGTAGAGTTCATTTATGCTGTCAGAATTGTGTACTGCTATTGAAAAAAGAAAAGTTATTTTTATCTGTAATATGTAGATGTTCTCCTGAGCAAGTTTTATATTCATCATTTAAAAGGACTTTATTACCAATCGTGTGGTACCAGTCACTTTCTTCTACGATATTTTTTTGCAGATTTAGTAAGAGGTGTTTACTTATTTTTTTCACGACTGTACACTACAAGATCTTTACTGTAGAACAGGGACACACAAAAGAGTAGCGATAGGAGCAACATTTGCTGGAAGCTTGTTTTTAAGGGTGGCATGCATTTTTTAAAAAAATTTAACCAAGTTTTTGGATATTACGTGTTGTGTATAAATTCCATAGATCCGATACAGGGGTGTATCAAAAGAATTAGAGTAGATTTCCGCTTATCGACGGAAATGTCTGAAAGGGAATTTGCAACTTTGCTGTGCGTTCCCTAATGGAACTAAATATATGCATACTATGTAGCCTATACCCACATCTTTAGATCTCATACAGGGCTGCACAAAAGAATTCGGAATTTTTTTACGATAGAGGGTCTCTGCTAACATTGGGTTTTCAACTGTGTTATGCGTTGTCCAAATTATTTACATCTTCTTTCACCGAAAGCTATAGTACTTTTTCGCTTTTGTTTAAATAAACAAAAGTGTTAATAAATATTAGGTTGTAACGAAAATTTTCCGCTAAAAAAAGTTCTTAATAAAGTTAGAAAAGAAATATGAAAGCAGTACCTTTAGTGCGGGTAGTAATCACCATCCGAATCTATGATTTTCTGCCAACGTTTTGGTACTTTTTCAAAGCCTTGGGCCCAGAAATTTAGGGGCTGCGAGTCCAAAAATAGATCAACCTCATTTCGGACGTCCTGTGCAGCATTAAAGATAGCACCAGCAAGATGTAGCTGTAGATGTGAAATAAGGTAGAAGTCCGAAGAAGCGATGTCGGGGCTATAGGGTGGTTGTGGCAAAAGATCTCATTCGAGTCCATACAGAGTCCAGCCGGTAAAAGCAGACACATGTGATCTAGCATTATCTTGATGAAACATTACCTTCTTGCGCCGGAACTCATTTTGACGTTTTGCCTTGATTGCAGCGTCAACACGGATTAGCATCTTACTGTACACCTTACTGTCCATTGTTTTACCCTTTTCCAGATACTCTTTGTGGATAATACCACGTCAATACCACCAGATACAAAGCATTATATTTGTGTTAGTCAAATTGTGCTTTACGATGTTGCCGACGGGCTCAGCGGGCGCAGACCAACTCCCTTTTTGACTTGTGTTGTTGAAGTAAGTCCATTTTTCGTCCCAAGTGACGATCCGGTCCAGAATTTTGTCCTTCTGTTAATATTCGAGCAGATTAGCGCAGGCATGAACACATCTGTCCTTATCTGCTTGAGTCAGCTCATACGACACCCAGCGATTGAACTTGTACGTCAAGTTTATGCGATGCATAGCGCAACTAATGGACATGGCACTAACGTCTAATGCCTTAGCTAGCTCTTGAGTGGTTGAATATTGATAATCTTCCACAAGTTCTCGCAGGCGGGCCTCATCAACATCAGCAGACCAGCCAGAGCGCTCTGCTTCTTGAAAGTCATAGTCCTTGTTTTTGAACTTTCGGTACCAAACCTTCACAGTGTTATATGATACAACAGTAGTACCTAAAGCTGTACACATAATTCGGTGACATTCTGTTGCTGACTTTTTGCAACAGAACTGGAAGCAAATGATGATTCTAATCTGGTAGCGTGATAGTTCCATTTCAGACACCCTGTAGGGTAGACTTGATCCCTTTTTTAGTTTTTTATTTTTATTTTCAAATAAACAAAATTTAAAAAAAATCTTTCCAGTTATTATTAAAGGCTCATGTGTCTTTCTTGATGTAGTATTTTTTTTATTTTGGAAAAACTATTTTTAAAATAAAAATAAAATGTTTTCCAAAATATAAAAAAAGGATAAAGTATCCCCAGTTGCGAGGAGACTTGATCCTTGAAACAGATGCATTGAAATGATTCAGATTAAGTAGTAGAAATCAAATTTATTGTTGATTAACTTGTAAAAAGGAAGAGAAACACAATTAATGATCAAAAAACATTTTCAAAGATGAAAAATCAAATGTAAATATTAAAATTATTGCAGTTCGAAGAATTCTACCAAACATGGTTGATTTGGGTAGTTTTTTGACAATGTCATCGGTGGCATCATTGTCCACAACACTATTCTCAACATTTTCTGGATAAATAAATTGGTCGAAATTAAGTCCTCGTTTTCTTAGAAAATTGATTTCATATTCAGAGGATAAAACCTTACTTTAAATTTTCTCTACGAAATGACTAATTTTCTTCTTTCCCAGAAATCGCATAATGACAAAGTCATTTTCACCAATCGACAAATTTTATGGATCTTCAATGATTTCACCAGAATGTTCATCAAGTGGATCTGAGTCGGTTGATCTGAGTGCATTCATTCACCATGTGCTTGATAACCATCCTATGCAGCCACATATTCACTTTCTATTTTTGTCAACCATCTAAAATCAAGGTAATCATATTCTAACTAATACAGATAATATCTAAATGTCACAATGAGAAGTAGGGGGTTAATAAAATTTAACATTAATTTAGCTTAACTTTGGTTTGGGGACACTTGATCCCCAGGATCAAGTCTTCCCATAGAACAGGGATCCAGTGTCCCTAATGTGCATGTTTGGGTAAAAAAAATTGCTAAATCATAAATAAAGAAATTGTATTGGATTTAAATAACAACATTTAAGCATTAAGGAATGTTAGTATATTATATCAATAAAATTAAGTAATTTAGTTATATTTAGCAAAAAATATGAAACACAAACTATCTACTCAAAAAGAAGTTTGATTGTAAGAAAACAGAGATTCCTTTCTTACAACAAAAATAAAAATGTCTGAATGAAATTATGTTGCTAGATCTGTTGATAAGGAATCACTTTATTAATATTTCCAGTTTCAGAGACTTAACTGCATTTTTTCTCTGGTTTTAGACCTGGGGAT
Source organism: Maratus speciosus (assembly GCA_963932465.1). Taxonomy (NCBI): domain Eukaryota; kingdom Metazoa; phylum Arthropoda; class Arachnida; order Araneae; family Salticidae; genus Maratus; species Maratus speciosus. The sequence continues at coordinate 13,622,447 of OZ010789.1, read as the reverse complement.
CAAGTCTCCCCTACTTAATGATAATGATATTTTTTTTACAAATTTCACAACACAGTGTTATAAAGCAAGTCTCTTTCTTTCAAATGCCAAAAATCGTTTGACAAAATAGGAGCAAACACGTCAACACAAACTGTTTCAAAAGACGATATTAGCTGTGGCAGGAAACTTTCGTTACAACCTGATAGTTCTCTGACAGGGGCACTCAAAAGAATTCCATTACATTAGGGTATAGGGGGAAAAATCGTTTGCAGAGTATTTTAATGACATTACGCTATTTCAAATGTATTGAAATTGATATAAATCACTGAATATTTCAGTACAAGATGATTGCGATAGAATAGGGAAGGCTCGGCGAACCTTTTCACGTGCGCGTGCCGAAAGTTTGAAAACAATATCTATCAACAATGGAACGTGCCAAACTCATACAAAAATAATTTTGAAGAGTACGATATTTATACGAAACACTGGATGTAAAATCGAGCACTTTCGTGCATTATTAATTAAAAAATATTACAAATCAAAATGAGATTTTTCTGATACTAGAATCAGACATTAAATGATTTTTTAATTTATAAATAGGATTCATTTATGCGTTATGTATTGTAATAAGAGGAAGAAATACGAGTTTTATTTCATTAATTTTTAACTTACTAGGGGGCTGTGCCCCCTACGAGCTACACTCGCCAACCCCCGTTCAGACACCCCAGATTCTAAAAGCATGCTAATTTCATCAGCCTTAAAAAGTTTGAATTATAATTTAAAAAAACAGTGGCGGTCTCCCTGTAAACGGGTTTTCATTCATTTTCCTTTGATTGGAGATTTTTAAGACGAAATCAGCCACTGCTAAGAGATACAATGGCTGTTTTCATCTTTGGTTAAAAACAAGAAAGAAAAATCATACGTATGGCATAGATTATGAAACACTTTCCAACACTCCCTGAAAGCTTTAACAAAACTTCGTTATTTAGGGAAATAAGATAACTAACTAAACATTTAAAAAACTGATTTCAGCAGTTACCATCCATAGCCGAATATTCATTCCAATTTTTCCGAACAGCCGTGTACAGCCGGCTGATATATATATACCATATATAATAGAAAATTTAGTTTATCAAGAAAACGCATAACAGATTGAAATTTCTCTTTCAGCAATTTAGACTAATAGATGGAAACATAAATCAATACTTTTGTGCAGCCCTGTTGTTTACCTAGTACCTTTATGACACGCGACTATTTAGCTAAACTTTAATTCAAACTAAATCACTCTTAAAACTACTGAAATAGCATTTCCAGAATTTATCATCTATAGGCGGCCATGTATCCAATTCTTTGTGTGGCCCTGTATATCATTTTATCTATATTCTACAAACATTTCATAGAAAACTACATGCAGTTCAGCATAACGCATTTTAAACCCACCTTTGAGCAATTCACGGTCATACTCAGTAACCTTTACGAATTCTTTTGTGTAGCCCTGTATATCAACTATAACATTTACACACACCATATAGTATGCATAAATATAGTGAAACTTAAAAGCGTTTTTCCCATTGGCTGTAATGTAACGGAATACTTTTGACTGTCCTTGTAAATGAACTAAACATGCTACAAACTTCATTTGAAATAGGGTTCGTGCTAGGCTAAACGTCAATAACCAAAAATTTCAGTGCGATCCGAGTATATTTACGAGAGTTAGAGCGCGAACAGACAAACCGAAATCAATAACACTTTTCAACTTTGTTGGAAAGTGTTAAAAATTTGAAAGTAAGCTAATGTAAAATGAATTAAATACACAGAGTCTTTGTCTCTCGGTAATTTTTAACACCGCTATGAGAAAGTTCTTTTAAATGTATCGTTTTAAATCTGACGTAATTTTCACCAAAGTTTCCTTTCTCTTTTTAATATTCACCTGAAAATTCTTTTGTTGTTAGAAAGGAAATATTATTTGCACTGTCTTAGAATTCACGATAATAGTTGAAAAGATTATCTCAAAATATGAAATAAACGTCTAGTGCAAATATATTTTTAAAATTTGGCCTTTTAAAATATGATGCAATTTCCTTCATTTGTGACTTTTAACGCATAATAAGGAATTTAGTATTTAAAAATTTTCTTTCCCTTTTAAAATTCACATGTAACTGTAGTTTTTATGAAGTAATTTTCAATATTTTCCTGATTTTTAACACGTAATCACTTAATTCTAATTTGAAAGTTTTTTTCTGTTTATAATAGCCACGTGTAAATAAATTTTTTATTTGAAGGAAATATTATTCTATGCGCTGTTTTTAAAATTGGCGACAGTTTAAAATAATTGCCCTTTTCTAAAATGTGTAAAAAATATCTCTCGAAATGCTGAAAATTTGAATTTAAAATGGAAATAAATCCTCAAAAAATGAGTCAAATTAAAAAGTTAATTGCAATCTGCACATCTGGAACTTCCAGTGTATAAAATGATCTAAAAATGTTTAAGTTCCAATGTATAGTTTTTCTCCTATAAAACTTTTTTAATGGAACGATTTTGACCATCTTTAACATTAAATATCTCTTAAAATAATTATTCGATTTAAAAACTGTCTGCATCAGCGTGTTTGTCAAACATGTCTCTATAATACCACCGATTTTCAGATTTTTGTATGAAACAGTTTTCTTAATATTAACGAAGAAAGACCCCCAGTCATAAAAAATATGGATGCCGATCTAGTAGGAGTATACCCGGATGATCTACGCAGATTTTCATTGGTCCATTTCCAAATCAAAACTTTTTTTTATATATAGAAGGATTATTAATGCAACATCTCAGTTATAATTCTTCGACTTACATTAAACAATATACTAATAATGTATTGATGAGATTTTGGCTGTTCTATGTTCTATGGAAAAGGCTTTATATCTGATTCATATTTTGTAATTTTTACAAATATCAGGGATCTATTTAGAAAAAAATTGGGTCCTTTAAAGGACCCTTCACAAAATGTTTCATCTCAAAAAAGGACCCTTCACAAAATGTTTCATCCTATAGGTGAAAATTGGTGGTCGCCACGTGGCGATTAAAGTTGTAAAAGTGGCGATTAAAAATCGGCCATTGATCGCCATCCTAATCGCCACTCGCCAAGTGGCGATTAAAAATCTGTTATCGATCGCCAAGTGAAATATAACTTTTTTCATAGAAATATGCATCTCTACTTTGCATACATCTAATTAGCAAACTGTTTAATTCTTTTTTTCTACCGGATGCAAGCAGATTACAAATGATTTAGCTGTATTTTCAATATTTCGGCTTTTCGCCATTGTTCTTCAGTTGGATTATTTTTTCAAGAAATACAGTTTTATTCTGAAAAATATATTCATCAGCTTTGATTCCACATGCACTTCAAATAATTTTTTTTTTTTTGTATATACCTAACTGTCGGAATTTTGATTTAATTATTTTTTATATAAAGAAAGTAATAGTAATTTAATTGATAATAGTATTTATGAACATTATACAAATAATCTAAAAATATATTCTAAAAAAATTAATATAACCGATTCTGTGGTTTTAAAGTAATTTTCTTGAATTTTGACTGCTTCCCTATTCTTATCATGAATGGCTGGTATAAAACACTGACTTATAGAAAAATATGTATACATACAACGATTATAGTTTATGTAGATGTCAAGAAAGTTTGAAACATTATAGTGGCCACTAATGAAACTGAGTCTACCGGCCACTGGCTACTAACTCAATTTCCCAGTTTTCACCTAAAACAGGACCCTTCACAAAACTTTTCACCTTAAAAAAGGACCCTTCACAAAATTCTTTGTCTTAAAATTAGGCCTTTCACAAAAAAATTTCCAGCTCTAAACTTTTCACAAATTTTATCATTTAAGATTGAAATCAGCCTGTCACTTTTACATATATAAAGAAAAAATATATTTTTTACATACACATATCTTCTTAAAAACATATAAAAAAGAACCTGGATGTAACAATCATTTCAAATTCACAAAATTAGGACTAGATTTTTCACAAATGTAAAAAAGCTGTTCACAATTTCACAAAAAGAGGACCCTGAAAGAAAAGTCTGGACAGACCCCTGAATGTACAAAGTTAAATTGACCCATTTGCCATTTTATTGCAGTGACTGTCAAATGAAATACATTTGAAAATTACAGCTTTTTAAATTCACATAGAAAGGCAAAATACATGTCGAAAATTCTATATAGCATGACAGGAAAAGAAAATTAATCTGATGTGTTAATTGATGCAAAAAATAATTGCATTATTTGTGATCTACCCGTACGGAGCAAAATTTTATTGGTTATAACAGAAATAAAAAATAGATTTTATCTGTATAATGATTACTAAATTTAAATTTTTTGCATGATAGAAAAATTAGCTTACGTGCCAACTCTGGCACGCGTGCCATAGGTTCGACAACCCTGGAAAAGGGCATTCATAGCATTTGTTGTTCATTTACTGGGACACACAAAAAAATTGATTACAGTACTGTCTTTAAGGAATAATGGCTGCAAGCGAGTTTTCAATTTCAGCATGGGCTTTTAAATGTAACTATTTTTTTTTGTATTATACTTGTTGTATATAAATTCTATACCTCCTATACGGTGCTGCACAAAAGAATTCACGTGCCATTCACCTTTTTAGCGGAAATTGCTGAAGAGGAAATTTCAACTAATGTACATATGTATTTCTTAAGTGAACTAAATTTTGGCATGCATGTAGTTAATACATATACAAATCTATATACAGGGCTGCTCAAAGAATTTGGATAATTTTCAGATTGTAGATGGGAACAGCTCAAATTGTGTTTTCAAATGTGTTATGCATTTCCATAGGGTTGGATTAGACATAATACTTTAACTTATTAAATGGTGCAGTTATGTTACAATATTCTGAATGTGTTGGAAAGTGTTTCATAATCTATGCTTGAAGCATGATTTTTTCTTTCTTGTTTTTTGACATAACGAGTTTCGTAACTTACTTTAAAAGCTTGTCTGCATAATGTAAGTAATATTTTTGTATCATTTTTTATGAACTGATTTTCTATATTTAGATGCTAAATTTATTACAATCGAAGCTTACTTCTGTAATTTTTTATATTTCTTTAATTTTTAATTGTTTTCGTATGTTAATGTACTGAAAATAGCATTATTGAAATGGCTCGTAATTACAAAACTATGGGAAAATTTTGTTATTGAAATGGATCATAATTATGAAGCTATGAGGAATTTTTTTTTTTTTTTTTTTGAAATAGAGCAACCACTTTCAAAACTTTAAAAATATTAACTCTTTTTAGTTGCTGATAAAAGTCACTTCAGTTTTGAAAGTAAATGCCCTATTTTTTTGTCTTGAAGTTTCAGATGGGTGATCCTTTTCAAAAATAGGATTTTGAGAAAAAATTGCCAAGTTCATTCTGCAGAACACAAACACATCTATTCCAAAAAGAGAACACCCAATGCATTTTGATCTTCAAATTGTCACAGAAAAAAACTCCCCAGAAATAGTCATTGAACTGGAAACTAGTGTGTCTTCTTTCAATTTATGTCAAACTAGTCTGATGTGGTAATCCCAAAACTTTCTTTTATCTCATCTTCTCGTCCATGTTACAATAGACTCCCTTAAATCCGCATATTTTTTCAGATGTAAACAATGAAATTTACAGTGAAGTTGCAGGAACAAAATTCAAGATGGCACTGAAATCAGCGACTACCTCAATGTTTTTTTACTAAATTTTTTGTTAATCATTCTCTTTCGGCTGTTACAGCTGATTTATTACTAAATAAAATTACATTACTTTTCATTTTGATATAAATTAGCATATCTATTTCAAAAATTCTTACGATCGCTTTACCACTAGATGGCAGCATAGGGCTTTTGGAATCGAATTGAATCGATTTCATCAGTAATAATTTAATATTTTTCTAAATTTTTATTTTACATAATTATTTTAATAATAACTTACTTTTAAACTGATAAATTATTTTAATACTTTACTTATTTTAATGTTTCACTTTATTGTAAGCATTCATTATAATTTTCCTTGCTTAACTACCAGTCAAATTAATGTTTCAAAAATGTAAACAAATCAATGACCAGAAATCTGCAAAATTCTAAAATCCACACAACCTCCCTCTGGTCCCAAGCTGTGCGGATTTGAGTGAGTCTACTGTAATACTTCCTGAAAAATGAAGCATATCAGTGCCACCGGTTACATGATTTACACCAAAATCTAATCAGCAACAACTTAGGTCAAGTTCTAACTAGAATTGCAAAGAGTAGAAAAAGCCCAGTTTAGACCTGGGAATAATTCTGGGTCTATTGGAAATAAACCCAGGTGAAGCGGACACCAATAGCAAACACATTTTCTTGATTAATAAATTTATTCTACTGCGGATTCAACATCCTTCACCTTCGGTGTCTCTCACACTCTCTGACTATCAAAACAGATAGAGAGAGAAAAAAATCACATGATCACCCTGCCGGTGCCGCTCTAGCAGCGGAGGCGAATACACCAGGAGAATAAACCGGTTTTTTGAAACTCTACTTATAACTGGATCTGAAGTTTGATGAAAATTTGTGCATTAGTTCTTGAGATAGAGCTATTGCGATGTACATGCATAATGCCACATCTGTTGGGTGATTGACACCAAAAAGTTATCAGTACCAGATTATATCAAGGACTAATGAAATCTGAAGTTTTATAAAAAATCTGTGCATTAGTTCTTGAGATACAGCTATTGTGGAAATCATGAAAAGCAACATAACAGCATCACCTATTGGGCAATTGACACCAAAAAGTAATCAGCACCCGTTTATATCGGGGACTCACTGAATCTAAAGTTTTATTACATTCCGTTCATTCGTTCTTGAGATAGAGCGCCCACAAAATGTGTGTCACATACAGACAGACATTTTGTAAAAACCCCAGTAGCAGAAAATTTTCCAAGTGTCTGCGACAGATAGTTTACGGACAAGAAATAATCTGTAGGTAAAATATTTTTACAATTGAAGCATTAATTAATCAAACAATCACTTACCTGTAGCGTATATTATGCATTTTATAAATTTTTATTAATAATAATCTTAAGTTTTTGTATTAAGTAATAAAGAACTAAACATAATATAAAGCAAAATAAAGGTTCAAAGAAAAAGAATTTGCGACACCCGCCTCCTGTCTCGAACTTTCTGCTACCGGGGTAAAAACATGTTTTTCGGATTCTCTGACCCCTAAAACGTGTAAATCTGTCGAAAACCAAAATTCAAACATTTTCATGAATCCAATACTTTCTTCTTGTAAAGATAGAAGAAAGTAAAAATAAGCTTCTTCATACCTGAAGTTCTGCCAAACTCTGAAATTTTCAATTCTGATTTTGACATTATATTGGGATCTTTTGGTAAATTGTAATGTAAGGATACCAAACAGGAAATTAAAGTCAGTGAAGTAGTTTAAGAATTACAGAGTTTCCCCCAGGCAGTTTCAGGAGGGTGCTGCACCTTACCTGCCCTTTGATTTACAAAATATCACCCCTCTTGCACCTCATTTAAAAAAAATAGCACCCTTCTTGCCCTTCGTCCAAAAAATTTGCGCCCTCTTGTCTCTCAGTAAAAATAGTGCCCTTTCTCCTTTTTTTTTGCATTAAATAAATTGCTTACATAGTAAAAACTTGTGTTGTCTTGAAAGGCTTTAAAAATAAAAAATATTCTTTTAAGAATCTGAAAAGCGCCCTTAAGCATCTAAAACACGCCCTTTATAAATAAAAAGTGTGTTTTCTCACCAGCAACACTCTGTCCTTTTTTAAACCTAGGGAAAACTGGAAATTATGATAGTTTAAAGTTTGGCATTCCTAATATTAAATTAATTTCTAATTGTTGCAAAATAAATCACAATGTGCATAGTATTTTAACCATAACTCTAAAACTACATGGCAGAATGAGCTGTAATTTCCCATATTTGAAGCTTTTAGAAATCAATTTCTGTGAAAAAATTCATAAATTACAATTCATATTTTTAAAAAAATTAATTTAGAATAATATATATTTTTTAAAAAAACATGAATTTTTTAACCGAAATAAATTTTTCGGAGCTTCAAATATATATTATTACAGTTCATTCCACCAAGTAATTCACTTTCTTTTTTGTTCGACTGCACATTACTTTGTTTAAACTTGAAAAAGATTTTAAACATTAAGTTAAATTTAGATATTAATACTCATTTGTTGTAAAAATTCCTAATTTTTGAATAGCTGTTTGAATTAAAGTACTGAAAGTACCTTACACAATAAACATCATTTGTATATCTTTTTTTAAAAAAAAAAAAAAAAAAAAGGTAATTTTTTTATTAATCGATAAAATTTTGATAAAAAATGTGATTTCTATGAAATCATAATCAATTTTTATCTTTTTGTGTGTGTTAAAAATGATTTTCTGATACAAAAGTACATACCATCCATTTGCAGAAAATGAATTGAATTATTTTATCTAAATCTTATAAATAATCATTAATAATATGACTTTTTTTTCAGTGTGCTATTTGCCAGTTCCGTACTTCCACTAGCAGAATTCATCGCACTCAGACCAGATTTGTCGAATGCATACAAAATAGTATATTTCCATGAAAATCAGTTGATATATCCAGTTCAAGAGAAAAAGCAACGGTATTTTCAGCATGGATATAATGACATTTTGACATGGTATGCTTTTTAAGAAATTATATTAATTACTATAAGTAAGATTTAATGTTCAAGTTTCACGTCTGATTTGGGTCCTAGAAAGCTCTGAAATTTCATAAACTTTAAAGCATCATAACTCAGTGAATTTTGGTCATAGACGAATGAAATTATTACTGTAATGTCCAGCCTATAATCCGCGGATAATCTGCAAAAAAAAAGTGAAAATTTTTGCGATACGGATAATCTGATTTTTTTTTTTTTTTCCACTTTTGAAAAAAAACAAAATTTTTTAGCGTGTTCTTAGTTTGGTTTGCTACTTTTCTAATAGATGGCAGCACCATACAATTGCTTAATCTGGTTTGTTGCTTATGTGCACTTGGTACTCATTACATGCATGCTCTGTAACAAGCTAGCTTACAGAAGAAGGAAAGAAAAGGATTTTTGAACAGTAAATGCTTTTTGCTGCCATCGCCATTTCTTTAGTGATAGCGTAAGTGCATCTTTGAAAACATGCCTTGCAAAAAACGTATGAAGTAGTATACTGCCAAATTTAAATTACAATTTGTAAACACAGAAAAGATGGGAAACAGTGAATTTAATATTCGATTCTATAATATCGATTCTATATTCGATTCGCCGATAGTGTGGATTATAGGACGATGCAGATTTTTTGCTAACTTTTTTCTGGTGAGAAGAAAAATTGCATAGGCGGATTATAGGTATATGAGGATTACAGTACTGTTTTACTTGTCAGAGCATGGAGAAAATTTTTCTAAGTATAACTTATAGAATCCAGGGGACATATGAAAAATTAATTTCTTACTTTTAATATACAGTGGCGGTCAAAAGTTTCTGGCCAGTTAGTTTTTTTTGATTTGTTTGACAGAACGTTTTAGCGGAGAAGAAGTTCAATTGCTCCAAAAGTTAGGAATAAGCAAATTACCTCTGACCACATGATAATTTTGATTGGTTACTTAAGATGCTTGATGCAAAGGGGAGGAATTCAAAATTCATGCGTGCAAAAGTTTCCGGCCATTCGTCATTCATTAGTTTTTGCTATTGCTAAGGTGTTTTTTTGGCCATGTTTGTTAATTAATCAAGGTGAATAATGTATATGAAATTCAAAAATGGAAAGTTTAACAATTTATTGTTCCTAAATGAGGGATTTGTTTGTCGCTAAAGGGACAATCCTCTCGTGAGATTGCGGCAAATTTGTCGATTGGAAAATTTGCTGTAAACGATATTTTTAAAAAATATAAAGATGGTCATGGCCTTCGGAACTTGCCACGGTCCGGGGAACCCCGTAAAACGACTATTCTTGTGGACAGAATTATCAGAAGAAAAGCAGTTGATGACCCGCGTAAAAATGCAGCTGCAATTCCACGCCGTTTATGGTGTTAAAAGCGATTTATGGTGTTATGGTTATTGCTGAAACAAGTCTATCTACAGTGTCAAGACGCTTATGTGATGTAGAACTTTATGGAGCAGTCGGTGTTAAAAAACCTTTCATAAGTAAAAAAATTCAGAGGGCCCGACTGGCGTTTGCCAAGGAATACAAAGACTGGACAAGTGAAAACTGGAAAAAAGTACTATTTTCAGATAAATCGACATTCAATCTTTTTGTGAGTGATAAAAACCATTACAATCGATGACCTAAAAACAAAAGTTAAGGTGCGAGATATATTATTCCTACAATGAAGCATGGCGGAGGACACGTTATGCTGTGGGAAGCATTTTCTGGAAAATGCACCTGTCCATTATTTGAAATCCGCGGCAAGATGAATAGTGCAATGCATAAGGGTATCTTGCAAGATCATTTGCTGACTTATTGGAGGAAAAATTGTGGTCGCAACTATTTGTTTCATCATGATAACGACCAAAAGCATACAGCCAAGCTCATCAAGCAGTGGCTTTCGCACAAAATCTTCGCTTTTGAAATGGACAGCCCAATCATCTGATCTGAATATAATAGAAAATCTTTGAAACTAACTTGAAAACGTGTGTGGAATTATAAATATACCAATTTAGCAGCATTTTCACAAAAATTGCAAGAATCGTGGACAAAACTTAACACTGATGATCTACAACTGTTCATTGAATCGATGCCACGTTGCTGTGCCGCATTACTTATTGCTAAATGTTTGAATACAAAATACTAATTGTAAATGTTTTTGATCACTGTTATTTTCTTTTATAACACGATTTTTTTCCAAACTTGCCAAGGTGGCCGGAAACTTTTGAGAACATGCGTTTTCTTTTGCAATTAATTTTTTCAATTAAATTTATTAATATTTAATTTTTATTCCATAAATAAGTTCTTAACTGTTATGTCAATAAAGTGTATAAGTATCACTTTGAGATTCCACTTCATATGGGTATACTTACAAATTAACCAAAAGATTTAGCCTGGCCGGACACTTTTGACCGCCACTGTATATACAGTAGACCCTCTCAAATCCTCACACCTTGGGACCGGAGGTTGTGAGGATTTTAGAATTTTTCAGATTTCTGGTCATTGCTTTGTTTACATTTTTAAACTGTCATTTGAATGTAATAAGGCAATCAAGATTATAAAAAAATGCTTATAGTATAGTGAAATGTTAAAATAATTAAGTAAAGTAATGAACTAAAACAATAAAATTTTAGATAATTTAAAAAATGATTCAAATATTAAAAGTAAATAATAATGTATAGTTAAATATGCATAATAAAGATGAGATAAATTTTTCTTGAATTATTCAATGAAACATTCCTCTTAAAGGTACCTTATTAATTCACATCAAAATCATAAAATAAGGAAGTTTTATTTCAGGTTTAGTCAGTCTTAAGAACCAAAAAGACTTGATTAATATATTTGGTAAAAAAGATTCTGATGACCAGTGATATCAGCAATATCTTGATTTTTTTCAGAGAATTACATATGAAATGATATAAAACTAAAAAATTCTGTAATTTTACCCTTACATCTGAACTGAAAGTTTGATTGTTTATATCTGTGAAGATATGCAGAATTTAGGGTTGTGAACTTGACAGAGTTTACTGTATATATATGTATACATACATTTGTAAAATAAATGTCATATCTAAAATATATACTTGATTCTTAAGTTATTGGAATACCAATCAATCATTAATGAAAGGATATAAGAGTTAATTGCTATAACTTCTATTTTGAATCCCCAATATGTACATTCTTTAATCTGCTGATAAAGTAAAATTTACCTTTTTTTATGAGTAATTTTTTAAGTGAAAATTATTTATCATTTAGATAATAACAAAACTTCAAATCACGTTTTCAATTAACATATTAAAATAAGTAACAAAATATTAATTTGAAAGTATGCTTACGTTATATTTTAATTAAAATTACTTAAAATAAAGATAACTGTCTTTAAAAATGCATTGCATGTCTTTCATTTATTATTATTATTTTTTTTTAATATAAAATTATTATCAGTGATAAATTTGAATTATATTCAAAAGACATTTTTCATTGCATTTGATAGGGGAGACTTGATCCCTTTTTCAGTTTTTAATTTTTATTTTGTAAAAAACAAAATTAAAAAAAAAATGTTTCCAGTTATTATTAAAGGCTCGTGTGTCTTTCTTGTGTTAGTATTTTTTTATTTTTGAATAACCATTTTTAAAATAAAAATAAATTGTTTTCCAAAATATAAAAAAAGGATAAAGTCTCGCCAGTTGCAGGGAGACTTGATCCCTTGCCAAGGGAGACTTGATCCTTGAAACAGATGCATTGAAATGATTCAAATTAAGTAGTAGAAATCAAATTTATTGTTGGCTAACATGTAAAAAGGGAGAAAAACACAATTAATGATCAAAATACATTTTATAAACATGAAAAATCAAATGTAAATATTAAAACTATTGCAGTTCGAAGAATTCCACCAAGCATGATTGGTTTGGGTAGTTTTTTGACAATGTCATCATTGTCCACAAAACTATTATCAACATTTTCTGGATAAATAAATTGGTTGAAATTAATTTCTCATTTTCTTAGAAAATTGATTTGACATTCAAATGATAAAATCTTCTTTTAAATTTTCCCTACGAAATGACATTGTACAATGACAAATTCATTTTCATCAATCGACAAATTTTTTGGATCTTCAATGATTTCATCAGAATGTTCATCAAGTGGATCTGGGTCGGTTGAATCATAAACTCTATAACTGCTTTTATTACTTTCTGAAGATTCTGGTCTTTCATTTGTAGTTTTTTACTTTTTTCTTGAGATGAAATGAATTTTTCCCAACTTTTGTTTTTTATTCAGTTGACGATTTTTATTTCTTCTTCATTCTGTCATTTAGTTGGTGTGCTTGTCAAAATTTTTGAAGACCCCTTTTTTCATTTCTTTAGATTTTCCCATTTTTGGTAATGAAACTTTAGGGAAGGCTTGTATGTCTTCTGGTGTCACTATGTTTGGTTTAACTGTAATTTTTTTACTGCTTGTTGGAGTTAATAGTTGATTTGAGACAAAAGATGATAAAAAATCATCTTCAGAAATTCCTATTTAAGGGATATAGTCCAGTGATTTTAAATCCATTTATGTTAGTTGTCACCATGGCTTTAGGATAGGCAATTTCGATCAGTTCAGCAATTGGTTAAATTGTTGTCCTTTGAGCAGGATGATTAGTCCTCCAGTCTTGAGCAGCCACATTAAAATATTTTTTAAGTGGTCCATATACAGTATGATTCAGAGGTTGCAATTTGTGAGAAGTGTGCAGTGATATTTTTAACAAAATTATTCCATTTTCTTTGGCCTAATTCAAACTCTCAATGCTTATGTGGTTATCATGATTATTCATTATGATTAACACTTTACTGTTTTGATTATAATATCTTACATTCTTTACGAAGTGCTGTAAAAATTTTGCAAAGTTAGACATGTGACTCACATGTACATTCATCCACCATGTGCTTGCTAACCATTATATGCAGCCACATATTAACTTTCTATCTTTGTCAACCATCTAAAATCAAGGCAACCCTGTTCTAACTAATACAGATAACATCTAAATGTTATAATGGAAATTTGGGGGTTAATAAAATTTAACATTAATTTAGCTTAACTTTGGTCTGGGGACACTTGATCTCAGGATCAAGTCTCCCCATACAACAGGGGTCAAATGTCCCTAATGTGCATGTTTGGAGGAAAAATTGCTAAATCAAAAAACAAGAATCTATTGGATTTAAATAACAACATTTAAGTAGTAGGGAATGTTAGTATATTATATCAATAAAATTAAGTAAGTTAGTTATACAGTCCTCAGCAAAAGTTTAGACACTGATGATATTTGACCTTTAAATAAAAAATACAAACACTTGGGCTATACAAATGGCTGTATTTATTTTCAAACATATTTGAAACATTTTAGGACAGAAATAACAGTTTTAATGTCAGATTTTATTTAATTTAACTGAAAAATGTGAAATTTGCTTATTGCAAAAGTTTAGACACTTTCGTGATTTTTTGGCAACTGTTCACAGAAAAACGCAAATTTCAAGCTTTTGACGCCACATGCGTGAAGTGTTTAAGTGCACCTCGCAATAGCGTTGGTTAGTGAAGATGCCGCGAGCTAGAAATTTTCAGTCAGATGACGTAATTGTAGCATGGAAGCTGAAATCAAAAGGGAAAACTGTTGCAGAAATTTCAGCTGTTTTGAAACATCCAAAGAAGTCTGTCTATCAAGTACTGTCTAAGGGTGACTCTTTCAAAGCAAAACATAGATCTGGAAGGCCTCGAGTGGCCGGAAAACGAGATGGTAGAAGGACCCATAAACTGTCATCTAGACAAATGATGATTGCTAGTCGCATTAAAAGTGAGTCAGAGCTCTCTATGTCAATGGATACGATTCGTAGAGAAATAAAAGAAAGATGTCAATTAGTTTTCTTGAAAATGATAAAACAACCAGCCTTGAAATCTCACAAAAAATTGACAAGAACGCAATGGGCTCTCAAAGACATGTCATATGGACCAAAGTGGTGTACTGTGACATTCAGTGACGAAAAAAAAGCGGAATTTGGATGATCCAGATAGGGTGGAATACTATTGGCATGACTTGCGCAAACAGCCTTGGGCTTTCTTTCGTCGTCAACAAGGAGGTGACTCTTTAATGATTTGGGCCTCACTTTGTTTTAATGCTCAAGTATCTCTGGAGATCCTCAAGGGTTGCCATGCTGCGTAAGACTACATACATGCATTGGAAAACAATTTACAGCCAATTGGTGAACTTTTAGCTGTTCCAAAGTATGTATTTGTGCAAGATAATGGATCCATTCATGTTGCATGCAAGACAAAAGTTGATGTAACTCTCAAAATATTACTGTTCTCGACTGGTCCGCGTTTAGCCCTGATTTGAACCGAATCGAAAACATTTGTGGCATCATATCTCATAAGGTTTATGCAATTTTTTGACAATACTCCTCTTTTAATGAACATCGAACTGCTGTTGAACGTGTTTGGTACAAAATAGACTCCCAAGAGATGCAGAATTTAGTTTCCTCACACAGTTTAGTTTCCTAGTCACATATTTGCACTAATTGCACACAATGTAGGTGTAGTTCGATTTTAATTTATGGTTATTTTTCTGTAAATAGACAGATTGTCTATACTTTTGCCACCATGTTAATTTTGTTTTTTTGTCATTATTTATTATGTAAAAGGTATAATTTAAAATTTATTGTTTGTGAATAAAGGATAAGTCCCCAGTAATATGTGACAGTTGAGTTACAACAATTCGTTACATACTTCACAGTACAGAAGCATAATAGATCACTGTCTAAATTTTTGCTGAGCACTGTATTTAGCAAAAAATATGAAACACAAACTACCTACTCAGAAAGAAGTTTGATTGTAAAAAAGCAGAGATTCCTTTCTTACACTAAAAATAAAAATGGCTGAATGAAACTATGTTTCTAGATCTGTTGATAAGGAATCACTTTATTAATGTTTCCAGTTTCAGAGACTTAATTGCATTTTTTCTCTAGTTTTAGACCTAGGGATTAAGTCTCCCCTATGCTTTGCAATTGCACTGCATGCAAGATCTAACCCATTTCGAGACACTATTTTTTTTTTTTTTATTAAAAAATTGCATTTTACAAACTCCCAAATGAAACAATGAAAATAATTGTTGTTCAATAATTACATGATAAGTTTATTGAATAATAATTCTAAAAGAATCACTTAAGTGTCATTCTTCTTATTATTTATTTTTCTCCCTTACAGCATGGTTGCAGACAAGATTTTATTCAACTCCAATTTTAATAAAGAATCACTTTTGAAAAACATTTCAAGATACCTAAACATAATGCCAGACTACAAACCAAAAAACCTAGAAGAAAAAATTCGTCCAAAGTGTGAAGTTTTATCTTATCCTATCGACATTCCTGAAATGAGTGTAAATAATGAAAAGGAGCTTTTAGAGAAGGACACCCAGAGTGCAGATTCCAAATTTGCTTCTACGAATAAGAAATTAAAAAGCATGGACCAAAAACTACATATTGTCTGGCCTCACCGTTGGTTTGTATGTTTTCTTTTAGAAGATATTATTTTTAAGTTTCTCAATTGTCTCTTCATATCCTGGTAGCAGAAAGTTCGAGACAGGAGACAGGCGTTGCAGATTTTTTTTTCTCATTTGCAGATTATTTTGCTTTATATTATGTTTGGCTCTTTATTATTTAAGGCTCCTGTTCCTGCCGGCGAAGACACTCACGAGCTAATGCTAATCCTATGGGGAGGGATTCTTCTAATATTTCGTTTGCATTTTGATGTTTTTAAATAATTTTTTTTGCATTGGATAGCAGAGATCCGTCTCTACATCACACCTTTTTTACTTTTTCAATTTTGGTTGCAGATATTTTTTAGAATGACACTTTCATTTTCAGAACCGGTTTTGAAAGTGAAAGTAACTTTATAAAAAAATATCTGTGACAAAAATCGAAAAAGTAAAAAAGGTGCGCTGTAGAGACCGACCTCTTCTATCCAATGCAAAAAAAAAATATTTAAAAATGTCGAAATGCAAACAAGATATTAGAAAAATCTCTCCCCATAGGATTAGCATTAGCTCATGAGTGTCTTCGCTGGCAGGGAGAGGAGCCTTAATACAAAAACTTAAGATTATTATTAGTAAAATTAATAAAATCCATAATAATGTCAAAGGTAAGTGATCATTTGATTAATTAACGCTTCAATTGTAAAATATTTTACCTGCAGATTATTTTCTGCCCCGAGGTATCTGTTGCAGACATTTGGAGAATTTTCTGCTACTGGGCTTCATATCATACTGTATATACCGGGTGTCCCAAAAAGGACTGACTGATTTTAAAATTCAATAACTTCCAAACAGTGACAGATATTTAAAAAATTCTTGCAGGAGGGTTATGCATAAAGTCAAAAGTTTTTTTACAGTGATTTTCGATTTTAGTTCGAATTACAAACAATAGATGGCGCTGCAATCAATAGAGGCTAAATTCAGGCTCGATTTTTGGTACTTCGTGGCCCAGATAATACATTTCCATCTCCTTTTTCTGCATAGAACAACAGAAAGGACCAAAAATCGAGCCTGTATTTAGCGACTATTGCTTACAGCGCCATCTATTGTTTGTAATTCGAACTAAAATCCAAAATCACTGTATATAAGGGTAAATGTCTATAATAAAGTAAAAAGGAAAAATATAAGGGTAAATGTCATTACTATTTTCTCATAAATTTTCGTAAAAAACTTTATTTTCGTTCATTGATGTTTAGAATAAAGATGATAAAGAATACTTCTTAACTGCAATTTTCACTGTTTACATTTTGAAATGGATGCGGATTTCTGAAGATTGCAGATTTTAGAGACTCTACTGTAATTATACGTGTGGCCCAATTTGGCTGTCTGTGCCCCTGACCAAAACTCTTTATTTTCATATTAAGGCTGTTCTCAACAATCTTTTTACCAAATATATTTCTATATTAATCAAGATTTTTTGGTTATTAAGGCTGTTCTCAACTGCTCTGCTCAACAAGCACAAAACGTTTTGACACATTTACAAATTCATTTTTTAATGGAAAGATGTAAAATTGGAAGGTCTGACCACGGAAGCGATTTGAAATTGAACTGTGTTTTCCATTTTTTTATCCATAAATTACCTGTTGAGTTAAAAGCGATTTTGATCACGTGACAAAGACGTTTTCAACGTTCCTTGAGTGATTATTCTTCTTTCGTGCAGAAATTCGGTTCAAAACGCCCACTTGACACTATTTCTTGAAAAATCTATTCCGTTTGCAAAAAAACGAAAAAAAAAAAAACAGTTTGATGACATAGTGTCTGAACAACAACACCTGCTAGTTTCATGCAATTCCAAATAAAAATAAATTAAAACTTAATGTCATAAAGTTGCCCTTTTGGATTTGAGAACGCCCACTTGACACTATTTCTTGAAAAATCTATTCCGTTTGCAAAAAAACGAAAAAAAAAAAAAAAAACAGTTCGATGACATAGTGTCTGAACAACAACACCTGCTAGTTTCATGCAATTCCAAATAAAAATAAATTAAAACTTAATGTCATAAAGTTGCCCTTTTGGATTTGAGAACGCCCACTTGACACTATTTCTTGAAAAATCTATTCCGTTTGCAAAAAAACGAAAAAAAAAAAAACAGTTCGTTGACATAGTGTCTGAACAACAACACCTGCTAGTTTCATGCAATTCCAAATAAAAATAAATTAAAACTTAATGTCATAAAGTTGCCCTTTTGGATTTGAGAACAGCCTTAAAGAAAATGTAATTAATTCCTCAACAACATAGAATGTTTTTCTAATTTTATGAATTTCTTCTATTAAAAAAATATTTTAGGTATACATAACCCAATTTATCTTTTATAATGATTTTTGTAAAGTATCCTCTGTTTTACTAGAACTTTCTCAAAGAGTATTCAGAACACTTCGTTTTCTATGATTGTTAATGTTAAGTCTGCAGCTTTTAATGAGCACGTGAAAAGCATCTTCAAAATTGAATCCATGGGCATTGCTTGCTTTATAATACGCACTCGTGTCTTGAGTCAGTGATAACTAATAATTATAAACAGTGAAGTTCATAGCAATCAATAAAGAATATCTCATTTCAGCTGATACAGCTCAAATAAATGAGTAATGATGAAAATTTATGAAGGAAGAAACAAGATTTTTAGAATACAGATAGTTTTGATCCGGCAGCATTTTTGCTGAAAGCAAATGTTCGTCAAAACTCAGATAAAATATTGCTCAAATTATTTAGTTCTGCAACAACAAATATTTTCTTATTGGAAAAGTTCTAGAATTCTTTCAAGAAACTGCAACATTCTTTTCTTTTTTAATACATATCAATAAGAATGAAGATTTTTTGGAATATATTAGCTGAAAATGTTTTATATATATATATATGTATAATACTATAAATTCATAAAGTATGAAAAAATTGCACTCAGCCAATTGCATATTGACTTCAAATATAAAAAACTCTGAGATTTGAAGACCTGCACAGGGTATCAGGTCTTTTTATAAAAAAAAGACTTTTTCCTTTTTGTAGGAAAAGAAAAGAAAAATATGTTACCATATCAAGTAGAAGCAACATTTGTTTTGCCATAAAAAAAGTATATGAAAGTTAGAGCACAAAGTGATTTGCAAACAAACAAATAAATATTCCATTATTCATCGTGAGATCCTAATGAAGATCCATGGGTGCAAGCACTATGAAAATGAGCCCTTGCAAATAAAAAAAAAAGAAGTATGAAAGTGGGAGAATTCATTTAACACTAGAAAGAGGGCAACTTGCCTAGAATAACGGAAAGGGCCAATTTGGCCCCTCGATGTTTCTTGATCTCTTGAGTAGGGTAAATGCAAAGTAATAAATAAGAAAAAGAGGAAAATTAAAGAAAAAAGCAAATAAACTTACTGTTGACATTTATTTTGTTAAACTTTACACTTTATGCATTTTTAAAGCAATCAGTACATTGAACTTCTGTAGACCTGCATTTGCTGCAAACTGATCTGTTGAAGTTACATTGGATGATGTACCGCATTGGGATGCTGTATATAGAGCCCACAGCTCTTCATACAATTTCAGAAAAGAAAAAATTTCTACGACTGCGTTTGTTCTTTCCCGTCACTTCTTTATATAAAATCCAAGCATTTAGTGCAGACATGTCTAAAATATTATAAAAGAGGTGCATGTGCCAACAATGTGTGCCAGATTTAGTGGTATACAGCCGTAACATTTAGTCCACAATGTCCACTCAATACATTGTCTGGTTATAAAACTGGACTGTCTCGGGTGTCTTGTTTTCGTAATTGTCGATGGTAAAATGGGATGGATGGAACTTAGTAATAAAACATGTTTCTCTGATGCGACGTGATAGTTATATCATGGTCCTTTTTTAATAAAGTTGTAGAGTATAATTGTTGCTTCCCTCTCTTGACTGTTGGTGGCACTTCTTTTCTAAGTGTTTCAACTAAACTTTGCTGAGTTGGCTCCTAATCTTTTACACAGTTTTACTGATGTAAAATAGTTGTCAGTAGTACATTTCTACCTTTCCCTAAATATACTTGAATGAGCCTCATCATTACATGTTCATGAACTGCTAGATCTGCCGGTCAATTGATATTCTGGCCAGTATATGGAAATCCGTTGAGGATATATTTCAAATCTACACAGACAAGTAGCCAAAATTTATACCAAACTTGATGGTTTTTTCCGAATGTACTAAGTAAAAGGACACCTGGCTTTCAATGGTAACAATTGTTTATCAACCGTGAGATTTACTCTTGACCTTTTAACATGCTGCACTGTTTTCAATGAACGAATTCCACAGTGTTGATGGCAGTGCGAACTTATCTATTTTCAATCTCTCTGATCTTTCTGTTTTCAAATCAAAATGGAAAAATCGAATGATATCGTTGAAACGATATCTTGGTTTAGTTTGTGAAAAAAATGGCGGTGACCAAACTGATGACCATAATGTATTTACTGGAATGTCCTTTTCTCCGTATATGCCTTTTGCATACGCAATGGAAAAAACAGCGTCCAATTCATCTAGTGTTATTGTCAATGTGTTGTTTTTAAGTTGACGGCGTACTGCTGCTGCTTCAGTATATTCTTTTATATGGCACTTCATTTTGTGACTAAATATTAAACGCCACACACTAATTACATTATTTACATTTATATTCCTTTTACCATATGAGGTCGGCCCTTGAGATTCCCACAATACGTTTTGTGTGCTACGCCTTTTAGTAGCAGAAGCACTTTCCAAATTGTCCCATTGACAGCAGTTCCTTATTGTCCAATTAAATGTGAGCCAGAAAGACCAATAGATGTTTTCCGAGGAATGTTTTGACCACGCATTTGACAATGCGCTCGTCCTCGTGCCGTAGACGCAGAAGACTGGGAAGTATTTTTGGAAAAATTACCATCGGAATCACTTTCATAAATTGCTTTCTGCTGACAGTAAATTAATGATAAAAAATTATCAGATAGGTGGATGTTTTTTTGTATTTTTTACAAAATTCTTCTATCGCATTTTTTTTTTTTTTTTTTTTTTTGCATTTTTGAGAACTTTTCGCAGAATATTTCGAGAAATTCTTTCAATTTCATTATCAGTGAAACTGCTGTTTTCTGTGTCTTCTCTTGGAGAAATATATTATTTATCTCCATCTAAAATGCTGTCATCACTGTCACCTGACTCCATTTCATCTAGCCTTTTCAATTCTTTCAAAATCTATTGGTGAGTGAGAAACGACGATTACAACGATTACGAACCACCTTTTTTATTCTTAGTCACTTCAGTAACTGACAATATATTCGCATTCTATTGGTCACGTGGGTAGATCTTCAGGCACGTCACTCAGCCGAGTCCATCTGCCGGTAAAACCCATTTTACGAAGAGAGAAGGAAAGTAAACAGTATGTAAAAGGGAAACATGAATTCGAACTACTAGGAATGCTATTTACAAGGTCATTCCGACAATGAAACAGTGAGATAAGTTTGCGAGAACACGGGAATGTTACGGAGGGCCAATTTGGCCCTTCCCGTCATTCTAGGTATATTGTTTGAAATCAGTGATTCTATTGAAGTTGGGAAGAATTTATTTCAAGTATAGTGACAGTAAGCGAAATAATTAAATGTCATGAAATATCGAAATATTTAGTTCATTAATATGGAAAATGCAAAATCGCAAACAGCGATAGGGGCCCTTCCGTCATTCTAATGTTAAAAGATCTGTATATAGAATAGGGATTGACCGCATACCAGATAGTCGATTCAGTATTCGGTGATTCAGCATGTAAACCGAATATTCGGCTTTGGCTGAATACTTTTAAGTATTCGGTCGAATAATTGCAAATAAGTACTTTCTTAGAAGTAGAAGAATTCTTTTTTACTTAGAAGTAGAATAGGCTAAACGACGAGTTTCTATATTATGTACATGAGTTCAGAGTTCAGCTGCACTACAGAAAAATCCCTGCCAACTCAGGCCTACAGGCGGAGGTAGATTTTGAAGTTAAGTACTAAATTCACCTACAAAACTTAAATCAAGATTAGAGATAAAACCAGTTCCTTCACTAAGAATGAGCTCTAGGGAGCTAAACATTTTGTGAAAATTCTAATATACACAAATACACACTCGAATGTATATGGAATAGGTTTAAAAATTGCTAAAGCAAATTCAGAGAACCCCAAAGTCTTAAAATATGTTAATATTTCCATAGTCGGGTTTTTATCATGTTTTAATACATTTCTTCAAACTCGCATGACATTACATATTCACCTGCTGAGGTTCATTATGTTTCTAATATGACGCAATATTTTGATTTTTTTTTTTTTTAATTCATCAAACTATTTATTTCTTTTTGAGTTTTCATGCTGAAATCTTGCTCTAGAAGACTTATGACGGAATATTCAATTTGCTTTCAATTCGTCAAACTGCTTATTTAATTTAACTTTTTGCATGAAAATCTTGCAATAGAAAAGCAATTGTTGTAGTGAGAATTTTATTGCTTTTGTTTTAATTGTTGGCAACTGCTATAATGAAAAATATTTATTTTTTCCTGTCATTGTTGTGTAAGAGCTGGTTTTATCAGAATCATGTTAAGATGGTATTCAAAATTTTTAACCCTCCCCATTTCCATTCCCTTGGGCCGATTTTGCTCATTTTCAATCCCCACCGAGATATTAGCCTCAAGTTGTTGGCGAGTTTGAAGATGATTCATGCATAATTGTGACTTTTATCGTGCGGACAAAATTTAGTACATGCATATATATATATATGTAAACTTTTTAGGTGGGGGTGGTTTTGGGTTCTTGGGGCCCTATAATGAAAAGTTATGAAGGAATTTTTCAAAAGTCGCACCATGATAACGACTGCAATAGGTAGTATTTCTTAAGAAATCTCCCTAAAACAAGTCAAAGGCCATTTTTAATTTAAAAAAAAAAAAAACTTTTTCCTTCCTAAAATAGTCTACATAGGGGTGAAATCAAAACAACTGTCTACAATAGATTAAAAAACTAGTTGGATGTGCCAATCCCAAAACTTTCTTCTACCTTATACATCTTAATATTTCAAAAACTAGTTACACATGTTAATACTTCGATATTATTAGTTCAATACTATACCAACTTTGATTTTCATCTTAAATTTCTGCTTCAGTCAATTAAATGAACTAAAAACGAGTTAATCTATATCATGATATTTGTTAAAATTAATAGTTTTTCGTTATTTTGTTGTTATCAGATGTTTGCGAATAGCCGGCTTAGCGGGAAGGGAGTTCCCGCCTTTGCACGAGCCACCGACGGACAATAGAACTACGAAAAATCAAGAAAAGTATACAAAAATCGCTGTCACAGAGCTACTTTACCGTGCGATATTTCCAAATTCAAGGAGGACTTGTTGGCCAAAGTCAAAAACATGCACAAAAAATTTGGTTCAATTGTATGCATAATTTTATACACTTTTCGTTTGTACAATAAAGAAAATGTCACAAACATATCTATTACAGCGCCCCCCTTCTGGCAGATTTTTTTCAAATTCAGGGAGGACTTGTTTGCCAGAGCCAGAAACGTACACAAAAAAAATTGGTTCAATTCTATGCATAAATTCATACACTTTTCGATGGTACAATAATGAAAATGGCACAGAGATCCAATTATAGTGCCCCCTTCTGGCAGAATTTTTTCAAGTTCAGGGAAGACTTGCTTGCCATAGCCAGAAACATACAAAAAAAATTTGGTTCAATTCTATGCATAACTTCATACACTTTTCGATAGCACAATAATGAAAATGGTACACACATCACAATTATAGCGCCCCCTTCCGGAGGAGTTTTTCCAAATTTAGGGAGGACCTTCGTGCCATGACCAAAAACAAACACAAAAAATTTGGCTCAATTCTGTGCATAACTTCATACACTTTTCGATGGTACAATATTGAAAATGGTTCAAAAATCGCTATTGCAGCGCCCCCTACTGGCGAATTTTTTACAAATTAAGGAAGGACCTATTTGCCATAGCCAAGAATGTAAAATAAAAATTTGGTTCAATTCTATGCATAACTTCATACACTTTTTGATGGTACAATTTTCAAAATAGCACAAAAATCGCTAATACAGCGCCCCCAAGCGGCGATTTTTTTCCAAATTCAGGGAGGACCTGCTTGTCATAGCCAAAAACTTAAAATAAAAATTTGGTTCAATTCTATGCATAACTTCATACACTTTTTGATGGTACAATGGCGACAGACACACATTTTCTATAAGCTTGTTTTTTGGGATCTTTGACCCCTAAAACGTGTAAATCCGTCGAAAAAAATTTCGATTACAATACTTTCATCTATTGAAGATAGAAGAAAGTAAAAAGTAAGGAAGATGGGCATCTTTCACTTATTTGATTTTAATTATTTCTACATTAGTTTCTTTAATTTAAATTTAATGTGTATTTTCTTCAGTATACACATCAAATAAGTATATCAGAGTTCATATCTGTATACCTAAGGTGTATATTAAAGAAAATACACACCTCAAATACCAAGTATACTCTTAGACCTATCCTGTAACTTTTATAACCATTCAATTAAAATTGCTCGAATTTGTTATCTTCATCACCACAAGGTTAAAATAATATTAATCAAAATATAAATATGTATCAATAATTTGACATAAAATAGTTAAACGTACAAATTGATATGATACCTTTTTGTATTTGAGAACATTCCTATTCCATATGTTTATAATTAGACAATCAGCAAATCAGCTTAATGACAGCATTGTGTCTTTTTATTTGAATGAACTTTTGTTTTTCTGACAATCCTTATCCTTAATAATACCCTGTATACTTTAATAGGTTATTTTGGGTATTGACTAGCGATAAAATAATAAAAAATAAGTGATGGGTTAATGAATTTGTGAGTGGAAAGAAGCCATTAAATTTTTTTGTGTACTTATATTTAAGAATAAAAATGCAACTCAATTAAATTATTAAGAATTTAATTTTAATTAAAGTTTATTAAAAAAGCTAATATATGCAAAAATGTGTATTAAAAATTTGTAAGTATTCGGTTGCCGAATACCAAATATTCGGTATACACTTTGACCGAAGCTTCGGTATTCAGCAAAATTGCTGCTTCAGTCAATCCCTAATATAGATTACCCCCCCCCCCCCCCCCCCAAAAAAAAGTTCAGTTTAAAATGATATCTGTTTCCTTTACTATGTAAGAAATATTCTTTCTTTATCTCCATATTTCTAAACAATTATTTTGGGTCATTAAAATTAGTCCAAGTTCATTATATGCTATGGCTAATGCTTATAATAAAATGTAAGTTTCTTATTCTTAAAAAAAAAAAAAAAGTCCTCAAGTATGTTTATCTTTTAGGGAGCATGATAAAGATCCCGAAACATTCTTTTCTGTGATGTATAGATTAAAAAATGAAAAGGAAGAATTTCTTTTATCTGTC
Organism: Maratus speciosus; assembly: GCA_963932465.1. Taxonomy (NCBI): domain Eukaryota; kingdom Metazoa; phylum Arthropoda; class Arachnida; order Araneae; family Salticidae; genus Maratus; species Maratus speciosus. The sequence continues at coordinate 13,596,795 of OZ010789.1, read as the reverse complement.
ATTGGTGAGACATTTTCTGAAAAGCCAGGTAAGTTTCTTAAAAATAGAATACAGCATAGGAGTTGTTTTATATACGTGATTTACAGCAAAAATCTAAATTGTGAATAGTGAAAAAAATCTGTAAATTGTTTAAAATAGTATAAATTCATTTTTAAATACCTTTAATGAATTGGTATTTCATGCTTAATTTTACTTAATTTTTTGGATACCATTGTGGTACTTCAAAAATGTATTATATGTTTCACAATGAGAGGATTGCAAATACAGTAAAAGATCTTTATAACGCAAACCTAAAAATGCAAGATTGTGCGTTATATAGAATTATGCATCATATGGATCACATCATTAAATTCACCTTGTAAACATGGCCAGATATGTCTTACATGTGTCAAAATACATTAGAATATCCTTATACTGCATTCCTTGTTACCAAGAGTTATCCAAATTATAAAATTTTGCATAATATAGGTCAGACATTATTAAATTCACTTTATAAACATGATCCAAATATAGCTGACACAACCATCCCTTATATTAGACATTTTCAAAAATGTTTAGTGTAATAATAGCATTTTTTTCAGTAAAAAGGTATTAAATTAGAACATAAAGTTGAACTAATGTATCAAATTAAGACATCTAGAGGGTAGCAATATTTTACAATGTGAAAATGCAGGTGCTTTTTAACTGCAAAAATCATTGTTTACATCTGAGAAGTTGTGCGTTATATACAGTTGCGTTATAAAAATCTTCTACTGTACATCATATGTTTTCTCTCCATGTGAAGACTTTTTTTCGGTATTTGCAATCACTCTTTGTTTAAATGTATTTAAATTCTTTAATTGTCTTGTATTTCGATTAGCACACAAAAATGTGTCCTGAAATTTTGAAAAATGTATGTCCTGAAGTTTTATTGAGTACCTGTACTAACCCTGTATTTACATAGACCAACTGTTGAAAGATAAACTGTCTGCTTTAGATTTAGGCAATCTGCTATTTACAACTTCATCGAAAAGAATACTTTCTGGTTTTGGTTGAGTTCAGGTTAAAATGGACAACAAGTTCAGGAATAAAAATAAAAGTGTCCAGTTAAACTGATGGTATTGAGCCAGTTTATTAACACTAATTGTATATTATACTCTTATTTCAAGGAATAATGCCCTTTGAAAAATAAATTAAGTGGGGGGGGAATAACTCCCTCATTTCCTCCCTTTATACTTACCTCCAATCATATCAATGAACCTCCAAATCTAATCAGAAAAGCGGTTTGTCAGAATAATACCAAATTTGAAACAAATCGGATAATTCTGCATCAAATACCCATTTATCTAAATTAAGGAGGGAATTAGCCTCCATCCCCCTCCTTTTATACTTAACCAATGAACCCACAAATCTAATCAGGGAAGCGCCTTATCAGAGTAAACTACTGATATACCAAATTTGAAGCAAATTGGATAATTCTGCATGAAAAACCCATTTATCTAAATTAAGGGAAAGGGGGAATTAGCCCCCGTTTCTCCCCCTTTATACTTAACCAATGAACCCCAAAAACTAAGCAGGGGAACGCCTTATCAGAATGAACCTATATACCAAAAACAGCAAATCGAAAAAGAAGCAAATCGGATATTTCTATCAAGTGTTATCTCGTCACATACATACATACGCAGATACATACAGAACTTGCGGGCACATTAGCTCTCAGGCTTTGATAGCCTGTGAGCTAAAAACAGACAAGCTTACATTTTGGTTAAAATTTTTCAACTTAAAAATATATTTTTATTTATTGATTTTGTTGTATAAAACTTAATTAGTTTGTTTTTTCTGGGTATAAAAATAAAATTGGATACTTTTTCATTACACCAACACCATGCCAAAATATATGCTAATGTGCCCTTTATTTCAACCCCGACCGCGCAAAGGTTTTTTGTTGCAAACTATTGGGATTTGTCATTTAATTACCTTCAATCATTTTATTTTTATTATTATTATTTAATCTTAATCGTGCAACGCATCTAAATTTGCTATTTTTCTAATCAGAAATATTTTTACTAAGTTACAATTTACATTTTTTGCTGTGGAATTTTACAGGACAATAAAGGGATATTTATACATATCCATTGCTATGAATATTTGCATATTTTCACATTTTCTTACACCAGTATTCAGTATTTAGTTGCTCTTTAATATTTATTATACTATTAAAATGATACTTTTTCTTTTTAATGGTGAGAAAGTGTTAATTTTCTAAACTATTACCTTTAACAGAAATTTTTGAAAAGGCTAAAGAACACTTAAAAGAAAATATTTTACACTGGGGGTACCAGGAGTCTAAGGAAGACTACTACAGGATATTGATGTCAGCAGATGTGGCCGTTTCAACAGCAACTCATGAGTTTTTTGGCGTATCTATGTAAGATTATTTATTTTATAGTTACTAGGTAGAATGCCTGCAAAGTCTTACAAGAAAAGAGGGTTGACAGTACACAGCAATATTTGCCATTAGATTAAAATCTTTTTATAGTCAGTTAAAAATAAATGGATTGCTGTGTATTGTCAATCCAAACCAAATATGAATTTTTGTTTTTAATTTTAACAATGAGTACATTTTTGCAATGGATTCAGCCTACACATTCATATTTCAGAATATGGCTAACAGTATACAGAGTGTTCTCTCTTCAACATATCATTTTTTAAATAATTCTCTAAAATGAGTCTTTTTAGTACCAGAAAATGCTGAAAGTTGATAAACACACAGAAAGAAAATTTTTGTTCTTTTAATTGTTAGAGCATGGAGTATGTTTTTTCTGAATATAACTTATAGGATATTTGGAAAAGTTATAAAATTTAAATTTCATAACTTTTACAAAACAAACTATTTTGAATGAAATGAAAAATACTGAAGAACAACATTTGAAATATTGCTATTACTTGATTATCCCATCAATCAAAGAAATGGTTGCCAAACTGTAAGATTAAATGCCAATAATGAATGATCGTAAATTTCACATTCACTTGACATTAAACATGTTACATTTGTTTGTTATGTCATTAAGTCGTTTTAATTTTATGTTTAATTTGTATTTTTATTAATGTTTTACTAATTTATTTGTTCTTCCGTTACTTAAAATTACTGCAAATTTTGATTTTCCTTTTTTTTTCAAGCTTATATCTATTTTTTACATACATTTTATAGTTATATCTGCCTATGTTTTTTGACTACAAAAAAAGAAAATTAGGTTCTTACAATTTTCCGTTATCATTGATATTTATTGTGTCCCTTTATAAATTCAATTATTATATTTAAAAGACTTACATTTTATTCACAATATCTTAAAAATATCTGTTTGTTTAGGGTTTAATTTAATAATTATGCATTTAAATACGTAAAATATCAGTATTCTTTTGTCCGAAATCATCTAATTAAATCAAATTTTTGTTTGATATGTTGCCTTGCCATAAGTGAACGTCATCATTGAAGTAACCCAATTCTTTAGTATTATTTTTATTTTAAATTTATTTATTTTTCCTATCTTAATATTTTAGAATGGCAACATTCTTCCACTTGTGTAATTTGGCAAATAGTTTGGCGATTTGTTTAATCAAGTATCGAAATATTTCTGGATTAGAAGTAAACCTCTAAAATTAATACTTGAGTATTTGCTGCTGGGCAGCAATAAGAGGACACAGTATCACTGACCAAATTACCGTGCATTTCCAGCTTTGTTTTGCACAAAGCAAGATATATATATCTGTTCAAAATTTAGTTACAATATCTTCATTATTGCTAAAATTGAAAAGAAAAATGCATGTTTGTTTTGGAATGAGGGGCTGAAAAAATGGAGTGAGACCCTCATTCTATGCTTGCTTATCATCTTGCTGTCTACCACTATGCATTTATTTTGTTGTTACAAGAGTTCACAGATATCTTGTATGGGGTGTTATTATACTGTACAAAAAATTTCATGCAGAGAAAAAAATATCATTTCGTATAGTTGTTTGTTGAATAACAATTTGGAGGTTTTCATGTCAACTTATTAATTTATATTGTTTTGTTTTCTCATGTGTTTTAAAGGATAATTTTATGCAAGCATTTTATTTGCTTATAGTCCGGGAGGCAATAATTCGATTCTCATGTTAAAACGCAATCGGTCTTCCAAGTCCTATCTTGGTGGAAAACATCTGAAAACCCAATTTCAGCGGTTGACTCATAGGTTTACCTTTGTGTTTTCGTACACTCAAAGGTCTAAAAACATGGAGCACTGGGCAGCAGGAAAACACAATGGTAAATCTCTGTGCTGCTTCTTCTCAGTCTATTATTGGTTTTCTGATTTTTTGGGTTCCATACTTCAAAAGAAAAAAAATGAAATCTTTATAGGATCACTTTATTGTCTTTCAGGAATAGTGTTGCCAGGTCTCTTTCATGAGTCAAAAGTCTCAATTTTTCAGAGTGCAGAAATTCTTTAAATTTCTTTTCGTACCATGCTAATCATTAATCTGCATTGAATGGAACTTAATACAGTAAAACTTCTAAAAATAGAACCTGTTTTACAATGGGGATTTTTTTAAGATTTTGCCAAAAGGAATACCATACAAATCTAACTGCTAAGACAGAAACCTGTTTAAAACAGAACATTTTATCTACAGTTGTGTTTTTATAGGTTTTATCATACTTTGTTTATTAAAACCTGTGAAAACAGAACTCGTTTACGATGTGCTATCGGAAAGTTCCTGGACTGCCTCTGTGAAAGCCAAGGTTAAAGTAGGTCAAGGTCACATTCCGCAAACCCTCCTCTACTCATGTCAATGCATGAGCATGCAATTTGTTGCTACGAATTTTATTTCGACCTCGTGTTTTGAACTGTTTGTGTTTTATCAGTGGCGTTTGCATCATATTTTGTGTGAAGCTGAGTAACTCTGCAACCAAAACTCTTGAAATGCTTCATATCACTTTTAGTGATTAAGCTTTTAATTGGACAATGGTTTTTAAAATGTTACAGTCTTAAAAATTCTTTTATACAAACTCGCGTCAAAACCTATAGGGTACTTACTAAGCTTTACTGTAATATTACACAATGGTACGGAACCCTCTGAGTGCAAGTCCTACTTGCACTTGTCCTGTTTTATTATTGATGTTCTGTCAGTTGTTCTATTTTTTGCTGTCATTTATTTCGAGTTGGAAGTTTATGTCATTCTTTAAATAAAGAAAAGAACTTTTGTCCTGTCAGTTAATATTTAGGAGATAATTTTTCAAAAATATTTTCTAAGCTTCACGTTTGAAGCTGAATTTTTACATGTAGAACTAATAATCATGTTCGACAATGTTTATTTAGAACAGCTGTTGAAAGGTAAACTGTCTACTTTTGATAATCCATTATTTATAGCTTCATAAGAAAGAATCTTTTCTGGTTTTGGTTTAGTTGAGTTATAACTGCAAGACTGGTTAGGGGATGAGAAAAACAGAATTAAACAAAATAAGTTAAAATTTTTCTCTATTTAGACATCAAAGATTCAAGGGTCAATTGGCTTAAAAATTTATTTGCTTTTACAATGTTTTCAGTTTTTAATATTCATTAGCCTCATTTTCAAAGTGGGTGAAAATGATTCACTCACTTTGGGGTTTTGTCTTTCTGGGTTTCAAAATGGGTGAAATCTTGTTCATGTTTTAAATGTTGTTTTTTATAAGTTTGCAAACCGTTCCTTTTTAATAGAAGCTGGTTTGTCTGGGCTTTTTTTTTTTTGCAGTCCTAAATATTTCCCCGTATTAAATATCATTGTCGTGCTTTATGCGATTTTTCGACTTAAGCATATTCAGATAATAATCAAAACATAACTTCTTACATAGCGACATAACTTTATTCTGAATACTCATGCCAACTGGTACGGCCATCTAGCAGATGTAAATGTAAACACAGGTACAATATGTAACATGCCCTTTTTACAAAAAACATGAAAGTACATATATAAATAACCATATTAATTACCTGAACTGGATACTTCTTAGCTTTAAATTAAACAAACAAATTAAATTATTTACCTTTAGAGTCCAAAGAGAAATTAAGTTAGCTTTACTTTAGAATTCTATTGCTAAACTATTTTAAATTAATGTTAAGTTCAAATGTTTCGATAGCGGATCAGTTTAACAATGTTTCTTGCTGATCGTCTTAAAACTGGAGATGTCGTATTAAAATTTGATGAACCATTTGGATTATGTCTGGTATTGGTACTATTGGAATCTGGCTCTGCAATACTTTCTGGTGAAGTTGGGTAGAAGTCTTCAACTGTTGGTGTTATCATCAACTTGGGAATGATCAAGCCTAATATGATATTTCTTCTGTACAGTCTTCCATCATATGACCAACTCTCCAAACGGAGATGAATTGAAGTGAAGAGAGGAGTGGAGTGTTAGTGGTGTTTTCTGATACAGGTAGGATGCCGGTTGTGCATCTGAATAAATATTAGTTTTGTTCTAAGAAATAGTATGAGTGATTTTCTGGAAAGATTATGTTCCTAAATAATAGTAAAAGTGTATATGGTTTTCCAAGTGTAAATAATTTTGTACATATCAGTTAGTGTTTAATAAACTTCAAATTTAAAATTTCAAGAGGGATTCCTTCACCATCGGCTGTTTTGTTACAACAATGATAATTTGTTAAACAAAATAAGTAGATCCTCTCTTATTGTTGACCAATAGCTAATTCCTAAATCCTTATCTTTAGACATATAGTTCCAATAAATTTTTTAAAAAATCACGTTTTTTTTTTTAATATCAAAAACCATTTACATCAAAATAGTGAGTTTTACAAAAGCTATGAAATTTTATTTTTATACAGTCTCTGGCCCCTCTATCTAGAAAACTGACACCATGCTCTGATAAGTAAAAGAGTTAATATTCCATTCTTCTACAACCTAAACTTACAGAGTTATGATGCTTTGAATTTTCAGGGTTTCCCAATAAAAAAAATGAAAAAATGCTATTTTAGTGCCGGAAAGCTCTGAAATCTCAATTTGTTAGCTGAAGAAACTTCATGAACGTTTTATTATTATTTGTTTGAATTTATCCGTCTTTGAACATGGTAACTCTTGAAAGTTATTATATTATATTATTCAACACAATCTAATATTAAAATGGCATTTTAAAAATAAATTATTAATTCAATGAAAATCCATAATCAGCTATTCAAGAATTACTTTTTCTTTTCTTTGTTTAATACATATTTATCAATATACAGACAGTTACTTAATTTTATGTTTGTGATTATCACAGGTTGGAAGCTTCCATGTTAAACTGCTATCCTCTTTGTCCAAAAAGATTGGTTTATCCAGAAATTTATACAGGTTTGTATGTGTTTTGCAAACTCATTTTAATGTTCAAATTTTTTGTAACCCACCATTCTTTAAGTAGTAAATTGGTTCCTTAATTTCCATTTTTATTAGCCGATTTAAAAAAGTCTTCATTTTGTTTATTCCAGTTTTCATTATTTAACTGAATAGTGTAGTGCACTGATACTGACCTATTCAGGCAAAATTCTAACATAATTTTTTATTTTAACTGGTTGATGCCGTGCCATATACAGTACAGTCTCTAAAATCTGCAATTTTCCGAAATCAGCTGGCATTTCAAAATGTAAAGAATGAAATTTGCAATTAAGAAGTATTCTTTATAAGCTTTATTCCAAATAACAGTGAACAAAAATAAAATAATTTTTAATGTAAATTTATGGAAAAATAGTAATGACACAGGATATTACACAAATAAATTGCTTTTATTTCACAGAAACTTACATACAAGAAAATGGAAAATAATAGAAATTGACGAGAGATATAAACAAGCACAGAAAAGTTTTAGTAGTGGCACCATCTATCAGCCGCTAAAGAAAATAGAGACTTTATATTTCATGCAAGGCTAAGGCTTTAATTAATGCATGACATAAAATATGGCCTGGCTCTTTATTTATCCAAAATGAGGATGAAGATAAAGATTTTTCACTTAACTTTACCACAAACTAAAGCCAAAAGAAACTACCAAAAGCTAATTTTTGAAGAAGGTTTGTTTTTAGGTGAAGATTTTGAGATTCTTTGAGCAAAAGAGTTGTATAGACCAACAGGAAATAATGGTTATTTTACAGAATTCAAAAGAAACTTCAACAAGAGGAAATGGAAGTTCTCAATCAAAGGACTATATAAAAAATGTTTAAAAATTGAAACAAAAAACAATTTTGGTTATTAAAATGTTACCTGAAAAGGGTATATTGAAAAAAAAAAAATTTAATTCAGAATCTACAAAACTCTAAAATCCGCAAAATTCAAAAATCTGCACAGCTTCTGGTCCCAAGCTGTGCGGATTTTTGAGACTCTGCTGTAATTTATGCGGACGGACTTCTCATAGCTATGCATGCTTCTCATAGTTAATATGAGAAGCAAGAGAATTATGTAAGTCCCTATTACTCATAATGCCCACAAAGATAATAAAAGCATTAACCCCTTCGGGACGGGAGCCTTTTATGAAATTTTTAATCTTTTGTCACCGTTTTTAAAAGACAGAAACTTGTGTCTTCTTGAATTGAAAAAATGCACTGATTAAATAAGGTAAATTTTACAGTAAAATTTTACTGGTGAGGAAAAACAAGGATTCTGAGCACTTTGTGTGGCACGTATACGTGTCGCTCGTCCCCAAGGGGTTAAACACACACTCATAATTAAACTTATTACTGCAGTTAATTGATCAAATTATCACAACAGTGTCTCCGGTGTTTAAAAAAGGACAGGTTTCTGCTTGTCGGAAAAGGGCACTTTTGGAATTTGAAGGCCATGTTTTCGGTTCTTAAAGACAATTTTTTTTTTAAAGGCATTCTTTTGATGTTTAAAACTACTTTTAATATTTAATAGACAGGGCACTCTTTAAAAGACTGCAATGGGTTAGTTTTTACTGTGCAAGTACATTTTTTAATTCACAAAGGAGTAAAGGCACTTTTTAGGTGCGTTCATAATTATATAAATACCTAGAGTCGTCGTTCAATCCACCTGCTTGTCCGTCCGTCCGCATATAACAGAGCAAAAACTATCCAATGGAATGGTCTGCAATTTTAAGTATATAATTGTTGCATAATTTTGTCGAGTCCTTTCAAATTTTATGAAAATCGGATGTATTGTTTAATGACAGGGACAGTCAAAAGTTTTCCGTTACATTACGGCCCATGGGAAAAAACTATTGCAAGTGCATTTTAAGGATGTGACAGCCTTTCAAACAGAATGAAATGGATAGGCACTTATTGACGTGCACTCAAATAGACATTCAGAACACAAGGCGGTGCAAAAAATAGTTATAAAACTAGTTATGGTACAAACACACCTCACTGGCCACGTTGGACGAGCCATTTCCAACTAGTTTTCAACTGGGAACAACAGGGATGCTAATTTTTTAAATGAGGGACAAAAGGAGTGGTATTTTGTAAACCTAAGGGCAGGCAGGGTGCATCACCCTCCTGAAACTGTCTTGGGGAAACTCTGATCACAATGTTAAAATTATCTTCATATCATAAAGTTAACATAAAATATGTTAATAATTTATATGTAAAGTTAATTGCAAGGATGTACATTATCATTTTTCTTTTTTTTTCAAGAAAGTCAGTTTGCATTGCAATACCCATTTTAATTTTCGAGCTATGGATTTTCTTTTCATTTTAACAGTACAATAAGAGACATAAAAAGATTGGTTAATAGGACCCAAGAGTCTGGATTTAAAGAAAAAAAAAATAAAGGTTTTCTCCTATGCTTCTTCCTCCCTATGGTTCAGTTGTAAATATTATGCGTCTCTTTTTCATTCTTTCAAGACATTATTGTGTGGGGGAAACTCATTAAGGTTGAAATTCTGCCGGGTGTAACTGACAAATGACTACATTTTGACAGATAGTTGTAATGTAGAAATATTATATCTGAGAGAGTTCAATAAGAAAGCGATTTCTTTCCTCATTCTACCTTACTTTTCACAAAAAACCATATTGAAATGAATGGATGTTTTGTTTTGCCAGTTGTAAATAAGCATGAACATCTTTATAGGGTAGATAAAATCATAAGACAAAATGCAATATTTCACCTTGATTCAATCACAAAATACACAATGTGAACTTTAACCCTTAAATGCCTGATTTTTCAAAAATCATTGTAATAATGTTTTTTGGCTTTCATTTTTTAAATAAATCATGGGGAAAATACTTAAAAAAATCATATTTGTTTTAAGTATGGTTTACGGCTAAAAAACAGTTTGTTACTCATCGCCAATACTGGTCTTTATTTGAAATAATAATTTTCCTTGATAAATTTCTATAATAAAAAACACACAAGAATTTTAGGAACTATAATAAGAAATAAATTTGAACTTGCTCACTGCAGAACAAAATAGGGTATTTCACAAGCTTCCAAACAAATCAAAAAGAACAAGTAGCAACAATTGAAAAAATAAATCTATCTTTATTCTTAAATAGCACAAGTGTTGCCATCTACATGTTGAAAATCAATTTAATACTATTTTCAGAATGTATTTTATTGGAAACATTAGGCATTATAGCTTCAATATTATTCTAATGGTATTTTAGAGCCTAAATTGGGTATGTTGCCGAAAAGCAACACCCGTCATTTAAGGGTTAAAAAGCTGACTGTAATAAGAAAATATTTAACAGCCATACCATTAATTTTAATACATGTTAAAATTAATGGTATGGTAGAATTTTCCTCTATGCAAATTCAATCTGAAACACTGCTACTTCCATTGTCCACTAATTTAAAAATGAAAGTGACGTATGGGAACAAAGTGATGTAATAAAATAAATGGAACTGCAGTTAATATATATTTTTTTCTCTACTTAAATTCAGTCCAAGGGACTGCTACTTCTACTTTCAACTAGCCTAATAATTAGGGGAAGGTGGCCTAAAATGATCCCCTTAAGGGATTTGTGTAAAATTACATAACTGTTTAAATAAAACTTTAACCCTATGCTAATATGTTTTACACAATATTTTGCATTATAAACATATTTTAATAATATTTTAAACCCAAATTGCGTAATGAAAAAAATAGATCTTTGAAAAAGTGTCCAAAGGATCCTTTTACCCTCATCACGGGCCAAAAGGATCCTTCATTTTAAAATAATTGTAAATTGTTTTTTATCGGCAAAATAAAGGATATAAAAGTAATTATGACAATACATAATGAAATAAAATAAGTTTTACAATCAAATAGCATACATAATTTATTTTATGTAAATTTTAAAATAAAAAGTGTCACAAATAATTTTGAAAAAAAACAATGAAATGGAATATTTCAAAATTATGATCCAAAAATAATAGGATAACTCAAAGAGAAAGATTTGGGGCAGTCATTTGGCTCCCATGATGGCTAGGACCCGACTTACTTCAGCCTATGAAATGGTAGTAAAATGATCCACACAGTGGATCATTTTACCCGGCAACATGGCCATCCATTTTAGGTCATATAACTGGATGACAACGAGAAACATAACAAACTACACAAGTATAATTCAAGTCTAAAAACATACTCTATTAAGTAAACCAAGTCATATTTCTGTAAATGAAAGACTGTATATCTAAATAAATATAAAAGTTAGTGCATATCTTATAACAGATATTATAAAACCCACTTTTTCAAAGAATTCTATTCAGATGCATAATACTGTGATTGCTTGAATACCGCCATTGCTTCTTCTTCACTTGGCACAACTAGTTTACGTGTTACCCTGTAGACAGCGTGACCTGTCTGGAAGAAAACATATGTGGGCCATTTTTTCCACTAGTATCATTTTAGGCTACCTACCCCTACTGCCCCTCCCATTTCAAATAAAACGGCGTATTTGTATGAATGAACAGCAATCTAATAAATAAAAATGAAAATTTGTCTCTCTGTCTGTAATATGTCAAATCCACAGTTTGGAAGCCAGAATTGTGAAATGTTACGTACATGTGTATTATAACACGGCCAAGGCAACTAAAGCAATCTGGAATCGAAATAATTTATAGTTCATTTTTAATTAATAAAAAACCACAAAGTTAACAGCATTTTCCAATCAAATTTAAACATTTTTCGTTTTAGCAGTTGCCAACCATTAAAAATCCACAATAAAATTCCTACCACAACAATTACTTTTCTATTGCAAGATTTCCACATGAAAAAAATGAAATGTTTTGAAAAATTTAAAAAAAAAGGAATATTACATCATAACTTTTTTGAAGATTTCCGTTTGAAAAATTAAAACAAAATCAATAGTTTGACGAATTAAAAAGAAAAGTGAATGTTACATCATAATTTTACTGTTTTATGATTTCCATGTGAAAAATTATAATTATTTAATTAATTTGACAAACTAAAAAAATGGAATATTACATCCTATTGGAAATATAAAGGATGTGGTGAATATATAATGTCCTATAATTGGGAAAAAATGTATTGATGCATGATAAAACTCAATTATGGAAATATTGGTGTATTTTAACAATATTGCTCCAATGATGAATGGAAATAAGTTCATTGATAGCTGTGTATTATTTTGTGTCTTTTGTATAAATTTATACATTTTTATATTGCGTTTTCATTTGATTCGTGTGTGCAACACTTCGACTTTTTATTTATATATTTGTTTTATGTTGTATGTTAAATTTTGAATTTTTTTTTTCAAAATTCTTAAAATTCCGGCCAACGCCAGGTTACTTTAGCTAGTTAATTATAAAATATTCTCTGGTGTTAGCCGCAGGAAATGCAAGTCGAAAGTACTAAGAAGTTTTTAAATAAAATGTATATTTTTTAACTTGTAACATCCATTTTATTATTTTTGACGCCTTTTAAGTGAAATGGTGAACTTTTTAAAATTCATATTGTGTATTTTGTGATCTTTATAGAGTTCAAATGAAGAATCGTTCTTAATGTGAAAATTGCTCGCTTTAGTATACAAATACTATAGGTTACTATGAGTAAGACTCTGTTTTTACATCCATTCATTCAGGGCACAGAATTTCATGTCTAAAGGCTAAAAATGTTGGTCATCACATTGATACATTTTGAACATTCTTTTTCAATTTCCAGAAGATATAATTTGGACCCTTTTTCATTTGCTATTTATTTATTGTTATTTTCGTATTATAAAATGCTTAATCAGGATGTCATAGGATAACATTATATTGTGAAATAACAAATAAATTTACAGTCGTGGGGGGAAAAAAAGGTAAACACCCCCTGCTAACTCTGCAACAAATTATTGCAAGTTACTGGTACAAAACGATTGGGAATAAAGTTTACTTTTAAATGATGTATATAAAATTTCCTTAGGGGGCCATCTACCTATTAAAACGAACCATAACTTTGTTTTTTTCAATAGCAGTACACAATTCTGACAGCATAAATGAACTCTACACCCTTCCGTGAGACTAAAAACAAATTTTCATGCAATTTGTAAGATACGTTTCTGAGAAATTAATTATTTTAAAATGAACGTATTTTATGGGCTGTATCCCAATTGAAGTTCGGTACTCAATTGTTGACCGAGAGAGCCCAGTCATTGAAGAGTGCTACATTACAAGATAGCATAAGAAATTTTAAAATAATCACTTATATCACAGTCCCTTAAACCATCATTTTGCCATTTTTTAAGCATCATTTGAAAACTACTTGGAAGAAAAACGTGAAATTTTGGATTTCCATAAAGCAGGACTTAATAAATCTCAATCCATCCAAAAAATGGTAGGTTGCTATTCATAATTTTTTCGAATATTAATTTCATAATTCATATCATAAAATTATAAAAATTGCAAATTCAATGTATTTATGTTTGGGTATTTTAGTATTATTGCTACACCAAAAAATGAGCACATTAGGAGTATAATTTCAGGGGATATTAATAAAAGTATGAAAATGTAATTTAACATTAGAAGCACTCAATTTTGAATGTTTATATTTCAAAAACTTATGATTCAGATGAGTTGAAATTGAGTGTCTAGGTACAGTTTGAACTGAAGACTTGAAATATCTAGATAAAATAGGGTATTGCCATTGAAAAAAACAAAGTTTGAGTTCATTTTAATAGGTAGATGGCCCCCTATGCAAATTTTATGTACATCATTTAAAACTAGACTTTATTTCCAATCGTTCGGTACCAGTCACTTTCTTCTACGATAATTAGTTGAGGAGTTAGTAGAGGGTGTTTACTTTTTTTTTTCCACAAATGTACAATCATGGTCTATCAGTGATACCATGGATGCACTGTATAGCGCATCATTTAAGCAAACAGTTAAGAGAAAGATGCTGTAAAAAATGATGGGTTGATAAGGGCCAATAACATCTTTTGGGTGATATGTGTTTGTCCAGGAAGCTTAATAGGCAGACCATTAGCAATTTGATTGAGTTAAAAATAATACACTGAATCTATATTATTTCTAAACAAGTAAGAAAAATCATGCATTAAGCATAGATTATGAAACACTTTCCAACACTTCCTGAATGCTTTAACAAAATTCATTACAGTGAAACCCCGATTTTACGTTTCTCAAGGGACTGAGTAAAAAAAACGTAAAATACGGGAAATACATAAAAAGCAAAATATCATAGAAAAAAACTAAAGGTAGTAAAGATGATTCTTTCAAAAGGTATTACAGTCTATATTTTACGAAAAGAACATTATTACACAAACCATTTTAAGATCATTTTAATACATTTAGTTGCGAATCTTGGCGTGCAGGTTGAAATAGTTCGTAATAGTGGATTGTTTTTTAGTCATTGAGTTTAAAGTGAATGCAGCATCTTCCAAGACTGAAATACTTTGCAAGTTTTTTCCTGGTCTTTATGAGAAAGAACATAGTACAGTAGACTCCCTTAAATCCGCGAACGCCTAAAATCCGCGTATTTTTTCAGATGTAAACAATGAAATTTACACTTAAGTTGCAAGAACAAAATTCAAGATGGCGCCGAAATCAGCGACTACCGCAATGTTTTTTTTTACTAAATTTTTTGTTAATCATTCTCTTTTGGCTATTACAGCTGATTTATTACTAAATAAATTTACATTACTTTTGATTTTTATATAAACTAGCATATCTATATCAAAAATTCCAGGGTTCGAAATGGAAAAATCCACGAATTGGAATGCTATTTTAAATTTAATGATCGCGAAATTTTTTTTTTTAAATTATAGACAAATTTATTTCTAAACATACAAAGCAGTATAAGAAAAGCATTCAAGACTCTAAATAACAATGAAAACAGTTACAGTGAGCGCAATAAGCTATATATACTGATAATAGCATTAACACAGTTCTCCTTGCCACCACTAGATGGCAGCATAAGACTTTTGGAATCGAATTGAATCGATTTCATTAGTAATACTTTAATATTTTTCTAAATTTTTATTTTAAATAATTATTTTAATAATTACTTACTTTTAAACTAACAAATTATTTGAATGTTTCACTTTATTGTAAGCATTCATTATAATTTCCCTTGCTTAACTACCAATCAAATTAATGTTTCAAAAATGTAAACAAATCAATGACCAGAAATATGCAAAATTCTAAAATCCGCACGACCTCTGGTCCCAAGCTGTGCGGATTTGAGGGAGTCTACTGTATTTCACTATTTGTAAGCTCTTCAATTCAATATTGAAAGAAGTGATGGGCTGTACTTTTGTTTATTCTTTTTCATCTTCATCGGTGGACGAAAAGTCCATAACGTCGGCTACGGATGGAGCAGTACTCTTTCAGCTTCGCACGTTGCTAAGTTTATCGGGATGTAATTGACGGGATTAGATTTAGATAAGTATTAGATTTAGCAGAGTGAGAATGCCCAATGGAAACTTAAGCTGATGATCCCAAACCTGTGTACATTAAATAGCTAAAGAAGAATAAAAGATATGGTGGCGAAATAACTACAAGATAAATGTAAAAACAATCTACGTTTATTGAGCAAAAGATAAAAACAATATATAAGTTAACTTTATATGCATTCAGTAATTCATAAATATATTTAACAGTAACAAGATTAAAAGTGATCTAACAAACCCCATGACATTAATGAGATGAAATACTGCATCAGAGAGTGACTGCTAATATGTAAAGTCCCAATTAATACATATACTGCTTGAATCAAATACTTCCATAAATAAGATTGAATTGATGAGAAACTTCTTTATGACTGATGACACTTCCATGGAGAACGTAGCGATAAACATTGCACGAAAACACAAATGATTTAGCTTTGGACTTCCCAACAAACGTGACTCCTTAAACGATGTTTATTTAGAAACACTTAACACTGAGTCCACACACTAATCCAGGTGCATTGAAATGGAAGACTCCAAGTAAATCATTACAATGTCAGCTTATAAAGATGTGCAGAACTTTCAGTTTAAAGTCAAACACCATTTCAACAATCCAAGGATGACCAGCTATTAGTAACCGGGAATTGAAGGAAGAGGAAGAGGTAAGTAAGCAAAGGAAACATTCATATTTATACAAACTGGGAGAATGAATAATAACTCATCACGCAATTCAACGGGCAGCTAACGATGAATCCAGAGTGACGACATCATGATGAAGTGTCGTACATCCGATGTGTCGTAGACTCGAACGAAAGATGCCATGTAGTGGCTGATATATCTTAGTTAGCAATTTTATTAGAACACCACGAGACCACCAAGTTAAAGTAGTAGTACTGGTACACAGTATGTGCTGCCATCAGGTGCAAACCTATTAAATACATTACATGCCCTTTTTTTAAATAAATAAGAGAGTTATGAAGGCAATGGATATTTAAAAAGTATTAAAAATTATAAATCACTTAAAGTTCTAAATTTAACATAGTTTAGTTGTCTCTATAGCGTTGAGGTTTTACTATTGTTCTTGAAGATTTCCGTAGAGGCACTTGAGGCAACACCGTTTGTAACTTAGCTGTTTTATTATCTATTGTATCTATTGTATCTGAATCTGTAGTTGCTGGATAAAAATCCTCTACTGATCTCACAGATTGACTTAATTCGGATTTATCAGGGCGGATGTAAAATCTGTTTCTAGCTTAAATATAACATTATTTCCATTTACTTTTAATTTTTGTAGCCATACAGAATTTGATTTTTTACTTTCAAGTTGATTTATATATTTCAGTTCACCCAAATAAACAAACTCTGTATCACTGTCATTATTCCGTTCCACTGCATTTAGTCGACGCACCTGTTGACTGTTGTTTACTTTATTCCGACATACTTTCGACCAATGGTTTTTTCCTTCACAGTTTCTGCATTTTGTACCGAAGGCTGGACATTTCTTTGGTTCGTGAGATCTGCCACAGTATTTACAAAATATTTCTCTTTTATGATATCGTGCCCGGCCATCCTTCCACTTCATTGCATCGATATTCAATCGGCTGATTTTATCGCACATTTCCGCGGCCTGCACTTTACTATACTTGGCCGTTTTACATTCAGCAACAATTTCTTGCAACGTCTTCTTCTTTCTACTAGTTTCGCGAATTAATCGCTCTTGTAGCGATTTATCAGCCAACCCTTGAATGATTTTATCACGAAGCATCCGATCCGCAAGGTTGCCGTAATTGCATTCAATAACAGCTCTACGTAAACGTGAATAATAGTCCGCAAATTTTTCTTCACTTTCTTGCTTGATTTCTAAAAATTTAAATGAAGCATATATCTCATTCACATAGTCCTGAAAATATTTATCAAATTCGTCGAAAATTTGCTTCAATGTTATTTCACTGGCTCCTCCTTCTGGCTTCAGATCAAATGCACGAAATTGCTTTTTTAACTCATCACCGCCAACATGCCGGAAGAGCGCTGTTTTTGTTTTTTCGGATTCACCTGCATATTTCAAAGCTTCTATGTAATCTTCAAAATCTTGCCTCCAATACCGCCATGACTCGGATGGATTTGATCCCGGTTCAAATGCTGCAATATTAGGTAAACTTCCTGCCATATTGCTTCAATTTCTTTTGTAATATTTAACAAAAATACATGGGTCACTATACTTCTGACACCATGATATATCTTAGTTAGCAATTTTATTAGAACACCACGAGACCACCAAGTTAAAGTAGTAGTACTGGTACATAGTATGTGCTGCCATCAGGTGCAAACCTATTAAATACATTACAGTGGCAACCATGAAACCATACGTCAAATGAAAGAGTTACGTGCCGTTGAAAGCGTGGGAGAAACGGATGGAAAACAGAAAGTACAAAAATGTAAACAGAATGGATAAATTAAAGGGATAACAGAAGTTAATTTAAGGTAAGTAGAATAACGTTTAAATTAATAAAGGTATGAAATGTATTATTTAATAAAAGTGAGTATAGAGGAGATAGATATATTGCTAAGTAAAAGTATAATGTAGAGGGAAATTCCCGGGCAGTGGCAAGACAGAAGAGGGTAATTTACATATATCAGTAATCGTCAAAGTCATAGATAACTGTTTCGTTGTCATTCTCCAAGTCTATCGCAGCTGGTTATTCATCCATTCTCGGTTCATTAGATGCTACGAATCCGCTTTCTTCAAAACAATGGGAAATGCACTGTTGTGTAATGTTTCTCCACGACGCAGAAATAAAATGCATAGCCTCTAGAACACCTAACTTTAATTTGCAGGCATCATTTAGGTTTACAATTTCTATTTTAGCTACAGCTTTCCGGACAAGTTGCTTTCTATAAAAAACCTTGAAAGATCGAATAATGCCGAGATCACAAGGCTGCAATTTGCCGGAAATAATCGACAGGCACATTAGACAGCAGCAAAACTGGATGTGCACTGCATTGATCAATAAACAAAATTATTTTACGATTCTGCAACTCCATTTTTTTGTTTAGTTTGCGCAAAAAAGTTTTCGAAAAGGGGTTTGGTTATCCACGCACTTTTGTTTGCTTTGTACTTTGTCGGATAACTTCTCACGTTTTTGAAGCATCGTGGATTGCGCGACTTTCCAACAAGAGACATCAGCTTCTCACTTCCATCAGAATTATAGCACAGTAAAACAGTAAGACGCAATTTAGACATCTTCCCCCCCCATGGTAGGAGTCTCCTTTAGCAACGTAACTTTTATCCGGTAGGAGGTTAAAGAAAAGTTCGGTTTCATCCACATTGAATACGTCCTTTGGCTTGTATCCTTTCGTCAAATTTGGTAGATGTTTCTTCCAATCTTCTATTGTAGCTTTATTTACACTTGATGATTCTCTCGAAAGCGATCTATGCACAAAATTATGTCTTTTTTTCATCAGGTCAATCCAGCCATTTGAAGCTGTGAAGTCTTTCAATCCACCAAGCTTATTGGCGATTTGTAAAGCTTTTTCTCTTAGTATCATCCCATTTGTAGATACATTCGCGGCACAAGCTTCTTTAAACCACTTTAATAAGATACCTACTGTCGTTTCTGTACTTTGCTCCCCCGCAGATGTCCGGGGAAAGGAGGGAGTGTCAGGGAAGCGAGCAGTCCGCGACAGCAGGTGTTCAACAAACGAGGGGGGGGGGGGGCAGTTTCAGAAGACAGGAAGGAATCTTTGTAGAATGCGTTTCTGTTTTCATAGATAACATAACTTTCAACAATGTGGATTAGCTTTAAAAAAGCACAAAAGGAAAAAATATTGCTTATTTTAGAAAAAATTTTCCTTTTTTTACTTTCCAGAGAAAACGTAAAATGCGGGAAATTCCGTAAGTAACAAATTTACGATCCGGGTTAAATTAACATTACAATTATACAGAAACCTGGGACCTGAAGAAAAAAATGTATAATGCGGGAAAAACGTAGATTCGGCGGACGTAAAACTGGGGTTTCACTGTATTTAGAGAAATAAGGTATATAAGAGAATTAAGTAAACATTTTAGAAAATGCATGAAACGTTTGAAAAACTGATTTCTGCAGTTACCATATATAGCCAAATATGTATTCCAATTCTTTGAACAGCCCTGTATTGGATTTGTAGGTTGATATAGATGTACTATGTAATGGGGAAATTTAGTTTAGCAAGAAAACACATAACAGGTTGAAATTTTTCTTTCAGCAATGTATACTAATAGATGGAAACATACTTGTATACTTTTGTACACCCCTGTAGTTAACCTAGTACCTTAATTACATGCCACTATTTAGCTAAGGTTTAATTCAAAGTAAAACACTCTTAAAACTACTGGAATCACATTTCCAGAAATTATCATTTATAGACGGCCATGTATCCAATTCTTTGCGTGACCCTGTATATCATTTTATCTATGTTCTACATACATTTCTTAGTAAACCAAATGCAGTTCCACGTAAAAATGCATAACTCATTTAAAAACCAGCTTTAAGCAATTTGCAATCATTCCCAGTAACCCTTACGAATTCTTTTCTGTAGCCCTGTATATGAACTTAAGAATTTATACACACTATATAGTATTCATAAATATAGTGAAACTTAAAAGCGCATATCATAATTAAAAATGCATTTCGAGCAATCATTGTTAATGTACAGTAATTCGGATACATAGAGTATCTGAAATCTTTTGTGTGTCCCTGTAAATGCTATGCACTTTGTATTATACATGAAATAAGTTATAGTAAACCTCAGTGACGTATATCAATTTCATTATACATGAAATAATTTAACATAATTAAAATACGCCGCAAACAATTCCATCCACCCCTATATCGTTCTGTAACGGAATTATTTTGTGTGGCCCTGTAAATGAATAATAACTGTTCTTTGCACCGTATATTCTACAGAATGCATATTTTAGTGCACTTGATAAATGCATATGAATTTTATTATGTTTGAAAGCATGTAACATCATTAAAAACCATTTTAAACTATTTTTTCCCATAAGCAGTAATGTAATGGAAAACCTGACTGTCTCTGTAAATGAACTAAACATGCTAGAAACTTTATTTTAAATAGGGATTGTGCTATGGTAGAGGTCACTAACATCCAAAAATTTCAGGACGATCTGAGTATAGTTACGAGAGTTAAAGCACGGACAGACGGACAGACAAACTGAAGTTATAAACAGTTTTCAACTTTATTGGAAAGTGTTAAAAAGAAGACCTACGTTTAAAAATAAATAGTTTTTTTTTTCGAAGTATTTGGGTTCCAGAGTCAAGAGATACCAAAAGCCTAGTGACATCACTGCTTATTATGGAAAGTTATCGTAATTTCCAATAGCATAGGATTCTAAAATAAGTGACGTTTTTGTTCTGATGTAGTTAAAGATAGGACCTCATGTAATGATAGAGTTTAGATAATAATAGAGTAAATTATGAGATTCAAGGCTGGGAAATACATTTTTTCTGCAAAAAAAAAAAAGGTGGGGGGATATGGGGAAAGTGATGATGATTAATTTTGGGCGAGAGTTAAATAAAATGTTCAAGATACTTTGATATCTGAAAATGCTAGACTCAAATCTCAGATTTCCATTCCCGTCTGTAAATTTCACATATTGCACAAGAGATAATCCATTAATAGAAGTGACATAGTCATCCATCGAGTACCGCACTTCAATTTCGTACCCTAAGCCCACTTAATTTTTTGAATCGTTTGGTACCAGTCACATTCTTCTGCAATAATTTGTTGCAGAATTAGTAGAGGGTGCTTACTTTTTTTTTTGTTTTCTCGTGACTCTACATTTTTTTTGGAAGGGAAGGGGGCGTTTCCTTTGCTATATTTAATTTTTATAGGATGATGAATAGATGACGACATGATTGGGACAGAAGATTCAAATCACAGTGTTATGGATTTTGTATGTTTCTAAATCTCAATGTATACCAGTTCAAAAGCTATTACAGTATTTTTAGATTACATATTGTCCTCTTACTTTCCTTCTTTTTTCTCCTTAAAAAATGTTTTACAGTTTGTGTGTCTTACACACTGAAAAAAAAAATACAAATCCGTTTACAGAAATGAATTTCCCTTGCAGATAAATATCTTTATAATACATCGAATCAGTTATTCAAGAAACTGAGAAGCTTGTGCAGATGTCCAAAGGCTGCAAGGAACCACAAAGTTGAAGTAATTGTTATTTCTCACTCTCAAATGTCTCACCTGTTCCATCCATGTTGAATATTCCATTAATGTTCTAGCACAATTCTTGTGTTTTACACTGGAGATTAATCCTATAATCTCCAAGTTTTACTTTTCTTCTTTTTATAGCTCTAGTAATCCATTGCACTTCTGAAATAATATAATTGAGGACACTGAAGTGACAGTGTTGCAAGTTACGTTTTCTTAAATGTTCAAAAACAAAGAGCCTATTAGAAATATTATAAAGCATTCCAATGTGGAAAAATATCTTCTTGTGCTACCTGCTGAGAGTTTTGTGGAAGTATGACATACATTGTTCTTTCAATTAACCCCTTCGGGACGAGTGTAAAATATAAGTGATGCATAAGGTGCTCAGAATCCCTGATTATTCCCACCCAGTAATTTTTTATTGTAAATTTTGCTTTGTTGAATAAGGACATTTTCTCGATTAAATTAGGAAAACATTTCTGTTTTTGAAAAACCAGTGATAAAAGATTAAAAATTATGTAAAAGACGCTCGTCGCGAAGGGGTTAATAGTTTGGTATGTCTAGGTACTTGTCACACATTAAAATGTTGGTTAGGTGCTTTACTTATATTTGGTGATACAGTAGAAGATCTTTGTAACGCAAACCTAAAAAGGCAAGGTTGTGCGTTATATGGATCACATCATTAAATTTACCTTGTAAATATGGCCAAATATATCTGAAACATATCAAAATACATTAGAATATCTTTATACTGCATTCCTTGTTATCAAGAGTTATCCAAATTATAAATTTTTGCATAATATAGGTCAGACATTGTTAAATTTACTTTATAAACATGATCCAACTATCCACACACCCATATAACACAACCATCCCTTATATTAGACATTTTCAAAATGTTTATTGTAATAATAGCATTTTTTTTTTTTTTCAGTAAAAAGGTCTTAAATTAGAAGATAAAGTTGAACTAATGTATTAAATTGAGTCCTCTAGAGAGTAGCAATATTTTACAATGTGAAAATGCAGGTGCTTTTTAACTTCAAAATTCACTGTTTACATCTGAGAAGTTGTGCATTATATGGAGAATTGCATTATAAAGATCTTCTACTGTATTTCTAATTTTTATGTTTATAATAATAAAATGTAAATCAAGGGTTGATCCAGGCAAAATTTGGGACCTATTTTGAGCCCGTTCACAAAATACCTCTTGATAAAATAGGACCATTCACAAAATTCCATTTCATGAAAACATACTCTTCATTAATTATTTTTCTTTTATTAGACTTTAAAATGTGTAATTTGCATACAAAACACGTTCACCAGAAAGGAAAACTTTAGCAGAATGACTTAAAGAAGTTATCAATAATAAATGTTCGATTTGAATAAGAGTAACTGGATTTCATCTTTCATTACAAAATGTTATTTTACATAAAAATATAATAAATTTCACAAAAATAAAATTTTTATTCTTCACAAAATGGGCTCCAAGAAAAAAACCCTGCATGGAGTTCTGTAAATATTTATAACAATGAAAATGTGATATAAAATATTAACAGAAAAAATAATTTATTTCCATTATTTTCCTTATAGAATTTTTTTTTCTAATGGTATAGCAAACTTAAGCAGACCAAAAAGATAAATGAATGATTAACACCCAATTGCTACGATTTTTTGTCACCAGTATTTCTGAATAGAAATCTTTGTCTTTTTGGCATTTTTATGTTACAAATCCCATCTCATATCATGATTGCAGTTTATGTTCTTTCAAAACATTTCTGTCAACATTCATTTGGAATGGGCCCTGATAATGGAAAATTTACCCCCTTTTTTTATCGCCAGTTGAAGGTGCAAACTAGTGAATTTATTTAAAATATCATAATTTTTGCTCTGTCTTTTTTTTAAATAGGAAAGAAAAAAAGCATTGTTTAGGGTTCATTCAGTAATTGTTTTCTCAACATATCATCACAGTTTAGTTAATATTAAACTATTAAGGCTGTTCTCAAATCCAAAAGGGCAACTTTATGACATAAGTTTTAATTCCTTTTTGTTCGGAAATGCACAAAAGTAGCAGGCTTTGTTGTTCAGAAACTATGTCATAGAGTTGTTTTTTCAATTTTTTTAGCAAACACAATAGATCTTCCAGAAAATAGTGTCAAAGTGGACGTTTTCAACTAAATTTCCACGCGAAAGAAGAATAACTACTCAAGAAAAGGTGAAAAACTTGTTTGTCACATCATCAAAACCGCTTATAACTCAATAGTTAATTTATTGATCCAAAAATGGAAAACACAGTTCGATTTCAAATCACTTCGATGGTCAGGCCTTTCCAATGTTATATCTTTCCATTAAAAAATGAATTTGTAAATGTGTCAAAACGTTTTGCGCTTGTTGAGCAGATCAGTTGAGAACAGCCTTAATTGATCAAAGCATATTTTTAAAAATATTATATTTATATTTCTTCAGTTTTACAGCTAGTTGGCCTATTTTAGAGAGTGTTATGTCATGTACGTAACTCATATAATGAGTGTTCATTGGCCAATTTCTAAACCGTTAGTCGTATAGTTCCAATTACAAAAATGTTTTAAATGTGGTAAAAAATTATTTTAAGTCTTTTGGATCAATAAAAACATTTATCAAAAAATTACAAAATTTAAATTTTTATACAGTTCCTTGGCTCTATAACTGATATTTAGCAAAAATTTCCTATTACACTAACAAGCAAGATGCCCCCCCCTCCCCCCCCCAAAAAAGTACCATTCATCCAGTACTAAAATTAATAAAGTTCTGAATGAAACTTTGAATTGCATAAAACTATTTAGTTATATTACATATTTACACAATTTCAGTATCATTCCACTGGGAGAAAAGCAACATTCCGTTTACAAAATAACAAGGCATTCTGGGAGTGTTCTACGAGTGAAAGTAGAAGTAGTAATTACATAGCGCATAGTGCTAATCTAACTGCTATTCTTTTTGCATGATCCAATTCCAAGTATCAATTGTCTGCATCTGAACACAGATGAGTTGGACCCTACTTTGAGGTATTGTACACAAAGTGCTAAAAGTGTTAGAAGGATTTATTTTGCGTGTACATTTCTGCTTTGTAGCCGTAGGGAGTTACTTCAAGCAAGTATTAAGATAACTTTGATTTTTATTAATTAAGTTTTAGATTAATCCTATAGCATTTCATTTAACAAAAATTCTGTTCCTTTTAACATATATTTTTTTTAAACCAAAAAACTGCAAAAATGTGTACAGAGATTCCAATGCAATAATTTATGCCCACATCATATGTGCTTTTATGTGCTCAAAGGTACTTTCTGGTCCTTAAAAATTCTTATTTTTATACAAAATCCTCTAAAAATCCCTAATTTTGCTCATCTATTATTTCTTATCCCTGCGTTGGTAGCAATAGGCCTGAAAAGCACAGCACAATTATTTTTGTTCACCTCTCTGTCACTAGAGTGTACAGGGTTACTTACTTTGAATGTAATGAACAGGCTTTTTCATTCAAATTTGAAATATTTTCTCTTTTTACAACCTAATGGAGGTCACAGATAACTTTAAGAGTGTTAAAATTGTGTCAATTACTAATGACAATTTTCTATTAGGCACCTGTCGGTCATATTGCGCCCGAACTCGGGAATCTCAGAGTTGCAACCGACAGAAGGTTAATCAAGGATGAAAATCTTCTGCATTTTGACAAATTTCTGCTTTAAAAAATTTTAATGTGGTCATCTCACCCCCACCCTACACACACTTGAAATTTTTGCTCCCACCCTTTGCTATCCCCCACATTACACAAAATTTAAAATCTTTAAAACTGATTTTTTTTTTTTAAATCCAGCAATAAATAATCATCTAGATTGTTGCCCCCCCCCCCCCCCAACAGTATCCCAACCTTAAATTACTATTTTTCCCCTTTGCCACCTTCCTCTTATTCCAAGCATGCAAAGTATATATTTTAAACATCTAATCTCTTATGCAATTTTGATTATGAAAGATGGCACTAATAAAAGATTTTCTCTACCTTGGCTGTAGTAACTTTTTTTCCCCAAGTGAAAATTAGTTCATCGAAAATTTTAATATTTTCTTTTGGATCCAAATATTCTTCACATAACCATTATTGTATTGAACATGAATTCGTTTAAATTAAAAAAAATATATATAAATCTCCGTTTTTGAAGTTTCAAAGTTTAATCTTTGCTAAGCTCTCCTCTTATAAAACACCTTTTTCTAAAAACTGTCTTATCCATGATAATGGTCATATCTCGGATCTACAATTTAAATTGCAAATTATGCTTTTGATTTAAGCTTCCTGTCAAACTATTTTTTACAAAATTCAATTAAAAATTGCAAAAAATATCTTTGTGCTCCCAATTGCATTTACTGATTTGAGTTATAATTTTCTTCCCTAAAAATAGGTTGATTACTTGCAACCATACATTCTATAAAATGAACTTTAGATTTAACTTTCTGTTTATTCCTTGTTTTCAATAAGAGTAACTGTACTTCAAATATTTTCATTATTTTCAGAGATATTAATAGAGAAAACTAGAAATTCGAAAAAAAGATTACTAACTTTCATTTTCAAATAAATTGAAATTCTGAAACTTTAAAATTATTTGGACTATGATTTGATTACTAACAGTAATTTGAAGAAAAAATTCATTTTCTTGGCCATAACTGCTAAATGTACTGGATGTTGTTTACAAAATAAGAAGGGTCGATGATACCCAGCAGGATGATACATTTTTGTATAGGAAATCCACTTATTCAGTCAAAAGTCTAATGTGCCTTACTCCAAGCTAAACTCAAAATGTGTTCATTACTTTACAAATAATGAAAAGAGTTATATTTTCAACAGACTTTGCTCTCTGTTAAACGACAAGTACTGTAAATGACCACATTTTGTATTCTAACTTTGCAGGAAACTAAATACTCGATAATTCGTAATACAGTATAGGGTCTATTATCCAGCGTCCTGATATCCGGAACGCTAAACAATCCAAAACTTAGTGAAAGCTTTCATTTAAAAAAATTTTGCAGGGTTTTTTTTTTTTTTTTTTGCATATTTTATTGAAGAGTTAACATGCTTTATAATTCGATATTTTGAATATTTTAAACTTTTTTCTCATACATCTCAAAGTACCGTAAAATCCTATTAATCCCCCCCCCCCCCCCCCACACACACAAAAAAAAAAATCATTAAGTAATTGGAGAGGACCCTTACAAGGATTTAAAAGGGTATGGCTGTGGCGGGTGCATGCTAATAGCCGATCATCACAAAATAAGACTTTGTATAATTTGACAAAAGAGGAAAACATTTGTATTATAATGACTAAATGTATACTAATAAAAAAAAAAGTTTTTCTGTGATGGCTATCGAAATCTGCCTAAAATTCCTCGCCCATTAAAAGGTGTTTCAAGTTCTGCCTACTCATTACAAATAAAATAAGACTGTGTGGATAATTAAAGAATGGTTTGAGAACAAATTCATTCCTTACGCTAGAGCACATCAGTTGGGCTTTCAGGCAATGCAAAAGTTACATTGGTAATTGATAACTATTCAGCCCATCCAGATGCAGAGTTTAGAATTATTAACTTTCTCTCACCTTTTTTTTTGCGTGTGTGTGTGTGTGGGGGGGGGGGGGGGAATAAAAATTAATCAAACCTTTCCTTAATTGTGTTTTATTGAATTAATTGAACAAATGTGTAATACATATTTTTTATATTATTTTTGCTAACCTGCATTTCATATTTATGTACATTTTAATCATTATATAATTTGTGGTAGTGTTTTTGAATTACAGAAAAACCTTTTATCCGGAATGCCTCAAGTCACAAGGATTCCGGATAACAGATCCTATACTGTACTACACCAAATTACTGCGTACTAACACTTTTCACTCTGTCATTCCATTATACTGTCTGGCTGAAACAAGAAAACCCTGAGTAGATTTCCTGCTTTCAAAGGTTCCAAAACTTGTAGGGAAGGAATTTCGTTCGTAGGAGGGGAAGGACAGAAAAGTAATTCTCTGAATGACTGATTGAACAGGAGAAAAGAAAATGCCGGACTTCCCTAAAATAAAGTCGACGGGCAACAGGACAGAGTCAAGACCAATTACAGGTTTTTCTAGTCTGGGCCAGACAGTACACAAAGCAAAGCTATTTTGTTGAAAAATCTCTAATTGGTGCAACTGTTATTGAAAATCTGGGTTCAGTTAGGAATGAGACACCCTGTATATTAGATTGAATACCTGAGTTTCCTGTTAGTCCAAGAGCTGACAGTACAAAAACCTATGTTATCAAGCACAAGAAAAAAACCCTTTATTTTATGGGAGAGTAGAAGTAGGAGAATCTAATGATCCGTGTGTGCCGGAAGTGAAGGGGTGCATAAGCCAAAAATTAATACCACTGCTGGTTTGACTCGTAGGTTTATCATCGTGTTTGTCCTACAACTATCCTCCATGTTTTCATAGCTTTGTTTGTAGGACAAACACAATGATAAACCTACGAGTCAAACCACCAGTGGTATTCATTTTTGGCTTATGCACCACTTCCCTTCCGGCACACACAGATTATTAGATTCCCCTACTTTTACTCTCCCATAAAATAAAGGTATTTTTCTTGTGCTTGATAACATAGGTTTTTGTGCTCTTGGACTATGTGCATAAATAATTATTTTGAAAAAGGTGTCTAATTGTTATGTTCTTTCGCAGGTAGATTTTTCTAAATATTCTTGGAAGACAATGAAAGCACACTACAGGAAGATCTTATCAGAAGCAATGCATTAAATTATCTTTATTGCTAAGGAGTTTTACAATTTTCTACTGATATGTATCATTTGTTTTGGGCTTTGTTACATTCAATGTAACCAATAAAACTTTTACAAGAAAAAGAAATGACGTATTATTCAAACAAACACTTTCACCCTACTACAAAAAGAATTCATTCTGAGATTAAACCAATATGATCTAAAAATGTTTCAACAAAAATGCCATAAATAAAAAGTGGAATGTGTCGATCTCAACTAACAATAACACCAATAAAATCACAACACTTTTCAAATGAAGGAAAAAGAATGGTACTTGCATAGTATCCATGACAGAAAGATGCATTATTAAAAAATGGTTGCCAATCGCTAAATGTGTTCAAAACAGTCATTTAATATACATTTACTTAAAATTATAATATTAGGTTAGCACTTCCAAGTTATTTACCATTTTATTTCCATTGGGATGTCATGCCTGTTGGAATAAATGTAATCCATATACATACTATCTAAAAATACTTCTGCAATTATCTTTAATTTGGCAACTATATTATAACTATGCAGTTACAACACAGAGCGAACTGAAAAGAGTTACTGGTCAGTAAAGGTGACCAATTAATATTATTGACACCATTTTTTGGTATATTATATCTTCCTGGCACAGATAAGCAAGTACCAGGCGAATGTGTACTTAGATAAACTAATAAAAACACAACAATAGAAGACAAATGCTTTGTAAAATACAAAAGTCTTTATATTAATCTTACTCACAACATGAGTTTTTGAAAAATACTATATAGTTAACATTTTTTTTTTTTACTTTGTATTTTATTAAGCTGAATCCATTTGATCTCGAAAACCAAAAAGTAATCAAAATGGCATATATACATATTATGAAAGGTTCTTTTTTTCAAAACAGCTTTATACATTTATATATTTTTAGAAACTTTTCAGCAACAGCACTATTTTACAAAAATAAATATGCTAAAGAGGATTCACTAAATCAGAATAAATACACCAGTCATTATACAATTTTTTGTGCTTTCCCACCACTCCGGAAAAAGATTTGTTTAAACAGCACAATGTTGTTGTCGGACAAAGCTGATTCAGGAGTTTTCTTCCATCATAGCCTCTGGTAAGATGTAGGAGATATCATCCCAAGGATGGCGATATAAACCTTGTTTCAAACGTCTCTGATCTAAGTAATGACCTGTAACAACAACAACAAAAAAGATCCATTTAACTTTTTGTTCAGTTTTTTTTTTTTAATATTCTTAATTTAAAAAAATGCTCCTAAAAGATATATATTGAAAACTAGCTGCCCTTGGCGACCAGTTTGGTCCAGTTTACATCTATGCAAAGCATTGTATCATGTTACTTTTATTCATAATTTAATTTACTTGCTCAATCCTTCACCAAATCGGAAGATTCTGATACAGAAATCATGAACTTGGTATCTTTATGTTACCCAAGTGCAGGTGATAAATTGCAAACATTGTGCCCGTCTTATTTTTTTTCTTATTTCATTAATTTCATTTAAAATATAATACTTTCACTCATTTTATTTAAAATACATAACTTTAATTTAAAACTGAAATACTTAAAATTTATGACTTTTTCTCTTATTTCTTACAAAAAAAAAAAAATAATAATGAAAAGAAAAAAAAAAAGTAATAAATAATATAAACTATGACATTTAATTTCAACATCAAAGCTTTGTTTTAATTTACCTCGCAAAAAATTATTTATGACAGTCGTATGAGATGGACTATTATAATACTGATGATAGGATGGCGATGAAACAATATTTGGTGATTTATCACCTGCGCCCGGCTAACATTAGATTACCAAATTGGCTGTTTGGCATATAAAAAGCGAAGTGGTCAACCCGGAACTGTTGATGACAGTCACATGACTTCGGCTATTATTATAGAGATGATACTATTCAAAAGCTTTTTTTCATGAAAATCATTGGAATTGTTTTTGATTTGCTGTGTGAAAAATCTTTATTACCCTCAAAAATAATCCCTAGTTTATAAAATTAACTCTTGACAATACATTTCTTCTTAATTTAAGATTATACAAAACATTTTTCAAATTAGTCTGATTGAATTTACCATTTCTACACTTCACTAAAAAAAATAAACTGCACGCTTTCGCTCCACTGGACATTCTTTCTCCAACTGCAAGAAGCCTATCAAACACTGGCTCAAAAAACAACCTAATTTTGATTGCTGTATCGAACACCTATTTTGGACAGCATATATATGCACAGCACTTAAGTAATATTATCTACAACTTTTATATTCACAAGTTTTTAATAGGACCAATTCGTACCGCAAAAACAATAAAAACGAAAACAAAAAAGGGAGGTTGAAGAAGAAAATTTTTCATAACTCCGTCAGTTCACAAGATATAAAATCTCCATGAATTTATCCTTTATCTTCTTAATATTGTCTTCAACATTTATATAGACAAGTTTTCGATAGGGCCAATTCTTACAACAAAAACAAACTAAAAATACATAGCAGTTGAAGAAAAAAAATCATCTTATTAAGGGTGCATTCAAATCCAAACTGTCTATTTTCTTACTCATTTTTTCATACACTAGGGAGCTCGGCCCCCTACGAGCTATGCTCGCCAACCCCCGTCCAGACACCGTAGACTCTAAATGCATGCTAATTTGATCGGCTTAAAAAGATTTCAAAAGATTGAATTATAATTTAAAAAACAGTGGCGATCTGTCTATAAACGGATTTCTATTCATTTCTCTTTGATTGGGGAATTTTAATGCCAAATCCGTTGCAGTACTACTTGATTATCCCGTCGACCCATTTCACCAAATTATATAAATCACCAAACCACTCGCCAAATTATACAAATTGACATCATTTTTATTTTAAATAACGAAAAAACAAATAAATTAGTACAACATTAATAAAAATACAAATAAAACGTCGAAATAAAAATAACTTGATGACGTAGACACGTGTAACAACATTTCAAAATCAGCTAATATAAAAGGAATTAAGTAAACAGTCTTTGTCTCCTGGTATTTTTTAACAAAGTGAAAAGAAAGTTCTTTTAAATGAGACATTTTAAATGAATCGTTTTTAATCTGACGTAATTTTGACCAAACTATTCTTTCTCTTTTTAATATTCACGTGAAAATACTTGTGTTAGAAAGGAAATATTATTTGCGCTTTCCTAACAAAAATAGTTGAAAAGTATCCTCTTAAAATATCAAATAAATGTCTAATTATCAAATAAATATCAAATAAATGTAATTTCTCCTATTTAAGACTTCTAACGCATGTTAATAAATTTATTGTTTTACAAATTCCTTTCTCTCTTAAAATTCACGTATAATTATAGTTTTTATGACGTAATTTTTAATAAGTTCCTACTTTTTGTACATAATTATTTAATTCTAATTCCAAATATTTTTTTTCTGTTTATAAGTCACGTGTAAATAAATTTTTAATTTATTTACACGTATAAATATATATATATATATATTTTTTTTGAAGCAAACATTATTGTTTCCGCTGTTTATACAGTTGGCAACAGTTTAAATTTATATCACTTTCTAAAATCTGTTAAAAATATCTCTAGAAATGCTGAAAATCTGAATTTAGAAAAGAAATAAAACCTCAAAAAATGAGTCAAAATAAAAAAAATTAATGCAATCTGCACTCCGGCAAATCCTAACGCATAAAATGATCTAAAAATGATTAAATTCCTATGAACAGTTTTTGCTGCTATAAAACTTTTTTAGTGGCTGTGCATATATATATAACATTATCATTTTAGGGGTCTGGAACATGATACCTTAATGTTTCGTTAGGGCAGAGAAGATTTGTCTTTAGTTATCGTTTTTAATCCAACCAGTAACTTAACTTTTTATATCAAAATACAAAAGTATTAAAATCATTAAATGATTATAAAAGATTGTTTAATTATGGAATACCCTGACGTTTAGCATCCTTATTCTTCTGTCGTATATATATAATCGAAAAACTAGGTCTGAAGTATGTTTGAAATGATACTTGTGTTTACTAATAAAGAAAAGAGAAGAGAAAGAATGTTGGCCATCTATTTTGTTGATAAGAAGTTCTGCCTGCACCCTGTCGTAATACAGGTTACTGGCCATGATATAATTACTAATTATTGTTCTCGTAGAGTGGGTTATCCGAGTATTCAGGAATATTTCTCATGTGTATCACTTTAGCCCTAACTTGGGACACGTGGGTCGTGCGAAATGACATCGCAAAAATGCCCAAGAGTCTCACTGACTTCTTCTGCTGACATCGTTAGATATCAAGATACAAGAAACCAAAGAAATGGAAGGATCTTACCATGGTGCTGGAGATATTATTTGTAGAAAATACTGTGGATTTGCAAAGATGAGTATAAGTATGTCATAACTACTAATTGAAGAGACATTTGTTGGCATCAAACTTATTTGCTTATTTTATTATTTATGAAATTAGGATGGGCTGGTTCTGAACTTGCACACAAAATTAATTTTAAACTAAAATAATTTTACTACTATCATCACCATAAAAATGCATTTGATGAATGCAGCACTGGCGAGAGCTGTTGCCGGCATCTCCCCTTGCCAGGGTGAACTATCTCTCTATTCTAAAAAAAAGTAACTACCGGTGTCACCGCCGCCGGTTTTGAATTTTTTGTGACCGGAGGTCTTTCTTCGTTAATATTAAGAAAAATAATGCATAATAAAATATGAAAATCGGTGGTATTCTACAGAAATGTTTGATAAACACGCTGATGCAGACAGTTCTCAGATCGAAGAATTATTTTAAGAGTTATTTAATGCTAAAGTTGGACAAAATCGTTCCACTAAAAAAGTTTTATAGCAGCAAAAACTGTTCATAGGAATTTAATCATTTTTAGATCATTTTATGCGTTAGGATTTGCCGGAGTGCAGATTGCATTAATTTTTTTTATTTTGACTCATTTTTTGAGGTTTTATTTCTTTTCTAAATTCAGATTTTCAGCATTTCTAGAGATATTTTTAACAGATTTTAGAAAGTGATATAAATTTAAACTGTTGCCAACTGTATAAACAGCGGAAACAATAATGTTTGCTTCAAAAAAAAATATATATATATATATATTTATACGTGTAAATAAATTAAAAATTTATTTACACGTGACTTATAAACAGAAAAAAAATATTTGGAATTAGAATTAAATAATTATGTACAAAAAGTAGGAACTTATTAAAAATTACGTCATAAAAACTATAATTATACGTGAATTTTAAGAGAGAAAGGAATTTGTAAAACAATAAATTTATTAACATGCGTTAGAAGTCTTAAATAGGAGAAATTACATTTATTTGATATTTATTTGATAATTAGACATTTATTTGATATTTTAAGAGGATACTTTTCAACTATTTTTGTTAGGAAAGCGCAAATAATATTTCCTTTCTAACACAAGTATTTTCACGTGAATATTAAAAAGAGAAAGAATAGTTTGGTCAAAATTACGTCAGATTAAAAACGATTCATTTAAAATGTCTCATTTAAAAGAACTTTCTTTTCACTTTGTTAAAAAATACCAGGAGACAAAGACTGTTTACTTAATTCCTTTTATATTAGCTGATTTTGAAATGTTGTTACACGTGTCTACGTCATCAAGTTATTTTTATTTCGACGTTTTATTTGTATTTTTATTAATGTTGTACTAATTTATTTGTTTTTTCGTTATTTAAAATAAAAATGATGTCAATTTGTATAATTTGGCGAGTGGTTTGGTGATTTATATAATTTGGTGAAATGGGTCGACGGGATAATCAAGTAGTACTGCAACGGATTTGGCATTAAAATTCCCCAATCAAAGAGAAATGAATAGAAATCCGTTTATAGACAGATCGCCACTGTTTTTTAAATTATAATTCAATCTTTTGAAATCTTTTTAAGCCGATCAAATTAGCATGCATTTAGAGTCTACGGTGTCTGGACGGGGGTTGGCGAGCATAGCTCGTAGGGGGCCGAGCTCCCTAGTGTATGAAAAAATGAGTAAGAAAATAGACAGTTTGGATTTGAATGCACCCTTAATAAGATGATTTTTTTTCTTCAACTGCTATGTATTTTTAGTTTGTTTTTGTTGTAAGAATTGGCCCTATCGAAAACTTGTCTATATAAATGTTGAAGACAATATTAAGAAGATAAAGGATAAATTCATGGAGATTTTATATCTTGTGAACTGACGGAGTTATGAAAAATTTTCTTCTTCAACCTCCCTTTTTTGTTTTCGTTTTTATTGTTTTTGCGGTACGAATTGGTCCTATTAAAAACTTGTGAATATAAAAGTTGTAGATAATATTACTTAAGTTACTTAAAGAAAAACACCACCTACTATCTTGACACTTCGGGCACAACTAACTCCTTTTTCGATGCTGTAGAAATCCCAAGGAACCAACGCACGTTGCTTGGCGAATCGACCAGCGATTCGGCCAATTAGCATGCACAGAACAGAACCGAGGAGTCACGTAGGCTCCACGCCAGAAACGAGCAGGCGCTGAACGGCAAAAGGGCGATAACGAAAGCAGTCTGACACCGTTCCGAACAGCAACCATGCGATGAGGAAAATCCCTTTTCCACGCGTGATACTCCAACATGGCAATCCTCCGAAACAGTAAATACAAACTAGAAATAAATATTTACTTACGATCGCGCTGACTGGAAATGAAAATATGAAAGAATTGCCGTAGGAACAAAAGTGATATATCAAATTAAAGGTAATCACGAATGCTGAAACATGGGAATATTGAAATCATTAAATATTAAAGATAAATTACTAAAATAAGCAAAAATTAAGTTAATGAGGGATAGAACCACATGCACACACCTGATTGCGATAATGACGAAAATGGCGCGTTCCTATCGTGACACACCCAACTCCCCATGAGTGGACAAGTGCAAGAAGACATTATTCCTATTGAATGTATTATGTAACAAGAACCTATTATTAAATATTTTTAAATAGCAACTACTTCTGTTAAGTGCTATTTCATATACATATAATATTTCATACACTTCTCTTCATTTGAAATCAATAAAGGATGCAAATAATAATAATCTGTATATCACTGAAAAGGAAAAAAAAAATATCAAAAATCCAAAATTTTTAACAATATCATTAGGGAGGGGGGGGATTACGGGAAGATGACATGATATCGTAAGGGAGGGTCCAAAATTTTGAAAAAGTTGATAGAGTATGTACAGCCCCCCCTTTGTGTACTAGGGACAACATTTTGAAGAATTCACTCGCATAATTCTGAAGAAAGTTCCATTAAACTACATTCCACTTCAGAGAAGGTATAGTTAAAATGTTACTACTGGCACATTCAACATTACTAACTTAACAAATTTACTATGTACCGTAATTTCGCATGTAAGTGGAACCGTATTTTCACCGCGACGTATACGTAAAAAAAAGTTTTAAAAATGCTGGGAGCGGCGCTTACGCTGATGTGGCGTATACGCCAACTTCACATTTTAAAATCTTCTTTTTATCTTACACCAAGTTTTTGACTATTTTTGGAAAAGCATTTATAAACATTCAATAAAAGATTTATAAATGTTAAAAGAAGAATTTAATCATATTTGAATATCTTATTTCTTGCTACAAAGCGTCGAGCATTTACACAGAAGTAAACAATCATTGACTGTTGCCAAATTCAACCAATTAAACTTATGAATACAGGAAGCATATGCAGTGTGAGAAACATACAGTTAACAGTGAACACTTTTAATGAATTAATAGTAAAAATGAAATAAAAGTTAAATAAAAAGGTTAAAGATGAAGTGTAATTTTAAATAATATACAATGAATTTCAAGATGCTTAATGGGATTTTTGAAATGACTTCATAATGAATATTTTTGTATTGTAACTGTAACATTGACTGCAAAAAGTTGCACATGCAGTTGAGAATTGAGCAGATGTTTGTTGAATAAACCTCGTGGTTGTGAAACTTGCTTTTTTTTCTCCTACTGTAAAATAGTAACACAAAATGGCTCCAAAGTGCAAAAATAACAGCTATTGTGCTAGTTTTAAGCTAAGTGTAATCGCCAAAGCAGAAGAGATAGGAAACAGAGCGGCTGGCAGGGAGCTTGGGGTAGATGAACGTTGCATTTGGAGATGGCGCGCCGAAAAGACAGCTCTGTTAAAGATGTCAAAAACTAAGAGAGCTTGCAGAAGAGGAAAACCCCCGCTTGGCCGGAACTGGAAACCAACCTCGAGAATTGGATTTCATCCCAAAGAAGTAAGGGATTTCCAGTATCCACTATAAAGGCCCGATTACAAGCCAAAGTGATCGCGGCGAACATGGGGATAGAGGAATTCAAAGCTAGCAACTGGTGCTACAGATTTATGAAACGGAAGAACCTCTCTGTTCGGGCCCACACAACTGTAGGGCAAAAATTGCCTGATGATTGGGAGAGTAAGAAATGTACTTTCTTAAAATTTGTACACGACCAGTTAAAGCATAACAAATTTTCCATTGATCAGGTGATCAATATGGACAAAGTCCCTTTGACTGCCGCCCAAGCAGGACTGTAAACAAAGTTGGCCAAAGTACGGTAAGTATCGTTACTACCGGTCACGAAAAGACATCCTTCACATGCATTCTATCCTGCACGGCGGAAAAACTAAAGCCTCTTTTGATCTTTAAAAGAAAAACTCTTCCCAAAGGAGAATTTCCGAAAAATGTTTTGATCTGCGCGAATGAAAAAGGGTGGATCAACAAGACATTAATGCAAGATTGGTTGCATGAAGTCTGGCGGAAAAGAAAGGGAGCCTTTTTTCAGCCAAAAGGTCTTATGATGGACTCCATGAGGGCTCATTTATCAGAACCTGTTAAAGTTGCAGCAAAGTCTGTGTCTGCAAATTTAGCTATAATTCCCGGAGGGTTGACAAAGTTAATTCAACCACTCGATTTGTCTGTCAATAAAGCATTCAAATGCCGAATGCGAACTCTCTGGGAATCGTGGATGATAGTGTTGTATCGTACCTAAAACATTTCTAGGTAGACACAAACACGTGGTAGATAAATTCTACCAAGAGAAAATAAAAAAACTGATCGTATAGATTATTCATTACATAAAAAAAACCCACCTAAAAAGGAAAAATGCTGCTGTGGGAAGGAAAAATTAATACAGAGATA
This sequence comes from Maratus speciosus, assembly GCA_963932465.1. NCBI lineage: Eukaryota > Metazoa > Arthropoda > Arachnida > Araneae > Salticidae > Maratus > Maratus speciosus. The sequence continues at coordinate 13,558,789 of OZ010789.1, read as the reverse complement.
TTTTTACTGATTTAAATTAATGTTTATTTAAGGAATAGGATATAAGCAATTAATATTAAAATCTAGTTCATCTTTAAAAAAATTACACATACAATATTAACAAGTATCATTATTTATCTAATCTTTTAGTTTAAAACTAACAAAGATAAATTGCAAATTTGTTCATGATTGAAAATGATTTATAATTTCTTCGGATAAAATAAATAAGAGGTACCTCTATTAATGTTTACAGTATTTTCATAATTTAAACAACATCTCCAGGCAATTCGTCGGTGTCATTTAGTCTTCTCTCTGAAGACTCTCCACAATCTTGATACTCAATTTCAGCATCATTGCAGCCAATTGGTTTTCCTAGCTCCGGACTCCGCGATCTCTCTCGCTCTTCTAAACCTTCCAGCCGACTCACGGTCGCTCCTTCCACCTTGCAGCCGAGCCTGCCACCTCCGAACTCCGATCTTCCGAAGAGAAAAAACCCCGTTTTTAGCGAAGATCTCTCCTTTTATCCTCTTGCTTCTTTACCTCTTTCGTCCAGCGCAACGGTACAAAGTTCCGTTCCGCGCCGAAAAACACAGAGATATGCGCTATTATTTATTTTTAGGTCTTTTTGAAATGAATTAATCATCATTTAAATAACACATAATATCTATTTTTACACAGTATTTTCCGATTTTTAAAAGGAGTCTTAGTTGCATGTAAAACGTGGTCCGATCGTACGCGGATGAATACTCAAAACATCGCCGATTCGGAACCACGTGCGATTAAAAATGAAATAATAAATTAAGTTTAATTATTTACAAATAGAATAACTCTAAAAACTTCTAAAATAATATTATTTTGTCATTTGAACACATATTTTCAATATTAAATTGCGATTTAGTTGTAACTTTAAATATTTTTTTTTTTCTACATTTTTAAACATTATAAGCTTATATTTTACACATAAAATATTCATAATTACTGAGGAAAAAGTCTTTACATTGGCGGGCGCCAAGCCAACATAAAAAAAACTTCCTCAAAATATTATTTGACATTACAATAAACCATTAAGTATAATATGGAGTAATTTGAACTATTGACTGACAAAAAGGAAGTTATTCTAAAGTAAAAAAAAACCAACTATTATCTATATAAAACATCTTAAAAAATTAGCATTACTTTTTTTTTTTTTTTTTTTTTTTTTTTAATATTTAATTATTTAAGGAAAACTCAAATTATCAACATAACACATTACATCTCCGTCCCCTCAAAAAAAAATTTTTTCTGAAAAAAATTTTTTTGTAAGCAAAAGAATAAGAATCAGGTCCTCGCCAAAAAAAATAAAAAAAAATACATGTTGCATGTGAATACCCCTCTAACTACCCAGATAGAAATTCAAGTAATTGGCTAAACTCCGAACACCCAGTCACCAAAACCAACCAAATCAGGATTCAGACAACTTTACCAAACATTAATGAAATCTTGCTTCATCAAATTTTGACATGCATCCATAACCATAATGTTTAGATTATACATAATAAACAATTCCAGGTGATTTCCATTAGTTGACTGGTGTGTTAAGATTTATACGTATACTTTATCACATTCATACAATAAATAGCAAGTTTGTTCAAAAATTTAAAACTAAAATTTGATCCTGATTATACAATATATTACACAAATTATACAATACGTTACATAAATTATATTACACAAATTATACAATACAATACAATAGAAAAAAAAAATTATATACAACACTATTCAATGGTGAAAATGTATTCACCACAAAATCTTATTTTTTCACAACAAAACCATGTGTGTCTCTGGTGCGCAAATTGTAATCACTAACGACTGCAGGTCTCGTATGCTGTCTACAATTTTGCCTAGATCCTGAATGTGACTGACCAGGTAAGCCTGTATTTATGTCAACATTATCAGTGTTAATTTTATTATTGTGTGCATGAGCTTGATTGTTACTACTATCACTATAACCTATCAAATCAAAAACTGGATACTGATCAACAATCTCTTCTACCTGAGAATCCTTAATATCCATGTCAATTTGATTGTTTTGATCTGTATCCCGTTCCCCATTATTAATCTCTTCCTCAAAAAGTGCAGGAAAAATAATTCTTTCAGTGATTTTAGTCAATCTATCAACATGTACTAATTGCTCGTCCTTGGGGTTTTGTATGTGAACAATTTTAAAATTTACTGTATTAGTTTGTTGAGTGATACGGTAAGGTCCTTTATTGAACTGTGTAAGTTTTTTACTAGCCCCTGGCTTAACTACTGGTGTGTACAATAGCACCAAGTCCCCCACTTGTAAATTTTTGTCTGTGGCAAACTTTAACCTATACTCTTCCTGCTTTTCTGCAGCTGTAGTTAAATTTTGTTTGACCAAGCGAAAAATTTTGCTTAACCTTAAATGTAAATCTTCACTTAACTCTCGAGTATCTGCGTAAGATCTTTGAATAGGTTTGGTTATGAGGTCAACAGGTAAAAGTAGATCCCTACCGTACACTAAATGTGCTGGGGTATCCCCTATAGCAGCGTGATAAGCTGTTCTGTAAGCCAATAGAGCAAAATGTAAAACTTTGTCCCAATCTTCATTTGAAGAGTCCACTAAGTGTTTTAACATATTAACTATCGTGCCATTGGCCCGTTCCACAACCCCGTTTGCACTCGGGTGATAACTGGTCGTAGTATGTTTTTTAATGTGAAGTTTCTCATATACTTTTAAGATTGCCTCTGATATGAAAGATTTGCCCTTGTCTGTAGTGAGGTGTTCAGGAATCCCATGAGTAGAAATAAATTTTTCTAACACTGATATTATAACCTCAGATTGTAAATTCGGTACAGGATATGCCTCAGCCCATCTTGTAAAATAATCTGTAATTACAATAATGTGTCTGTTTCCCACTGCTGTAGTACTTAACGGACCCACTGCATCGACTGCAATCTTTTCAAAAGGACGTGAAGTAATTTCGACTCTCTGCAATGGAGCTTTCTGTTTGGATTTATATCCTTTACGAATGGCACACTGTACACAAGATTTAACGTGATTGAGTGTGTGTTTATATTGTCCCCACCAAAAGTAATTTTTCTTAGTTTTGATTAGTGTTCTTTTAAATCCTGGATGTGCTGAGGTTACAGAGTCATGAGCTAAATTTAAGATATGTGAAATTAAAGTTTTAGGAATAACTAATTTAGTTTGATTGTCATTATGTGCATCTTTTTTGTTTATGCAATATAATAAATCATCTTTTAAAAAGAAGGTTAATTCATTTAATTGTATTTCATTTATATTATTTAATTGTTCAATTATGTTTTTACATTTTGCATCTTGATTTTGTGATGATTTAATAAATTCTTTTGAAAAATTTGTGTTGATATTTATTTCTTGTATCACATTGACATTTCTCGATAGTACATCAGCTGGTACATTACATTTACCTGGGGTATGACAATATTTTATATTATAATTTTGCAGTGCAAGAGCCCAACGAGAAACTCTACTACTGTCTTGGATTCTCAACACCTGCGAAATTGCCTGCTGATCACAAAAAAGAGTAAATTCCCTCCCGTAAAGATAATGTCTAAAATTACTAATTCCCCAAACTACACCGAGAAGTTCTCTCTCAAACGTACTATATCTTGTTTCGGCATCCTTTAAAGTTCTGCTAGCATAAGCGACTGGATGCAGATCACCTGATTCATCTTTTTGGCTAAGTACAGCACCTAATGCGAAACCAGACGCATCGGTATGTAAAAAGAAAGGTTGCTCAACATTAGGCAACATTAAACAAGGGTAAGAAGTCAAACACTGTTTCAATTTGTTAAACGCTGAATCTGCTTCCTGACTCCATTTGAAAGGGGTTTTCAATTTAGTTAATTCTGTTAAGGGCTTTGCGATGTCGGCAAAATGATCAATAAATTTTCTATAAAAATTACATATTCCAATAAAACTACGTACAGCTTTTTTGTTTTTTGGTATGGGGAAGTTTTCTACAGCTTTTACGTTTCTTTCATCTGGAGAAACTGCACCATTTTTAATTTGGAATCCAAGGTAAGTTATTGAATTTTTTGCTATTTGACATTTTTCAGGGTTAATTTTCAGGTTATGAGAATTGAGTCTTTTAAAGACCTGATCTAATTTTTGAATGTGTTCTTCAAAAGTTGCAGAACCAATAATTATGTCATCAATGTAAGTATTAGTATCTAAACCTAATAAAATTGTAGCAACTAGCCTTTGAAAAGAAGCTGCAGCATTGATTAGGCCCTGTGGCAATCTTGTCCACTCAAACAAACCAAATTCTGTACAAAAAGCAGTTTTGTATCTGTCATCAGGATGCAACTCCATTTGCCAATATCCTGAGCATAAATCTAAAGATGTATAGTAATGAGCACCATTTAATTTATCTAATAAATCTGAAATATGGGGGAGGGGAAATGGCAAGGGTTTAGTTTTTAAATTAAGCTTTCGGTAATCGCAAACTAATCTGTAAGAACCATTTTTCTTTTTAACCAATATTACTGGGGATGCATAAGGAGAATCAGAAGGGGTAATTATATCAGCTTCAAGTAGGTCATCAATTTGTTGTTTCAGCTCTGTTCTTAAAGCATATGGTGTCCTATAGGGTTTAGAACGGACTGGAATATCATCTGTTAAATAAATCCGATGACTGGTTGTGTTACAACCTGTTAAGTCTTTAACCGACTGTGCGAAAATAGCTTTATTTTTATTTATGACTTCCATGACTGCCTGTTTTTGTGATTCAGTTAAATGATCTAATTCGAACTTCTCCCCATAAGGATTAAAATCAGTTATCTCATTTTCCACTTCTAAATTATTTACAGTTGTATTTTGGACATTAACTGCTTCAACAAATTCAATTTTTGCTATCTGACAATTTTTATTTATATGAATTTTCCTTTCTGTTACGTTAGCTACTTTAATCCATAAATCTTTGTTGCCTTCATAATTATAAATTCCGTTCGCTACTAACCAAGAATTATTTAGAGATTTATTTGATGGCTGAACAAAAATTAGGTTTTGAGTTTGTGGTAACCCATGAATTTTAATTTTGATGAATTGTTCAGATCGAGGTTCAATAACATTTTTATTTACCGTACTCCCTATACCTTCAAATTTATGTAAATTTATCGAGTTAACTTCTATATTTTTTATATTGTTCCATAAAATCGTATGGTTTATATATTTTAACGTTTCAGTTTTATAATCAATGATAATGTTATGAGATTTTAAAAATTCCGATCCAAGAATTGCGTTATAGTTTGTTTTTAGACTATTACTAATAAAGAAGGTTACATTAAATTTAACGTCTTGGTCAGTTAAGGAAAGTTTAATTTTCTTATCTAAGCCCATGATGTCATTGTTGACGCCAATGACTTGCATTGTGCAAGACTCAGCTATATCAACCCAACTTGGTAAGAGTTTATTCAAAATTTCGGATGAAATTAAGTTTATTGCTGCTCCTGAATCGATAAGACAATCTATTTTTTGTTTATTTAATTTAAGGGAAATTATAGGTAATTGTCCTACTTCAGCACTAACCGTATCTATGCGTACCAAATTAGGGGGAGAATCCAAAGACAGTGGTACGTTCCCGTTTTGCCCCACTACTGGTTTAAAGAATCTGAATTAGAATTTTGTGATTGTGTGTGTAATGAGGGACAATTCCTTTTTAAGTGGCCTGGTTGGTTGCATTGGTAACAAACAATATTTCGTCTGGGACGGTACTGCCTACCCCCGTATTGTGATGGACCTGCCCCATACCCTTGTGACTGACCTTGGGTGACACGTAATAATGTTTGTACTTGGTTACTAAGTTCTGCGATTTTTCGATCACTCTCGCTGACTACATTTTGAATGAGACTTTTAATTTCTTGCATTTCATTTGAGTAATTATTAGTAGTTTGAGCAATGTTAATTGGTGCTTGTGTTTGGTCATAGTCTGCACATTTCTCCTGACCAATTGCCAAGTCCCAAATATGTTTATAAGTGCTAGGAGAATGTGGCATGACAAATTTTCGCACCTCAGGTAACATACCTTGCAGACATTTTTGTACGAGTAATTTTTCTCGGATGGCCTCTTGATCTGCAAAGCATTTGTAAGATAAACCCAAAACTCTGGACAGGAAAGCTCTATTTGACTCCCTAATATTTTGGCGGGCTGTTGTAAACTCTTGTAAATGGTATGCCTCATCTACAGTTTTACTGAATCGGCTAATTAAGGCTTCTTTTAGAGTTTGTAGGCTGTGTGTATTTTTTAAGTGAGGCTGGGACTTAATAAATTTTTGGGCTTCTCCTATGCATTTCATCTTTATGGCAAAGACGCATTGTTCCTCCTGCCAACCTGCAAAGTCTCTAACTTCTATTATTTTGTCTAGAAAATCAGCTACTGTTATATCGGGATTTTCTCCTGAATAATTTGGGATATTTGAAATGAACTGATTGAAGTTAAAAGTTAGGTTTGGTACCAGAGACACTGGTCCATGTGTGTTCCTCCCATAGCTGTCTGAACTCCTGACTGGTGATAATGTTGGTGGTGAACTGCTACTACCAAAAGAAGTATTTGCTGGGTTATTTTCTTTACTCTCTTTTTTGGATTTCTCATTTTCTACACTATTATTTAAATCAGTTAAAGTAGTATTCTGTTCATTCCCTTTCCCAGCCTGTCCAGCCACCTCCTCAGGCGTATTTGTCTCAGTGCTCATTATTATCAATTACTGCAAGTTTCCCCCAAAATAATACTAATTGTACTTATAAATTACTATAAAAATATATAAAAATTGTGAAAATAAAAATTTCATGCAACATGTGGAAAATCAAAAATGAAAACTAAGTTAAAGTTAATATTCTCTACAGCCACTTAAATCATGTTAAAAAAATGAATTTCTTAAGAAATTACTCCATTTACAAATATTTTCCATTATCCACAGCAGCAAAAGGTAAAAGAAAACAACAGGTGACGGCGCCGAATTTTGGCCGAGGAAAGAAAAAAACGCGGACCCGAACCGTGCCGCGACGCCAAAATGGCAAAGGTCACTAGGCACCAAAAATGTGTTGTATCGTACCTAAAACATTTCTAGGTAGACACAAACACGTGGTAGATAAATTCTACCAAGAGAAAATAAAAAAACTGATCGTATAGATTATTCATTACATAAAAAAAACCCACCTAAAAAGGAAAAATGCTGCTGTGGGAAGGAAAAATTAATACAGAGATATTTTTACTGATTTAAATTAATGTTTATTTAAGGAATAGGATATAAGCAATTAATATTAAAATCTAGTTCATCTTTAAAAAAATTACACATACAATATTAACAAGTATCATTATTTATCTAATCTTTTAGTTTAAAACTAACAAAGATAAATTGCAAATTTGTTCATGATTGAAAATGATTTATAATTTCTTCGGATAAAATAAATAAGAGGTACCTCTATTAATGTTTACAGTATTTTCATAATTTAAACAACATCTCCAGGCAATTCGTCGGTGTCATTTAGTCTTCTCTCTGAAGACTCTCCACAATCTTGATACTCAATTTCAGCATCATTGCAGCCAATTGGTTTTCCTAGCTCCGGACTCCGCGATCTCTCTCGCTCTTCTAAACCTTCCAGCCGACTCACGGTCGCTCCTTCCACCTTGCAGCCGAGCCTGCCACCTCCGAACTCCGATCTTCCGAAGAGAAAAAACCCCGTTTTTAGCGAAGATCTCTCCTTTTATCCTCTTGCTTCTTTACCTCTTTCGTCCAGCGCAACGGTACAAAGTTCCGTTCCGCGCCGAAAAACACAGAGATATGCGCTATTATTTATTTTTAGGTCTTTTTGAAATGAATTAATCATCATTTAAATAACACATAATATCTATTTTTACACAGTATTTTCCGATTTTTAAAAGGAGTCTTAGTTGCATGTAAAACGTGGTCCGATCGTACGCGGATGAATACTCAAAACATCGCCGATTCGGAACCACGTGCGATTAAAAATGAAATAATAAATTAAGTTTAATTATTTACAAATAGAATAACTCTAAAAACTTCTAAAATAATATTATTTTGTCATTTGAACACATATTTTCAATATTAAATTGCGATTTAGTTGTAACTTTAAATATTTTTTTTTTTCTACATTTTTAAACATTATAAGCTTATATTTTACACATAAAATATTCATAATTACTGAGGAAAAAGTCTTTACATTGGCGGGCGCCAAGCCAACATAAAAAAAACTTCCTCAAAATATTATTTGACATTACAATAAACCATTAAGTATAATATGGAGTAATTTGAACTATTGACTGACAAAAAGGAAGTTATTCTAAAGTAAAAAAAAACCAACTATTATCTATATAAAACATCTTAAAAAATTAGCATTACTTTTTTTTTTTTTTTTTTTTTTTTTTTTTTTTTAATATTTAATTATTTAAGGAAAACTCAAATTATCAACATAACAATAGCAGGCGAACATTCTTATACAAATCGAGGTTTTATGAGAAAAGCAACTTTTGTAGAAGTTGCAAAGTGGGTCTCCGAAGCATGGAGAGATGTGCCTATTAAAACAATTAAGGGCAGTTTCTTAAAAGCAGGGATAATTGTTCCCAACGTCGGCGACGACGACTGTTCTGGGGGAGAGTAGTTCTTCCGACGAGGAAGATGCAGACAACCAGAGTTGCATAATATAGACGCGCACGCCGTGCGCGGAAAATTTTCCGCAAAATTCGGAACTTTGCGGAAAATTTTTTTTTTTTTTGGGGGGGGGGGGGGGGGGGGGGGGGGGAACGTAGTTTTTGCTCTTGTAACTTTTTTTTTTTTTTTTTAATATTGAAATCTTAAATATTTCCCAATTTTATGTACGATTTATTTATTGTTTTCCAGGGGTGATTGATTCTGTTCCGAATTTTCCGAAAATTTTAAAAATTCGGCCATCAGCCCGAAAATTCAGGCATAGAAAAATATCACTTAAAAATATTGCGAATTTCAACAAATGGTCGGCAAAAAAAGAAAAAACAATTTCGTCAATCGTTTGCAGAAAAAAAAATCACCCCCTTCATCAAAGCTTCGCGGGAAAAATGCGAATTCCGTCAAAGGATCACGAAAAACACCAATTTCATGAAAATATCGCTGAAAAAACGCGAATTTCATTAAAAGATTGCAAAAAAATACGAATTTCGTCAAAAGATCGTGAAACAAACAGCAAATTTCATCAAAATACAGGGAAAAACACGCAAATTTCTTCGAAAAATACACTAATTCCGTTGAAAAATCACGAAAAAAGTGAATTTTCTCAAAGGATCGCTAGTTTCGTGAAAAAACGAACAAAACGTGCTCAAAAGATTTAAAAAAAAAAAAAAAAACTGTACATATTTCTTCAGAAGATCGCGAAAAACGCAAATTTCGTCCAAAGACCACGAAAAATAAGTGAACTTTAGTCAAAAGATCGCGAAAAATAAGCAAATTTTTTCAAAAGATTACGAAAGGAACTCTAATTTCGGTAAAAGATCGCAAAAAACACTCAAATTTTGGTAAGAAATCGTGAAATCACGTGAACTTTGTCAAAGGATCGCGAAAAACACGCTAATTTCGTGAAATGGTTGCGGAGATTTTGTTTATTTTTATTTGTGATTTGCTGAATTCAGATCCCTAAAAGTTCCTTTTTATGTAAAATATACAGTCTTTTTTGAGAAAAATGGTCCCCTTTACCATTTTTTACTACAACAGTTGAGTGGGAGTCCTGTATGTTGTATTCATAGGCTTTTCTCTGATTAGTTAAAATGCTGCTTTAAAATAATATTTTTTAAAGCCAAAAACTGATTTTTTTTTTTTTCTTCCTGCTGCTAATTTTTCATTATTTGCAATCTGTACCCAATGGTCGCTTAGAATGCCCAGAGTTAGCAAAATGTGTGGAGAAATTTTATCTGAGTAATTATTCTTTCAAATGTGAAAATATTTTCAAGATAGCAATCATTTTAATTTTTAGGAGTTTATTAGCATTAGAATTCCAGTCTGCTCCAAAAACAGAATTTTAATTTTATTGTTACAAAATTAGATTTTTGCTGCTACAAAAATGGATTTTATTGCTCCAAAATCAGATTTTTGCTGTTCCAAAATGGCTTTAGTGCACTTTCATCCCTGCATCAGTCTCTTTAATGATGATACCTATGAATAGACCTCTCCCTATAAAATATGATTCAGTTGTTTCAGAAGCAATGCCGTATTATTTTGTGAACAGAGTGACTGGCATTTTGTGCGAAGAGGTCACAATATTAAGGGTTGGGCTGTTTCTAAATGCATTGACAAGATAATTGATAAGAATTCACTTTTTCTTATCATGGATTTTTAGCTTTATTATTTTTTTAACTAAAATAATTATTCTTTAATTAATATCAATTTTTAATTTGAATAGTAATTACTTAACTACTGTTTTTAATTCATATCATCAAAATAATGTAACACATTATTTTATTAAACATTAAATTAATTTGCAGAAAGTTTTTGACCCAATATTTGCGTGCGCAGAAAGTTTTTAGTTTTATACAAGTCTGCAGGCGACCCCGGAACAGAAATTGACCCTGCCATTTTGTCGCTTTTTACCTCCGATACGGAAGATGAGGACTTTGATGGTTTTCATTAAAGAATTTGACTTGTGTTTCTTATATTTTCATTTATTTTTATATTTTGTGCATCTTATATTTTTTTATTTATATTTTGTGTATCTTATATTTCTTTTTTTTTTTTCATTTTGATGTTATTAGTATTACTTAATATATTTATTACTTTCTATCATAATATTTTAGCATAAAATAACATTTGATGTTCCCCGACTGCTTTTCTTTTTTAATATTCCATGTTTTAATGTGAAATAAAAATGTGTGCATACTTTTAGGTTTTATTCCTATTTTGCATTGTACTATGGTAGATGTTTCGTGATTATGATACTAATCACAATATTAGTACTGAATTTAATATTAATTAAATTAAATTACACAAATTTAATTTTCAATATTATATAGTATAATTTTATCTTTGTGCATACAATTGACAAATAATGTGCACAAATACAAAGGCATGAGCTTCAAAGGTAAGTACGCTAGTTTTGCCGCTTATTTACTTCCATATAGATATGAAGGTAAGAAAAATATTGTTAATGGAAGTTTTTCATTTAATAAATTAAATTTATTGATTTTGATTTGAAAATAATCAGAAGGGCAAATACGTAAACACGACAGCCAATAGGAAACGATTATGTGATTTGCATCATCCAGACGATAACTTACTTTTGAATTATTAAATTTTATAAAATCTTACAAAAACTTAAAAAGACCTATAAAAATGCAAAATATGACTTAAAAAGGTGTTTTTAAAGTTTAATTGACTTAAAATAAATTTTGGTACGAAGTAAATCGCATTAATCGCAGGTGCGATCACAATGAATTTATTGCTGAATGTCGCAGATAAATAGCGCTACAATCAAACAACTCAACCGAGCAACTAGCAAATGAAAACAAACGCAGAATCGGCGGTTTGCATGTTGAAAAAAGGAAGGGGGTGAAAAAAATGTAGCATGGGAATCTACGACAAAAATTACGAGATAAACTAAAATGTGTCGATATTTAGGAATTGCAAACATAACATGAATCATATTTCTTGTAAGATTTTATCAATATTTTTTGTTAATTTTAATCGGATTTTGCTAATACTTTTTTGCCTTGCCACTTACACAGCTATTTCTTTTTTTAACCAATTTTTCGACAGTGCGGCGCTTACGGTAGGTGCGGCGCTTCTGCCGAATTTTTTAAAAAATTTAATGTATTTTCAGAGGTGCGGCGTGTACGTGCGAAATTATGGTACTACTATTACAATTATTTTTACTTTTGACATGTTAATTGCTCAACTTAAATTTACAATCAAATAACATGACCATACATTTTACAATGAAAACAAGAACCTATTTTATTTTTCTTAGTTTTATCATTAAAATTTTTAGGCCAAGAAAATTTACCTAGTTTTACACAAACTTCATTGAAAAAGATTACATTAACATCAACTAGTGGGATGTGTCAATCTCCCAAAACTTTCTCTATCTCATATATTTTAATATTTCAAAATGTTGTTACAGACGTCAATATTTCATTTTTATTAGTTCAATACTATACTAACTTTGACTTTCATCTTAAATTTCTGCTTCAGTCAATGAATCTGAGTCGAAACAAGTTAATCTCGATCATGATATTTATTAAAATCTCAAATAGTTGGCTTATCAGGATGGGAAGTTCCTGTCGATTCACGAGCCACTGGTGTACAATAGAACTACGAAAAATTAAGAATATTACACAAAAATCGCTATTAAAGCGCTCTCTTCCGACGGAATTTTTCCACATTTAGGGAGGACCTTCTTGCCATGGCCAAAAACATACACAATTTGGATCAATTCTATGCATAACTTCATACACTTTTTGATGGTACAATATTCAAAATGGCACACAAAAAAAAAAACTTTTACAATGCCCCCTACCGGCAGATTTTTTCCAAATTAAGGAAGGGCCTGCTTGCCATAGCCAAGAACTTAAAAAAAAAAATTGATTCAATTCTGCAACAGACATTTTCTATAAACATGTTTTTTGGTATCTCTGACCCCTAAAACGTGCCAATCCGTCAAAAAAAATTTTGATTACAATACTTTCTTCTATTGAAGATAGAAGAAAGTAACAAAGTCCTTTTGTGACAAATACGTTCTTATACTTGTGTACATACTAGTATATGTTGTCAATCAGAATAACTTAAAGCCAATAATAATGGATATGCATAATTCTTAAAACCTTGTGCTAATTGTATTATTATTACTATTACAAGCACATATTCATAATAACTTTACTCACTTTCATCCCTATTCATTTTTGTTAAGCTACTTTTTAAAGGTTGTAGATATGCAATCATTATCTTGTTCCAATCCAACTGTACTTTTCCTTGTGTAAATAAACATTAGTGCAGTCACAAATTTGGAGTCGTCAAACAACATTCCTTTATCAGTATTTAATTTGCTTGTCGCAATTTTCACAGTACTTATCCACTGTATCCTGTCTATCAATAAAGCCTCCTATCCTGCCCATAAATTTTTATTTTAAATGGCAGAAACTTAAAATTTTGACACTACTTCACTGCATGCTGTTCCATAGATAAAAGATCCTAAATTATAATAGTTTCCCAATAGAAAAACAGTAACTGACTTTATACTCTTCATCAGAGAAACTAAACTTGCATTTCCACAAAACTAGACTAGTCATATGTAGCAATCCCAAAACTTCCTTTTATCTCATACAGCTTAATATTTCCTCAAAAAGGCAGCATAGCAGTGCCACCGGTTAGATGATCTACACCAAAATCTAAGCAGTAACAATTTATGTCAACTTCCAACTGAATCTGAAGTTTCGTGAAAATCTGTGCATTAGCTTTTGAGTAGAGCTATGGCAGAAATCGTAAAAAATTTTGCATAGCAGCAGCACCACCTGTTGGGCTATATATACCAAAACCTAATAAGCAACAACTTAAATCAACTTGGTAACTGAATCTGAAGTTTGATTAAAATCCGTGCATTACTTCTTGAGATAAAACTATTGCGGGAATCTGGAAAAATGAAGCATAGCAGCACCACCTGTTGGCCGCGTAGCAGAAACTGTGCAGCAGTGCTGCGGATTATTTAAGACCTTGCAGATTAATCTACTAGCTTGAAAATAGAAACTGGGCTTAAAAATTTCACTAAAAATTTATTTTGTCTTAAGAGTTATTGATGTGTTACTTATTACAATTTCTTTGTAAAATGCATTTTTTGCTTATTTTATGGGTTACTATAAGTATTTATGATAGTAGCTTGGTTCAGCATTGTTGGGTCGCAGATAAATTTTGGTTTGCTGCAGATGGACACCAAAAATTCTGCTACTGGGCCTGTTGGGCGATTTACACCAAAAGGTAGTCAGTGGCAACTCATATGAAGGACTAACTGAATCTGAAGTGTGATGAAAATCCACGCATTCGTTCTTGAGATAGAGCCATTGTGGAAATCGTACAAAATGCTGTATAGCAGTGCCACCTGTTGAGCAATTTGCACCAAAAAGAAATCAGTACCCATTTATATAAGATATTCACTGAATATAAATTTTTATTAAAATCCGTGCATTCGTTCTTGAGATAGAGCGCCCACAAAATGTGTGTCACACACAGACAGACATTTTTTTAAAAACGTGTTTTTTGAGATCTCTGACCCCTAAAATGTGTCAATCCGTTGAAAAACGAAATTCGAAAATTTTCACAAATCCAATACTTTCTTCTTGTTAAGATAGAAGAAAGTAAAAAGTGTGTGTAATGTGAAATGCCACAGGTGACAAGGACTCAATCGAGGGACTAACAAGGACAGTTGTTAGCATGCTGGGCTACAAAATGAAGAGCTGGGGTCGATGTTCCTAGGTTCAATACCAGCATGGTCTGGATGGAGTCAATTTGTAAGGTTTTCCTAGTGGGAAAACAATCTTTTAGACCCCTTTCCCTTCATAAATCTTCCCTGAAAACATCTGTTCTACAGCAATACGTCCCAAAAATGGCCAATGCTTAAAAAATCTAATCTGCAGTTGACAACAGCAAATGCAACAGTGTGCTTACCTATTGTCACAAATCATGGCAACAGATATTACTGAAAATGGTTAATAAGAAACTACCATCCAAGAACATTAACTATTTTACAGCTTAACTTAGTTTTTTCATTTTGATAACAATGCTGAAAATTTTTGACATTCCATGCTACATCATACAATTAAGTGCTAAATTGTTAAAAAATTTACTAAAATAACCCTACATTTTGTATTTCATAAACTTTCAAAAATATAACTTTTAATCAAACAGTAGAAAAATTGTTTATTTTCAGTAAAAAGAATTTAGATATAGTGTCTTAAAATTGAGATTGAAGAAAAAGTTTAATTATGTACAGGAAATCATATATATATGTGGTGACAGAGTTTGAACTCTGTACTGCAAAGCCTAGCACATTCTTAAATGAGGCTCGGGATGATCCACCCCAACCTCTGAGTGAACGGAAAAAACTGCTGAACTTACAGAAACTATTGTGAAAAGATAGAGTTGACTGTTGGTTGCTCGTGAGAGCAGACATGTTGAAACGTCGCTGTTCGACCGAATACCGGGTCAAGGCAGAATGTCGCCGGCCAGTTATAGTTATCATGTTTAATCTAAATGTAAATACCCCACTTGTAAATACTTCACCCACATAATCGCATTAAAGTTTAAGATTCCATCAAGAATCAGCCTGGACTTTACTTCTAGACACCGACCACAGTGTACACTTATTCGTTAAAATAAATGTGCATTAAATTTCTACAGATTGCATGTAAATATCCCGGCCGAGCCCCCAAAGTGTGGATTTAACGTGTACGAAAAATTTTCTGATGTCTAAAGAAATTCTGATGTCCTTAAGTTGAATGATGCTCTGAAAAGAAAAGGAAAAAAGTTGCTTTCATCGAATGTTCCGTGAATTGCTGGAAAGAGGAAAAAAAAGGGGGGGGAATTTTCATGCAGGAGGAAAGATAAAAAGTCGTTTCTGTCTTGTGCGTCGATAAAGTCCGTTAATGAAGGAAGAAAGTCGGATTTTCAACTGGGTATTTATTTCATCGAAGGATAGAAGTGAGCGTGTTCTGTGAGATGAATCATTTGTGATCATCGTGAATTCTGAGTGCTGATAAAAAAAGGTGACAAAATTTTCGAGTCTCTGCGAGAAGAAATATACGTTGACCCAATTTCAGCTTCTTTTTTTTTTGTGATAAAATGGGGAAGTGTTTTTTTTATTTTTCCCCATAAGAGCTTGAATTGTGTTAATAAAAGGTGTACAGTAAGTGTCTGTTGTGTACGCCAGAAGAAAAAGAATATTTAGTAATCTATGCAGAAGTGGATTTTTTTTTTGTTTTGCACTTTTTTTTTAATAAAAGAAATAAGGCACTTGCTTAGACGTGTCTGCGAAGAGGAAATATAGGAAGGTGGTTTTTTTTTTTTTTTTTTTTTTTTGCTTCCTAATGATATACATGATCTTAGATTCCTAATACATGATTATTTTTTGCTTCTTTCAGAGAAAAGTGTTTTAACGATATCTTTTTATCTTGTTATTTTTTTATGTGAAAAGAAAGGAATATATATTCTGTGAGAATATTTAGAGGGAAGCAAGTTTTTATAAAACAGGTGTTAAATAATTATTTTTTTTTTGTATTGTTATATTGTGAAGAAAAATATATTTTTTTTTGTTTGTTTGTGGAAATATCTGGCACAAAGTAAGTCTGTTTTAGAAAACTTAATATTATATATATAGATATATTTGATTTATCGGGTGCTTATATATTATTGATTTATATTGAAATGTTTTATTTTATGTGTTAATTGGTTAGATATAATTATGGCACACTTAACAAGGTCTAAAAAGATCGATCTGGTTACTGCGATAATTGAGTTAGGTTTAAGTCCTCTAGATGGTGCTAATAAAAGTCAACTGACTGAATTAATTGTAAAATCCGAAGGGTATAATGAGGATTTAGTAAAAAATTTGCTAGCGGGGATTATAAGCGAGAGGGAAGAGAAAGAGAAATTGTTGCAACAAAAAGAAATCTAAAATCGTGAATTTGAATTGAAAAAATTACAATTGGAAAAGACACAAAATACCCAATTGCATAATCAAATATCTACAATCGCTGGAAAGGGTTCCGATGTTCTAAAATTGCTAAATAGATATAATAATGAGGAAGAAATTAGCATTTACTTAACCCTTTTCAAACGGCAAGCGAAGCGTCTTGGGATAGGAAAAGATGAATGGGTTACATATCTGTTGGCACTGTTACTGCTTGATATCGTTAGTCTCATAAATCTTGAAAGTGAAGAACTATCCAGTGATTACGACTGTGTAAAGAAAATAGTTTTAAGACGTTTCAAACTTACACCAGAGCAATTCAGGCAAAAATTCTTTTTACATAGAAAACAAAATTCAGCGTCATGGAAAGATTTTTCATTTGAAATCGCAAATTTTCTAAATGAATGGTTGTCAGGATTGCACATATCAACGTTCGAAGAGTTAAAAAATATTTTAATCATTAACCAGATTAGGCGAAAATTGTCCCTAGAAATGAAGGAACACTTTTGTGACGAATTGCCAAAAATTACGAGTGTAGAAGATTTGACCAATAAATTGGATGATTTTGAAACCGCCAGAATTAACTTACGGAAAACTGAAATTAAGCCCTCAAACACGGAATTTAGAAAACGTCAAGGTAGCGAAAATAATAGAGCGTTCCATCAAAATGACAGTCGCGTAGCATATGAGAAAAACTACACACCTACCCCCCAAAAGAATTTAAATAGAAAAATCCGTTGTTTCAATTGCAATGACCTTTCCCACCGTTTTAGGGATTGCCCCCGAAAAAAGGAAAGTCCGGCCTGCTGGAAGTGCAAAATTCCTGGCCACAGGTCTGACCAGTGTACAAATAATTCTCCTAAAAATGCAAATGCTGCCGTAAGCAATAACTCAAATCCGGTTGATAAAATAATAAAAAGCGTGGGGATTTTAGGAAAAAATATGGATGCTTTAATAGATACAGGAAGTGACGTCAATATGTGTAGCAATGATACTTATACAGCCCTGGGATGGTTACACAGTGAATGCAGATTTATACGTCGTAAAAAATTTGAGCCATTCTATAATTTTCGGAAATCCATCGCGAATCATTATCGATAAAGGACCAGCATTTACCTCTGCTGATTTTGAGAAATATTGTAAGGAAGAGAACATAGAGCCTATTCCCATAACAACAGGGATACCTAGAGGAAACTGTCAAATAGAGCGAATGCACTGAATTCTTATCCCAATTTTAGCAAAACTTAGCGTAGAGGACCCCCACTAAATGGTACAAATTTGTCGCGCCTGTGCAACGCATCATGAATAGTACCATATCGAGGAGTACAAAATTTACACCTTTTGAATTGCTGACAGGAACGAAACTGCGGCAGAAAACTGACCTGCAAATCAAAACGCAGTTAGATGATGAGGAATTAAATTCGTTCATATCAGAAAGAAATTCGAATAGAGAAATAGCTAAGCAAAACATACTAAAAATACAACAGGAAAACGTGAAAACGTATAACAAAAAGCGGAAAAAGGCCAACTCCTATAAACTCTGATTTGGTGGCCATTCAAAAAACACAGTTTGGGACAGGTACCAAACTAAAGCCTAAGTTTCTTGGTCCCTATGAGATTACTGCAGTAAAAAGAAACCATCGCTACAACGTGAGTAAAGTTGGACACCGTGAGGGTCCAAATACGACCTCGGCGGCTGCAGATCACATGAAGCCTTGGACTTCTACTGTCTAAAACAAAATATTTGAGATTTAAGTGATTTTTGTGTTTTTTATATATATTTTTTAAAACTGTGTATTATTGATATCTTTTTTTTACTAATATGAATAATCTGTGAAAAGAACTGCTTCCAAGTGACAAGCAGAAAAACTTTATTTTTCTAACTCTTGGTCAAGGACTGAAAACTTTTGATCATCAGTATTTAGTGACTGATTTTACTATTATTTTGTTTTATATATTGTTTGTGAATTTTTTTTGTGTGTATAATATACGTTCTGGAAAAAGTAGTCCAGTACCAGTCAGGTATATAAAGGAGATGGGTGACTGGGAGGACCCAGCCCTGTCAGGTAGGCCGAATTGTGGTGACAGAGCACAGAGTTTGAACTCTGCACTGCAAAGCCTAGCACATTCTTAGATGAGGCTCGGGATGATCCACCCCGACCTCTGAGTCAACGGAAAAAACTGCTGAACTGACACAAACTATTGTAAAAAGATAGAGTTGACTGTTGGTTGCTCATGAGAGCAGACGCCTTGAAACGTCGCTGTTCGACCGAATACCGGGTCACGGCTGAATGTCGCCGTCCAGTTATAGTTACCATGTTTAATCTAAATGTAAATACCCCATCTGTAAATATTTCACCCACATAATCAAGAGCATTAAAGTTTGATTCCATCAAGAATCGGCCTGGACTTTACTTCTAGACACCGACCACAGTGTGCACTTATTCGTTAAAATAAATGTGCATTAAATTTCTACATATATACTATATATTACTTTGGATATCAACATTCATTTTTCTGTGCACATACAAAATATGCAATGATGTATGAAGTATCATTTAAAAGGTTTTTGACATACACACTCCGATTTTGTTAAAACACGATTGATTAAAAAATGCAGATAATTAAAAATTAATGAAAAAAGTATCAGCAAATAACCTCAAAGATTGCAGTGCACAAGTCTTACCAATAAATCCAACTGTGCGACCCAGAACAAATAAGCCATTCAGAGCTCCGATTTCTATATACTCCTGGGCTTCTTCTGACGTGAAGCAACCACTGTAACGTAACAAATCAACCACTGCAGCTCCAATCAGTCCATCGACATTTAAGATCAGATTAGGTTTCTAGAAGAAAAAAAAAAAACACATTTTAAAACTTAAATATTTTTTCAGAAGAACTACTTTATACAATAACTGGAGTATATTAAGTTGCCCCTAAATTGTGACCTATATATAATTATTTAAAAGTTAAACCAAAAACTTTGTGTAACTAAGTCGTTATTGCTATTAAAACTTGATTTTGTAAGTGAAATTAATGATTTTATATCCTCATCTAGTCAACTGCCAAATTGGCATTTATAATATGTAAAATAGGGTAATTTTTAATATGCATACGAATAATGAATAAATTTAAGACATTCCATCTCATGCAAACAGAAGACCATTACTTCTAGGAAGTGTGAGAATAATGAATCTCTATAATAACAGCCTAAGTCATGCGACTGTCATCAACAGTTACGAGCAGGCTATTTCGCTTTTCATATAACAAGTGGCCATTTTTAATCAAAATAATTTTTATTAATAAAGGTGCGTAAGTTACATTTTTAGAAAGATCTTTTAAAAACACATAAAGTTTGAGAGACTAGTTACATTCAGATATGTATATATTTTGAGATAAGTTCAGTTGAAATTCGGTTGATAGCTCAGTATCCCAATTCCATCAAAGTAAAACACATAGCGTTCTTAAAATACGCGCCCTGTTTAATACGCGAATTTTCTTCGGTCCCTTGAAAAACGTTTATCTTTTGCATTAAAAAACTCCCCTTAATACACTGACGTCTAATACGCGAACCCGCCTAAGACACGAAATTTTATCAGTCCCTTGGCAATAAAAACCTATGTTTAATATGGTTTGAAACAGAGGAGGTTTTAGAGGGAAATGAGAATTCTTTAAACTAGGAATGTTTTTTTTCTGTCCAAATTTATTACATCCATGAATAGCTTTACTAAAATTATCCATTTTGAACTTCTCCTTTCTTAAAGGAGAAATATTTCCTGGCACTTATTACTATTTATAGCCAAACAGGCCAGAAAGAGAGAAGAGAAAATTTTACTGCTAACAATGTGCCCCCATCCTAACTTAGAGCAGTATCGATTCGCTGTTTGGTCAGTTCTGTGATTACGAAGGAAGAGGATTGTTTGTTGCTCCCAATAGAATCTGATCTAAGATATCCACGTGTGCTTTTAAAACTTTAATCTAGTCTTTACGACATGGCAAAAAAAACAAAACATTAATAGAAAAGCTGTCTCTGTCACTGAGAAGCTACAAATTATAAATTAGTACAATTCCCAGGCTGTCCTGAATAAGTCCAAAGAAAAAAGCATACAGAATCAATTTTAAGGATTTTGTTGAAGATTAGGGATGTCATCGTTAACCAAACTGTTATTGTGGGAACAAAAAAAGAGAAAATAAAAACCATCAAGTTTGAAGACGTGGAGCAAAAACCACCAGGTTTGAGGACATGGAGAAGGTCCTCTAAGAGTGGTTTGTTCACGATGCGATCTACGAATATCCCAATAAGCGGCATGCTAATCCAAGAAAAAGCTTCTGATGTTGCAGCAATAATGGGATTGTTAGATTTCAACGCCTCAAATGAATGGATGCATCAATTTAAAGCTTGCCACAGAATAAAATTCAAGCAAATGTGTAATGAATTAGCAGCTGTTAACAATGAAGACGTTACTTGTTGCAAAACAAATGTGCTTCCAGAGCTTGTAAAAAACTACTTAAGCCGTGTTATTTACAACATGCACGAATTTGGGCATTTTTACAAAATGACATCGAACAAAACAACTGCTATGAAAGTAGAAACATGTCCTGGGGTAAATTAAGCAAAGACCATCATACTTTTCTTCTCGGTGCCAATCTGATGGATCAGACAAAGTTAAAGCTTCTGGTCATATGGAAATCACGCAACCCCTGCGATGCTTTAAAAACTCCAAAAATATTCCTTGCCTGTATGAAAGTCTGTGCAGAGCTTAGACGACAGGCACCTTTTTTTAACATGGGTTCGTAATTTTGATCGTCATATGGGAAAAGAATCACGCCATGTGTTATTGCTTGTGGACAACTGCCCAACGCATCCGAAAAATAACGGAAGCCTGAGGAATATCCAAATTGAATTTTTACCTCCAAATTCAAACAGTGTCACTCAGCCACTGAACCAAAGAATCATTAACAGTGCCAAGGTAAATTACAAAACTTGCGTACTACGACGGTATCTTCACCAAATTGAACAGGGCAGCAATCATTCCTGCTAAAAGTGTCGTCTTATTACAGTCCTTGATGTTCACATGCTTACTGTAACATGAGAGAGTGGCACAACAACGATTGCAAATTTTTTTTAAAAAAAGGAGGTTTTGGAAGTAGTGATAACATCATTTATAAAGAGCCTACCTCACACCCTGATGTTGAAGAACACTGGCTTGGTGAACAAGAAACTGTAAGAGAAGATTTTGTCGATTTAGACACATTCATTAATATCGACAAAGCTGTAGTAACCTTCGAGCTCAGAAGTCTGGGTAACATCAATTGTGACTGGTAAACCGCATAAGAAGAAAGAAGAGAATGAATCTGCACCTTCGGCCCCATTTCCATTCAAAGTGAGGCGTTCAGAGCGGGCTTTACCATCACCTGAATAGGGCTGAAAACATATTGATGGTGCGGTCACATGTTATTTTGGCAAAAAGAAATTTTTATGCCATTATTGACTTTATTAACTTTTAAATTTTAGTTTTTTATATCCACATTTTAGTATTATCGACACTGTTCTCTATTTGTTCTGTATAGCTAACAAGGATTTTAATTTTGTTAATATTAATTTTAGTTTACATGGTTAGCACAAATTTTAATGTTCATTTTGTTCAATTTTATGTGACGTATCTAATAAAAGTAGTTTTGAAAAGAGTTATAGGATTTTTATTTAAGGCAAGAACTGTTATTTGAATTTCCAGATATCGAACATTCTTGCTTAATGATAATAACAAATAAATGTCATTGTCTTAAAAACGCTAAAAACTGTCATAAAGACGTGTTTTATCCATATAGGTCATTATTATATGGACCACTGGTCAAAATTCGCGAACTTCAGTTAATACGTGAACCCGTTTAATATGCGAATTTTGATCGGCTCCTTGATTCGCGTATTAACGGGGTTCAACTGTATTCTAATCACATACCATACAAATATAATACATATCTACCGGGTGTCTGAAAAATGACGGATGGATTTTAAAATTCAATAACTTGCAAATGGTGACAGATATTAGAAAAATTCTTGCAGGAGTGTTATGCATGATGTCAGGTTTTTTTTTTTTTTTTTTTTTTTTTTTTTTTTTAAATAGTGATTCTTGATTTTAGATCGAATTTCAAACAATAGATGGCACAAAGCAATAGGTGCTCAGTCCAGACCCCACTTTTGGTACTTTGGGATCCATGCAATGCATTTTAATCTCATTTTTTCGCATGGAAGAAGAGAGAGGTTGAAAAATTGAGCCTGGATTGAACGCTTACTGCTTGCAGCAGCCTCTATCGATGCTATTTATAACTAAAACTGAGAATCATAGTACAAAAACTCTTGACATCCTACATAAACCTCCTGCAAGAATTTTTTTAATATCTGTCACCGTTTGCAAGTTATTGAATTTTAAAATCCATCAGTCATTTTTGGGACACCCCGTATCTACCCAATATACAAAATCCTAATGAAACTAATTTATGAAACGACTAATTATGTTTCACGGCTATTACTCCTAAAATATGGAAGTTTGACGGGGAAATTAACACCAATTAATAGAATTTAAAAATTTGAATTAGTTTGAGATTTTTTTTTTTTTTTTTTTAATTACCTTTCTGTAGTGACAATCTGTAATGGTAACAAAATTACTCCATTTCTTTAAAAAAAAAAAGGGGGGGGGGAGGAGAACAGGGAAAAACTATAGGGATTATTAGATTTCTTCTCTTTCGCCATTTTCAAATTGATAATTGAAATTATCTTTTATTTCAATCGACAGTAAAACAATATTATGATTCAATTATGTTTTTCAGGAAAATTTAAAAAAATAAAAACTAGATTTGTTTTTGTCGTCAAGTGAAATTATTAAAATCAGAAAGAAATTTTAGAGCCCCCTAGTATCATACAGATTAAACAAGCAAGCGATTTTCTAGATTATGGATATTGTAAATTACTAAACAGATTTTCACGAAACTTGCCTCCGAAAGTAAATCCAGCATGAGAAAGAGATCTAGCTTGGTGCCAAATTCAAGAAAATTTGTTTAAACAGGATAAAACAAACTCAGCGCTGAAAATCCTACTTGCTATAAATCTAAAAATGCCTATGAGATTTACACAAAATATGTCTCCTATATTAATTCGGGTGGAATATTTTGCAACCCTCTCTCAAGCAGTCAGCCAGACTGCTTAGGCGCCGCGAAGGATCACGCGACCTTCGAGAGAATTGATATTTGAAAACATTTTTTACTCTTTTCTTTTTTAGTTTAGTTTTATTGTGAATGTGAATCTTGAATGCAGCAGGTAATAAGCTGCATATAGGTTTTTTCGTGGCCTTCTATTAGAAGAAATGATGTTTAATTTAAAAAAAGGGAAAATTTATTTTCGAATATGAAATCATGCATTTTTCTTGGCTTCCTTGTAGAAGAACGTAATTGCTGATATTTTAATATGATTCTCTTGGATTCCAAGCGAGGAATAACAAATATTATCCAAATGTTTTCATTGTAAATAGTGTAAATATTTAAAAGTGTAAATACAATTTTCAAGTTTTTTTATTATCATGTGCTCTTTTATGGAACTACACCTGCACCACTTTCAACGTGAAATACGCTTGATTATTTTAATGTGATTTTACATGAATCGTGAATTCTACAACTAAGCTCTCCCAACTTTGATTTAAATTAAGAATAACGTGAAACCTGTGAAATTCATGAAGATTAATCTTTATGAACTAGCAAGGTCTCCAATTTGGAAAAGTTCATTTTCACATGTTAAAACAAACTCAGCACTGAAAATGCTACTACAGTTGAGTCTCTATATAACGAAATCCATTGTTCCAGTAAAAAATTCGCTATATAGAGAATGAGTAAAAATTCCTATTTAATGTGTAAATTTTGAACAAAAATTACTTTTGAGGTGTTTAATTAAGAATTTGAAATGTTTAACTATAAATAGTATCCTAATATTGTATTTCTGAATTACTTAAACAGTTTCAAAAAGAGAACAGACATTTATTTGAAAGCATAATAAAAATCACATAAGGAAAACTTACATTAATTCTAAACGAAGAAATCTGTAATTTGTCGCTGTTTTGGTTTCAAAATTGTTACATTCTCAAAAATCACACTTTAGCAAGGAATGAAAAATTGTATCGGGAACATTTTCTTCCATTTGAATTCTCATTCACCTTAAACTTCAATTACCTCTCTAATTCCGCTCTTATATGTATAACAATCCAATTGCCACTGTTTTAAGAAGTATGTTGGAAGGTGTGTGGGAGGGGGGAGATTAATTCGTTAGGCATAAAAAACAAGGAGATTCAAGATAGAAAAGTAAGATAAAAAATTCAGCACTGAACGATAAATCACTAATCAGTGATGAAAAATTCATTTCATGTGATTTGGAAGCTTTTTTAAAACAATAACTAAAGAACATTTTATGAAAAAATTCGTTATATGGAGATAGATATTTCGCTATATGGAGACTGTTTTTAATGAGAACATGGGAAAAAGGGACCGTTCCTACTAAAAATTCGTTATATAGAGAAATTCGATGTATGGAGTTTCGTTATAGAGAGACTCGACTGTATATATCGAAAACAGCTCTATTGATTTTCACAAAACTTGGCTTCTATACTAATTTGGGGCATGAAAAATCTGTCTAGATAGATCTCTAATTTGAGAAAACTCGTTTTCTATGGTTAAAACAAGCAAATTACTCAAAATGGTGACAATTGATATCAATTCCGATGATTTTTATTAAATGTTTTAAATGAGAAAACAATCCAACTAAGTCAACTTCAAGGGGGGGGGGGGGATTGCACATTTAAGCAGTTGCTTTACATTTAATCTTTCATAATCTGAATTCTCAAAATTACTAATGGTCATTTATCATCAACAGCAGGCATGTCAAACAAATGGCCTGCAGGCCACATTTGCCTCCCCCCCCCCCCAAATAAAGCAAATGATTTGATAGTGATGTAATGATTGCAATAAATATAATGTGACACTAATAATGCAAATTAAGAAATTAAAATAATTAAGATCCCTTCTTAAAAATCCTCTTTAAATTTCGGGCTAAAGGGAAAAATTTACCTAAAAAATTCTAGCCCTGAGGGAAACGAGTTTTCATTTGATCATTTTGTAAATGGCTGAGAAGCAAGTAACAGAATTTTTTTTTCACATATCTTTTTAAAATTAGCCAAAACACTCATTAATGATAAATGCACCTTTAGAATGTTAGAATAGCAAAGTCTTTAGAAATATTTTTGATAACTATGCATATAGTACTTATTTATTGTATGTGTTTTTTATTGAAATAAAATGACAAATTATTTTAGCTTTTGAGCCATTTTTGAAAAAAAAATTGAGTCTGACGAGTGATGACAGATAAACTTTCAAAAATATCAAATTCCTTGAGGGAGGGGGGGGGGGGGGGAGTGTCCCCCAGCCCTCCCTCAGATGGTGTACCTGTTTGTCTTTAACAAGGTTGTATTTTGTATGTACAAATTTCATTCTATACAATGGTAATATATAT
Source organism: Maratus speciosus (assembly GCA_963932465.1). NCBI lineage: Eukaryota > Metazoa > Arthropoda > Arachnida > Araneae > Salticidae > Maratus > Maratus speciosus. The sequence continues at coordinate 13,532,558 of OZ010789.1, read as the reverse complement.
TTTTTCTTTCGGTTAGTGTGGCCCGCAGCTTTTATGCAATGGTTCATTTGACACTTGGTTATAAACGAGTTTGACATGTCTGATCAGCACGATAAAGGATGATCTCCAAGACGATGGCAACAGTTTGCCTTCTATAATAAATCAAGCACGATATAACAACTTAATTAAAATAATAAAACTTTGTAAAAAATCACCATAAAATTAAAACAAAACACAGGACGCGTTTCGAGCTAAAAACATAACAGCTCGTCATCAGCTAAGCATACACGTGTCCGTAAACGAACTTGTTCGTTTACGGACACGTGTATGCTTAGCTGATGACGAGCTGTTATGTTTTTAGCTCGAAACGCGTCCTGTGTTTTGTTTTAATTTTATGGTGATTTTTTACAAAGTTTTATTATTTTAATTGCTTCATATCGCCAGTTTTCGGTGCTGTTTCGATATAACAACTTATCTAGATCCCGAATATGCTAAAATTTGTTTTAACTGGCTAGAACAAATAAAACTAACTGATTTTAGCAAATGTTGACTCTATGAATTTAAATATTTTCATAAACATTCTGCAATTATTGATAGCTATTGCTAGGTTTAAAACCACTACCATATTATGAAACATCACTATAATTTTATGCCATGGCGATACACTGTGGCACAAAAATTAAAAGCAATTTTAAATAGATGAGAATTTTGCTGCCAAACTTATCACATTGTTGCTACATTGTAAATCATGTTTGCCGCCAACTACTGAACTTGGACAACTGTTGCGTATTAATAAATTTAATTTCCCAGGGCTGCGGAGTCTGAGTCTGATCTGTTAAAATTCCCAGAGTCAGAGTCTTCCATTTTTTTTCCCCACCGACTCCACAGCCCTGGTTTTACCAAGCCATACTGGCTAAAGTATGTCGATTAGTTATGCATCCTGATTATGAAACCAAGGCAATTAGATGAGAATAAAGAGTCAAAAAAGATTTTAGCAGCAATGGGGTTTAATGTAAATGTGGATATCATTAAAGGTTTTTCACAAAAAACACTTCAATGCACCAAATCATATAAGCTCAGCCCTGCCAATGGGTAGTAGACCCAATTATGTAAGATTACTTAATAGTTTTAAAAATCTCTGCATTAATGAGTGTATTGTAACTTATAAGGAAATGGACAGGAAGCATAAGTGAGTTAAGCTGGTTTTGTCAAGAAAGATGAAATACATAACAAAAATATATGAAATGATGCCATGATCGCAAAGAGTTGTTGATTTTAATATCAGAATCTTTTGATTTGGCAAAGGATTAAGCAAATAAATTATGAATAAAAGTAACAAATTACAGGGCTTATCATACATTTAAGGAAGACTAAACTGGTAACCAGAGGCACTTAGTTGTTTATAATAAATTCATAATATATTATGCTATGCACATTATGTCATCGCTATTCACTGAAAACATTTCAGAATCCATTTTAAAAGTTTAATTTTAACATAAAGAATGAATTACCAATAAATTAGGTCACATACATTTTGAACACAAACGTGCAGCATTCCGATGATTTAAAAATAGATTTTAGAAACTTAATGCAACACAAATTGGCAATAACCAAATTATGGAGGATTAGGAAATAGGTACATTGCAGTTTCAACATACACTCTATGCATCATCAGCACATACTGTAGTATATTATTAATGAGCCTGAATTATGCCTTAATAGTTCATAAACACAGGCAAATTTAATTTCCAAATAATTAATGTGAAAAATTCTATCAAAGCTTTGTAGAATTAGTTTCATCCAGACTGTTTCAGAAGGTTGTTGCACCCTGCCTGCTCTTTTGCTTACAAAATAACATGCTTCTTGGCCCTCATCCAAAAGATTAGCACCCTTCTTGCCCATTCCTAAGAAAAAAGTTTCTATCTTCTTTTTGCATTAAAAAATTTGCTCGCATAGTGAAAATTCACTTAATGTTGTCTTGAAAAGAGTGACCAGAGTTTTAAATATTAAAAGGGTTTTAAAAATTGAAAGAATTTGAAAAGTGCATTTAAAATTTTTAAAAATGTGTTCATTTCTCAACAGCAGCATATTGCCATCCTTTTTTAAACCTAGGAGAAACTCTGATGAATTCCACTTCAAGGTTATACTTCAATCTCAGAGGGAGACTTAAATGAGAAAATTAAGTTCAGAAAATCATGCTAAACAAAAAACATACCTTAGACGTTGTGATTTTTTCCACAGCAAGTGCATAGTCTAACACGGGTGTTGCTGGAAAATTCTCTTTCACATAGTTCTTCAAGATCTGCACTCTCATATCAGGGTTGTTGATCTAAACAAATAGAAAGAAAAATACATAGAAAGAAAGCTTTAATTTGTATTTAACAAACAATAGGTAATGTTAAAATCTCAGTGTACAAAGAGCAGAAACCTGAAAGAACTCAGCAATAGTTTCAGAAGCAATTTTTTGCAGATAAATTGACAGTGCTGTTAATGTCATTTCAGTGCTTCCATATGTTTTTCTTTTTTCTTTCCAGCACCACTTCAATTGCCTATTTCTGAAGAAGTTTTAACTTTTGTTTTTAGCACTTTGTAAATTTACAGGCTCAAATGGCCTTTTTAATATAAGGATACTTCTGTGGGCAATGAACTTAAATATTGAAGGATTCTCTCTCTCTCCCCCCCCCCCCCCCCTCCCTTCTGCCTTTCTTTGGCTACCTTGAGCTGCATTTTAAAGAAAACATTGGTCTAGGACAGCCAACAAAGCTGTTAGGTAAACACTGACAGAGTAAGTATGATTTTAATGTAGTTCAAGTAAAACAAAATCCATAGCAATACTAACCGATTTGACTCTGTGACCAATGCCCATGATCAGTTGTCCTTTCTTCCTCATAGAATTCACGAACTCCATTGGAATCATTCCACTGTCGTAAGCCTCACTAAAGAGTTTGGCAGCAGCATCCAGTGCTCCACCAAACCTGTCACCCTTTGAAAGATTTAAAAAGATTAATAAAACTTAAAAGGTATTTTCATTTATACTAAAATCAACACTAAAACAAAAATATTCAATGATAAGAACAGCCAAACTTCAAAAAAGAAGAAAACTTAAGTCTTGCCCAAACATATTTTGAAATCACCTCTTTTGCTGGAAGAGGTGTGGGACACACAGACAGAACAGAAAGTTCTGGAAGGAAAGAATGGCTAAAATAAATTTGATAGCATTAAATATATAGAAAATCTGTATGTAAAAGAACGTCAAATTCACCTTAAAATATTAATTAAAAACATGAATACATCAAATGATTCACAGTTTTATTACTAAAATAGGTGTAAAAACAATTAAAAGGTTTTAAGACATTAAAACCAATTTACAGATGTCAAATATGAAAGAATTTGCTGGAGTTCCGAGTGCTTTCGACCAAACCCTGGTCATCGTCAAGGGGTGAAGTGAGACTAAATCAGCAAACCAGTGTGCATTCTGGAGGTTTGCTGATTTTTTCTCGCTTTACCCCTTGATGATGACTAGGGTTTGGTCGAAAGCGCTCGGGGCTCCAGCGAATTCTTTCATATTTGACATCTGTAAATTTTGGTTTTAATGTCTTAAAACCTTTTAATTGTTTTTACACCTATTTTGGTAATAAAAAACTGTGAATCATTTGATGTATTCATGTTTTTAATTAAATTTGATAGATTTATTTATTGTTAATACAAAGTAAAAAAAAAAAGAAAAAAAATTAAGACAAAGATTTTAAATTTCATGCGCTGATGGGGCAAATTGGGATTTTTTTTTGGGGGGGGGGGGGGGGTTGAAGACATTGGGAGAATTTAGTTGGTTGATTATTCAATATTACAAGAAAGTTACAAATATGATAGAAAGAATTAAATTGTTGTATGCAGGGAGGCAAAGGTAAAGAAGCAGAAATTTAGAGGGTTGGTAGAAACTTAAATTTATTTATCTATACTTCTATACTAATATTATAAAGAGGTAAAAATTGTTTATTTGTAGGAGGTAAGCTCTGGAACTACCAAACCGATCCCAAAAGTAATGGTATCAAAATGATGGTGTTAGTCCAACTTAGAACATAGGCTACATCTTATGACCGTGTCACGACCAAAAGGGGGGTGCAAGAGCAAAAAACGTTCTAAAAATGCGATTTTTGTGATACTGAAGAGCCTAGAAATATGAAATTCGGAATGGTAGTTACTTATAAGATACTAATATCTCTAAGGACATTTCAAAAAAAAAAAAAAAATCTAAATAAAAAAGGTGTGAAAATGCACAAAAAGCGTTCTAAATAGCCATTTTTACGCAATTTCAAGAAGTACCAAACCGATTTAAAAAATAATGGTGTCAAAATGACGGTGATAACCCTTGCTCCAACATAGGCTACATTTTATGTTGGTTCCACTACCCCCAAAGGGGGTGCAGGAACAAAAAAACATTCTAAATTGCGATTTTTGTGTTAATGAAGGGCCCAGATACATGCAATTTGGCATAGTAGTTACTTATTAGATATAAATTATCTGTAAGAACATTTCTTAAAATATTTAAAATTTAAAAAGGGGTGAAAATGCGCAAAAAGCTTTCTAAAAAACATTCTAAATGGTGATTTTTACGCAATCTCAAGAAGTACCAAACCGATTTCAAAATTAATGGTGTCAAAATGATGGTGACAACCCTTGCTCTAACATAGGCTACATTTTATGTCGGTACCACTACCCCCAAAGGGGATGCAGGAGCAAAAAAACATTCGAAATTGCGATTTTTGTGTTACTGAAGGTCCTAGAAACATGAAATTCGGAATGGTAGGTACTTATAAGATACTAATGATCTCTAAGGACATTTCTAAAAATAAATCTAAATTAAAAAGGTGTGAAAATGCACGAAATTAGTTCTAAAAAACGTTCTAAATGGCGATTTTTACGCAATCTCACGAAGTACCAAACCAATAAAAAAATAATGGTGTCAAAATGGTGAAAACCCTTGCTCTAACATAGGCTACATTTTATGTCGGTGCCACTACCCCTAAAGGGGGTGCAGGAGTAAAAAAGCGTTCGAAATTACGATTTTTGTATTACTGAAGGGCCCAGATATATGGAATTTGGCATGGTAGTTACTTATTAGATATAAATGATCTCCAAGAACATTTCTTAAAAAAATTCAAAATTTAAAAAGGGTTGAAAATGCTCAAAAAGCGTTCTAAATGGTGATTTTTATGCAATCTCAAGAAGTACCAAACCGATTTCTAAAATAACGGTGTCAAAATGATCATGACAACCCTTGCTCGAACATAGGCTACATTTTATGTCTGTGCCATTACCTCCAAAGGGGATGCAGGAGCAAAAAAAGTTCAAAAATGCGATTTTTGTGTTACTGAAGGTCCTAGAAACATGAAATTTGGAATGGTAGTTACTTATAAGATATAAAATGATCTCTAGGAACATTACTTAAAAAATTCGAAAATTAAAAAGGGGTGAAAATGTGCGAAAACAGTTCTAAAAAAACGTTCTAAATGGCGATTTCTAAGCAATCTCAGAAAGTACCCAACCTATTTCAAAAGTAATGGTTGGAAATTAATGATGACAGCCCTTGCTCCAACATAGGCTCTATTTCATGTCTGTGTCATTGCCACCTAGGGGTTGCAGAAGCAAAAAACGTTCTAAATTACGATTTTTGTGTTACTGAAGAGGCTAGAAACTTTAAATATCTTTACTTTAAATAAGAAACTTTAACTAGCCTAGAATCCTGAAATTATGCAGGGCAGTTATAAGATACAAATGCTCTCTAAGAACATTTCCTATAAAATCGAAATTTAAAAAGGGGTGAAAATGAGCGAAAAGTGTTCTAAAAATCTTTCGAAATTGTGATTTCTACGCAATCTCAGGAAGTACCTAACCAATTTAAAAAATAATGGTGTGAAAACGATGGTGACAGCCTTCGCTCCAACATAGGCTGTATTTCATGTCGGTGCCACTATCCCAAAGGAGGTGAAGGAGATAAAAATGACCTAATTTGCGTTTTTTGTAATACTGCAAGGGCTAGCAATTTGAAACTAGGCATGGTAGTTACTCTATACATGATCTCCAAGAACATTTACTAATTCAAATTGATAGTGACAGTCCCCGCTCCAACATAGCCTATATTTTACGTTGTTGTCACTACCACCTGAGGATTACAGAGCAATATAAAATTCTAAATTGCGTTTTTTGTGTTACTGAGGGCGTCTAACATTTTAAATTTGGAATGTTAATTACTTCAAAGATGCAAATGCTTTCTAAGAATTGTCGAAAGAAAATACCAAATTTAAAAGGATGAAGTGAGCGAAAAGCATTCTATAAGTGTTCTAAATTACGATTTTTATGCAATCGTATAAAATACGAAACCGATTTCAAACATAATGGTTGCAAATTAATGGTGATAGAACATGTTCAAATACAAGCTATATTTTATGTCGGTGCCACAATCCTTAGAGGATTGCAGGAGCAAAAAAACTTTCTAAATTGCGATTTCTGCAGTACTGAAGAGGCTAGCTACTTTAAATATAGCATAGTAGTTACTTATAAAATACAAATGTCCTCTAAGAACAGTCGAAAATAAATTCGAAATTAAAAATGGGCGAAGCGAAGGGAAGGAGCGAAAAGCATTCTAAAAGTGTCCTAAATTATGTCTTCTATGCAATCTCAGGAAATCATAAATCGATTACAGAACTTATTGGTTGCGAATCAAGAGTGATAGTCCTTGATCCTATACCGGCTATATTTTATGCCGGTGCCACTACCATCTGGTTGGCAGGAACAACAGGAAAGCCTTTAAAAACATCTTAATTCCGTTTTCTGTAGAATAATAGGAAATACCAACCAATTTCAAGGTTAATGTTGGCAAATTAATGGTAACAGTCTCTTTTTCAACATTTTATGAGACATTCTATTTCACTGACACCAGAGAGGTGGTAGACTGTTAGACAAGAAGCTTGGAGTTTTACATGATGGTTAATTTTAAGATGTAAATGTGTTAAGATGGTTTCTAAAAAATTCGAAACTTCAAATGAATACTGAAATGAGCGAATGAAATGAGCATGAAAGTCTAAAAATACTTTCTAAATTATCATTTATTTGGAATTAGTTTTAGTTCTTATTAATTAAAATCTCATTTCTGTCTATTGTACTTTTATATTGTACTTTATAATGAAGTTTAGTCAAACTGTGGCTTAATTTGTAATTTTTGAATTATTCCAAAAAGTGTTCTTCTAATAAAAAATAGTCATGCAAACATCACTAGGCATATTTCAACTATTACGCGAGCAAAGCTGCGGAGTTTGCTAGTTATTATAAAGTTCCAAAATAGGCACAAAAGTATTAAAAAGAGTTTTATAAATTGTAAACAGTGTGTGATGAGTAGAAAGCAACAGAAGAAAAGGAAATTGTTATTTTGGGAGATTGAGGGGATTTTAGATAAAATTTCTAAAGAAATCCATCAAAATGAAGATTCTCATTCCTGAACATTACAATAAAAAAAAAATCATTCTAAATTTACACATCTAGTGCAAGTACTTGAGTATTTGTGTTTTCTTGTTTTTACTTGCATATAAAATGGCGTAACTTAAAATTACAACAGATTCCTACCAGATGACCTTAGCCAATTCCACTATGAAATTTCAAGAAAATTTTCTAAATCTTCATAATGATACTTTTGCAGATTGTATTATTTCCTCCATGATGGAAGAGAAACTTGATTACTCTGTGTTCTCTTGCAACATTTGTTGTATGATACCTTAACACGCCAACTGCAGTTTTTTTATTTTAGACCTTATCAATGTCCTGCGCTGATTCATATTTTTAAAAAACTGGTTTCTTTTTGCACATAATTTGTTTATACTGTGAGGCATTTCCTAAATTTTCATGCCCTTTTTGGAAAACTTGAAGGTGTATACAGCCACAAGAGGGAACATGGAGGGGTTTGTCAACAACTGCAGTCAATGTGATATATTTTATCATCTTGCACCCTGCTTTAGCTTTTATAATGCATAAAATGAAAAATTATGAATACACATACTTCTTAAAGCTAAAAATAAAAACTAACACTTAACAACTGAAAACCCATTTCTCAAATGTTAAAATAATGCACTTGCTTAGAAATACTTTTCAATGGAAATTTTACAATAGTGAGTCAATATTTGAAAATCTTCTCCACTTCATAGAATAAAATAATTAAAACACTCTTACAAATATCTGAATTATGAATTATTGTTTTCATATCTTTTAAAATTAACCCCTTAAACTTACAACTACGTGCAAGACACATGGTCTTGTATTCAGACCAAAACTGATTATCACGGGCCTGGCCCATACTACATCGGTTGGGCCAAATGTAAATATTACGGACATGGCCCCTGGTACAATGATCAAACCAAATGTAAATGGCCCGTAATGTGACAGTAAAGGCCAACACGATTACTAATAAACCTTTTGGGGTATATCTACCACAATTATTACATCAGGTTGTAATTACTTATCAAATATTCCAGAAAATGACCAGTTACACATGTATTTAAATTCCGCAAGTCACAAGCGTTTGTTACAACTTAAGACAGATTTGACAAACTGTGGAATGGCTCGAAGGCTGCATGACGTTGTTTACATTTTGGACCCAGGCTATTGAAATTTAAATCATAGGTTAATGCTAGCTTTACATATCTGAAAGCATTGGAATAAATGAAATAGAGTAAAATATTACTTTTCATTTTATCAAGATTTATTTATTTACAGTAGCTGCAGCGAAAGTCTCCAATTAGAATACCAATTGGTATGTATGCAACTTTTCTTTATTGGTTTGTTAAAAACTGACTCATGAGTGTTTTTAGCTGACTCATTTTCTGGTTGACTGGCTCGCAATTTTATGATTATCAAGTCAGATAAGACAGAAATTTTAAGTGGAATACAAAGCCTGATTAGGAGTTATGGTTACAAGAAATTAAAATGTAATGATCCAATTTTTGCCATAAAATTGAATTATTCCTAGTCTTCATGGCCCAAACTTTCAGTCCTAGCTTTGACCCAGTCTGTATGAAAATTATTTGTCTCGGCATGGCCTGGTCTGTTTAAAGATCAATAACTTGGCCCAAAATGTTTTCAAAAAATGCATACATTTTTAAATCGCCATTATTCTATAGTTAAACATTAAAATTCATTCTTTTTAAAGAATAGTAGATTTATTTCTACACTTATTAAAATATTGTAAAATGTGTGGAAAAGAACTTGCCTATGATGGAATTTTGTTTTAAACTGAAAAACGTGTTGATCCATGCAAAATTAATATACTATAATACCTAAGAAAAGAATATATAATACATTTACACGTGATAAGAAGGGAACTTATATATAACACATTTTTTTCTTCTTTTCTATGCAATTCAGTCTTGGATTTTACTGTATAGCATTTTTCAGATTTTTAACACTTCAATACATGGAATATGGGATTAACAATATTCATGATAACTGAAACATTTACATATAAGAAATAGAGATTCATTAAAAAAATAAATATCACACCTTGCAGCACTTCTATAAAAATGAAGATTATAAACATGCAAAAAAAAGTTAGGATAAATATTTTTGGCCTGAACTCCTTGTACGAGACAAATTTATAACCAAATCAATGTAAAAATATTTCAATTTTCCGGGCCCAGGCCTGGAAATGTCTGCCTGTGCAGACCTCTATTTCTTTATGCTGCAAAATAAAAATTCAAAGCCAAATTAACCATGAGCTGTAAAATAATATTCTTGAGGAGGTGGGAGGGAGGGGGGGACAGTCTAAGATAAAATTATGTAAAACTACTGAGCTACTTGCAGAAAAATAGATTACAGAGGCAAGTTTAATGAAAGAATTTACTCAATTTGAGATTTTAAAAAGGTGTAAATACATCTTTACTGATAATGTACATCACACAAGTTATATACTTACAATGGTTAGCAGGCCAGAAACTAGGGATGAAACCAGGTCTTTTCCTGCCCTAGCACAAACAATGGTGTTGTGAGCTCCAGATACAGCGGGTCCATGATCAGCTGTCACCATTAATACCATTTCCAAGAACTTGCCAGCATAGACTGGCAGTCGCCTCTGGAACCACAAGAGACCGAGAACACCCCCTATTCCAAGATCTTCTTTAATGACTGTGGTGATAGGTGTGCCAGCATACAGAAGTTCTTGCCCTCTTTCGTCACATATACTTGTCATAAAAGAAGCTGGCTTACGTATTAGACCCAATTCCTTTAAATTAAAACAGTGATATAAATATTCACGCAAAAGCAAAATGTCACCTAATAAGAGATACAGTTAAATAAAATTACAGTGATCTCTCATTCATATGCAACCGCTCTCATACGTATTTTTCACTTATGTGCGTTTTTCCCGCAGGCTCTCCCAGCAAAATAGGAAAACAATGCTAACACTTATTCATTTATGTGCAAAACCTAAAATGCACCTTTTACTTAACCCCATGGGGGGGGGGAGGGGGAGAATCAAGTTTTAGTAAAATCGTCGCCACGCTTTGCTTATCGCAAAAATGTATCCTTCCTGTTTTGTTTGAAAATGGATATCATAAAAAAATTTTATGAAAAATGTTTTAAGCCAAAAACAGTGTTAGCTGATCATTTCCATATTTTAGTTCCCCAAAACAAAAACAAACCTTTATTGATAGCTTCTTTGTAAAGAAAATGTAATTTAACAAAAGTTTGGTGCGTATGTAACAACTTTGAATTTTTACATTCTTATTAAATTACAATATATAAACGGAAATTATGTGCATATTTATTTGTGTATTAGTAGTGTACTATTAGTATTAGTTATGTTAACTTTTCGTGCTTAAACTTATTTTATGGTTTTTCATTAATGCTCAAAAATTTTGTTGTCCCCTTTTTGTCACACATAAGTGAGAAATCACTGTATTTGAAAACAATATTCAATTAGAAAAAATCTTTACAGAGAGCAATATAGTAAGAAAATACAATTAGCTTTAATGGATTTTTTTTTTTCGAGTTTTTGAAAAAAAACCCATATAAACATTTTGTTGCTAAATTTTATTCCTTAACAATAAATTTTAAAACCTTTATACGACTGCAATTAAATCATTACCATAGTGACAAAACAATGAAGCTGGTTTTTCTCATACAAAACAAAATAGGAAAAATTAGATATCTGTTACATTTTAAATCCCCATTCCATACAAATTGTAGCCTTTCAACAGTTAGCCTATTGCAAACTAGCAAATAAAAACTTACATGGATGACATAAAACCACCAAATAATGTTTTATAATGACTGATAAAGAAAGACTTTGCTCATGAATTTAAATTAGTAATTTTAATTTATGATTGCAAAAATTGTTTCATTACAACACATTATGTTAATACAGTAGACTCTCAAATCTGCAACCCTAAAATCTGCAAACGCCTACAATCCGCACACCATCGGAGATGTAAACAATGAAACTTTCAGTTCAGACAAAATTACAGACTTTTAATTTTTATAACTTTCTGTAGACGTATTTTAATATGCAATTCTTGTTAATATGACTGAATTCATGCTTTTTCATGAAGGAAGTATAAATTAATTTCTCAAAAAATTCAAGATATTGTTGATATCACTGATAATTGCAATCTGTTTACCAAATATATTTATGTATTAATCAAGTTTTAGTTATTGAGTCTGGCTAAATCAGAAATAAAATTTCCTTAAATTATGATTTTGATGTGAATTAGTAGGAAATCGTTATGAGACAAGTTTCACTGAATAAGTCAAGATAAATGTGTATCATCTTTATTATGCATGTTTAATTATACATTATTTATTATTTATTTGACCTTACTTTTAATAATTTCATCATTTTTAAAATTATCTTAATTTTTATTATTTTACCTTATTACTTTATTCAACAATTTTACTATATTGTAACCATTCATTATAATTTTGATTGCATTATTACATTTCAATTACTGTTTAAAAATGTAAACAAACCAATGACCAGAATCCACAAAATTCTAAAATACGCACAACCTCTGGTCCCAAGCTTTGCAGATTTGAGGGAATCTACTGTATTCAGAATATTAAAGGAGATGCTTTGCCCTCTATGTGCTAAATATGTCACAGCCCATTCATGTTTTCAAAGCAGACTGTTTGCTGTGTTTAAAATGACTGAGAAAGAAAGAAAGGCTGCAAATATAGAAACAACAGCTATATAAAAATTAATATTTTTTTCAAGATGTGGCCTCAGTGCATGCATTAAAATACTGATTTTTTTTCCCCTTGCTCTGTTACAAGTGAAAATATGGCAACAAGAAAGAAAAAACAATGCTACAGGAGGCACTGAGAACTAAAGTAGACCCACCTCACCAGCTGCAATTTTGAGAAAAATGCTTGACCTAAATAAGTGCATATTTTACATCTCAAACCAATTAATGCACATAGAGAGCATAGTCTTCACTTCTGGATGACCGACTCCTGGATCATCCATCTACCGATTCATAATTTTGCAAGCCGTTAAATCTTCATAACCAACATTATTCTAGTAACAATCAAGTCAGTCTGTGATTCCATTTGCAGCAGAAATATTTTTTAAACATGCTACATTTGACACAAGGTCAATATCTCAATCATAATACAGTAAAACCTCCTGAAAGTGACCATGTTACATTCCAATAAAAATGGGTCACTTCGAGAGGTGGTCTCTTAATGGAGGTCATGTTTAAATCTAAATTTTACTGGTTGAAAAAAGTTAATGTTAATAAACTTAAATTTTCACATTAGGATAATATATAAAAATTTAAGTATCAAAACAAAAGTTAATTACATAAGCCGTAATTATTATAGAGTTTAAAAAATGAATAAATATATTGACATTTGCCTTGATTTTACGGTTTTATCTTTCATAACTTTTATTTCCAAGTCCTTTCGAAGTTCAGTAAATAATTGCCCCTTTTTATGGGGGGAGGGGGAACAAATAATGCCAATTTAATTAATTTATCTATTTTTTTATTTTTTAGAGTTTCTTAACAGAATATGGCAGGGGAGCTTATTGACCGTCATTCTTAATTCGTCATCAGAGTTCAATTCATTGCCTAAAAAGGCACAAAGGGGTTAAAAGTTACCAGTATAAAAAAAAATCTAAACTTATTTTAGAAGTTTAATGAATAATTTGCCCTCCAGAATTATTTTTCTAATAAAACCTTCAAGCGACCAAGAAAAAACGGAATTTGTTTAATTTTCTTCAAAGAAATGGGTTGCTCATGGAGGGAGTTCAACTGGGATGGTCTCTGAATGGAGGTAAAATGAGTATTGAGCCTATGGGAATAAATTCCATTCCATGAAAAAAATTATCGCTCAGGGGAGGCAGTCGCTTAATGAAGGTGGTCACACAGGGAGGTTTCACTGTATCTAAATCCTAATTAGGTGCATCCTGTGTGCTCACAATGTTACGCCTATGTTCCTTTCTGAATTTACCCCTCCCCCCCCCCCCCCCCAAAAAAAAAGGGGGGGGGGAGATTGCCGAGGGTGGCAGTTGATAGAATGGCGGATAATCAGAAGTTTACAGCATCACATTCATAACAATAAATGTTTCAAATGACCCTAAAAATCCAAAATAAGATTAACAAAAATATGTGTTACATCTATAATTGATTGTTCGTTCCCCCAGTAGTTACTCTATAAAATCAACTTAAATCTCTGACTTTGATACCCTTATCTGAAAGATTAACCTTGAAAGGAAACAAAATGCTATTCAACTTAGCATAGGAATAAGAATACCAGTAAAATTAAGTTCATTTAAGCGTGAAAATTTCTGCAAGGATGTGCCAGAAAGTAGTGAATTGAGATTTAAGAGAAGAGTAGCAAGCAAAGAAGAAAACATTTTTATCTTGAATTTATTTGAATAAATATCTAACACTTATCTTAGGTCACAGATGTTCAGCCAACTTGGCAAAAAGGCCAAATAGGTTGATTATCAAACAGTGGCCAAATTTTCGTTACATCCCTAGAATATACAGATAAAAAGAAATGAAAAATACGAGTGCATTCTAAGGCAATAGGATTACCATTGTAGAGTGGAATCTCATATCTGACAGATGAGGAGTCAAAATGCATCAAATTTTTTTTATGGGTTTTAATTACAAATTAAAAGATTCTCAAAACACATTTTCAACTCTATAAATAGGATTAAAAGCCACACAGAAATCCTGAAACATTTCAAAACTGGTTTCTGAAAACAGAAAGGATCTTGCCCACTAAAGATTGTGATTCTTACCCTGGCCCAACTGTAGTCCATGGGTACAGCAGGAGGAGGAAGCTCTGGCTGAGGTATTATTTCACCTTGTTCGACAAGATCGTCATAAACACCCCTGGAAAAATAAATTGATATTTTAAGATTTTTTTTTTTTAATTTAGTAATTCAGAAGAGCTAAAATAGGTATAAAAGTAAATAGTTAAAAAACCATTCAAAAATATCTCTAACATTTCAAAACAGCAATAATCTTTAAAATAATCTCTCATTTCACAACTGCCATTTGTGTTCCAAAACATTTCAGTTGCAATGCATGAATTTGGTGAGGGGCCCCGATTAAAGAAATTCACTGCTGCTATTAACACACATAAAAGTGGGAAATGGGTAAAAATAGAAATTTTTTTCCATCTATACAATAAGGCCAAACTTGTATAATTTAAACACATTTCAACAGTTATTCATACAATAAAATGAACTATAACTGTACATATGATTTTTTTTAACTTAGAAATTATTAAGAAAAAAAAATAACAATAAACGTATAAAATCATTAAATCAAAAAAGAAAATTAGAAACAGTTTGCTAAAAATATAAATCCATCCAAATGTATCTGATGAACTTATGTGAGGTACAGAGATTAATTTTTCAAAATAAATGTATTATTTTGAATGATTTCAATGTTTAAGACTTTACTTAAAAAGAAAAAGAAAATCTATGCTAAATATATGCATGACAAATTAATCTTTATTCCACAAATACATTTCTAAAAATGCATCACAAATTACCCAGAAGTGTTTTATAAATACAGTAAACTCCCGAATATCCAGCTCGCGACTATCCGGCCTAGTAAAAAAAAAAAAAAATGAATGTTGAAAGCGGCCAAAAAGCATAAGAAGAAATTCCAAACATTGTAATTGCAAGGTCTTGGAACATTGTTTTGGACTAAAAAATTGGACATAAACCCGTGTGGTAAACTGCAATGGGAGATAGATGAGAACGGTAAGCTTCTACCGTTGCTGAAAAATATACCGGGCTCTGACGATGTCGATGCAGAAGACATTACAGAATAGATGGCAAACGACGAAGTTAATGAATTAATTGATAACGATACTGTAGAGGGAGAAATATCAGAAATAAAAGATAAAAAAGATTGCAGGAAAAATCTCATCCCACATTCTTAAAGGTTTAAGACGATTGAGGTAGAACTGCAGTACATTAGACAGCAGGAATCTGCGTCCATCTGATATCATTTACTTGCATAAACGGAGGGACATTACGTCGCGGAAGACGGCTAATAGGGAGAAGCAGTCCCCTATTAAGGACTTTTTCAAAAACTAAAAACTAAGTTTTGACTCTTATCTTATGCATAACTTTTCAGATTTGTGCAATCCTTTATTAATAAACAGTAAAATAAAATTTACTCATTTTTTTAGGAAACAGGATTACGTTTTATGTTAATATTTTGCTTATTTTGAAACTATGTACTGTATATATAAAATTTATCTTAATATGTGTAGCATGTTTTATAATATCATGGCAGGGGGAAGGCACGAAATTAGTAAATATTTGTAGAACTCGGGCCTATCCGGCTTTTTTGTTATCTGGCCTACCCTTCCGCCACATTAAGCCGGATAGTCGGAAGTTTACTGTAGAATAAAAAATTCTATTTCAAAAGAACCTTATGGAAACTTCCTTTCCCTAGTTAAAGAACTAAATTTACATGACTTTCAGAAGCTTATACAGTAGACTCCCTTAAATCCACGACCCTAAAATCCGCAAACGCCTAAAATCCGTGTATTTTTTCAGATGTAAACAATGAAATTTACAGTTAAGTTGCAGAAACAAAATTCAAGATGGTGCCGAAATAAGCGACTACTGCAATGTTTTTTTACTAAATTTTTTGTTAATAATTCTTTTTTGGCAATTACAGCTGACTTATTACTAAATAAATTTACATTACTTCTGATTTTGATATAAATTAGCATATCTATATCAAAAATTCCAGGTTTCGAAATGGAAAAATATACGAAACGGAACGCTATTTTAAAATTGTTGTTAGCGGAACTTTTTTTAAATTATAGACAAATTTATTTCTAAACATACAAAGCAGTATAAGAAAAGCATTCAAGACTCTAAATAACAATGAAAAAAGTTACAGTGAGTGCAATAAACTATATATACTGATAATAGCATTAACACTGTTCTCCTTGCTACCACTAGATGGCAGCATAGGAATTTTGGAATCGAATCGATTTCATTGGTAATAATTTAATATTTTTCTAAATTTTTATTTTACATAATTATTTTAATAAATACTTACTTTTAAACTAATAAATTATTTTAATATTTTACTTATTTTAATGTTTCACTTTATTGTAAGCATTCATTATAATTTCCCTTGCTTAACTACCAATCAAAGTAATGTTTCAAAAATGTAAACAAATCAATGACCAGAAATCCGCAAAATTCTAAAATCCGCACAACCTCTGGTCCCAAGCTGTGCGGATTTGGGGGAGTCTACTGTAATAAAAACTTGCCTTTGATTTGACAGTACAGCAACTCAGTAACAAACTCCAAGTATTTGAGTAGACACAATGTCTAATTATTAAGCTTTCTAGAGCCGCCACCCCCCCCCCTCCCCCATATGCTTCTAATATTTTCTTTGCATTTTTGCATCAATCCAGAGAATGTCCAAATTTGCTTTTCTAAATGTGGAATTCCTCCTTTAGGAGGAACTCTCATGCCTAATAATAGTTCAAGAAAGAAGATAGGGAGCCATTCCATGAGAAACAAGTAAAATATCCCGCACATGACACATACATAAATACCTATATTTATTACCTTATAAAGTTGTTAAAATATAAACTATACATTAAAATGAACAAAAAAACTCCCTATATTTTCATATTATTTCAGTTGTTTTAATTTGACGATACAATAGCATTGCTATAACAGCAGTAATAGGTTGACAAGCTGTCCCACACGTAATAAGGAATGCCCTTTATTAGGTTTATCTCCACATTTTAAACCCTTGACCTTAGTAAGCTGCCTGTTTTTAATAATAAAAATAACAATAAAAATCGCCACATTTTAAATCCTAGAGCTAAGTAATCTGCCTGGTTCAGGACCATTCCGTGAAATTCACAAAATGTCCTGTGCACGACACATATCGATTGACTTATACGTTGTTAAAACGCACTATACATTTAAAAAACCCTCTAGATTTTCATATTAGCATAGTTGTTTTAATTTGAGAATATAATAACATTGTTTAAACATCAGAACTAGGAAGAAAAGCTGTCCCGCACGTGTCATGGGATGACCCCATCCAAGATTTTCTGGCTGATATGAAGGTTAATTGTTTATTTAAAAACAGCAGATATATGATTTACATACTTCTCCATTATGTAGTAATGAGGCCAGGTTGACATGTACAATAAACGGCTTTAAGATTTGAAACTTTAACAATCTATATTATAAAGGACAAACATATCTGTGCGTAACGCATACGTCATTCTGCGAATGGCAACACTTTGAAATTTGAAATGAAATTTCGGTTTTGCAATTTTCGCTACTGCAAATTTTTAAACTTCTAAACATCGCACAGTTTCAATTTTTAAACCGTCGTATAGGGAAAAAAATGTACTTTTAGAGGCAATTTGTTTGAAAGCTCTATCTCAATTTATTTTTGAGATATTAATTTTTTTATAGTTTTTAGTACCAATTTTGTAATTGTGTCGACTGAATTATTCCATTTCTATTAAAAGTAAAGGGAAAATAGTCATGGTTTATTTATTTTTATTGATTATATCTTTATTGATGCCATTTTCACATTACAAATAAAAGTAACTTTTTTTCTAATTTTTGAACAGAAAATGACGTCAGCCATTAAAAAAATCACGCATTCTTCTTCATAAATGAAAAGATTGGAGAAGATATTTCAATATTTTTACATTAAGCTGATACGGAATTTGAGACGCTAGGCAAAATGATTCAGTGAGTAAAAATGATGTCATATTTAAAACAAAACAATCATTTTCTTTGAAAAAACTAAATATTTGACCAATACTAAAATGGCCAATACTATGGCAACTAAAGGCAAATTTCTGAATGGTAAATTTTCCCGGGTACTGAGATTAGAACTTCAATTTTATGCGAATGTCCACATAAAAAGTTGTATCGGACAAACGTGACTTTAAGTTTGGAAATACATTCATTAATAATGTATTGCGCGTTAAAATACTTTTAAATTGTGAATTTGAGTAGTGCGTATATAAATTTTCATAATGTGAAAATAATGCACAGTTTAGATTTTATGGGGAAAATTTTATGATGCGACAAAGCAAAATCCTTTTCACTGATTTTTCATCCCGTAAAAACAAACGTAAGAGCCTCAATCGATAACTTCAACATAATTACTCATCTGGATTACGTATCGAATACAGTTTGATTTTTCAATAATTTAAGCAGTTCAAGTTTTTGGAAATAATATTTTGGTAATTTTAGGTTAAAAACATTATTTGTTTTAAGAGTTAGATAACCAATGCGAGATGAATTTTTTATTGTAATTATTTTTGTAGGTTTATTATAAATTCGATCTAACAGTTCCATTCTAAACATTTTAATTCGTCGAATTTCGACGGGTTCCAACTCGTTAGAATAAAAGCTGAAAAACATTTTCAACAATAGTATAAAACATTTAAAAGAATGTATAACTTTTCTCACATGCACATAAACTCATAATATGAACTTTAAATAATAATCTTCATGAACGCAAACGTTCAAGATTCTTTGAGAACTCTCCATGAGGAGAATAATAAGGGTGGCTCATTCTACAGATGACGAAGTATTTAAACTAGTTCGAGCAGCGTGTGCAGAGCAATACCCCTTATGATAAACAAATCAGTGATCGTAATCACTTTGCTTAATGCAAATATCGAGAACAATGAATCAATTAAATTTGATTCTAAACTTCTGTGTCGTCATCTAGTGAAGCTAGTTCATTAGAATTTAAAAACGACATGTGATTTAATAAGTATCACGTGAACGGAAAAAGAAAATGGTCGATCAAAGTTCTAACGAAGTAAACAAGAGGAAAATAAATTATAAACAGACTTTTAACGATAAAAGATTGGAAAAGGTAAGTAACCATAATAATTAAATGTTTAACTGTAAATAAAGATTTTTAATAAAGTTATTGAACTGTAACGAATATAAATAAAATGAACATACGAATGATGTTTAAATATGGAAGTTTTAAGAGGCGATGAGAACAAGAATATTTGATATTCTCATCAGTTATTTATGCTTGGTAGAAAGCGCAAACTAATAAATTTATTTAAAAAATTAAACTTTTGTTCAGTTGCTTTATAAGATATGGCAGTAGCAAAGAAAAAGAAGCATTATTTAAACTATCTATTCAGGATATACTTCTTTTAATTCCAAAAATTTGTAAAAAATAAAAAATAAAGCTTTATAAGATTACTTACAGGTTTCGGCTGCGTTGCAGCCATTATCAAAAGAAAGAAGATTATTCTAAAATTACCTGATTCATGATATACTAATAATTTGAAATGCCATCATTAAAGATTAAAAGAAGTTATTATTACAGGGTGTTATAATTTATTATATATCTATACAGGATTTCTAAATTCTTTCTCAATGTATTAATCTAATTATAAATAATTAAGTTTTAACAATAAGAAAATATTTTTTTTGTCATTGGGAACACAACTGCACACAGTGTCTAAAATTCTAGTCCATCAGAAAGTGAAAAATTAACTCCATCTTTACACACATGAACCTAGTCAATTTAATCATGATTTAAGAATTTTTGCCCATTTCACATATTCTAAAATAATCTTCACACTGAAATATTATCAAATATTGATAATTGAAAGAACTTTGATAGACCATTTTCTTTTTCCGTTCATACAATGTTTATTAAATCACATGCCGTTTTAAATTCTAATGTACTAGCTTCACTAGATGGCGACACAGAACTTTAGAATCTAATTTTAATCGATTCATTGTTCTCTAAATTTGCACAAAGCAAAGGGGTTACGATCGCTGTTCGTTTATCTTAAGGGGCATTGCTCTGCACACGCTTCTCGAACTAGTTTAAACACTTCGTCATCTGTAGAATGCGTCACATTTATTATTCTCCTCTCATGGGGAATTCTCAAGGAATCTGGTAAGTATGCGTTCATGGAGATTATTGTTTAAAGAGTTTATTATGAGTTTATATACGTGTGAGAAAAGTTATACATTCTGTTTTATACTATTGTTGAAAATGTTTCAGTTTTAATTCTAATTATTAAAGTTTCAAATCTTAAAGCCGTTTACCGTACATGTCAACCTGGCCTCATTACTACATAATGGAGCAGTATGTAAATCATATATCTGCTGTTTTTAAATAAACAATTAACCTTCATATCAGCCAGAAAATCTTTGATGGGGTCATTCTATGACACGTGCGGGACAGCTTTTCTACCTATTTCTGATGTTTTAACAATGTTATTATATCTTCAAATTAAAACAACCATGCTAATATGAAAATCTAGAGCTTTTTTTTAAATATATAGTTTGTTTTAACAACTAATTATTATTATTATTATTAAAGGGCAGCTTAAAATTAATCTAAAAATTAGTGAATGATCTAAACATGTGCGAAAAAGTTCTGGTACTCTGGACACCAATAATAAATATCAATCACAATTTATGTATCATTACTTATTATTTCAGGAATTAAAAATTTTACTCCAGAATCAGATATAGTTAATAAAAAACAAGAATAGAATACCAATCATAAACTAAATTTTAAACAATCTAGCACTGTGCCAAAGCTTTAAGTGTATTTAAAATTATTAACCTATTCTTGCACTGTATTTTCCTTTCACACTTTCATTTACATGGAAATATTGCTAATGTTATAACCATCTAAATAAGCAAAATTCCAAAATGCACAAAGTTATCAGAAGTCAGATTTTACTCTAATAAGTTTAAATCTTTTTCTTAAAAACTAAACAGCATTTTACAAAATAATTTAAGGAATAAAAGATACAAATTTTAGAATTGGATACTTTTACAGAATCACAAAAACTCTGATCAAATTGATTTTTGGAAATTAGATACATACTGAATCGTTTTTCCTAAGTTGTCAAATGTATCTGGCACATAAGCTCCAGTGTCAGATAATGCTCTATTTTTAGCTGTGGCTGTTTCCCTGTCACTGTTGGCACATGCCCCAGCATGGCCGAACTGGACTTCAGAGGTAAACATGCGAGCGCATGTTCCAATGCACCAGGCGACTAGAGGCTTCGTGATGCGACCGTCTTTCAGTGCTTGACAAACTTCATATTCCTCTACACCACCAACCTGTAAATATTTTTGAAAGATGTGATTGAAGAAAGGTTATTCGTGTAATGATCATTCAACTAATAGGATAAAATAAAAAAACTTAAAAATATACTTCAGTCAACATGCACTTAATTATAGTGCAAAAATTATGTTGAAGCTGGCAGTCTGCATGATCTAGGATCTGAAATGAGACTGTTTTTCTTTCATTCGACTAACATCAATAACAGGGTTGCCTTTTCTCTTTCAACTTGGTTACATTTTTTTTTCAGGGGTGAGCTCGTCCTGGATTAAATTAACTCCCAAGCCTGTGTTGGGCTGGCATTTTTTTCTTCTTTTTTTTTAATAATGATGATGTATAGTTGTTTAACAAAATCTTTAGAAAATTAAATTTGGTTCAATAAATTACATAAAAATATCCTTAAATATCTACTATCTTTGTAGAGCTTTAAATTTTTTCCCTTTATTATTTGTATTATTTCATTCTAAACTATTTTTTTTACTGAATTTTCATTTGAATGTAATTATTTTTTGAGTGTTTGGTTGAGTGCAAAAGTTCGTGCGGAGGTGCAATAGATGGCGTTAGAAGTGGCGTAAAGTGTTGTCATTAATATTGCCACCTACATAAGATAGATCGTTGGAAAGGTGACACGTGCAGCTTTCATCTCAAACAAAATAATTTGTGTAGATACAAACTGCTTCGAGAAAGTTTACTTTCAAAATGAGTGTCGATAAAGTGCATTTACAGCATGTTATGCTTTACACGTTTCGGAAGGGAATAAATATTGCAGCAGCCGTAAAAAACATTCAAGAGGTTTATCAAGGACAAGCACCAGCTAAACGAGCTGTGGAAAAATGGTTTGCGAAATTTCGCTGCGGAGAGTTTAACCTTGAAGACAAGCCATGCTCAGGTCGACCTTCACACATTGATGACGATGTTGTGCGTACTTTAGTTCAGAATACTCCGCGAATTTCAGCAGAGGAAGTTGCTACAGCACTTAACGTTGACCTATCAACCGCTTTTCGGCATTTAAGAAACATGGGATTCGATTTGAAGCTCGATATCTGGATGCCCCATTAGCTGACAGAGAGGAACAAAATTGAGCGTATTTCTGCTGCCGTTTCTTTACTCAGGCGGCTCAAAAATGAATAGTGACGGGCAATGAGAAATGGGTCCTTTACAACAATGTTCAGCACAAACGCACATGAAAGCAGGCAGGTGAGCATGGAGACGCAATGGCAAAGGCCAGTTTGCACCCAATGAAGGTGATGCTCTGTGTTTGGTGGGATTGCAAGGGCATAATTTATTTTGAGTTTCTCCCCGCTGGCTAAACAATTGATTCGGACAGGTACTGTCATCAATTAACCAATCTGATTCGAGAAATGAAACAGAAACGTCCGATTTTGTCGAATCACAAGGGCATAGCCCCATCACGACAACGCCAGACCACATGTTTCGAGACAGATGCTGCACAAACTGAACAGCCTAAAATGGGATGTCTTAACTCATCCACCATATTCTCCTGATATCGCACCATCTGATTATCACTTGTTCCGGTCATTGCAAAATCATTTAAATGGAAAAAACTTGACTCTTTGGATGCCTTAAAAAACGTTGTGTCTTCGTTCTTCGAATCTAAATCATGCAGTTTTTATGATCGGGGCATCCGTATGCTGCCAGAACATTAGAAATTGATTATAGAAAACGATGGAGCATATATCGTTGATTGAATAAAGAACTTTGTTTGCCTAATCACTGTGTGACTTTTACTCTCAAACTCCGTATGAACTTTGCACTCATCCAATAATTATTCAAGTAATATCGTTATTTTGTATTCCATGACTTAAATCAAAACAAAAAAAATTATACATAAGTAACTGCACTTTATCAGTGTGTCTTGCAGAAAATGAGCTGTGCCAGGCTGAATTTTAAAAATTCATAACAGGTTGGACTAAGCCAAACTCTTAGCTTTTATACAAAGCCAATAAATTTTTTTCATGAGGCAGATCGAGATTTTGTTTGTATTCCAATGATAGCTGCTCTAGTGTCACAAGGAGAACGTAAAAATAATAACTAGTAGGGATGCACCGAATAGTGATTTTGGCTGAATACCGAATATTCGGCCAACAGGCAAACCGAATACCGAATATTTGGCTAGCCAAATAGTAACTGCTAGGCCGAATACCGAATATTTGGACTGCCAAATAGTAACTATTCGGCCGAATACCGAATATTCAGTTTGTCGAACTTTTATATTTCAAAGTTTAAAGGCATTAAAATGTTAAATTTTAAAATAATTTTACATAATATTTAAAACAGAAATTTTTATTCTAATAAACAAAAGCTTTTTTCAAGTAAACTTTATGCTGAATAAAATCTGCTTTGAGTTATTTACGAAGAGGATAGTTATAAAAATATTTTTTAATTAATAAAATTTTAAGTTTCATAGCTTCTTCTGAGAATTAAAACAAATGAATAAAATTTTCTTAAATTCTAAAACAAACATTTTAAAATCAAAGAGAGATTGTGAAAAAATTGGAAGAAAAATTGTACAGGATCATATATTTACTTGTCAGGAAGAGACTAAAGTAAAAGTTAATAAATAATACAATCAATTCAAATTTTATATGGTGACAACTTAGCAAGAATAACTATTCTACTTCCTTTGATTAAGCAAGGAAGTTTTTAAATGCATCCTAGATCGGTGTCTGGAGTGGGCAATTATTTTCAGACATTGTAAACGTTGTTCTTAAAATCTTAGCAAGAAACAGATTATTTACTGGACAATGTTCAGGAACTTGCATTTGTGCATAATTAATTCCTATGAAAATCCTCATGATTGGCTAATTTTCTTAAATAATACTTAACAGCAAATAAATAATGTAAAAACATTTTCTTTTATTTAAATATGATTTTGTTTCTAATTATTTTGAATATCTTTATAAGTTGACAGTTAAACGCAGAAATTGTATAAGGTTTTAAAAATATATGTTTTAAAAGTTTTTTTAAGTATTCGGTTCGGCCGAATATTTCGATATTCGGCCAAACTAAATATTTGGCATGCTGAATAATTTGCTATTCGGTCAAGCCGAATATTCGGCATACCGAATAGTTTGATATTCGGCCAAACCGAATATTTGGTAACATGGCCGAATAGGCTGAATACCGAATATTCGGTGCATCCCTAATAACTAGTTGAATGTGCCAATCCCAAAACTTTCTTCTATCTCATATATTTCAAAATGTTACAAATGTCAATATTTCATTTTTATTAGTTCAATATTATATCAACGTTGAACTTCGGAGTAAAAATGAGTTCATCTCGATCATATTTATTAAAATCACGAATAGTCGGCTTATCAGGATGGGAAGTTTCCATCGATTCACGAGTGAAAGAGGCACAAAAATCGCTGTTACAACGCCCCCTTCCAGCAGAATTTTTCCAAATTCAGGGAGGACCACCTTGTTATGACCAAAAACATACACAAAAAATTAGTTCAATTCTGTGCATAACTTCATACACTGTTTGATGGCACAGTATTCAAAATCACACAAAAATCGCTATTACAGCGACTCCTCCTGGCAGATTTTTTTCAAATTAAGGGAGGACCCGCTTGCCATAGCCAAAAACTTTTTTTTTAAAAATTGGTTCCATTCTATGCACAACTTCATACACTTTTTGATGGTACAATGGCGACAGACAAACATTTTCTATAAACAGGTTTTTTGGTATCTCTGGCCCCTAAAACGTGTCAATCCGTCGAAAACTTGAAGTCGAAAAAAATTTCGATTACAATATTTTCTTCTATTGAGAATAGAAGAAAGTAAAAAGGATGGAAGTATGTTTCAGGGGGTCTATTTCTATGCTTTATTTAAGGTATCCAATTTCATAAAAGCTGTAGACCATTTGACATTGTTGAAAAACAAGTTGTTGCTATACTTTCAATCTTTGAAAGACACAGCTAAAAAAAAAAATAAAATAAACCATGGATTTGCAATTTTAGGGTAACTGTCCATGGCACTAAAAAACTGATTTGATGAACATCAGATTGGTGTTCCATATCCACATCTCACATGTGGATAAATATGTAAAGCACATAATAAATATAAAAACTAGTTGGATGTGCCAATCCCAAAACTTTCTTCTATCTTATACATCTTAATATTTCAAAACCTAGTTACACACGTTAATACTTCAATATTATTAGTTCAATAAATTTCTACTCAAATCAATTAAACGGACTAAAAACGAGTTAATCTATATCATGATATTTGTTAAAATTATTAATTTTTCCTTATTCTGTCGTTATCAGCTGTTTGCGAATAGCCGGCATAGCAGAAAGCGAGTTCCCGCCGATGCACAATAGAACTACGAAAAATCAAGGAAAGTATACAAAAATCGCTAGCACGGAGCCCCTTTACCGCGCAATATTTCCAAATTCAAGGAGAACCTGTTGGCCAAAGCCAAAAACAAGCACAAACATTTTGGTTCAATTGTATGCATAATTTTATACGCTGTTCGATGGTACAATAATGAAAATGGCACAGAGATCGGAATTATAGCGTCCCCTTCTTTCAGAATTTTTTCAAGTTCAGGGAGGACTTGTTTGCCATAGCCAGAAACATGCACAAAAAATTTGGTTCAATTATATGGATAACTTCATACACTTTTCGATGGTACAATAATGAAAATGGTACAGACATCACAATTATAGTGCCCCCTTCCGGCAGAATTTTTCCAAATTCAGGGAGGACCTTCGTGACATGACCAAAAATAAACACATAAAATTTGGTTCAATTCTATGCATAACTTCATACACTTTTCGACGGTACAATATTCAAAATGGCACAAAAATTGTACAAAAATCGCTATTACAGCGCCCTCTACAAGCGATTTTTTTTACAAATTAAGGGAGGACCTCCTTGCCATAGCCAAGAACTTAAAATTTTTTTTTTGGTTTAATTCTATGCATAACTTCATACACTTTTCGATGGTGCAATATTCAAAATCGCACAAAAATCGCTATTACAGCGCCCCCTAACGGTGAATTTTTTGCAAATTCATGGAGGACTTGCTTGCCATATCCAAAAACTTAAAATAAAAATTTGGTTTAATTCTATGCATAACTTCATAGACTTTTGGACGGTATAATATTCAAAATCGCACAAAAATCGCTATTACAGCGCCCCCTACCGGCGAATTTTTTCAAAATTCCGGGAGGACCTGCTTGCCATAGCCAAAAACTTATAATAAATTTTGGTTTAATTCTATACATAACTTCATACACTTTTTGATGGTACAATGGCAACAGACAGACGGACATTTTCTATAAACATGTTTTTTGGCATCTCTGACCCCTAAAACATGCAAATCCGTCGAAAACCGGAAGTCGAAAAAAATTTCGATTACAATACTTTCTTCTATTGAAGATAGGAGAAAGTAATAATAAACATAATAAATAAAGCACACATAAAGCACGTAATAAGCACATAAATTAAACACATCACAAAGAAGGTATTTGGGATTGTTGATAAGAGCTGTAAAAAAATTTTACTTAGCTTCGCTGAATGAACAACTGATTATGGAATTGGATATATTTAATCCGAGTGAGATCTAGAATGATATTAGCACACTTAAGGTTGTAATTTATTAAGAAATAATTTCAGCCAACTTTCATTTAAAACATATTTATTTTACAAAAATATAAAACCGCAAAACTTTCATATCATTTACTAATATATCTGAGTTCAACAATAAAAAAGAATAAAGTAAAAACACCGAATTGGAACCGAAAGAGATAAACACTGGGATACAATATAGAACATCAATACCTCACCAAGTAAAACCATCATTTTGACTTCAGGTTCTTGCTGATACCGTAATAAGTGGTCCATGAATGTTGTTCCTGGATACCTAAAATTTTAAAACTTCATAATTAATAACATAGTTCCTAGATATGTTGCATGAAAAATTTAACAGTATTTTAGGTATAATTTGTATCAGTTATAAAAGGTAGCAATTCAGAAACAAAAAATACACAATCAAATCTAACGAGAAAAGAGTTTTTGGAATAGTGAAGTTTAGTTTTAGAATAACACAAAAATAAAGACAGGAGGCATATTATAAAAAAATATGTCATTGTATAATTAAAAATTTGTAAATTAAAATAAAATATACAAAGAATATAGAAGAGAGGCTATATTTTTTAGAGCTATGCTTAAAAACAAACTTTTACAATAATAACTCAATTCACAAGTGAAAATTCAAAAAGTTCTGGATTACCTGTCCCCACCGATGGCAACACCTTCATAGACTCCATTGGTTGCTCGAGATATTATGTTATTGAGTTCATTAGACATGCCTCCAGAGCGAGACACATAAGCAACACTGAAAAGAGAGAAAGAAACTCTAAGTATGTTAACTTGAAATATTCAAGTCAGATTACAAATCCTACTGAAAGTCATTCTTAAATGGAAAATAACAAGATATATCTAAGGTTCATCTCTTAAAAGTAGGGTGTAAAAAAATCATGATTTTTTTTTTTTTATTTAAACCGGATTTTTAAAATTTTTTTCACAGAGTCAAATACTGAATAGCTACCAAGAGTTTTAGGCCTCCAAAACAGTTAAACCTCTAATTGCTAACATAATCTGTGTTTTTACACTTTAATTAATAAAATTATAATTATTAGTTAGTAAATATATAAATTATTAGAACTGCAAATTAGTAGTTTCATTAGTTACTAGCATACAATAATGCATATACTTACATTAATATTTTGTAATAATTATGTAAAACTATATTAAATACAGGTGATATTCACACTTATTAAAATTATTAATCAATTAGCTCTGTAATTAGGAACATAATATACATTTTTATGCTTTAATTACTAAAATGACAATTAATATTTTAGTACTCATTCTAGGAAGAAAAAGGGGCAGGATGCTAGTTTCAAAAAAGGGCGCTATTTCATGAGGAAATATTAGTAATATGTTTAGTAATTATATAAGAAAAAAAAAGGATAGTTTCTTAGTATGATAAATAAAGTGTCATTAATTTTATGAATTACTAATTCAAAAATACAATTAAATAACAAAATGTTTTAATTTTTTTACGAAAGAAATAAAGTTCTATCATTTTTTGAAGGTCTTGAGCACATAGATTTAGAAATACTGTGGAATTTGGAAGTTTTTCTACAACTACAGGTGAATTTCATTTTAAGGCTAGGTGCATTTTGCTAAATTTCAAAAGGGGCAGGTTATGGCACATTAAGAAAAAATTACCCACAGGAAACAGTAAGTAATCACAGAATTAATAAAAACTGCAAATAAGTAATTTCATTAGTAGCACAAATAGCTTGCAGCTCATTTTGCATTTGTACTGTTTTAACCGCCTAAATCTAAACTTACACACATGTATGCATATGCTAACCCCCCAAAAATATGAAAAAGCTTTAACTCATTCATACACACATGCAGAGTAAATATACGGAATGGCCAGTTATATCTGAAATCCTCAAAACATTAAACAGGAGCATTATTAGCACTTAATGGGAATCCTCAGCATTCAGTGTTTCAAATAGTTTTGCCGTGTCTTTTTAAGCCGTAACAAGTCTTATTTGGTATATTATAAGTAAAAAAAAAAAAAAAAAAAAAAAAAAAAAGAAATTATTCAGCCTTTATTGAAGAAGCTCTTGCTGTGCTTAACATTTTATACCAACTGGTTCTTTTTCTCATATACATTCCTTTATAATAGTGGTTCAGCCAATATCATTCTTTAACTCTTCTTTATCTCCAGTATGTGCTATAAATTTATTATTGCAAAAGTAGAATGAGAAAATAAGATTATGGCTATTTTATTTCTTTTACTTGGAGAAATTTATTATACTTGCTATGCTTATTTTACATAAAAGAATGAATGATTTGATTATTAAAAGGAAATCATGACATTACAAGTTATATTAGCTTTAAATATAATTTTTAAATGAAATCCTTTTTATGTTATGTTAGATAAAAACTAGGCTTTTTACAAACTCACTGTGTATTTAAACTTTTTACAACAGTCAGGAATTAAGCTGAGAAACAACTATTTAAAGCATTTTTGTGTATTCATAACTCAAAATACCTGCAGAAATTTTCCAAATTATGTTCAGCTTAGATTTTAATGCTTTTTTTTATGTCATTTTAAATACTTAAAAAATTAATGATTTTAATGATTTAAAAAAAAAATCAGTTTATTTAAAATCATGATTTAATCACCTATTTAAATCAACTGATTAAAATTGTTGACACCCTACTTAAAAGCATATAAGAATTAAAATCAAAGTTTATTTTTTAAGTAAAAAATGGCAGCAAAACCAGATTCTAAACCAGTGTAATAAACACCGAAAATGTAAACAAAATCTGAATGCCGCAGATTATTAGGTACATTAGTATAATCCACAAAACATTCAATTAGATGAATGAGGTGTTTTTATTTAGTCATGATTTAAGAAAGGGAGAATTTTAATTTAAGAAATTATAACCATCTTAAATAAATAAAAATTCCTAACATTTCAAGGTAGGAGGAAATATAGAATGCTATGCATTCAGACAAATAATGTTTAGTTGATTTTTTTTTTTTTTTTTTTTTTTTTAGCAAAAAGCTTATAAAATACTGCTGAAAGATATTCTCTGTATCATTTAATAATGTAATAAATCAGCTTCAATCAATCAAATACCAATTATGTCAATATAAAAAAAAAAAGTAATACGTACCATCCAGGCCTATGAAGTTTTGATGCTAAGATATTGTCCATCATACCACCTGTATTTCCTATTTTAAAACACCCAGGTTTGATGCCACCAACCTGACAAAAAAGATTTCAGCTACAAAACTAAATCAATTTTAGGAATACATTTTTTTCAAATTAATCTATAAAAAAGCATGTTAAGAATGAGCTAGTTCAATCTTATACAAAACTAATAAACTTGGTTGAAAATGTAATTTTCCAATGACATTTGAAAAAAAAAAATGTATTATATAGTACATACATAAAATACAAATGAAATGTTGTTCCAGTTGGTGATAACTTGTTCTGCTGAATGTATTTTTATGGGATTAGCACAGTTACATATTTTAGTATATAACACATCATTCTACACTGCATGCTTACAGAATTATGGGAGGATGTTTTAAAATTAGGTGAGCCCGATTATGAAAGATTAGTCTTTTTAAAGGGATTCTGCTGAATGGATTTCAATAGAACTTGCACTGCTATTTAGTTAATTTCCCAGGAAAAGTTTTAGTATATAACATTGTTCTAAGTTACAGAATTATGGTGGAAAGTTCGATAATCAGATGAACACATATTTGCCGATGCTTAAAAATAGTTAAGTGTAAAATGACATGAATCGCACATTTTTTTAGGTTACATAATAGATGAATATTGTTAAATATTACAGCGGTGACCATTACAAAGATAGT
This sequence comes from Maratus speciosus, assembly GCA_963932465.1. Classification (NCBI taxonomy): domain Eukaryota; kingdom Metazoa; phylum Arthropoda; class Arachnida; order Araneae; family Salticidae; genus Maratus; species Maratus speciosus. The sequence goes on along the minus strand of OZ010789.1, from coordinate 13,501,487 downwards.
TTGATGAGAATAACATGAAAACCATTATCAGACTCATTAAGAAACTGATTTTAAAGCCATATACATTTTTTTTTTTTGCTGTTCTCTTAAGCAAATATACTGAGAACATTACTTTTGCATACAACGGAAATGAAAAGATTATTTCTGGTGATTTTTGACTATGAAATCTGAATTCATTCATCTAACAATATTAAATAGCCTCTTTTGCATTCAGAATTTATTATTATTACCGTAATTTCTGGAAGAAACGCCGCAGCAGCGTAAACGCCGCATCGCGAAAATTCTCACAAAAAAAATAAAGAAATGGTCGTAAACGCCGCATCGTCGTAAACGCCGCAGGTGAAATTTCCGCGGTAATCGCGGTTGACATACTAAACAGAAATACATTAATAAGTTGAATTAAGAAATCATTAAAATGAAATTATTAATTAGAAATAAATAATATTTAATACAAAATTCGAAATTATTTAAATAATATAAGTACGAAAAATACATTAAAATTGCGTAATATCTGCAGCTTAAATTCTGGCATATGGGGCTGGAGACATATGGCAATATTACTTTGGTATATCGTGAATGATATAGCAAGGGAAATAAATTAATTAAACTGAATTTTAGAAACCACAAAATATGAAATTATTAATTTGATATAACTAATTTAAGTAAGATATTCAAAATTATTAATTTACTATAAATAATATAAGTACGATATTCAAAATTATTATTTCACTTTGTATTAATATTTAAATGAAAAAATCCCGTTAACTCTAATCGCAAATAATATACCAACAGAAACACTATCATTAAACTGAGTTTAGGAAACATAAAAATAGAAACATGAAATTATTAATTTGTTATAAATAATAAATACAGAATTTAACAGAAAAAAAAACCCTAAAAAGATATTAAAATAGTGAAATACAGATTTTATTTTTACATTACGAATTTAATTAATTAAAACCATCAAAATCTGATTCATCACTGTCGGAATTAAAAAGGTTTAGAATGTCCTCATTTACACTGCTGTCTAAATCTATGTCATCGTCCTCCTCCTCCTCCTCCTCATCATCATTGTTCGCTACCGCAGTGGAAAGTTCATTTTCCGGTGTTAATATTTCCGCTTCTTTAAATCCTGCTATTATTGTAGCTTTTTTTACAGACTTCCATGCAGCATCAACCCATTTAGCAACGTCTTCATACGACGCTCTACGCATTTTCCCACTTTTCGTATACGAGTGCAGTCCTTCACTCATCCAGAGTTCCCACTGCTTACGAATCTCTGCTTTAAAACACTTGTTTACCGAGAGATCTAACGGCTGCAATAATCTCGTTAAACCTCCCGGAATCGCTGCTAAATCGGTGGATAATTTTTTTAAACGATTTTTAACCGAATCCAATAAATGGGAACGCAATGAATCTAAAATCAAAAGTCCTTTTCTATCAAAAAAAGATCCTTTACGTTGTTGCCACACTTTTTCTATCCATTGGAACATCATATTTTCGCACATCCATCCGTTTTCATTAGCGCAAACAACGATATCGGAGGGAAATTTTCCTTTTGGGACCGTTTTTCTTTTGAAAATCAGCATAGGTTTTAATTTATCTCCATTTGCTGCACAAGCCAGAACACATGTAAAAGACATTTTTTCATGTCCTGTCGTTATCACAGAAACAGTTCTTGCACCGACTTGATCAACTGTTCTGTTTGGAGGACAGTCAAAAGTTAATGGAGTCTCATCCATATTGATTATCTGTGACAAAAGAAATTTCCTTTGACCAATAATGTCTCTTATATATTTTAAGACACTTTCTTTTTTCTTTTGCCAGTCTAATGGTAGCTCTTGCCCAACGGTTGTTTTTGTTCTTACAGATATTTTGCTGCGTTTCATAAATCTATAGCACCAGCAAGGCCCTCCTTTAAAATCCTCAATGTTCATTTCACGGGCCATTAATTTCGCCTGAAGTCGAATCTTTATTGTTGAAACAGAGAGTCCCTTTTTTCTTTGCTCTTTTATCCATTCCAAAAGATCTTTTTCCAAAACGGGCCATCTTACAGTCCCACTTCTTCTAGCACGTTTCTGCTGCGGCATTTTTTCTAATTCCTTTTTTTCCGCTCTCCAACGGCGAACACATCGTTCATCTATTTCATATTCACGTCCTGCAGCTCTGTTGCCTATTTCTTCAGCACGGGAAACAACATTAAGTTTAAAACTTGATGTATAACTTCTATGACGTTTAGGTGCCATTTTCCTTTCACGTGGTAACAAAATCTCCCGAGTGCACAAAGTAAGAATAAGAAAATACGGCAGTTCACTCTCCGAAATTATTCACTAGTGTTGCCAAATAAATTTCCTAAAAGCCATTGAATGGGACGAACCGGAATTTGTCTTGGAACTTTTCTATACATTGAAAAGCGTTATATGAACGAGAACATTCCTAAGTCGAAAATCTTAAGATAGGGTTTTAGCAGACTCAACTTTAACTCAAGTATCTTAAAAAGCGTGTTTGAATGGAATAAAATCACATTTATTTTCACGTGCCATATATTAAAATTATTTACAAATAGATAATAAACGTATTAATTTTAATATTTACCACTACGTACAAATAAAATAACGTTATCACACCCTATTTCATCAATTGAATAAGATATAAAATTTATCTTTTTAATCATTTCTAAAAGAATCTGTAGATCAGGAATGGAGGCGGGTTTTTTTTCTTTTTTTCAAAAAAAAAAAAAAAAAAAAAAAAAAAAAAAAGGGAATTAAAAAGCAAACTCGTTCAATAAATAATTCATCGAGGTCCGGTAATTTAAAACGGAAAAGCGTGGAATCTGCTGGCATATCTATCAAAGTGATTTGAAATCGAATACTACGTTTTTCCGTTTTCGATAAATGTATTGTAGCTTAAGTTATAAGCTATTGCTATTTGATGATGACCTTCCCCGAGCTGTCTCATCCGGAAATTCAGCTCGAAGAATCAACTTTTATCATTTTCTAAATGTTTTTTTTTTCCCTTATCAAAAACTGGAAAACGCTATTCGGTTTAGTAAAAAATTAATAAATGCACCAATAATTTTATGCTACTAAAATTAAAAATGATTTATAATGAATGCAGCCGTTATTTATGTTTGTATGCGTCTTTTATAATAAAAATAAAGTTCTCAAAAACAAAATTTTTATTTAATTCCTATCGGTCTATCTGCAAGAAATTTCATGACGGCCTACTTTTATTATTTCTCTGCACGTGGAACGATAAGGATTATAAACATTATGCTAACTGCTACGAAAAGACATCACGTGCGGTCCTAAAACTATCTTCTTCCCTCCCTACCTTCTTCTATTGCTCTGTCTGGAACATTTTAGCTGTCACAAACTCAAGGGAATAAATATAGATTTCAATTAGAAGATTTTGTTTTAAAAGACACACGAAATGATAACTAAAAAGGAAAAAAAATATACTTACCAGCACTGTGCTGTTTCTTAAATACAAGATACAGTACAAAGTCTAAAATCCGGACATCTGAAATTCTCCAAAATCCGGACGTTTTGCTAACCAACTTCTTTTTTTAATTTTTATAAAAATAAAAGTATTATAAATTTGGAATTCTTAAAACCGGATCGAAAACCTCTCCACTCTTCTAACATTTTTTAAAGAACAAAGATATTCATACTCTTTTCATTCCCCTAGTTTCGGCAAAGCAAAATGATCTTGCGATCTGTTTTTCCATAATGCTTTTCCAGATGGCTTTTTAAAAAGCCCTGATGACTCAAAACTATTATTTTTTTTCTCATTTTTGCACGAGAAAAAACTATTCAAATTCCATTCTTTTAAATATAAAAAGGACTTATTGAATGTGTCAACAAGTTTGCGTTGCTTAAGTACAGAAAAAAAATATTGAGATCCAAGCAAATAAAAAAGAAAGAAAACCGAAACTCTTATAATCCTTACTGTTAGAAAAGAAAAAAAAAATAATAATAATAATCCTTATCTCCTATGTAAATTGACCGATTTCTTTCAAATTTTCAGCAAGTTGAAATAATAGTAAATTAGGCTGTGTAACAAATGTTTATTAAAATATAATCAGTTATTAGAAAGTTAGAACGGCAGAAAAAGTAACATTTGCGGTTTGTTTTCATTTATTCACTTCGCTCGGTGAAATCAGAATCAATGTTTACACAATCGGATCATCAACGTTGGGTGGATTATGTTTTGCTATGCAGAAAGAAACCGCGAATAGATTTTTTCCCTTTTTAACTAAAGATTAAAAAAAAAAGTACAAAATACAAAAGCATAATATCCAAAATAAGACGTTTATATTTTAATTTAAAAAGCTTAGAAAATCAATAACGAAACTTTCTTGAAAAATGAAATTTGTTGAAAATTGGAGAGTGGGGAGAAAAAGAAAAGGGGGAAATTGGAGAGAAAAAGTGCTCAGTTTATTAGATGATGTTAACAAAGGATTGGAACAGCGGAACCTCGTTGCAGGAGAGGAACTGGTGTCCGTTTATGAAATGCAGGAGAAGGTTATTGTCGAAAAATCTTAATTGATGAAGCAGCGCAAAATAACGGACATGTTCAGTGAAAAAGCATTGAGAAAAATGCTCAGGCAGGGCCAATATATTTCGTTCGTCTGGGTCTGATAATTTCGGTTCGTCCACATTATTTTAAAATTTCATTAATATGAGATTTCTCATCTTTGGGAGTGAAAAAAAAAAAAAAAATGCGCGTAAACGCCGCATCGGTAGAAACGCCGCATCGCTTGAAATTTTAATTTAAAGCACGTAAACGCCGCGGCGTTTCTTCCGAAAATTACGGTAAAAGCAACTACAGAAAGTAATTCATAATTTGAGGGGAGAAAAATGAAACAATAGAAATTTTGCAAAAAAGTGTAAAAATAAGTATCCTAAATGTAAAACTGTACAAAATGGTCAAAAAGTGTAAATTTTACATCTAAAGTGTAAAAGTTAACAAGCATGGATGAACACAATAAAGATTAGTCTTTTAAATAAGTTCTTTTGAACAGATTTTGATGTGACCTACATTCTCAGATAATTTTTTAAGGCAAGTTTTAGTATATTGCATATCGTTCTTTGTTGCTTAGTTATAGAATTAAGGAGGAAAATTCTATAATTGGGTGAGCCCAATTATGAAATAGCCTTTTTAAAACATTTCACTGAATAAATTTTGGTGAGTCTTGCATTGTTACTTAGATATTTTTTCAGGGATGGTTTTAGTACACTGAATATCATTCTATGATGCTTAGTTACATAATTATGAAGGAAAATTCTGTAATCAGATGCACCTGATTTTTAAAGATAAGCCTTTTTTAAAAGTTCTACTGGGTGGATTTTGACGAGACTTGGATTCTTAGCTAGATAATTTTTCAGGGATGGTCTTAGTATATTGCATATCGTTGTAGCCTTCTTTACCTAATGCCACTGTAAATTATCAAATAAAAGAGTTAGTACTTAACAGCCCAAATTTTGTCTGACACATTAGAAAATATAAGAGCACAATGGCATTCATATTGTTTTCAGCAATGCAGACTTTCTCATTAAAGGTCCATATTGCTTTAAAACACGGTCAAAATCAGATACATTTCATTTGATTCAAGGTTCGTTTGGAGAAATTCTTCCTATGCACCCATCAATGGTAATCAGCTATCCTGTTTGATGGAATCTGGTATATTTATCATTAAATTTATAATTGGGTTATTAGAAAGTGATGTTTTTAGGAGCAAATTTTTATTTTATCAGCCTGTCAGAAATTCTTAATTTGTTTGAAACTGTCCATGATAGATGAGTATTTTTTTCCAGAAATAAAAACATTCTAAAAACATACATCCAAAACGATTGCCACTTTGAAGAAACAAATTTCATTGAATGCCTTTTTTATCAGAAAGAAAATAAAATTTTAAAAATATGTAAGTAATCATTTCAAAAAGAAAAAGAACCCTGCAAAATTTAAACACTTTTTTTATTCTTAACACTAACCAAGTTATAATGAAATATTAACATAAAAAATATATACATACTGTAGCAGGCCCAATGATTGTAACACCTTTTGCATCAGCAATCTTGATCATTTTACGAGTCATGTTTTCAGGAATTCCTTCAGCAATTATCGCAATCACTTTGATCTGCAGAGCAAAGAAAATATTTCATATAATCACAATTAGTCACAAAACAATTTTGAATACAGCAGCACTTTAGACGTATCTTGAGTTAATGAGGACAGTTTCGCTATCATTTTATATTTGTAATTAATGTTAAAAATTGAAAAACATTACAAAGGTAATCTCTAAAATAGGCAGAGATCGCAACTTGCAGTGAGAAGGATCAATGCTGAACATTGACATAACACAAGTAAGGCTAATCTATAAAAAATGAAAAATGGCTGAAAAAAAAGTTCATAAAAGTATTTCAAAAATAGTTTTTTAAACAGATTTGAAAATGGGGGGAAAAACATATGGTGGAAAAGAAAAGAAAAATGACAAGTTAAAACTTAACAATCACATTCCATTTAAAATAAAAAGTAAAATAAATTAGAACTAACCTTTCAATTAAACATACAAACAAGATTTGTTACAGTTACACAGACGTATTACAGTTGAACTAGTTTAATATCACTTCAGTGTTTAAATCATTTCATTAACTTATTGCAATTCTCAACTTAAATGAAAAACATTTCAACATAAAAGATAACTACAGTAAAACCTCCATAATGGACACCTATTTAGCAGACACCTCTTTTTATCCCCAACAGCTATATATCTGTACATGTTTACCTCTCAATACTAGATTCCGAGGTCATTTATAGTTAAGACGTTTCAAGGTATAATGGATTAAACATTCACTTGAGAGCTCATAATTTATATGTGATAAGCAAAGGCTACCTATTGCAACTCAATTATGCAAAGATTATCTTTGAATGGTGAAAAATACATGAAACATGGCAATCGAAAAGGCTGTAGACTTTTATAGCTTCAATAACTCCCCCAGAACTTTCATTTAATCAGAAAAAGACACTCAAAAGGGAAAAAGACCAACGCAGCCAAACTGTGTACTTTAATACAAACAAATCTGTTGAAAAAAAAGAATAATAGCATCAGAACTTACATTTGCCATTAATTCCACATGGAAGTAAAACCATTTTTCTCTGCAAGTCACCCTTAGTAGAAACTTAGCAGGAATGAGAACATGAATCTCTTGAATTAACCTCCTGGAGAAAAATGCAGAAAAACTTCGCTAACAAAGAAATATCTCCTTTACCCTTATCTCGCAGAGCCGTCTAAAAACTATACTTCGATCAAACTTTAAAGATGATTTCAAGAAGATAAAATCACAGACAGTCTTTTATAGCATCAGAATTAAAAATAAGTTAAAATATAAAACTATTCTCTTGGATAAAACTTTCTGCAGGAATTTAAGAAACTAACAATTTTGAGCTGAGATACAAGCAAACTAACACAACATCTCTTGGATAGGAAGGAAGATCACCAAGACAGCCACCAACGTCAATGATCCTCCAGTACATATATATATATATATTATACTCTATGAACATGCAAAAAAGGATTCTACACATTCATTGCTAGCTCCCTTTATTAGCAACTTTTAAACTGCACTTCCAGTATTACATAGCAGTGATGACAATTGTGGTCAGATGGAACTGCTAACATCATCTTGTAATGACTATGTGTACTAAAATACAAAACAACTAGGATGTAGGAAATGAAACAGAAGATGTTGTGAATTTAAATACCGGACTAATGTAAATGAAAATATACAAAACTCAAATATTAGGTTACAGAATATGAATAAGAGATAAAGTTATATATGTTTCAGAGATAAAAGGTTAGAGTTTTCCCAGACATAAATACAAGCATGTACAGTAATGAGACACTGGGTTGGGTATCCATTTTACCTAACAAAAATATCACCTAATGCATACTATACAGCCAAGAAACAAGTTTAAAAAATTGACCAACTGAATCAAAAGTAGTTGCATATTTTTCCAAGAGCAACTTTCGTGCCTCATTTTTTATTTATATTTTTAATCTTTATCTATGCAGGTTGTTTCAATAAGAAACGGGAAGGAAGAGTAATAACACATGCTAGATAGCTCAAGCATTTTTGAATAAAAAGGGTATGAAAATTAAGAGAAAAAGTTTACCAATTTTTTCAATCACATAATTGGTAAGACAAGATCTGTCTGATGAAATCAATCATTTTTGCATTAGGCAAACTTTATTGCAAAACATTCTTTTAGTCATGTCTCTTTCAAAAATTGTTCTGTTGTTAGAAGCTAAAATTAAAATTTATAATACTACCAATAGTTGTTCCTTAAGACGTGTTCTATTGATGTTCTTTTCATCAGTTTGTATTCCAATTTCCACCATGCACTGAGATACTAATTTTGTAAGATAACAAAGTTTAAACACTGGAGAAGTATTGTTAGATGAGTACATATCTTGCATGTATTTAACCAAATCCGTTATAACTCCACCATAAACAACTTCTTCAGGATTATGGTAATCTTCTCTTCAAGAACGTTTAGCAGCTCTTGCACGTGTTAGAAAGCGAGTATAGCATAATTTGTGATATTGTGGTATCTAATGCTACTAAATCTGTTGACGATGACTTCAATAGCTTTTCATCTTGTAATTGTACAGCATGATCATGAATTGTAGAACAAATACCCAACGTGGATGCAGTCACAAGTTTGTCTTTATCTTCTCCTTCATCACAAAACAGACACACCTTTTTCACATCTGAACATAATACTGATGATCTTGTGAATTGTTATGTAGATGGAGTTTGATCTGAGCTATGGGATCTGAGCAATTTACATACACATAAAAATTTACAATAATAACATTTGCTACTTAAACAGTTATAAAGCCACTGTATTAATTTTCGGATCCCATATAAATTACATTGTTGCCATAACGATTTTCTGTGCAACGCTATGTTGCTTTGGATATTTTTCAGCAACTGTTTGTTATAAAATAGAAGTCATATATATACCGTTCGAGAGGTAATTTTCTGACGAACAAAAGATATGCAACACGTTTCCAGCTACATGCAACAAATTCCAAGTTATTTAGCAAAATGCTTTGAATTTTTTTTTAAAATAAAGTTATAAATATTTGTGGTATTATAAACCTAAACAATGATGTCAAATATACCGTTGGAAAGCACATTTTCTCCGGATTAATAATCACTAACAATATAGGTTAATATCAAAATATTAACCCGAGTTATATAGGGAAATGTAGAAGCGCGTCACAAAATTTTGGTGGCCATATTGATTACGTCATCAACGCCGCTAGAGGGCCACGAAAATTTGTGTCCCGGGCTCTTTAGACTCATCTATCCATATACTATCTGAATCCAAAATGGCGCATTGGTTGCCAGATGTGAAGTTTTTTTTTAGCTATCTCACCCCACTACATGGGTCACACAACCCGTCAATATGACAATAAGCTAAGATAGAGCTTTTGAAGACATTTGGAAAACTGGTTATACATAACATATAGAAACATTACAACTGGATTAAATAGGCACAATTTTCCAATTTTTTTTCCCCTCTAGTATAAATTTTTCCAGACCTCTTTAAATTTGAAGAATAAAACAATTAAAACAGTTGCTACTTATGGAAGAGAATGAAATTTCCTCAAACTTTCCAAAGAAAATTTTAAGTAATTTTCAGTCTAGTGGTGCAGTGTGTGCTGGACATGTTGAGGGTAAAATAAATATTGCATTACCCGAAAAAAATTACAACTACTAGTGATAGAAATTTCCACTTCTGTATACCACCACCCCTACCCTCAATGAAGAAAAAAAAAGAAGACATTTGCTCTTAGGACTATAATGAGAACTGATTTTTTTAATAATTTATAATAATTACAAATTTTTAAATAAAGATTTCTGCAAATTTGCAGGAAAAAAAAAAAAAAAAAAAAAAAAAAAAAGGAATGCTATGCAATATTTTTATATTGCACCATAGTTCCCTTCAGCAAGTATCACACAATCCTTTAAGTCCAACTTTAGGCATAAGGGCAGGAGAAGCAGATATTTCAGGGTGGAGGTTAATGATTTGTTAGTTATATTATTTGTAACTTTAAAATAACATTGCAGAAAAATTTCAAAAAAATACATTAACCATAACCAGTTTTAAAAATTTCAAACTATGTGAGGGTGGAGGTGTAAATTTCAGGAGCATGGCAATTTAAATGAAATTTTTAAAGAAATCAAAACTAGAATATGAAAACATGAGCCATTTTTCTCAACCGTCATAAGACAAAGCTCAGATTTATCACCATGAATTTTTTTATTTAATTCTCCAATTTTCCTAGATTTGAGATAAAATACTGAAATTCTCCGACTTTTCCAGGTGGAGTGGAAACCCTATTACAAAAATCCACCAAATGTGTAAAAAGGTTTAAGCAAACATTTGTGTTTTAATACTGAATGCTGAAACATAAATGAATAATAGTACATCTATAGACATACACACTATAGTTACTACATGCAGATTAGAGAGAGATGAGTTTGGGCTCACTTTTCAGAGCCCCGCCCCACCTGAGCCCGATACCAGAAATTATACCAAAAAAAGAAATACTATAAAAAAATTGCATAATTTGCAGAAATTAAGATTTATGCGACAAAGAATCGAACAATGTTTTTCTGTGTCCTGTAAAAGGTGTACATCTTTCATAATTCTCGTGTCCTTGAAAATCAGCTTAATTAAAAAATTTAACATTGTTACCTGAAAGATCCGATTCTTTTATAGAAAAAGAGAAACACTTCTTGATTGCTTCCTATCGAGAATTTCCGAATGAAAGGGACTTCGAGAATCATTAATGTTATTTTTATATAAACTGTGATTAGAACTCGCAGACAACAGAAGACTAAAAATTTTCAAACCTAAATCCAATGCCGCTTGATTTAAGAAAATATTCATTTTGCATTAGATCTCTAATAAAAGTAATAATAAACATTCTAATAAAAAAATATTCTGATTGGCACCATACTAGGTCGTCAATGCCAAACAAATTTGAAAATATCACACATGTTCTTTTAAAATAGCATTCTAATACTACTACTGCAAAAGGGGAAAAAAAACTTCTTTCACTTTCATTCTGGTCAAAATAGCATTAAAATGACTTCAAACGGAATAAGTAATTAAGGGGGAAAAAAGCTATGTTTTTGTTTCTGCACGAGAATAAATAAAATTACCAATTTAAAAAAGAATGAGCTTGAGCCCGAAGGCTGTTATAAAATTCGAGCCTGAGTATGGTTCGGGCCCGGGCTGAGCCAGTCTTATCTCTAATGCGGATAACAAAAATTGTTAGGATAATCTAATCCATGTAGAGACATGCCCTATTTATTAGGAAGCCAGTGTGAGAATACTTCTCACAGTATTTAAATTTGGTTTAATTTTATTCCTTTTCAGTCTTTTTTTTGCATCGATGTCTATTTAAACTCAATCTTTACGCCGCAATGTTGACGCTTTTCTCTCTCACCGTAAAGCAAGTTCATTTTTCACCGCCGATATTCATATCTGCATTGGGAGCGGATCGGCAGCTTGCGCATGCGCACTCAGCTATTTTAGGAGCACATTTCTGGAGCTCTCGTATCGATGGAGACAGCTTGCATTATGATGACGTCATTGAAATTATGCGCCACCCTCTTTTGACGCCGATCGCTGACAGGAGAACTGTTTGGTTTCGTTTTCCAATCAGTGAAAACTTTTTAAATTCTGCAGCTTGTAATTCGATTTTCATTAATTTCTCGTAAATGTTAATTTAGCTAATCAATTTAAAGTCTGCCTTTTAATTACTTTGTCAACCCCGTATTCATCATTTAAATACTAAAACTTGTTAATTTTAAATTCAGAATTTGGTTTGATGTTGTCTGCAAAAGATGTAGTCTTTTAACGTAGTTTTAGCGGAGCGCCAGCCCGCTGGCCGGCCGTTCGAATGCCATGCCGCTCTTTTTGACCGAAAAAGTTTGCCGTACTATGGGTCATATTTTTGTTATGTGGATATGTTCTTTCTCAAAGTTTAATCCTTTAAAGTTGTGCTGCTCTCATTAAAAGGAATCCCATGGATTTATTCCATGTTGGCCATTATTTTTCTCTTCTTAAAAGATTCAGTCCTTTTATTTAAAATGGTGACCAGAAGCAAGAATTTCATAACCTTCTATTCAACTAACGTATGGAATAAAGAATATTATTTGTTTTCATCAAATTGCCTCTTCATTGTCTACATTTCAAGTAAGACGTTTCCAGTTTTATTATTTCTTTAACGATCAATAGTATTTATTAAAAGACCTTCGCAATTTGTTCTAAACCACTTAAACGATCATTTCTTACCGCCACAGCCAGACCTGAATATGCTAAAATGAATGTAAATAACTTTTAAGAATGGTCATGAAAACACTGTTGAGCCATAACTACATTAGTTTAAATATGCCAAATGGCATCTGACCAGATTATGAAAGACTTACAACACATTGAAGTTATTAGCTAAATATGACGAACACGAAATATAAAAGATAAATAATTATAATAAAGAAACAAAATAAATTTCTAACGCACCAACAACACACAGTAAAACCTCCCTAAAGCGACCACGTTCCGTTCCAATAAAAATGGGTCGCTCCGAGAGGTGGTCTCTCCATGGAGATCCTGTTTAAATCTAGATTTTAATTGTTGAAAAAAGGTAACAATATTACTAAAATTTATTTTTGTACATTAGGAAAAAATATAAAACTTTCAGTATCAAAACAAAAGTTAATTACATAGTTTAAAAAATGAATACAATGAAGTTTGCTTTGATTTTACGGTTTTATAACTTATTTCCCAGTCCTTTTGAAGTTCAGTCAAACACAATTTTTTTTGGACAGGAACCAATAATGACGATTTCGTTCATTTATTTCTTAGAGTTTCCCGACAGAATAGGGCAGAGGAGTTTATGGACCGTCATTCTTAATTTGTCATCAGAGTTAAAGAGCCTAAAAAGGCACAAAGGGATTTAAGCACTTAAAAGTTACTGGGATAAAAAAAAAAAAAAAAATCTAAACTTAGTTTAGAAGTTTGATGAATAATGCGCTCTCCGGAATTATTTTTCTAATAAAACCTTCTTCAAGAGACCCGGAAAAAAATGAATTTTCTTCAAAGAAATGGATTGCTTATGAAGGGAATTCAATTGGGATGGTCTATGAATGAAGGTAAAATTAGTATTGAACCTATGGGAATAAATTTTGTTCCATGAAAATATGGTTGTTCAAGGAGGTGGTCGCTTAATGGAGTGGTCACACTGGGAGGTTTCACTGTACTAAAAATTGCTTTGAAACAAAATCACTCGTAAGGACTGAAATTTGCATACCTGAGGATATTCCATAGTCTCCAATGTGCTCTCGTAGGCTGAACGCAGAGATGCAAAACTGATCAAGACGCTTGCATCTTTATGCTTCTTCATAGCATCAGACATGTTTTTGTACACTGCACAAAGAAAAAGAACACTCAAAATACAGAAAAACATACCTTATTGCATTCCAATAAGAATTACACAATAGTTAACATCATAAACAAAAGAAATGACAGACATTACACATACTCATAAGAAAAGCATTGTTACATAATGCAACTCATAATAAAAAGGACAGAGAAAACTAGTTGTTATAGCCATTACAAAACTTTCTTCTATGAAAATCAAATTGTAACAAAAACTAAATGACAATCTTGATTTGTGTTTGATATATAGCTATTGCAAACGTTATTAAAAACAGCATAGCAGCAACTAGAGATGAGTTCGGGCTCCCTTTTTGGAGTCCGGGCCCAACGATTTTAAAACTGAGCCCAAAACATTTTTTGCCATTAGAACCCGATACCAAAAGTTATACAAAAAAAAAAAAAAAAAATTGCATAATATTTAAAAGTTGCTCTAAATGTGATCTCATTTTTTAAACACATGAGAGTTTAGTACATGAAAATAACTGTTAATCTGTAGTACATAATTTTATTAAATTTACATCCAATTTTATCAACTTCAGTATAAAATAAAAATATACATCCCTAAACAGATAATAATGTAGTTACATATTAATGTTTAAATATTCTAATTTTTTATTTCTTTCCCAAATTTAATAATTTATCTTTAACAGAAAAAGCTGTTCCAATATAAATTATTTCTCAATAAATTAAGTGCAGCTCTTAATTGTTTATCTGTCCATGGTTCATACACTCGAGAACAAATAAAATTCAAGCACTTTTCAGGCACTATTCCAGCACTATTCAAGGACTGTTTAGATACATGCATAAAAATGGTGTAGAATAACACATAAGGAAAATAGCCACCCCATTGATAATCTATTTCAAAGAAATTTTATCAAATCTTTTCATTTTTATAACAGGCATTTTCAAGACATTAGAGAATTTTTAAAGAATAATGTGTTTTAACTTATTAAGGTACCATGGGAAGAAATTTCATATACACTGGCCTCCAAAAGTTAAGGTACACGGGCTAAATGCGTTCGATTGCACACGTTTTGTCGAATATCTACAAAACTTATTGGCAAATTGTTCTTGAACTTCTGGGATGAAAAGAACATGTTTCATTTCATATTTCTCGGTGAAGATTTAGTCGGGGGTACAATTAGGGGGCTAATAATAAATTTAATATTTGCAATCACCCATGTAACAGGAAAGACTGGAAATGGTTTGTCACTGTGGTAAATGATTGAGTCCTGTTCAACATTTGTGTAAGCATAGCACTCATATTCGTGAAGATGTTAACGTTTTTGTGAAAAACTCAAACTTTTTTTTTTTTTATAGCATACAGAGTTTACAACCAAATTTAACACAACTTTCCAAAAACCTGACAAAGAACAGTAGAAACAGTATACTGCAATTAAAACATGAATATATTGAATATTTGATGAGATATGGGCATTTTTATGAGATAATTTTTAACTGCGCATGCGCAGCAGATTTCAAAATTTTTATTTCAGAATTTGGTAGTCAGCTATTTAGGGCAACTTATATAAAAAGTCTAGTCAAATATCGCAGAAATTCACAAAGATGGGGTCGATATAGTGAGTTGCTTCCTAAAAATAGCTTCATTATAAGGGATTTTACACAGCTTTTCAATCAGCTCACTACATCTTCCTAAGTTTTCACAACATTTGACTGGACTTTTTATAGAAGTTGCCCCAAAATACTGAGTACCAAATTATGAAATAAAAATTTTGAAATCTTCCGCGCATGCACAGTTAAAAATTATCTCATAAAAATGCCCATATCTTATCAAATATTCAATATATTCATGTTTTAATTGCAGTATATTGTTTCTACTGTTCTTTGTCAGGTTTTTGGAAAGTTGTGTTAAATTTGGTTGAAAACTCTATATGCTATAAAAAAAACATTTGAGTTTTTCACAAAAACGTTAACATCTTCACGCATAGGAGTGCTATGCTTACACAAATGCATACAAACGTTGAACAAGACCCAAATAGTCATTTACCACAGTGACAAACCATTTCGAGCCTTTCCTGTTACATAGGTGATCTCAAATATTATTTTATTATTAAATTTATTATTTATTAGCCCCCTAATTGTACCCCCAACTAAATCTTCACCGAGAAATATGAAATGAAACATGTTCTTTTCATCCCAGAAGTTCAAGAACAATTCGCCAATAAGTTTTGTAGATATTTGAAAAACGTGTGCAATCAAACGCATTTAGTCCGTGTACCTTAACTTTTGGAGGCCAGTGTATAATAAAAAGTTAAGACAAGAGAGCTTGATTTTCTTTTCTTTAAGTGCAAAAAAAAAATTTAAAATAAATAAATAAAAGGTATGGTATCACTACAAGAGCAGAAAACAGGAGTAAACCAGTTAAATTTTAGGAATTCTGAACACTCATCAGGAGTCATACATTAGCATTTCTGAAGTTGTGAACAATATACTTTTTAATAAATATTCTCTGAATTCTCAAACCTTACAGCATTTGCACTTATCCATACAAAAATAATTGAAATAAAGGTTAGATAATTTACTTTTACTTTTTAAATACAAAAGATTTTTTTTGAATGGATTTATAAAAAGGAAATAAATTTTTTTTTATCGGTTACACAGTGCAAAATTTGGAATTAACATTCACGATTTTTATAAATGACCGATTTTTATTTTTTATGACTGATGGATTCTCAGTTTAAAAAATTCTAAAATTCACAGCAAATTTTCTGAAAGACTAGAGCAGATAGCAGAAGGGGTAAATCCCCTCCCGGCACTGGCTATGCTTTTTTTTTTTTTAGGCCCTTTGACAAATTTAGTCTTTTTTGTAACCTTTCGATGAAATTTCCCTTTTTTCCGCGACCCTTTGAAGAAATTAGTTTTTTCTGTGATCTTTTAATGCAATTCGCGCTTTTTCTGCGATCCTTTGACGAATTTTGTGTTTTTTTCACGATCCTTTGAAGAAATTTGCGTTATTTCTGCGATCCTAGGGGTGATTCTGAGTAAAAAAAAATTCTGAAATTTACCTCAAATTTTCTGAAAAGTTACAGCAGAGAGTGAGAGGGGGAAATCCATTCCTGACACTAACTATGCGTTTTTTCTGCAGCCCTTTGACGAAATTCGCGTTTTTTCGCGATCTTTCGACGAAATTTGCCTTTTTTCCGCGATCTTTTGACGAAATTTGCCTTTTTCTCGCGATCTTTCGACGAAATATGCCGTTTTCTCGCAATCTTTTGATGAAATATGCCGTTTTCTCACGATATTTTGACAAAATTTTCGGAATTTTTCGCGATATTTTAACGAAATTTTCGGGGTTTTTCGCGATCTTTTGACGAAAGTTTCGGGGTTTTGCGCGATCTTTTGACGAAAGTTTCGGGGTTTTGCGCGATCTTTTGACGAAAGTTTCGGGGTTTTGCGCGATCTTTTGACGAAAGTTTCGGGGTTTTGCGCGATCTTTTGACGAAAGTTTCGGGGTTTTGCGCGATCTTTTGACGAAAGTTTCGGGGTTTTGCGCGATCTTTTGACGAAAGTTTCGGGGTTTTTCGCGATCTTTTGACGAAAGTTTCGGGGGTTTTCGCGTTCTTTTCACGAAAGTTTCGGGGGTTTTCGCGTTCTTTTCACGAAAGTTTCGGGTTTTTTCGCGGTCTTTTAACGAAAGTTTCGGGTTTTTTCGCGATCTTTTGACGAAATCTTCGGGGTTTTTTGCGATCTTTCCACAAAATTTACAGTTTTTCCCGCGTTTCTTAGACGAAATTTGAGTTTTTTCAGTGATCCTTTGACGAAATTCGCGTTTTTTCCGCGATCCTTTGGCGAAATCTGTGTGTTTTCTGAAAACGACTGGCAAAATTAATTTTTTTTTGTCGACCGTTTGTCGAAATTCGCGATTTTTTAGGCCGAATTTTCGGATTGGTGACCGATTTTTTTAACCTTTCGGAAAATTCGGAACAGAATCGCCCCTACGTGATCCTTTGAAGAAATTCGCAATTTTTTGCCATCTTTTGTCAAAATTTGTGTTTTTTTCACGATCCTTTGTCGAAATGTGTTTTTTGCGCGATCCTTTGAGGAAAACACGCGTATTTTCGCGATCTTTTAATGCAATTCGCGTGTTTTCCGCGATCCTCTGACGAAATTTGCGCTTTATTAGAGATTTCTTGTCGAAATTCGGGTTGTTTCTCTAGCCTTTGACGAAATACGCGTTTCTTTCCACGAAATCTTTAGACGAAATTCGGATTTTTAAAGCGATCCTTTGGCGGAATTACCGATTTTTTAATGTGAACGATTGTTGAAATTGATATTTTTCGGCAACAATTTGTCAAAGTTCGCGATATTTTCCAGCACTTTTCATTCCTTGAAAATGAATACTTTTTTTTCCAACACTTTTTCTACTTTTTACAAAGTGTACGAACTAGTGATGGGCGATTCTGGAAGATTTGAGAATCGATTAAAATCGACATCGTATAAAACAGAATCGATCGCAATAAGAATCGATTCCCAAATTCTAGAATCGATACTTGAATCGATATTTCGATGTTCACAGATTCACACAGATAAGCTGAAAAATAGTAATTCCAAAACATAGCGAATCAACAGGGCCGTACGTAACGACTATCTCTCACCCCTCACCTCCATTTATGGAAGCCCTAGACAATGTTAGCTGCCCAGAAGTAAGCTACTACAGACCTTTGAGTCAAATAATAAGGTTTTTTAACTTTTTAAATTATTATTTTTAAGATGTAATTTTGATAATAATTTATATTATTGGGAGTACAAATTAATTCGGTCCGTTTTTTTTTCGTTAAAAAAACATTTTATTTATTATCAAAATGAAAAACCATGTTATTCAAAGTATTGTCCATCGGCAGCCACAACCTTTGTCCACCTTTCTGGCAATTTTCGGATTCCATCTCTGAAAAATGAGTCCTCTCTGGACGCAAACCATGAATCGAGCCATTCTTGAATTTCTTCGGAAGAAGTGAAGCGGTGTCCAGCCAAATTGTGATGCATCCGTCGGAACAACCAATAATCAGAAGGAGCAATGTCTGGCGAATACGGTGGGTGGGGTAGGATCTCCCATTTCAACGTTTCCAAGTAATTTTTAACGACAATTGCCACATGGGGCCGAGATGGTTTCTGGCCGTTGTTCACACAATGCTCGGCTCAAACGCATTAATTGCAGTCGGTAGCGTTGGCCAGTAACTGTTTCGCCAGGTTTTAGCAGCTCATAGTACACTATCCCAGTCTGATCCCACCAAACGCACAGCATTACCTTCAGACCATGAATATTCGACTTTGGCGTTGATGTTGACGTCGATGGAAATGATTCACCAGGCTGAGCATAGTATTTTCTCTTCTTGGGGTTATCGTAGTGTATCCACTTTTCGTCTCCGGTAACAACTCGATGCAAAAAACCTTTCCTTTGTTGTCGTTCGAGCAGCAGTCCACTGATGAAAAATCGCTTTTCAACGTCGTGCGGTTTCAACTCGTATGGGACCAAATTCCTTGCTTTTGAACCATTCCCATGTTTTTTAAGCGCACAGAAATTGCTTGCTGAGTGACTCCCAACGATCCTGCAAGCTCTTGTTGCGTTTGGCACGGATCTTGATCGAGCAATTCCTCCAATTCGGCGTCTTCGAACTTTTTCGGCTGGCCCGGGCGCTCCTTGTCTTCGACACTAAAATCACCATTTTTGAAGCGTTGAAACCACTCTCTACATGATTTATCAGATGGCGCAGATTCACCATATACTTCCACAAGCATCGATGCGCTTCAGCGGCACTTTTCTTCCAATTAAAAAAGAAAATAAAAACTTCCCGCAAATGTTGTTTATTTAGCACAAAACTCGACATATTGAATGCTCAGAAAACCAATTTTGTTGTATAAAACTCGAAGCTTCGTTGACTGAATATGGTTGACAAAGGTCAAACCTTTCTAACAATGCCAAAAACATCTATCATTATTCAGTAAACAAATCAGCCAGAGCCATCTATTGAAAACGGACCGAATTAATTTGTACTCCCAATATATTTAAATTTATCTTTAAAAAAGATCTCGGTCAGATAAAAAAAAAGAAAGGAATGATTTTTTTTTTTTTTTTTTTCATCCGGAAAAGATGTACTTTCTACTCTAACTCTTATTTCCTTCAACCAAACAGATGGGGACTTACTTCTTATAAACGTCGTTCTTCTTAAAAAGGCGCAGATAAACGAAATTTTGAAGGCTTTAAATTTATTTAAAAAGTTAAATGGTTTTTCAGTCTTTTTAGGGTCTCCTATAAGCGTGGGAGAAATGCAAATATTGCAAATCTTCTTTTAAAATAGCTGTGATGAATGTAATTAACCAATCATCACATACTAATTATCCCCCAATTAATAATCAAAATTCTCCTTTTAATAATATATTTAACTAAAATTTCTTTCCATTTTTAAAATATATATCTCCTTATCTCATTTACAGTTTATAAATATCTTTCTTTTTAATGTTTACCAAATTTTGAGCTGTTAAGAAAAAAAAAAAAATGTTCTCATCCTAGAGCTATTAACAATGAAATAACATACTTTTCTCTAGGTAACAAATAAATAAAAGTATATTCCTTGATTTTTTTTTCCCCCAGCAATAATCTAAAAACTATAAACAGTTATTGACTCATTCACTGACATGCAGAGTGCACTCACTGAAACAATAATAAATAAAAAAGAAAAGTATAGAGTTAAACTGATGGCATTGAGCTCACAGTCTATTCATACTAATTGTATTTTATACTCTTACTTCAAAGAACGCCTTTCAAAAAATAAATTAAGTGGGAATCAGCCCCCCAGCCCCCCCCCCTCCCGTCACATCTCTATACTTAAACAATAAGCCTCCAAATCTCATCAGGGAAGCGCTTTATCAGAATAAACTGGTTACCAAATTTGAAGCAAATCAGATAGAAAAACCCATCTATCTAAATTAAAGGGGATTAGCCCCTGTTCCTCCATTTTTTTTTAAACAATGAACCTCCAAATTTAATCAGGGAAGCGTCTTATCAGAATTAACCGGTACACCAAAATTGAAGCAAATCTGATAATTCTGCATGAAAAGCCCATTTATCTATGTGTGTGTGTGTGTGTGTGTGTGTGTGTGTGTGTGGGAGGGGTAATAGACCCTGTACACCCGTCCTTTATGCTTAACCAATGAACCCTCAAAACTAATCAGGGAAGCGCCTTTTGAGAATGAACCTAGAAAAAAAATTTGAAGCAAATCGGATATTTCTATCGAGAGTTATCGCATTACGTATGTACGTACATACATACAGAAACTGCGGGCACATTAGCTCTCAGGCTTTGACAGCCTGTGAGCTAAAAAGAAAAGTGCCCAGTTAAACTGATGGCATTGAGCTCACAGGCTATTCACACTAACTGTATGTTATGCTCTTATTTCAAAGAATAATGCCCCTCGAAAAATAAACTAAGGGCGGGGGGAATTGCCCCTCCCTGTTTCCCCTCTTTATACCTAACCAATGACCCTCCAAATGTCATCAGGGAAGCGCCTTATCGAAATAAATCAGTATACCAAATTTGAAGCAAATCGGATAGAAAAACCCATTTATCAAAATTAAGGGGTATTAGCACCCCGTTCCCCCCCTTTATATTTAACCAATGAACTTCCAAATCTAATTAGGGAAGCGCCTTATCAGAATAATGTTAGGAAATATATATTTTCTTCCTATTCTTATCTTTCCATTTAACCTCTTTCATTCAACCTGTTTAACTTAACCTGCTTCATTTAATTTATCTTTATATAACCCTCTTTAATTTTTCTATAATTATTTTTAAATAAAATATAAGTTAAATATTTTATTTACTATTCACTTATTTAAGTTTCAATAATCTAAGTTTCTATATTTAAACACTTTTCATTACCTTTATTTCAGTGTTTAAATATTACTTTATAATAAATATACTTTCTTTACTTTTACCTTGAATCACTTCTGCATAATTTTATTTCCTTGAGCATCTGTATTTACTTATCAGCCACGTTCTTTCCGACATTACGTAATCTCTCTTTCAGCTTGTCAACAGACATCGTTCATTCAGTCTCGTAAAATGAGGAGTTACGATGACCATTGACAGATGGCATTGCTTGTCCAGTACACGTGTCTATCTCCAGTGGCCGATCGCTATTGGTTCGCATTTCCCGGGATCGTTCGAGATGCCGGAAGTGGCATTTCACTTGACGATCGGAAGTCACGTGAGAGGGCGTTGTCGGCAAAGGGAGTGAGCTATTTCTATCATAGGAGCGAGTTCATTGATAGCTTCGTTTTTCTTTTAGATACCTAGTTGCATGTTGGCTGCATAATGTTTACGCTTACTGTTTTAAGATAGAGGATGGAATGTGATGTGCTGGATATAAGATAATGGTGTCAGTTTTACTTAGTAGTTTTTAATGTAATACTCTTGCTTTTTCATTTGATATGGAGACTGTGTACAGAATTAACTGTGTCAACGTGGTGCTGGATATCGCTGGATGAAAGATGGTTAACAAACGATAACATTTGGGTGTAGGAGAATACACCTGAATAGATGTATCAAGTCTTTTAGTTTTTCCTAGCGTACAGAAAGCGGGCCATCGGCGACATGTCAGTTAGTTTATTTCTTTGTTTATTTTATTTGAAATAGAATACTTTTCTTTACAGTAACTTTCTCTCCCTCTTTAAAAGATATTTTGGTTTGAATTACTTATGGTAATTATGCCAATGGAAATTAATCTAGTCAACTTCCTTTTAGTAAGTGGATTGTAAACTGTAGGGTTGTAGATTGGTTCCAAAGGGACCAGGGACATTTTTCCCGTTTTGACGCTGCAGATCGGTCGTAGCAATAGTGGTTCGAGACCTACGCCTTCTGGAAATATGTGCGAGGTACTTGGAGTTGTTACTGACTGGCAGTGTTAGGATTTTTGCAATTCCTTTGAGATCTTACAGACGGTTTCGCTACGGATCTCTGGAGAGGCTTGCTGCAGTTTATGATTTCATTTATGCCCTTTTTCAAGTTTACTTTAGTTCTCCTATATTTTTGACTTCTAGTGGCAGTATGAAGTATTTGGAGATTTGTATTAAGCTTTTGAATATAATGAAGTTTGACTTGACTTTAAATGACAAATCTTTTATGGAGAGAAAGATAATTTAAATGTGATTAATTGTAGATAAACCTTTTTGCTATTTATAATGTTTTAAAGATAATTTGATATTTTCTCTATTTAAAGTTTAATGCTATTTAAAGTTAATTGAAGTTAAGTGATTAAAGTAAAAATTTTAAACAAGTTCCTTTTTAATATTTTTGCTTTGAAATAGTTTTTAGCTTTTGGTGCTCTGGTTCATTAAACATTGATATAGAGTGATGTTTCTCTGCACGGTATTATATTAAGTGCTTATGTTAATTGGATACTTAAGAGAACTTGAGAACTTATGTCGATTGTTTATACATCTACTTTTATCGTTATGGTTTTATTTTTCATTTTGTTTTTATTTAAATTAATAAAATTGTTATTTGTTTATAAATCTGTTTGGTCATTCTTTCAAAATACTTTCTAGAATATTTTAGACTTTACAAATTTCTTGGGTAAACAGTTACAGCTTAAACGCTCCATATGTGTAATATGCTTTGCTTCCTTTTTATATCTTTTCCAATTACCTTTTGTTAATTGGATAACAAATAAACTGGTATACCAAATTTGAAGTAAATCAGATAGCAAAACCGATCTATCTAAATTAGGGAGGGTATTATCCCCTCGTCCCCCCCTCCCCCCCTTTGGACTATAACAATGAACCTTCAAATATAATCAGAGAAACTCGTTATCAAAATTAACCGGTATACCAAAATTTGAAGAAAATCTGATAATTCTGCATGAAAAACCCATTTATCTAAGCTAAGGGGGGGGGGGGGATTAGCCCCCGTTTCCCCTTTATAATGATTGATATAAAACCAATGAACCCCCAAAACTTGAAAAAAAATTGAAGCAAATCGGGTATTTCTATCAAGAGTTATCGCGTTACATACGTACATACAGACATACATACATACAAAACTGACGGGCACATTAGATCTCAGGCTTTGATAGCCTGTGAGCTAAAAAGTGCCAAGAGCATGTAACTAGCGTGTGTGTGTGTGGGGGGGAGAAAATAAAAGAGGACATTAAAAGCTTTCCAACAATATGTTACACGAGATGGTTTGGAAGAAACAATAAATATGACCCCCCCACCCCCACCCCGGGGACAGGTAAGTCTCAAACGGTGGGTGGGGTGACCTCAAATGTATCTTTGGTCAAGGTTTCAAAATGTGGATTTATAATAAAATACAACGAGAATTGGGCATTTTAAAAATAGCATGCATATTTTGAACGGCCCTGTAAATTAAGATTGGCGAGGAAGGGAGGAGGGGGGAGGATTAGAAGGGGCGAACTTGAAAAATACGACATAACAAACTAGTAACCCAAATAACTAGGCTTCTAAACAAAAGTATAACGATTTAACCTAGTATTGAGTTCAGGGGGTGACCCGGGGGAACATTGGTATGTCCCTCCCGAAAGTTTTGAGATTTTATGCTTTTTAATGGACAAATGTGCAGCCCCCCTTACGGAACTCTAAAATCCCCCCCCCCTCCCCCCATCCCGACCGGAGCAGTCAAGAAATCAACCCGCCATTCAACACTGAACCTAGAAAGAAAAAAAAAGGCTCATACAAAATTTCATAGCAATTCTGCCACTAAAACAGTAAAATTGGAGGAATCTATTCAACCCGAATCATGGATCATGCGCGATGCGATTTGAATTAAAGTAAATCAAAAAATAACAATTTCACCTGCATCTAAAAGTCGGCATCGAATCTGAACTGAATCGATTCGCCTGAATCAAAAGAATTCAAGTAAATCAAAAAACAGCGATTCTGCCCGCATCTAAAGATTGACATCGGCATCGAATCTAAACTGAATCGATTCACCATTTCTGATCTTAATTTACGGGCAGAATCGATGCGTTAATTTTTTCTTGCTTTCTTTTGTCTTTAGAAAAAGAAAGCGTTGGATTCGTGAAAAATTTCGACTTCCGGTTTTCGAAGGATTTATAGTTTTAGAAGATCTTGTCTGGAATACGATTTGACTATTTTTATACATTGTCTGTCTGTCAGTGTCTATCTCTGACAAAAAATTGTGGGCGGTCTATATCAAGAACTAATGCATGGAATCTGTTGAAACTTTAGATTCAATTAGACTTTCATATAAATTGGTGCTGATTACTTTTTGATGTAAATCTACCGGCAGGAGGCGCTGCTATGCTGCATTTTCCCCCATTTTCGCAATAGCTCTATCTCAAGAACTAATGCACGGATTTTCAACAAACTTCACATTCAGTTAGACGTTGACATAAATTGTTGCATATTAGATTTCGGTGTAAATCACCCAACAGGGGGCGTTGTTGTGCAGATTTTATCAGCAGTGTTGAATTCAGACAATTTTCTCCGGGAGGGATTTCTGCAGATCCAGAGAGGGACAGTTCAGAGGGGAAGGGGATTGGACTTTTGCACATTAAGCATAAAATCTCAAACCTTCTGGGGGGATATTTGAATGTTGCAAGTGGGGGGGCATGTCCTTCCGGACTACCCCCGGAATTCAACACGTTTTTCTGGATTTAAACAATTTTAGGGATCATATCTCAAGAACTAATGAACGGAATTTCATCAAACTTAATATTCTGTCATAAGTTGTTCATGATTAGGTTTTCGTGTAAATGATATAACAGATTCTGCTGGGGGGGGGAGGGGGGGGGTCCACCCGTACCAGCCCCTGAATTTAACACTGTTTTTCAGAATTTACACGATATTAGCGATAATATCTCAAGAAGTAATGACCGGAATTTCATCAAACTTAATATTATGTGTCATTGACATAAGTTGTGCCTGAGTTTTTCGTGTTAATCATGTAGCAGGCTGCACTGCTATACTGTTTTGTTGCATGATATTCGTGATAGCCATATCTCAAAACTAATGCACGGAATTTAATCAAACTTCATATTCTGTTACACTTTCAGATAAATAGATCCTTATTAGGCTTGGGGATATACTGCCCTTTTATGCTCTTTGAATTGGGATTTTCCGTTACGGACATCTAGGCTAATATCAGATGAACGTCTTTTTGCACGCTTTTTTTTCACTCTTACACCGTCCCTACACATGATAGCGAAGGTGTAGGGATGGCGTAAGATCGAAAAAAGCATGCAAAAAGACGTTCGTCTGACATTAGCTTAAGAGGGTGTGGGCCGAAATTCAATGATTTGTTAGGAAAATGCAATGCTTATATTTTCCTTTAAAATGCACATACTTCAACGAACCTATCCTTTTTGAATCCTCATGATGCGCATAGGTTATCATTTAAATTTGACACTGTGATAGCGAATTTTGATGTTTTAACATTTATGAGGCAGATGAAAGTTTTGGGATTGGCACATCCAATTACTTTATCTTCAATTTTTGAAGGAAAATGATATTACCTTATTTTGTCTTAGCTACATCGATTAAAAAATTCATAGTATCGATTAAATCGAGTTGGCCATAGTATCGATTAAATCGATTAAAAAAATCTAGATCGCCCATCACTAGTACGAACCATGCTGTCAGATCCAACCACATGAATAAATAAATTATATGAAACAAAATAAAGGTTTGGTATGCATTTATAGATCATTTTCAGTTATACTTCCTTTTCTGTTTATTATCACCCATACACAAACACACACAATTGTGTCCACAATTTAATTTAATGATTAGTTATGTTCTTATGATTATATGCCGAGATCTATTTCAAACACTTAAATTACTTTGTTAAGTGCAGTAATAAAAATATGTTTAGTGCAGAAATTAAGATTTATATGATGAAGAATCGAACAATGTTTAACTCCTATAAAAGGATATCTTTCCATCTATCTTTTATCTATCCATCTTTCATAATTCTCGTGTTTTTGAAAATCAGCTTAATTTAAAAATTTAACACTGTTACCGGAAAGATTCTATTATAAGAAGAGAGAAAAGCGACTTCGAGAATGTAAAGAGCAGAGTTCAAGAAAAAAAAATTGGATGGAATCATTAATATTAATTTCATATAAACTGTGATTAGAACTCAGACAATAGGAGACTCAAAATTTTCAAACCTTAAGCTAATGCTGATTGAATTTTAAAAAAATATTCATTTTGCATTAGATCTCTTTAAGAAAGTAATAATAAATAAACATTCCAATAAAAGCATAACCTAAAGGCGTCATAATAGGTCATCGCTGGCCGTCAATGCCAAGCATAAATCTAAAAATACCACAAGTTTTCTTTTAAAATAGCTTTCTAATACTACTACTCTACAAAAGGGAAAAAAAAATCTTTTACTTTCATTCTGATCAAAATAACATTAAAATGACTTGAAACAGAATATGTAATTAATCGGGGGAAAAAGTTATGTTTTTGTTTCTGTACGAGAATAAATAAAATTGCCAATTTCAAAAAGAATGAGCCCGAGCTCGAAGGATGTTATAAAATTTGAGCCCAAGCCTGTGTCCACCCCAGGCTCGGGCCGAGCCCGTCTTATCTCTAGCAGCAACACCTGACGGGCGGTATAAAGCAAAACATAATCAGTACTTACTTCACGTCAAGGCCTAGCAGAATATCAAGGTACAATTTGTTCTTGAGATAGAGCTATCACAGAAATAGTGAAAAAAATCAGCACAGCAGAATCACCTTGTTGGACAATTTACTCAAAACCTAATCAGCACTCATTTATGTCATAATCCAAAAGAATCAAGTTTAAATTCAGCACACTGCTTCTTGATAGAAGACAAAATTTGTGTCACATACAAACTTTTCCTAAAAGCAGTGTCTTTAGGACCTTCTAAAACACAAATCCATGGAAAATGGAAATAAATTTTCATAAATACAACACTTTCTTCTTGCAAAGATAGAAGAAAGTAAAAAGATTTTCTTCAGTGGGGATACAGTAGAAAAATATTAAACGGTATTAAAAAGTTTAAAAATTAGATAAAGGGTATGACTTAAATGTGTATACAGTAGAACCTCTTTTATCTGAAACTCTTAACTGAAACTCTTAACCGAAATCCATATTTAAAGCTTTGTTTTTACTATCACATTCCTTGCGTGCAAAATCCATTTTGAAGGCTGTTTTTTTTTTTTTTTTTTTTTTTTTTAACTATCATATTCCTTTTGTGCAAGCAGTCATTTCTGAACTGCGAGTACATACAAATGTTTTCGATCCCCTTTCTTAGAGTTGCTTTGAATTTAACTTCAGCTTCCATAAGCTGCAGAGTGGAACGAAGAAAACAAACAAATTAGCCATTCTGAAGCTTTTGAATGCTTTATAAAAGGTTTGGCATGGCTGGAGGACTGTGATATGGGTGAACTAATAATAGTAAAAAAACTCCATGATAGAGCTTCAAAGAAAGGCAATCGAAACTGCGACAAACAAAACATTTTTTCAAACCCTTGCGATATATGTAAAAGGTACTTAATTTCAAAATTAAAATTAAGGTACTTTATTCTTGTTTCTGTTTTGCTACTGCTTTATTTTTATAAAGCACTTGTCACCCACATAAAAGATACTGCCCATATTTCTCCTTAATCTTAAAATTGAAGCATTCTCAATTATCTGAAAGAGGGTCGCTCCCAATTACTTCAGATAATCTACTGTATATTATATAATTATTTTATAGGACTTAAATTTACATTTTTGAACTCGAATGGTGCTAGGATATTAATAATAAACACTATAGCAAGAAGATACTTACCAGGAATAAGAATTTCCTTATGACCCCAATAAAACTTCTGTTTGTGATCACCAGTAAATGGATACACGATGGCAGTCACTGAACACTCTTTTCTCGAACACACATAGTCAAAGTCCAACATGCCCTGCACAGCTCTGTTTTGCATACCCCATACGATAGATCTCGTACTCTACAAATACAGAAATAAAACTATAAACAGAAAAATAAAAAAAAAATGCTTGAAGATTTTAAAGTTGCAACAATGTAATGAAATCAACAACAGATGGAGAGCATTTCCTGCATGTTTAAACAGAACAAGAATTGAATACAAGACATAAATAAAGACAGCATGAGGTATCTTACTTGAGTAAACAAGGGCTTGACTGAAGTTCCATTCACGGAAGATATGGAAGAAGAACGAGAATGACACTGATCCATGGAGGTAGATAAGCCATTACCAGAATCTGTTCTTGGTAATTTACTAGGAGGTGCAGAGTTCTAAAATAAAAGAAAAGTAGAAAAGTAATTTAAATGCACAGTTTCAAAGATGAATTTATAAAATAACTAAAATAAGCAATAAATGAAAACCTTTAATCTTTACACTCTCAACATGAATTGCTGCCTACCTCACTAAGTAATTTCTGCTTAAATTGAATTGGTAAAGAAAAACTAAACATGTCCATTCGGGTGGGTCGAATAAAACTTTTTTTCTTTTTTTGATTCGCTATACCGCGGAAAACTTGTGTCTAGGGTAGCTTAGTAAAATGCAATAACAAAATAAATAATTTTTTACGTTTGGCGGTAGCGCATCGCACTTGAATATTTGAAATTTATGGAAAAAGCAATAGTTATCTTTTGATTTTTTAAAGCTATAAACGAAAAAGATAAAAAACAGCTATGGTGAAAAAGTTTTAAAAGAAAGAAAAAAGCACATTATAATAAAAAAAAGAAACAAAATTACTTCATTTAGAGTAGCACAAAGCAATTAAAATACCCTTAAATTGACGCATTCAAGCTGTATTATGAGTCCTCCTACTCTGGTAGCAGTCCAGCACGACGAGCACTGCGGCGAATTGGAGCTCGTCAATACTACTTGTACTGACGCTTCACAATGCACTGTGCGATGCACATGCATGTGCTTTATGACACAACAGTTCCTGTGAATTGATCACTAGAATTTTGCCGGCAATGATTAGCAGTGTGTTCTTCTTGTGCGTTTCAATCACGTTTCTTAAAGACTGATTTAATTAATGACCGCTTAATAAGTGATTCGATCACTATGTTATGGCTGTTTCCAAAGAAATTACTCGCAGTGACTTTAACTGCCCGTTATTTGGCCACCTAAAAGAGTTACCGGTGAATAAACTTCGAACTTATGAAGACGTTCTCAAGTGTTGCTTCCATGAAAATTACAACTTAGCCTTGAAATCAAACAACAGGTAAGTTAATTTTTCTCATGTTTCTATTATTGTGACGCCAAAAGTTAAATCTGTGTTTGATAAAGCTTCAATGCTGACAGTAACGCCTTACAGAACTGTTCAGTTAATAAATGCATATCATGACAGTTATCGTAATCTTATGGAGTCCTTTAAGCGAGATAAGGGTAAGTAAAAGTTGAAAAAGAGAGTTGAAAGTTTAAAAAAAAAAAAATCTTTGTTACTGTTTGATGTCTCTGCCTGTAAGTGAAAATGACATTAGACTGCAATTGTAAAATGGTCCCTGAGGTTTGTGAGTGTCCTGTCTATTATTTGTAACTGTGAAAAAGCAAAAAATATGCTCATCATTGAACTAAAATTCTTGTACTTTCAAAGAATGCATGGTATTGGTAAAATTGGAAGTGTGGACGTAAGGGAAACAAAAACATGTGATTGGATGTGATGGCACTGTTACTAATACGGTGTGTAAAAGAAGAATTTAAAAGATCACTACAGTGGGGAGAGGTGGTGTGTATGCCTCTTACATTTCAATGAGTTGCCATTCCAGCATTTATTTCAAACTTTAGATGGTGAAACAACTGGGCCAAAATCATTAGTCCGATTGGCACGCAGCTCAGGAAATGCGAGAAACTCCCAGTGGTAAATTTAACAGTGTTGAGTGTGAATTTCCAGAACTGACCGGCAAAATTTAAGCAAAGATCAGCAGTACCTACTGGACATTATTTGTGCTATAAAAGAATGGCAGAGCTGTCCTGAAGATTTATCTGTTCTGAGCCTGGCACACTTTCCACTCAAGGTGGGTAACGACGGAGAACAGAATTCTAGAGTTGTATTTAAGTATTGAAAATCCAACAGACGAACACAAGGTTATAGTTTCTTTTCTCCTGAAGTCTTATGTACTTGTATGGTTAAGTATAAAAAAAAAAAGTAAATACTTCACAAATGGGCCGGAACATGTATTGAAAGTTATAAAATCGTCAAAATTCCTCTCTGAAAACTTGCTGACGGTCATTGACCCAATAATTGAGAGAATCGCATTTTTTGCCAATCCAGAAAATTTGCTTTTGAGTATGATAGTAGATAAAAAGGACCATATACGAGAGTTATGTTTCAGAAGAATTATAAAGGTTAGAAACTTAGCTTCTAAAAGAAAGTCAATCAGATGCTTTCAAACATCCAAAATCATTTTTCTAGCTACAGTCTACATCGAAATGATTCACTGGAACTCTGCTACACTATCACCACAACCTTTTTCTGAGAAGAGCCACCAACGAAAAGATTTCGTCTAAGGTCGAATTAGGTGAAACAGCGGCCCAGTGGAAATTTGACCAATTCCAATGTCAATCCCAAACAGTAGAACGGTGCGTGAAGCTGGTAACCTAGGCATCACAAATAGTCTTCGGGTCCAGAGATGGTTTTATAAGAACGACACTTTTCTCGAGATCTTCAGTGCCTAGTTTTTCAAGCAAATCTTAATTCAAACTTCCAAAAGATAGTAAAGACAAGTAAAGGACTATATTTTATTACAAAGTGAAATTACACTCAGGTACAATCAGATAAAGGTAATCAGATCAGGTAATAGTACAATCAGAAGTAGTTTTTATTTCAATGAAAATTTGCCATTTAAAAAAAAATGCCTTTTTTTTTAAACATAATCCGCTGCCAATGTGTTGCGAAATGTATTTATTTTTTCATTTATTTATCATTCCTATACTCTTTTCTACTAAAATATGTCTATAGCTGCTTGTTATATAAGTTATTTGATTTATTTATTAGAAAAATTATCAAAATCGTGTTTTTTCTTAAATTTTAAGCCTGATGCGCTACCGCCAAACGTAAAAATTTATTTTGTTATTGCATTTTACTAAGCTACCCTTAGACACAAGTTTTCCGTGGTATAGCGAATCAAAAAAAGAAAAGTTTTTTTCGGCCCACCCTAATGTCCAGCCTTTTTTTTTTTTTTTTTTTTGCATATTTTTGTTACAAACATGTCTCTGAAGGCAGGGCTTGCACAGGCGACTATTTTTAAATTCTATTTTGCACCACTTTTTCAAAACAAAAATCCTTTTGGTAAGCTTTGACATTTACAAGCAAAATACACTAAAAAAATATTTTTTATAAGAGCAAACATAACAAAAACAGCAAACAGAATTATATATATAATAGTGCTAAGTGTATAACACTTCTGGAACTCATCCGGATCCCGATAATTTTTCATTAAAACCAGCCATTTTACTTAAATTTTTTCAATAAAGCTGCATAAGATTAATCTTTTCAGAAAGATTGTGAAAAACAAAAACAATTTGAGTGAGAAGCTACATCGATATATGGATGTTTTTCGATGCATCTTTCGTTAAAAATCTTATCACACAGCAATCAGTGATGATAAACTATATGCTATTCATTCCTTATGAGATTCATTAAAATATAGAACATGGATGCAATAATTTTGCTCATCGGCAATATACCGATCTGAACGAACTCATTGCATTAAAACTTTTAAACAGAATTTGGAACTACTTTGTTATCCCGTCAATCAAAAATCTATCACCAAACTATAAGATTAAATGCCAATAAGGCTATCTTCTAGTATATAAATAGTCGCAGACCACTGGAAATTCAATTAGAAGTTGATCGGATTAACATCAGTGCCAAGTGTGTGACAGATTTCCTGAAAGATATGTTGTGAGGTATGAAACCTAGTTTAACGTATGTCTGGAAAAATTCATGACACACTTCGCAGCAGTGTCAAAAACCTGAAGAGAGAACTGGGTTTATCAAAGTTGTACAAGCAGTTGGCAGTGCATTCACACAATGGTCCCTGGTTTGGACACTTCTTCAATCCATTTGAAATTTTTCAATTCATACGATTTCAGTATGAATCAGTTTGATTGAAGCAAGAATAATACAGTATAACTAACACAAGTTTAAACTTACACTGTCACATCTAACTGCTCTTCTGACAGGCAGCTAACTGTATAATAAACGAACTGTTTATATAATCAAAATACACTCACCATCATACCGCCAGGTAAAAGA
Organism: Maratus speciosus; assembly: GCA_963932465.1. NCBI lineage: Eukaryota > Metazoa > Arthropoda > Arachnida > Araneae > Salticidae > Maratus > Maratus speciosus. The sequence goes on along the minus strand of OZ010789.1, from coordinate 13,468,701 downwards.
AAATTGGCAGTGGTCATGGCAGGCTCTGGCAATTCTGGAAGAGAGGCCTTTCCCATAGCCATAGCAACAATAGCAGTCATGTGAGTTTCGGGTCCAAAAACATGTATGGGGACGCCCAAGGTACCACCTAAACACATTTAAAAGAAAACATTCTGCAAATTACTCCAGCTTGCCTATTAAGTACAAGAATTCAAATTTATTCTGCAATCAAGGATTGATGACTGTAATCTATACTAATAAAAAGAAAGTTTCACTCTGTGTGTCTGCAATGACTAAGAAAATATACTGCATGTACATGCCTGAAAATCTGGGTGAGGGCAGCCCAAGGATGTCCTGATGCACCTGAAGCTCAGAAATTTAATTTTTTGATAATTAGCCGAGTTATTAATTAAAAACTCATTAAAATTGCATTTTTTCTCTCTGAAAATCAGAAGCACACCTGTGCATGCTCAGTTTGAAGCAATTTTTTTTTATCTGAAAATAAAACACCTGCTTTGATTTGAAATCACATATGATTGAATTTTTTAATTTTGGGGCTGTGCATATATAACGTTATCAGCATTTTACTAATTTTGTACCCTCTCCCTCCCCTTGCGATATCATACGTTATCATTCGTCGACCCCCCCCCCCCCCCCCTCTTGATGATATCGTTATCAATGTCTCAAGATTATTTTTATATTATTTTTCTTTCTTTTCTACGTTTACAGTGATATACATATATGTTTATATATTTATTAGTCGTATACTTTACAGATTCAAATTAAGAGACAAAGTCAAAATATGAATATTATACATGAAATAAATTTATATCAAATAATATCTAAAAGAGTTAGTTACTAGTAAAAGGTATTTAACAACAGTTTATTCTTACACAATGCATTCAACAGTAATATTCTTTTTTTTCACTTATCGCTGCCCGGAAAGAGTTAAAAGTAGAACTGCTTAACAAAACAGTGGGCAACATTCTTTCTCTTTCTTTCCTGGTAAATACAAGTATCATTTTAAACATATTTTGCTCCTAGTTTCTTCAACAGTGATTTATATGCACATATGCAAGACGAACAGGAATTCCAAACGTTAAGGTATACCATATTTTGGAATGAAGAGATAAACATTTAATAGCTTTAATAATAGCTTTGTATTTTCATATAGATATTACTTTCTTGATGTGAAGAAAAAGTTACAGAGAAAAGACAAGTTTGGTTGGATAAAACATAACAATGATATCAAAAGACAACCCCCCTCCCCATACCGATATCTTACGATATCAAGTGCCAGACCCCCCCCCTCCCCCCGAAAATGATAGCGCTATATTTGCACAGCCCCTTTCACTAATTTTCGAAAATTAAACTATTTGAGATATCAATTTGAGACTGTATACATGCATAGAAATTTTTTCTGCATCCGAATATCTAATTTTTGAAAAATTAGACAGTAATTTTTCTTAATTTTTTACAAAAAACTGACGAGACAATTCAAAAATGAACTAGACAGGGGTCAGCATTCAGTAAAAATTAAACTAAAAAGATCTTTCGTCCGTCTACTTGATTTACTTCCCAAAAATGAAAGGAGATAATTGCAAATTAATGAAGAAAAATTAAAATAACTAAGATACAGATTTGAAAATCACTAAACATTCATATGTAAAACTTGAAGGCAAGAACAGGAGAGGAAGGGATAAAACATATTGACAATTGATCGAATTCATAAAGAAAACTGAATAACCACAAAATTATTAATAACTTTCCTCCCTTTTAATTCAATTTTCTCCATTTATTTTATAGATTTTAGTTAACACTTCGAGCCTGTGGGGCCTGGTCTGGAGACTTAAATTTTTATGCACCATGCCCTTCCCCCCCCCCCCCCCAAACTGTGTTACCTTATCAATGCATAACTTTAAAGTTGAGTTTTAGCTGTACTTGAGTTTGTCATTTTTAATGAGGCCCTACAGCCCTTTTTTAAACATTTTCCAACCACTTTTGGTGCATTTCTTTAAATTTGTATTCTTTTTAATTATTTCCCTAAGCACGTAGGTCTTTAAAGTTTTCCTCTTAGGTCCCTGCTCTGAACTATCAGTTAGCCTCATTAGGGCCTTCTACTACAGCTCTCTTAAAAACAGTCTGATTCAGTATCAGTATGATTCAGGAAAAAACAGCTATTACTATTACTGGCCATTAACATTTATCGCTCATTCATTGGCACAAATAAATCTCTGGGTACCGCTGCACTCACTGCAAATATGTGTTGTCTTCTTCAAACGATTTTTTACAGTTCAAATCTCTGTTGGTACTGCCAATACGATAAACAGCAAATTTTTATCCTTGAAGGATTAAAAAGTGTTTAATTATTTTATTATTAGATTTTGATGATCAAAAGAAAAAACAAAAAGGAGAATCTGAATCCATTTCAGCATTTTTCCCATTGTAACATTGGCCATCTTAGTACAGGAAATGAATGACATTGCAAACAGTTCTTCGATTGGCTGAAATGTTGAGTTTGGTGAAAAGTTGCTGTTAGCAAAGACTGTTTTACAGCTGTGTATAAAAATTTAAGGATATTGTTTATTAATAAAATGAAAGAGGTTCTTCACCTACTTCAACTGATAAGCTGATATTAACTTATAGGGAAATTTATATGAAATTTGAAATAGACTTTGAATATAACCTGTACTTTCAATGTAATTATGCAAATATTAACACGTTAAGCGCCATGTCAGTCACCGTTGACTGACACTGGACATTCCGTTTGAAACGTGTCATTCACCGACGGCTGATGGTCTAAAATAGGATATAAAACTAAAAACATATATATTGTTTTAAGTAATTACTGAACATTTGTTTAAAATTTACCTACCTTTTATTTTTTACAGGGTTATGCTTTCTTAAAAATTACTTAAAACATTGTAAAATTTTCAGCTTCAGTGTCAGTCACCGTGGCACTCAACGTGTTAAACATAGTAATAGAATTAAAATTATATTAAAAACTTTTTTTGCAATCCTAAGTGACATTCTTTTAAAAAGTTATATGGATTTTGAATATTCTATCCCGAAATCTTCTAGTAAATAAGTTTTTCTACTTTCATTATCAAATAATTAAATCAATTTACAATGAGTACAAACTTACCTACATCACGCATCACTCTCAAACCTTCCTGATAATTGGGACCAGCCCTTCGTACATATATGGATACTTGATGATCAATCAATTTTGTTTGGAATTCGACAAGTGCTTTCACAATTCCCTAAAATAAACAGAAGAATGTAGAGACAAGCGCACTTTTTTATCATCACAAACTTAATGTGGAATGGAATAAGATTTTTAATCTTCAAAAAATGAAAATTTTTTAAATAAATAAAATATATAACAGGGTAATATTTTCTGGCCATTTGAAAATCAACTGCATAAAGAAATTCCTATAATTACACTAGTTGTGGCTAAAAGTATGCCGGGGGGTTTTCTACGTAAACAAAAATTTATAAAATCCATACCGGAAATATCTAAGCAATGGATGAAACTATTTCCCTTTTAATTTTTTTATGAAAGCTTATATATTTCCTCAATCCTTGACCAATGCTTTAAAAAATTTTAATCGTTCTTGTTTTTTTTTTTTTTATTATTATTATTTATTTTGAATAAACAAAATCTGATTTGTTGAAAACCAATACATAAAATATGACAACCCACCACTTTCTTACAGGGTTGGGGTTTTGGACGCCCAAAACTAGTTTTGGACAGGACATGTGGGTTTTACTGTCCAAAACTGTACTAAAGTGTCTAAAACTGTATTAAAGTGTCCAAAACTGTACTAAAGTGTCCAAAACTGTACTAAAGTGTCCAAAACCTTAAAAAAGCAACATAACACATGTAACCACTGCTCACTTATTAAACATATGAATAAATATAAATATCTCACAATATATTTTACTAACATTTAATTCTTTGGTAAATGAAAAATAGTTCAAATTTTTCTAATTTCTGTGTAACATAAAAAGTTCGGTTTCTGTTAAAATTGAGTTATAATAATAAGAAATTCTTTAATACCACACATGTAGTATGGGGAGGGGAGATTTGCTTTTGTTTCAATTTTTGGGCAAGAAAATGTTACAAAGAAATTTCTTTTAAATAATGTTTCATTGTAAATTATCTTTTCTAGATTATAGGATAATGAAAGAAAACACAAATGTTTAATTTAAAATCTAGAAGTTATTTTTTTTTTAATATGTATTTTTATTACGAGTTTAATCTAATTCTAGTGAACATTCTATTTCTTAAGAGTTAAATAGTGTTATAATAATAGTCAATATCTAAATATCTCACAATCAAAGAAAATAAATTATTTTTATTTATACTATTTCTTAATATACACATATACCTAGCTGCCAGCAGTAAGCTGGTTTAATCAGTATGCTGAACCTGAACTCCATTTATCAATTATTTCCAGTAACAACTCGCGGGACTTTCAGTAACAGAATCAGAATGTATTCTTCATAAAAATCGTTAGTACTTCTATTAACTACTAGTATTTAAATGAATAACATTAAAATTATGATACATAATTAAATTTAATATATTTTTAATGCAATTACTTTGTTACATCGGCAATTAGGTTGTTACTACTAAACTGTTAGGTAGTATAACGTAGGGTATTTAGGTTGATAATACTAAATTGAAATTTTTGTATTGTAATCTTTTTTGCCAATTTTTTAAACTTTTAGCATTGTTCTGATAAGTACAATTTTACTACAAAATATAGTTTTGGACAGTTTTAGACAGAACGGTTTTGGACAGTACGGTTTAAACCATGGATTTTACCGTGGTTTTTACCGTTGTGTCCAAAAACCTTGCCAACCCTGCTTTCTTATAAATGTAAATTAAAAAAAAATTCAGTCAAACACTAAATAATTATATATACTGTTTGTTAACAAAACCCTCTGCGCTTTGCACATGCATCAGGTCTGCTTTGATTTTATCAAAATAGGGATGAGCAGAGTTTGTTTAGCTGCATTTGGCTGAGCGTCAATCTTAGTGACAATGTATAAGTGAACGTCGAAGTAGAACTTCCTAAAATACACATCTCAGCATAACACCCCTTTCAGTAGAATCGTCTCAGGGTGCTAGGTGCAAGTTTCGAAAAAGAATAGTATCTTACTATGCTTTTTGGTTTATTTGTTTACATAATATGTAAACAAAAATATTAAATACACATTAATAATACATATGACACTAGTTAAATATTGCAGTATGTTATATATTATGTAAAATCAAGGAAGAGAGCTCAAAACATGAAGTAAAAATGAGAATTCCTATTTTCTAAAATAATTTTGTAAAATAATCCAAGTTTCTTCCCTTAGTAGGAAAGTTATGCATGTATTTAATAACAATAAATAAGAAAATTACAGATAATAAACTTTGTCGAATCAAAATTGCGTAGCTTTTTAATTATTTTTATACTTTGAATAAAACTTTGGATAAACTTGTCAAATTGAAACTGGATAACATTTTAGTGAATTTTGTATTTTGGATAAAAAAATTTCAAGGTGCTAATGAAAAAAACTTTAGTAAAGTGCACAACTCTGCTGTCATTAATTTAGCTTACAAAAATTAAACTGTTCAAAGCATAATTAAATTTAATGAAAATTATAAGAAAAACATTTATCACATTGCATATCACAAATACCAGTGAACATAGGTAGGGGAAAAAACCTATTATTCCCAGACAGCAGTTGCAACTCCCTACACTACAAGGAAATTGCTAATCCCATTTAAAATAATTATTAAAAGAGAATATACAGTAAACTCCCGACTATCCAGCCCTCCGTACTATCCGGCCTACTAAAAAAAAAAAAGAGGAATGTTGCGAGCGGCCGAGACAGGCAGGTTCTTGTCCGTAGGAAAGTGCTAATACATGATAAGAAGGAGCAAGAAGGTATTACAGAATGCAATAGCAGAGACAGTCATCTATCAACTACTTTTTTACAAACTAAAAACTAAGCTTTGACTCTTATCTTATGCATAATTCTTCATATTTGTGCAATCATATATTAATAAACAGTAAAATAAGATTTACTCATTTTTTTTATGAATTAAGCTTCTTTTTTTGATGTTAATGTTTTTCTTTATTTTGAAACTGTATGCACAATATATGTAAAATCTATCTTAAAATGTGTGGCATGTGTTTTTAATATAATGGAGGAGGAGGAGTCCAGGAAGTGAGTAAATATTTATAGAACTCCAGCCTATCCAGATTTTTTGTTATCCAGCCTACCCTTCCACCACATTAGGCCACATTTACTGTACATATAATTTAATACATATGCATGTATTATTATAAGGGTATTAAGTTATCACAAAACACACACAAAAGAAAAAGGATATATATATATTTCAATTAAAATAGATACATAATTTATTTTCCTGCTCCCCAAAAAATGTTTATTTGCGATTTAGATCTTTGAAAAAATAATCTATTCTCAAAATTTATTATTTTCTCAAATATAAAAAAACCTTAAAGTTTTATTTTCTTTTAAATGCAGTATGAAAATGTATAAACACAAATATCTACCTTAAAAGTAGCAGCTACGTTGGTAAAATTAGCAATTCCACCTCCAATCAACAATATCTTTCCTGGAGAAGAAATTGGATATTACAAATAAATAATATCAAATTTTATTTTCACAACGATTCAATCACAAACTACACAATATGAACTTTAAAAGTTCTCCATTTACTTAAGAGGTGACAAATAATAATACAGATGTTTAAAGTATAAAATATACATTTTTATTTATTAAAATTTCCTTGTACTTTCTTGTCTGCATCTAAAGCCTTCATCGACAAGTACCCACCATCGATTACGCATCTAAAATCCAGATTTCCCTACTCCCCAAGCAGGATTTGTATGTGTAATGCACAGGAGCCAAATCAACAAAGTCAATTAGTTGTGCAAGCGGTAAAAGAGAGAAATATGCAAAATAACAGGCTCTGTAATTAAATCTGGGGCGTTGGTCTATTGGATGGCTGCCATGCGGCAATCAAGCAGACAACTGCCCCGATGCCAGACAGATATATTCGTTTGGCTAGGGAAATCTGGCAGCTAGGGGTCTGGTTATCGCTTTGGAGACAGCCGATGTCCGACATGTACGCAAATGGTGCCTGGTGAAATGTAAAATCCGTTGTGGGTGCAAAGTCCTCCAAGTTACCTGTGCATTATACCTCTGGAGGTGCTTTCGAGCAGTCTTATCACCTGATCAAGGTTCTAAATTACGAGGCCAACTTGAGTAGCAAAGCGCAGGTACGAAACAACAAGATCAAATATTAAGTAACCAGATTAACCAAGTTCACAACTAAGCAGTAGGCCCAGCCAATAGGAGAAGAACACTAGATCTTTAAAATTTTAAAAGTATACCTTGAAGCTAATTTTACTCACATTTTAAGAAGCTAAAATGCAACGAACCCGATAAGAGAATATTCGTCAATACTAAATTTTAATGAGAATGGAGTCAAATTAATAAGCTATAGTTAAGTTGACATCATTTATGGTTACTTATATTTATTTTTGGCTGCCAAATTTGGTAATATTTTGCCAAGTGTCACCCAGTTTGGCGAGAATTTGAAGCTAACGGATATTAATAATATTTAAGCTTTGCACGACAGCGCACAATACAAATAGACGCCATTTTGAAACAAGATGGCGGATGAAACTGACCAACGAACTCTGTCGAGACATTGGTATGTACTATGCATACAATCAATCGTATCCAAATCTGTTTATAAATACGAGAGTTACAGCATGACGTAAATAAAATTGTTTCAAAATATCAGCCACCCTAAAAATTCAAACTGACATATCTCAGCCATTTTTAAAGATAACAAAATATGCTCTGGAATCCTTGTATTAAGGTCAAACTCTTAAGAAAAATATAATTCAGTTTTTAATTTATTTGCACCACTTTTTAATTTTTACACTCGTCAAATTTATTGTAGCTATGCGGCAATGAGGCAGTCACCACCCCAATACCAGGTACCAAACCCGTCCAGCTGGGGCGACACGGCACATAGGGGTCTGGTCATCGGTAAGAAAGAAAGAAAAGCCTTCATCAGGGAATATTTTCAATAATTGCTGTTCTAGACATTCCAATATGTCACTTTGTTTGAAATGGGAGAATAGACCGAAAGTACAGTAAACATCCTCTAATCCGGCATCTTAAGGTCCAGCATGCTGGATAATGCGGCACGACTTTTGGAAATACAACTGAATCAAGAAGAAATAAAAGAGTGGGTTAAAGCAGATTTGGATGAGACGACAGAAAATTTTGACAGATGAGGCATCATTCAGAGTGTTATCAACCCAACAACCCCCAAAGACATTGATTCTGGTGACGATGATGTGGAAAAGTCAAACATCACATGGAATCAGACAGCTGATTCCCTGAATAAATTTATCAAGTTTTTTGAGCACAGCTATTCGTTCAATGATGAGGAAATTATGAAACTCCATGAAATGACTTTCTAAAAGAGAAGACTACTGCAAAACAAACTGATATTCGAGATTTGTTTAAGATGGCTTCTATGAGTAGGGTTACAGTGCACATTTTCATTTTATAGTCATGTACATATCTTTTACGTTACATTGAGTATTTTTTCTTTTGTTATTGCTGTGCTATTACAGCTGTTTAGAGAATAAAAAAGTCCTTTCGGCATGTGGCGGGAGGAAGAAGTAGCTTTCATATATCTTGGTTTTAAAATTTTAAAAAGTATAACTTGAAGCTAATTTTACTCAAATTTTAAGAAGCTAAAATGCAACAAACCCGATAAGAGAATATTTGTCAATACTAAATTTTAATGAGAATGGAGTCAAATTAATAAGCTATAGTTAAGTTGACATCATTTATGGTTACTTATATTTATTTTTGGCTGCCAAATTTGGTAATATTTCGCCAAGTGTCACCAAGTTTGGCGAGAATTTGAAGCTAACGGATATTAATAATATTTAAGCATTGCACGACAGCGCACAATACAAATAGCCGCCATTTTGAAACAAGATGGCGGATGAAACTGACCAACGAACTCTGTCGAGACATTGGTATGTACTATGCATACAATCAATCGTATCCAAATCTGTTTATAAATACGAGAGTTACAGCATGACGTAAATAAAATTGTTTCAAAATGTCAGCCACCCTAAAAATTCAAACTGACATATCTCAGCCATTTTTAAAGATAACAAAATAGGCTCCGGAATCCTTGTATTAAGGTCAAACTCTTAAGAAAAATATATTTCAGTTTTTAATTTATTTGCACCACTTTTTAATTTTTAAAATTTTTTAAATGGGCGCCATTTTGAAACAAGATGGCAGGTGAAGCTGGCCAACAAACTCTGTCGAGACATTGGTATGTACTATGCATACAATTAATTTCATATTTGAACGGAGGGTGGTTTTGGGGTTTAGGGATCATGATCGATGAAAATATACCAAAATTTTCCAGAAGTGCTTTCGACTGGACGGCTGCAATAGGTAGCTTTTTACTTTTTACTTTTTGTAATAAAAGCATGCTTTAGAGTCATTTTTTGTTTAATTCTAAGATTAATCCTGTAATACGAAAAATTTTGTAATCCGGCATACTTCAGGTCCTGAACGTGACAGATTAGAGGATGTTTTCTGTACTAGGAAATTTAAAATGCAAATTTTATGCTTTTAACTTCTGTATTATTATCCGTCACCTTTTAAGTAAACGGAGAACATTTGAAGTTCATATTGTGTAGTTTGTACATATTACAAGTTCAGCAAAATGAATTAAAAATAATTAAATTTAATTTTAACCTAATAATTAATTTTAAACATAATTAAATATAAAATTGTTATAATGCATTATGAAACACAGGAAAACAATACTTGAAAATTAACATTTTTGAAGTTTACATATCCATGAGAGTAAAAACAACTTTAAAATTCACTTTAAAAATGCGACCAAATTCTTAAATTCACACCTTTTAGCATTAAACAATTCTTTTCTGACATTGATGTTAAATTTAACAAGTCTGAAATTGAATGTCAAATGTGGAAGATGAGGTGCGTTCATACTGTAACTAGTTTTATAAAATATTCAGATCTTGGTGCAATCGCTGTTGCTCTGTTATGCAAAAATGGTTGAACACAAAATTTATTACAATTCTATATATTAAATTCAGTAATAAGGGTATAATACGACTCCCTCTTCAATAGGACGTCATCACCATGGCAACAGATTATTACCTATAATGGGATATCATTGAATTCATTACGTAGGATAGGATTGAATAGAAGGAAGAAAACTTTTATTAATATCTTTTTAAGTTTTTATTCAATTTTCATAAAATTTGAAAAGACAAGACAAAATTCTGCAATGATTATATGTATATATTCAGTCGATCCCCGATTTAACAAATTTCTCGATTTAGCGAATTTTTTGAACGGTCCCGGCGAAAATGGAACAAAAGTACTTCGATTTAAAGAATTTATAATCCCGATTTAACAAATAATTTTTGATGTCAAATGAAAAATTGAAGAAATTTTCTAATATTTATTATAAATTTTCCAATGTCCCTGATCGTTAATTTTCTAAATATATATCTTGTGATGCAGAAGTATCTACAAGCGAAAATAAATGTTACACCAAGGTTATTAATAGCAGTAGTAGTGGATCGGCTGAAGAAGATGAAATAGAAATGAAGCATGCAACATTCAAAAAAGCAGTTTGGATACTTTGAAATGGTAGTTGATGGCTCATAATGTTGGTGCCACTGTTTTCACAGCTTTTAGAAAAAAAATGTATAAAGAAGTTTGGAATACAAAATCTAAACAAAGCAAAGAAACATCTATAAAAGATGTCTAATAATTTACCGATAAAATTTGAATAAATGGGATTTTTTCTTAATTACAATGCTTTTGATTTATAGTGGTACTCGTACATAAAAAATAGAATCAATTTTTATACAGAGTATTTTCTTAAAGCAACAAATGTTTAACATCATTATTAATGTAAGTGAGCGTTATTGTTCTTATTTATTGCCATTTTTTAACTTGTTCTGTTGCATAAAAAAATTGCTTTGATTATCCTGATTTAACGAATAATCTCGATTTAACAAACAAAATTGCTAGTCCCGAACGATTCGTTAAATCGGGGTTCTACTGTATGTATATATATATATATATATATATATATATGGGGCATTCTCACAATCTTTTGACTTTCATGTCCCTGAATAATTTTTTTATTTAATACACTTTTGTATTTTTTTTATTTCATATACTTGGGACCATCCCAATGCATGATTGCACAACAACATTAACGAGATAAATCAGTTTTGGACGATGTTGGGGGTCAAAACTCATCTACAGTCCCGTGTCCCTGATGCTGATTTTGAAGTTTGGAGCTGTCTGGATAAAATTGTTTCAATAAAAATAATTCGATGTCATTTTTTTCTGAAACTGGAACTATTGTTTTATATAAATATGTAGCTAAAAATTAACCTGCACACATTTTTAGGGTTGATATTATTTTTTTAACTCTGTCCCCGGGTTTTAGATTTTTTACCATCCCTCTTCTAAAATTATACAGAAAATCCCTTCAGATGCAGCCACAGAATTTTTTTCAAGTTTTTGCTCATGTAGAAGTATGCTAGAGAAAGAATATCTAAAATTCTTTGACAGAAAATTGACTGCAAAATATAAATCAGCATTTAAATATCAATTTCAAGCATTGTGGCTTTATTGGTAGTCTTAATGTCCCCAAGGTTTATTCCAGCACTTTTCTAGGTAAATTAAAAAAAAAAAAAAAAAAAAAAAAAATAATCCAATGTTAACAACTGTTTCTAAAAATCAATGAACATTGTGGCTATCACTTAGTCTTAACATGATTTTCTTAAAAATGGGTGGTAATTTTCCTTACCGTTTCATCCTTACCGTCTCTTTTTACCATTTCGTCCCCTTTCTTTTTACCTTACTGTCCCTTCTTTAACACCCCTTTAAGACAATGTTATACAAAAATTCTGTATTAAAAGTACATTTGTATTATTTCTTATTTGAATGTCCTGTGGGTACTATGCAAATTCATTATAAATAAAATTTAGAAGAAAATAAATTATAGGGGTAAAATGGTAAGGAAAAATTAAACTCTCAAGTTTAACTTAAACATCAGTAAAAATAAAAAAAATTTCACTGCTGACCCTTTTTTCTTTATTTTGAATCATTAAGGCATTCGTCTATCAGATTAAAATGTTATTTTAGCAAGTTTAATTTCGCCAGATTTTTTTCCCCAAAAGTCAAAAGATTGAAATTTAATGTATATGGGGCATTCTCACAAACTATTTGATTGGGTAGTTTTTGTACTGTTATATGCAGACAGATGGACGGACCAGATGATGACTATAGGTGTTACGTATTTATATAATTACAAATGCACCTAAAAACTTATTAATTAGAACTTTCTGTTAATTGAATTCAACAAACAGAATTTAAACTGCCAAAATTTATTATTTTCAGCCTTACAGTATATCTAATACTATATACAGTATAACCTCCATTTAATGATACCCAGTTTAACCCTTTGAGGGGCAAGCAATTGTGTTTCTGTAATGTTGAATTCAAACCGGAATCCGCAAAAAGATTTATTGCAAAATAAGGAAAAGCAATTTCACGCCTTTTTTCCACCAAAGTTAAAAAAGTAAAATGTAATTTTAAAATTTCTGGCACAAATCTTTAATCGTAGGTGGAATAACATATATCCAGACCTGCCAACTTTTGAAAATGAGAAATCGTAGCACACAAAATTAAAATTAATCTGGAGGTTGGTTGGTTGGTTTTTCGTGTTTCGCAGCCATCTTTGGATATTCTTAAAAGGAATAAGGTTTCAGTCTTTCAACTCAATATAGTAAATTTTTTCCTCTGAAAATTTTTACACACGATTTTTAGAGTTTCTTCTCGTTTCGAAGCGTTTGTAAAAGGAGTTTGGTTCCAATTTTTTAGCCCAGTGCGATAATTTTTGACGAAATTCGCGATTTTTTTTTCCCGCGATCATTTCAGGATATTCACAGTTTTTTTCCCACAATCGTAATTCACATTTTTCTATACGATTCTTTGTTGAAATCCGCACTTTTTACCATGAACTTTTGACAAAATTCGCATTTTTTACCACGATCTTTTGACGAATTTTGCGTTTTCTTTCCTCGATCTTTCAGTGAAATTTTCGTTTTCTTACTGATCTTTCGATGAAATTTGCATTTTCTTACTGATCTTTTGACGAAATTAGCATTTTCTTTCTGCGATATTTTAAGAAAATTCGCATTTTTACTATGATCCTTTGACGAAATTATTTTCTTCTGCAACCAATTAACGAAATTGATTTTTTTTTACACGGTCATTTGTCAAAATTTGCGATAGTTTATCGCAACCGATCGTCAAAATTTTCGATATCTTTTTGCGACCAATTAACAAAATTCACTACTCGTTTCCACAACCTTTTGACGAAATTTGCAATATTTTTCCTTCGATAGTTTACCGAAATTCGTGACTTTTTGCGCAATCTTTAGACGAAATTTGCAATTTCTTTCTAAACTCTTAACGAAATTAGAGATTTTATTCGGCGACCAATTGAAGATAATTACTATTTGTTTGAGATCTTTGAAGAAATACCCGATATTTTTACACGATCATTTAAAGAAATTCTCAACTTTTTCCGCGATCGATTCATCAATTAATTTAGGGAAATTCCATAAAAAAAAAAAAAAAATCACGAACTTCCAAGGAATTTCAAAATATACTCGCAAAAGAATCATAAGTCTGTGGAAGAATTTGCAGGGGGAAATACTGCACAGCATTTTTCTTTATGCAGGACTTTTCTATTCCGTGTGCAAATCATGCAATTTTGCACACTATTTCAAACCTTGCCCCTCAAAGAACCACCTCCCTACCTCCAGAAATTCTTAACATGGCACCCCGTTTCTAAGGAAGGGAATTCCTGTATAAATATTTACAGAAACACGATTCACTCGTGGTTAATATATACATAAAGAGGGTTTTATGTTAAAAAAGTTTGTTTTGCAGCACAGATTTTTTTTTCCTCAATGAGTATTTTTTAATGTCCGAATTTTTGGACTAATGACCAACTTTTTAAAACTTTCGGAAATGCAATACTTTGAAATTTCGGAACAGAATTACTCGTGCAAAATTTGTTGCGTGGGATAAAAATCACAACTAGAAACAAAAAGTGCGTTTGTGTTATTTGCAAAAAAAAAAAAAAAATCTTAGTTTAAGACCAATTTTCGTAACATCGTAGTTTATAGGTCCAAATAGTAGCAACTACGATTTTTTCGTAGCAGTTGGCAGGTCTGTATATCCCACTGCCCCTCAAGGGTTAATGATTTCCTCAAACTATAGATTTTAATGATTTGGATTCACTATACTTTTTTAATTTCTATGGTAAATAATAATCATTTTAATGATAAATCTTCCTCTATTTAAGGAGAATTTTAATGAATTTCAAATATTTTAACACTCTTTTTAATTACAAAATTTGGAAGTATTTATTTCCTTTTTTTCCATTCACAGATGTGTGATGATAAAGAGTTCTATTGAAAACATCAGTTCGGAATAACATTTGTAATCAAAATTTTTAATTTAGATTAGGTCAACTATTACTCATGTTCTTGTTCGTGAATTACAAGTTATTGAAAAGTTGTGTGACGAAAACAAGCAAAATTATCATATTTAGATTATGAACGCATAATAATTTTTATTTTAAAGTTCTTTCTTTTTTTAATATTTAAGTGCAAAACGTTTTTTGTGAAAGGAAATATTTCACTGTTTCACCATTTGGCAACAAAAAAAAAATAACCCTTTCAAAAAATCAAATCTATTGAACAGATGACATTTTAAAAAACCTCATAACATTAAAATAATAATAATAATTGCACACCGCAAGTTAATCAATTATGTGCTAATCTAAGATTTTTGTTCTGATGAAACTTTTTTTTTTTTAACTATTTTGAAAGATTTCAACAATAAATAGCTTTAAAAATAATTCTCCAATTTATAAACTGTCTGCTTCAGTGTATTTAACAAATATTTCATTATAAAAGTACCAATTTTCATATGCAATAGTTTAATATTAACCTTGAAAGACCTCCGGTCACTAGAAATTCATTTACAGTGGTGACAGCGTTATTTTTTATTAGGATAGAGAGATACACTTCCCCTAAAAGGTTCAAGTTAAGAGCATTGCATGCAACATAATGGTTTAAAGACATGTCATTTAAGCTTTTTTCCACTTTTTATTCACTAGTCAAGCTTCACCAGTCCAGCTCTTGATGTAAAAATTATTGTGATTAAGAAAAAAGATACATTTTACAATATAATCAAAATAGTCATAACTGAAAGTGTAGACACAGATTTAACAGAAGACAACAGAAAAAACAGGAATATTCGAAATTCATACAAGAAATTCACCTTAAATCAGACAAAAATATAGAAAGATACAAATTATTTTAAATGGAAAGCAAGGACACAACACTCAAACGCAGGGCTGACACAGGCATCTATTTTTATATTCTGTTCACACCAGTATTTTCCTAATATAAATTTTGGAATATATTTTTCTTGCAAATGTTGTCAAAGTGTGTGTTAAGGATTTTTGGTTTAAGAAAATGGTACCAGTTAGAATTAAAAGAAGTCACCTGTGGCAACCCTGAAACGCTAACTTAAATTCGAACTTTCCTTTTCTATATGATTTGGTACAGTACAGCAATTAGTACAATCTGGCAAGTGAGACTTCCTCAGTTATACGCTGATTTCTTTAACACCCAGTAAATGTCTAGTGGCAAATTTTTAATTATCTGGCCCGGGAATAAGAAAATATAACTCATACTTGAATAAAACTAATTCTCTGTTATAACAGTTTCTTTGCATATAATTTTTACAACTCAAATTATTCCACACACAGAGCAAGAGCACAATGACACTTGAAAAGGAAAACAGAACTTATTAACAAATCATACTTTCAAAGACACTTTGAACAATTCTAACAAAGAGGCAACCTCTTTCTCACACAGCTTAGCAATGGCTACAGAATAAGGTAATATCTTAACACACGGCTTAGTTTCAAATACAAAATTTTTTATATTTTGTTATGCCTGCATTGTGGTGACACCTGGCAGTATAATTTAAAATACATATTTTATCAAAAAGGAAATAACCTAAAACAGTCTTGGATATGCTTTGCTCACTTATATGATTACTAACTTAAAATTGTTTCTAATCTCAGCCTTTTTTTATATGTATAAATCTAATTTAATTATTTTATTTTAAAATTCTTATTTAATTTGTATAGATACTAGTTACAATTGCTTTAAATGTATTATGCATAAAATATGTTATGAAGATGATAAACATGGTACGATTGCAAAGAATGTGTGGTAAAAAAAAAATAACAGAAAGCAGTCAATACTTTTCACATTAAATTCTTGAAAAGTGGATTAACTCCTAGACTTAAAAATTTTGTTTCAATGCAATCTGTATACATAGTTTGTAATCAATATTTTAAATTTTAAAATGCTAAAACTTTAAAAACATTAACTATCAAATTTAAAATCGATGTTACTGATGAATGTGATAAAAACTTAATTTCAAAAACTGAAAAATGAAGTTATTTAGGTGTAAAGTTCAGAAATAAAACATATGGTAAGACAATATTTTTTAGTTTATTGTAATGATTACACTTTCATAATTTTCATTGTTATTATTACACTTTTACAAATTTTAAAGTTATTACATTTTTCCGTACTTATGGTCGTCCATTTTTTCATTCTTATTACACTTTTATAATATTCATTGAATATTTAATATGTTATATACAAATCATTGTTTTTAGTATTCATAATAATATCCTACTTATATCTCCCTTGATTATAAGACTATTTTTTTTATATTATAAATTAATGCAGCCAGGGCCAGACTAATCCTATATGAAAGCCTCAACAAACTGGGAGATATGGGACATTCTCACACTCTAGACTTCTAGACACTCTAGACTAGTCCCTGAATAATAATTTTTATTTTAGTACATATTTGTGTTTTTTTTTTTAAATTTCATATACTGGGGAACATCCCACTGCATGAATGCATAACAATATTTACAAGATAAATAAGTTTTGGACAATGTTGGGAGGCCAAATATCCCGGAAACTCCTATACCACCCCGTGTCCCTGATGCTGATTTTTAGTTTGGAGCTGTCTGTATAAAATTGTTTCAATAAAGGTAATTTGATGTCATTTTTTTCCGAAACTGTGACTACTGTTTTACATAAATAGGTAGCAACAAATGAACCTGCACACATTTTTACGGTTATTTTTTAACTCTGTCCTGTGTTTTAGTTTCCTTTCTAAAATTATACAGAAAATCCCTTCAGATGCAGCCACAGAATTGTTTTTCAACTTTTTTCTCATGCAGAAGTATGCTAGAGAAAGAATGTCTAAAATTCTTTGACAGGAAATTGACTGCAGAATTTAAATATCAATTTCAAGCATCGTGGCTTTATGGGTAGTCTTACCGTCCCCCAAGGTTTATTCCTGCACTTTGAGGTAATTTTTTTTTTTTTTAATCCAATGTAAATAACTGTTCTTAAAAATCAATGAACATGGTGGCTATCACTTAGTCTTAACATGATTTGCCTATAATAGGTGGCCATTTTCCCTACTGTCCCATCCTTACCATTCCTTTTTTTTTCATTACCGTCCCTTTTTTTCTATACCATCACCTTTTTTTTCCCTTCCGTCCCTTCTTTAACACCCCTTTAAGACGATGTTATACCAAAATTTTGTACTAAAAGTACTACATTGTTATTATTTCTTATTTGAATGTCTTGTGGGTACTATGCAAATTCATTATAAGTAAAAATTTAGAAGAAAATAGAAAGTTATAGTGGTAAAATGGTAAGGAAAATTAAACTCGCAAGTTTAACTTAAACCTCAGTTAAATAAAAAAAAATTCGCTGCTGACCCTTTTTTCTTTATTTTGAATCATTAAGGCATTCGTCTATCAGATTAAAATGTTATTTTAGCAAGCTTGATTTCACCAGATTTTTATTCCTGAAAGTCAAATTATTGTAAGAATGTCTCACATCCAGTTCAAAGGACCTTCCATAAGATTTTAAGAGAAAATAGCTTAGGGGACCCTCGACAGTTGCAAATTGGCCCCTGTGATAATCAGGTACTGAATACAACTGATAATTTTAAAGATTCAAGTATAATAAAGATGATGTTTGCCTGGTGTTAATAAATTTCCTACCAACCTTCGGGATGTTTTTCTTGGACCATCAGTCCCAAAATTGTTTTAGCGTATTCATAAGTCTGCATCTCGGTAGGAGCTCCAGAATATTCACCATAATTGGCTAATTCAGTGGCTCCACCCAATTCGCAAATGGTATCACTAGAAGAAAGAGAAAACATTACAAGAAAGCTACATGAGACTCTTTCACAAGTTCAATAAATTCAGAATTAAAAAAACTTTATAGTACAGTCCAAATTAGTTTTCATTTATTCATATTTGGTCTAAATTAGTTTCCAGTCTTTGATCTAAATTAGTTCATAAAAAATACACTGAATACAGAACAAATTCTTAATTGGATACTTTCCTTTTATACTGCTTTTGATGAGATAAAGGAAAAGGTCTGGCAAGAGAAGAAAAATTTTCACAAACTCTTTCTGGCCTTTCTTGCTTCATACACATTAGCAGCTTTTCAAATATGTACACCCTTTAATATCTTGCATTTCGAGCTATTTAATAGATATATATACAAACAGAAAGGATTTAATATGATAACAGGGTTCTCAGCAGAACATGACTGGCGAATTCCCTGACTTTCCCTGACCAAATTTCAAAAAATTCCTTCACCACGAGCATACAATAAAATTTGCTACTTAATTTTGCAATCAAAATTTCTCAATTTTTTTTTTTTTTTCAATCATTTGATGAATTTTTTGATTTTTTACCCCGAGAGACTATTTAATGAAATTCGCGTCTTTTAATTCTTTTTCCAAGACTTTTTAGAAAATATTTGTAAATTCCCTGACTTTTCCTATATATTTTTAAATTTCTCTGACTTTTCCTGACTTCTTTTAAATTCCCTGACTTTCCATGATGCTGGGAACCCTGAATAAATAAAATACCTAATAATTAGTGAACTATGTGAACATGTTTTTGGCTTGTCAGGCCGTACTCTAATGAGTACAGATGTACTCCGATTGCCATGTAATTGATATCAATGCAAAAACCCTTGACGGGTTAAAAGTTTCTGACGCAGCAATTTATCTTATGCTCTAAGAATTTTAAATATGGAACTTAAAAATACTGATATCAAATTTTGAGTGACGTTATGCTATTTCTTAAAAAATATATTTGTATTTATTTCATCATTTTATTTTTGTTTTATTTATAATCGCATGTGCAAAAGTTATGTTCAACATGAAAAGCTGCATAAAATTTTATTCGCTGTTGCTTTATCATTTACATCTCTCATAAATTCAAAATATGAATTTTAAAAGATATGATATAAAATTTAAGTGACGCCTTGATGTGACTTTAAAAGGTTTGTTTTAAAATTCAATTTAAATTATTTTTGACTTGGTTAAAATATTTTTTTACATCTATACAATACTTTTAATTTTCCAATTCACTGTTAAATATATCACTTTCATTGAATCTATACTATGCATTGAAATGTATTTATTTCAATAAATTGATTTATCTTTTGTGTCACGCTATTCAAAATTGTGAGTAAGATTTATGTAAATGGTTTATTTGCGTCAAACTATCCTTTTTCATACATTTCATGTAGTTTGGACACAATGACGCAAAGAAACCATTTACATAAATCTTACTCACAATTTTGAATAGCGTGACACAAAAGATAAATCAATTTATTGAAATAAATACATTTCAATGCATAGTATAGATTCAATGAAAGTGATATATTTAACAGTGAATTGGAAAATTAAAAGTATTGTATAGATGTAAAAAAATATTTTAACCAAGTCAAAAATAATTTAAATTGAATTTTAAAACAAACCTTTTAAAGTCACATCAAGGCGTCACTTAAATTTTATATCATATCTTTTAAAATTCATATTTTGAATTTATGAGAGATGTAAATGATAAAGCAACAGCGAATAAAATTTTATGCAGCTTTTCATGTTGAACATAACTTTTGCACATGCGATTATAAATAAAACAAAAATAAAATGATGAAATAAATACAAATATATTTTTTAAGAAATAGCATAACGTCACTCAAAATTTGATATCAGTATTTTTAAGTTCCATATTTAAAATTCTTAGAGCATAAGATAAATTGCTGCGTCAGAAACTTTTAACCCGTCAAGGGTTTTTGCATTGATATCATTACTTTTTTGAGGTTAGTGATAAAATTATTAAAAAAAAGATACTTATGGAATTTAATGCAGATTTAATTTTTACTATTTTATTACAATTTTCCTTATAGCAGTTTGTATATAAAAACAAGTGGGTAAGTATAATCGCAGATCGCACAGAGGGTTTCATTTGATATTCCTTTAAAAACACTTTATCCTTAAATTAATAAATCCAAAATGTTAATTTATAATTATTAAATCCTTACATAGATGGTGCACCAATAGTTCCAATTTTCATGGGGCAGGGAACGCATTCTTTTAAACAAACCACCTTCCAATTGAAGTCACCAAAAACCAAGTTGAATAAGCCAGACCCCGTTGTGTTGTTTCACAAACAGCAGTCTCATGTCCCCTCCTTCCCCCCTTTTTCAAAATTTTTCAGACCAGTACCTAAGAATGGAACCGAAATAATTTTTTCTCTTCAGAAATTACGATAAAAAAATAGTATGCAGTACTCATAAATTTACTTTAATGCTATATAGGGTGATTATTAAGTTAATTATAACGTTTGGAATCTGTTGCATTGATATCCGAAAGGTAGTTTCTGAGTTATGGAAGCTGGACCCATAAGGCACCATAGAGGGGCGAAGCAAACTAGTGTCTGTCATAATTATATCTGCCATGTGGACTAATTGCGATATTTAATCAAAATAGCTCCCCCCCCCCCCTCCTCATCCCCGGAAATATAACAAATACAAAATGTGTCTTTATAAACCTATCGTCAAATAGGTTTTTATTTCTTTTTCCCTAAAAACATGATTTTTATATCTGTAACGTAAATA
This sequence comes from Maratus speciosus, assembly GCA_963932465.1. NCBI lineage: Eukaryota > Metazoa > Arthropoda > Arachnida > Araneae > Salticidae > Maratus > Maratus speciosus. The sequence goes on along the minus strand of OZ010789.1, from coordinate 13,447,459 downwards.
GCGGACGAAGCCCGTAGTTCCTATCATAATATATATTTTTAATAATTTTATATAGTCTATAATAAAAATCAGACTTAAAATAGTCTAGTTCCATGAGTACTTGTAGTGTCAGTTACATGCTACGATTTTTGGATACCAGTATTTTAGAACGGGAAAATGTGACTTATTTTATCGGAGATATCTCATTAATTGAATAAGGTGAAGAAAACTTTTTGAAAAAAAGGTGGCCAACAAGCATGACAGTTATCAGCTATGTGACTTTGTGCTAAAGTCCATTAATTTGATCTGCTTTAAAAAGATTACGGAAGATTGAATTATAGTAGAACCTGGATTAACCGAGCTTCGATTAATCGAGGTTTCTGTTAACCGAGCCGATAACAAAGTCTGATTTTTTTTCCCTTTTGAATGAGCCTTAAAAATAACCACACTCTTTAGCTCACTGTCCGTGCTATACAGGCCCTTCTGCCCCCAAAAGCCCTCAACTCCAAAGAAACACTGGACCCTGAGAAGTCAATAGCGAACAATGCTTTGTTTCCAGTGACTGTGTGAACTTTCGTAAATTTTTCAATTTGCATTTTAAAATTTACTACTGGTAGTTGATTTTCTTTTTAAATTTGTTAAGCTGTGAAACAGAACTTTACATATATTTATTTTTATTATTTAAAAAACGTTCTATATATTTTTTTAAAAGAGATGTTAAATTCGCAAGCACGGCGAGTTTTTACACACAGTTTCTATTAACCGAGATTTCCGATTCCGATTTACTAACAGTCCCAATTAGCTCAGATAATCGAGGCTGCTCTGTATAATTAAAAAATCAATGGCGATCTTACTGTAAACGGGTTTCCCTTTTACTGAGGGATTTCAAGAACGAATCAGCTGATGTTAGTTGCTGTTTCCGTGCTTGATTAAATAAGATTAGTTAAACATTTGAAAATTGCCAAATATAAAAGGAACTAAGTCAACAGAGTGTTTGCTTTATGGTATTTTTTAACAACGCTATAAGAAAATGATTTTAAATAAGAGATTTTAAATGTAACGTTTTAAATCTGACATAATTTTCACCAAACTTTCCTTTCTCTTTGTAACATTCAACTGAAAATATTTTTATTATTAGAAAGATAATATTATTTGCGCTACCTTAAAATTGGCAACTATAGTTAAAAATATCATCTCGAAATTTGAAATAAATCTCTCATATAAATATATTTTTTAATTTAAACTGTTTTGCAATATTATTATTTGGCCACTTTGGCCAATATGACGTAATTTCCTCCATTTATGACTTTTAACACATATCAATGAATTTATTATTTAAAAATTTTCTTTTTCTTTTAATATTCACGTGTAAATATAATTTTTATGACGTAATTTTCAATGTTTTCCTGCTTTTAACGCGTAATCATTTAATTCTAATTTGAAAATAATTGATTATTTTATAATTTTCTTTCATTTTAAGTAAGCATGTGTAAAAACAATTTTTATGACGTAATGTTTAATATTTTCCTGCTTTTAACACGCTATCATTTAATTCTAATTTAAAAGGATTTTTTTCTGTTTATAATAGTCACGTATGAATAAATTTTTAATTTAAAGGATATATTATTCTTTGCGCTGTTTTAACAATTGGCAACAATTTAAAATAACCTTTTCTAAAATATGTAAAAAATATCTCTGGAAATTCTGAAAATTTTAATTTAAAATTGAAATAAACCGTCAAAAAATTAGGCAAGTTAAAAATAATAAATGCACTCTGCAAACTTCGAGTTTCTATTGAATGATTAAATTGAATGAAAATGATTAAATTCCCATGTATATATTTTTTTTCCTATGAGACTTTTTTAATGAGACAATTTTATCCAGATTTAACATTAAATATCTCTTAAAATAATTCTTCGATTTAAAAACTGTCTACTTCAACGTTTTTATCAAACATTTCTCTATAATACTACCCATTTTAATATTTTTGTATGCAGTAATTTTCTTAATATTTGCGAAATAGACCTCTAGTCACAAGAGATTCTTTCAAAGCGGTGAAAAGCGTTAGTTTTTTCTTTTTTTTTTTCCGAATAAGAGACAAAATGTAGTACGCAATGGAGAATTTGCACATTTTCTAACTTTATCACGAAACAATAGTACATGAAAAAATAAGAAGGATACCCTGCATATGTTTTTTATTTTGAGCTTTTATTACTGATTTATGATTGTTTTAATATCGCACTATTTACCGTATCCCGAAAACGCTCCATAATACTAATACATCTGACGTCACAGTTCATGACAACAAACGACTTATTCTTTACGTGTGTCGCTTTTCAACTTGTTCATTTTAAATATTGCTGTTTCTAAAATTATTATGACTGAGAGCACAAAGTCATATTATAAATACAGTGAAACCTCTCTGTGCGACCACCTACATTAAGCGATCACCTCCATTAAGCGACCACCTCCCTGAACGATCAGTTTTTCATTGAACGAAATTTATTCCCATAGGCTCAATACTAATTTTACTTCCGTTCAGAGACCATCCCAGCTGACCTCTCTCCATGAGCGACCAATTTCTTTGAAGAAAAGGAAACAAATTCCGTTTTTTCCTGTCACTTGAAGAAGGTTTTATTAGAAAAATAATTCCGAGGGGCTTTAAACTTCTAAATAAGTTTAGATTTTTTTTTTTTATTATTATTCCGGTAACTTTTAAGTGCTTAAACCCCTTTATGCCTTTTTAGACAATGAAGTTAACTCTGATGACGAATTAAGAATGACGATCAATAAACTCCCCTACCCTATTCAGTTAGGAAACTCTCAAAGAAATAGATAAATTAATGAAAATATCTTTATTTGTTCCCGTCCCAAAAAAAAAAAAAAATTGTATTTATTTACTGAATTTTGAAAGGACTTGGAAATAAATGTTATGAAAGATAAAACCGTAAAACCAAAGCAATCGTCAATATATTCATTTTTAAACACCGCAGTAATTAACTTATATAATTAACTTTTATTTTGATACTTAAATTTTTATATTTTTTCCTAATGTGAAAAATAAATTCTAGTAACATTATTTCTACTTTTTTTCAACAATTAAAATCTAGATTTAAACATGACCTCCATTATGAGGCCACCTCTTGAAACGATCAATTTTTATTAGAATGAAACATGGTCGCTTTAAGGAGGTTTTACTGTACTGTATTGTACCACTCTGCACTAATACAACCAGTAACTTCTAGCGAAAAGTTGTTTTTCAGTGTGCCAAAAGACCCTGCCATTAGAAAATCATGGACTAAAGCTATGAAGAGAGATGACAAGAAAAATCCTAATTTATCTAATGCATCATCTCTTTGATCTTGTGAAGATCATTTTTCAGTAACTTTATGTTTGATTTTATTTAAATATTACTATTTTAGAACATTAATTGATTGGATAAATAGTTACTCAAGAGAAAAAAAAAAGGCATTCATATTTATGATGTACTCATTCGTATTTAAAAACAAACAAAACACTCTGTAGTAGATTTCATACGTATATTGTATCTGTAAAGATTAATAAGCAATAACCCTGTTTTATTGATGATTAAATAGGTAAAACGTAGAAACGTCTAAGATATGACACACACAAATATGTTAGTTTTTATTTAGGAAGTAAATAAAAATTTTATTGCGTAAGTGTACATTTTTATTAAGTTAGGGACTAGGTTTAAAAAATAAAGGATTTATTTCGAAACAATATTTTGTCATGTCTTAATAGATATTATAAAACGTAAAAATATTGAAACTACTCAAAAAAATTTTAATATTAAATTTTTACTTTTCAACATAAAAATACTTTAGGTCCCGCTGCCTATGACACCGTGTAGCAGGCGTGCTTCGACAGTACTGCATAATCTTAAAAAAAAAAAAAAAAAAAAAAAAAAAAAAAAAATCATCTGGAAAAAAAAACCGCGAACCACATCCCCACTGTCTGCGGCATCGTATAGCACCACGTGCTGCGCACGCACTGCAAATTCTTGTAAAAAACCTAAAAATTTACAAAAGTGCCCCCAGGGGACGAAGTGTAGGGGGGGGGGGGGGGGCACCGGATGTGCATAATATGAATAAGTTTTCATACACCTTTCTAACGATATGTCACATGAGGCGCGTACTCAAAATTTAGAAAATAGCTCCTCCCCGGATGACCCTTCCCTCCCTCTGCATTTCCCACTCTTTCAAATATCTAATGTTAAAAAATAATATTTATTTGAGTGTTAAATGAAAAATCGCATTTAAAACGCAATAAATAGTTGATCTGAAGGAAAAAAGAGAAAACGCCCCCCCCCCCCCCCACACACACACACACCACCAAAAATCAACTCATCTTAAATTTATAAAATCTTTATTATGCGTTAAAACAACGTCAAAGTTTAAAAGCGATCAGTTCTTTATTTTTCCTAATTTTAACAATATCCCGTCAACTTTCTCTATGTGAAAAGACTTTTAATGAGTTTAAAAATCGATTTTTTCATAAACTTAGAGTTCATTTTTTTTCAAATAGACATTTTATAAATCAACGTACAAAATAACATCCAGATGCGAAAGAACCAAATTTGTAAAATCAGTAGTTTAAAAATTTCGAACCTTTATTTCCAAAGCTTAGTAACTCTTTTCTTTCCGTTCCGCTTGCCTGTCGTGAACTGTGACGTCATAGTAAGTCACGCCCCGATTTGAAGCGACGTGATTTTAGCTTACTTTTAGGACTAATTATTTAATAGTATAGATATTTTTTTCGCGTTTTCGAGAACATTTTTGAAAACTGAGGATGTGGAACTATCAGAAAAATATATAAATGATCAAATCCCCCATGTGTGCAAATTCCTCATTGCGTCAAAAGATGGCGACACCAAAATTCTGGTATGCTTATTATGTAAAACTTCATTGTTATTTATAAATAAAACATTTCAACTAAATTATTTATTATAAAATAATTATTACATCACAATAGTTTTTATGCAAGGAAAATAATTATAATAATAATATTATGGATGTCAGTGATTATATATTGATTGACCGTCATAATAATAAAAAATGATATTATAAAAAGAAGAGCTGAAATGAATTATTTTTTTACGTTTCTGATCGTGTGATTTATATTCAAATAATAATTATTAATGTATATTTTTTGTAAAGTGATTGAAATTAAATATATTTATAAAATTTATGGTAATATTTTTATTGTTGAAAAATTGCCAAGAAATAATCATCATCAAATTGGCGTCATTATAATTGTAATTTTATTTAACTTAATAGCAATTAAAAAATTACAAAGGAACTGAGAATAATGGTCAACTAACAGACTTAAAAAAAAAAAAAAAAAAAAAAAACTTCACACGCACCAGCGAGTATCGAACTGCCTATGTTAAGATCAGTAGACGATGGCCCTCAACCACTCAGCCGTGGGAAGACAAAATTTTTTTCCCCAAAAGTGGTTAAAAAGAAAGCATGTGTATGAATACAGTGTCATGCATTTTCGGTGAAATTTCCATAGAATGGCGAAGAAATATAGTCTGATTTTTCATGCGCATTATAAAACGAACAAGAGTCTTGCTGGAAACAAGTAAATTGTTATTTGGTTCATCTGAAACATATTTATTTGATTTTTAAAAAATCGCCCGTGTCATTTTCGAGAGAAAAAAAAATCGAATTATTTAACGAACGAGAGTTTTCCCAGAAAAAAGAAAAGTGTTATTCACCTCACCTTAATCACATTTATATTATGTATCAATTGAAAAATAATCGTTAGAACCATTTTCGAGATTTTCAAATTAGGAACTTCCTCAATATTATACCAACGTTTTCACTTTAAAAATGACTATTTAGATCTCAAAATATACTGCACGTAGAAATGTAAAAATTTCAGTATACGATTAGACTGCAGATATAAGACTGTTCTAGAAAATTCAGAACAATAAGACGTATATCTGCTGAGTTATTAAAAGGCGGCTTTTCGCATTTTCTTTGATGTCGAGTTAGCTGTATATATGAGTTCCGCCATCTACGAATTCTATGATACGATACGATTTTAACGATACGATACGATACGATTCTAGGCTTAAGGCTGCGTCACTCGAAATACTACCGTCTTCCATGATATGTTATTGAGATTTACTATGGTATATTTGCTACTGACAAAGTACATTATAATTCTTTTTCAGGAACGTTTTAAAAAAATAGAGTTACCTTATGATCTACGAGGGAAAAGTTGTTTGTAATGTATTCTAATGATATTATATTATTTCAAACATATTGAAATTGACATAGATCTCTAAGGGGCACTACAAGATATTTACTGTAGAATAAGAGTGCTCACAGCATTTAAATTTATTTACAGGTACACAGACATATTTGATAACAGTGCTGATTATGAGAAATACTTGCTAAAAGTGGGTTTTCAGTTGTGGTGTGCATTTTTTAATTTTTTACATATTACTTGGAGCCTATGAATTCCATAGATCCTATGCGGTTCCACACAAAAAAAATTGATACTTTCAGACTAGATTGCTGAAATTGTGTTTTCAAATGTGTTATGCATTTAAATTATTTACTTAGATATCTTTCACCTTAAAAAGGTAAACTTTTGTTACAGTATTTATTCTGAATGTATTTCACATTCTATGCTGCTTGATCCTGCTATCTCCAGATTTCTTTACTAGATTAAAGTTGCATTTATGCAGTACAAGTCATTTTAACAGTTGCAGCATGCAGTGGCCATTTTCACAGATTCTGTCTAGATCTCTTAGCAGCCTTTGTTTTTTTCTTTTTTGGACAATGACAATTTTAGAGAAAAAAAAACACCATAATAATCAACAATAAAATTTTGAGAGCCAAAGAAACAAATTGTGTGCAAATTAGAAATCAACTCTGTGTAGAATATTTTCACATATGCCTTTCGTGGGCCTCTTTCAGGTAGACTGAAGGTGCCAGGTGTCACGTGTTCTGGGGTCTACTGGAGAATTGATATTAAATATTTGTTCTTTAGCTTTTTCTTAGTGATGTAAATTCAATCGCAGGAAGCAAGCTGCAGTTTTTTTTTTTTTTTCTTTTGTTCTTCCAAAATGGAAGAAAATTAACTGTTCATGATTTTTAAAATGTTAACTTGGGTTCCCAGAGAGGAACAAATAAAGTTTACACAAGTATGAATATGAAAATGTTTCGATGTAAATATACTGTATATATGTACATATTTAAACATGTAAAAAAGAGAATTAGCAAATCTTTTAATCTTGTGCTTATTCAAATTGATCAACAACAGAGTAAAAATTTTTGGTTGTGAAGTATGCTGTACCAAGAATAAAATATTCTAATCACGAAGAAAAGTTCTCCAACTTATGATCTTTAATTTCGGCAAAAAAATTAGCTTGTGCGAATCTTGGATAATTATGAATATTCTTAAATATTCTGAGAATATAAGGGATTTCCTGTATTTTGACAAAAATGCTTATAAAGCCCAGTTAAATAAAATTTTCCTTCGTAATTTGGTGCTAAAATACTTAAATCTTAATACTTATCTTAAATGCTTAAAACAAAAATTCGTTAAAAATAATTTTTTCTAAACCCTATTTATTACTTTTTTTTTTTTTTTTTTTTTTTGGTAAACAACTGAGAAATACAGATAAACCATTTAAGGGGTTAAGACAGTTACTTTTACTATAAAGTGTGTGTCTCATTGAAATGGGTATTAAAATATCCTACCTGTAAATGACAGATGCTCCACCACCTGCAACCATTGTCCAAATCCGACCTCTCTTGTTTAAAATGGTTAATTTGAGAGAAGCTCCACTCTTAGCATCTAAATCAGCAATGTATGCTTCCTGGAAGAAAAAAGCAGCTTACAGGAAAAATAAAAGAAACACTGCTGAGTGGGGGGGGGGGGGATATTTTATATGAACCAAGAAAGTTTCAATAAGAAAAGTGAAAATAAAAACATTTAATATTTTCTTAAATAACAGCAAATTTGGAATCATTGGGTCAATAATATTCAAAAGAAATGAATCTCACTACATTGAAAACAAAGCATCTAAACAACTTAATTATACATTAATTTTTACATTAAAATGGTCCAATTCCCCTTAAGGCTGTTCAAATCCAAAAGGTCACCTTTGTGACATAAGTTTTAATTCCTTTTTGTTTGGAAATGCATCAAACTGCCAGGTGTCGTCATTCGGAAACTATGTAATCAAAGGAAGTTTTCACTTTTTTGGTAAACTGGATAGATTCTTCAGAAAATACTGTCAAGTTGGCATTTTGAACCGAATTCCCGCACGAAAGTTGAAAAAACAGAGAAAAGAGAAAAACGTCTTGTCACATGATCAAAACTGTTTATAACTCAATAAGTAATTTTTTTTATCAAAAAATTGGAAAAATCATTTTGATTCCAGAGTCAGGCCTGTCAATTTTATACCTTTTCGTTTAAAAATGAGCTTGCGCTTGTTGAGCAGTGAACTTGAGAATAGTGATGCAACGAATAGTGGTTTGGCCGAATAACCGAATACCGAATATTCGGCCAAGTTGCAGCCGAATATTCGGCCTATTCGGCCGCCGAATAATGAACTTATTTTTGCCTAAAAACAAAATATGGTATGCACTATATGCACAATTCTTGTATATTTCACATTTAAAATGTATTGTTTTCTTTTAAAAAATTATTTATATACAAATTTTTAATTTTTTAAAGCATTATTTTACTCTGAAAAAATATTCGGCCATGTTCGGCCTAAAAATTGCCTCAATAATATAATTCAGACCCCCCCCCCCCCCCCAAAAAAAAAAAAACATTCTTAGCAAAAGTTCCTCATCAGGTACTGTCTAGTTACATTTTAATAGATATTATATGTGTTGTTGTTACATTTTAAAATAATGACAAAATTTTAAAAGTACTAGGAAACATAAGTTTCAGCTTTCAGATGAAATAAAATAAAAAATAAGAATTCTTAATATCTTAAGAAAAACCACTGATAGAAAGGGTGAAAGGAATATCCTCTAAAATGGTGGAAAGAAATCACTGTAGGTAGACTTTATAAAGCTCACAATTAACAAAATTTTTATTTATCTTTATTATTATTATTATTTTTTTTTTTTTTTTCTGTCAGCAGTGAAGCCTCTTTAGAAAGTGCGCCTCAATGTGAAGAGTAAAAGAAATTAGTAATTTTCTTTCCCAGCCACTACTAGAAAGACAACAGCGTCCTTTGGGGTGGTGGGCGAAAAATTCGGAAGACTTTCTAAACGTTTCACAATTAGCCAAAAAGTACTTTTCTGCACCAGGAAGTACCATATATAGAGAGAGGTTATTTTTAGAAGCAGGTAACATTTACGAAAAAAAAAAAAAAAAAAAAAAAAAGACTATCATCTGAGAATGCTGATTATTATTATTTCTGCATCACAATCTATGTTTATTGAAAACATTTTAACTGTTTTTTAAGGCATTACAATGCTATTCTTGAAAAAAAATATCTAAAACGTAAATGCATACTAATTAAAAGAATTTAGTATTTACATTTCTTTCATTATTTAATAAGAAATAGTAACAGGCTTAAAAAAAAAATCACTTAAATTATATTTTACTTTTAAGCGTGTTTTACTTAAAAAAAAAAAAAAAAAAACCTTAACTATTGCAACATATACGACTTAAATATCTTATACATATAATACATCTATATCTAATCAATCATATATTTATGTTCTTTATAGGTATAATTCAAAATATTATTGAAAGAAATATTTTTTTATGTAACAAGGGTTAAATGTTAAACTTCACATTATGATAAAAAAAAAAAAAAAAAAAAAAAATTGAATTAGCTTGTTACAGCTGTATTAAAACAATTTTGAATAGATTAATTTTAAATTTAACAGATTATGTTAGCTTATTACAGATACTTTTTGTACTTACTGATACAGCATAATTTTTTTTTAACATGATTCCTAAATTAGCCCCTTATATAAAAATGGGTAGATAAAACCCATTCGGAGTATGAAAGTTAATGGAAAAAAAAGTGTTAGTTAATTTCAAATAAAATTTTCATTATATATGATGAATATAAATTGTCAAATTAAAAAGTTATACTGTGTAAATATAAAAACATTTATTACAGTGTATTATTCGGCCAAGGCCGAATAATGGACTTGATATTCGGCCGAAGCCGAATATTCGGCAGACAGGCCGAATGGGCCGAATATTCGGCTTCGGCCGAATATTCGTTGCATCTCTACTTGAGAACAGCCTTAAAACAGACTAAAACAAAATACAAATTAATAGTTCAAAACAAAAACAGTACTTGCCCCAAAAATGAACTAGCAGAGCTATTGCTGGTGGTTCTAAAAAATATTCATACTAATGATCTCAATAGTCGGGAAGATTTTTCAAAATAAGGGTCAAATCTCATGTCACCCAGTTGATAGCAGGCCACAACTTTTAACATAGTTTAACTAAGGCACCAAAATTATGGGTACTGCCAAGAAATCCACATCAGGAAGACACTGAATCAAAAATGAGGACAATAACACCAATTGCAAGGGCCTTTATTTTTGCTTCTATATTGCAACTGCATAGTTAATATCATAGTTAATATTTATGATGTGTTTGTGTGTGTGTTTGGCAGTGGCTACGGAAATCTATTGCACGTAGAAGTCTGCAAATTTGATAAGGAGAGAAACAGGTACAAATGACCACAAGGCTCAGATTTTGTATTTTTATTTATTTTGCTACGTTTTGTTGAACAGAAAAATTTACATATTCTGTTATGAAATAACATTTTCTATAATTTTAGATAATAAACATGAAATTAGCTAATTAAAATTGTAATTATTTTAATGACCATTAAAATTTTTATTCTCTTATGAATTGGCAATTTCAAATTTTAAATAATAAATCTCACCTCTCAATAATTTATACATTTTTAAAAATATCAATGTTAAGTATTTTAATTTTATTTAATTCTCCATAAATTATCTTTTTCTTCAATAAAACTAGGGGGCTCTGCCCCTTACGAGCTATGCTCATGAACCCTCATTTAGATTAAAAATCTTAATTTGATCTGCTTTAAAAAGATTAGAGATTGAATTATAATTAAAAAGCCAGTGGCGATCTCACTGAAAACTGGTTTCCATGCCCTTTTACCGAGCGATTTTAAGGCTGAATCAGCTGCTGTTAATTGCTGTTTTCGTGCTTGATTCAATAAGATGTTATATTTTTGAAAATTAGCTAATATAAAATGAACTAAGTCAACAGAATCTTTGCTTCCCGGTACTTTTTAACAATGCTATGAGAAAATGATTTTAAATAAGAGATTTTAAATGCAATGTTTTAAAACTGACATAATTTTTGCCAAACTTTTCTTTGTAATATTCACTTGAAAATATTTTTATTGTTAGAAAGATAGTATTATTTGCACTGCCTTAAAATTATCAACAATAGTTTAAAAGATCAAAATTTGAAATAAATCTCTCATGCAAATATATTTTTTAATTTAAACTGTTTGGCAATTATTTGGCCATTTTAAATAGGACGCCATTTCCTCCATTTACGACTTTTAACGCATATTAATAAATTTATTATTTAAAAATTTTCTTTTTGTTTTAATATTCACATGTAAATATAGTTTTTATGACATAATTTTCAATATTTTCTTGCTTTTAATATGTAATCATTTAATTTTAATTTGAAAGTTTTTCAAAGTCGAAATTTTAAATAAATCTCATGTAGATATATTTTTTTAATTTAAACTGTTTGGCAATGTTATTTGGACATTTGAAATAAGACGTCATTTCCCCCATTTACTGCTTCAAACTAGTTTTCTCTCATTTTTAATAGGCTTGTGAAAAAATAATTTTTATGATGTAATATTCAATATTCTCCTGCTTTTAACACAATCATTTAATTCCAATATGAAAGGGTTTTTTCTGTTTATAATAGTCACATGTGAATAGATTTTTAATTTAAAGGGAATATTCTTTGCACCGTTTTAACAATTGTCAACCCTTTAAAATAACCTTTTCTAAAATATGTAAAAAATCTCTGTTTAAATGCTGAAAATTTGAATTTAAAATTGTAATAAATCTTCAAAAAATTAGGCAAATTTAAAAAAATAAATGCAGTCTGTACACCACAAGATTCTATTGAATATCCTAAGAAAAGATGATTAGATTCCTATGTACAGTTTTTGCTCCTATAAAACTTTTTCAATGAAATGATTTTGTCCAACTTTAACATTAAATATCTTTTAAAATAATTTTATTTAAAACTGCTTCAACGTGTTTATCAAACATTTCTCTATAATATTACCTGTTGGAAATTTGGACAAAGTCTTGTTCCTGTCGTGTGGTTTGTTTGGAAGTTATATCATCCCAAACTGGTTTTTATTTCCCTATTTCGGTCGTAAAGGCACTCTTCTAACTTCAACTGTATGCATATTTTTATTCCAGTTTGATGTACTGAGTAAGTATATCTTGTGTGAAACAACTCCATGGAGTGTGGTGTGAGATGATGTAATGGAAGGACGATGGAACTGGAGTTTAAACTTACTCCTCCTTACAGTTATAATATGTCAATTAACACAGTTCTCAGCAAAGGCTGGAGTACAAGTATATATCTTTATCATTTAAGTTTTAAAATTAAAGCTGAATTAATAAATGAACTGTTATTAACCATTTGGAAAAATGGTTATTGTCCTTGTTAGGATAGGAAATCAAAAGAATATCTGAAGCTTTTTATTGGTTTAATCTGCATTTTATTCATTTTCCCGATTGGTCTATACACTAACCTTTATTTTGAACAGAGATGGATACTTCTGTTGCCACTATGACAAAAAGTAATAAAAACTACAAAAAAAAAAAATTTGAATAACTCAAACAAATTGAGATACAGCTTTCAAACAAATTGCGTCTAAAAGTACATTTTTTTCTCTATATATGACGGTGTAAAAAGTAATAGTGTGGGATGTTTAGAAGTTTAAGAAATAAATTTCATTTTAAATTGGCTGTCCGATTTCTTAGAAATCGGACGATGGAAAAGCCTTTTCCCGAACAGCCAATGAAATGCTTGGATAATACATAAGTTTCAGGTGGATAATACATACGAGTCGCAGGCGATTTCTGTCGCTTGCAATTTTTACGTGTAATAACACTATTAATGTTTAATCCATAGCGTACATAATGTGTGATCCACTCCGTGCTATTTTTTCTGTCTTAAATTTTAGTCTTTGAAAAAATCATTTTCCAAATGGTCGTTGTAATTTGTTAAATTGCCTCCCCCCCCCCCCCCCCCAATTGAACTGTTTTATAGATGTACTTTATACTTAACGCCACACCAAAGGACCTTAAACCCTGCGCTTTTATAACCCTGCTCTTATACCATTACCAATTTTCATATTTTTGTATGCAGTCGTTTTCTTAATATTAGCAAAGAAAGACCTCCCGTCACAAAAAATTCATTGACAGCGGCAGTGTTACTTTTCTTTTTTTTTAGAATAAAGCAATACCCTTCTAAAATTTTGGTACTTCCCTGTTATAGAAACATCATTGTCAAACATTGTCACGAAAATAAAATCACGTGAAATGAAACATCGAAAAAAATTATAACATTGCTGGTACGAAATCTAGCATTTAAAAATATATCATATAGACATTTTCCGGGTAGAGCCAATGTCTACTGTGATGTCTGGAGAAGTTTTCTTTAACTTTTCTTTTAGTTTCTGCTGGCGCCATTGTCACGTGATACGTGTGCGGAGAGGAAGGGGGGGGGGGGAGCACTGTTTTTCAGTGTGGAAGGTAGAGGTATTGTTTATGCCAGCTTGTGAGCACACTTTTAATGTATAAAATGATCTAAATACGATTAAATTCCTATGTATAGTTTTTGATCCTATAAAACTTTAATGGAATGATTTTGTCCAACTTTAACATTAAATATCTCTTAAAATAATTTTATTTAAAAAAGTGTACTTCAATGTGTTTATCAAACATTTCTCTATAATATTATCCATTTTCCTATTTTTGTATGTAATTGTTTTCTTAATATTAGCAAAGAAAGACTTCCACTCACAAAAAATTTTGGTACTTTTCTGTTATGCAAACATCATTGTCAAACATCTTCACAAAATTAAATTCACGTGAAATGAAACATCGAAAAAAAATTATAACATTGCGGGTATGAAATCGAGCATTTAAAACTAACATATGGACATTTTACGGGTAGAGCCAATGTCTACAAACAAGATGGAGATGGTAAAGCACCGGAAATCACTCCTGTATGATAAAGTGCCAGAGAATTGAGAAAAAATTCTCTTTACAAGTCGCATGCCATACCTGCAAATCAGTTAAGATTGTTTAGTAGTCAAACCCAAGGGAGGGAAAAAAAAAAAACAACCCAAGTTCTTGATACAAGATGAAAAAGTTCAGATTGTACCATAGAAAGATTTGTTCAGATACTTGCTGTTATATCTTTTTTTTAGAAATTGTTCTTTAATTATAAATTTAAAATGGTTTATGCATTAGCATACATGCTAACTTCAAATTTTTTCTGAAAATAAACATTTTCAAAACAAATTTTACAAATAAAATAAGTACCACATGCATTCAATATACATTTCATTAAATCAATTTTCCGATTCAAAACATGTTTGACCCACATATATATATATATATAACTAGGGGGCTCTGCCCCCTACGAGCTACGCTCGCCAACCCTCCCGTTCAGGCACACCAAAATCCAAAAAGCACCACGCTAATTTGATCGATTTTAAAAATGTTGAATTAAAATTAAAAAAAAAAATCGTAGCGATCTCTCTGTAAACGGGTTTCCATTTGTTTTCCTTGGATTGGGGATTTTTAAGACCAAATCTGCTGCTGTTAAGAGATACAATGGCTGTTTTCGTATTTAATTAAAAAAATTAGTTAAACATTTGAAAATAAGCTAATGTAAAATGAATTAAGTAAACTGTCATTGTTTCCCGGTATTTTTTTAACAGCGCTATAAGATAGTTCTTTTAAATAATTCATTTTAAATGTATCGTTTCAAATCTGACGTAATTTACACCAAAGTTTTATTTCTCTTATTAATATTCACGTGAAAATACTACGTGTTTAGAAGGAAATATTATTTGCGCTGTCTTCGAATTCACGATAATAGTTGAAAAGATTATCTCAAAATATCTCGCACAAATATATTTTTTAATTTAAATTGCTTTGCTATATTTTTTGCCATTTTAAATATGACGTAATTTCCTAAAATTACAAGTTTTAACGCATAATGATTTTTTTATTTAAGATTTTGTTTCTCTTTTAAAATTCAAGTTTAAATATAGTTCGGCACAGATGTCATATACCCATGTTGGCGCAATTTTTTGCTGACGCCAATTTCATATACGCAACGGGTACTTAACTGGTGCTAAAGTGTTGTTATTTTGCTTGATATAGTAACCCGGATGTTGTTGTTTATGCTATTGATGTTTTCGCCAAATTGGCCTCAGAAAAAAATTGCGCCAATATATATTGTATGGCATCTGTGCCTATGGTTCTTATGACGTAATTTTCTTGCTTTTAACATGTAATCATTTAATTCTAATTTTAAAGTTTTTCTGTTTGTAATAGTCACGTGTAAATAAATTTTTAATTTGAAGTAAACATTATTGTTTGCGCTGTTTATACAACTGGCAACAGTTTAAATTAATAACATTTTCTAAAATTTGTAAAAAATATCTCTCGAAATGCTGAAAATTTGAATTTAAAATTGAAATAAAACCTCAAAAAATGAGTCAAATAAGAAAAATAAATACAATCTGCACACCGGGAACTTAAAACGTATAAAATGATCTAAAAATGATTAAATTCTCATGTATAGTTTTTGTCCAATAAAACTTTTATAATGGAACGATTTTGTCCAACTTTAGCATTAAATATCTCTTAAAATAATTCTTCGATTTGAAAACTGTCTACATCAGCGTATTTATCAAACATTTCTCTATAATACCACCGATTTTCATATTTTTGTATGCAACAGTTTTTTTAATATTAACGATGAAAGGACATGCATAAGCATTCAAATTGGATGCCGATCTACCCGGAATTTCTACGCAGATTTTCATTGGTCCATTTCTAAATCAAAAGTTTTTTTTGTACTAGGGGGCTCTGCCCCCTACGAGCTAAGCTTGTCAACCCTCGTTCAGACACCGCAGACTCTAACAGCACGATAATTTAATCGACTTTAAAAAGATTTCGGAAGATTGAATTATAATTTGAATCTGAGAATTATAATCGGACGTAATTTTCACCAAACTTTTCTTTTTCTTTTTAATATTCACGTAAAAATACTTTTGTTAGAAATGGAATATTATGATCATCTTAAAATATCAAGTAAATGTCTCGAGCAATTTTTAAATTTAAACTGTTTTGCAATATTATTTTTTGTTCATTTTATATAATAAGTGTTATGTGACGTAAATTCTCCTATTTAAGACTTCTAACGCATGTTTATGAATTTATTATTTTACAATATTCTGTCTCTTAAAATTCACGTGTAATTATAATTTTTATGACGTAATTTTCAATGAGTTCCTGCTTTTTATATTTTCTGTTTATAATAGTCACGTGTAAAATAAATTTTTAATTTGAAGTAAACATTATTGTTTGCGCTTTTTATACAACTGGCAACAGTTTAAATTAATAACATTTTCTAAAATTTGTAAAAAATATCTCTCGAAATGCTGAAAATTTGAATTTAAAATTGAAATAAAACCTCAAAAAATGAGTCAAATAAGAAAAATAAATACAATCTGCACACCGGGAACTTAAAACGTATAAAAATGATCTAAAAATGATTAAATTCTCATGTATAGTTTTTGCTCCAATAAAACTTTTATAATGGAACGATTTTATCCAACTTTAGCATTAAATATCTCTTAAAATAATTCTTCGATTTGAAAACTGTCTGCATCAGCGTGTTTATCAAACATTTCTCTATAATACCACCGATTTTCATATTTTTGTATGCAACAGTTTTTTTAATATTAACGATAAAAGGCCATGCTTAAGCATTCAAATTGGATGTGGATCTATCCTGAATATCTACGCAGATCTTCATTGGTCCATTTCTAAATCAAAACTTTTTTTTATATATAGAAGGATATATACATACAGTGTGTCCATAAAGTCATGGTGCCCTTTTGACTGGTCACAAGAAATTAAAAACAAGATAAAAATGGGAAATCTTTACCAAAGAAAAAAACTTTCAAAGTTACTTTTCAAAGACTGTTCAGTGCAGTTCAATGTGGCCTCCATTTGAAATAGAGAATCACAGATGTTATTCGCCCTATTACATCAGACGTCCGTAACTGTGTGGGGGAAGAATTTGAATATCGTTTAGATGTGTGTAGGGCAACAAATGGAAGCCACATGGAACTGCACAGAACAGGTATGAAACTTGGGAGAGTTTCTTTTATTGGGTGAAGATTTCCCATTTCAATCTTATATCGTTGATTTCCTGTGAGCGGTCTAAAGTGCACCATGACTTTACAGACACACTGTATTTGTATATTCTGAAGTCAGCAGTTATTCAATAACATATAGAGGGGTCTCTTCTATTATTGTTGCCCAATAGCTAATTCCTAAAAAGTTAATTTTAGAAATATTGTTTCAATTGCATAAATGTTTTGAATAGTGTTTATCATATAAAAATCCGTTTACTTCAAAGTTATTAGAATGAAAAACATTTTTAGTTAAGTAAATGCTTAAAAATTTCTAAAATTCATAGCAAAGTTTTGGTCATATAAAGTCTTTTTAGTTTTACTTGTTAAAAAAAAGGAAAATTATCTAAGAATAATTACAAGACTCGGGGACATAAAAATTTTAATTTTATAATTTAAAAACTGGTCGGTTGTGGCAATCCCAAAACTTTCTTTTATCTCATACATTTTAATACTTCCTGAAAAAATGCAGCCGGTTAGATGATTTACACCAAAATCTAATCAGCAACAATTTATGTCAACTTCTAACTAAATCTGAAGTTTCTTGAAAATCCGTGCATTAGTTTTTGAGTAGAGCTATGGTGGAAATCGTAAAAGACTCTGCATAGCAGCGCCACCTGTTGGGCGATATATACCAAAATCTAATAAGTAACAACTTAAGTCAACTTGATAACTGAATCTGAAGTTTGATTAAAATCTGTGCATCCTGTTTGAGATAAAACTATTGTGGGAATCAGGATAAATGCAACCTAGCAGAGCCACCTGTTGGGCGGTTTACACTAAAATGTAGTCAGCGCCAACTCATATCAAGGACTAACTGAATCTTAAGTTTGATGATCCACACATTAGTTCTTGAGATAGAGCCATTGCGGAAATCAGGAAAACTGATTTATAACAGTGCCACTTGCTGGAGGATTTACACCAAAACGTTGTAAACATCAACTCATATCAAGGACTAACTGAATCTGAAGTTTCAGGAAAATCTGTGCATTGTGTTCTTGAGATAGAGCCATTGCGGAAATAAAAAAATCCAGCATAGCAGCGCCACCTGTTGAGTGATTTGCACCAATTTATATCAGGGGCTAACTGAATACAATTTTTTATTAAATTCTGTGCATTAGTTCTTGAGATAGAGAGACCACAAAATTTGTGTCACACAGACATACTCGAAGACAGACATTTTGTAAAAACATGTTTTTCGGTATCTCTGACCTCTAAAACGTGTCAATCCGTCGAAAACCGGAATTCGAAATTTTTCACAAATCCAATACTTTCTTCTTGTAAAGATACAAGAAAATAATAACTACTCAGACGTACATGGATTTTCATAATGTGAACATCATTTGAAACATTTTGGTGAATTATACTAACCATGGAAAAATTAAACTTCTAAATTTAATGGTTTAAAAATTAGCTGTTTGCGAATGATAAGGAGGACATTTTATAGCATGAATTATATATAAGAGCTAAATTGCAATTTCGACTAGATAGAAAATTTTAAGACAGGATTTAGAGGAGTAATCATTAGCTGAAAAAATACTTCATACACTTACACATCAATGTACTTACCTCGGGGTAAGCATCCCTTCCGAAAGCTGGTGGAAATTCAAATTCACCCCATTTTTGTTTGCAAACAAAATCAGCTGTTGCATCCAATTTCGCAGCCAGATCGAGTATATAAGATTTCCCATTGGCAAGAACTGAAATTTTTAGGATGTTACAATTAGTTATGTTAAAAATTAGAAAATGAGTAAAATATGAAAATTCGACACTTGTTTTATACTTATGCACTAATTATCAACACCAGTGGTTCCCAACCTTTATTTGTATGCGACTCACCTTTAAGTAAAAAAAAATTTCGTGACCCACCTAATAGGAGGATGTATCTATAATATCAGTATTCAAATTATTGTGTGACCTCCATAAGCTATCGGCTTTCCTATCCTATGAAAAAGGTAAATTTTCATATGAAGGATGCACTATCAACAAAATGAGGAATCTGTAATCCCAATGTGTGCAAGTTGAATAATAATTAAAACACACATATTACAAAGATAATGAAAAATATGTAATTATTATCAAAATACAACTTTACAATCAGCGAGATTTCTAGCACTGGTGTTTACCGATGAGGGCATCTATAGGAGGGTTGAAACTGGTTCATTTTAACCTTAAGTC